>JBBDGP010000106.1:1165000-2519619 GCA_037952835.1 Lithobates septentrionalis
ATATAGACATCCCAAGGCACAAGAACAAATGGGGTGTTGGTTTCAGGAGCTTGTAGTGCTCTTGCTCCATCATAGCTGATGGTTCCAGCATTCTGGTTTTGGCTATGATGCATTCTCCCTATCTGTCTAGCCCCCTGCGAGGTGATTGATGTAGCCATTCTCTGGGTGGAGACCAAACCTAATTTAAGCCAGCCAAGTCTGCAGTCTCATGCTTGTAATATTACATTTGTAACACATGCTCCAAGCTCTCTGTTTGCCTGTCCTGCTCTGCTATTTGGATTCCCTCGTTGGCAACCTTGGATCGAATATTGACTACTCTCTGATCTCCGTCTGCCTTTTGACTATGGATTGACCCTGACTAATCTGAGCCTTTCCTGCCTTGTACCTGGACTGTCATTGAACCACTCTGCCTGTCTGCCAACCAAAGTACCTGTTTGCTTTGCTCTGTATATTTTTTAAGAGAACCTAAAACTGTCACTGAGCACACTGGCTCCGGTTCAGAAGCATTCCACAAAATGGGAACTCCCCTCAGGAACAGGGAAAAGACCTAGAGTTGAAGATCCACATACATATAATCCAAAGAGAGTGTCAAACAAATGTCCAGAAGTCCAAGATCTTTTAATAATAAAATGGACTCATAGCAGAACAAATCCAAATTCTTAATCAGGGCTTAGGAATTTTACCTGTGCCTAAACAGATTTTGGTCCTTTGCTGCATTCACTAACACTAGCCTAACCTGCCCTCCAAAAACTGCTCCGAATAGTAAATCGCAGTGCAAATCTATTTAGTTTCTGCTCACTTGAGTCTGTCTAAGCACAGTCAAAATTCCTAAGCCTTGATGAAGTGGTTGTTTAGTCCCCAAAACACAGGCTTTTGCTTTTATTTATTTTTTTTTGCAAAGAATCAATTTATCATTAGAATCATTTGTTCGGCACGCTCATTGTATTGTATACTGTATATGTGGCCATACCAGGGGGCAGCATGTGGGCAACTACCCTATATTGCCAAAAGTATTGGGGCGGTTGAATTTACACGCATATGAATGGAAATGGCATCCCAGTCTTAGCCCGTAGGGTTCAATTTTGAGTTGGTCCACCCTTTTCAACCATAAGAGCTTCAACTCTTTTGGGAAGGCTGTCCACAAGTTTTAGTAGTGTGTCTATGGGAATGTTTGACCATTCTTCCAGAAGTGCATTTGTGAGGTCAGGCACTGATGTTAGGTGGCTTGCAGTCTCTGCTCTAACTCATTCCAAAGGTGTTCTTTGAGGTTGAGGTCAAGACTCTGTGCAGTCCAGTCAAGTTCCTCCACCCCAAACTCACTCATCCACACTATATTGCCAAAAATATTGGGCCACCCCTCCAAATCATTTGGTGGAGGGGGAATTATGATTTCGGGTTGTTTTTCAGGGGTTGGGCTTGGTCCCTTAGTTCCAGTGAAAGCAACTCTTAAGGCATCAGCATACCAAGACATTTTGAACAATTTCATGCTCCCAACTTTGTGGGAACAGTTTTGGCATGGCTCATTCCTGTTCCAACATGACTGAGCACCATTGCAGAAAAGCAATATCCATAAAGACATGAGTCACGTTACTCCACCCCAAACTCGCTCATCCATGTCTTTAGGGACCTTGCTTTGTGCACTAGTCCAAATCATTTGGTGGAGGGGGGGGGGGGGGTTTAAGGCCTCAGCATAACAAAATATTTTGGACAATTTCATGCTTCCAAATTTGTGGGAACAGTTTGGCAATGGCCCCTTCCTGACTGTGCACCAGTGTACAAAGCAAGTTCCATAAAGACATGGATGAGTGAGTTTGGGGTAGAGGAAATTGACTGGCCTGCACAGAGTCCTGACATCAACCCAATAGAACACCTTTGGGATGAATTAGAGTGGAGACTGCAAGCCAGACCTTCTCGTCCAATATCAGTGCCTGACATCACAAATGTGCTTCTGGAAGAATGGTCAAACATTCCCATAGACACACTCCTAAACCTTGTGGACAGCCTTCCCAGAACAGTTGAAGCTGGTATAGCTGCAAAGAGTGGGCCAACTCAATATTGAACCCTACGGACTAAGACTTGGATGCCTTTAAAGTTCATGTGCATGTAAAGGCAGGCTTCCCAATACTTTTGGCAAAATAGTGTATGTCATCATGTCATCCATGCCTAAGCCAAAGAATCTAGAAGTGGGAGGCTGCAAAGAAGATATATACTATGAAGGAAAAAAGCTGCAAATATATTAAAGGGATGGGGGGGAGCAGAAGAGAAATGTTAGGAGCAATGAAAGCAGTATATCAGAAATTACAAGCACTGGGCACCAGACCCCAAATACTTGCATACTGGATAGGCCCTCCCCATTACCCAAAGAATTACATTGAATTACATTGTCAGTAATCACAGGAGAAAACCCCAAAAGTCTCTGCATTTGCTAAAATCCTTTTAATATACGAGTAAAAAATGAGTAAGGGAAGAAAAGCTTACATTAGCTGTAATGCTTCCCGTGGTTCTTTTTCATAATGAAAAGAATTGCTTCCTTTGCTGTCAGCCATCTTGACTCTGTGCACTCGGCCTGTACTGCTCTCTTATATTCTAGCTCTGGTTTCTGCCTTTGAGGACTTCTGCCTTCAATGACTGTGCAAAATGATCGTGTTTATCTCTCTGCTTCTCGGGATCCTTTTTCTTCCTTTGACACAAACCACCTTGCCCTTGCCTGACTTTAGCGCCGCACCTCCAGGGCCTTCCTTTGCCAATGACTTCCCTTTTATAATCCCTTTGCTGGCTGTCCTCAGGTTGTCCCACGCTGTGGACTTACATTGACAGTGTCATCATATGAATAAATGATAAATAATTATACTTGGAAACCTTTTCTGCAGCACATGGCAGCTTCTGCAGGTTGGCAATCATAAATAATTTAATGATGAGCAAATCTACAAGGGCGACATAACTTTATGAGGTTTAGATATCATATAAGTATCCTTTTTTTTTAAGATTAAAAAAGACTGAAAAGTATACACTACTCTCATTATTTCCCTGTCGCTTCGTCCTGCCCCCTTCTCTCACCTTTTTTTACAATTTAAAAAAAATATCTCTCTCGCTCTTTCTGGGCCTCCCCCAAAATTCATTTTTTCTATACCAGTCTCCTTTTCAGTCCTTCAAATCAATCTTTGAAGATTAAAAATGGGAGCAGATTCTGCAAACTTGTTTTGAAAGTTCAGGTTCTGGGGTTGTTATCTTCATCCTACTGACTGAGGTCATTCATGGCAGCTTCCCTTTAACTCAGCTTTCTCTCTTTGACGCTTTCTTACACCCATTCTTTCCCAACTTTCTTATGCACTCTCCTTCCCTCTTACGTATTCTCTCTCTATTCTCTTTCCTATTCTAGTTCTCTCACCTTTTTCTTATAGTTGCTCTTTCTTCTCTCTTTTCTTTTCATGCTCCCTCTCTCCCGTATCTTTCCCATGGTCGATTTCCTCTCTTTCTTATGTTTGCTCTATCTTTCCCCTTTCTTATGATCACTCTCTTACATTTGCCTCTCGTTCCTATGCTAGCTGTCTCTCTCTTCTCTTTCTTATGATCACTGTCTTCTCTATATCTAATGCTTTCTCTCTCTCCTCTTTCTTATGCTTGCTCTACCCTCTCTATATTATGCCCGCTTTCTCAACCCTCTCTTTCTTATGCTCGTTCTCTCTTCTCTTTCATATGCTTGCTCTCACCTTTCTTATGGTTGCACTCTCCTCTCTTTCTCATATGCATCCTTGTGCTTTGTTCCTATGTTTTCCTACCTGTCTCTTATTTTCCATCTCCTCTCTTTTTCTCGAGATGATTCTTCCCTTGTTTCTGTTCCTTACTATCATCCCTCTCATCCCCTTTTTTCTTTTCCTCTTTTTTATCTCCTTCCCCTTTTTCTTTTGCTTGCTGTCTGCGCTTTCTCTCAAACCTTTCCTTCTTTTGCTTGTTCTCTCCTTTTCTTATGCTCGCTTTCTCACCTCTATTTCTCATGTTCAATCTCCTTATGTTCGCTCTACCCTCTCTCACCTCTACTTATGTTCACTCTCTCATATATTTCCCATGCTCACCTTTTTCTTCATTTCTTATACTTGCATTCTACTCTTATTTTTTTTTCTTTTTAAATTGTATTTTTATTGGGATTTCAAAAAGTAAGTACAAAATTGTAACAAAATGAACATCACACTTTCAATATAAGTGCACTATAAAACAATCATAGTAAAAAGGGAAAGCAAAATATATAGTAACAAATATATGTAATAAAAAAATGTTTACAAAAACAAGACACAAATGTGTTGTAGATCAATTCCTTATAATGTACACAATAAGCGTAGTATTAAAGGGAGTCTAGAACCTTGAGATCAGTTCAGACCATATACACAGGCGGTACAGGATTGAATTGGGATCATGGCAAATCTGATGGCATGGGGGTCCCGTATTCCGAAAGGTCCCATGGTTCCCATATTTTAATAAATTGGGGAACACAGTCATGTACCGAAGCCGTCAAAAACTCCATTGTCCGAATCTCAGCCACCAAGCGTAGAAATCCAGACTGTAGAGGAGGTGTTTTGGATAACCAGAATAACGGGATAAGTCTCCTGGTGGCTAGTAATATATGGGATATCAATTTACTTGTCTTTCTAGATATCCCTGAAGGAGGTAAACCCAGTAGATAGTTTAAAGGATCCACCGGAAGGGACACCCCAGTTACCTTTTGTATATCTCCTCTCATTTTTATGCTCACTCTCTCCTCTCTTTTTTAAGCTTGCTCTCTCCTCTTATTTTTATGCTTACTCTCACCTCTGTCTTATGCTTGCTCTCTCTTCTCTTTCTTATGCTTGCTCTCACCTCTCAGTCTTATGCTTTCTCTCTCCTCTCAATTTTATGCTCGCTGTCTCCTCTTTTCCATGTTCACTCTTGCTCTCTGCTCCTATGTCTTCCTACCTGACACTTATTTTCCATCTCCTCTCTCTTTCTCTAGAATAATTTTCCCCTTGTTTCTGTTCCTTACTACCGTATAATCCGTCCCATCCCCTCTTTTCTTTTCCTCTTTTACATCTCCTTCTCCTCTATCTTTTGCTTGCTGTCTGCTTTCTCTCAACCCTCTCCTTCTTTTGCTCTTTCTCTCCTTCTTTTTTTATGCTCACTCTCTCACCTTTATTTCTGTCAAGTATCAGGCGTGACCAGAGCTGCGTGGACGGCAACAGAGGAACAAAGGCAGGTAAGGTGAAAATATATGATTTATTAAGATAAGTGAATAAATACAACCACCTTCAATATACTCCAATGTGCAACCAACCACCAATAGAAACCCACAAATAATAACAGACAATATATATACAAGTAAAGGGGAATACCAGAATCATAAACAGGGCCAGGCCAGGGTCGTCAACAGGAGGTCAGCAGCTGGGGAAAAGGAAGACAAACAGGACAGGGAGAGGATGGATGAATCACACGAGGGACAGGTACAGGTACAAGGCTCAGGGTCCAGGGTTCAGGTAACAGACAGGAACAGTAATCAGGTACAGATGCAGATACAGAGCTTCACAGGTTCAGGGTCAGGGCACAAGGAAAGATACCAAGGCAAGGCATCAGTGTGTCTGCCGGGTACTTATACACATCTCCTTCAATCACTCAGGTGATGCCTGATTGCAGGAGATGATGTCGGCCCCACACTGCCAGGAACCACCCGCTGGTGGACGCCAGTACTGCGGCCCAAGGATCACATAATACCACCAACAGGAGAAGGCTCCCCTGGCTGTTCCAGACTGCCAGGAGACACCTGCTGGTGGACCACAGTACTGCACGCCAAATGTCAGACAGTATCATCAGCGGGTGGAACCTTTCCTGACAATTTCTCATGTTCACTTTCTCCTATATTTCTTTTGTTCGCTTTTTCCTATGTTAGATGGTTCTCTCCTCAATTTCTTATGATCTCTCCTTTTTTTATTTTGTTCTCTATTTCCACTTTTTCTTATTCTCACTCTCTCTCCTATCTTTTTTTTTATGCTCATTCTCTCCTCTCTTATGCTCGCTCTACCCTCTCTCTCACCTCTACTTCTTATATTCAATCTAACCTATATTTCTTATGCTCACGTTTACCTTTATTTCTTATGCTTGCTCTCTCTTCTGAGTTTTATGTTCACTCTCTCTCTCTACTCTCTTTTTTAAGCTTGCTCTCACCTCCTATTTTTATGCTTGCTCTCACCACAAATGCCGCGTACACACAGTCGGAATTTCCGACAACAAATGTTCGATGTGAGCTTGTTGTCGGAAATTCTGACCGTGTGTAGGCTCCATCGGACATTTGTTGTCAGAATTTCCGACAACAAAAATTTGAGAGCTGGTTCTCAAATTTTCCGACAATGGATTCCGATCGTGTGTACACAATTCCAACGCACAAAATTCCACGCATGCTCAGAATTAAGCAGAAGAGCCCCACTGGCTATTGAACTTCATTTTTCTCGGCTCGTCGTATGCGTACGTCACTGCGTTCTTGATGTTCGGAATTTCCGACAACATTTGTGCCACCGTGTGTATGCAAGATAAGTTTGAGCCAACATCCGTCGCAGGATTTTGTTGTCAGAATGTCCGATCGTGTGTACGCGGCATCAGACTTATGCTCACTCTCTCCTCTTTCCCTTATTCACTCTTGTTCTCTGTTCCTATGTCTTCCTACAGTACTTCTCTGCTATTTTCACTCTCCTCTCTATTTCTTAACATAATTCTCCATTTGTTTTTCTTCCTTGTTCTTCCTTCCAATCTCCCTCCCTCTTCTAATGCTCTCTCTCGCTCTCTCTCCCTTTCTTTCTTGCTATTTCTTTCCCCTCTCTCTCTCTTTAGATCTTTCTCTCTCTTCCTCTCATAAAATGTATCCTAACATATGTGATATTACCTGACAGGTAACCTAAGATGACCTCCTTGGTTAACATAAGTACTGCAAATGTATATTTTCCAGTTTTCAGTCTTCTATATTTTGCAGATTCAGTCTTCCCAGCCTGGTGCAGGTCTACAATTTTGTTTCTGGTGTCCTTCGACAGCTCTTTGGTCTTCACCATAGTGGAGTTTGGAGTGTGACTGTTTGAGGTTGTGGACGGGTGTCTTTTATACTGATAACAAGTTCAAACAGGTGCCATTAATACAGGTAATGAGTGGAGGACAGAGGAGCCTCTTACAGAAGAAGATACAGGTCTGTGAGAGGCAGAAATATTGCTTGTTTGTAGGTGACCAAATACCTATTTTCCACCATAATTTGCAAATAAATTCTTTCAAAAATCAGACAATGTGATTGTCTGGATTTGTTTCCACATTTTGTCTCTCATAGTTGAGGTATACCTATGATGGCAATTACAGGCCTCTCTCATCTTTTTAAGTGGGAGAACTTGCACAATTGGTGGCTTACTAAATACTTTTTTGCCCCACTGTATATATATATATTATTCTTAACATAATTAAAATTAAAATTAAAATTTAATTAAAAATTAAAATTATATATATATATATTTTTTTTTTTCTTATATTAATGCCAAAAAGCCATTTTTCTGCACATGGCTATCACATGCATTGTGTGGAGTTCATTGCGCAAAAACAATCCCCAGAGTTATTTTTTCTAGCAATCATTCTCAGTGCCAGTCTTTTTTTACCTGTACTGACATTCTGACAATACCAACCCTTGAACTCACCTTGCATTTCTGGGTAACACTGTATGATCTCAGTACATTGGTAATCAGAGGAAGCAAGCCTACAGACCACCGACTTAAAACTACTTATCTCCAGGAACTAGAGCTGTCTGACAACTGTCAGGTTCCCCCACATAGATACATCGCTCTAACCGTTAAGTAAAACATGGTTCCTTCAAGTCCATTATTGGTTGGCTGAGAGATATTAATGCAGCAACAGTATAACATTTCCAAGTGTACAGTACCCTCATTAATGTCTGCTTCCACCCATAACAGTTTCATAAAAGCCATAAATATCCTCCAAGGGTAGCAGAGACAGGTTAAAAGTCTTTAATAGCTCTCGTAAAATTCATAATGAGTCACGTGAGAGGAGAGAAGACCTGATATACTTAGATAAAGTGTTCTGAAAGGCAATCCACTCTTAGCTGCTTCTATTTCACATTGGAAATTCAGATGGATTACACCCACCTTTAGAGGGTGAGGTCTGATTTTGTAAATGACCTTGAGTTTTGGAACAGTCATGTTACCAAAAAAGGTTATTGATATGGTCTTCAACTTTTGTAGATTTTAGTATTTTTTATGATTTTTCAGAGATTAGTTTTATGACACTCATATTACTCTACATTAAAGTAGAAATAAAGGCAACATTTTCCTTTCATTTTGGATGGAGTAAGAAATAATTATGACCCTGGTTAGGTTTTTTATTTTTGCCATCTATGTCCCATCGTGGAGATTTCCCTTTACTTCTTGCCTCATTTTTAAAACAGGAAGTGAGAAGAAATCCCTCCAAAATGAGGGAATCCATAGTTGTCACCAGAATTAGTGCCCCCAGTGCAAGATTTTTCCCTCTATTCCTGTTGATAATGGTAAACAGGACAAATAGAGATACTGATTCTACCTAAAGGTGGCAAAGACTGCAATAAAAATCAGTCACAGCATCAGTTCCCGGGAGGAAGACGGGCGAAGATGGATGCGGCCACCAGCGGGGACATCGGGGACATTGCGGGCTTCGTTTGCAGGTAAGTGACACATACTAGCCCATTATGGTTTTACTTTGCAGGGGAACAAAGAGGAAGTAAAACCCATCAGGGTTTACTTCCTCTTTAAAGGATAACTCCACTTTCATGGGAAAAAAAAGCAAAAAAAAAAAATAATATAGCATATACAATTGCTACATATTGTAATTGAATGTTATTAAAAATGACCTTTCCGATTTAATCTGCAGCTCAGTAATTTTCTGTGCACAGAATGTGTATAGAACGCCCCCCCCCAACATAATTTACTGCTTGTGTGATTGGCTCACTGATTTTCCAGAAGTCTGCACAAGTTTACATACCCTGGTGATTTTGGCCTAATAACATGCACACAAGTTGACACAAAGGGGTTTGATTGGCTATTAAAGGTAACCATCCTCATGTGTGATCTGTTTGCCTGTAATTAGTGTATGTGTATAAAAGGTCAATGAGTTTCTGGACTCCTGACAGACCCTTGCATCTTTCATCCAGTGCTGCACTGATGTTTCTGGATTCTGAGTCATGGGGAAAGCAGAATAATTGTCAAAGGATCTGTGGGAAAAGGTGAACTGTATAAAACAGAAAAGGGATATAAAAAGATATCCAAGAAATTGAGAATGCCAATCAGCAGTGTTCAAACTCTAACCAAGAAGTGGAAAATCAGGGGTTCTGTTGAAACCAAACCACGGTCAGGTAGACCAACTAAAATTTTAGCCACAACTGTCAGGAAAATTGTTCAGGATGCAAAGAAAAACCCACAAATAACTTCAGGTGAAATACAGGACTCTCTAAAAACATGTGGTGTGGCTGTTTCAAGATACACAATAAGGAGGCACATGAAGAAAGATGAGCTGCATGGTCGAGTCGCCAATAGAAAGCCATTACTATGCAAATGCCACAAAGTATCCCGCTTACAATACACCAAACAGCACAGAGACAAGCCTCAAACCTTCTGGCACAAAGTCATTTGGAGTGATGAGACCCAAATTGAGCTTTTTGGCCACAACCATAAACACTTCATTTGGAGAAGAGTCAACAAGGCCTATGATGAAAGGTACACCATTCCTACTGTGAAACACGTAGGCGGATCGCTGATGTTTTGGGGATGTGTGAGCTACAAAGGCACAGGAAATTTGGTCAAAATTGATGGCAAGATGAATTCAGTATGTTATCAGAAAATACTGGAGGAACATTTGCATTCATCAGCCAGGAAGCTGAACATGGGACGTACTTGGACATTCCAACATGACAATGATCCAAAACACAAGGCCAAGTCGACCTGTCATTGGCTACAGCAGAATAAAGTGAAGGTTCTGGAGTGGCCATCTCAGTCTCCTGACATCAATATCATTGAGCCACGCTGGGGAGATCTCAAACGTGCCGTTCATGCAAGACAGCCCAAGAATACACAGGAACTGGAGACTTTTTGCTAAGTGGAATGGGCTGCTTTACCAACTGAGAAGATAAAGAGCCTCATCCACAAATACCACAAAAGACTTCAAGCTGTCATTGATGTTAAAGGGGGCAATACACGGTATTAAGAACTGGGGTATGTAAACTTTTGATCAGGGTCATTTGGGTAGTTTCTGTTAGCATTATGATTTAAAAAGAGTAAACACAGTTGATTGATAATAAATGGTTTCAGCCAAACACTAACCATGAGTGAAAGGAAAGTTTTTGTGTTATCATTCATATTCTCTGAAAAATGGCCATCGCATCGCATACTAGCCCATTATGTTTCACTTACCTGCAAACGAAGCCCGCAATGTCCCCGATGTCCACGCTGGTGGCCGCATCCATCTTCGCCCGTCTTCCTTCCGGGGGCCGCAAACTCTGGCTCTGTGACTGACCGGAGCCGCGTGAAGTCACTCTGCGCATGCGTCAGTCATGCACTTGCGGGTGAAGAAACGGCATGGAGGTCTGTTTCTTCACAGCGCATGCGCCAATGACATCATCGGCACACTACAAGGTAAATATCTGCTAAACGGCACAGGTTTAGGAGATATTTCCACTACCTATGGATAAGCCTTATTCTAGGCTTACCTATAGGTAAAACTCAAAATCAAAGGTTTACAACCACTGTAAAGGCCTGTACACACGGTTGGATTTTCCGACGGAAAATGTGTGATAGGACCTTGTTGTCGGAAATTCCGACTGTGTGTAGGCTCCATCACACATTTTCCATCGGATTTTCCGACACACAAAGTTTGAGAGCAGGCTATAAAATTTTCCGACAACAAAATCCGTTGTCGGAACTTCCGGTCGTGTGTACACAAATCCGACACACAAAGTTCCACGCATGCTCAGAATAAATAAAGAGATGAAAGCTATTGGCTACTGCCCCGTTTATAGTCCCGACGTGCGTGTTTTACGTCACCGCGTTCAGAATGATCGGATTTTCCGACAACTTTGTGTGACCGTGTGTATGCAAGACAAGTTTGAGCCAACATCCGTCGGAAAAAATCCTAGGATTTTGTTATCGGAATGTCCGATCAATGTCCGACCGTGTGTACGGGGCATAAGAATGTATTTAGCGGCAACACAGGCTATAGGACAGTAAATTCAGAACTCAGTAAGGTGCTTTGCCATAAATCTGTCTAGATGTGGCTCAGTCATTCTGATTTTGCATCACGAGCCATGTAGGAAATGTATTCTAATACTAGAAAGGCATGGGGATGGTAAATTCAGGAAAGTTTTGATTCCCCTGAATATGTGTATGTAGATTTGCCCGATCTGCAGAGAATCATGCAAGTTGAAAAACTGAGAAATCGTAATTCACAAATTGTATGATTATATGCATATTATATAGGCATACATGAATATATTCATGAAAATATCAAGATTTACTATTTACAGACTTTCCAGTTTGCCTGGTTTTCAAACTGATTTGCTTATCACAGGAGTAGAATATTTCATAGATAAGTCCTCAACAGTGGTGGGGGAAATCATGCAAAACATCCTGCTTTCAAGTGACCCTTTCAACAAAGGGTTACTTGTTCATTAGGACCATCCTGTAAAAGAAGAAAACTTATACTTACCTTTCTGGCAGTCCGTGTCTTCAAATTCTGACACTTTGCTAATCTCCAGCCACTGCAGATATTCCACACTTGAGATGTGTATAAATTCATTCTGTATTTCTTCTTGCTATAGGACATTTGAACCAATGTGAGGAACCCCAGCATGCAGTGGGGAAGCAGGAGGGAGGGGAGTATTTAACATACCTGGAGGTGGCTAATGCCTGCAACGGCTGGGGTACAGCAAAGGAGTGGAGTTTGATAAGCAGGGGCTGCTGAACATCAAGTATGGGTGCTCTGCAGTCTGTGCTTAGTTTGAAGGTGACCGTTAAGAATGGGAAGTGGTAGACCGGACAGGTGAGACAGAGCCACAGCTAAGAAAGAGGGAAGTTTTCAGGCAGCAAATAAAATAAACAGCAGATTGTATGCTTACTGTTTGTTTGGCAATGGAAACGTTAGGTCCAAAGAAATACAGTACATGCTAGTAACTTGTTTACCCTACCAAGTTTAACTCTTGACTAAAGGATTTGTCAACCTCAGTCCCTCTACTAACTCTTTAAAATAATAGAAAAGACTGTGTGGCATGGGTTTAAATGGCCACAGCAGCCATTTTATTTACAAAAAGAAAGAAATAACATAACATTAGCATAACAATAAACAATTTTAATAATGCAACCAGGAGGGGGTCTTTGGGTGTCCTTAAATTCACAATTATAACTAGAATCTCCCATGTCCTCAACCGCGCCCTTAACTGGCTCGAAGATGTTACAAACTCACACACCTAACTTTTTTCCCCAGGGTACCTAGTTCCTGGGAAACTACCAATAAGCAAGTGAAAGCGCCATACCCCAGATGGACCCCTCAAAGACCTCCTGACCCACCAAGCTTTTGTGAGAAGTATTATATATATATTGGCTGTAGCTGGCTGATCGAGAAAAATGTTGTCCTATTCGCCAGAACTTGACCGTTAAATTTACTTCTCTTGAGCAGGAACGACCATAGATGGATACAAATTTGGCTGGTCCCGGCAAAATTTTGGTCAATCTATGGCCAGCTTTAGAGCTGGTCTTAATTACCTCCAAATGTCCTTATCTATGAACTGGGGGTAATTATTTTTGAATTTGTTCAGTAACATAGGTTGGACTTCAAAGGTTGGACATGATGGACTTGTGTCTTTTTTCAACCTCACCTACTATGTAGCTATGTAACATTGAGAACTACCTGAATCTTCTGCTCATGTTGTTAAAGCTACAGCGACAGCAGGGATTTTTAAATCTGACACAGGCCATTTTAAAGGGTCATACCGCCGGAAAAGTGTCAATAGGATTTCATTGAATTCCTGCCAATGTCCCGTTATGCTACAGGTAAAAATCTGTTATCAGGGTGAAGCTGAATGGTCTGTCAAGAGTTATGCCCCGTACACACGGTCGGACTTTGTTCGGACATTCCGACAACAAAATCCTAGGATTTTTTCCGACGGATGTTGGCTCAAACTTGTCTTGCATACACACGGTCACACAAAGTTGTCGGGAAATCCGACAAAAAATCTGCGGTGACGTAAAACACATACATTGGGACTATAAACGGGGCAGTGGCCAATAGCTTTCATCTCTTTATTTATTCTGAGCATGCGTGGCACTTTGTCCGTCGGATTTGTGTACACACGATCGGAATTTCCGTCAACAGATTTTGTTGTCGGAAAATTTTATATCCTGCTCTCAAACTTTGTGTATCGGAAAATCCGATGGAAAATGTCAGATGGAGCCCACACAAGGTCGGAATTTCCGACAACACGCTCCGATCGGACATTTTCCATCGGAAAATCCGACCGTGTGTACGGCGCATTACAGTTTCCTCTTTCAACACCTGAATTCCAAATATCAAAAACAATTCTCTTTGTTTTCTCTGAAGGCTCCTCTGGCGGTGCAGGGATGTTATATAACCCTCCGGTGTTGTGTTTGGTGACTGCAGAGGAAAGAGGAAAGAAATCATGTTGTTATTTTTAAACCACTCAGCTTACGGTTGTTTGAGTAATTCATTTTAATATGGAAAAGGGCCCTGGGAGCACCAGCGATATGCATAAGAAAGGGACAAGCTGAAACACAATGCCACCTCCATTTAATCATCTTTCGGTGACTGGTACTGAGCAGGTGCATCTATGAATCTTGCAAGCCCTGACTGTCTTTAAACACATTACTCTGTGTCGGCTCCATCCACTTGCCTATCGGTGAAGCTGCCAAAATACATGCAGTTCCTTTTATCGGTGCTACATAAAAATTAAAAATACATCCGTCTGCATTATCAAGCCTTTCTGAACACACCACATTTGTTTTTCGATTTTTTATTTTTGTTTTTCAGCCAACCATAGCAAGAATCCCATTTAAAATCACGGGGCTGTTACTTTTAGTGAAGACAAGAAATAGACATTTTCTATTTTTCCTGCCTTCATTTGCCAGGCAGACGTATTGTATTTGGCATGTGTTGTTTGTGAAAGAAGTTGTATAGCCTGAGGGAGAGACTCGGCACAAAGGATATGCATCCATTCACATGTCTTGTTTTAAACCTTCCTTGACGCTATACGATCCACCTGCTGGCCTGGTAATTGAGGCAATAGGGAAGAGTTTTTACCCAGTTAGGGTTCGTTTTCAGTAGTTGTGTTCTTATTTATTTCAGCAGGACTCACATACACATTGGGGTTGCATTACTAACCTAGTGGGGAATGCTCATTATGTAAAGTAAAGCTGTGTTCACTTTGAATACCCAACTGGCAGGGCCATTTTAATAGCATCATGGGTCCCTGGGCACTGGGGTTCCTACCAGCCTTCCCCAATTTACACACCTACTTTTAAGAATTAAAGTATAAATAGTTGATAGAATAAACATATATTTATTAGTACTTTCAATAAAATCAAATTTAAACAAAAATAAAACATACCATAAATCAAGGACTAATCAACACAAAAGGCTCAGTACAGAGGGGGAGGCAGATGAGCTCAATATGGGCGGAGTAGGGGGAATCAGAAGGGCACAATACTGGGATCAGGAGGCTGTCTAACAGCTTAGTAAAAACCGTGACTGTCCAAGGAAATTTAGGACAGTTGGCAAATATGATGCAATGCAAGATTACCATGGGGCCCCCAGGCACTTTGGGCCCCTGGGCTGGGCTGTGCCCAGGGGTGCCCACGCATTAAAATGGCCCTGCCGACAGCATGATTGAAGTCAACACAACTTCTCTACATATATTCTCTACTCCTTTGGTAAATCAATACAATGGAATGGTACTGGTGCAAGCTTGTGATCACAGATAAAGGAGGGAACCATCAGTCTATGGATAGGTATTCTAACAGAAATGGGCAGGGAAAAAAAACAAGTCCAAACCAACATACAGCAGATGGTGTTCCTGCAGTGGTGATGAACAGTTCAAAAGTTAGGGCAAGCCTGTCTGCAGAAAAATAAAGTGCATCGGGAAGGTATTCACAGCGCTTCACTTTTTCCAAATTTTGTTATGTTACAGCAGTGGTTCTCAACTCCTGTCCTCAGGACCCACTAATAGGCCAGATTTTAAGTATTACCTTGGGGAGATGCAAACTAGAATACTGCAATCAGTGAGCAGCAAATGATATCACCTGTGATGTATTTCAGTTATCTTGCAAACCGGGCCTGTTAGTGGGCCCTGAGGACAGGGTTAATAACCACTGTATTAGAGGATCAGCTGATGAAGAAGGCGAGGTTGTGTCTTCGAAACGCGTTCTGATTGGCCAGACAGCGTGTGGGCAGCTCCCCAGTTTGACAGCCCTGGACCACTCCCACCCAGAGACGCACAGCCGACGTCTCCATGAGGCTTATCGAGGCTCCAGCTGCGGCCAACACGTGGCGCTCGTGGATCCCTCAATAGAAACTTTCCAGCGGTCCTCCTGTGTTGGAGCCTTATTCCAAAATGGATTAAATTCATTATTTTCCTCAAAATTCTACAAACAATACCCCATAATGACAACGTGAAAGAAGTTTGTTTAAAATCTTTGCAAATTTATTAAAAATAAAAAATCACATGTACATAAATATTCACAGCCGTTGCTATGACACTCAAAGTTATGCCCAGGTGCATCCTGTTTCCACTGATCATCCTTAAAATGTTTCTACAACTTGATTGGAGATTGATTTACCTGTGGTAATTTCATGTAGCAGAATCTCTGACCTCTTCCAGTCTAATGGGAACCTTCAAGGCCAAATATAGCTGACATCCTTCAATAAGTGGTGGGTTGTGAGGCATAGTGGGTGCGAAGGTGGTAAAAGTCATTGGGCGCCAGACACTTCTTGAACGTAAAAGAGGTTTTATTTCTTTGACAGTCCTTTTTATATCTTGTAGGGGAAAGAGGGTTAGGGCCAGGACACCCTTAAGTAATTGCAATTTAAAATGGTAGACTCCGAGACTTCAATAGGAGAACAGCCGTACAGGGAAAGGCCCCAGCAAGGTGCAACTTCTGCACATGCAGGATTGCTGTCTCCTATGGCAACAGTACTTAAACAGTTCCTAACTCAAAGTAAAAGTTTTCTCAGCTGTACTACAACTTCTTCTTGTAGTTCTTCAGCCCCTTGAGCTCCTGGTCTCTCACTGGACCCTCTGATTCACTATCTCTGAATCCCATGAGCTCCTCAAGGCTTTTGCGGTGGAATCTCCCTCAAACGTCACCCACACTTCCCTGCTGGGTCCCTAGCTTGGCACTTCGGATACCTTCAAGCTTCACCCCAGCTGACCGGCTCGGCCCCTAGCTTGACACACAAGGCTGCTCTGCAAACGTCACCTCTGCTGGTTGGGTCCCTGACTTGATCCCCGCCTGAAGTTTCCAGATTCTCCACCGTGCCCGTTCAGGGAGAATACTGCTCGGTACTTGCTTCGGTTACTCACTGTGGTCCCTGGTAATGGCGATTGTTATTTCATGGTGACAACTTCCCTTCTACTTCCGACCACTGACAGGTTCTCCGGCCGGCAGAACCGGCACTTTTGGTTGGACTGCAAGCTGCAGTCCCAACCCTGTGCTGCACTCTTACTTCTGGATAGGCCCTCACACAGCCTGGCAGCCAGATGCCCCCCAGGATAGGCCCAATCTCCGGCCTAGCAGCCCGGGGTGCACGACACATGTCCACCCAGACGGCGGTCTGGGTGGCACACAAGAACCTGGATCACCTGACCTCACCCAAATATATAGGCTCTCCCAGCAGGCCAAGGGATTCAACAAAAGTTCATGACCAAGGGGAGATAATTATTTTGAGAAATAGGCTAATATGTGTCTATCAAGTTTTTGAACAAAATGAATTCAATTTTTGGATATGTATTTATAACCCTGCTGTTTGGGTACCAGTACTTTGGTTATGTATGGAAGATGCCTTTCCGTTTTCTTCTGAAATAAAATAAATATTTAAATATTAAAGCATATTTCCACTTTTGCAGCCAAATTGTGATAACACCTTCTTTATGTTTCTTACATATTCTCTTTAACACAGAAAAAATAGAATACAATAAAATAAAAGTTCTCTAGTCAAATTTGCAAGCATGGGCATTCCGGAAAACAAACAAATACCTGCCAGATTTCCCCCCTATCATAAATACCTTAACTGGAGTCTCTAGCAATCCACATTTCTGTCTCTTCCTCTCCATAACCCCAGTATATTTTATAACTTCTGAAATAATGACAGTAAACGTAAAAGAGGTTTTATTTCTTTGACCGTCCTTTTTATAACTTGTAGGGGGAAGAGGGTTAGGGCCAGGACACCCTTAAGTAATTGCAATTTAAAATGGTAGACTCCGAAACTTCAATAGGAAAACAGCCGTACAGGTCTCTAACATCCACCAGCTCCGTGATGTCGTCATGGAGGAGTAGAAGAGGACTCTAGTGGCAACCTGTGAAGCTCTGGTGAACTCCATGCCCAAGAGGGTTAGAGCCGGTTCACACAGGGGCGACTTGTCAGGCAACCTAGTCGCCTGACAAGTCGCCTCCCATTCTGTACAATGGAACTGTTCTAATAGGAGTGACGCAAGTCTATACAGAAGTCGTTTTGCAAGTCGCTGTGGATGTCGTGTGCAGGTCGCCTCGGTGAGGCGACCTGCAAGTCGTGCCGCCTCTAGTGTGAACCGAGCCTTAAGGCAGTGCTGGAAAATAATAGTGGCCACACCAAATATTGACACTTTGGGTCCAATTTGAACATTTTCACTTAGGCTGGATTCACACAGGGGCAACACGACTTCAGCGCGACTTTGCAAGGCGACTTCAACGCGGCTTCAACGCGACTTCAGCGCGACTTTAAGCAATTTACAACGCGACTTCAAGTCGCCTCCAGGACAGGCGACTTTGGCTGTGGCCAATCACAGAATAATCAGCTCTCTGGGAGGGAGGGGTTTGCCTGGGCAAACTAATTTTTTAACTGTAAAGTCGCTTCAATATAGATGGAGATCTGACTTGGAGGCGACTTCCATTGAATTCTATGGGTACAGGTCGCCTAGAAGTCGGATCCAAGTAGTACAAGTAGTACGCTCTGAAGTCGGAGCGACTTCAGTAGTGTCAATTAAGACGCTCTCATTCACTGTAATACAAATCTCACAGTAAAGCGACTTGGGGCGACTTGAGGGCTTACAAGTCGGATCTCAAGTCGTCCTAGTGTGAACCGACCCTTAGGGTGTTATCACTTTTGTTGCCAGCGGTTTAAACATTAATGACTGTGTGTTGAGTTATGTTGAGGGGACAGCAAATTCACACTGTTACACAAGCTGTACACCCACTACTTTAGATTGTAGCAAAGTGTCATTTCTTCAGTGTTGTCACTTGTCACTCAGTGTTGTCACTTGAAAAGATATAATTATTATTATTATTATTAATATTATAATACAGGATTTATATAGCGCCGACAGTTTACGCAGTGCTTTACAACATTAGGGCAGACAGTACAAGTACAATACAATTCAATACAGGAGGAATCAGAGGGCCCTGCTCGTTAAAATATTTACAAAAATGTGAGGGGTGTACTCACTTTTGTGAGATACTGTATGTACCAATAATGGGAGCTCTACACATGCTAATCTGCTTCCTAGTCTGCTCCCTCTCTAGGCACCCTCGAGTGCTCTTTCTCTAAATAGATGCTCTGGCGTTAATCAGCACATGCCCCAATGCTAGGACATTTGTGTGCACTCTATAATTATAAAAACAAAAGGTCTTTAAAAGGTCTGCATAATCCTTTGTACAATATTGTCAGGGAACGTGTGTCATGTTCTCACTGCAAGAGGAAGAAAGGGTATAACTTGCTCTAATAATTCCAGCGTACCCAAGGAAAGAACATTCAATTCGTTGCTCTCTCTCGTCTATTTTTAGGTTTGCCATCATGTGTCTCTGTTAATTGTTTTCTTTTTTTTTCCATCTTTCCGTCATATTAGCAGGAGACCTATGGTAATTATATCTTTACCTTCTTACCATGATAACCTCTTTTTAAAATTGAATAAATTACCCCCTGCCCCTTTTTATAATAGAGGTTTTGAGTTCTGATAGAAAAGTGTATGTGTTCGGAGAATTTCTTTCCGCTGAAAAGTATTAGTAATAAACTTTTTTTCACCGGTCTCCCATTGTGACAGTGGTGTCTTGACAAGTGTCACATTCCCTCTCTACAGGAAGGAGACAGGCTCTTTTCAAGGTTTTATAATAGGAATATGGAGAGAGTCAGCCAATACAGACATATGGGGTGACAAGGGGATTTGTACTGCCGTCATATTTTAGTCTTTTCATTTTGCAAGTTTCATATGAGGAGCGTTAGTAACCTTTAAAATGATTTATCCTGCAACATGCCTCTGCCATGCACATTGGTTGGAGGCCAAAGTGATGAGAGGGCTTCCCCTCGTGGCTCTGGTCCAAGTACCCCTGAGTACAGGGGTACAGAGCACCAAGTATCACAGGTGCCAGTAATCAGGTAGCAAAAGTCTCTGGACTGTAGCCAGCAACGTTGGAGGCACACCAGAAGAGGACCGAGGATGGCAGTCCACAGGATGGCACTCAGAAACTGGACATTGGAAGCTCAATACAGAGGCTGCGAGGGTGCTTAGTCAAGATCAAGAACATGGTCAGATGGCAAGCCAAGGTCAGCACAGATGACCAGCAAGGATATACTCAGTAGCCAAGCTGGGGTCATACATGAGAAGCAAACACAGGCAAGCAAGAGGCCTTCTCATACATGAGAAGCAAACACAGGCAAGCAACAGGCCCAGGTCAATACCAGGAATACAACAGAGCGTAGTCAGAGGCAAGCCAGGGTCAGAGTCCAGAATCCACAAAGCAAGGTCAGGAGAAGGCTGGGTCAGCAACAGGAGGTTAGGTAACAAGTGCAGAAGCATAGGAACACAGGCCACAGGAAGCTGAAGAACAGCCAGCGATTACTAGACATCATCCTTTAAATAAGTAGTTTGGCATCATACCTCGGATCAGCAGGGCGCCAATACGCTTGGCTGTGTGTGCTGGTACATGCTAACGTGTCAGTGCATGCCTGCTACTGGTCAGAGTCTGCCTGGGAGAGCAAAAGTGCTTTTTTCTTACTTAATCCTTGGCTCTCCTGGCAGACAGCACTACCCCATGCTCAAGTGGTGGACTGTCCTTCAGAGCCTTCACGTCCAATGCAGGGCTATGGACCATACATCATTCTTGATGACGTCAGGATCTCTTAGACGATTGGAGCATGGGGGAGCAGATGCTACAGGGACCAGTCTAGCTGCGCACAGGAGTGGAGGATCCAGTAATTAAATCTACTTTTCTATGCCTCCTAAAAATAAAAAAAACAGCCAGCCTTTGCAGTGCGTACACAGCCCCCTGCAAGAAAGAATTTTCAATTTTCTTGGAGTTCAGCTTTAAAAACGAAGCTACCTCTGCCTCTGACTCTGACCTTTACTCTGTTATAGGGCGTACACACGGTCGGACTTTGTTCGGACATTCCGACAACAAAATCCTAGGATTTTTTCCGACGGATGTTGGCTCAAACTTGTCTTGCATACACACAGTCACACAAAGTTGTCGGAAAATCCGATCGTTCTGAGCGCGGTGACGTAAAACATGTACGTCGGGACTATAAACGGGGCAGTGGCCAATAGCTTTCATCTCTTTATTTATTCTGAGCATGCGTGGCACTTTGTCCGTCGGATTTGTGTACACACGATCGGAATTTCCGACAACGGATTTTGTTGTCGGAAAATTTTATCTCCTGCTCTCCAACTTTGTGTGTCGAAAAATCCAATGGAAAATGTCCGATGGAGCCCACACACGGTCGGAATTTCCGACAACACGCTCCGATCGGACATTTTCCATCGGAAAATCCGACCGTGTGTACGGGGCATTAAAGTTACCACACGCTGTGGTCCCTTGCTCCAGCTAGGGGTCAGTGGATGGAACAATAGCATGTGGTGGGACACAGGCATCTTATTATTTTTTTTTTGGCCAAAGAGAGTGTTGAACCTGTGTTGTGATCCATGTTTCTTGATGTACATACAGTTGCTTACCAAGGCATAAGGAAATTATATGCATGGATGGATGCATGGATTCACCCATGATCCTAGAAACATTAAACCATCTTGTTTTCGCATTTGATGATATTTGTCAAAGTATTTTCGTTTATTTGGTTCTTTTTTTTGGTCCCATTTCTTCATAGCCTGACTTGTTTTACTGGCATGTACAGTTCTTTACAGGAAGAGTATATAGTAAAACATAATAACACAGACACTAAGCTCACAAAAGCTCTCATCATTCCCACTCTCTCTCAGGTTAACCGCAGCGAATGAAGAAGTGGCTCAGTATTAGCCAGGGAATAAATACTGCAGCACACTTTATATACTAACCAATAAAGTATAGAGGCCAGAATTCCTAGAAACTCTTATCTATCACCACAATCCATTGATGCCGACCCTACTATATGGAAACACATATCTATGTATTGCAGTGTGTTTTTGGGGTGCAGTCTACACCAAACAGTGTAACTAAGGCTGTGATGAGAAGAGAATACGCAACTAGTAGACTGCAATTTACTGAGCTATAATAAATGTATTCATTACTATGACAAGTAGATCTCATTGGCTGAAAATAATGATTGCTATTACAAATAATGATCATTGTAGCTTATAAATTGTCCATCAAAATAAATGTCTGTGAATGGGTAGGCAGGTGGCATACTGTATTATATTTTTAGTTAGCACTTTTTAGGTCAGAGGAAGGGGTTAATGTTTCTTGCCACCTTCCCTGAGTGTGTTCGCAGGCTTTTTATGGGATCCATCCTCCCTCCCATGTGTTATAAAAGGGAAGATGCCCAGATGCTAAAGAGGCTCTGGGCTAAAGAAAAAACGGGCTACATGCAGAGGCTTGCTGGGACCCGTGGTCCGCTTGAGAGCGCTGATTCAACGGGACAACCCAAAAACATGGACATCTCCATTTGAATTTTGCCAAACATGGACTTTTCCCATAGATACTTCACGTGTGCAGTTATCCTGGGCAGCCACAGTTAGGTGTATTTAGGAAGAAGACATTTATACATGTCACATATGCTGTGCCAAATTTCCAGGAAAATTTGTTTCAACTGCTCTGAGCCAGGCCTGAAGTTATTCAAGGGTGCATGTTGGGTCCTGGCGTATTCCTAAGAACCTGTGTCTGTAATAGCACTATGTAACTCCACCAAATGAGTTTAACCTACAAGGCTGAGAAGTTATCGATGGCCATGGGTAACCGATAGGAAGAACAGCTACAGCAACCAGTTGTTGGCTTGATACCTGGTTAAGTGACAGGTCCTCCGATAGCGATGGGGTCAGTGCTCTGACTCTCTCCTCAGCTGTCCATCTCCTCTGGTCTCCGGGAGCAGACTAGAGTTATGGAGATCTAAGGCCTGATCACTAGGTATGGCAAGGAAGAGTTAACTCAGGACAGGTATGAGACCCACGCTATGTGTCCGACAGGGTTTCATTCCTTTTCTGAGAGGTAGCGGAGGTACACTGGACTGGTGGAATGGGCAATGGCTCTGCATGTCCTTCCGAATGCAACACATACATCAGTTACAAGTGTGTTGTTACTTGGGACGAAACATTTCATGAAGCAAATCTGTAGATTATTGCTCACACAAGTGGCTCATCTTTGAGTCAGGAACTGCCCTAATGTTCGATTTTTCACATGACCGCAGACTCCGCCTGGTCCCGAGCACTGGTGAGTACTAGGGATCGTCCGATATCATTTTTTCGGTGCCAATACGATACAGATATTTCGGCCACCTCTCCTGCCGATAGCTGATATTATTTGCTGATATTTTGTACATTTAAACTTTTCAAAAATAACACCAATTTTATGCACAAATCTGGTATAAACTGAACATGTTAATGTTTATCAAAATTTACCATTAAGGGCTCGTTCTTTACATGAAAACTGATGGGAGAAAAACACACACAGATTTTAAAACTGACATCTCTGTCTGCAGTGCACCATGGTGTGATGAACGAGGTCTAAAAGGTAAACAACTGGGAAAAATAAAGTGCTTGAAAACCAATAACTTCTTAAATGGCTTCCCAAAACATAGAAAAGGTATAACTGTTACTAGTCAAAAAAATGGGTAGTGGCGCTGCTAAATAGTATATGATTTAATACATTAGTTCATCAATAAGTCCTTGAAGTGGAAACTCAGTACATGTGGAGGGGGAGAGATGAAGAGGGGAGACCTGTATAGATTACTTTAGCAGTCCAAAACAACCTTGCCAGCCTTTGAGGGGGGAGTTGAAAGCAGACTCCAGATATGCAAATGAGAAGAGAAACACAGATGCCTCTAGGTTAGAACTGTGAACATTTTAATGAGATACAGGTGCATTATCCACTTACATGGAGGTTAAGGAAGTAAGGCACGAGTCCATCCACACTGGCGTGGCGTTCACTGCAGAGCGGCCTTCTGAACAGCTGATTTTTCTGCCTGTGGGGGAGAAATCCTAGCCAAAAGGATCTCTGGGACCACAGCGATGGAACCAAGGCCTGGATCAGGCCGATGGTGAGGGCTGGAATGCGGTGCCGGGTGTGATGACGTCACTGGGGGGTTGTAACAGCGTTTTGGAACATGCGCACTGGTAGATGGGACTCAGGGCACGTTCCTTTGTCAAGCTAGCGAGACTTTGGCTGATAAAAGCCTTAAATATGCCTTAGAACTAGATGGCAGTGTTCCAAGGCATATATAAGGCTGTTATCAGCCAAATCTCACTAGCTTGACAAAGGAGCATGCCCTGAGTCTCATCTACCAGTGCACATGCTCCGAAATGCCATTGCAACCCACCAGTGAGGTCATCACGCCCAGCCCTCACCATCGGCCTGATCCAAGCCTCAGTTCCATCGCTGTGGTCCCAGAGATCCTTCTGGATAGGATTACTCTCCCACAGGCAGAAAAATCAGCTGTTCAGAACGCCGCTCTGCAGTGAACGCCAGTGTGGATGGACTCATGCCTTACTTCCTTAACCTCCATGTAAATGGATAATGCACCTGTATCTCATTAAAATGTTCACAGTTCTAACCTAGAGGCGCCTGTGTTTCTCTTTTCATTTGCATAACTGTTTTTTCACACCATAAGTGTGTTATATTGTACGTTGTCAGATGAGAAACAACAGGCTCAATTTGCAAAGATTTAAAGTACAATTGAAGGCCAAACATTTTTTTTTTTACATTTTGGATTAAGTTATAACCCCTATTGTTTTGGGTTTTTTTCATGTCCCATTGGGGAAATGTCTATTCACTTCTTGTCCCATAGCCACAACCAGAGGATAGAGGAAATTCCTCCAAAGTGTTGTCAGTGTCACGAGAGTCACCAGAACTAGTGTCCCCATTGGAAAATTTCACCTCTATTCCTGTTCTGGTGACCATTCAAAATTTGGGATTTTCTTTAACTTTCATTTTCAGTGATAATGGTCACCAGGAGAAATAGAGAGGGCGAATCTCCCTAATGGGGATATAGACAACAATAAACCCTGACAAGTGTTGAAATCACTCTCCAGTCTAAATCTAAAAATAGTTGCCTTCAGCTGTACTTTAACCCGGAAGCAAGTGGAGATCACTGGAGTAGCGGTGTGTACTTCAGTGATTTCCAGCTTCAAGGGGCATCGGGCAGGTATGGTATATACAGTGCCTTAAAAAAGTATTCATACCCCTTGAAATTTTCCACGTTTTGTCATGCTACAACCAAAAACGGATATGTATTTTATTGGGATTTTATGTGATAGACCAACACAAAGTGGCACATAATTGTGAAGTGGAAGGAAAATGATAAATGGTTTTCCAAATTTTTTCAATACTTTGAAGAACCACCTTTTGCTGCAATTACAGCTGCAAGTCTTTTGGGGATGTCTCTACCAGCTTTGCACATCTAGAGAGTGACATTTTTGCCCATTCTTCTTTGCAAATTAGCTCAAGCTCTGTCAGATTGGATGAAGAGCATCTGTGAGCCGCAATTTTCAAGTCTCGCCACAGATTCTCAATTGGATTTAGGTCTGGACTTTGACTGGGCTATTCTAACACATGAATATGCTTTGATCTAAACAATTCCATTGTAGCTCTGGCTGTATGTTTAGGGTTGTTGTCCTGCTGGAAGGTGAACCTCCACCCCAGTCTCAAGTCTTTTGCAGACTCTAACAGGTATTCTTCTAAGATTTCTCTGTATTTGGCCCCATCCATCTTACCATTAACTTTGACCAGCCTTCCTGTCCCTGCTGAAGAAAAGCATCCCCATAACATGATACTTCCTCCACCATGTTTCACGGTGGGGATAGTGTATTCAGGGTGATGTGCAGTGTTAGTTTTCCGCAACACATAGCGTTTTGCTTTTAGGTCAAAAAGTTCCATTTTGGTCTCATCTGACCAGAGCACTTTCTCCACATGTTTGCTGTGTCCTCCACATGGCTTCCCACACACTGCAAACTTTCTTCTTGCCACTCTTCCATGCCAGATGTGTGGAGAGCATGACTAATAGTTGTCCTGTGGACAGATTCTCCCACCTGAGCTCTGAATCTTTGCAGCTCCTCAAGTGGGGCTCTTGGTTGCTTCTCTGATGAATGCTCTCCTTGCCCGGCCTGTCAGTTAAGGTGAATTGTCATGTCTTGGTAGGTTTGCAGCTGTGTCATACTCTTTCCATTTTCGGGTGATGGATTGAACAGTGCTCCGTGAGATGCTCAAAGCTTGGGATATTTTTTTTATAACCTAACTCTGCTTTAAACTTCTCCACAACTTTATCCCTAATCTGTCTGGTGTGCTCCCTGGCCTTCATGATGCTTTTTGTTCTCTAGGGTTCTCTAACAAACCTCTGAGGGCTTCAAAGAACAGCTGTCTTTATGCTGAGATTAAATTACACACCGGTGGACTCTATTTACTAATTAGGTGACTTCTGAAGGAAATTGGTTCCACTAGATTTTAGTTAGGGGTATCGGAGTAAAGGGGGCTGAATACAAATGCACGCCACACTTTTCAGATATTTATTTGTAAAAAATGTAGAAGACAATTTATCATTGAGCTTCCACTTCACAATTATGTGTCACTTTGTGTTGGTCTATCACATAAAATCTCAATAAAATACATTTACGTTTTTGGTTGTAACATGACAAAATGTGGAAAATGTTAAGGGGTATGAATACTTTTTCAAGGCACTGTAGATAGTGACAATGGTCCAATCTGGACCAATGTAACTATGCATGAAATATCCATACCTGGTATTCACCTTTAACCTGGTGTGTTAACTGAGTAAACTGAACCTAAACTAGCATACTAAACTGATTAAAATGAGCACTTTATTTGTAACATTTGAAACAGTGACCTGCACCAAAAATATACCTACTTGATCATATGTTTGGGTGCGATCACAGCCTATAAATGAGATACCTAACATGACACGCCTCAGTGCCCGAAGGCACGTACATTGGAACACACTGCTTTATGGTGTGAACGGGTGCATAGGTTTTTGTTTCCTATAGACATCAGTTGGCATGCAAAATGAAGAAACATGCAAAGAGGACTGCAGAGAGACCCCATGGGTAAAACTTGGACCTCCCGCTATGCAGAGTGAAACAATCTGAAATAGGTGTTGGTAGAACAACAGGTTGTTAGTGATCAAAGGAGTTTACACAGCATAATGGTCTAAACACCAGGATGAAAGGTAAGAGCCTTGGGCAGGTACATTGTGTTCTCTATGTATTTCCATCCTAAGGTTTACAGTTTGACTACAATGTACCTTATAGGACCAAGACCGCCCAAGTAAATTGAGCCCCGTGCTGCAGCCAGGCCCTGCAATATGGCAGCCTTATCTTAACTATGACCCTGAAAAATTAGCTTCTTTATAATCATTTTGACAATTCTGTGTTTTACTATTCCCAGGGCCAATTTAGCTGCAGGCGTCCTCTTACTAAAGAATAGAAACAATAATACTTTATCCTTATATGAATCCACCCAGGAATGCACCAGTGAGCAGAGCACAAAATAACGGCCTAGCTGGCAAGACGATCTTACAATCTCATTTCTAATACCTAATGCGCGGGGTGATTAACTCGCCCAAGGTCAGGCTGTGTAAGTGACTGGAGCTGGAACACAGCCCGCTGGGCTGAGTGTCGCAGCCAAACACATCTTTCTTCACGGAATGATTAACCCTTTGCGCGCCAAAGGCAGCTCACCGAACTCTGATGCCCCATGGATTAAAGAACAAATAAAACCACTGTTTGACATTAATGTATCAAAGCCTGTGTATAATTAAGACAAATAGTACACATGCTTCTATGGCAGGATACTGGGGAATAGGAGAACTAAGGAAGGGAAGAATTTAAAGTGAACTTGCGGTCTGTTAAAGAAAATCGAAAAGCTGAATTCCAGGTATGGATATTTTTGTATAATTACATTGGTCCAGTTTGGACCATACCTGGCCAATGCTTGTGGAAGCTGGAGATCACTCTAGTAGGCACCGCTACTATAGTGATTGCCTCTAGGTTCCATGCCGAGTGGCTGCCCTGCTGCTTAGTGAACACAAAAGGTTGTTTGCTTGGCACTAGCACCATTCAGAGAAAACTTTGCATCTTTTCAATAAATGTAAAGAGTTCTCTGACAAGGTGTAGATTGAGACATCACTGCCCCTCATTTTCACCTGTCCAATCAGAGAACGCTTTGCATTCATTGGGAAAAATGCAAAGTGTTCTCTGAATGGTTCCCAAGCGAGTGACCTCCTTTGTTCAGTAAGCAGCAGGGCAGCCGCTCAGCACAGGACCCCGAAAACAACTGCAATCACAGTAGTCATGGTGCTCATTATAGTGATTTCCAACATCCACGGCCAGGCATGGCACATGTATAGTTACACTGTTCTAAGCTGCATCAATGTAACACCTGACCTCTGTACTGTATATGCTATGTTGTATGTAGTATATCCAGTAGGCAGTAGGTGCACTCAGCGGGACTTACGGCAGGAGGAATTTTCCAATTAGTTTAATCCATGTCAATAGTTTAGCAGGGCACAGCCCGCTTTTCTCAAGACGTCTTGAGAAAGTTGGGCTGTGCCCTGCAGAAAAGTTGACGTTGATTAAACTACATTTGAAAATTCCTCCTGCTGCAAGTCCCGTTGAGTGCACCTACTGCCTACTGCATATTCTACCTAGAGTAATTTTTTTTCATGGATTTCATTTCACCCATGCTAAAACCCCTACAAGAATGTGCAGTGGTCCATCTCTACACTACCTGCTATGTTGTATTTTATACTCCTTACCCCCGCACTGCATGCAATATGTTATAGTCCTGACTCCCGCACTCAGTTGTACATTATGTTAAGCTGGGTGGCAGAGCCCTAACACGTGTCACACATTATTTTTGCCTCCTACACAAACCTGTAACCCATCAGCACCCATCAGCAATACTCAGTAGAAAAGTCAGTGGGGTAAATTTACTAAAACTGGAGAGTGCAAAATCTGGTGCAGCTGTGCATAGAAACCAATCAGCTTCCATTTTTTAAATCAAAGCTTAATTGAACAAGCTGAAGCTAGAAGCTGATTGGCTACCATGCACAGCTGCACCAGGTTTTGCACTCTCCAGTTTTAGTAAATCAACCCCCCCCCCCCCCCCCCGTGTCTAATGATGTTTTTTAAATGTTTTGTGCCAAAAATGTTTGCAGTGTAATTGGTGCTTATCACTGTATTCTGTATATCTTTGCCCCTCTTCCGGGGCCACGGACTCCAGGAGCAAAGGAACTAGAGACTCCATCTTGCTGATCTGAGGGGATTTTCTCGGTCTACACGAGGGAGAGGAAGAGATTAGACCTAGGGGAGAGGGTCTGCATCCCAGGTCAGTCCACTGTGTGATTTTTGGCATCAACAGCCAGTCAGGACATCCAGCCTGTGAGAGGGAGATCCCAGGTGCATATCCAGACGCACCTGCACCGACGTTGCCAGGCGTTCCAATGTGAGGTGACCAGTCAGGTCAGTAGAAGAGACTGCCTGTTCCAGGACGTTCGTTTGGGTCTTGACTGCAGGATTGGGTGAGAGGGCTTTTTCCCATTTGCAGTAAACAAGGACAATGCACACAGATACAGTTGTATGGACACTGTATACAGACATCATTGCTCTTAGTCACCTTGCTGACCCCTGTAGTGCCGCAGAACACAGGGCCATTCAGATACAGAGACACTGTATACAGACGCCATTTTTCTTTCACCTTGCTGAGGAAGATCCTGCATTCTTTACTTGATAATCTGGGCCAGTTGTGTTGTTTGACCCTGCTATTCAGGAGTTTAAGTGCACCAACGAGAGTGGCTAGCTGAAGATACAAAGGCTCATCTTTCTTCAAAGGGACTGAAGCTACTATTGCCATATGGGCCCGCGCACACATATTCAGGGCTCTGTATATGCAGTGGGTGTGCAGAACAGTTTAGCTGGGACGCTAATCCATTGAATGTTGATTTGAATACAGTGTTTGTCGTTGAGACTGTGGTATCAGGAGACAGAAAAGAGAGGTCTGACATATATAGGGTCAGTCTTCTGCTGTCTTCCTGCCTGAACTCATAGAGCCACATTTGAGTAGAGGTAACCAATCCAATATAAAGTGTCATATTGTGATTTTTTTTGCCATTTAAGTGTGCCTCTGCTCTTGGGGTTATTCTCAGGTTTTAATCCCCTGAAAGCAGGCTGAATATAATATTGAGCTATATTACTCTTAATCTCAGTTATTGCTCTCCAGTTGGTTACTTGAGTATATATACTGTTACTGTCTGTTACTTTTCCACAGAATATTGCAATAAAGACAATTTCTGTGTTTTATCATAACATGTGTGTTTCTCATTGATCATTGCACTTACACTATTACCAGGCGTGCCAAGAGGGGCAGAGACTGTTATTGGGGCTGAGAGGCAGAGTATGCAACAAACATATTTAAGCGGCTCCTGCGGGGGCACAGCTACAATTATGTATTGCTCTGCAATTTCTCAAAATATGTTTGCAGAGGTGGTGACACCATCACTACTATATTGGAATACATTGGTTGATTTGCACTGGATTTTCATTTATAGGTTTTACCATTACACTTATAAGTCAATTTGTAGAATTGTATAAAGGAAATATAGGGTTGTGCTGCATTTTATGGCTTTTTATTGGTATACAGAGGCCAGGACATACTGATCACCATTGTACGCCATGAAGAAACCTCCATTTGCTGACCACGCCCACTTGTTGGACACACCCAGTTTTTGCCCAGGGGTGTGGTAGCACACTGCATTAGCACCCTCACTTTTACCTCAAGCCCCACCATAGCACCCCCAAAAAAATTGTCTGGGGCTACCCCTGCCTGGATTGGATTTGAATTTTGCCGCCCCATCCCTCCCTCCAAGTTTTTTCTCTATCTTATCTTCTTAACATTTGGTAGTTATATCCAAAAAATTCTAAGAAGTATCTTTTTTTTATCTCATGGACGAAATGTGAGAAATAACGTATATATATATATATATATCATACCATCATTCCATAAACACATACAGTGCCACATACACGGCATATCATTTATGGAAAATATGCTTATAAAATAGTCCCCGAATTTCAATTAAAAAATCTGGTCACCTTACTGTATACACACCTCAGGGGGCCTGCACTGCAAAATTGTGCCTACCTTAGAAACATTTTAAAATGACACTGTCAAGTGGGAAGTATCACTAATTTACTAACAGACACATCAGCCTGGATGTCACACCACTTCTTCAAACTCAATCTATCCAAATCTGAGCTCAAGATTTTTCCTCCACATGTGCCTCTTCCCCTGATCTCCCCTGATCCCGGACTATCTCCTACCCTTCTTTTCAGAGAAGCCTATCCGGCCCCCACCTAACAACTGTAGTTTTACTTTCTCCATCAGATAAACCCCCACAGTTATTACCTTTTGTATCCAAGATTGTAAGCTCTAACGGGCAGGGCCCTCTGACTCCTCCTGTATTGAATTGTATTGTAACTGTACTGTCTGCCCTCATGTTGTAAAGCTCTGTGCAAACTGTTGGCGCTATATAAATGCTGTATAATAATACTGTACAGTGGCTGCCACTGCTGGCCTCTTGAAGAGAATGCTAGATTCCCTTAATGTGCCTGACTTGAGTCTGACAAACAAATACTTGGGGGGCACACCCTAACAATGCATTACATTAATGATCGTGCTGCTATAAGACCATACAAACAAAACAATAGATTATAGTGCACACATACAAAAATTATATTTATATCCTGCAAGGCTATTTAAAGCACCTAAACATTTTAAGCAAATAAGCAAAAATATGGGGATTTGGTCACACCATATGGCCATTAGGGATGAGCTGAACACCCCCCATTCGGTTTGCAGCAGAACATGCGAACAGGCAAAACATTTGTTCGAACACGCGAACACCGTTAAAGTCTATGGGACACAAATGTGAAAAATCAAAAGTGCTAATTTTAGAGGTTTATATGTAAGTTATTGCCATAAAAAGTGTTTGGGGACCCGGGTCCTGCCCCAGGGGACATGTATCAATGCAAATAAAAGTTTTAAAAACTGCCATTTTTTCGGGAGCAGTGATTATTAAAATGCTTAAAGTGAAACAATAAAAATGAAATATTCCTTTAAATATTGTGTCTGGGGGATGTCTATAGTATGCCTGTAAAGTGGCACAGTTTTCCTGTGTTTAGAACAATACCACAGCAAAATGACATTTTTAAAGGAAAAAAGACATTTAAAACTGCTCAGGCTGTAATGTATTGTCGGGTCCCAGCAATATAGATGAAAATCATTGAACAAAACGACATGGGTTGCCCCCCCCCCCCCCCCGGGGGTCTGGTATGAAGATTAAGGGGAACCCCGCACCCAAATAAAAAAAAAATGACGTGGGTGTCCCCCTGGCCCCCAGGCATTATATACTCTGAACAGCAGTATATATACTATACAGCCTGCCCTATATACTCTGCAGAAAATTATGGGCCTTCGGTATTGGTGGTACCACAACACATTGTATGCCCTCACAGTTAATCTTGGTGAGGGCAAGAACGGGCCCTGCTGTGAAATACTATATCAAAAATTGTAATTACATGCCCCTGTTAAACAGGGGCAGAAAAATTGGGCCTTGGGTGGTGGTGGTGGTACCAGAACACTGTAAGCTCTCACAGTTAATCTTGTTGGGTGCAGGAATAAACCCTGCTGTGGAATATTAGATCAAAAATTGTAATTACATGCCCCTGTTAAACAGGGTCAGAAAAATTGGGCCTTGGGCGGTGGTGCCCTAAACCAAAAATATTATTGGAAGCTAGCATCATCAAGATTGAGGCGGAATAGGATAGTCACTCAGCATAGGCAGTCTTCAAGGGATCCCACATCCATAGAAAATGTAATCAGTTACATCAGCATCAGGTGCTTGATAGCTGCTGATCCAAGACTGATTCATTTTTATGAACGTGAGCCTATCAATGGAGTCTGTGGACAGGCGCACTCTATGATCCATTACAAACCCTCCAGCAGCACTGAATGTTCGTTCAGCAAGAATGCTGGATGCAGGACAGGCCAGAAATTGCATATTGAGTAAGTTATGGCCAGTGGTCCATCCTCAAGACCCAGTAACCCAGTGGATGCTCTGCTGGAAAGGTCTCCAAGTCTGCTCTTCCACTAGATATTTCTGCACCATGTAATGCAGATGCTGGCGATGGTAAACCGATCAGACCTTGGCGCTGAGGACTGAAAAATTGTTTAAAGGCATCGGTCAGCTGGCCACCTTCTCCACTGCTCTTCCTCTGACTGAACGAAGCCTCAGAAACACGTTGTCCAGCAACAGGAAATTGTAACCTCTCAGGGTCTGGAAATGCATTGCACAAACCTTTCTTTAAGGCCTCCTGAAGATGGTTCATCCTCTGCAAAGACAGGATGAGTTCTTCAACCTTACCCTTGTAACGTGGATCAAGAAGGATTGCCAGCCAGTAATGATCTCTCTCTTTGATACCACGAATCCTAGGGTCCTTTCGCAGGCTTTGCAGAATCAGGGAGGCCATGCAGCGTAAGTTTGCAGAGGCATTCGATTCTGAGTCCTCTGGGTCACTAAGGATCACATGATGCGTAACAATCTCCTCCCAGCCACGTACAACTCCTTGGGTTTCTGGGGACTGGAAACCATCCCTTGAAGACTGCTGCTAAGTGTTATCCTCCACGTCCATGCTGACACAATCCTCCTCCTCCTCTTCTTCCTGTGTGTTGGTGGGCCCGCAAGAATACTATCTGGATAAAGGGGGCCTTGATATGTAAGGAAGTCTCCCTCTTCCTCCCGCTGTTCTGACTCAAGTGCCCTGTCCATTATTCCACAAAGCATGTGCTCCAACAATAGGGTCAGGAAGACAATAGGGACAGTGTCACTAATGCATGCATTGTCGCTGCTCACCATCCTTGTGGCCTCCTCAAATGGTAACAGGACAGTGCATGCATCCTTGATCAGTAGCCACTGGCGTGGCGAAAAGAAGCCAAGCTCCCCTGACCCTGTCCTGGTGCCATACTCCCACAGGTACTCATTTATGGCCCTCTGCTGCATGTGCAGCCGCTGCAGCATTGCCAATGTTGAGTTCCATCTGGTGGTCATGTCACTAATGAGGCAGTTGGTGGACAGGTTGCATTCCCTTTGAATGTCAGCCAGCCGAGCACTGGCATTGTATGACCGGCGGAAATGAGCACAGACTTTTCTGGCCTGCCTCAGGAGATCCTGTAAGCCTGGGTACCTGCTCAAGAACCACTGCACCACCAAATTCAGGACGTGGGCCAAACATAGAACATGGGTCAAGTGTCCCAGTCGGAGAGCAGAGAGAAGGTTGGTGTCATTGTCACATACAACCATTCCTGGCTGAAGCTGGCGTCAACCACCACTGAGCCTGTTCCTGCAGAGCTGACAGAATATCTGCCCCAGTGTGGCTCCTGTCCCCTAAGCAGACCAACTGAAGCACCACATGGCATCTTTTTGCCTGACTGCTTGCTTAGCCCCTTGAACGCTTACGGAACACCGCTGGTTCAGAGGACAAATCTGCAGAAGAGGCCATAGAGGAAGAAGAAGAGCAGGGGGTGGAGGAGAGAGCTGTGGCAGAATCACCACTAGCATTTTGCAGGCGTGGTAGTGGAACAAGTTCCAACAATACTGAACCCTGTCCTGCATCCTTCCCAGCTGCCAGCAGAGTTACCCAGTGCGCCATGAAGGAAAGGTAATGTCCCTGCCCATGCCTGCTGGACCATGAGTCAGCAGTAATATGCACCATATGCACCTTACTGCTGACTGCCCTCTCCAACGAGGCCAAAACATTGCTTTCCGCATGCTGGTAGAGAGCCGGAATGGCCTTCTGTGAAAAGAAATTGCGTTTTGGAACCTGCCATTGATGTACAGCACATTCCACAAATTCACAAAAGGGGCAGAGTCTACCAAACTGAAAATGCAGCAGTTGCAGTGCTAGCAATTTGGCCAAGCTAGCATTCAGACGCTAAGCATGTGGATGGCTGGAACTGAATTTCTTTTTTTGATTCAGCAACTGAGGTAAATTTGTCTGCTAAAATCAGATGGTGGTGTACTGCTAGCAGATTGGCTGCAAGTACTTGGGACACCTATTGCTATACCTTAATTTCTCTCAGTGCAGGTTTTTGAGAGGACTGGAGGTATAGTGGGGTTGGAGATCCCAGATGAGGAGCAAGGAGAAGTCCGCCTTTTTCTTTTATGTGGGTCTTTCAAGTGCTGTTGCCAACGGACTGCATGGCAGGTTGTCATATGTCTGGTCAAGCATGTGGTGCCCAAGTAACTGCTGTTCTGGCCACGCTTGATCCGCTTTAGACATAGGATGCAAACAGCAACAGTGCAATCTGCTGCAGACATGTCGAAAAAGGCCCACACCAAGGAACTTTTAAAAGTCAGTGGGGAGTCAGCAGTGCCCTGCACCTGCAGAGCCCTGCAGTGTCATGCAATAGGGTGGCTGCCCTTAAGCTGCCCCCTAGGGGACATTCTGCCTCGTTGGAGTTGTGCCTCCTCCTCTTCTCTTCTCTCAGACACCCAAGTAGAGTCAGTGACCTCATCATCCCCACCCTCCTCGTCACTGGTGCAAACTTGGCAGTATGCTGCAGCTGGGGGAACATGACTGCCAGTTTCTTGTCCTTCTTGGCACCCCCTCTATCTAGGCTTACTTTATTCCCTTCCTCAACCTGTGAACCAACATCGGAGCCTTCAGATTGCTGCACATCCTCCAGCAGCATGTACAAGACACTGTGGTCAAAAAGTTCTGGGGACTCCTCCGTGCATGATGGTGGAGCTACGGAAGGAGTGATTGTGGACAAGGAGCCGGTGGAATAGGCCACTTTGGCAGCTGCATTGGAAGGCAAACTACTCTGAGTCTGGTGACAGAGGATGAGGAGGATGAGGACGGCTTTGTTATCCACTCCACCAACTCTTCTGCATGTTCTGACTCAATAACACGGCCAGCAGCAGAAAAAAAGGACAAATGTGCCCCACGGCCACCTGCAGAGGATGCACCATGTCCATGAACAGCACTGTTGACTATAGACACAGAGGATGCTTGCCCTCTTTTAGGGGCCTGTGAGTGTCTGCCTCTCATTGGTGGCCTTTCGGACATGATGTATATTTTGTTTTACAACACCACACTACACTGTATTAGATACTGTGTACACCGCCTGCACTGTATTAGCAACTGTACTACGGCTGCACTGTTTTTTTTTACTGTGTACACCACCAGAAGTGTAGTAGACACTGTACACACTGTATTATAGATTGCGTACACCACCAGAAAAATAGTAGAAACTGTACTACGGCTGAACTGTATTGTGTACTGTGTACACCACCAGAAGTGTAGTAGAAACTGCACACACTGCATTAGATACTGTGTACACCACCTGCACTGTATTAACAACTATACTATGGCTGCACTGTATGGTGTACACCACTAGAAGTGAAGTAGACACTGTACACACTGTATTAGATACTGTGTACACCACCTGAAGTGTATTAGAAACAGTACACCACGGAATGCATATATATATACAGTGGGGACAGAAAGTATTCAGACCCCCTTAAAAGGTTTCACTCTTTTTCTTATATTGCAGCCATTTGCAAAAATCTATTTATTTTTTTCCTCATTAATGTACACACAGCACCCCATATTGACAGAAAAACACAGAATTGTTGACATTTTTGCAGATTTATTAAAAAAGAAAAACTGAAATATCACATGGTCCTAAGTATTCAGACCCTTTGCTCAGTATTTAGTACAAGCACCCGTTTGATCTAGTACAGCCATGAGTCTTTTTGGGAAAGATTCAACGCGTTTTTCACACCTGGATTTGGGGATCTTCTGCCATTCCTCCTTGCAGATCCTCTCCAGTTCTGTCAGGTTGGATGGTAAACGTTGGTGGACAGCCATTTTTAGGTCTCGCCAGAGATGCTCAATTGGGTTTAAGTCAGGGCTCTGGCTGGGCCATTCAAGTCACGGAGTTGTTGTGAAGCCACTCCTTCGTTATTTTAGCTGTGTGCTTAGGGTCATTGTCTTGTTGGAAGATAAACCTTCGGCCCAGTCTGAGGTCCTGAGCACTCAAGAAGGTTTTCGTCCAGAATATCCCTTTGCTTGGCCGCATTCATCTTTCCCGCAATTGCAACCAGTCATCCTGTCCCTGCAGCTGAAAAACACCCCCACAGCATGATGCTGCCACCACCATGCTTCACTGTTGGGACTGTATTAGAGAGGTGATGAGCAGTGCCTGGTTTCCTCCACACATACCGCTTAGAATTAAGGCCAAGTTCTATCTTGGTCTCATCAGACCAAAGAATCTTATTTCTCACCATCTTGGAGTCCTTCAGGTGTTTTTTAGCAAACTCTATGCGGGCTTTCATGTGTCTTGCACTGAGGAGAGGCTTCCGTCTGGCCACTCTGCCATAAAGCCCTGACTGGTGGAGGGCTGCAGTGATGGTTGACTTTCTACAACTTTCTCCCATCTCCCGACTGCATCTCTGGAGCTCAGCCATAGTGATTTTTGGGTTCTTCTTTACCTCTCTCACCAAGGCTCTTCTTCCCCAATAGCTCAGTTTGGGCGGACGGCCAGCTCTAGGAAGGGTTCTGGTCGTCCCAAACATCTTCCATTTAAGGATTATGGAGGCCACTGTGCTCTTAGGAACCTTGAGTGCAGCAGAAATTTTTTTGTAACCTTGGCCAGATCTGTGCCTTGCCACAATTCTGTCTCTGAGCTCTTCAGGCAGTTCCTTTGACCTCCTGATTCTCATTTGCTCTGACATGCACTGTGAGCTGTAAGGTCTTATATAGACAGGTGTATGGCTTTCCCAATCAAGTCCAATCAGTATAATCAAACACAGCTGGACTCAAATGAAGGTGTAGAACCATCTCAAGGATGATCAGAAGAAATGGACAGCACATGAGTTAAATATATGAGTATCACAGCAAATGGTCTGAATACTTAGGACCATGTGATATTTCAGTTTTTCTTTTTTAATAAATCTGCAAAAATGTCAACAATGCTGTGTTTTTCAATATGGGGTGCTGTATGTGCATTAATGAGGAAAAAAAAATTAACGTAAATGATTTTATCAAATGGCTGCAACATAACAAAGAGTGAAAAATTTAAGGGGGTCTGAATACTTTTCATCCCCACTGTATATATATATATATATATATATATATATATATATATATATATATATTAAGACAGCGCCTGAAGTGTATTAGAAACAGTACACCACAGAATGCACTGTATTAATATAAATATAAATATATATATATATATATATATATATATATATATATATATATATATATATATAAGACTGTGTGTGCATATATATATATATATATATATATATATATATATATATATATATATATATATATATATATATATATATATACACATTGCCTGGACTGACTGAATATAGAGTAAACACTGAATGTCTAGTCTATGCTAAATGCAGAGTATATGTATATGTATATGTATCTAGATAGATAGATAGATAGATAGATAGATAGATAGATAGATAGATAGATAGATAGATAGATAGATTTATATACTAGACTGACTGTATATATATATATATATATATATATATATATATATATATATATATATATATATACACAGTGGCTTGCGAAAGTATTCGGCCCCCTTGAACTTTTCAACCTTTTGCCACATTTCAGGCTTCAAACATAAAGATATAAAATTTAAATTTTTTTGTGAAGAATCACCAACAAGTGGGACACAATTGTGAAGTGGAACGAAATCTATTGGATATTTTAAACTTTTTTTAGCAATTAAAAAACTGAAAAGTGGTGCGTGCAAAATTATTCGGCCCCTTTACTTTCAGTGCAGAAAACTCACTCCAGAAGTTCAGCGAGGATCTCTGAATGATCCAATGTTGTCCTAAATGACTGATGGTGATAAATAGAATCCACCTGTGTGTAATCAAGTCTCTGTATAAATGCACCTGCTCTGTGATAGTCTCAGGGTTCTGTTGAAAGCGCAGAGAGCATCATGAAGACCAAGGAACACACCAGGCAGGTCCGTAATACTGTTGTGGAGAAGTTTAAAGCCGGATTTGGATACAAAAAGGTTTCCCAAGCTTTAAACATCCCAAGGAGCACTGTGCAAGCGATCATTTTGAAATGGAAGGAGTATCAGACCACTGCAAATCTACCAAGACCTGGCTGTCCCTCTAAACTTTCAGCTCAGACAAGGAGAAAACTGATCAGAGATGCAGCCAAGAGGCCCATGATCACTCTGGATGAACTGCAGAGAACTACAGCTGAGGTGGGAGAGTCTGTCCATAGGACAACAATCAGTCGTACACTGCACAAATCTGGCCTTTATGGAAGAGTGGCAAGAAGAAAGCCATTTCTCAAAGATATCCATAAAAAGTCTTGTCTAAAGTTTGCCACAAGCCACCTGGGAGACACACCAAACATGTGGAAGAAGGTGCTCTGGTCTGATGAAACCAAAATCGAACTTTTTGGCCACAATGCAAAACGATATGTTTGGCGTAAAAGCAACACAGCTCATCACACTCAACACACCATCCCCACTGTCAAACATGGTGGTGGCAGCATCATGGTTTGGGCCTGCTTTTCTTCAGCAGGGACAGGGAAGATGGTTAAAATTGAGGGGAAGATGGATGCAGCCAAATACAGGACCATTCTGGATGAAAACCTGTTGGAGTGTGCAAAAGACCTGAAACTGGGACGGAGATTTATCTTCCAACAAGACAATGATCCCAAACGTACAGCAAAATCTACAAAGGAATGGTTCACAAATAAACGTATCCAGGTGTTAGAATGGCCAAGTCAAAGTCCAGACCTGAATCCAATCGAGAATCTGTGGAAAAAGCTGAAAACTGCTGTTCACAAACGCTCTCCATCCAACCTCACTGAGCTCGAGCTGTTTTGCAAGGAAGAATGGGCAAGAATTTCAGTCTCTCGATGTGCAAAACTGATAGAGACATACCCCAAGTGACTTGTAGCTGTAATCGCAGCAAAAGGTGGCTCTACAAAGTATTAACGCAAGGGGGCCGAATAATTTTGCACGCCCCACTTTTCATTTTTTTAATAGTTAAAAAAGTTTCAAAAATCCAAAAGATTTCGTTCCACTTCACAATTGTTTCCCACTTGTTGGTGATTCTTCACAAAAAATAAAAATTTTATATCTTTATGTTTGAAGCCTGAAATGTGGCAAAAGGTTGAAAAGTTCAAGGGGGCCGAATACTTTCGCAAGCCACTGTATATATATATATATATATCAAGTACACTGCCACTAACTGAATAACCTGCCTGCTTAATCTAAATCAAGCTGTCTCTCTGTCCACACCAACAACACTACACAGGGCTGCCCTGTAGGCAGTCTTATATAGTGTGGGGTGTGGACTTAGTCCCCCTGAGATATGATTGGCCAAAGGCACCCTGCCTTTGGCCAATTATGGCTCTCTTAGCAGAGGGCGCTGGGATTGGCCAAAGCATGCAGGTCAGGTGCATGCTTTGGCCAATCATCATACAGCAATGCACTGCAATCTCGCAGTGCATTATGGGGCGTTCCGCGGCACTCGAATTTGGCGCGAACACCACATAATGTTCGCTCTTTGGCGAACGGGTGAACACCCAGTGTTCGAGTCGAACATATGTCAACATCAAGCTCATCCCTAATGGCCATACAGTGCTTAAGCCCACTATTGCGGCAATTTTGTATGTCTGCTCTATAATCTTTTATTCTGTTTGTATGGCCCTATAGCAACACCATCTTATGGTGTGACCAAATCCCCATATTTTTGCTTATTTGCTTAATATGTTCAGGTGCTTTAAATAGCCTTGCAGGATTTAAATGTCATTTTTGTATGTTTGCGCTGTAATCTTTTGATCTGACTTTAGTTTAAGACCCAAAAGCAGAATTTTGTAAATGAGTGATAAAAAAGTGTCAGAATTCTTTATCTTTATACTTGTTTGGGTCAGAAACTTTAAAACTGTTAAAGCCAAAGCTTTAGTATGTGAGTTAGGGAAGTAGAAGAGTTCAGCAATGGCAGCCTCAATGATTCTCACATGACAGAGTCCTTTTAAAGCCAGGTCATGTCAATTTCCAATTATAAACGCCTTTGGGTTTAACCTGCGCTCATCAGACAAGCCATTTCCAGGACTCTGACATATTCATGAATCAATTTAAATTAAATCTGTTTACTGCAGACTTTTTTTATAATTTACATTTCGCATTGTTGAAGAATAATAAAGATTTCACTGGCATTATTAGCAGGGCCGTGTTACCAGCCACAGAGGAATTCTTAGCACCGTGCCTCTGAGATACTAATAACGGCAGCATTATCTAAATACCAAACATTGTAAATTGCATGCCATGTAACAATTAAACTTTAAGCCTTGCAGATAATGAACTGTCGATGAGCCAATCTTAAGAACATTAAGACGGAGAACATCCCAGCAGGTAAAATCACAAAATAATATGCTCTCCGGGGGGCAAATACAAATCAAACGCCACCTATGTGTAAAGATGCTGAGTCGATTTTTTATTCCTGTATTTTTTTGGTTGTAAAAGTGTCTTTAGGCCAAAGACGTGATTTTCTTTCTCTGAAGAACAGACATGCTGTAAAAACAAAGGCTTATGTTTATTATACAGGGTTTTCACATCCACTGTGCTCCAAAATCTTAAATTCAGAAGGAAATAAAAGGCAGAGGGAGATATTGTATTTCTCCTAAGGTGTGACTGCTGATTGCTATGTTTAATACGTGATGTGCTAGGCACTTCCTTTCTGCTGTCTGATCTGAGATTTTTCTTATTGAAACAATACATTGTTTATTAAGAAATTTTCCACTTTAGTTATAGATTGATCTTGATCTCCCTTGAATCTCTTGATCATTAAAATATAAAAGCTTCAAATCACAGATGCAAGTATTCAGCCTCCCCATGCAGATAGAAAAGACACAAATAAAGCTGTATTCATTAAAAAAAAGGATACAGTACAGGGTTAAAGTATATAAAGTTCAATATAGTGAATGTAGTGCAGGGGTCAGCAGTATAATGTGCAACAAACAGATATGGGCCGTACACCCTTCCAGCCGAACAACGAACCCCATTAAAGTCTATGGGACTTGAAGTGGAAAAATCATGCCGATCGTGCCCATTTTGAAGGCTTATATGCAAGTTATTGGGCATACAAAGGGTAAGGGGTCCGGTACTGCCCTAGGGGACATGTATCAATGCAAAAAAAGATCATTTTTAAATGAGCAGTGATTTAATGATGTATAAAATAAAACATTAAAAATGAAAAATTCCATTAACTATAGTGCCTGGGGGGTCCACTTAGTGTGCCTGTAAAGTGGCGCACCTGTACCATGTAAAGAACCAGCTGCAGCAAAAATGACATTTATAAAGAAAAAAAAAATTCCCTGCAAGCTTTCTTTATTTTGTAAACAACGGCTTTGGGGAGCCAGTTTGTATGATGAAGCCACAATTTAGTGCACTCGGAACAAGATTAGAAATTTTTTGGATAAATTCTGGTGTCTTTTTCGCAGACTTTGGATAGAAGTAACAGGTGGGGAAAAATTGGGCTTCGGGTGTTGGTAGTGCCTTCACACCATAACCCTATAGAGGTACTCTTGATGAAAGCAAGAATTGACCTTGGTGTAAAAAACTGAATATATTTGCACCTGTCAAACAGGTGCAGAAAAATAGGTCTTTGGGTGTTAATTGTGCCCATGAAACCTATGCCAAAAAATGTCTTCCTGATAAAATCAACACCCACAAAGCTAGGAAGCCTAGATAGTCTTGCATGGATTGCACATCCCAAAAACACTTAATTGGCAACATTGGCATCAGGGGCTTCATAGCTGCTGCTAACCCAGGAATGATTCATTTTAATGAATGTCAGCCGGTCAACAGAGTCTGTGGACAGACATGCTCTTTTATCTGTCACAAAACCTCCGGCAGCACTGAATGCACCATTCAGAAAGCATGCTGGATACCGGGCAGCCCAGCAGCTCAATTGCATACTAGGCAAGTTCTGGCCAGTGGTCTGTTCCCATGACCCAGTAACCCAGTGGATTGTCAACTGGAAATCTCTCTGTGTCTGTTTTTGGCCCTAGATAATCTTCCCCCATATGATGCAGACGCTGCTGATGGGATGTGGAAGCTGACAGGCCTGGACTCCGAGGACTAAAACATTTTTGAAATACATCACTGAGGCAGCCCCCCACCGCTCCTCCTTTGGCCAACAGAAGCCTCAAAACTAGCTTTTCCATGAGATTAACCTATGAGAGTCTTAATGTGTCCTCAAGATATTTCATCCTCTGCTCCCTCTGTGGGAACGGGATGGGTTCCAGGACTTTCCACTTTTAACAGTGGTCAAGGAGAGTTGCCAACCAATAATGATCTTTCTCCTTGATGCCACTAATTCTCGGGTCCTTTCACAGACTTTGAAGAATAAGGAAGCCCCTGCACCGCAAGTTTGCAGAAGCATGAGAAGAAGAGTCCTCGAGGTCACTGAGGATTACAGCATCTGGAACTGCCTCCTCCCAGTCGTGTACTATTCCTAAGGGTTCTGGGGACAGAAAACTATCTGTCCCCAGTATGTCTTCCTTTGCTTCAATGCCCCCAAAACTGCCAGAATACTCCTCCTCTTCCCTCTCCTGTGTGCTGTGTAGTGTCACAAGAATGGTGAGAGGAAAGGAAGTCATCCTCTTCCTCCTGCTGCTCTGCCTCGAGTGCCCTGTCCATAATGCCACACAGAGTTTGCTCCAGCAGGAACACAACAGGAATTGTGTCACTGATGCATGCATTGTCACGGCTTACCATCCTTGAGGCCGCTTCAAATGGTGACAGTACAGTTCATCCATCCATTATCAGCAGCCATTGGCGTGGGGAAAAAATGTTGAGCTGAGCCTGTTGTTGAGTCATATTCACACAGGTACTCGTTGACAGCCATCTGCTGCATGTGCAAAGTCGCGTTCCACCTGGTGGGCATGTCACAAATCAGGTGGTTTACAGGCATGAATTTCAGCCAACCGAACACTGGCTGTGTATGACCGCATGAAATGGCTACAGACTCTTCTGGCCTGTTTTAGAAGGTCTTGCAACCCGGAATACCTGTTTAAGAAATGCTGAACCACCAAAATGAGGACATGTGCCAGACATGACACATGTTTTAACTTTCCCTGTCGAAGTGCGGACAGGAGATTAGTGCCATTATCGCACACCACTATTCCTGGCTCAAGCTGGCTTGGTGTGAACCACCTCTGGGCCTGACCCTGCACAGCTGCAAGAATCTCTTCTGCCCCCTAGACAGACTAGCTGAATCACTGCATGGCATCTTTAACCTGACTCATTGAATAGCCCCAGGAATGTTTAGAGGGTACTGGTGGTTCATCAGAAAATTTAGCAGGGGAGGGCATGGAGGAGGGGGGTGGGAGTGCATCTGACAAATCATCACCACCAGTTGTACGGAGTTGTGGTGGCAAAACAAGCTCCAGCACTGAGTCCTGTCCTGCATCCTTCCTAGTTGCAAGCAGAGTTATTGAGTGTGCTGTGAACTAATTATATCGTCCCTGACCATGCTTGCTGGACCATGTGTCAGCAGTAACGTGGACCTTGCTGCTGATTGCCTTGCCCAATGATTCCACAACATTGCCTTCCACGTGATAGTACAGATCTTGAATGGCCTTATGTGCAAAGAAATAGCCGCTGGAAACCTGCCATTGTGGTACAGCACATTCTAAAAAATCAGAAGGCAAAATCCACCAGATGGAAAGGCCGAAGTTGTAAAGCCAGCAGCTTGGACAAGTTGGAATTCAGACGCTGGGCATGTTGGTGGCAGTGACTGTATTTTATTTTCACTGAAAAGCTGAGGCAGATAAATTTGCCTGCAATACTCTACAGCTGGTGGTGTGCTGCTTGCAGACGTGCTGCAAGGACCTGTGACACCCTTCACTATTCCATCATCCCTGTCAGTGGAAGCTGGTGAGAGGTCATGAGATATAGTGGGGGTAGACCTGATAGGTGAGGAGTGAGGAGGAGAAGAATTGCATCCCTTTTATGTGGCTTTCAGGTGCTCTTGTCAACGGGCTGAGTGGTGGGAGGTTAAGCATGTGGTACCCAAATGCCTGGTGTTTTTGCCACGCTTGATCTGCTTGAGGCAAAGTTTTCAAATTGCAACAGTGTTATTGGCTGCATATGTGCTAAAAAAGGCCCAGATAGCTGAGCTGTGGGACGTGGGCTGGGAGATAACAGCTCCACAATTGGATGGCATAGGGTGGCTGCTCTCTACTCTTCCATGATGGCTGTCTCATTGGAGTTGTGCCTCACCCTTACTTTCCTCCTCTGCTCTATCCGGCACCCAAGTCACATCAGTGACCTCATCATCATCATACCCTCTATCCTCATCATCACTGGAGCCAACTTGGCAATATGCTGTGGCTGGGGGAACATGATTGTCAATTTGTTGTTTATCAGTGTTCTCCCATCTCTGTAGGCTCATGTTCCTACCTTCCTCAACCTCAGAACCAATATCAGAATCAAGTTATGGCTGTGCATTATCAAGGAGCAAATGGCTGATGCTGTGTTCAAATAACTCTGCTGACTCCTCCATGCATGATGCTGGGGCTATGGCCAAAGTAGCTGTGGACAATGAGGCAGAATAGGCTGCTCTGGCAGCAGTGGTGAACTGCGCACTAGTGTCAGCTTGGGTGACAGAGGATGGGGATGGTTTAGTAAGGCAGTCCACCACCTCCTCTCCATGCTGGATGGCACAGGGGCACCTTTGCCTGTGGACACATACGCTGCTGGCCCCTCACAGTGGCATTGGAACTTCTTCCTCTCCTTGTTGGCCTCCCAGACCTGATATTACTGAAATGTAATAGAGACAGGGAAATGTGTAATTGGATGCACTTTAAACAATGGTTTAAAGGGGTTGTAAAGCTTCATGTTTTTTCACCTTAATGCATTCCATTTTAATAGATATTAAAGAAAATAACCTTCATGTTTTGAAATATATATCAATGTCATACATAATGGTTTGAACATGAAATTATGATTTATCTCAATAGATGCTTATGACAGTGGTGTATTTAGGTTTTGTGCTGCCCTAGGCCTGACTAAACTTGCGCACCCCCTAATTTAAATATGACCCACCCCTTCCTGTCAAGGCCACATCCCTTCCTTTTTAAGATCCGCCCTGTCATCTTCATGGGAAGACGGAGGGACGCCGTGGGAAGAGGACAGAGGGATGCCGCGGGAAGAGGACAGAGAGATGCTGCGGAAGGAGGACAGAGAGGGATGCGCCATCTTTTCATTTGGGGGAGAGAGGGTGTAAGAGGATATGTGCTGGGTTCTTTGGGAGGGGAGAGGACATGTGCTAGTGGTGGGGGGAGGATCAGACCCCCCCACTAGCACATATCCTCTCCCATCCCAAAGCACCCAGTACATATCCCCTTACCCCCCTCCCATCATTTCATGTGTGCATCTGTTATCTGCCCCCTCTTCCCAGTTACTGTGTCCCCCTCCACCCCCTCCACTGTAAACTATACACAGACCTCAGACCAGCAGCGCGGCTTTTTCACTAAAGTCGTGTCCCTCCTCTGTGGCTCCTGGCTGTGTACACTAGAACATTGGAGCCGAGGAGTGTGTGTGGCTGACAGTGGGGAGAGAGGTGTTGACTGCTATGGAAAGCCAATCGCCGATTGTGGGACCCAGGGCGGCAGATGTCCTGGGTGCCCACGCTAGAGCACCCCTGTGTGGCCAGTTACCGGAGCTGAGTGCCGAACTTGTTGTGGCACTGGGCTCCGGGACAGTGGCGTCACATTGGTGTCACCTGGTGCGGTAAAAATGGTGTCAACCCCCCTATTTTTGGACCCAACCCCCAGCGTTGGAGCTCATTGTGGCAGTCAATAAGGCCTAGAGGATATCAGGTTAGGCACTTTCTAATGGCTCAGTCCCTGGGAACAGTAATGGATAATGGCCAACAGGCCCTCTTACCAGACACGGCGAAACCGCAACAGTGATCCCTCCAGCTGGACGTTCGCTCACTCTGGGTTGCCCAGGCTGACTCAAGTCAGTAATGTAGCATGTCTGTACCCTGGCAGTGGTTCCATCTTTCTCCCCCTCTGGTGGTGCGGGTACAGCATGGCTCCCTCTCTGGTGGTGCAGGTACAGCGTGGCTCCCTCTCTGGTAGTGTGGGTACAGTGTGGCTATCTCTCTGCTGGTATGGGTACAGCGTGGCTCTCGCTCTCTGGTGGTGTGGGTACAGCGTGGCTTGCTCTCTGGTGGTGTGGGTACAGCGTGACTCTCTTTGGTGGTGCGCGCACAGCATGACTCGCTATCTGGTGGTGCGGGTACAGCGTGGCTCTCTCTCTAGTGGTGCGGGTACAGCGTTGCCCTCTGGTGGTGCGTGTACAGGGGTACAGTGTGGCTCCCTCTCTGGCCTCCACTAGCACAGTATTATCTTTTTTTCTCCTCCTGTAACACTCAATTCCCCCCCTCTTTTTTTGGTTCCAGGCTCTCCCTCCCCAGCAGAGGGTATGCATGCTTGGGGATGTAGCATGGTGTCTGTGGACACACTGGGGCCGCCAATCTTCAGGGACTACATTTCGCATGATCTCCCCCCCAGTGTCTTCTGATTGGCCCTCTGCTGTGGCCAATCATGGGAGGGAAAAAGCGGACAGGAAGGTGGCATGGCAAACCCAATTACAGCCGCTCTCTCTCTTTGGCTGACAGGAGAAAGGGGAGGGGGGCGAGCAAAGGGAGATACACAGAAAGCCTGCAGCTCGGCAAATGGAGCAGTGGCGCTGTGACAGGGAGAGGCGAGCTGCAGGCTGTCTGTGTATCTCCCCCACTTGCCCCATCCTCCCCTTTCCCCTGTCAGCCGAAGGGAGAAGAGAGAAAGTGGCTCTAATTGGGTTCGCTGTGCTGCCACCCAGCTTTCTGCCCGCTGTTTCCCTCCCCATGATTGGCCACAGCAGAGAGCCAATCAGAGAGAGAGTCACGACTTTACCAAGGGGGGGCGGCTTGACGGCACCTACTAAAACTGCTTCCTGGCCCCCTCCACGCCGTGACGCCACTGTTCTCTTCAGCTGTACTCCCTTGATGGTGGCCCTGCGTGCTGGAGTCGGGAGGAGGGCGCGAGTGCCTTTTTCGTGGGAGGGGGAGCGGCTTTTTTCCCCCGCAAAGTGCCACTCTAGGCCTGGGCCTTGTCGGCCTAGGCCAAAAAACAGCACTGACTTATGACTGGCTCCTTCTAAAGAAGCAGCAATTGCTGCAAAACGAATTAAGGACAATCGCCAAGATGCATCATATTTGACACCCCGCTTCAACACTGGGGGTCACCTCCATTTCATTCTTTGTATAATTGTTTGAAGCAGCAAAAAAGGCTGTAACTGTCAACTCTATCTAACTATTTTGTCAATGTGTTTATGTCCCACAATGTTTTTATATTCTATGTATTATAAAATGTATTTTATTTAAAATTATACATATACTTGTCTACGTCCTTGAGGTACTGAGATAGCCCAAAACTTTCTCCCTTATTCCAGGGGCACTTCTGAGCTGACCCAGGCACCTATTTCAGCAGTCTAATGTGGAGAATACAACCCTGTCTTATCTCATAAGGGCTCAAGTTCTCTGACCTATAAGTAGGGGTAGCCCTGATGCTGTAAAGAACCAGAGGCAACAGTTCTGGCCATTGTTTCTTTACTGACCCGTCTTCCCTTTTCCTGCATTAATTTAGCTAATCTGTCTTTAATGATTCCACTATATTTTTCTACCTTCCCTGAACTCTGAGGATGATAGGGGCATGGAAGGCCTACTCAATTGCCAAGTCCTTGCATATAGTTTGTATGATCTGTCCAGTGAAATGTGTTCCATCGTTACTCTCTATGGTTTCAGGGACTCCAAAGCGGCATATCATTTAAGAAAGGAGCTTCTTTGCTGTTGTCTTGTCATTTGCTTTAGCCAGGCTTCTGCTTCACTTAAAAACATGTCTATGCACACCAAAACATATTGATATTGGCCTGATTTGGACATTTGGATGTAATCAATCTGAAGTCTTTGGACTTGGCCAAATGTCTTTGTGTTACTCTGACCGGTTTTCTTGGGTTTTATTTAGCACAGATTATAGATCCCTTAACAAAGTCTTGACATTAGGGATGAGCCGAACACCCCCCGGTTCGGTTCGCACCAGAACCTGCGAACAGACCGAAAGTTCGCACGAACGTTAGAACCCCATTGACGTCTCTGCTGCGTGTGCAGCCGCTGCAGCATGGCCAACGTTGAGTTCCACCTGGTGGGCATGTCACAGATTAGGCGGTTCTTGGGCAGGTTAAACTCCTTTTGGAGGTCCGTCAGCTGAGCACTGGCATTATATGACCGGCGGAAATGCACACAGACTTTCCTGGCCTGCCTCAGGACATCCTGTAAGCCCGGGTACCTGCCCAAGAACCGCTGCACCACCAAGTTAAGGACGTGAGCCAAACAGGGCACATGGGTCATTTGTCCCTGTCGGAGGGCAGAGAGGAGGTTGGTGCCATTGTCGCAAACCACCATTCCTGCCTTAAGTTGGCATGGCGTCAACCACCTCTGAACCTGCCCCTGCAGAGCTGACAGAACCTCTGCCCCAGTGTGGCTCCTGTCCCCCAAGCACACCAGCTCAAGCACCGCATGGCATCTTTTGGCCTGCGTACTTGCGTAGCCCCTTGAATGACTACGGAGCACCGCTGGTTCCGAGGAAGAGGCCATGGAGGAAGAAGAAGAGGAGGGGGTGGAGGAGAGAGGTGTGTCACAATCACTAGCATTTTGGAGGCGTGGTGGTGGAACAACCTCCAACACTACTGCACCTTGTCCTGCATCCTTTCCAGCTGCCAGCACAGTCACCCAATGCGCCGTGAAACTTAGGTAACGTCCCTGTCCATGCCTGCTGGACCATGAGTCAGCGGTAATATGCACCTTACCGCTGACCGCCCTGTCCAGCGAGGCATGGACATTGCCTTCCACATGCCGGTAGAGAGCCGGAATCGCCTTCCGTGAGAAAAAGTGGTGTTTGGGTACCTGCCACTGAGGAACCGCACATTCCACAAACTCATGGAAGGGGGCAGAGTCTACCAACTGAAAAGGCAGCAGTTGAAGTGCTAGCAATTTTGCCAAGCTAGCATTCAACCGCTGGGCATGTGGATGGCTGGGAGCAAAGTTCTTTCGGCGGTGCAGCAGCTGGGGCAGGGAAATTTGCCTGGTACAATCTGACGTCGGTGTACCAAAAGCAGATTGCCCACAAGTACTTGGCTGTGACACACCTAATTCTACACCTTCATTCCTCTCAGTGCAGGTCTCAGAGAGGACTGAAGGTCTAGTGGGGTTGGAAATCTCAGCTGATGAGGAGCAAGGAGAGGTCCTCTTTGTTCTTTGGTATGGGTCTTTTAGATACGCTTGCCAACGAACTGCATGGCAGGTCAACATATGTCTGGTCAAGCATGTGGTACCCAAGCGGGAGATGTTTTGGCCACGTGAGATACGCTTGAGACATATGTTGCAAATAGCAGCGGTGCGATCTGATGCACTGGTCTCAAAAAAGGCCCACACCAAAGAACTTTTGGAATAACGCGCAGAGACTGCAGCGCCCTGCACATGTGGAGCTTTGGGGTGTGATGCAGTCAATGTGCTGCCCTTAGGCTGGCCCCTGGAGGGCATCCTGCCTCCTCCTCCTCCTCTCTCCTATCAGGCACCCACGTTGAGTCAGTGACCTCATCATCCTCTCCCTCCTCATCACTGGAGCAAACCTGGCAGTATGCTGCAGCAGGGGGAGCATGACTGCCAGATTGCTGTCCTTCTTGGGCACCCCCTCTGTCCGTGCTCATGTTACTGCCTTCATCGAGCTCAGTATCATCATCAGAGCCTTCCAAACGCTGGGCATCCTCCTGGAGCATGTACCCAACACTGTGGTCAAACAGTTCGAGGGACTCCTCAGGAGGACATGGTGGGGCTAGGGAAGGAGTCACTGATGACATTGAGCCGAGGGAAGAGGCCGCTGCTTTGCCAGACAAAGTACCCTGGGCATGGGTGAGAGAGGATGAGGAGGATGAGGACGGCTTGGTCATTCACTCGACCAAGTCTTCCGCATGTTGCGGCTCAACACGGCCAGCTGCCGAAAAAAAGGCCAAGCGTGTCCCATGGCCACGTGCTGATGAGGATGCACCGTCTCCACGACCAGCACTAGACACAGAGCCTGCTTGCCCTCTCTTATTGGCTTGTGACTGTCTGCCTCTCCTTCTTGGCCTTCCAGACATACTAATGGCCTGTAGCTGCACTAAGCTGGGATATATATATATATATATATATATATATGTACTGATACTGCAGCTAGCAAAATCAACTGCCTGCCTGTAGTATGAGAACACCACCAACCTTCTACAGGTAGCTTTAGCTGAACACTGTGAGGTGGACGCACCCCACTAACTTGTAGGTTTAGCTGAACACCGTGAGCAGGACGCACTGCACTAACTGCTTGACTGTGGTACTAATAGGATCAAAAGAACACCAGCAATATTCTTCAGGTAGCTGTATTTACTGTAACAAGACAAGCCTGCCTGTCAGTAAGAAGATAACAGAAACGGATCTAGCTGAACACTGTGAGCAGGACGCACCCCACTAGCTTGTAGGTTTAGCTGAACACTGTGAGGTGGATGCACCCCACTAACTTGTAGGTTTAGCTGAACACTGTGAGCAGGACGCACCCCACTAACTTGTAGGTTTAGCAGAACACTGTGAGCAGGACGCACTGCACTAACTGTAAATAGTCTAGCTGCCTGACTGTGGTACTAATAGGATCAAAAGAACACCAGTAATTTTCTTCAGGTAGCTGTAAATACTGTAACAAGACAAGCCTGCCTGTCAGTAAGAAGATAACAGGAACGGATCTAGCTGAACACTGTGAGCAGGATGCACTGCACTAAATGTAAATAGTCTAGCTGCCTGACTGTGGTACTAATAGGATCAAAAGAACACCAGTAATTTTCTTCAGGTAGCTTTATATACTGTAACAAGACAAGCCTGCCTGTCAGTAGGAAGATAACAGGAACGGCTCTAGCTGAACACTGTGAGCAGGACGCACTGCACTAAATGTAAATAGTCTAGCTGCCTGACTGTGGTACTAATAGGATCAAAAGAACACCAGTAATTTTCTTCAAAATACTGTAACAAGACAAGCCTGCCTGTCAGTAAGAAGACAACAGGAACGGATCTAGCTGAACACTGTGAGCAGGACGCACTGCACTAAATGTAAATAGTCTAGCTGCCTGACTGTGGTACTAATAGGATCAAAAGAACACCAGTAATTTTCTTCAGGTAGCTTTATATACTGTAACAAGACAAGCCTGCCTGTCAGTAGGAAGATAACAGGAACGGATCTAGCTGAACACTGTGAGCAGGACGCACTGCACTAAATGTAAATAGTCTAGAAGATAACAGGAACGGATCTAGCTAAACTGAATACAGTGTATATATATATATGCAACACCTGGGATGCATATATATACACAATACACTTTAAGTGCAGCTAACTGACTGACTGTCCTGCCTAATCTAGCTAACTCAAATGAAATGACACTGTCTCTCTCTCTCTCTATCTCTCAGCACACCGGAACACACTGCACAGGGCCGCCGTGCAGGCGGCCTTATATAGTGTGGGGCGTGTACTAAATCCCCTGAGCCATAATTGGCCAAAGCCTCCTTGGCTTTGGCCAATTACGGCTCTCTGTTCAGGCGGCGCTGTGATTGGCCAAGCATGCGGGTCATAGTGCATGCTTGGCCAATCATCAGCAAGCAATGCACTGCGATGCCGCAGTGAATTATGGGCCGTGACGTGCCAAACGAATTTGTCGCGAACGGCCCATATCGTTCGCAATTCGGCGAACGACCGAACAGCCGATGTTCGAGTCGAACATGGCTTCAACTCGAACACGAAGCTCATCCCTACTTGACATACGTTTCAGGAGTATTGAATAAACCATCCAGCCTTGTTTATGTTTCTCTCCATTGCCTTAGGGCCTACATGACCTGGGCCATGGGCTAGTTGCATGATCATCTTCTCTGTTTGAGGTGGGACACATATTTCATTTTCCTTGCACAAGAGTCCTTCTTGGTTCTTCTTTGCTCTGTCCCTTTCTATGATTTATTTCCAATCATCATATGCAGATTCTTGCAATTTCTTAATCACTTTTTTTCTTTGAGTATTTGTTCTCTTCTTTTTCTTCAATCTGTTACAGGTTTCTTGTTTCTTTGCAAAATCAGTGATATGGGTCATGATTGCTTCCATTGGTGTTTTAGCAGTCTTCCTGGCAGCATGATCAGCCAACCGGTTTCCTTTTTCTTCCATGGGTTGTCCGCCAGTATGTGCCTTGACTTTCAGGATGGCTACTTCCTTTGGGAGGGTGACTGCTTCAAAAAGTTCTTGAACATATTTCCAGTTTTGAATTGGTCCTTCTGCAGCAGTTGTAAATCTTTTGTTCTTCCTTATGGGTCCATAATCATGGACTACTCCAAGAGTATACTTGCCATCAGTGTAGATGTTGGCTGTTTGAGCTTTGCAGCCTCACAGACTCTGGTGAGTGCTACCACTTTGGCAACCTGCGCTAAAAGCGATGAAGGGAGTAGTTGGGTCTCAATCACTTCCTCCAATGTTGCCACCGCATATGCCATTCTTGGGACTCCATCTTTGTACAGTCGTGAACCCTCTGCAAACAGGATCAGATCAGAATTTTTGAGGAGGAGTGTCCTTTACTGGGGAGATTTGCTGCATTTCTTCTTCCATGAGTTTTAAGCAGATGTGGTCACCCTCCTCTTCAAGGTTTCCTTTTCTCTCTAAGAAAACTCTGGCAGGACTGATTGTAGTACATTTATTCACTTTTATTTCTCCTAATCCAAGCAGGATTGTAAAAGTATATCTTCCCTTTTGTACAGCACTACTGGCACAGGTTGCAGCTGCAGTTTTCTTTTTGTGTTCTTGCCATAACATGGATCTTGGTGCATCCACCAACCGGATCTATTTTATACACGGTTTGAAAGGGTTTGCGGTCAACAGGGCAGGATGAGGAGGTTTCACACCATTTAAGAATGCAGGATTTACAGAAAACATGACAACAATCTTCTGGAAAGCCAACCTCCAGGGAAAGACTGTTCAGACAAATTGGACACCTCACAGGTGAACTTACTGCTAAAGTATTGGCACCAGTCCCATCTTTGCCTTCGTCACCATATTGTTGCTGGTCTCTGGCATCAGATGAGCATAAACGTTTGCTCCTTATCTTTCCCACTAAACCTATTAATGTGATTTTATCCCAACAGGGTCAGAAATGGATGCAACCATAAAATCACCGGCCAAACAAGGCTATCATAGCTTTGATTCCTCAACTGCAATTCTGTTCTTCCATCATCTTGTTCATAATGTTCTTTGGTATCTGCGTCTCTTGGCAAGATGCCCAATTTTACCACAGTTTAAACATTTCCTGCTTTCTCTTTGAAAAACACATTATCTTGAGCTATGGAAGCATTAAGTCTGTTGTCTTCTCTTTTCTCACCTCTCTCTGGGCTTCAATGCTACTGCACACTTCTCCCAGCAAAGCCCATTCAAAGCGTTTCCATTTTAGTTATGTTGCCATTAACCATTTCCTTGTTGATTCCTTAAGTCCCATCACATCAGCAGTCTTACAGTCTATCTGGAAATCTCCATCCGTTCTCTGTTCTTGTCAGATTTTTCTGTCAGTAAATCACTTACTTATTTCCTCTTCTAAAGAAACTTGTCTTTCTCCACTTTCATGTTTACTATCTACTTCTTTAAATCATCAATAACCTTCTGATTTCTCTCTTCTGGCATGTGCTTCCTTGTCTAAGTACTGCTTCTTAACTTGCATAGTTCCTTTAATATTCTGCCATGCTAAAATACTAAATCAACCAGGTCTTATCAGTGTGTGGAACCTTTTCACGCTCAGTAAGCTAGAAAGGAGAACTAAACATTTAAATAATTATAATAATCATAGCTACTGTTCTGTCTCTGGGACAGCTAGTTAAACCTTCTTATCCCAATAACTGTAGATACCATATTTCTTTGATCTCAGTTTTATTAGAACAAGCCAGGTGAAACTACAAAATAACAGAAATAGACTTCAATAAGTACAATATTGCATACAATACAGCATACATTGCATAAACAATAATATACAGTACAAAATGAGATATTAAAAACTTACTGTTTAAGTTCTCTAAGGGGTGATGGCGATAGATAGAGAAATACATGACTTGCTTCTTGCAATGTGTTAAAAAGAATGGAGGATGGTTGACTTCCTGTCTACCCAGAATTCCCTGCTTGCTGACAACTTCCTCAACTACACATACAAATAAACAGATAAACAGAGTTGCAGCAATGCCAAAAAGGAATGCTAGATGGAGCCTGCACACCATATATGATTGTCTTAAAGCGGTTGTATACCCGCTGACATTTTTTTTTACCCTTGTAAGGCAAAAGACATAATGAGCTAGTATGCACCGCATACTAGCTCATTATGAAATACTTACCTTAGAACGAGGCGTCGGGATCTTACCTGGTCCACACCGAGGTAGCTGACATGTTGCCTCGGCGTGTCTTCTGGGTATTGTGGCTCCAGCGCTATGAGTGGCTGGAGCCGCAATGTCGTCACTCCCGCGCATGCGTGCGGGAGATTTCTTTCCCGGCAAGGTCCGGCAGCTGCCGGGCCTTCAGCCGAGAATCCCCTGTGCGCATGCGCTGCTGCAGTCAGTGGCTCATAGCAAGGGGAATATCTCCTAAATCGTACAGGTTTAGGAGATATTTTTTTACCTACAGGTAAGCCTTATTATAGGCTTACCTGTAGGTAAAAGTTAAAAAATAGACTATACAACCACTTTAAGTAAATTACACATTTGCATGTAAATTTAACAACACAGGTACAAATAACCAGTATAAAACATCAGCAAGACATCTGGTGGACAGAACAGCTACCTTTTAAGGAATGTAAAAGGGTGTCAGCCATAATCAGCTATTTTCTTTCTTTGTTTAAAATAATCCTAGAGTTATATAGTAAAAACTAACAATTTCAATTAGGATTATATTCCTACAACACCATATATAACAACACCATAATTACTAATTTCTTAGATATTCATAACTCTAAGGCTGCGTTACGCAGGAAATTGAAGGGAGGGTCACCTCACTTCTTTCTTACGCAGAAATACAAAAGGTGCGAGGTGAGGAAGCTGCGAAAAAATTACGAGCAGGTTTCTTATAGCCACAAAATAATTTCTCATGCTTATTTTTCAACTCAGCAATACTTAGCATTATTTTTCTGCTTCTCAAATATTTCTTAAACATTTAGATAACACTTGTATTGCCTGGTCTAATTGTTTTTTGCTAGACCCATCAGTGATATGCATTAGAAAAACTTTGACAGGCTCATAACCAGTTAGTTCCAACACGTTGCATACTTTCAAAAATCCAATATTGCACACATGTAATCCCCTTATCCAACTCTGTCAATCTGCCATACAAATTAACATACACAGAAACCCAAGTTGATCATAACTCCTTCTGGTATTAGATCAGCTCTGTTTTGGTTCAGCCTATAATAGTCTTGGTGTAATTTCTTAACCACTGTCCACATCTGTCTGTCATAGGACTTGTGCCACTTCTTCTTTTCCTCTCCCAACATCGAGAGTGTCAGGTACTCACCAAGGCCGGAATGCTGAGAGCGGCTTCCCTAGCAACTAGGTGCGAGATACCCCTGAAGGTGGTACAGAGGGAATCAGGCACGGAGAGGCATGGGTTGCCAGCAGGTGTGCAGGTCACCAAGGTTTCACCAGACGTGTAGAACCCGTGTAGCATGGACTAGTTGCTGAGCTGGAGAGAAGACTGGCAGAGACTCCAACACTAGACCTGGAACCAGGAACAGAGCTGAGGAGAAGCACAGGGTTAAGCAGAACAAGTCCGTTAAGCAGGCCGAGGGTCAAACACTGGGAGACGTGGTAGCAAGCACAGGTTGAGGCAAGGCAAGTCCGTTGAGCAGGCAGAGGGTCAAACACCAGGTAATCGTAGTACAGGGTTAAGGCAAGATAAGTCCGTTTAGCAGGCCAAGGGTCAACACTGGAGAGAGGATCAGTAGAAGAGTCGTAAACAAGCCGAGGGTCAAACACTGGAGAGAGGATAAGCGAAGTAGTCAAACGGTCCGGGTCACAGCAGGCAGGAACAGGTATGCAGAGAAATAACGGGAACACTGGAAGCTGAGAAGACAAACCAGCAATGAACACAAGGCATAGCTGTCTTTATATAGGCCCGCCAAGGGGACGTCCCGCTGTACGTGCATGCGTTCGTGTACCCACGTGTGCTAACCCGTTCGGATCACGCGCTCGTACCCGCCGATCGTGTTCCCGTACGTGCTGAAGTGGGGCTCTACTGCGCAGGTGCACCGGGACGCGCCGATATTGACAGGCTCTGATTGTGTTAACCCTCTGACAGTGCCCCCTCCCAAGGGGCAGCCTCCGGATGCCTAATCTGGGCAAGCTTCCTGGTTGTCTTCTGTGAAAATTACGTACTAGACGAGGGGCGTGTAAGTTGCTGGATGGTTCCCAGGAGTTATCTTCTGGAGGGTATCCTTTCCATTTAACAAGATATTGGATCTGTCCCCCCCTTTTTCTACAGTCCATTATTGCCTCCACTTCATATTCCATTTCACCTTCAATTTCAATTGGAGGAGGTGGTGGTTCCTGTCTTCCAGAAAAAGGGCTAGGGACCACTGGCTTCAATAAAGATGCATGGAATACCGGATGTATTTTGTATGTGACTGGAAGGGCTAATTCGAAAGCCACGGGGTTCACCACTTTCTTAATTTCAAAAGGGCCAATGAACCTTGGACCTAACTTGCGGGATGGACAGGGCAGTCTAAGGTTAATAGCCGATAGCCATACCTTGTCCCCAATCTTGAAATTCGGGTTTGGTCTTCTCCCTCTGTTATAGTACTTCTCGTAACTGTCTTGAGCCTTTTTCATGGTTTCCTGGATCTGTAAAAAATTGGTTTGGATAAAGTTAATCCGGTCTTGTACTGCAGGGGTTGACACTTCAGGAAAAGAATCTGGCAAAAAGGAGGGATGGAAGCCGTAATTAGCCCAAAAAGGTGTTTGGTTGATGGCGGAATGAGTGGAATTGTTGTAAGCAAATTCCGCACACGGAAGGAGGGTGGACCAGTTATCTTGGGAACCAGAGCAGAAACAACGGAGATATTGTTCCAGAGTTTGATTTGTTCTTTCTGTTTGACCGTTGCTTTGTGGATGGTATGCTGAGGAGAGCGAGGTCTTTATTTCAAGGGATCTGCAGAGGTCCTTCCAAAATTTTGAGGTAAATTGGATACCTCTGTCTGATACGATGTTGTGGGGAACCCCATGAAGCCTCACGATTTCTTTGATAAAAATGTTTGCTGTAGCCAGAGCAGAAGGGGTGCCCATCATGGGCAGGAAGTGTGCCATCTTAGAGAGGCGGTCAACCACTACTAAGATAGTAGTGAATTTTTCAGAGGGGGGAAGTTCTACAATGAAGTCCATAGAGACCTCTTTCCATGGACGTTCAGGGACAGGCAAAGGTCTCAGGAGCCCCCAAGCCTTAGTGTTCGACCCTTTGTTACGTTGACACGTAATACAGGATTGGACATAGTTTCTACAGTCCTGACTCCAACCCGGCCACCAGTAGGAGCGATGAACTAATTCTGAGGTTTTCCGGATTCCAAAGTGCCCTGCCAACTTATGATCATGGAAGTTCTGTAATACTTGCAGTCTTACTGGAGAAGGAACAAATATTTTATTTTGGGCCCACAGTAAGCCATCCTTCTTCCTTAATGAGGATACTTCAGGTTCTGTGCATTGGCTGGATGCCTCTTTAATGGCAGTCTTGAGATCAGGCTGGATAAGAAGGAAGTTATGTGGGGACAAGATAGTTCCAGGCTCAATTGCCTCATTGACTTCTGGAAACATTCGGGAGAGTGCATCCGCTTTTCCGTTCTTGGAGCCCGGTCGGTAGGAGATGTGAAAATTAAATCTGGAGAAGAATAATGCCCATCGGGCTTGTCGAGGTCGGAGTCGCTTGGCTGTTCGGAGATATTCCAGATTCCGATGATCAGTAAAGATCATTATAGGTTGGGACGCACCCTCCAGCAAGTACCTCCACTCCTCCAAAGCAAATTTTATAGCTAGTAGTTCTCGGTCACCGACGTCATAGTTCCTTTCAGGGGGGCTTAATTTGTGAGAAGCAAAGGCAACTGGATGGAGAAGGGCCTTTGGACCGCTTCGTTGGGACAGGATTGCACCTGTCGCTGATTCGGAGGCATCTACTTCTAGTACATATGCTAAGGCTGGATCTGGGTGTTGTAGAATAGGAGCCGTTGTAAAAAGATCTTTCAATTTATTAAAGGCTTCCTGTGCTTCTTGGGGCCATTGAAACTTAGCTTGCTGGCGGGTGAGTCGAGTAATGGGAGAAATGATTGAAGAGAATCCTCTAATGAACCTGCGGTAAAAATTGGCAAAGCCAACAAACCGCTGGATTCCCTTTTTATCTGAAGGAGCTGGCCACTCCTGGATGGTTCTAACCTTTTGTGGGTCCATTGCGACCCCTTCTGTGGAGATGATGAACCCAAGGAACTGGATGGTGGTCTTTTCAAATTCACATTTCTCCCCTTTCAAGAATAGGCCGTGTTTCCTGAGAACCGAGAGTACCTTCTTTACATGGGTGCGATGTACTTCTAGTGAGGTGGAGAAAATCAAAATATCATCAAGATATACAATCACAAAGTTATCAAGGTACTCACGGAAAATGTCGTTGACTAGGTGTTGGAACGTGGCCGGGGCGTTGCAGAGTCCGAAAGGCATCACAAGATATTCAAAGTGCCCAAACCTGGATCTAAAGGCTGTTTTCCACTCATCCCCGGCACGTATCCGAACGAGATTGTATGCTCCCCGTAGGTCTAGTTTGGTAAACACTTGGGCAGTTCTGAAGCGCTGGAATAATTCAGAGATGAGAGGCAACGGGTATCTATTTTTCACAGTGATCTTATTAAGTTCTCTATAGTCCACACAGGGCCTTAAAGATCCATCCTTCTTTTCTACAAAGAAGATACCCGCCCCAGCTGGAGAAGAGGAAGGGCGGATAAACTTCTTCTCCAGGTTTTCGTTAATATAGGAACGAAGCGCTTCCAACTCAGTCTCAGATAGTGGAAATATGCGACCAAAGGGAATCTCGGATCCCGGTAAAAGGTCAATGGGACAATCATAGGAGCGATGAGGTGGTAAGCTGTCGGCCTTCTTTTTATCAAAAATATCCAGAAATTCATGGTATACCGCAGGGACATGCTGAAGATTATCTGGTATTGACTGAAGGGTCAAACAAGAGGCCGGTGTGTTGGTGGTAGGCACGAAACAATGTTGAGAGCAGTACATAGATGAGAAGAGGATTTCTTTCTTGGACCAACTAATTTGAGGGTCATGAACTTGTAACCAGGGGAAACCCAGGATAACAGGGAACATAGGTGAACTGATGATGTTAAAGCAAAGGAATTCTTGGTGGCCAGAGTCTGTGGAGGTGAGAATAGGTTTGGTTTCTTGGGTAACAAGTCCCGAACATGGTAGGGATCCGTCGGCTAGATGTATCTGCAGAGGTTGCTTCTTATCTTGAAGGGGGATATGTAGGGTGTGAGCCAGAGATGCATCCAGGAAACAACTGCATGCTCCGGAGTCAATGATGGCCAGCAGCCGAGCCTCCTCTTCCGCCACCTGTAATGAGACCGGAAGGACAAAGTGAGATTGGGTAGAGCCGGTAACTTGAAAGTTCACAGCGTACTGTCGCTGGCACTTACTGGGTCTCACGGGACAGTTGCGTAAAAAATGACCGGCCTCCCCACAATAAAGGCAAAGGTTGGCTTGGCGCCGGCGGAGTCTTTCATCAGGGGTGAGTGGAGAACGTACCAATCCCAACTGCATAGGTTCGTGGTCCGAGGAAGAGGAAGGTACGGCAGAAGGTGCTGGAACAGGAGGAATGCGAGGTAACATCCAGGTGGGTCGTGAGGACTGGAAGCGTTCAGAGCGGCGTTCACGCAGGCGTCTGTCAAGCTTAATTGCTAGTTGTATTAATTCTTCCAGGGAGGAAGGAGTATCCATCCGAGCTAATTCATCTTTTAAATTTTCTGATAGACCTTGGCGATACTGGTACTTTAAAGCGGCCTCATTCCAGTTGGTGTCCCCAGACCATTTCCGGAATTCAACGGTGTAGTCTTCCACTGGTCTCTTTCCCTGGGTCAGGGTATGTAAGATGGATTCAGCTGTGGCAGTGCGTTGTGGGTCGTCATACAGCAGTGCCATAGCGTTGAAAAAGGTTTCTACCGTATCCAACAGGGGGCTTTTCTGTTCTAAAAGGTTATGGGCCCAAGTTTGGGGTTCTTCTGACAAAAGCGAAATGACGAACCCCACCTTTACAGTTTCAGAATGAAAAGTCCTGGGTTGAAGGGCCAAGTAAAGCTGACAAGCGTTTTGGAAGGCTCTGAATTTCTTTCGAATTCCGGAAAACCGTTCTGGAATGGGAACCCTAGGTTCAGGGATGGCCATCATGACTGGGTTGACTTGGTTTTGTGAAGAAGAAATCCCACTGGATAAAGCTGACGGTGCTTCCGGGGGAGCTGAGGAAGTTGTTAGGTGTTGAAGGCGACCCTCAATTTGGAAATATCCATCCTGCAGTCTCTGGACAGCCTGTGTAAGGGCTGTAACCTGCTGGCAGAGGGCCTCGAGGGGAGAGCCGGCTCTGTCGGCCTCTGACATGGCTGGTTTGTACTGTCAGGTACTCACCAAGGCCGGAATGCTGAGAGCGGCTTCCCTAGCAACTAGGTGCGAGATACCCCTGAAGGTGGTACAGAGGGAATCAGGCACGGAGAGGCATGGGTTGCCAGCAGGTGTGCAGGTCACCAAGGTTTCACCAGACGTGTAGAACCCGTGTAGCATGGACTAGTTGCTGAGCTGGAGAGAAGACTGGCAGAGACTCCAACACTAGACCTGGAACCAGGAACAGAGCTGAGGAGAAGCACAGGGTTAAGCAGAACAAGTCCGTTAAGCAGGCCGAGGGTCAAACACTGGGAGACGTGGTAGCAAGCACAGGTTGAGGCAAGGCAAGTCCGTTGAGCAGGCAGAGGGTCAAACACCAGGTAATCGTAGTACAGGGTTAAGGCAAGATAAGTCCGTTTAGCAGGCCAAGGGTCAACACTGGAGAGAGGATCAGTAGAAGAGTCGTAAACAAGCCGAGGGTCAAACACTGGAGAGAGGATAAGCGAAGTAGTCAAACGGTCCGGGTCACAGCAGGCAGGAACAGGTATGCAGAGAAATAACGGGAACACTGGAAGCTGAGAAGACAAACCAGCAATGAACACAAGGCATAGCTGTCTTTATATAGGCCCGCCAAGGGGACGTCCCGCTGTACGTGCATGCGTTCGTGTACCCACGTGTGCTAACCCGTTCGGATCACGCGCTCGTACCCGCCGATCGTGTTCCCGTACGTGCTGAAGTGGGGCTCTACTGCGCAGGTGCACCGGGACGCGCCGATATTGACAGGCTCTGATTGTGTTAACCCTCTGACAGAGAGGTCCATGGGAGAGCCGTGCTCCCAATCTAGAGTCCACACTTTAAGTCTCTAACAATTTGTGGGTCGTCACCCAAAAAATGTTGTCTTCCCCCTGGTCACACACAGTAGCCGTCAAATGGTACTTTATTACACTTGGCCACACAGGCCTGTACACTTGCCTTACTTGCCACTTGCATTACTTGCCACGCAGGCTCACTACTACAGTTCTCTGGTCAGACAAAAAGAAACAAAACATCAACAATGATAATTATTATTGGCTCTATTATTTCTGCAACAGGTAAAGTAAAGGAGTTATTTGGGTCAAACTGTGTAACATCAACATTACTCTAGTTGACAAAAGAATAAGTAAGAATAACAGTTTCTTACCGTGGCCACTTGTCTGCTCAATGTGAGTTTTGTGTCTCTCTGGCCAGGAGCCCACAGGACTGTATTCAAATCAAAAGGCACCATTCTGTTAAATCAGGTTAGGGAGTCTCCAAACAAGACATTCAGATGAGATAGTAGATCCAGATATTTGTAAAAGAATATAATTAGGTGCTTTATTCATACACTGCAGTGGAGAGACACAACAGACACTGATATTCAGCTCTACCAGGCCGAATGAAGAAGGAAGTATATACTTTATGAATATGCATAAGGTCTAGGCGTGTTATAGGTGTGACCATATAGTTTAGTCCAATCAATGTCCATATCTTCTTAGTAGCAAGGGAACAGTTAAATGGGTGTATACATCATGTGACTGGCAATAAAAGACATTTCAGCAGTATTTGGTCGGTTCCTTATCAGGTTTTGATAAGGAAGTCATTTTGAGCAGCTTTCTGGGTTCTTATCAGTGGTTTGTGTCCTCACATATCTAACAGTTTCAATTTCCCAGGAATTGAAACAAAACAAAAAAAAAACGGCTAGGGAAAGTAAAAAAGTGCATTACCAATAATTAAAATCATAGTCTCTATTTATATATAACTCAACATTATCAGACCCCTATAATTCTACTGAACTAGAATATACTGCAGTAAAACTGCACTGATGCACTACAATGTGTAGTGCCCGACTGTTCATCAGCTATTTTTATTGTTAGTGTATTTTATGTGTGGCCCAAAACAATTTCTCTTCTTCCAATGTGGCTCAGGAAGGTTGGACACCCCTGATGTACAACATAGTGAATGCAGTGCAGGGGTTAGGAGTATCATGTACAACACAGTGTATGCAATACAGGGTAAAAGTATAACGTAAAATTATATTAATACAGTGCGGGGGTGAGGAGCACCCATATACAACATAGTGAATGCAGTGCATTCAGATTATTATTATTTTTTTGACACAAACATGGTTAAACTAAATGGCATACAGGTTAGCAGCATCTTGAATAGTGTTGTTACATATCCAAATTTGGATATTGTTAAATATCCAATTTATCATGAAAACACTGTTTAGAGTTATGAATTGTACAAAATCCCTTTTCCACAAGCATCAGAGAGTATGTTTTGCTAAGAACCTGGGAGAACAGGAACACCAATTAAAGGCCATTGTACCTCTGTAAACAATATACGTAGCATTATTTCAACATGGTAGGCTACATCTGGGATAAGGATGAATGTTAGGCACATATATATATTGTTAAAGTCCTTAGCTGACCTTTCAGTGATCTGGTATCTTGCCATAAGGGATGAAGTACCCTCCAGCTCCAAAAAAATATGATCAAATGAACCTACAGAGGGACAGCCTCAGAAACAGATGTCTGGAACTTCTGCAGAAATAATGTGTGATCTTTGAGTCATGTACCACCTAGTATAAATTTTGGTCTCCATACTGTAAGTTGATTTCCATACTGTTAAGGAACAGGTGCATTTAAAGTTAAGGAGCATATCGTCCCATTGATGAGGGTGTGAAGAACCACGTGATGAGATTCAGGTGCGGGGAAAAAAATGGTCCTGAGCCACTTTGGTGCGGATGCAATGAGATTTGAACCATAAAAAATGCATGGCTGAAATCGCACCGCACAGACATCACATGCAAATCACATGTGGTGTTCCATATGCACCAGTGTGAACCTAGACTAATACCGAAGATTAAAACTGACTTATGGTTTTCTTTGTGAATTCTAGGACTCCTAAAAGCCATCTGTTCAAGATGTCTTTCCTTGACCCCCCAATATATAATAACCCAAACCCATAAATATACCCAAACACTGTGAGTAGTGAATTAACATTGTTACGTAATATGACCATGTACTTGGCATCATGCCTCCCTTTTGTCCCAAGTTTGAGGGATGGAGGAGTGCCTATGCTCTTTAACCCTTTTGCTTTCAAACCTTCCTGAAACCAGCCAGTCCATTGGGGTACGCTATCATGGGACCAGTTGGGTTCCTAGTAAGTGATGTCTTTTGAAGGACACCTGGTACAGTTCCCAGCCTTGCCTAACCAGTACTCAATGGCTGTGAAGTCCATACCTTCCATAGGTCCTGAGCAACAGACCCCACTGCAGCATATGTTGCTTTGGGCCATTAGGAATACCAGAATGTCCACACAACAGATGGCTTTGGTCTTTGCTTTACTAAATAAAATGGCATTTACAAGCAATTTATTCAGCCTTTCAGATAAAGGTGACACATCCCTAGGTTAGAAACTTGATAAAGATGAAAGATCTAAGAGGGAAAAGTGTTGCAAGACCTATTAGCTCTAGAGGGTGATTAAAGAGTCCTTTCATCCCCCAGAGGGAGGAGAGTAGATCCAAAGCCTAAGTATTACATACGTGGCAGCCGCCTGGCCACACCCTACTTCCCTACAAGGGGGTAGCAGGCTATGTAGGCATCTCTACATTGTCCTGAACCTAGCTACCAGAACTCTGGGGAGCTTTCCAAATAAACTATATATGGTTCCCCTTTACTGGCAGGGGCAGGGCATAAGCAATCAATATAAAAGCCATACAATATTATGGGATAACAAGAGCAACAGATAAAACATAGTTATACTGAATTTCACAGATCATAATTATTTATTAAATCAGATTTCATTAATTGCACTCATGTGTCTTGTTTTCTGTTTTTTGACTGGTTCAGATTATGACTTATGCTATACAATGCATGTTATATTTGACCAAGTTCTGTTAGTTCTATAGTCCAAGAACTTAGTTTTATTTGTACAGATCTCCTGCGTAGCACTGACCTGAATTTCACTATCACCGTGTCATAAATAATCCTCCAACATTCAGCTGTTTTGGAAATAAAGCTGAACAAAGCGAAAAATATGGTAGTGTCAGACAGGACTGTATCTCAGCAATGAAAGATTTATGAAGGATTTCATAATGCTGGGTTACCACACTCTTAATTAAACTGATGCCCTCATGCAGTATAGGGAACAGCACTCAACACACAGGCTTACAAGGCAGCTTATTGCATGTTTGTCCAACCTAAGAATATACAGTATATATATATATATATATATATATATACAGTGCCTTGCAAAAGTATTCGGCCCCCTTGAACTTTTCAACCTTTTGCCACATTTCAGGCTTCAAACATAAAGATATAAAATTTTAATTTTTTGTGAAGAATCACCAACAAGTGGGACACAATTGTGAAGTGGAACGAAATCTATTGGATATTTTAAACTTTTTTAGCAAATAAAAAACTGAAAAGTGGTGCGTGCAAAACTAATCGGCCCCTTTACTTTCAGTGCAGCAAACTCACTCCAGAAGTTCAGCGAGGATCTCTGAATGATCCAATGTTGTCCTAAATGACTGATGGTGATAAATAGAATCCACCTGTGTGTAATCAAGTCTCTGTATAAATGCACCTGCTCTGTGATAGTCTCAGGGTTCTGTTGAAAGCGCAGAGAGCATCATGAAGACCAAGGAACACACCAGGCAGGTCCGTAATACTGTTGTGGAGAAGTTTAAAGATTTGGATACAAAAAGATTTCCCAAGCTTTAAACATCCCAAGGAGCACTGTGCAAGCGATCATTTTGAAATGGAAGGAGTATCAGACCACTGCAAATCTACCAAGACCTGGCTGTCCCTCTAAACTTTCAGCTCAGACAAGGAGAAGACTGATCAGAGATGCAGCTAAGAGGCCCATGATCACTCTGCATGAACTGCAGAGAACTACAGCTGAGGTGGGAGAGTCTGTCCATAGGACAACAATCAGTCGTACACTGCACAAATCTGGCCTTTATGGAAGAGTGGCAAGAAGAAAGCCATTTCTCAAAGATATCCATAAAAAGTCTTGTCTAAAGTTTGTCACAAGCCACCTGGGAGACACACCAAACATGTGGAAGAAGGTGCTCTGGTCTGATGAAACCAAAATCAAACTTTTTGGCCACAATGCAAAATGATATGTTTGGCGTAAAAGCAACACAGCTCATCACCCTCAACACACCATCCCCGCTGTCAAACATGGTGGTGGCAGCATCATGGTTTGGGCCTGCTTTTCTTCAGCAGGGACAGGGAAGATGGTTAAAATTGAGGGGAAGATGGATGCAGCCAAATACAGGACCATTCTGGATGAAAACCTGTTGGAGTCTGCAAAAGACCTGAAACTGGGACGGAGATTTATCTTCCAAGAAGACAATGATCCCAAACATACAGCAAAATCTACAAAGGAATGGTTCACAAATAAACGTATCCAGGTGTTAGAATGGCCAAGTCAAAGTCCAGACCTGAATCCAATCAAGAATCTGTGGAAAGAGCTGAAAACTGCTGTTCACAAACGCTCTCCATCCAACCTCACTGAGCTCGAGCTGTTTTGCAAGGAAGAATGGGCAAGAATTTCAGTCTCTCGATGTGCAAAACTGATAAAGACATACCCCAAGCGACTTGCAGCTGTAATCGCAGCAAAAGGTGGCTCTACAAAGTATTAACGCAAGGGGGCCGAATAATTTTGCACGCCCCACTTTTCATTTTTTTATTCGTTAAAAAATTTTCAACAATCCAATAGATTTCGTTCCACTTCACAATTGTGTCCCACTTGTTGGTGATTCTTCACAAAAAATAAAAAATTTTATATCTTTATGTTTGAAGCCTGAAATTTGGCAAAAGGTTGAAAAGTTCAAGGGGGCCGAATACTTTCGCAAGCCACTGTATATATATATAATCACCAGAGATGATGACTCAGTGTTTGTATAGGTCAGTATTTGTATAGCTCTCAACTTTGGCCATTTTTTTATTTTTAGAGGGGCAGAATGTGGAGAGCATAGCAAGCTGCAGCAAAATGTGGGTGGGGAGTGGTGAAAAGTAGGCATGGCAATATGGGTGTAGCATAGCTCTCAACTGTCCCTGATTTTGAGGGACTGTCCCTGATTTGGAACAAAGTCCCTCTGTCCTTCCTTCCTCCTCATTTGTCCCTCATTTTGATCTGATCTACAGTGCCTTGAAAAAGTATTCATACCCCTTGAAATTTTACACATTTTGCCATGTTATAACCAAAAACTTAAATGTATTTTATTGGGAATTTATGTGATAGACCAACACAAAATGGCGCATAATTGTGAAGTGGAAGGAAAATGATAAATGGTTTTCTAAATGTTTTACAAATAAATATGTAAAAAGTGTGGCATGCATTTGTATTCAGCCCCCTTTACTCTGATACCCCTAACTAAAATCGAATGGAACCGATTGCCTTCAGAAGTCACCTAATTAGTAAATAGAGTCCACCTGTGTGTAATTTAATCTCAGTATAAATGCAGCTGTTCTGTGAAGCCCTCAGAGCTTTGTTAGAGAACCTTAGTTAACAAACAGCATCATGAAGGCCAAGGAACACACCAGACAGGTCAGGGATAAAGTTCTGGAGAAGTTTAAAGCAGAGTTAGGTTATAAAAAAAATATCCCAAGCTTTGAACATCTCACAGAGCACTGTTCAATCCATCATCGGAAAATAGAAAGAGTATGGCACAGCTGCAAACCTACCAAGACACGGCCGTCCACCTAAACTGACAGGCCAGACAAGGAGAGCATTCATCAGAGAAGCAGCTAAGAGGCCCATGGTAACTCTGGAGGAGTTGCAGAGATCCACAGCTCAGGTGGGGGAATCTGTCCACAGGACAACTATTAGTCGTGCACTCCACAAATCTGGTCTTTATGGAAGATTGGCAAGAAGAAAGTCATTATTGAAAGAAAGCCATAAAAAGTCCAGTTTGCAGTTTGCGAGAAGCCATGTGGGGCACACAGCAAACATGTGGAAGAAGGTGCTCTGGTCAGAACTTTTTGGCCTAAAAGCAAAACACTATGTGTGGTGGAAAACACTGCACATCGCCCTGAACACACCATCCCCACTGTGAAACATGGTGGTGACCGCATAATGTTTTGGGGATGCTTTTCTTTAACAGGGACAGGGAAGCTGGTCAGAGTTAATGGGAAGATGGATGGAGCCAAATACAGGGCAATCTTAGAAGAAAAGCTGTTAGAGTCTGCAAAAGGTTTACCTTCCAGCAGGACAACGACCATAAACATATAGCCAGAGCTACAATGAAATGGTTTAGATCAAAGCATATTCATGTGTTAGAATGGCCCAGTCCAGACCTAAATCCAATTGAGAATCTGCGGCAAGACTTGAAAATTGCTGTTCACAGACGCTCTCCATCCAATCTGACAGAGCTTGAGCTATTTTGTAAACAAGAATGGGCACAAATTTCACACTCTAGATGTGCAAAGCTGGTAGAGATATCCCCAAAAAGACTTGCAGCTGTAATTGCAGTGAAAGGTGGTTCTACAAAGTATTGACTCAGGGGGGCTGAATACAAATGCACGCCACACTTTTCACATATTTATTTGTAAATCATTTTGAAAACCATTTATCATTTTCCTTCCACGTCACAATTATGTGCCACTTTGTGTTGGTCTATAACATAAAATCCCAATAAAATACATTTATGTTTTTGGTTGTAACATGACCAAATGTGGAAAATTTCAAGGGATACAAATACTTTTTCAAGGCACTGTATATAGTTGTATATAAAATGCACTATAAATGTATCAAAAAGTGCTTCCCGGTGCTAAACCTTTCATTCAATTTCTAAATGGTTACATTTGTAAATTTTGCCAGTATTAAGGAATAGTAGTGCTGAGGAAAAACACTTGTGGGCTAATCATTTTTTTTGTATAATTCTCCTTTAAGGGGGCTTGGCAGGGGGTGCGTCCTATGTCTACATAATTTTGCTAATAGGTGTCCCTCATTCCCATCTCAAAAAGGTTCGGTGTAGATTATGGATAATCCTGCAGCAGCTTTGATAAGAATCCTACCTGGCATTGGAAGATTTATCATAATAAGCCCATACAAGAAGGTATTGTTCATTAATAAAATTATTTATTTGGCTAGTGTGACAGCACGATGCCCTGCCACTAGGGATGAGCCGAACACCCCCTGGTTCGGTTCGCACCAGAACCCGCGAACGGACCGAAAGTTCGCACGAACGTTAGAACCCCATTGACGTCTATGGGACTCGAACGTTCGAAATCAAAAGTGCTCATTTTAAAGGCTAATTTGCATGGTATTGTCCGAAAAAGGGTTTGGGGACCCGGGTCCTACCCCAGGGGACATGTATCAATGCAAAAAAAACTTTTAAAAACGCCCGTTTTTTCGGGAGCAGTGATTTTAATGATGCTTAAAGTAAAAAAAAAAAAAGTGAAATATTCCTTTAAATATCGTACCTGGGGGGTGTCTATAGTATGCCTGTAAAGTGACGCGTGTTTCCCATGTTTAGAACAGTCCCTGCACCAAATGTCATTTTAAAAGGAAAAAATCTCATTTAAAACTGCTTGCGGGTTTAATGTCATGTCGGGTCATGGCAATATGGATGAAAATCAGTGAGACAAACGGCATGGGTACCCCCCCAGTCCATTACCAGGCCCTTTGGGTCCTGTATGGATATTAAGGGGAACCCCGCACCCAAATTAAAATAAGGAAAGGCCCTATATACTCTGAACAGCAGTATACAGGCGGTGCAAACAAGACAGGGACTGTAGGTTTGTTGTTAAGTAGAATCTCTTTGTAATTTTGAACGGGTACATTTTTAACGTGTTTAGCTCCAGCCAAAAAATCTTTTTTAAGCTTTTTGGAAAATATAGGGAAGGGTTATCACCCCTGTGACATTTGTTTTGCTGTCTTTCCTCCTCTTCAGAAGATTTCACCTCACTTTTTTGTCCCAATGAAAAATGTTTTTTGAAAATTTGGGTTTTTTTGTGGAACAAGGATTGGAAAGCATCAGTGGAAAGGAGAAATTGTTTTCCCATATTAACTCTTACAGGAGAGAATTTCCCTTCCTAGGGGTAGATTTCATCTCACTTCCTGTTGTCTCCTTCCGTTTGCAAGTAGGAGTCGTTTGTAAGTTAGATGTTTGAAAGTAGGGTCCTGCCCTATATACTCAGCAGGAATTTGGGCCTTAGGTGTTGCTGTGGCCACAACACTGTAAGCCCTCACAGGGCCCTGCTGTGAAATATTAGATCAAGAATTGTAATTACATGCCCCTGTTGAACAGGAGCTGAAAAATTAGGCCTTAGGCACTGGTGCTGGTGCCACAACACTGCAACCCCTCACAGACACTCTAGTTGGAACGCAGGAACGAGCCCTGCTGCAAAGTATTGCATCAAAAATTGTAATTACACGCCCCTGTTAGACAGGGGCAGAAAAATTGGGCCTTAGGCACTGGTGCTGGTGCCACAACACTGCAACCCCTCACAGACACTCTAGTTGGAACGCAGGAACGAGCCCTGCTGCAAAGTATTGCATCAAAAATTGTAATTACACGCCCCTGTTAGACAGGGGCAGAAAAATTGGGCCTTAGGCACTGGTGCTGGTGCCACAACACTGCAACTCCTCACAGACACTCTAGTTGGAACGCAGGAACGAGCCCTGCTGCAAAGTATTGCATCAAAAATTGTAATTACACGCCCCTGTTAGACAGGGGCAGAAAAATTGGGCCTTAGGCACTGGTGCTGGTGCCACAACACTGCAACCCCTCACAGACACTCTAGTTGGAATGCAGGAACGAGCCCTGCTGCAAAGTATTGCATCAAAAATTGTAATTACACGCCCCTGTTAGACAGGGGCAGAAAAATTGGGCCTTAGGCACTGGTGCTGGTGCCACAACACTGCAACCCCTCACAGACACTCTAGTTGGAATGCAGGAACGAGCCCTGCTGCAAAGTATTACATCAAAAATTAAACAGGGGCTGAAAAATTGTGCCTTAGGCACTGGTGGTGGCGCCCAGAACCAAAAATGTTCTTACAAGCTATCAGCGTGATGATTGAGGAAGAAGAGGATAATTACTCAGGGATAGTCACTCAGCATCAGCATAGGCAGTCTTTGAAGGGATCTGAGATTTCAAAAAAAATTATTCGGTTACATCAGCATCAGGTGCTTGGTAGCTGGTGGTGATCCAAGACTGATTCATTTTTATGAAGGTCAGCCGATCGACCGAGTCGGTGGACAGACGCACCCTGTGATCGGTTACCACGCCTCCAGCAGCACTGAATGTGCGTTCCGAAAGAACGCTGGATGCAGGACAGGCCAGTAGCTCAAATGCATACTGTGCAAGCTCTGGCCAGTGATCCATCCTCAAGACCCAGTAACCCAGAGAATTTTCGGTGGGAAAGGTGTCCAAGTCTGATCTTGCCCCTAGGTATTCCTGCACCATGTAAAACAGACGCTGGCGATGGTTGCTGGAACCGATCATACCTTGGGGCTGCGGACCAAAACATTGTCTGAACGCATCAGTCAGACGGCCACCTTCTCCACCGCTCCTTCTTTCACTGACCGAAGCCTCAGCAACACGTTGTCCAGAAACAGGAGTTTGTAACCTCCCAGTCTCTGGGAACGCGTTGCACAGACCTTTCTGCAAGGCCTCCCGAAGATGTTTCATCCTCTGCTCCCTCTGCGATGGCAAGATAAGGTCCGCAACCTTACCCTTGTAACGTGGATCAAGGAGGGTTGCCAGCCAGTATTGGTCCTTCTCCTTGATACCACGAATACGAGGATCCTTACGCAGGCTTTGCAGGATCAGGGAGGCCATGCAGCGTAGGTTTGCTGAGGCATTCGGTCCGGAGTCCTCTGGGTCACTAAGGACAACAACGTCCGCAGCCACCTCCTCCCAGCCACGTACAAGTCCATGTGTTCCTTGGGACTGATCCCTTAAAGACTGCTGATGCTGAGTGCCAGGCTCCACCTCCATACTGACACAATCTTCCTCCTCCTCCTCCTCCTCCTCCTCCTCTTCCTGTGTGATCGGCGGGCACGCAGGAACACTGTCTGGATAAAGGGGGCCTTGAGAGCTAAGGAAGTCCTCCTCTTCCTGCCTCTGTTCTGCCTTAAGTGCCCTGTCCATTATTCCACGCAGCGTGTGCTCCAACAGGTGGACAAGGGGGACAGTGTCACTGATGCATGCACTGTCAGTGCTCACCATCCTCGTGGCCTCCTCGAATGGTGACAGGACAGTGCATGCATCCCTGATCATGGCCCACTGGCGTGGGGAAAAAAAAACAAGCTCCCCTGACCCTGTCCTGGTGCCATAGTCGCACAGGTACTCATTGATGGCCCTCTGCTGCGTGTGCAGCCGCTGCAGCATGGCCAACGTTGAGTTCCACCTGGTGGGCATGTCACAGATTAGGCGGTTCTTGGGCAGGTTAAACTCCTTTTGGAGGTCCGTCAGCCGAGCACTGGCATTATATGACCGGCGGAAATGCACACAGACTTTCCTGGCCTGCCTCAGGACATCCTGTAAGCCCGGGTACCTGCCCAAGAACCGCTGCACCACCAAGTTAAGGACGTGAGCCAAACAGGGCACATGGGTCAGTTGTCCCTGTCGGAGGGCAGAGAGGAGGTTGGTGCCATTGTCGCAAACCACCATTCCTGCCTTAAGTTGGCGTGGCGTCAACCACCTCTGAACCTGCCCCTGCAGAGCTGACAGAACCTCTGCCCCAGTGTGGCTCCTGTCCCCCAAGCACACCAGCTCAAGCACCGCATGGCATCTTTTGGCCTGCGTACTTGCGTAGCCCCTTGAACGCCTACGGAGCACCGCTGGTTCCGAGGAAGAGGCCATGGAGGAAGAAGAAGAGGAGGGGGTGGAGGAGAGAGGTGTGTCACAATCAGCATTTTGGAGGCGTGGTGGCGGAACAACCTCCAACACTACTGCACCTTGTCCTGCATCCTTCCCAGCTGCCAGCAGAGTCACCCAATGCGCCGTGAAACTTAGGTAACGTCCCTGTCCATGCCTGCTGGACCATGAGTCAGCGGTAATATGCACCTTACCGCTGACCGCCCTGTCCAGCGAGGCATGGACATTGCCTTCCACATGCCGGTAGAGAGCCGGAATCGCCTTCCGTGAGAAAAAGTGGCGTTTGGGTACCTGCCACTGAGGAACCGCACATTCCACAAACTCACGGAAGGGGGCAGAGTCTACCAACTGAAAAGGCAGCAGTTGAAGTGCTAGCAATTTTGCCAAGCTAGCATTCAACCGCTGGGCATGTGGATGGCTGGGAGCAAACTTCTTTCGGCGGTGCAGCAGCTGGGGCAGGGAAATTTGCCTGGTACAATCTGACGTCGGTGTACCAAAAGCAGATTGCCCACAAGTACTTGGCTGTGACACACCTAATTCTACACCTTCATTCCTCTCACTGCAGGTCTCAGAGAGGACTGAAGGTCTAGTGGGGTTGGAAATCTCAGCTGATGAGGAGCAAGGAGAGATCCTCTTTGTTCTTTGGTGTGGGTCTTTTAGATATGCTTGCCAACGAACTGCATGGCAGGTCAACATATGTCTGGTCAAGCATGTGGTACCCAAGCGGGAGATGTTTTGGCCACGCGAGATACGCTTGAGACATATGTTGCAAATAGCAGCGGTGCGATCTGATGCACTCGTCTCTAAAAAGGCCCACACCAAAGAACTTTTTGAATAACGCGCAGAGACTGCAGCGCCCTGCACATGTGGAGCTTTGGGGTGTGATGCAGTCAATGTGCTGCCCTTAGGCTGGCCCCTGGAGGGCATCCTGCCTCGTTGGTGATGTGCCGCCTCCTCCTCCTCCTCCTCCTCCTCCTCCTCCTCTCTCCTATCAGGCACCCACGTTGAGTCAGTGACCTCATCATCCCCTCCCTCCTCATCACTGGAGCAAACCTGGCAGTATGCTGCAGCAGGGGGAGCATGACTGCCAGATTGCTGTCCTTCTTGGGCACCCCCTCTGTCCGTGCTCATGTTACTGCCTTCATCGAGCTCAGTATCATCATCAGAGCCTTCCAAACGCTGGGCATCCTCCTGGAGCATGTACCCAACACTGTGGTCAAACAGTTCGAGGGAATCCTCAGGAGGACATGGTGGAGCTAGGGAAGGAGTCACTGATGACATTGAGCTGAGGGAAGAGGCCGCTGCTTTGCCAGACAAAGCACCCTGGGCATGGGTGAGAGAGGATGAGGAGGATGAGGACGGCTTGGTCATCCACTCGACCAAGTCTTCCGCATGTTGCGGCTCAACACGGCCAGCTGCCGAAATAAAGGCCAAGCGTGTCCCATGGCCACGTGCTGATGAGGATGCACCGTCTCCACGACCAGCACTAGACACAGAGCCTGCTTGCCCTCTCTTATTGGCTTGTGACTGTCTGCCTCTCCTTCTTGGCCTTCCAGACATACTAATGGCCTGTAGCTGCACTAAGCTGGGATAGAACACCTGTAATTTTCTTCAGGTAGCTTTATATACTCACTCACTCACTCACTCACTTTATATATTCACTCTTTGATTATTTCCCGCCTCGACTATTGCAACTCTCTCCTTAATGGCCTACCCTTAAGCAGGCTATTCCCCCTTCAGTCTATTATGAATGCTGCTGCTAGACTAATACACCTCACTAATCGATCCGTGACTGCTGCTCCTCTCTGCCAATCCCTTCACTGGCTTCCCCTACCCCACCGTGTAAAATTCAAAATGCTAACCATAACATACAAGGCCATTCACAACATCGCCCCCATCTACATCACCAACCTCATCTGCAGATATCGCCCAAATCGCCCCCTCCGCTCCTCCCAGGACCTCCTGCTCTCTAGCTCCCTTGTTACCTCCTCCCATGCTCGCATTCAGGACTTCTCCAGAGCCTCTCCCATCCTCTGGAATTCCCTGCCCCAGTATGTCCGATCAGCCCCTACCCTGTCCACCTTTAGGAGATCCTTGAAAACTCATTTATTCAGGGAAGCCTATCCCACACCCACATAACTGTCCCTGAGCCACCCCCATCAAATCATTCTTTGCAGATATTACCTTTTGTACCACCACCCCCTCCCTTTTAGAATGTAAGCTCTACGAGCAGGGCCCTCCTGTACCTTTTGTATTGTACTGTAATTGTGTTGTCCCCCTTATACATTGTAAAGCGCTGAGTAAACTGTTGGCGCTATATAAATCTCGTATAATAATAATAATAATAATAATAATATACTGTAACCAGACAAGCCTGCCTGTCAGTAGGAAGATAACAGGAACGGATCTAGCTGAACACTGTGAGCAGGACGCACTGCACTAAATGTAAATAGCAGGAACGGATCTAGCTGAACACTGTGAGCAGGACTCACTGACTGCACTAAATGTAAATAGCAGGAACAGATCTAGCTGAACACTGTGAGCAGGACGCACTGCACTAAATGTAAATAGCAGGAACGGATCTAGCTGAACACTGTGAGCAGGACGCACTGACTGCACTAAATGTAAATAGCAGGAACGGATCTAGCTGAACACTGTGAGCAGGACGCACTGCACTAAATGTAAATAGCAGGAACAGATCTAGCTGAACACTGTGAGCAGGACGCACTGCACTAAATGTAAATAGCAGGAACGGATCTAGCTGAACACTGTGAGCAGGACGCACTGACTGCACTAAATGTAAATAGCAGGAACGGATCTAGCTGAACACTGTGAGCAGGACGCACTGCACTAAATGTAAATAGGAGGAACAGATCTAGCTGAACACTGTGAGCAGGACGCACTGCACTAAATGTAAATAGCAGGAACGGATCTAGCTGAACACTGTGAGCAGGACGCACTGCACTAAATGTAAATAGCAGGAACGGATCTAGCTGAACACTGTGAGCAGGACGCACTGACTGCACTAAATGTAAATAGCAGGAACAGATCTAGCTGAACACTGTGAGCAGGACGCACTGCACTAAATGTAAATAGCAGGAACGGATCTAGCTGAACACTGTGAGCAGGACGCACTGACTGCACTAAATGTAAATAGCAGGAACGGATCTAGCTGAACACTGTGAGCAGGACGCACTGACTGCACTAAATGTAAATAGCAGGAACAGATCTAGCTGAACACTGTGAGCAGGACGCACTGCACTAAATGTAAATAGCAGGAACGGATCTAGCTGAACACTGTGAGCAGGACGCACTGCACTAAATGTAAATAGCAGGAACGGATCTAGCTGAACACTGTGAGCAGGACGCACTGCACTAAATGTAAATAGCAGGAACGGATCTAGCTGAACACTGTGAGCAGGACGCACTGACTGCACTAAATGTAAATAGCAGGAACGGATCTAGCTGAACACTGTGAGCAGGACGCACTGACTGCACTAAATGTAAATAGCAGGAACAGATCTAGCTGAACACTGTGAGCAGGACGCACTGCACTAAATGTAAATAGCAGGAACGGATCTAGCTGAACACTGTGAGCAGGACGCACTGCACTAAATGTAAATAGCAGGAACGGATCTAGCTGAACACTGTGAGCAGGACGCACTGCACTAAATGTAAATAGCAGGAACGGATCTAGCTGAACACTGTGAGCAGGACGCACTGCACTAAATGTAAATAGCAGGAACAGATCTAGCTGAACACTGTGAGCAGGATGCACTGCACTAAATGTAAATAGCAGGAACGGATCTAGCTGAACACTGTGAGCAGGACGCACTGCACTAAATGTAAATAGCAGGAACGGATCTAGCTGAACACTGTGAGCAGGACGCACTGACTGCACTAAATGTAAATAGCAGGAACGGATCTAGCTGAACACTGTGAGCAGGACGCACTGCACTAAATGTAAATAGCAGGAACGGATCTAGCTGAACACTGTGAGCAGGACGCACTGACTGCACTAAATGTAAATAGCAGGAACGGATCTAGCTGAACACTGTGAGCAGGACGCACTGACTGCACTAAATGTAAATAGCAGGAACAGATCTAGCTGAACACTGTGAGCAGGACGCACTGCACTAAATGTAAATAGCAGGAACGGATCTAGCTGAACACTGTGTGAGCAGGACGCACTGACTGCACTAAATGTAAATAGCAGGAACAGATCTAGCTGAACACTGTGAGCAGGACGCACTGCACTAAATGTAAATAGCAGGAACGGATCTAGCTGAACACTGTGAGCAGGACGCACTGCACCAAATGTAAATAGCAGGAACGGATCTAGCTGAACACTGTGAGCAGGACGCACTGCACTAAATGTAAATAGCAGGAACGGATCTAGCTGAACACTGTGAGCAGGACGTACTGACTGCACTAAATGTAAATAGCAGGAACGGATCTAGCTGAACACTGTGAGCAGGACACACTGCACTAAATGTAAATAGCAGGAACAGATCTAGCTGAACACTGTGAGCAGGACGCACTGCACTAAATGTAAATAGCAGGAACGGATCTAGCTGAACACTGTGAGCAGGACGCACTGCACCAAATGTAAATAGTCTAGATAGAAGATAACAGGAACGGATCTAGCTAAACTGAATACAGTGTATATATATATATTTGCAACACCAGGGATGCATATATATACACAATACACTGTAAGTGCAGCTAACTGACTGACTGTTCTGCCTAATCTATCTAACTCAAATCAAATGACACTGTCTCTCTCTCTCTCTATCTCTCAGCACACCGGAACACACACTACACAGGGCCGCCGTGCAGGCGGCCTTATATAGTGTGGGGCGTGTACTAAATCCCCTGAGCCATAATTGGCCAAAGCCACCCTGGCTTTGGCCAATTACAGCTCTCTCTACTGACGGCGCTGTGATTGGCCAAGCATGCGGGTCATAGTGCATGCTTGGCCAATCATCAGCCAGCAATGCACTGCGATGCCGCAGTGAATTATGGGCCGTGACGCGCCACACGAATTTGGCGCGAACAGCCCATAACGTTCGCAATTCGACGGACGGTCGAACAGCCGATGTTCGAGTCGAACATGGGTTCGACTCGAACACGAAGCTCATCCCTACCTGCCACTGTGAAAATGGTTGGAAAAATGACACAGAGTTCTCAAAGGTGCAGTTTAAGAAGTTCAAGCATGTGTTTTATTAGTAGAGAAAACTGTGTTTAAAGTTTTCTCTTGGTTTGGGGCCTGGGGTTTGAAGGTTTCAAGATGTCTTGGGTGGGACGGAACCTTCAATCCTGTGTCTGGACTTTGCGAGACACCTGCAGCCTGTGTGAGTGCTCAGGTGTACAAGTTTGTTATAAGCTAGGTTTGAGAGTAGCTCAGAGCTACAGATTGGAGTTGGAGTTGCTGCCTTTGGAGAAAGAGCCCTGTCAGCTGAGCTGGGAGTTCCTGCTAGCGACTGTATCCTTTGTGGGGGGGATTCCTTGCCCAAGGACTGAGAGAATCAGCACAGCTACATGGCTCTGAAAGGCCAAAGAAGCTGAGGCAGCTAGCAGATCCAGGGGGCTGGGGGGAATCTGGAAATCTCCAGAGATCAAGCTTGAGGCTCTGGAAAACAGTACCAGGAGGCCAGGACTGGGCCCAACAGCAAGGTGCTGCAACCATGGTTGAGAGAGCCTGAATAGCCAGTTTTCTGGTTGACCAAAGAAATCAGAGGTGCTGCTGGCAAGAGAGCCAGGTGGCTCGGTATTTTCAGTGATCAGTTGTTTTGCTGAACCTGGAAAATCCCCTGCATGGGAATCTTTGTTGGAACTTTTATTTTGCTTTTTTCATTTGAATAAAAGTGGGCTGCTGTGCCCTTAAAACTGAAGTTTAGTCTGTCATGAACTTACTTAAAAAAATGCATCTACCACTGAGCTAACCAACTCCCATATCACACTAGCTACATATTTAGTACAGTTAATTTATAGTACCTGAAATAAAATAAATAAATAAAATACATAGTGTGGTGACACAAAAGCTCTTGTAGAGAGAATACAGTGCTAAATATCAACAGATCTATAACATATTGCCTTTCGTGCTGGGCTCAGGAGCACATAACGCAAAGAGAGCATGGGTCGGGAGTACATAACACATATTCTAGTGTATAGAGAACAACCAAAATGACCCCCTCCTTCCAATACAAATACCCACCAGTACAGTTTTCCCCCCTCCCAGCCCCTTCTTACTGCAGACCCCATCCAGTACAGATAACCCCCAGTGTACATAACCCCCCCCCACTTCTAAGTATAGACTTCTTCACAGTTCAGACCCCCTCCCTCCTCACAGTACAGACACCCTTCAGTTCAGAGCCCCCCACCCCCCCTCCGATACAGAACCCTTCCTTCCTATCACTACATAATACCCCTTCAGCACAGAGCCCTCTCTCTATACTGACCTCCTCCTACCTCCAGTACAGAAACCCCTCTCCAGTGTAGACCCTCTCAATGCCCACCAACAAAGAGTTTCACTCCAGTGCAAAGCCCACTTCCAGTACAATCCTAAGTAGGAGACTAATATATGATGTTTTAAATTGGCTTGGGGTAAGAGACAAATAAATTAGGACCTAACTCCAGCTAACCCTTTTTTAAGCAGTTACAGCAACAGACTTTTTTTTTTCATTGGAAAAAGGTTTAAATCACCTAAATAAAAGCTGACTGTTTTAAAGGACAACTCCACTTTCATGGGAAAAAAAATGGCAAGCAAAAATAATATAGTATATACAATTGCAACACAAGTCATATTGTAATTAAATGTTATTAGATGAAGGGTAATGGATACTTGTGCGCACACCAAAATTAAACGAATAAATAATTAAAAATAAATATAAATTTATCCACTAAAAATCATATAAAATCAGACTCAGCAAAGTAGGAAAGAGTAGCTGCCACAAATAATAGTGTTCACACACCAAAAGGCAAATAATTTAAAGGGATAAATTTGCGGCGCTTTACTGAATACGCAAAATACTGGGACGCCAAAGATTGTACAACACTATCCTACCAGGAAAATACAAATAGGAACTGCAGGTATAAAAGCGGAGGGATAAGTGGCGCTTAATGCTTACTAATGACTCAAAAGGAGGTAATTAAATGTAACATGAAACTAATAACCAAACCAGGAGATAAATGGGAGCTCCAGGTAAAGGTCAGGTTCATATCAATTGATTTTCCACTACTTTTGTGCAACCAAGGATCACACCAAACCAATGTTGCATCAAAGAGTGAGGCTAATTGTGAACTAGGTAACTGGGATCCAAGTAATCAATAGCCGTTTCTATATAAAATCCCCCAATAACATCAAAACAATATACAAGCCCATGAGTGTGAGATTAATTAGACCCATACACTTCAACATCAATGAATTCTTCAAATTCCACCACTCTAATAGATATGTTTTCAAAGTATGTGCAGATAACATTCAGTGCAGCATCAAAAAAATATATAAAACGAAACAAAAAAAGTGTCAAGTGAAATACTGAAACATCCAAACTGCAACAAATGAATTTGTTTCAAATCTAAAAGTACATAATAAATAAATAATCAACTACTATAAAACAATCAGTGCAGCATCCAAAAAATTACTAATTGAGTGTTTAAGAGTAAAGTGAAGTGCACCAAAAAGTGTAGGAAAACAGTGTCCAACACAAATTAATACACAAAGTGTAATAAATAAATACTGTGACTCCCAAGGTAAATTGAAAAAAGTTTTGAAAAAAATCAAACAACAAAAGTCCCATATAAATTCAAATATAAAGTTGAAAAAATCCCATTCAAATCTCCTTCGTGACAAATTGCAAAAATCTTCCACAAATCCCACAAAGCGATAAACCAAAAGGTGTGTAGAGATAATGGTTCCCCCAGCCTCTCACCTCCCGGCTGAACGATAACAGCCTTATAGCTGCCTCACGATCTCTGTGCTTCCAGGTGGTTTAAACGAAGTCAGCTCACGGCAGAGCGATACCAGCCTTATGGCAGATGATGAAGCAACCTCCCGATCTCCGTGCTTCCAAGAGTCCAAACGGGGTTAGCTCCTCTGCTGCCACTTCCAGCAACGTCTTCTCTCTACTTCCTATGGAACTTTCCTTTTCAATCTACAGCTCTGTAATTTTCTGTAAAATGCAATGCTATATGGCTACCTGGAGGTGTTCCTCCTTGTGTGATTGGCTCACAGATTTTCCCAAAAGTCTGCACTAAGATACAAGTCAGATTTCAGGCATCCCCATCAACAAAAATGTAATTTTTGGTGAGATACTCCCAATAGGAAATCATGTCTAATGCCGCGCACAAACAATCTGACTTTGCGGCATACTTGGTCCGGCGTACCGGATTTCGCCGGACAATTCGATCGTGTGTGGGCTCCAGCGGACTTTGTTTTCTCAAAAGTTTGACGGACTTAGATTTGAAACATGTTTCAAATCTATCCGACGGACTCGAGTCCGGTCGAAAAGTCTGTATGCTAGTCCGACGGACAGAAACCGACGCTAGGGCAGCTATTGGCTACTGGCTATGAACTTCCTTGTTTTAGTCCGGTCGTACGTCATCACGTACAAATCCGTCGGACTTTGGTTGATCGTGTGTAGGCAAGTCCGTTCATTCGGAAAGTCCGTCACAAAGTCCGTCGAAAAGTACGCCGGGCAAAGTATGCCGTAAAGTCCGGTCGTGTGTACACGACATAAAGGGATGCAGACCCTGCAATTTTCCTCATTAGAGCCCTGCATGTGCAGCAGCTGATTTATAATTATGAAACCACTTCCATTCAACTTACTTACCACATGGATACAGACACAGGGATTTCTTCAGAAAAACGCAAGGCAGGAATCTGCATCTGCATCAAAGTTTGTTAAAATCCTTGTAATGTACATAGATCACGCAGGAGAGGGAGTGTTTTCTCAACAAAAGTGGAGTTACTCGTTAAGCATCCCTGGCAGTGTTATATGGTTTTCAAGCCCTGTAATGGTCACTTTTGCTTGACCTGCTATAGGAAAATAGTAGATCTACTGGCAGGATTAACAGGTAATGAAATTTTATTACAGGGAAGTCTCAGAGAAACAAAAACTGTTGGGTTAATGCAATTGAGATTGCAGCATATATGTCATTTTTTATTTTTTCCTACAGTTCCACTTTAAACTATATAAGTTAACTATAATAAAAAAAGTGTATCTATATATACACTAATGCAATTGTAAAGCAAATATCAGTTTATTATTATATTATAGTATTAGTATTAGAAGACTCCACAGGATCTATGAATGCCTTCACTATTCAATTGATCCTACCACTGCGCCAAGAATAAATTGTCATCTATTAAAGCTGCCACTTATTAAAAATGAATTTAGAATAAAAGTCAACAAATCTACCACAATCTTAACAGAAAAGGTAATTGTAAAGCGCTGAGTAAACTGTTGGCGCTATATAAATCTCGTATAATAATAACAGAAAAGGTAAATGGTGATGGAAAAAGTGCAAATATCAATATCAAAGTCCAATTTAAATAAGTCCACAAATGGAAACAGCATAACAGTGAGTCCATGCAGGCTCAAAGATGGAAATTATCCACTCCACACCACGTGTCACCACTCCCCCATTGGGTGTGCACTCACCAGCAATAATTGCCTCACGCTCTCATGCTCGGCAATAAGACATTGTACCTCTCAGGGTTGTGGGCAATCCAAACGTCTCCTCCACTCTCATAGGTCCCAGGATTAAGTCGGTATGATGAAACGCATCGGAACGTGGCTGTACGGCAACCGGAAGTGACGTCACACGTAGCATCGGAAGTGATGTCTGGTTAGAAGATCGACACTGGTGGGGTGAAACACAGAGCTGTTTCCTTGGGTCTGCTGTGGCCATGACATGTTTGTTCCTCTTTACCCAATGCAAATAGATTTTGACTAAATGTGAGTGCAATTACCTTCGGATTTGTTTTATGGTGTTTAAATAAATTGTATCAAATTCTATTTGCAATTAATTAGAGTGTTCGTTTTATCCTTTATATACGGGAGTTTTTGTTTGCCCCATGAGAGTGGAAGAGACGTTTGGATTGCCCAAAAGCCTGAGAGGTACAATGTCTTATTGCCGAGCATGAGAGTGTGAGGCAATTATTGCTGGTGAGTGCATACCTTAAGGGGGAGTGTCAACACGCGTAACATGTGGTATGTAGTGGATAATTTACCTCTTTCATCCTGCATGGACTCACTGTTATGCTGTTTCCAATTGTATTTATTTTGAAATTTGATATTGATATTTGCACTTTTTCCATCACTGGGTGTTCTCTAGTGTATCAATAGGTGCACTACTATTTACCTTTTCTGTTAAAGTGTTACTAAACCCAGTAATATGAAAATAGTTAATAAAAATCATAAATCTTCTTTTTACATTAAAATACTGCCACTATATACCTTTTTGGATGATCTGTATACCACGGTTACATGATAAAATGCACAGTTTCTCCAGTGCTGAGAGTCCAGGAAGGAGGAGATTATCACTACTGTCTGTATACAGGCCCACATGTGTGACGTCAATATCATGTGACCTGGCTAGCTCTGAGAACCAGAAACTGTTCTCTCCAGCATAAAAGACACAACTGAGCATGTGCAGATTGGCTACTCTGCCTGTGTTAGCTGGCCTTCCCCAAATACACAGTGCAGGAGGGAAGGATCTGTGCATACAGGATAAAACAGCCTTTTAATACAATGCAGAGGATTAACCCCTTAAGTTCCACAGTGAGTATAACAAGCATGCTATGCTGCATATACAGACTGATTTTACTGTTGTGGGTTTAGTAACACTTTAAGATTGTGGTAGATTTGTTGACTTTTATTATTAGAATTGCTTAATTCGGTTGAACATACCAGTGACACCCATCAAGTTTTGCAAATATCAAATATTTTATTATCACTTCTCTATTCTATTATTTTTAGGATTTCATTGATATAATAATATTATTATTATACAGGATTTATTATAGCGCCAACAGATTACGCAGCGCTTTACAATATAAAAGGGAGACAGTACAGTTACAATGCAATAAAATACAAGAGGGTTAAGAGGGCCCTGCTCAGAAGAGCTTACAATCTAAGAGGATCACTATTTATATCAATAAATAATAAGATCATTCCCGCACAGAGATAGGATGTGGATCTCTTATCTGTCGCTCCACCATTTGTGTTCTGCTCAGTACAAGTAGCCTAATTATAGCCTAAGTTTCCTGCTAAAGTGTAAACAGTCAAAACAGCTATCAGTAGTGATATGACAAGGAACGCTGTATTATACTATATTCCCACCATTTTACATTGAGCAAGATGAAAGCTGTGTCTAGAGACTCCAATCTCTGTCCAAATCAAAGAGCCCAATTTGATTTTTGCCAAGAGTAGAGAAGTGTTATGACTAATTTGATACAGTGTAGCGCTGGGGGTGTCCGTAGATTCAGCTTAAAATGTCTGCACTTTGAGGAATTATAGACGATGCTGTATGTTTGATTTCTCTCCGTTTTGTCTCTTTACAAACTCCTTTTCCCCAGGCAGCACTGTAGCAGTAAGCTTGTGGTCAGGATTATCTGCCTGCTTTTGTGTTCGGGATGTTGGATATGCTATTTGAATCTGTAGTGTGATTGCATACGTGGCAATGTGAGAGCACATTAGCCTTATTTTAGATTGTATAAATATATATGCTGTAAACTACTGTGCAAGTTTTAGGCAGGTGTGAAAAAATGCCGAAAATTAAGAATCCTGTCAGAAATAGAAGTGTTAAAAGTATTTTTTATTAATTAACAAAATAGAAAGTACCATAAATGAACAGAAGAGAAGTCCAAATCAAAGCAATATTTGGTGTCACCACCCTTTGACTTCATAACAGCATCAATTCTTCAATTCCTCTAAAGCCGCGTACACAAGACCGGACTTTACGCCATACTTGGTCCTGTGGACCGGAGTCCGTCGGACAATTCGATCGTGTGTGGGCTCCAGCGGACTTTTTTTCCCCAAAAGTTCGACTGACCTAGACATGAAACATGTTTCAAATCTTTTCGACGGACTCGAGTCCGGTCGAAAAGTCCGCTCTTCTGTATGCTAGTCCGACGGTAAAAAAACGACACTATGGCAGCTACTGGCTATGAACTTTTATTTTCACGTACAAATCCGTCGGACTTTGGTTGATCGTGTGTAGGCAAGTCAGTTCATTCGGAAAGTCCGTCGTAAAGTCAGTCGAAAAGTCCGCCGGGCAAAGTCTGCCGTAAAGTCCGGTCGTGTGTACGCGGCATAAGTACACTTGCACACAATTTTTAAAGGAACAAAAATGAGTGTCTGCAGGCAACAGTGAAGTGGGGTGGAGGTTCCTTGCAAGTTTGGGATTGCATTTCTGCAAATGGAGTTGGAGATTTGGTCAGGGTCAATGGTGTCCTCAATGCTGAGAAATACAGGCAGATACTTTTCTATCATTGACCTTGCTCTGTGCACTATGCGTGCCAAGGCCCATAAAGACATGTATGAGTGAGTTTGGAGTGAAGGAACTTGCATGGTCTGCACAGAGTCTTGACCTCAACCCGATAGGACACCTTTGGGATGAATTTAATATTGAACCTTATGCACTAAGACTGGGATGCAAATCAGCGTTCATGTGCTTGTAAAGGCAGGTGTCCCAATACTTTTGACAATATAGTGAAGTTCTGAATGACATTGGCTGTATGTTTGGGGTCGTTGTTCTGCTGCAGAATTAATGTGGGGTCAATCACATGCCTCCCTGATGGTATGATAGAAAAGTATCTGCCTGTATTTCTCAGCATTGAGGACACCATTAACCCTGACCAATTTCCATTTAAAGAAATGCAATCCCAAACTTGCAAGGAACCTCCACCACACTTCTCTTTTGCCTGCAGACACTCATTATTGTACCGCTCTCCAGCCCTTCGTGAACAAACTGCCTCCTGCTACAGCCAAATATTTCAAATTTCAACTCATCAGTCCAGACCAGTTGTCCACAGAGCTCTGATCTCAACATCATTGAGTCTGCCTGGGATAACAGTGCCTTGCAAAAGTATTCACCCCCTTGGTATTTTTTGTGTTTTGTTGCCTCACAACCTGGAATTAACATGGATTGTTTGAGGGTTTGCATAATTTAATTTACAGAACATGCCCACAACTTTGAAGATTTTTTTTTTTTTTTTTTTTATTGTGAAGCAAAGAACAAATAGGACAAAATAACAGAAAAACTCAATGTGCATTCACCCCCCTAAAGTCAATACTTTGTAGAGCCACCTTTTGCGGCTCTCACAGCTCCAAGTGGCTTTGGATAAGTCTCTATGAGCTTGCCATATCTTACCACTGGAATTTTTGCCCATTCCTCCTTGCAAAACTGCTCCAGCTCCTTCAAATTGGATGGTTTGTGCTTGTGAACAGCAATCTTTAAGCCTGAGCACAAATTTTCTATTGGATTGAGGTCTGGGCTTTGACTAGGCCATTCCAACACATTTACATGTTTCCCCTTAAACCACTCAAGTGTTGCTTTAGCGGTGTGTTTGGGGTCATTGTCCTGCTGGAAGGTGAACCTCCATCCTAGCCTTAAATCACACACAGAGTGGTACAGGTTTTGCTCAAGAATATCCCTGTATTAAGCACCATCCATCTTTCCCTCAACTCTGACCAGTTTCCCAGTCCCGACTGCTGAAAAACATCCCCACAGCATGATACTGCCACCACCATGTTTCACTGTGGGGATGGTGTTCTTTGGGTGATGTGATGTGTTGGGTTTGCGCCAGACATAGTGTTTTCTTTGATGGGCAAAAAGTAAAATTTTAGTCTCATCAGACCAGAGCACCTTCCTCCATACATTTTGGGAGTCTCCCACATGCCTTTTCGCAAACTCAAAACGTGCCATTTTGTTTTTGCTGAAAGTAATGGCTTACTTCTGGCCACTCTGCCATAAAGCCCAACTCTATGGAGCGTTCGGCTTATTGTTGTCCTATGTACAGATACTCCAGTCTCTGCTGTGGAACTCTGCGGCTCCTCCAGGATTACCTTAGGTCTCTGTGCTGCCTCTCTGATTAATGCCCTCCTTGGTGTGCGGCCGTCTCTTGGCAGGTTTGCTGTTGTGCCATGTTCTTTCCATTTGGTTAAAATAGATTTGATGGTGCTCCTAGGGATCATCGAAGATTTGGATATTTTTTATAACCTAACCCTGACTTATACTTCTCAACAACATTGTCCCTTACTTGTTTGGAGAGTTCCTTGGTCTGTGTTTGGTTAATGGTGCCTCTTGCTTAGGTGTTTCAGCCTCTGGGGCCTTTCAAAAAGGTGTGTATATGTAATGACAGATCATGTGACACTTAGATTGCACACAGATGGACATCATTTCACTAATTATGTGACTTTTGAAGGTAATTGGTTGGACAAGAGCTTTTTATGGGCTTCATAACAAAGGGGGTGAATACATACGCACGTGCCAATTATCAGTTTTTTATTTCCGAAAAATAGTAACATTTTTCTAATTTTACTTCAGCAACTTGGACTAATGTGTTCTGATCCATCACATATAATTCAGATTAAAAAAAAACATTGAACTTAAGGCTGTAATGTAACAAAATAGGTAAAAAGCCAAGGGGGTGAATACTTTTACAAGGCACTGTACATAAAGAGACAGAAGGAATGGATGGGCAGCCAATCAATATCCATGGAAGATCTGTGGTTAATTCTCAAAGATGTCTGGAACAACCTACCTGCCGAGTTCCTTCAAAAACTTTATGCAAGTGTACCTAGAAGAATTGAAAAATGTATGCTGTTTTGAAGGCAAAGACTGGGCACACCAAATTTTGATTTGATTTGGATTTCTCTTCTGTTCATTTACTTTCCATTTTGTTAATTGATAAAAATAATCTGTTAACACTTCTATTTCTGAAAGCATTCTTAATTTACAGCATTTTTTCACACTTGCCTAAACCTTTTGCACGTTAGTAGAAAGTGTCCACATCGTGCAGGCATTGATGTGAACACCCAAAGAAGGACCCAAGAAGATTTGGCACTATGGAGTCACATGACTATGGGAATTTAGTTGTTTTTTTTTGTTCCAGTGATCACATAGACATTGATCCCACAGTGGGGCTTTAAGTTACAATGATGTTCCTGAATAAACCAGTGACACTTTCTTGTTTCTCTTTCAGACGAGCAGTCGTGTCTGATAAAGTTATATATATATTTTTTCTCATCATCAAAATGGCACGTTGTTGTTCAAAGCAGTTTAAATGTTTGATTGAATTCTGTGGTAAACAGACGTGTTACCTTTGCTTTGATTTCCTCTAAAGTACATTGTCTATTTTGGCCGTGCTCATTGATGAAGAGTCTGTAAAGTCTTTTAAGGTTACCAAGGAATTGTTTACGGGAACTTTGGCAAAAGACAAAGTAATAAAATCTTCAAAAAAAAAGTGAGAACAATAATGCAAACATAAGCTAATTCTGTAACTAAAACCATTAGGCAGAACTCCTGGCTAATAGAAAACATCCTTTAGTAATTAATAAAAATCATAATTAAGTGAGATTTCAGGCATTTCTTTTGCCTTTGGTATTGGTTGGAACTTGTAAATGGTATATTTACCGTAAAACTCTTGTGCCCCATTGTGGAGATTTTCCTTCACGTCCTGTTCCATAGCCAAACAGGAAGTGAGAGGAAATCCCTGTAAATTAAGGAAATTTCTTGGGGACCCCCAGGTCACCAAAATATCCCCTTTTTTTTACTTTTCTGGGGACAACCCAAAATTTAGGATTTTCTTTTACTTTCACTTTCAATGCTAATGGTAAACAGGACAAATTGAGAGGGCGAATCTCCAGGGGCACAAACAGCAATAAAAACTGACAGGGGGTCTAATCCCTCTCCACTCTATCCAAAACTAAAAAAAAAAAAAAAGTTTTGCCTTTAGCTTTACTTTTAAAGTCAGCAGCTGCAAATACCTTAGCTGCTAGACATGTGCACAACAAAAAAAATTGTTTTGTTTTGTTTCTTTACGTTTCCGTTAATTCGTAGTTTCGTAAGATGCGAGTTTTCATATTCGGATTTTCGTAACAGTTATATTTTCGTTGATACGAAATGATTCGTAATTTTGTTAGTCTAATTTTCTTTAAATTGAAAAATTCGTAATTGTGTTATATAATAGTTTTTGTTTATTCAGTACTCTACTCGTAATTTAGTAATTGTTACTTTTGTGAGATTGCCTTTTTCATTGATTCGTACTTTCATAGGAAATAAAAAATAATAGTCCTATGCTTGCTTTTCTAATAAGTCCTGTACAGTCCACTCCCTCCCCAAAGGGATAAGCTGACTGGCTAAAGATATTAAGTAAGATACATCACTCATTAATACACTGCCCATTCGATAGAACGATTGGAGAACACAAAATTCCGAACATTCAAATTAAATTACGAACATATGAAATTACGAACATACATATTAAGATACATTTATGCCCCGTACACACGGTCGGACTTTGTTCGGACATTCCTAGGATTCCTAGGATTTTTTCCGACGGATGTTGGCTTAAACTTGTCTTGCATACACACGGTCACACAAAGTTGTCGGAAAATCCGATCGTTCTAAACGCGGTGACGTAAAACACGTACGTCGGGACTATAAACGGGGCAGTGGCCAATAGCTTTCATCTCTTTATTTATTCTGAGCATGCGTGGCACTTTGTCCGTCAGATTTGTGTACACACGATCGGAATTTCCGACAACGGATTTTGTTGTCGGAAAATTTTATAGCCTGCTCTCAAACTTTGTGTGTCGGAAAATCCGATGGAAAATGTGTGATGGAGCCCACACACGGTCGGAATTTCCGACAACAAGGTCCTATCACACATTTTCCGTCGGAAAATCCGACCGTGTGTACGGGGCATTACACTGTCCATTCAAAAGAACAATTCGAGAACAACAAACGACCAACAAATGAAATTACGAACGGACAAAGAAACGAAATTACGAACACACGAATAAAAATACGAACATACAAAATTACGAACAGACAAAGGATTGAAAATACGAAATGCAAATCATTCGTTATAGATGTCATTTCGGAGTTTCGTATTTTCGTAAGTTTGTCCGTTCGTACGTTCGTATTTTCGCATGTTCGTTATTTTGCTTATTCGTAATTTCGTAATTTTCGTATTTTGGTTCAGCTATTCGGATGTTAGAATTGATCCGAATGTACAAATACTAACAGATTCGCACTGAAATCTGTTCGTTACGAACTGAATCGCACATGTCTAGTAGCTGCTGACATTTAATAATAGGACATTTACCTGTCCAGGAATCCAGCGCTGTCCTCACCCGAGTCAGCTCTTCTGCCATCTTCGGGTCCAGGCACTGGCATGATTGCTTTCGGAAGATAGCTGTGACTCCTTGCCGGCTTCCAACTGCGCATGTGCGAGCTGTGCTGCATTTTGTGAATGGTCCCGCAGCTTCCCGTTACCTGTGGCGTGTCCCGGATGTCTGCAGGGGAAGAAGGGGGGCAGCTGCAGTTGCACTCATTTTCCCAGAGCTTAGTAAATGTTGTGAAGCTCTGCTGATTTCCATCAACCAATCATGTGCAAGAAAATTTATATATTTTTTTATTATTTTTTTTTCCTTGCACCTGGTTGGGTATATATTTACAAAATGAAGCTTCCCCACATTCACTAAGCTCTGGGGAAAATGATTGCAACTGCTCTCGCAAGTGCAATGCCTATTTGCCTTTAGCAAATCAACCCCCATGTCTCAATGCTTTATATGATTGAAAAAGCATTTTAAAAACACTGCCCTAGCATTTCTGGCCATGGGCATCTTGAATAAGGGTATGCAGGTCATGTAGAATTTGCTTCCTTAAATCATCTGCCCTTAGTTCAGGCATACAGGCAGTAGGGTAGCTTAGCTGAGAAAGCTCCTCCTCCCCTCCTCCAGATTAAAGAAGAAATGCCCATGAAGACTTCTGGGATGTATGACAACATTTTGGCCTAGGCCAGAAACCAGGAAGCAACCAGGAAGAAATGTTAAAAAAAAGTTTAAAACAAATAAATAAAATTTACTTGCCTAACTATTTACTAATAGTAGCAGCATAAGGGTTAATATAGTTAATTTTGATTAAGAGTGTTCAGTTTTGCTTTAACTTTTCCTAAATTCACCAAAACAGAAAATGGTCAGAACTTTCTCTATGAGGATACATACATTGGACAGGAAATAAAAAAAGAAATCTCCATGTCCATGGGATAAAACTTTTTCGCGGAAGGGAGTGTAACAAGACTCGTGGCCAAAACTAGAAGAAAAGAGGTTTAACCTTAAACTACGTAGAGGGTTCTTTACTGTAATGCCCCGTACACACGGTCGGATTTTCCGAGGGAAAATGTGCGATCGGAGCGTGTTGTCGGAAATTCTGACCGTGTGTAGGCTCCATCGGACTTTTTCCATCGGATTTTCCGACACACAAAGTTTGAGAGCAGGCTATAAAATTTTCCGACAACAAAATCCGTTGCCAGAATTTCCGATCGTGTGTACACAAATCCGACGCACAAGGTGCCACGCATGCTCAGAATAAATAAAGAGATGAAAGCTATCGTCTACTGCCCCGTTTATAGTCCCGACGTACGTGTTTTACGTCACCGCGTTCAGAATGATCGGATTTTCCGACAACTTTGTGTGACCGTGTGTATGCAAGACAAGTTTGAGCCAACATCCGTCGGAAAAAATCCTAGGATTTTGTTGTCGGAATGTCCGATCAATGTCCGACCGTGTGTACGGGGCATAAGAGCGGCAAAGATATGGAATTCCCTTTCACAGGCGGTGGTCTCAGCGGGGAGCATCGATAGTTTCAAGAAACTATTAGATAAGCACCTGAATAACCACAACATACAGGGATATACAATGTAATACTGACATATAATCACACACATAGGTTGGACTTGATGGGCTTGTGTCTTTTTTCGACCTCACCTACTATGTAACTATGTAACTATGTCAGAACACAATTTGGTTAGTATGAATATTTTTTTTTGCCTTGTAATTAGATATATTATATATTCTTAGATGTACAGTATATTTTTACTTTGATCACCCTCTTTAATGGATTTATATTAAAACATATGATACAAAAAATGATATTTTATCATCTATTTTATTGTTCTTCTCTATAAGTTTATGTTTCTACTCAATACACTTTTTCTCACCCTGGTCAATGTATCTATTTTTTATATGAGCAATCCATATTTTTTTATTCATTGTACATTAATAGGATATCTATTAGTTGTTTGTATTGTTTTTCCTGCACTCTAGCACTGATGAAAGGGAAGCATCTCCCCCGGAAATGTGTTGGCTTTATTTATTATCTGTGAACTTAGAACTCCAATAAACTTCTTAAATACAACTATAAGTGTATACTGGGCATGCCTCTACACTCATTCTAGGTTACCCCATGGAGCATCTTACCATCGCTTTCCGAGAGGCAGCAGCCTGAGACCTCATCAGGTCTTACTGACACCATACCTACATTAGTTACAAGACTCCCTGAAAGACAACATAGTCCAGACTACGTCCATCTGCTTCCAGGCTGTACACCAGTCCAGCACTGTTATACACGCATTGAATTTGGAACAAAGGATGCAATCAAATCCTGACATGGGTTATAACTCGTCTATACACTATTCTCAACTGAAAAATAAAGTTTTGGTTGGACTTCCACTTTAACCACTTCCCATCCCATAGTATTATGACAGCCGCAAGGTGGCTCTTTCATCCTGGGCGGCCATCATATGACGTCCTCGGCTTCCCAGCCATCTAGGGGGCGAGTGATGTCCGCCAGGCACCCGCGATTGCTTGTCACAGAGCAGGGACGTGGATCTAAGTGTGTAAACACTCAGATCCACGTTCTGTCAGGGGAAAGGAGACAGATCTGTGTAACTTGTATATAGGAACACCGATCGGTCTCCTCCCCCAGTCAGTCCCCTCCCCCCTCAGTTAGAATCACTCCCTAGGTAACACATTTAACCTCTTGATCGCCCCCTAGTGTTAACCCCTTACCTGTCAGTGGCATTTATACAGTAATCAGTGCATATTTAGTGTCCAATTTGTCCGCCGCAATATCGCAGTCCCAATAAACATCGCAGATCGCTGCCATTACTAGCAAAAAAAATAAAATATGCCATAAATCTATCCCCTATTTTGTAGAAGTTATAACTTTTGCGCAAACCAATCAATATACGCTTATTGCGATTTTTATTTACCAAAAAAATGTATAAGAATACATATCGGCCTAAACTGAGGGAGAAATGTGTTTTTTGTTTTTTTAAATTGGGATATAAAGTAAAAAATATTGTGTTTTTTTCAAAATTGTCGCTCTTTTTTTGTTTATAGCTCAAAAAAATAAAGACCGCAGAGGTGATCAAATACCATCAGAAGAAAGCTCTATTTGTGGAGAAAAAAATGATGAAAATTTCATATGGGTACAGTGTTGCATAATTTGCGCATAATGTCGCGCAATTGTCATTCAAAATGTTACAGCGCTGAAAGCTGAAAATTGGTCTGGGGATGAAGGGGGTGAAAATGCCCTGTATTGAAGTGGTTAAAGGCAATTGAAATACAATGCTGACTTACTTATAATGTGTAGACCCCCTCCCCCTGTAGAAATTTCCAGCTGAAAGTATGTGCAAAATGTATTTATAAAGAGCAGAGGTGTCCAAACCTTTGACTTTCCTGGGTCAAATTAGAAGGAGAGGAATTGCCTTGGGCCACTGATAAAATACACTAACAATAAGGATAGCTGATGAGCAGAGAAAGTCACAAATTAACGATCACTGATATACAGTAAATAATGTATCTGAGTAATAAAATTTAATTTTTTTGTAATATTTCTTATAGTAAAAAAGGGAAACATAAAGCTACAGTAGTGCGATATTTGATTTTTTAAATTTTTTTTATAAACAAACACATCAATATCTGGTATGATAGAAATAGTGGCAATTCTCAATGAATTCTCAAGGAGTTTTTGCCCTTCATGTGCTTCATCCTTGAAAATAATTGCTCACAACTATAGGTGCTGCTGACAACTAATGACATGATTAAGGCGTGATTGTGAAGAGTGGGATATTTTTCTTTGGGAAGATAAAACTTCTAAATATCTACTAAAGAGACACTGGCATGTGTTCACTAAAGCCAGCTATGAAGGTTTGAATCTCAGCCAGTTCACCAGGGACCAGCCGAGATTCGAACCATGTATGGGCAGGCTGATTGTACCCAAGTTAATCAATCGATCAACTTGGGTACATCTAGCATGTCAGATTTTTAGGATGCAAATATTGACTATAGCTGCTAGCCATAGGTGTGCGCAGCTTATTGCATTAGGGTGTGCACCCCAAAGCTCAAACACACATGAACGCCACCTGTTGTCACAGGGAGGAGGCTCTGATGGTGGGAGACAGTTGATTGGGAGCATATTACCTTACATCCTAAGAATAGGTGTAATGTGTTCCTAGTTGAACCTAGCCTTTAATATATTGGGGGCATTTACACTGGCCACCGGCACCCCAACCACCCACCTGGTGCCACCCCTGGATAATGCTAATGCACACGGGGTGATTAGGATGTGCCCAGGCACACCCGGCACACCCTGTGCGCACACCTATGCTGCTAGCAATAATCAGGGTGTGTTCTCCTGGCCAAGAGAACACAATAGGTCCAGAGGAGAGATTCCCCCTTCCACACTGACTGTGTGAATGGAGGAATTATGCCATTTTCCTGTAGTCGCAGGAAACAAAATCGCACCATCTATGGCCGGCTTAAGTGTAAACGCATTTTTACACAAAAATTCCCCAAAACATCAACATTTTTAACCTCTTCTTACTAGCCATACGTATATGTGGCCTCTCGGCGGATGGGCTTTAAAACCGAGATGTAAACACATTACTGTGCTGAGTGCTCGCTCCCTGCAGGCACCTGGCACAGTAACCAGAGGGTACCGGAAAGATCCTGGTGAAATCACAGAGGTCACATTATCGGAATGGCCACCTCTGCCTCACATCATTTAGAATCTCCTAAAGGGCTGGGAGGTGGTGGTGAGAAGAGCTTAAAGCGGAGCTCCACCCAAAAGGGGAATCTCTGCTTATTTGCCTCTGTTGCCACATTTGGCACCTTTTGGGGGGGGGGCAGGTATGTGGTTTTGACAAGTACCCACTCCCACTTCCGGCTTACTTCGCCGCGACAACCTCATCACAAATTTCAGCCCCCCTCCTCCTTCCCCCGCTGCCGGACTATTCACAAAGCGCAGTTTCACTTACCCAAGATGGCGGCGGCAGCACCCGAGAATTGATTGAAAAGTCAGCTCGGGCGAAGACACCACTGGATTCCTGAACAGGTAAGTGTCCTAATATTTAAAGTCAGCAGCTACAGTATTTGTAGCTGATGACTTATTTTTTTCCTGAAGGAACCTGGGGCTTCGCTTTAAGCAAGTTTACACTTTTGCGTTGGACCGCATTCATTGCCGTCTTGGCCCACAGGTTGGACATCTCTGGTAAAGAGGAAAGTTAGATTTTTTATTTATCTCACTCAAGTGTTCTGCCAATGGTGTCTAGGCAAGGGTGACATCATACCCCTTCCTGTGAGATCATAGATAATATAGAATAGCCCAGACTTGCGAGAAAATGCCATGGGCTGGAGATCTTGGCATTTTTTGCATTCCTCAGGATTCTTCCCAGAAGGCAATTTTTACAGGGGGAAGATTCCCACACATTATAAAACAGGAATTATATTGTACTAAAAGGGTTGCTTTAAATGCATTTAAAATACTATTAGAGCAAATACCTGAAATACTGACAGTATAACCATCCGTATAGTTGAAATCTGTCTACATTATCCTCCAATATACCCAACACAGCACAGATCAATTACAGGTTATGCAGAGAGCGGGTGTGCTGTGAAGCAAACAAGCTCTATGATGTTGCCCATTTGCTGTCATTCCAACATGTTTCAGACACTGGGGCTTGAGGAGAGGATGTTTAGGCTAGGACAAGGAGGGAATTAGCAGTGTGATAATGCTCGTTGTTAGTCGAATAAGCAGATAGGTGGCACAAGAAAATTGCAAAGTTGTGGTGTCGCCATCCTGCCAATGCAATATGGTAGAGTTGTTTGAATACAGAGTACACATATTTCAAGTAGAACAGCTCACTGTATATGTATTTTAAACTCTGTATTTAGCTTTTTGGCTGGAGTTGCATTTTAATTGTATTCTGAAGCACTATGGATTTAGCTTGCTGCTTGTCATGCTTCCAAGTGCTTTATATGCTGAATAATCTTGTAATACAGCTACTAATGCATGATAAAAATAAGATTCCTTCAAGATAGGAACCACTGATAGAGAAGTGGCCAACATCTAGAGTATATTGATCCATGGAAGAATTTGATTTAGGTCATTAGCTGGAACGGAAGTCATGTTTCCCAATTTATGACAAGGAATTGACAAATGCTGCCCTTGGGTTTATGTGCTTTCCCAGGATTCAGACTGCATTGCCCATAACATCATCACCGGATGTTAATAATTGATATCTCTGCCTATTACAGTTCACCTTCGATTAAACATGACAATTTTTTTTCCTTGGCCGCAGTGCGTAAGTTCAAAAAAATGTTTTCAGACTGGAAAAGAAAGTCTAAAAACAACTGCTTTAAAGCCCCAGAAATTTATTTTAAACAAATAAAGCTGATCTACAGAAAAAACAAAATTAATATATTCTTCTGGGAAGTGTTTTTTCTACCAAAGGTTTTATTTTTCTTCGCCACTAGTTCTGTGATCCAGGCCAGATAGCACAATTAGATACTTGACCCCCCCACTGCAGCAATGGTACAGCTTAGTCAAGAACACACCTCCAGCTTGTTGATTGGACCATGAAGGAGCAGCAGTACAATGATGATCCATGGCTTTCCTTACCCTGTTATCGCCTCCTTTCAGTACATTACTCCTGGGCTTTGTGTCTTAGTGGCTCCTAGTACTGGCTATATCTCATTTAGTCTGAGCAGGGCTGCTGTTAGAAATCAGAGGGTCCTGTACAGCCTACCTAACAGCCCCCCACCCCCCTCAAAAATATCAAAATGATATTTTAGATAAAAATACACCAAAATCATTATTAGCTGAAACGAACACATCATAACTTAAAAATTCCTGCTAAATCTAAAAGATTAAATTGTGATAATACCATAGGGGAGCCTGGGCAGCAGAGGGAAGAAGATGATATACAGGGAGGGTGATCGGTGTGGCGGGGGGGGCTAATAACTGAAATCAATCCCCTTCTCCTCCTCTCCCCCAGCCAGCTTTCAGCTGCTGCAGAGAGAGACATAAAGGGGATTGGTTCCAGATATTGCCCCCCACAACACCAATCACCCTCCATGCCCACATCCGATTCCCCCCTGCTTCCCAGGCCCCCCTGCTGGCCCGGGCCCCCCTTACAGGAGGACTGGTGATACCCCCTTATCAGCAACCCTGAATCTGAGTACTGTTATACAGAGGAATAAAAGTGACAGATAGCAAAAGAGATTTAAGTACTTACTATAGTTGCCTTTAAAAACAGGAGTTTTGTAAAATTATTTTCTTGGGTTCATCAAGGGACATCAGTTATCAGTTAAATTTGAGACCATTGGGTGATACTGGACATTGAATAGCGCAATCTTGGGTAAGATTGAATAGCTGCCTAAACCCTAGCTACTCCCAGGCCATGCCAGCTGACGCACTTCACCCCGCCCTCAGGGCTTAGTCATAGATGTGACCTCTATAACTAAGCCCTGAGGGCAGTGCAAAATGTGTCAGGTGGCATGGCCTGGGAAGAGCCTGGGATGAGCCTGGGCTGAGGCTGCTCTTTACTCATATCTAAGATGGAGCTATTCATTGTGTGGTGTTTCCACATTCTCTATACACATAACTTCTGGATGAGTATTTCAGGACAACGGCACCCGCACGAGTTGTGGATCACTGGAACGAGGATCTCTGTGCTTAGAGTTATGCTACAAGCTATCCAATAAAGGTCGCATTGGGTGATACAGCTGCCTATATGAGTGACTGGACACTGGCAAAGAAAAAAACTCATTGGCAAGCCATGTACACACACACACACGCACTCCCATGATGCTTCAGTTTTAGAAAAGCAGTATTAGGAGTAAATCATATAGTAGGGGGATGGGGCCTCATCCCCACAACCCTTGCCCGGTGGTTGTGGGGGTCTGCTTATCGGAATCTGGAAGCCCCTTTAACAAGGGGACCCCCAGATGCCACCCCCCCTATGTGAATGGGTATCGGGTACATTGTACCCATACTCATTCACTGAAAAAAGTTGATCACAGTGCCAACGGAGCAAGAAAAAAAAAACGCTGCCTTCATGGGAGGCTCCCGCTGACTGAATCCTCTTCGTGATGACAGCTGTTATATAGCTGAGGGCGGGGACACCCAGTGAGATAAACGAGTGACCCCGCCCCTTCTGAGGGGTAAGAAGTACAGTGCCTTGAAAAAGTATTCACACCCCTTGAAATTTTCCACATTTTGTCATGTTACAACCAAAAGCGTGAATGTATTTTGTTGGAATTGTATGTGATAGACCAACAGAAACTGGCACATAATTGTGAAGTAGAAGGACGGCCATGGATAGTCATGTCTTGGTAGGTTTGCAGTTGTGCCATACTCTTTCCATTTTCGGATGATGGATTGAACCGTGCTCCGTGAGATGTTCAAAGCTTGGGGTATTTTTTTTATAACCTAACCCTGCTTAATGTTCTCCAACTTTATCCCTGACCTGTCTGGTGTGTTCCTTGGCCTTCATAATGCTGCTTGTTCACTAAGGTTCCCCAACAAACCTCTGAGGGCTTCACAGAACAGCTGTATTTATATATATATATATATATATATATATATATTTCATGTATACATTCAATCAAACACTGGTGACTTCTGAAGGCAATTCATTTTAGTTAGGGGTATCGGAGTAAAAGGGTCTTAATACAAATGCTCGTCACACTTTTCAGATATTTATTTGTAAAGAAATGTGAAAACCATTTATCATTTTCCTTCCACTTCACAATTATGTGCCATTTTGTGTTGGTCTATCACATAAAATCCCAATAAATAAATTTACGTTTTTGGTTGTAACATGACAAAATGTGGAAAATGTCAAGGGGTATGAATACTTTTTCAAGGCACTGTAGAAACAACACTGCTGCCTCCTACTGACCATTTTACTGTTAGGTGGTCTGCGGAAATCTGGTTGTAGTGAATTATATAGAACTCATGTTTAGGTGAATTGAGTGGACTTTCAGATTGTAACACAGTTGCTGTGTTTACTTCATTAGCAGCTCAGTGATTGCTTTTACCTTTTGTCTGGAATTAACTTTTTAGATTAACTGTTTTATGCCTATTTCAGCTTGAAAACGTCAAACAGTTCAGAAATGAAAAAAAATATATATTTTCTTGTAATGCGAACAGCAGAATCAAACAATTTATGCAATCACACATGTTCATTGCATGAGAAGTAATTTAAAAAGCATTTTGTACAAGAAAACTAAACTCGCAGCGAAAAATAATAATAATAATAATCATTCCTTGATACAACATGCATTAATATTCATTAACTCCATGAGCGTTATTTGTTTCCAGCAATTTTCATAGCAAGCTTCTAAAAAAAAAGCCTTAGAATGTTCATCTCCCCGATTCTCATCTACTTGTAAATTAAACCAAAGCGTTTCGAGGCAACCAACAGGAAGCAACTCAAATATTGTGTTATAATCATGATTAAGTGCACTTTCATCATGCAAATGAAAGTCTGTGGTTGGGTTTTATCCTGTTATTTCTGACAAACCTTCTTTATCAGTTTTCTAATTTAGGACAGGTATTGGATGTTTTGTACAAAATGTCTCAGTTTATAGAATGTTGTGCATGCCTTAAAAAAAAAACTTAGAGAGTATCTACAACCTAAACCAGGGTTTCTCAACCAGGGTTCCATGGAACCCTTGGGTTCCTCCAGAGGTTTCTAGGGGTTCCTTGAGCAGTGAGCGATTTCTGACTCTCAGATAAGTTCCCTCTGACACCATTGATCTTTTTAGCTATCTGTACAGGGCCGTCTTTAAGGCAGGGCAAAAGGGACAACTGCTCTTGGCCCAGTCATTGTTGTGGGGCCCAAAGCAGCTGCCCCTTGAGCCTACACTGCCTGAAAATAGTTGATAAGTGGATTCAGGAGGGCCCCAGAAAATGTTTGCCCAGGGTCCAATCAATATTAAAGACGGCCCTGTATCTGTAAGGTGCTAATTCACCCCAATGTCCACAAGTGTAAGGAGCATTCTTCCAAATGACCATCACACCAGTGTATAGTGAGTTTTAGATATAACAATTTTTAGCAGGTGTTCCCTGAGATCAGAAAGTTATTTCAAGGGTTCCTCTGTCTTCAAAAGGTTGAGAAAGGCTGACCTAAACACTTAAACCCAATATTCCCAACCTTCAGTCTCCTCCAGTGTGGCACTTTGGTGCCTCATACATGGTCCAGTATTGGTCCTCTAAAAGGTTGAATGATGCTCTGCATCATTCAACCCGATCCTGTGTTCATGCCCTCTGGGTGTGCGTTATCAAGCCACTCTTACAAGAACACTGATCTTTGTAGCATTTGAGATTGCCCACCAATGGAGGACAGAAGAGGAGAAAGAGAACCCCATGTGTCACATGAACTAACCAAAGACAGATGGTATGTATACAAAAACTTAAAAAATAGGGGGGGGGGGGGGCTACAGCAGATGGAGTTCTTGGACAGGTCAGAAACCTGGAATTGAGCTTTAACTCTTTGGGTTATCGAGAAACCACAAATAACTACCAATATTCTCAAGGTCACACGCTATAACAATAAATATGTAAGTATGGGGGAGTCACCAGTAAATCTCTAGATGAACAAACTACAATAAAAAAATTAGGTTTAGACTCAACCTCTCATGGTTCAATTCGATATAAAAAATATATAAATAAACATAAACATATACTCCAACCTCCATGTATTAGCACTCCACTCGAAAAATGTGACCCACTTGCTGACTGCCCTATAGTAGTTTTACTGCTACAGAACGGCGGCTCTGCGCGGGATCACGTATATACGGTTGCTTTAAAAAGTATAGCACACACAGGTGGACTCTATTTACTAATTAGGTGACTTCTGAAGGCAATTGGTTCCACTAGATTTTAGTTAGGGGTATCAGAGTAAAGGGGGCTGAATACAAATGAACACCACACTTTTTACATATTTATTTGTAAAAAAATTGGAAAACCATTTATGATTTTCCTTCCACACCACAATTATATGTCACTTTGTGTTGGTCTATCACATAAAATCCCAATAAAATACATTTATGTTTTTTGTTGTAACATGACGAAATGTGAGAAATTTCAAGAGGTAAGAATACTTTTTCAAGGCACTGTATACATAATCATGCACTTCTGCCTGCAGGGGGGCGCACGCGTTCCGCTTCTGCTGTGATTCTTCAAAGCAGAAGCCTATCTGCGGGTGCTGGGCACGTGATGTCTTTTGGCACCCGCCGATTGTCGGTAAACAACACAGAACGGGGATCTGCCTATGTAAACAAGGCAGATCACCGTTCTGAAAATAGTTCTGACAGGGAGGAAGGCATGAATCCTGTGTTCCTGCAAAGCAGGGACTAGAATCCATCTCTTCCCTTTTTTAAAAGCACCACATACAGTACTCATAAACACTGGCTGGGCACATAGTTAACCTGTTTGAACGCCCTAGATGTTTAACCCCTTTCCAGCCAGTGTCATTAGTACAGTGACAGTGCATATTTTTAGCACTGATCACTGTATTAGCGTCAAAAGTGCAAAGTGTCAAAAATGTAAATTAGTGTCCCATTGTCCACCGCGATATCGCAGTCCCGCTATAAGTCACTGATCGCCGCCATTATTAGTATAAAAAAAAGTAAATAAAAAATACATAAATATATACCAAAGTTTGTAGACAGTATAACATTTGCATAAACCAATCAATGTTTGCATATTGGGATTTTTTTCACCAAAAACATGTAGCAAAATACATATTGGTCTAAACTGATGAAGAAATTAGATTTTTCTATTTTTTTATTGGATAGGCTTTGTAGCAGAAAGTAAAAAATATTGTTTTTTTTTTTTCAAAATTGTCGGTCTTTTTTTGTTTATATCGCAAAAAATAAAAAACACAGAGGTATGGTAATAAATATCACCAAAAGAAAGCTCTATTTGTGGGGAAAAAAATTACATAAATGTTATTTAGGTACAGTGTTGCATGGTCGTACAATTGTCAGTTAAAGTAACACAGTGCCATATCGCAAAAAATGGCTTGGTCATTATGGGGTTAAATCTTCCAGAGGTCAAGTAGTTAAAATCTATAACAATGACAAACAATTATAAAAAAATCAATGCCCTCCTCACATTGCTCCTCATAATCTAGGAACTGTTGCACATAAATTAGATGTCAGTCCTTTTCCCAATACTATAGTGTAAAAATGTGCATTTAGGACTAGGATGAATCATAAATTCATAAAACATCGTAAATCTTACAATGTATGACGATGGTAAAGAAAAATGAGAATTGCCCTAATTAATAAGTGTAAAGTCCATAAGTGAATCCATATGGATTATATTCATCTGTGTAAAATTGTCCACAAACCATGTGATAATGAATCAAATATCTAATTGGGAGTGTCCATCATCCATCACCAAAAACTGCAGTGAATACACCGCCAGCTGTAGAAACTGCTTACCAGCTCTTGTAGACCCCTTATTATAGGGGGTCGGTGTACGCCTGTGGCTTAAAACCCAGCCGGGGCCTTTCCCCTGATCTCAGGGCTTCTCCACACTTCCGGTGTCACTCAGTAAGTTGGATAGTAGTTAGGCACCAAAAAGAGACCAAAAGCTCCACATAGCATAAAATCCTTGGTGGGTTTATTAAATAAAAAATATACCACTCACAGCAGTAAGTGGAATTAAGCACTTTAAGTTTGGTGTGTCAGCCGGCACACAACCAATGATGATGATGGTATCCAGTCTGCAACAGGGGGGGAGGTGGAAGAGGGCCTGGAGGCGATGAAGTTTGCCAAGTCAAATAAGTTATATCCTACTTATAACCTAATGCAGAAAATATGGAACAAAGCTAGAGCATTGCAACAAGTGGAGGGTTTCACTAAGCGTAGCCCCATTTGGGGAAACAAACAATACTTGGAGTTGGAAAAATTACAATACGGCACAAGATGGCATCAATACAGGATAGCATATATGTCACAAATTTTTAGAGATGGTAAACTGCGCCCTTTCACAGTGTTGCAGGTGGAATTTCAGCTCCTGGCCTCTATGCAGTTGTATTATTTCCAACGCCAGCATGCAGTCAGGGCCCTATTGGATGGAGAAGATTGGATACAGAATCCCACACGGATTTTTAATTACATGAGGGAAGTAACCTTGTTTAAAGGTTTCATTTCATGCAGTTACTCCAAATTCCTTCCTGACAACACTGCAGGCATCATGTCAAAGTGGGAGAGGGACGTCGGAGCATTTGAGGAGGGCCAATGGGAAGAGGCTCTTTTAGTAGTTTCCCTGTGTTCTCTTAATGTGGCCCAAAGGCTGTCTCAGCTATATATATTGCTGCGTGTACACTACACACTGGCTAGACTGGTGAGAATGGGGGTGCATGAGGACCCTTCCTGTACTAGATGCATGAGGGACCATGGTGACCTGATCCACATGTTGTGGCGGTGCCCCAAATTGCATATTTACTGGAAGGAGGTCTTGGATACTATTAATTGTGTATTTCAGGTACAGCTTACTGCACACCCTAAACTATGCTTTCTGGAAATTATTGACAATGTCCTGGAGGAGGATCCCTCTAGACTGGGGATAGCATATTCTCTGGCACTGGAAGTCGGAGGAACCCCCCCCACGGTGAGGGAATGGCGGAATCACATGGGCGACACTATCAGATTAGAGAAATACATATATCAACATAGAGGAAGTGTGAAAAAATTTGAAAAGATTTGGGCACAATGGCTGGAGGTTCCAGGTCTGATTATAGACCGTCTGCTTTTGTAAAGAGAAGATAATCTGGATAGGAGGGAGTATGGCAACCGGAGAGATCACCCCTCTTAGAGGTCTTCGGCCCAGTGGAGGGTTTACGGTTTTCATTTTTTATTTTTTTATTTCTTGCTCAGGTTGCAACTCCTTTTTACTTTTATTCCCTCCTACGTGTATGTGTGGTAACCTTTTCGGTGTATCTCATGAAGCACATTACCGTGTGATATAGACAATGTGCGTGGCTATGTGTCTTTGCCTTGAAGGTGTACTTTACCTGTGTGCAAACAAATGTATGTATTGTACTGTTTTTGTTCATCTGTAGTTCTCTCAATAAACGTCTATTTGATTTAAAAAAAAAAAATGATGATGATGGTAGACTGGCAGAAGGTCAAGTGTTGTAGTAAGGTCTTCACAGAACTGAAGATTGGTATAGATTTATATATCCATGTTGCATACAGTAGTAATCATCTCCGCTCAAATGGCTCTACATAAAGCTGGTAATTCCATATGTGTAAAAGCGGGCACTCAAGTTCCAGAGGAGAGTTGATCAACTTGTCACCAAAATAATACACACTTAAAATATAACTAAAGGCATACCTTGTTTTTTTAGTTTTGGCTAGAGCAGAGATGGATTAGTACATCTGTGAGTTTTTATTGCGGTCTGTGCCCCCGTTAAGGAGATTCGCCCCCTCTCTATTTGTCCTGATAAACACATTGAAAGTGAAATGTTATGAAAATACATAATTTTGGGTTATCCCTAGAAAAGTAATAGAGGGGAAATCTTCCAATGGGGGCACTAGTCCCCAAGAGATTCTCAAAAATTGAGGGTATTTTCTCTGACTTCCTGTTTTGGATATGGTACAGGAAGTCAACATGAATCTCCCCAATGGGACACAGATGCCAAAAATACACCTTACAGGGGTTTTAACCCTCCCTTACTCTATCCAAAGGGAAAATAAGGTTTTGCCTATAGTTCTACTTTAAATCATCACTAGGACTTTGACTCCTACTTGTACTATTATTTCAGTTAATCTATACATAGGCGGCACTCAAAGACCAGAGGGGGATTGATCAAGTTGTCACCAGATATTCCACACTTGAATCGTTCTTTAGTATGCACCTTTGTGTATGTGGTGTCATAAATTAAAACTTCCATCACACACTACCCTGTTTCCCCGAAAATAAGACCTAGCGTGATTGTCGGTGATGGCTGCAATATAAGCCCTATCCCCCAAATAAGCCCTAGTTAAAGTCCTCGTACGTCTTCTTTTCAGGGTAGGGCTTATTTTCGGGGAAACAGGGAAGGGCTTATTTGGGGGGTAGGGCTTATATTGCAGCCATCACCGACAATCACGCTAGGTCTTATTTTCGGGGAAACAGGGTAGCTGCTGACAGCATTAATTCAGTCCATCCATACAAAGGAAGAGCCTTAAGCAGAGGAATGCACCATAAAGAGTCCATAGACCATCAAAGTAAATTCCAAGAAAAAAATCTGTCAAATACTGCCCAATCATCTCACTGCAATTTGTGTTGACATAATATATAGGGCAATACTTATTAGTCCCAGTCTGGAGGCATGTTCATGAGGTGGAGGCAGGTCATGGGGAACGGCCTGACTGTTTTCATCACCCACCCACCACCATGTCACCACCGAGAACCATCCAGTCTCTGCCTGGCTTCCAGAGCAGTTAAAGTGGTTGTATCCCTAGTTACACCACTTGTACCCACAGGTAAGCCTATAATAAGGGCTTACCTGTAGGTACTGTAAATATCTCATAAACTGCACGGTTTAGGAGATATTTACCATATACGCTTGCGCCGACGTCAACTGAGCGCATGCACCGACGTCATCTGGGCGCATGCGCTGTGAAGAAACAGCCCTCCGTGCCATTTCTTCACTAGCAAGGGCCATGACTAACTGCTCCAGCTCGCATGCACGGGAGTGACGTCACGCGACTCCGGCCAGTCACAGAGCCGGAGTCCATGGTCCTGGAAGGAAGAGGGGTGAAGATGGATGTGGCCACCAGCAGGGACAACGCAGGCTTTGTTGGCAGGTAAGTGCCACAAAATGGTCTAGTATGTGATGCATACTAGCCCATTATGCTTTTACTTTGCGGGTGAAAGCAGGGGAAAAAAGAGGAAGTAAAAGCCATCAGGGTTTACTTCCTCTTTAATTGTTATTTTTACAGTCATTTTTTTTTTTTATCTCTCATTTTTTTACCATCCGAATCCATCAACTGATATTTACTTTTTATGTCTGCTATTTACTTGCAGGTATTAGGAGAACTGGTTTCTTCTGATCAAAGAAAAGGGTTTGAAAGCTTCAAAGTGAGCCTTCCTAGCCAAACATATTACACACAGCTCTTGGCGTGAATGAGGGATTCCCTTATTTCAAACAACTTAATGCTTATATCACAGGCACCTAATTCTCACATTGAAGGCTGTCTAGCAAGATGTAACGCACCTGCAGAACTAGTTTAGATATATTAAAGATGTATTATGGCCTTCAAAGTGTGACGGCTTTTATTTTAGCTCCATACTTCAGGTCAAGGCTTGCAGGGCAGAGGATTTTTATATTGAAAAACTGTCTCCGGAACTCTGCGTGTAAAGGTTATTCAGCATCATTATGGGTGATCTATGGAATGCGCAGCAAAGCTTAAAGTTGAACTCTAGCCAGATATGAAAGGCACAAATGAATGCAATCTCCGGGCAGAACATAAACCCCATTCCACCCCTTCTTACCTATTCAGCATCTATTTTTCTTAGCTTGTTTAGTGCTTACCCCCAAATGAGCCCCTGATGTTTGGGATGTAAACAACCTCGCACACCCTCTGACACACCAAGGCTTGAAGGGAATATTTACTGTAACAATGCAAAAGGATTCAAAGACCAAAAGAATAGAAAACAGCAATAAATACCTCAACAAGCATTTGGAAGCAGTTGCAAAATAACGTATGAACTTGGTAATTAACAAGCGAACCAGTGACTGACCCCTAATCCTTATACTAAGGGGGTCATGACTAAGGGGCAATGCCAAAAAAGTGGAATGACAGTTTCTGGCAAACCTTTTCCCACTGACCAGTGTGTTGGGGCCCAAATCCAGAATTGGAGCACTCAAATGTGAGTTCCACAAACTCAGCTGTAGGTGCCTAAACGGTGTTCTAAGTGGAAATACTGTTCCTTTAAATAGTGTGCAGGGAGTAGGGCCAGAAGCCTCTCACTGACCACTTGTCTCCACCCGCTCTCCATCCTGGGTTTAGTAATGCCAGCTGCTGTGACATCTTCTCTACGACCAGGGGGAAACATCAGACTTGAAAGTGGGGTCCTACAGACCAGAAAATGATAGCGACTCTGCATCCTCGACACTGCAGCAAATCATCCCATCAGCCTCCTGCAAAGTGAGTGTTCTACAATGTCTTCCCAGTGACTGCCTTAAAGTGATACTAACATCTCGTTTTTTTTCATTTAAAAATAACAAGCATGTTATACTTACCTGCTCTGTGCATTGGTTTTGCACAGAGCAGTCCAGATCCTCCTCTTCTCGGGTCCCTCACCGGCTCTCCTCCCTCCTGCCGAATGCCCCCACAGCAAGCAGCTTGCTATGGGGGCACCCTGAGCCGAGTCACTGCTCTGTGTGTCCATTATGACACGAAGCTGTGGTTCGGCCTGCCCCTCTCCCTCCTCGTTGGCTCACTGACTTTGATTGACAGCAGCAGGAGCCAATGATGCCACGCTGCTGTCTCAGCAAATCAGAAGGATGAGTCCCCGGCAGCTGAGACTCTCCTGCAACATTGCTGGATCGAGATGGGCTCAGGCAAGTATTAGGGGGGCTGCTGCACACAGAAGGTTTTTTATCTTAATGCATATAATGCATTAAGATAAAAAACCTTCTGACTTTACAACCACTTTATTAAGAGAGGGGGGAATATTTGGGACTTTAAATGAGACGCAAGGGAAGATTTGCGCCTCCATCCCTATTGCTATGCAAAAAAAGAGAGGGGGAGGATGGGACTTTAAATGAGGTGCGTGTGGTGGAACCAAACAAATCCATATACCGTATATACTCGAGTATAAGTCGAGTTTTTCAGCACATGTTTTTGTGCTGAAAGTACCCCCCTCGACTTATACTCGAGTCAAGCACTTTTCTGCAGCAAAAAATTTCATTTTCCGAACCGACTTTGGGGCCCTGTATCTCAGGGCCACTTGGTGCTAGGAACCCCAGATTTGGTGTGCTAACCCAGTGGAACTGGGTCCACAACATATCCAAAGCTGGAGTTCCTAGCACCAAGTGGCCCTGAGATACGGGGCCCCAAAATCGGTTCGGAAAATGTCATTTTCTGCTGCAGAAAAGTGCTTGACATTTTCTGAACCGATTTTTGGGGCCCTGTATCTCGGGGCCACTTGGTGCTAGAAACCCCAGCTATGGGGATATTTTGGGGCTATTGGATATTTTATGGTGCTAGTTCCACTGGGTTTGCACACCAAATTTGGGGTTCCTAGCACTAAGTGGCCCCGAGATACGGGGCCCCAAAGGTGGTCAACTGTGTCCATCTGCAGCAATGTAATTTCGGGACCCTTTGGGTTCAGAGACCCCAAATTTTGGCTGCGGCTAGGGGGCATCTAGGAACCCTTAACTACCGAGTTTGAAGTTCGTGGGGACCTATGGCTGCAAATGGGCACAGTGAGGCATGCAAATGGGCACAGCGAGGCTGCAAATGGGCATTGTTGACCCTCTTTTCCACTTACATTAGCTGTGCATTTCTCACCCTCGTCTTATACTTGGGTCAATAAGTTTTTCCCATTTTTTGTGGTAAATTAGGGACTCGGAACGACTTATACTCGAGTATATACGGTACATTTCATTATTAGTATATTTATTTATAAACCAGATAATGATATAAATATAAAACATGCATAAAAGCATATAAGCATATACAGTATCAATATACATATTGGAAGTAGTAGCCAACATGACACAGAGAATAAATGTTGTACATCATAATCCCCCAGATAGGGTAAACGTTGACATTCTATCAGGATAAGTACAGCGGTAAAACCTTCTAAAATCATTAATTTGAAATGGATGCATCAAATGAGCTTGACGCATTTCATGGACTTCTATCTACTCATCAGGAGCAAGTGCATCGATGTTCTAAGAGTGGGATAAAAATCACCAATGTAATCTGATGTAACTACCAACTGGGTGGGGTGGGAGTAATAAAAGATATAAGATATATATAACTGGCCGTAGCTGAAAATACTCACATAAGAATTGATACTGAGACCATGCGACCCCACATGTAAGGGTTGGCCAGATAGGTATGTCCAACACGGGAGCTGAGGAAAGGACCAAAGCAGAAACCAGGAGCACACATGCAATCCCAGAAGAAGTGTGTTGTGTAAAAAAGGATCTTCATATGATCATATGAAAGGAACTACTACGATAGTAGTTGGAGGTAATTAGGCTTGTTGGAAAAGTGTAAATAAGGGATGGGAAATGGGGAAACATAAATGTTCAAATAAAATAAATGTAGGATTACAAAGTCAATTTTTAAAAGAAAATTAACTTAAAACATATTACATATCAGGCGTTAATAATATTTGAATGATCATATAGTAAGTGTTCGTAGTAATTAGGACTATGATTGTATTGTATGGATCTGATAATACCAGGAATTGTCGGGTTTACATGTTTGCTGCTTTTGACTTCATCTGATTGTGTGAATAGCCACCAGGGTTGCCACATTTTATGGAAGTTGGTATTATTTTCTTTTTTCATTGCTAGGATTTCTTCCATTTTGTAGGTATAATGGCTTCTGTCTATCCAATCCTTGACTCTCAGAATGTGGGTGGATTTCCAGTGCAGGGGAATGAGGGTGTTGGCTGCGTTTAAAAGGTGCCGGTTGAGGGTTTTCTTGTTCTTACATAGTGTGTTATGCCTCGTACCCACGATCAGACTTTCCGACAACAAAACTGTGGATTTTTGTCCGAAGGTTGTTGGCTCAAACTTGTCTTGCATACACACAAATGTAGGCCAACAATTTGGAACGTGAGAACGCGGTGACGTACAACACGTACGACGAGCCGAGAAAAAGGAAGTTCAATAGTCATGTGATATCTCCATTACTAGCGCTAGTTTTACAAGACCTAGCGCTTCCGGCTAGTACTTGATTCCGAGCATGCATGGACTTTTGTGCACGGACTTGTGTACACACGATCGGACTTTCCGACAACAACGTTTTGTTGGCGGAAAATTTGAGAACCTGCTATCAAACATTTGTGGGCGGAAAATCCGACAGCAAATTTCCGATGGAGCATACACACGGTTGTAAATATAAGAAAAAAAGTGTAGCGCTATAATATGTCAGTCAAAAACATTAGGGTCTGCTGATTGACCAGTAGTGTATATCCTAAAAGTTAAATAGTATTGGATCACATATACAAAAGCAATAAAACAGTGAAAATTCCAAAATTTGCAAAGAAAACCACTCTTATTCAGACCTTTAAGATATAACAATATAAAGAGTGTGCATCACACAGATTAAACCCAAACCCTTATAGCCGACCACAAGCATATAGGGATGGGAACAAGTGATAAGTCCCTGAAGTGAGAGAAGTTCTTTTAATCAGGTAGAGACCTCTCAGAACATGGATCCAGATCTCATAGAAATGGTTGTTAATGGTGGACTCCTCCACTGATCAGCCTGATGCAAAGAGTAACATAAAATGCCCTTACCAGACGCGGGGGACTCACAAGCCATACAGCGGTGAGTCGTACGAGCTTGAACCGTGTGGCACGGTAGGGTTATAGCTGTTCCTGGTCTGCAACCGGATGGTCTTGAGAAGGACTCCAGTCTTGAGCAGTCTCTCGGTTCGTCCTCCAGCACTCTCTTGGGTCTCAGGTAGTTAGAGATAGGGAGAAAGTGGACGAAAAGAAGCTCCACATAGTGTAAATCCAATCAATCAGGAGATTTATTGTATAAAAAAATTTCCAACGAAAAAGTTCCAAATAAAAACAAACATTCATAAAAACGTAATTAGCGCAGTAGACAGATGGTATAAGGTAGCGTCCTACACCCGACGCGTTTCGTCTGAGAAGACATCAACTGGGGTACAGCTAACCTCTCATCTGCTGCGCTATTTAATAAAAAGTGCTCAAATCAGCATTGGGGACACCTGCGTGGCGTGACTTCCGGGTTTGCGTCATGTGATGGTGTTCGATGTCAGCTGACTCGCTGTCTGGCCTATCAAAAATTGAGTTCAGGATCCAAACCAAGCCTCGGTTTGGGTCTCGTATACAACCAATTCTAATTGGGCAATGAGGACATGTGATCCCCACATCCAGGCGTCACAACGTGGTGACGCGGAGCCCAATCTATTAGTCCTAGTTAGCTGGCTGTTTGTGGACGTATGCGTCACCGCGTATCTACGCGGCGACGTCACACGTCCACTATACCCTCTCATTTTTCAGAATAATGCAGGCGGCGAAGAACCGCTCGCATTGCGCAGGCGCAGCAGCGCGGAATCGAAAGTCCATCCCACCTAAGATTATCAAGGGATAGTGTTATGGACAACCATCAATCGAAAACACTTCCTCACTCCATTCACCGCTCATGTAATTCTCCATAACTACTAGGATTGTCAGACATAGATTTTATGCCATCCAAAGAGAATATAATCACTGGGGCATAGGAGTAATATAGGTGCATGGACTAATGAAATCATTGAGGAGAACTCTGAATGCGAAACCATGATAGTCACGACACACATGTTCCCCCATGTTTACAAACATTGTTCTTGAGCCGAATAGTACAATCTCTTACACAACTGTGTATTACAAACTATCTTTTTATTTAAAAAATTGTATAAAAAATATTGAAAAAGAAAATATATATATAAATATATAATCACAGGGAATAAAAATCCACCTGGTGTGTTGGTCATAACGACCAAAACCATCTAGCAAGAACGAACGTCTAAGACAGGAGATGTGTGAGCTTCCTATTTGACCCCCTGTATTGGGTCTTGGGTGTTTCCTATTTAAATGTGAACAGAAAAAAAGGGGAAAGTAGGGAAAAAAAGCAAAAAAAGTAAAAAAATATATTGAATCAAATGGACGTTATATATATTGTGGAGTCTGTGTGGTAGGGATGATAAAATCTAATACAAATTGGAGTACCTACAGTCAACCAGAAAATATGTGTAGACATTTCCAGAATGGGGGGAGGGCGTAGTGAGGGTCCTAAGACTGATTTATAAACGCGTTTATGTCCCACTCGATGTTTAAACCGTGGGGTACATAACATTTAATTTGATGTATCCACCAGGTTTCGAGTCTAGAGACTCCCCTTATGCTGGATTCCCCTCTCCAATGTGGAATGAACCTATCTATAACCTGGAAAGTGGTCCCTGCTGGATTGCGGTCGTGATATGATGCATAGTGTTTAGAAACGCTATGATTAGTTTTGCCTTTCTTGATTGCTGTGATGTGTTCTTTCACCCTAGTGGTGAAATTACGTATTGTCCGACCAATATATTGCTTTTTACACGGACATGTAATGAGATATACAATATATGGGGTTTTACATGTAGCGAATTGTTTCATATTGTATATTTTGCCTGTGGTAGTAGAATTGAATGTATCCATTTTGCGTGCTTGGCAAACATTCCATTTGCAAACTGTGCATCTTCTACAAGGATAGAATCCCTGCATATTGTGAAAGAATGAAATTTTCTTTGGAGGATCTATCACATTCGGTGCGATTTGTCCTTTAATTGATGGAGCACCCCTAAATATAGTAGCAGCTTGTTCGGGTAGTACAGGGCCCAAAATGGTATCACTCTTCAATATTTTCCAGTGTTTTTTAATGATGTCTCTAACTTGTCTATGTTGAGTGGAAAAATTCGTTAGAAAAGACCATTTGTGCTTGGAATCTCCCTGTTTTTTAAGTTTGCCTGATTGGGCTGTCAGTAAAGAGGCCCGATCCATTAAGGCTACCTGTTGAATCTCCTTTGTGATAAGGGAATTATCATATCCTTTTTCGCAGAAGCGTTGTTTTAAGATCTCGGCTTGTAGAAAATAATCAGAGAGGTGGGAACAATTTCTCCTTATTCTCACTAGCTGGCTTTTCGGAATGGATTTAAGCCATACCTCGTGATGACAGCTATCGGTCGGAATATAGCCATTCCGATCCGTAGCCTTAAAATATGTTTTAGTTTCCAAACGACCGTTATTCGATATGATCTCCAAATCCAAAAAATGGATCTTAGACAGGCTGGCTTCATATGTCAAATGAATCCCTCTCCGGTTTGCATTCAAGGTAGTAATGAATGCATCCAACGAGTCCATACTGCCCCTCCATAGGAGGAGGATGTCGTCTATGTACCTCACCCACAGAGCTAACTCTGGGGGGTTTAAAGCATAGACGACATCCTCCTCCCATTTGGCCATAAAAATGTTTGCCAGACTGGGGGCAAACTTCGCCCCCATGGCCACCCCCTTTGTCTGCAGAAAAAATTGATCATTATACCAAAAATAATTGGCACCTGTAGCGAATTTGAGTAAATCCATGATAAACTTTTTCTGTGTTCGGGGGATGTTGCCCTCTCTCAAAAGGAAAAGCTCCACTGCTTCTAGGCCCTGATCTTGGGGTATACATGTATATAAGGACGTGACGTCCGCAGTGGCTAGTATTAAGTTCCTAGTGTCTGTAACTTGCTGTAATTTCATAATGGTATCTCTTGTATCCTTCAAAAAGGAAGGAGCAGCTTGGACTATCGGTTGGAGGAAGAAGTCGATATATTTCCCTACCCGGGAGGTTATAGAATTAATCCCGCTGACAATTGGGCGTCCTGGCGGATTTGTCGCATTTTTATGTACTTTCGGCAGATAGTACATGATGGGAATGCGTGGTGCCACTGGTACTAAGAAGTGTTTTTCTTTTTTATTCAGAATGCCAAGTCGTGACCCGGTGTCAACCAAGCCAGTTAATATCTTTTTGTATTCTGAAGTTGGATTCTTTTGAAGGCAGCGGTAAGTCTCGGAATCACTGAGGATCCTGGTCATCTCGCTATGGTAGTCACTTTTGTCAAGGATGACAACCCCTCCTCCCTTATCCGCAGAGCGGATAATAAGATCCTTCCTTTCACATAGGGACTTTAATCCTATTTTAAACTTCGGATCATTGTATATCCTTTTAGGGGGAAGGTCTTCAAGGTCCTTTAAAACTAGGTCCCTGAATACCTTAATCTGAGGTGCTACGGGGGCTGGTGGATTGAATAAGGACGGATTGCTCAATCCTGAATGCACAGTTTGGGTAGTAATCTGTGGACCGAGGGGTCTACTGGAGTTTGACATGATATATCTTTGGATGTTTAATTTGCGCACATATTTCTGTACATCAATAAAAACGGCAAATTTGTTCAATTTTTTGGGGGGAGCGAACTTTAAACCTTTCTCTAGCACAATCTTCTCTGCTTCTGAAAAAGTTGTTTTACTCAGATTGAAGATGCCTTTGTTTTCTATACCCGCTTTCTTTTTACGGGCACGCCTCCCCCCTCTGGTGCCCCGTTTTGATTTCCATAGTGTGGGGGGTTTTCGTTCTGTTTGTGAAAACCCTCCATCCTTGGAGCCCTGGGAAACCTTTGATTGTAATTATACGGAGACCTTTCTGGGTAGTCATTATCCCTAGTTCTATAGGAATATTGGGAATTATATTCTTTGTTTTGTTCGTCTCTTAGAGGGGAGAACCTATTATAGGTCCTTAGGGGTGTCCTATGGGGGTATGGTTCATAGTGATGATAATCATCACGTCCCCTATGTCCACCCTGTACTGAGGAGTCACGAGGACCTTGCTCATAATATGAAACACGATCATCATTCCTCCTACTCCTGCCCCTACCTCTTTTGCCTCTACCCCTATGTTGGGGGGCTGGACTCCTATATTGGTACTTGGGTGTATGGGGGTCAGGTGGATATTGGGCCCTGTGATCTTCCCCTTTGAATGGGGGGGGGGCCACTAGTGCTTCCAAAGACCTTGTATTGGATGAGGTTGTCACCTCCATCCCATTTTGTTCTGTAGACCCAACGGTCTGTTCCTTGTTTTGCCAGTTGAATACATTCCCTGTTTTGTAATCATTCATATCTCTACTATATTTTTTCTGTTTTTTAGTTTTCTGTTCCCGTTCTTCTTTTTCTAGATGGTTCTTTAAATTTGTGGATAGATTGATATATTCAGCTGTAGATTTATGTGGAAGTAATTCATCCCTACCACACAGACTCCACAATATATATAACGTCCATTTGATTCAATATATTTTTTTACTTTTTTTGCTTTTTTTCCCTACTTTCCCCTTTTTTTCTGTTCACATTTAAATAGGAAACACCCAAGACCCAATACAGGGGGTCAAATAGGAAGCTCACACATCTCCTGTCTTAGACGTTCGTTCTTGCTAGATGGTTTTGGTCGTTATGACCAACACACCAGGTGGATTTTTATTCCCTGTGATTATATATTTATATATATATTTTCTTTTTCAATATTTTTTATACAATTTTTTAAATAAAAAGATAGTTTGTAATACACAGTTGTGTAAGAGATTGTACTATTCGGCTCAAGAACAATGTTTGTAAACATGGGGGAACATGTGTGTCGTGACTATCATGGTTTCGCATTCAGAGTTCTCCTCAATGATTTCATTAGTCCATGCACCTATATTACTCCTATGCCCCAGTGATTATATTCTCTTTGGATGGCATAAAATCTATGTCTGACAATCCTAGTAGTTATGGAGAATTACATGAGCGGTGAATGGAGTGAGGAAGTGTTTTCGATTGATGGTTGTCCATAACACTATCCCTTGATAATCTTAGGTGGGATGGACTTTCGATTCCGCGCTGCTGCGCCTGCGCAATGCGAGCGGTTCTTCGCCGCCTGCATTATTCTGAAAAATGAGAGGGTATAGTGGACGTGTGACGTCGCCGCGTAGATACGCGGTGACGCATACGTCCACAAACAGCCAGCTAACTAGGACTAATAGATTGGGCTCCGCGTCACCACGTTGTGACGCCTGGATGTGGGGATCACATGTCCTCATTGCCCAATTAGAATTGGTTGTATACGAGACCCAAACCGAGGCTTGGTTTGGATCCTGAACTCAATTTTTGATAGGCCAGACAGCGAGTCAGCTGACATCGAACACCATCACATGACGCAAACCCGGAAGTCACGCCACGCAGGTGTCCCCAATGCTGATTTGAGCACTTTTTATTAAATAGCGCAGCAGATGAGAGGTTAGCTGTACCCCAGTTGATGTCTTCTCAGACGAAACGCGTCGGGTGTAGGACGCTACCTTATACCATCTGTCTACTGCGCTAATTACGTTTTTATGAATGTTTGTTTTTATTTGGAACTTTTTCGTTGGAAATTTTTTTATACAATAAATCTCCTGATTGGATTTACACTATGTGGAGCTTCTTTTCGTCCACTTTCTCCCTATCTCTAACTACCTGAGACCCAAGAGAGTGCTGGAGGACGAACCGAGAGACTGCTCAAGACTGGAGTCCTTCTCAAGACCATCCGGTTGCAGACCAGGAACAGCTATAACCCTACCGTGCCACACGGTTCAAGCTCGTACGACTCACCGCTGTATGGCTTGTGAGTCCACCGCGTCTGGTAAGGGCATTTTATGTTACTCTTTGCATCAGGCTGATCAGTGGAGGAGTCCACCATTAACAACCATTTCTATGAGATCTGGATCCATGTTCTGAGAGGTCTCTACCTGATTAAAAGAACTTCTCTCACTTCAGGGACTTATCACTTGTTCCCATCCCTATATGCTTGTGGTCGGCTATAAGGGTTTGGGTTTAATCTGTGTGATGCACACTCTTTATATTGTTATATCTTAAAGGTCTGAATAAGAGTGGTTTTCTTTGCAAATTTTGGAATTTTCACTGTTTTATTGCTTTTGTATATGTGATCCAATACTATTTAACTTTTAGGATATACACTACTGGTCAATCAGCAGACCCTAATGTTTTTGACTGACATATTATAGCGCTACACTTTTTTTCTTATATTTGTTGTCACAATTAGTCTAATTGGTGGTGTTGGCAGCTTATCGTTTTCACTACACTTTGTATTCCATATATATATTTGGTTTGTTTGGTGGGCGCAGCAGTTTTTTCCTTTACTATACACACGGTTGGACTTTCCGACAACAAGCTCACATCTAACATTTCCCGTCGGAAAATCCGACCGTGTGTACGCGGCATAAGAGTTAATATGAATCAAGCCGGCTGCAGCATTAAGATCTAATTTAGTTTCAGTGATGTGTTTAATCCAATTTATGATATTTTGCCAATAGTCAAGGATCAGGGGACAGGTCCACCAAATGTAGAAATGTGCCTGTATCTGTGCCACATCTCCAACATGTATCTGGGATCGTTGGTGAATCTTTTACACCTTTCTGGGCACGGTTTACATTAGTGTCTATTCAGTAGGCAGCGGCACAAGTTTGGATAAAATCCTTGTTTTAGGACTGCCATCCCATCGCATTGTATCCCTGTAAATTCTGCAGTATCACCACTTGAGAAAGCTTGGCACAAAGTGACATTTCCATTCACAAAAGCTGGACACATTCATTCCATTGATGACATCTTGTTGCCTAGCAACTGGACTGCAGCGAGAACACTGTCCAAATCACCACTATACCGGAGTAAATGAATGAGGCATATGACAAATATACAAACTGACATGATCTCTGTTGACTCTTTAAATGCGTAGCAGCTTCAGGGCTCTTTTTTATCTTTACAGTTGAACACTCAGTCATTCCCTACATCATTTAGGCAACAAAACATTAAACAGGGACTAATAGCAGCCACATACATTAAAATCTTTTTCTTCTTATTTTTTTATTGTTTCCTATTATGGCTTGCAGAAATTGGGATCCTTCATTTGAATACATAAGGCATTATCTGCATGAAAGTTGCATATTCTCCCTATAATTATATAGGGAGAGGGAGTGGGTTTCCTTTGGGTACTCCTCCCACACTATGAAGACATGCTGGCTGTTGTCTAAATTTGCCCTTGTAAGTTTATGTTGATCCAAAAATCCCAACTGTAGTCTTATTTCAGACCCTGATATTACTCTGTCGATTGGTCAATGCAGTTCTGGTAGACAAACCCAACCCTTTTAAGGCTCACAGGCCAGCCTGTATCATCCTCGGTTCTCTTTAATCAGCTGAGCACCAAATCCCTGGAGTCTGCTCTTTCTCTACTGCAATCCATCATGCAAATAATGGGCTTACCACACTGAAGATGTTCAACTCCAGCTAAGGTTTATTGCAATGATGGTACACCACTCACTCCCACCCAAAGCCATGCCCCAACATCTTTCACCCACAGCAGTGCCTAATCATGGGGATGAATAAGTCCTCCTGTGGGGAAAACATGTTGGTGGCGTAGCTTTTGGTGGGAGTAAGAGGTCTTTGACCCTCAAAAATGGGAACGTGGTGTCAGCAGAGGTGGCAGAATGTGAAGGAGAAGCTGAGAAGTGGATTCTTCATAAATGTGATATTTATTGCTTACAGATAGGGATGAGCTTCGAGTTCGAGTCGAACTCATGTTCGACTCGAACATCGGCTGTTCGCAAGTTCGCCGAACAGCGAACAATTTGGGGTGTTCGTGGCAAATTCGAATGCCGCGGAACACCCTTTAAAAGTCTATGGGAGAAATCAAAAGTGCTAATTTTATAGGCTTATATGCAAGTTATTGTCATAAAAAGTGTTTGGGGACCTGGGTCCTGCCCCAGGGGACATGGATCAATGCAGAAAAAGTTTTAAAAACGGCCGTTTTTTCAGGAGCAGTGATTTTAATAATGCTTAAAGTGAAACAATAAAAGTGTAATATCCCTCTAAATTTCGTAGCTGGGGGGTGTCAATAGAATGCCTGTAAAGGGGCGCATGTTTCCCGTGTTTAGAACAGTCTGACAGCAAAATGACATTTCAAAGGAAACAAGAGAAGAAGAGAAGAAGATGAAGAAGAGAAGAAGATGAAGAGAAGAGCAGGAGCCTCCCCCCATGCCATGGGTGCGGGATGGCCCGAGGAGAAGAAGATAGAAGACGCCGCGGAGGAGATGCTGGACGAGAACACCGGAGGAAGAACCAGAAGAGCCAGAAGAACCAGAAGAAGAAGAAGAAGAAGATGAAGGAAGATAGAAGAAAGAAGAAGCATTTAAATAAAGGATTTGTCAAAAACTGTCTCTTGTCATTTTTAACATTTTTGACAGTTTTTGCCCCCTTACCATTTCACACAGGGGGGGGGCCGGGATCTGGGGGTCCCCTTGTTAAAGGGGGCTTCCAGATTCCGATAAGCCCCCCGCCCGCAGACCCCCACAACCACCGGCCAGGGTTGTGGGGATGAGGCCCTTGTCCTCATCAACATGGGGACAAGGTGTTTTGGGGGGCTACCCCAAAGCACCCTCCCAATGTTGAGGGCATGTGGCCTGGTACGGTTCAGGAGGGGGGGTGCTCTCTCGTCCCCCCCTCTTTTCCTGCGGCCTGCCAGATTGCGTGCTCGGATAAGGGTCTGGTATGGATTCTTGGGGGGACCCCACGCCGTTTTTTTTTAAATTTTGGCGCGGGGCTCCCCTTAAAATCCATACCAGACCTGAAGGGCCTAGTATGGGATTTAGGGGGACCCCCACGTCATTTTTTTTCAATTTTGGTTCGAGGTTCCCCTGTGGGGAATTCCAATGCTGTTTTTATCAATGAACTTTTATGTGTATTGTCGGACCGGCAAATGCAATAGCCGCGAGTAGTTTTAAATGACTTTTTTCCTTTGAAATGTCATTTTGCTGTCAGACTGTTCTAAACATGGGAAACATGTGCCCCTTTACAGGCATATTATAGATGCCCCCCCAGCTACGAAATTTAAAGGGATATTACACTTTTATTGTTTGACTTTAAGCATTATTACTGTAAAATCACTGCTCCTGAAAAAACGGCCATTTTTAAAACTTTTTTTGCATTGATCCATGTCCCCTGGGGCAGGACCCAGGTCCCCAAACACTTTTTATGACAATAACTTGCATATAAGCCTTTAAAATTAGCACTTTTGATTATTCATGTTCGTGTCCCATAGACTTTAACGGTGTTCGCGTGTTCGAACAAACTTTTTTCCTGTTCGCATGTTCTGGTGCGAACCGAACAGGGGGGTGTTCAGCTCATCCCTACTTACAGAATAGTATAAAAACACCATCAATGCGTTTTATGGCACCACACTAGCCAATTCCTCAGGATGGTGCATAAAACACAGAAGACATCCATTGGAGATGGTCCACTTCAGTGCCTAATATCCAACATTGATCAGACTTGCCCAAACGGCCCGAACATCATCCCTTGCAGATCACATCGCTCTCCTGGAAAGTGCGCTCCGCTCCGCCCAATGCCAATCCCAGCTAAGCACAGATAACGGTCTTTCAATCTCTGTCTTTCTTGGGTGGAGGAGAGCAGTGTACTGTAATTGTAATAAACTTTGACTGAAGTTGAATGTCATCGGTGTGCGGCGGTGTATGGACTCATGTGTGATTCTTGTGCGTTCCCCTGAATTTGAATGGGCTGAAATTGCACCAGATCTGATCTCACAAAAAGTAGTGCATTAAAGTGGTCATGGAATTTGAGCAAAGCACATACAGTATATCTGCAGTGTTTACTTATCTCCCTCCAAAGCTCTAAGTGGCATTTCTCTCTGTTGCTTCGTTCCTCTGTTATCAGCATGTGTCACATCTGAGAAGTTTTCCCAACACATTTGATAAATTTGTTTCAGAAGGGAGGGGGAGGGAGAGCTCAGAATAGAGCTTGCCTAATCACAACACAGTTCTCCTGCTGTGTGAAGGGGGTATGTTCCTTTCCTCCAATCACCTCTCACACACTGTAACTGTAGCCTCCCTGTCCCTTTTTAACACAATCTGCACTTTTGAAAGGGTGTAGAGAGGAAAAGACTGCAGATAAACAAATACAACCTATATAGGAGGATTTGTTCCATCTCTGTGTATCATGTGAGGCTGTTCACTTCACTGGGTATATGTGAAGGTTTACAACCACTTCCACTTTAACTACTTCTGAAAAAGGCGCACCACCAAATCGCATGATACTGTGGTACTATGCAATCTGGTGCCCGCAAATGCACTGCATTTGCAATCTGCATTTCGGGTGCAAGTGGTTTGTTAAGACTTTTTACCTTAATGTTTTCTATAAGTGAAGGTCGAAAACCTTCTAAATGCAGATTCCCCCCGCCGCCCCCCTTTATAATTACCTAAGCCCCATCTCAATCCAGCAATGTGCCTTAGAGCAGCAGCTCTGCTGGGTCTCTCTCTCTTCATTGGCTCACACAGCAGCGGGAGCCATTGGCTTGTGCTGCTGTCAATCACAGCCAATGAGCCAATGAGGAGAGAGCAGGGGGCAGGGCCAAGCCGCACTCTGTGTGTGATTGGACATACAAAGCATGCCACGGGAGGGAGCCTACTCGAGTGCCCCCATAGCAAGAGGCTTGCCATTGGGGGAACTTGGCATGGGGGAGGAGCCAGTACCATTGTTAGGAGACCCAAAAAGAAGTGGATCGTGCTGCTCTGTTCAAAACCTTTGTGCAGAACAGGTAAGTATAACATGTTTGTTATTTTTTTTTATTTTACCTTTAAAATTACTTTAACAATGTATTGACACCTACAACAGTTTTCAAAGGCAGTGTGTTTTGAAAGCGTGCGGGAAACGCGCACCACGCACCACCTTTCCCGCGCCACGTTCTGGTGTAAGCCAGCCTTCAACAAAAAATGAAATTGCTTTAGTCTTTTCCCTGCACACAATGAAAATAAATAAAAAGGGTTTGTTTATGAAAGTTTCTAAAGGAAGTTTTATGGCAATCAAATATGATTAGAATTTGGAGGTAATTTAAAATGATAAATAATAACAGCTGCTGTTGCACATGGTTAATATTTGTGGATAAAACATGGGAACTATTTCAGCGGCAGGCTGCAATTTGCAAATGTCTATTAAATAAAATAAAAATAACTCCTAGAGTCCCCAGCGCTCAGTGTTTGCTGGAAAATGATCTGAATAACAATACGGAAGAGGCAGCGAGCAGTGCGCAGAGCGCTCGTAACTACACAACAGGATGTAACCCCCAGAGCCAAAATGACAAGCCCGTGGCATCATTAATCACAGGCCCCGTTACAAGGGCTCGTTTGTAACAAGGAAAAGAGTCCGTCACTTGCGCATTTGTAGTCCTGTTTAAACGATAACCCTGGCACGCTACTTCCATGTCACGCTTCTTTTTCTGTCTGTCTAACATGGAAAGACTTGTATCACTTAACAGCAAGAGCCAATAAACTAGTATGCTCTATAGAGACTGACCAATCACTGAATACAACAGCGGGAGCAAAAGGCTGTTCCCCATGACAATAGACTCCTCTAATAGATCGCTTGACCACTAGGATCAATAGGCTTTGTTAAAGCGGAACTACACTGCATCTGAGCACCACAAACTAAAAATGCTATTTATTGCATTTTTGATATTCAAAGCAAACTCACCCATCTATTGTGTCTTCATGCTTTGGTTTGCTGAGCAACCACTTTGAAACATCCCCTATCCCCCAGCATTTCTACCCGTGACCTGACCATCTTGATTAAGGGCAGAGGGCAGTTGAGAGCCCCTATAGCAAGCACAGACCTTGGCTCAGCCCTTTCCCCTGCGCTAAAAAACTTGGTATATGAAGAATAGTTACATTGATAATGATAAAGCATGCACACAAATTTGTGATAGCATGGAAAAAATAAAGTAGGAAAGTCCAAACAGTATCCCGTAGGCTGGGTTCAGAATGAGAAAGTGCAATCTTCCATTACCAGTGAAAGTAAAACACCAAACCAAATGCACGCTTACCAGAGGCACGCGGGAATGAGCTTGCGGCTATATACCCAGCCAGGGCCTTTCAAGAAAATATCAGGAATCAAACTGCCAGGAAACACAGATCCAGGATCGGTATCACGTTCAATAAGTGGAAAGGGCCCTCCGGTACCAACTCATCAGGGCATGAAAGAAAAAGGGACTTCCTATAGTGTAATACCGTAATAAAAGGTTTATTAGTAAAAAAGAATAACACTTACAGACTTGGATAAAAATCAAGCACGAGTAGCCGGCCGGCTTGCGATCGCCCGTGACTCTCCAGGAACCACACCCGGTACGTCAGTGCGTCCTGTCTGCCCAACGCGCGTTTCATCATATAATGACGTCGTCTGGGGCACGGGCGACACACTGACGCATCGCGTATATATGCATACCACTGGGAACCAAGCCTCGTTCTGAGGTAAGGACAAAGGCAGGTCACAACTGGGCACAACTACTCCTCCTCCTACTGACCACAAACCCTGAGGCCATGTTCATTCTTACTAATTCTGGGCCCAGGACATTTAATACCCTCATTGGCCACAATTCAGTTCCCTTAAAGTCTGAAGGACAGTAAACTGGCCCTTTGAAAAGTTTGGAGACCCCTGCTCTAGAAGCTGGAAATCTCTGCAGTACACACCCCTAGTCCTGTGATCTCCACTAACTTCCCGGTTTCCCTGCCAAATGACTGCCTTGCCGCACTGTTCTGTTTCAAGCACCGTTTTATGCATTGACATACTTCCTTTAAACCTTTGTCCATCATCTGCTGAAAAAGTGCCCTCCACAGACAGCTCAACTCTCCAATAAGACATGCAAGTTTAATTCAATGTAGTTTCATTTGTGAAAAAGTAGTACATGGATGTTAACCCACCATATCAACGTGTAAATAGATAACGATCTTCTACACTTATGAAGGCTGGAGGGAACATTAAGAATAAGGTAAGGGAGGGGGGTCTAGCTTAGGACTAACTCCCATAATGCAAACATGCAGGTAAACTGGAATATACCATTTACAGACATTACATTACAAGCTGTAGTTAAACTGGATTACCGCTAAGTATCAGCACAAAGGTCTTTATACATTACATAATGAGTCCATTGCAATGTGGTGGGAACACGTTAAAAGAAAAGTATGGGATTTTTTTTTTCAGTATTCGATGCTGCATCTGTCCCCGGTGCCTCTGCACTGAGAAACGAGTGATCGAACATCGCCGATAGCTCGGTTCTCACAGTTCCCCAAGCAGAGAGCTGCTGACTGTCAATCAGCAGCTCTCCCCTCTGCTCCTCCTTGCTCACTGGAGCGCTGAGCTGTGGAGGGGTGGGGAGTGGCCGTCTCAGGCTCTCAGCAGGTTCGCTATGGGTCACAGGAGTGCAATGCGTTTTGCACTCCTGTGACCCGTTTTCAGCAGAGGGCGGGCTGAAGTCCGCTCTCTGCTGACGTCACAGAAATCAGTCCAGGCACTTGGCAGATCCAGACTTCCATTGTTAGGATGGCGAGGTGCCTGGACTGATTTCTGTGACGTCAGCAGAGAGCGGACTTCAGCCCGCCCTCTGCTGAAAACGGGTCACAGGAGTGCAAAACGCATTGCACTCCTGTGACTCATAGGAGAAGCCCAGCCAAACGAGCTTAGGCTGGACTTCTCCTTTAAGCATTCCAGAACATGCATTGTGAATACAAAATGGTCGCCATTCATGAGTGCAAAGTCTTATTGAATGAGGTGGAGAGCCTGACCTCACTGCCCTGCCTTACCACTTCGTCCAGTCAGATAATGCCTTGCATTCATTGAATAAATGCAAAAGTATCTCTGAATGGCACCCATGCAGAGCGGCTGATCTCCTGTATTCATAGTGCAGTAAGGCAGTGGCTTGGCATGGAACCCGGAAGTTAGCAGAGATCACCAGACAGCAGTTCCTACTACAGTGATTTCCCGTTTTAGAGGAATCCCATCAGTATGGTAAATGCATAGTTGCATTGGTCCAAGCTGAACTAATATTTCTATATAAAAATATCCATACCTGGAATTCTTCATTAAAGCTGATCTCCAGACTAATCTTCCCCAAGCTAATCCCTAACTTAGACTTTGAAAACATGTTTGCCTAAATGGCCCAAATACTTAGTTTAGGTGGTGTGGCCAAATAATAATAGACTTTAGTGAGTTCAGAAATAAACTTGATATAGGAGCTTTAAGTAGGGATGGGGTATTTGCATTGCTGTAAAGTGGCTGTAAACCCTTACATATACCCAGGGAAGTGACTGGCCTCAGGTAATATAAATGTAGCACCCTCTAGTGTGCTGCTAGTGTTAGGGCAGGCAAATTTAAGATTTGACTCATGCTTAGTTTGAAAGCCTGAAATTGGGTCAGGATTATTACAGGTCAGGCTGGATGGCTCACAAAGGCAGTTCTCTGGTACCTCCCCTGGATCTAGAAGTTTCTCCAAACTTCTAGAAGTTTCTCCAAACTTCTAGAAGTTCATGGGCGGAGGCCAGGAGGGACTGATCTGCAAACTTGAGGGAACTTGGGCAATCCCCACGCAGAATGCTCTGGCAGGGTGGCTAGGTCAGCCCTTAATTATAGAGGAGTCATGCCTGCAGGGGAGTTGGGTGGAAGATGGAGTGCTAAAAAAGGCTGTTGGTGGCCTAGGAGGGGTCTCCTGAGTCTAGAGGGGGCTCTGTCTCTAGACTGGGGCTCAATCTGGCTTGGAAGAATCCTTTCAGTGTCCAGTTTGAGAAGGAATCTTGCCTAAGAGCAGCAGGGAGCAGGGATTGGGTGATCAGACGTCCCTGATTTCCGGGGACAGTCACCGGACTGAGAACACTCTCCCCAGATTGAAGGGGCGGCGTCAGGCAGGGCCACTTTTTAAGCCAGTACAATACCCTTAATGAGCACCAGGTCCAGGGGGGGGGGGGGGGGGGGCTGCACCTTCCTTGTCCTTGCAGTTTGTAAAAAGTCGGTCGGGATAGCTGTGGGGTAGGCTGTCTTCAACACTCCCCTGTTGTCTAATCAGCTTAGGCTGTCCCTCGTGGATGTTCACTACATGTCACTTCATACTGCCCTAACCTGCCGTATACTGTCACTATATACTGCCCTAACCTGCCATATACTGTCACTATATACTGCCCTAACTTGCCATATACTGTCACTACATACTGCCCTAACCTGCTGTATACTGTCACTACATACTGCCCTAACCTGCCGTATACTGTCATTATATACTGCCCTAACCTGCCGTATACCGTCACTATATACTGCCCTAACCTGCCATATACTATCACTATGTACTGCCCTAACCTGCCGTATACTGTCACTACATACTGCCCTAACCTGCCGTATACTGTCACTGTACTGCCCTAACCTGCCATATACTGTCACTGTACTGCCCTAACCTGCCCTAACCTGCTGTATACTGTCACTATATACTGCCCTAACCTGCCGTATACTGTCACTATATACTGCCCTAACCTGTCGTATACTGTCACTACATACTGGCCTAAGCTGCCGTACACTGTCACTACATACTGCCCTAACCTGCCGTATACTGTCACTATATACTGCCCTAACCTGCCATATACTGTCACTATATACTGCCCTAACTTGCCATATACTGTCACTACATACTGCCCTAACCTGCCGTATACTGTCATTATATACCGCCCTAACCTGCCGTATACCGTCACTATATACTGCCCTAACCTGCCATATACTATCACTATGTACTGCCCTAACCTGCCGTATACTGTCACTACATACTGCCCTAACCTGCCGTATACTGTCACTGTACTGCCCTAACCTGCCATATACTGTCACTGTACTGCCCTAACCTGCCCTAACCTGCTGTATACTGTCACTGTACTGCCCTAACCTGCCCTAACCTGTCGTATACTGTCACTACATACTGCCCTAACCTGCCGTACACTGTCACTACATACTGCCCTAACCTGCCGTACACTGTCACTACATAATGCCCTAACCTGCCGTATACTGTCACTACATACTGAACTAACCTGCCATATACTGTAACTATATACTGCCCTAACCTGCCGTATACTGTCACTATATACTGCCCTAACCTGCCGCATACTGTCACTATATGTATGGTCTTATGGCTGCACCAGCTTTAATGAGAAGGTGTGCCCCCCAAATATCTTGTTTGTGTATTGTATGGATTCTGACCAAATCCTTTTGGGATAGGAGCACCCTAGTCCCTCATTAGTACCTCATTAGTGTCCACTTGTGTCATAGGTGGAGACCTTTAAATTCTCCCATTTAGAAGAGTGTAGCTCTCATGGTTCAGAGAAGCAGGATCTCACAAATCTATGGATAGTGTAGGACCCACCAGTGGCGTAGCGTGGGTTGTCTGCACCCGGGGCAAGGCAAGTAATTTGCGCCCCCCCCCAACCTGCGGACTTTTAGCTATCCCTGAGTCCCTTCAAATACAATAGTACTGACCTACCTGATTCCTATACTGACCACTACACACTACACTGTCCACTACACTGAGAACTACACTGTCCACTATACTATACTGTCCACTATACTACACTGACCACTATACTGTCCACTATATTACACTGACCACTATACTGTCCACTACACTGACCACTACACTACACTGTCCACTATACTACACTGACCACTATACTACACTGTCCACTATACTACACTGAACACTATACTATACTGTCCACTATATTACACTGGCCACTATACTGTCCACTACACTGACCACTACACTACACTGTCCACTATACTACACTGACCACTATACTACACTGTCCACTATACTACACTGTCCACTATACTACACTGTCCACTATACTACACTATACTGACCACCATACTTCACTGTCCACTATACTACACTATACTGACCACTATACTACACTACAATACACTGTCCACTATACTACACTGACCACTATACTACACTGACCACCATACTACACTGACCACTATAGTACACTACACTGACCACTATAGTACACTACACTGACCACTATACTACACTACACTGACCACTATACTACACTACACTGACCACTATACTACACTACAATGACCACTATACTACACTACAATGACCACTATACTACACTACAATGACCACTATACTACACTGTCCACTATACTACACTACACTGTCCACTATACTACACTACACTGACCACCATACTACACTGTCCACTATACTGTCCACTATACTACACTATACTGACCACCATACTACATTGTCCACTATACTACACTATACTGACCACCATACTACACTGACCATTATACTACACTACACTACACTGACCACTATACTGACCACTATACTACACTGTCCACTATACTACACTATACTGACCACTATACTGAGCACTATACTACACTGTCCACTATACTGTCCGCTACACCGACCAAATACAATAGTACTGACCTACCTGATTCCTATACTGACCACTACACACTACACTGTCCACTACACTGAGAACTACACTGTCCACTATACTATACTGTCCACTATACTACACTGACCACTATACTGTCCACTATATTACACTGACCACTATACTGTCCACTACACTGACCACTACACTACACTGTCCACTATACTACACTGACCACTATACTACACTGTCCACTATACTACACTGAACACTATACTATACTGTCCACTATATTACACTGGCCACTATACTGTCCACTACACTGACCACTACACTACACTGTCCACTATACTACACTGACCACTATACTACACTGTCCACTATACTACACTGTCCACTATACTACACTATACTGACCACCATACTTCACTGTCCACTATACTACACTATACTGACCACTATACTACACTACAATACACTGTCCACTATACTACACTGACCACTATACTACACTGACCACCATACTACACTTACCACTATAGTACACTACACTGACCACTATAGTACACTACACTGACCACTATACTACACTACACTGACCACTATACTACACTACACTGACCACTATACTACACTACAATGACCACTATACTACACTACAATGACCACTATACTACACTACAATGACCACTATACTACACTGTCCACTATACTACACTACACTGTCCACTATACTACACTACACTGACCACCATACTACACTGTCCACTATACTGTCCACTATACTACACTATACTGACCACCATACTACATTGTCCACTATACTACACTATACTGACCACCATACTACACTGACCATTATACTACACTACACTACACTGACCACTATACTGACCACTATACTACACTGTCCACTATACTACACTATACTGACCACTATACTGAGCACTATACTACACTGTCCACTATACTGTCCGCTACACCGACCACTACACTACACTAAACTGACCACTATACTACACTGTCCACTATACTATGCTATACTGACCACCATACTACACTGTCCACTATACTACACTATACTGACCACTATACTGAGCACTATACTACACTGTCCCCTATACTGTCCGCTACACCGACCACTACACTACACTAAACTGACCACTATACTACACTGACCACTATACTACGCTATACTGACCACCATACTACACTGACCACTATACTACACTGTCCACTATACCACACTATACTGACCACCATACTACACTGTCCACTACACTACACTGTCCACTACACTACACTGTCCACTACACTACACTGTCCACCATACTACACTGTCCACCATACTACATTATACTGACCACCATACTACATTACACTGTCCACTATAATACACTGACCACTATACTACACTATACTGACCACCATACTACACTGCCCAGTGCCACTATACTACACTACACTGTCCACTATACTACACTGACAACTATACTACACTATACTGACCACTATACTACACTGTCCACTATACTACATTACACTGACCACTATACTACACTATACTGACCACCATACTACACTGTCCACTATACTACATTACACTGTCCACTATACTACACTACACTGTCCACTATACTACACTACACTGTCCACTATACTACACTACACTGTCCACTATACTATACTGTCCACTACACTACACTGACCTCCATACTAAACTACACTATACTGACCACTATACTAACCACCATACTACACTACACTGTCCACTATACTACACAACACTATACTGACCACCATACTACACTGTCCACTATACTACACTGTCCACTATACTGACTACCATACTGCACTACACTGACCACTATGCTACACTACACTGACCACCACACTATACTACACTGTCCACTACACTATACTGACCACTATACTGTCCACTACACTAACCACCATACTGACCACTATAATACACTACACTGACCTCCATACTAAACTACACTATATTGACCACTATACTATACTAACCACTATACTGTCCCTTATACTACACTGACCACTATACTACACGACACTATACTGACCACCATACTACACTGTCCACTATACTACACAACACTGACCACTACACCCCATACTGACCACTACACTACACTGACCTCCATACTAAACTACACTATAATGACCACTATACTAACCACTATACTACACTGACCACTATACTACACTATACTGACCACTATACTGTCCTGCCTACAGTCTCTATTGCCCCCCCCCCCGGCCAGTAACAAGACTCTCACGAGGGAGTCTCACTCACCTTCTTATCCTGGCCTGCATCGATCCGGATGAGGAGGAGAAGACGGCACGGCTCACATTCTTCTCTCCCGTGCGCTCTGCCTGCTGCCATGTTCAGTGTCCAGCGCCCTGTGATTGGGCGTATGGGGGGTCATGTGCGGAGGCGGGACTTCAGGAGCGATCAAGGACAGGCCAGCCCTACGCCTCACATGACCCCCATACGCCCAATCACAGGGCGCCGGACACTTAACATGGGGGCAGGAGCGCGGGGCAACACAGGAATTTGAAATTAGGAGGCAGCCAGTGACACATACTGGCGCCCCCCTAAATGTCGCGCCCGGGGCCACGGCACCCCCTGCACCCCCCACGCTACGCCACTGGGACCCACTAATCTTGGGGTACTTTGTCGCAGTAAGTGGGCTTAGCACCATATAGCAATATGGTGTGACCAAATCCCCATATTTTTGAAAATGTTTTTTTGAGAATGTTTAGGTGTTTTTAAATTAGCCTTGCTGGAGGTGAATCTTTTTGCATGTGTGCGCTGTATTATTTTTCTTCTATTGTATGGTCTTATGGCTGCACCAGCTCTAATGAGAAGGTGTGCCCCCCAAATATCTTGTTTGTGTAACTATATACTGCCCTAACCTGCCGTATACTGTCACTATATACTGCCCTAACCTGCCGCATACTGTCACTATATACTGCCCTAACCTGCCGTACACTGTCACCATATACTGCCCTAACCTGCTGTATACTGTCACTATATACTGCCCCAACCTGCTGTACACTGTCACTACATACTGAACAACCTGCCGTATACTGTAACTACATACTGCCCTAACCTGCCGTACACTGTCACTACATACTGAACTAACCTGCTGTATACTGTCACTACATACTGAACTAACCTGTCGTATACTGTCACTGTACTGCCCTAGCCTGCCATATACTGTCACTGTATTGCCTTAACCTTTTTTTTAATCTCATGAAATATGAGAAATAACGTATATATCCTACAATTATTCCATAAACACTGCATATATCATCTGAGGAAAATATGCTTATAAAATTTTACAAAATTTTATAAATAGTTTACCATTTGCCAATAAAAAAAAAAAAAAATATGTCCCCGGATTTCATTTAAAAAATCTGGTCACCTTAAGCAAGGAGGACAGAGTGAGTACATTGAAACACCCAGGAATTCACAGGGGAGAGATTGACACATGTAGCGAGTTTACAAAGGACAGCGCTGTGCTTAACCCTTTATCCCTTGTCCTGGGAGATCTTCAGAGCAGCCAGGAGGGCTGGTAGACAAGCAGCCAAGAGGGCTGGTAGTACCTACAGGCAGTGGAGCTCGAAGCAGTTCTACAAGAGGAGAGGAAATACTCCTCCATGCAGTTTTGCAACATTTTCTGCTATTTTCCAATGGGGGCTGAGAGCTCCTGGTCCATAAGGGACTTTGCAACTGATCCAAGAGACTGGGTGTTTCTAGCGAGGAGAGCAGTCTAGGATCTTTTCTCTGTACATAGGAAGGAAGTTGTCCTAATCTGTTGTTCTTCAAGTCAAGTTGGGCATCCAATAATTCCTATAACCAATCCAAGTTGTTTTCAAAACTTTTTTTAAAGCAACAAAACCAAACTGTCACCTACCTTGTGGACAAGCCCGACTTGCAGGGGATGGCCTCTCTTGCGGCTCCAAATCGAGGGCCCTGGTAGGGTGAACAGGAAGCACGGGAGTCAAGAGTGGCATGAGTGCCTGGCAGGATCAACGGCAGAGGTGGGTCTGGAACTCAGGAAGCACTGTGCAGAAGAACCTCAGACTGAGCCGGAAGGTAGAACGGAACCTGGAGGAAGCTGGACAGCAGACTGGAGCTGGACAGCAGACTGGAACTGGACAGCAGACTGGAACTGGACAGCAGACTGGAACTGGACAGCAGACTGGAGCTGGACAACAGACTGGAGCTGGACAGCAGACTGGAACTGGACAGCAGACTGGAGCTGGACAACAGACTGGAACCGGACAGCAGACTGGAACTGGACAGCAGACTGGAACTGGACAGCAGACTGGAGCTGGACAGCAGACTGGAACCGGACAGCAGACTGGAACCGGACAGCAGACTGGAACTGGACAGCAGACTGGAACCGGACAGCAGACTGGAACCGGACAGCAGACTGGAACTGGACAGCAGACTGGAGCTGGACAGCAGACTGGAACTGGACAGCAGACTGGAGCTGGACAGCAGACTGGAACTGGACAGCAGACTGGAGCTGGACAGCAGACTGGAACCGGACAGCAGACTGGAACTGGACAGCAGACTGGAACTGGAACCAGGATACTGAGACTGGAGAGTCAGACAAGCCGGGTCGGTAGTCAGGCAGACAGTGGAGGTGCCAGAGGGTCAGGCAGAAGGGTAGTCAGACAAACCGGGTCGGTAGTCAGGCAGACAGTGGAGGTGCCAGAGGATCAGGCAGAAGAGTAGTCAGACAAGCCGGGATCGGATGCAGGCGGATGACAGGGATGGTCGGAGACAAGCCGGGATCAGATACAGGCAGAGAACAAGGATAGTCAGGAGCAGGTTCTCAAGGATCAAAACACACGTAACGCTGTAGAGCAGACAGCAAGATCCCAGTATGAAAGTCTGGTTTAAATAGCCTGCCTGGTGCTAATGGGCGCGCTAATGGGCGCGTGCGCCTAACTACATGCTCAGGGTGCCTGTTACTGGCAGGATCTTCCTGACACAAGCCCATGAACTGATTTCTTGTGTCTGGTTGCAAGTTGGAAATGCGTGTTACCTGGCTTTACAGAAATGTGGGCAACCAGTAGCCAGCAGCTCCCGCCGGGGTAGCGCTACACACAGATATGAAACAAATCCTCCTGTATAAGTTGTACATGTTTATTAGCAGTTTTCTCTTCTCTACAGCCGTTCAAAGTCCAAAAGTTATAAAGCTTGTCTGAGCTTCCAGAAAACAGGGGGCAGAGATCTGAAGTTACACTCTGCAGAACTCAGTGAGGAGAGCTGTAAAACCTGAATGGAAGGAGGGGGCATTCACACAGCACACAGGAACTGAGCTGCGGCTGTCAATCTCAGGCTGTGTGTGGGAGCTCGTCACCTTTTACCTCTTGGTGTCAGAAAAACTTTTTAGAAGTGACTCATGCATAAAGCAGAGGAACAAAGCAGCAGACATAAATGACACACTGGATAATGTGTGAGGTAAAGTATACAAGCTTGCAAAACTCCGTTTGTAAATGGATAGAAAACTGGCTAAAAGACCAAATTCAGAGAGTAGTGGTTAATGATTCATAATCTGAATGGTCTAGGGTTCTTAGTGGTGTACCCCAAGGTTCAGTGTTGGGACCCTTACTTTCTAATGTAGTTATAAATGATATAGGGTCCAGTGTTGTCAACCGTCTGTATTTTTATGGGCAGCCCATAAAAACAGAGCACTTTTTCTCCTGCCCGTAAATGCCTGTAGCTGGAGAAAAGTGCCAGTAAAAATGGCTGGGACTGGCTCGGCTTGAAAATGCGCATGCACAGTTAACGGTGATGCCCGAGCCGATCCAAACCTATATTTGCCAGTGCCAGCAAGCATGGACCAGTGCCAGCGGGCAGGTCTGGCAGAGGCTGTGCAGCGCGCCAACTCAAGTCGAGTGATGATGTCATGGTGCATTTCTGTCACACCGCCACAGGAGCAAAGCGAGCGTAACAGAGAAGCTAAAGGCTGTCCTGTGCTGTTGCGCAGTGGGAGTGCGCCTCTGCAGGGGGCAGTTTTAAGATAATGTCTGAGTTGTGTTATATTTTATGGAGCATTTATTTATGTCTCACACCTGGTAGAATGGTATCTGCTGATTCCATGGCTCTGGTGGTAAGAGATGAAAAGGCACTGGCATGGGAGTCCCTGGTTTTACTGCATAGGAAGCAGTTACCAGGCAAAAGGGGCAGTGCCTGGTGAGATTTTAAAGAATCACAGATGTCCACAATCTCTAACCACCTCCCATATCCTGTCCCTAGCCTCTAACCATCTCCCATATCCTGTCCCTAGCCTCTAACCATCTCCCATATCCTGTCTGCAGCCTCTAACCACCTCTTGTATCATGTCCGCAGCCTCTGACATCTCCTGGATCATATCTGCAATCTCTCAATATCTCCTTGTATCATGTCCGCAGCCTCTAACCATCTTCTGTATCATGTCCGCAGTCTCTGACCATCTCTTGTATCATGTCCGCAGTCTCTGACCATCTCTTTTATCATGTCCGAAGCGCATACCTTAACCATCTCTTGTATCATGTTTGAAGCTCCTAACCATCCCTTGCATTATGTCCGCAGCCTCTAACCTTCTCTTATATCATATCCGCAGCCCCTAACCATCTCTTGTATCATGTCCGCAGTCCCTAACCATCTCTTGTATCATGTCCGCAGCCCCTAACCACCTCTTGTATCATGTCCGCAGCCCCTAACCATGTCTTGTATCATATCTGCAGCCTCTAACTATCTTGTGTATCATGTCCGCAGCCTCTAACCATCTCTTGTATCATGTCTGCAGTGTCTGACCATCTCTTGTATCATGTCCACAGCCTCTAACCATCTCTTGTATCATGTCCGCAGCCCCTAACCATCTCTTGTATCATGTCCGCAGCCCCTAACCACCTCTTGTATCATGTCCGCAGCCCCTAACCATCTCTTGTATCATATCTGCAGCCTCTAACCATCTTGTGTATCATGTCCGCAGCCTCTAACCATCTCTTGTATCATGTTCACAGCCTCTAACCATCTCTTCTACTATGTCTGCTGTGTCTGACCATCTCTTGTATCATATCCGCAGCCTCTAACCATCTCTTGTATCATGTCTGCAGTCTCTGAGGGGGAGCCTGGAGAGGAGTCAAGAGTGAGAGTGCTGCCGGGATGGGGATCACGGGAGGAGTCAGATATGTGTGGACTGTGGGGAGGAGACTATAGGATAAAACCAGAGCTACCAAGCTGGAGCCTGGAGAGAACCGCCTGACCAAGCCCTGCTAGGTGCACCTGAGAGGAGGACAGTGACAGCGCCTCAAGGCCAGTGTTTGGTAGGAGTGAATACAATAATGTAAGGGGGCACTGATATAAGGGTTCCCCTTTTATCAGTAACCCCACCCTTGCCTTAGTGTATGCACTCTGCAGAAGGTGGTCTCTGGTCACCAGAGTCCCCCCACATCAGGGTTCCCCTGCATTCCCATTTACATCAGAGTCTGCAGGATTCCTCCTTACAGTGCAAGGGGAACTCTGCGGATCTGGATGTAAAGGGGAACTCTTATGTAAAGGCCAATGCTGCAGACCCTAATGTAAGTGGGAACTCTGAAGTAAAGGGGAACTCAATGGACTCTGTTATAAGGTGGTCTCTGGTCACCAGAGCCCCCTTTTACATCAGAGTTCCCCCTTAGATCATGATCTGCAGCCTTCCCCTTTACATCAGAGTTCGCCTTGCACTGTAAGGGGGAATCCTGCAGACTCTGATGCATAGGGGATCTCTGTGCTGGCTAGGTTTTATTAACCTCGCCTTCATGAAAATGGAGAAATATGGTTTTTGACTTTTGTTTTAAATTAAACACATTGCTTAATCTGGATACACACTATACAATTTTCTGTAGATTTTTTCCTTCAGATTTACGAAAACCACATAATATGAAGTCAAACGTTAAGAGTTTCAATTTGTATGCAATTAGCTTGTTGTTTTGAAAAAACCATAGACTTACTGGCTGGATCACTAGATGAAAATAGAAGAAAGAAAGCCTAAAAATAAAACAAATGCAGCAATCACATCATAGAACTGGTAAGCTGCAATACATTAAATGTTTGCTTTTGGGTTTAATGCCGCTTTAAAGTCTGGCACTGACAAAATCAATACTTTTTCGTTTTGGGTAGCATGGGGAAAAGTTTGAAATTCTATTATAATTTATTGCTGTCTGTAGCCCATTAGAGAAATTTTCCCCAGTAAAATAAATTACATTTGATATGAAGATATAATAATTAATACAGAACAGAAATACATAAGCTGTCACATTTTGAAAGGTTCAGGCTGAGATTCTGATCTTGACCTCAATACCTGGTAAGTCACTGACCTCAATCTAGCATGCAAGTGGGAGTTTAGAATTTTATTTTCACTGACCACATGCTTGTTCCAGGTCAGAAATTCAGTAGGTAGTGAAGCCAGGATCATGATGACAGCCCCAGGACCCTCACCTTAAAAATTTGTCAGCAATGACATCATATTTCTATTCTCCGAGGCTCACTTTAAAGTGTACACTTGTATCAGAGCAACCCCAGCCTTCCCTCATCCAAAGGTGCAGTTACACTTTAAATATTCTTTTTATGTGTAAAATACCAATTCTACACTTATGCGAAATTTATATATTTGAATTGAACATTTTAATGAGGAATTTTTCATATAATAAAATAAAGATCACAGGTAAAATAATGGCTGTGGCTGAGTGAATTGACCAAATTAGGTTACATTCCAAAAGGTATCTCTATAAAAATGACATTGTATGATAAAAGCATAAAAGTGACAGCCAACCAAATAAACTCTTCAAAGTCATTAAAATTTAGTCAATGGTAGAGATAAGGGAACTGTAAGTTCTCCTTTCTCTGCTGGACCCAGTCCTGCTGCAACAGTCTCAGTACAGTTCTCTATAAATTAATTACTGCAATGTAAACTAATGATATTAGGCCTGAAACAACTAATCGAATAATCGACAACTAATCGACTATGAAATTAATCGATTACTATTTTCATAATCGAATAATCGGCCAGTAACATAATGGGGTTAAAAAAAGCAAAAATTAGTCCTTTATAGTGCAAAAAGAGCAAATCGCTACTGTAAATATTACTTTCACAGTTCTACAGTAAAAAAAAATGAACCCCTTACATTAGCGATTATCTGCCTTTTTTTTTTTTGTACTATAAAAGGGCTAATTTTAGTTTTTTTAACCCCATTATATTACTAAACCTCTTGAACCTGGTTCACATCTATGTGTTTTTTGGTGCTTTCTGCAGAAACGCACTACAGTTCATTTACATGGTTTCCTATGGGACACATTCACATCTATGCTTTTTTCAGCCACTGCGTATTTGGAAAGGGTCAGGGACTTTTTTAATGCAAAACTGTGCTTTTTTGGTTTATTATACTTCAATGGAGAAGCTGCAGAAGAACATGTAATGTGTTTTTGCAGCAATTTGTGTGTTTTTTAATCTGCTCAACGACAAAGTGTCCAAAAAAAAATCACAACGCACAGCAAAAAGCACTGCAGAAACAGATCAAAAGCGAACTGCATAGGTGTGTACCGAGCCTTATGCTGGCCACACGGATCAATTTTCAGACGAGAATATTCAGACGAAAAATCTTTGTACGTTCGCTAAATGAAAGAACGCTGTTTTAAATTTTCACTTGTTTTTAACATTCTGTTTTTAAAACGAATGTAAATATCTGAACGAAAATCACATACTGTCTGAAAATTCCTTTGACCAAGAAGTTTTCTATTTCCAAATTTTCCCGTCACTGTGGTTGAAAATGAACGTCGATTTTACCCCACTAATGATTAGAACGTTCTTAAAATTTACAGTTTTTTTTTTTTTTTTTGAAGGAAGAAATTAGTTTTTTTTAAATAAAAAAAATATGATCTCTGAGTCTGATGATATTTACCAGATTCACCCTTTAATAGTATATACAGTATATCTATCCTCTCATAGTATATACAGTATATCTCCTCTGTTATTCTCAGTGTGGATTAGATATTTTGCTCCCTAACCATATAGTTGGTTATTTATATTGACCACTGCATGGAAATATTTAATAATAAATTGCCTTTTTTTAAAACTTTACATATTAACTAAATTATACACCACACTTTTTTTTTTTTTTAAGGTTATTAACCGATTAATCGATTAATCGAAACAATAATCGGCCAACTAATCGATTATGAAAATAATCGTTAGTTGCAGCCCTAAATGATATATATATATATATATATATATATATATATATATATATATATATATATATTACAGTATCTCACAAAAGTGAGTGCACCCCTCACATTTTTGTAAATATTTAATTATTTCTTTTCATGTGACAACACTGAAGAAATGACACTTTGCTACAATGTAAAGTAGTGAGTGTACAGCTTGTATAACAGTGTAAATTTGTTGTCCCTTCAAAATATCTCAACACACAGCCATTAATGTCTAAACCTCTGGCAACAAAAGTGAGTACACCAAGTGAAAATGTCCAACTTGGGCCCAAAGTGTCAATATTTTGTGTGGCCACCATTATTTTGGGCATGGAGTTCACCAGAGTTTCACAGGTTGTCACTAGAGTCCTCTTCCACTCCTCCATGATGACATCACAGAGCTGATGGATGTTAGAGACCTTGCTATTCTCCACCTTCCGTTTGAGGATGCCCCACAGGTGATCAATAGGGTTTAGGTCTGGAGACATGCTTGGCTAGTCCATCACCTTTACTCTCAGCTTCTTTAGTAAGGCAGTGGTTGTCTTGGAGGTGTGTTTGGGGTCGTTATGTTAAAATACTGCCCTGCAGCCCATTCTCCGAAGGGAGGGGATCATGTTCTGCATGAGTATGTCACAGTACATGTTGGCATTCATGGTTCCCTCAATGAACTGTAGCTCCCCAGTGCCGGCAGCACTCATGCAGCGCCAGACCATGATAATCCCACCACCATGCTTGGCTGTAGGCAAGACACACTTGTCTTTGTACTCCTCACCTGGTTGCCATCACACAAGCTTGACACCATCTGAACCAAATAAGTTTATCTTGGTCTAATCAGACCATAGGACATGGTTCCAGTAATCCATGTCCTTAGTCTGCTTGTCTTCAGCAAACTGTTTGTGGGCTTTCTTGTGCATCATCTTTAGGAGAGCCTTTCTTCTGGGACGACAGCTATGCAGACCAATTTGATGCAATGTGCAGCGTATGGTCTGAGCACTGACAGGCTAGTCCCCCACCCCTTCAACATCTGCAAAAAAAGAGGGGTTTACACTTACAAGAAATCAGATAAAACAAGCTTGTCTCATAAAAGTATAGAGAGATTGCCACGAACGTCACCCAACACGTTTCGTCCCACTGCGTTGGGTGACATTTGTGGTAATCGCTCTATACCTTTATGAGACAAGCTTGTTTTATCCAATTTCTTGTAAGTGAAAACCCCTCTTTTTTTTTGCATAAAAAGACCATACAGAGTTACACTATGTGGATTTATTTATCTTTCATATCCAATGCTATGGGATAACCTCACATTTGAGATATACCTCAGAGTCTATCCTTCTAATGCAGGATCACCTGTTCCATATTGGAGTCTATCTTCCATTCATTGCTTTCCGTATGGATGATTTCATTGAGGTAATTTCCTCACCAATGCCTGCTTGACCCACGTGCTATACAGTACGTGTGTCCACCTTGTCTGGTAAGTGTGCCAACCTTACTTTTTCTCCGTTTGCACTTTATGATCAAGTATTTTTCAAGATTCGTCACTGTATTTCATTTACATCTATGGACTTTCTTTTTCACCATTATATTTCATACTGTCTACTCAAGATGGACTAATATGATTTATTTGTTTATTTTGATCATTCCACCCAAGTTTTTATTGTTTGCATTTATATGTTCACTTATTTACACATTTTGAGCGCTACACTATTTGTTTTTTATTTGTTTTGCACTTTGTGTCTACTGGAGTGTTGGCGGCTCACCCAGTTTTCCCTTTGCGCAATTTCCTTATATATTATAAAGCACTGGAGATCTGGGTTCCTTCTCCCCAGAAGGGTTGAGAGCCTGAGGGGCGGCTGCTCTCAGGCAGCACATGGACTGTGCAGCTGTTCTAAAGGCCTCAGTGGTTCCAGGACTGAGGGTCTGGATAGTTCTGCTTAGAAGCTGAATGCAGGACCTCACCACAAGGGATCTCGTCTGGAGAAGGACTGTCTTACCTACTGACCCATGTCCGGAGAAAGCTGGAAGGTGGCAGCTGACCAGGGGACTTGTGAGGAGTAAAGACCCTAAATTGATTCCTGTGCAGTGATCTGGAAATCCCATTGGCTACCAGTAGTTGTACAAAGAAAAAGAGGCGCCTCTAGGTGTAGACTTTAAAACAATAAAACTTTTTATTGTTTTTTCTTTTTCTCTTTCTCTTTTTCTTTGTGCTTCTCCTCAGGATTTTGGAACCCGGTTTCAGTTCCCATTGAAGGCAGCCCTATATGTGGACTCATTGTCCTGGTTCTGGACCTTTGGACTTTTTTCCTCTATATACATGGTTTTTATACTATAGATATATATATCCACTATTGTGGCCTCTTTTATGCACCTGCCTTTGAATGTATTTTTATATTCCGAGATGTTTTTAAAGTTTTAAATGTTTTCCTTTAGACACACTTTTGGTTTTTCTTTCATATATACCAGTTTGTGGGTTAGGGTTCTTTTTTGCTGCTTTTTCCAGTTCATTGCGCCTACACTTGTATAGTAGTTGTGCATAGTCACAAGGTAACCAGATACCAAAGTAACTTGCCTCACGGTCTCCAGCTGGGAAGTCCTAGCCTGTTCAGAAAGTTGCCTTATGGTCTTCAGCTGTGGAGGTTTAGACTGATCAACATTCACAATCATTTACTTAAAGCGGAGCTCGACCCGATTTTATGACAATAGCTCAAGAGGACTACCGCAATGTCCTAATGAAAAAATGGACCTTTTTTTTTTTTTTTTTTTCACTGTACCTTTGTTGTTCAGATCAAATTGTTTAGTTCCTGGATGACAGCCTGCGGATATGGGCGGGTTTAGTGCGGCTAACTCGTCATTTCCTATTAGCCGCACTGGCTCCTGGGAGCTTGTGTCATTGTTCCCAGGAGTCAGTGCGGCGGCCTGGCGCGAGTTATCGCGTGATTTCAATCCTGGAAGTGACGCTGATTATCTCAGTTGCCATCACAACGGGGCGGGACTTCCGACGACGCCACCCGTTGTGATGGCAACATGAGCTGTTTACGGAGATCCGATTTAAGGTTACTGCGCATGCGCGAGATCGGGAATACAACGGGCGGTGCATGCTGGTCGATCAGCGGCACAATATCCCGGAAGAGGATGCCTGTGGGTTTCACATGCCCACAGGCAAGATGAGAACCGTCAGCAGAAATGTTTAAAAGTTAATTCTTTGGGAGAAAACCGACATCCGAAATTAACAAAAACGGAACAAGTGAGTAACATATTTCACAGAAATAATCTTTGTCATTTTCCAAAAATTAAAAAAACGTTGTAGACAGTGGAACCCCGCTTTAAGAAGAAGATTGTCCTCTAATTGCTATGGGATAATCATGTTGGAGTATCCCATGCCCCAACCCCCTTTCCTGCTAAGTTGGATCTGGTGTGAATGGACTGGTGCTTGTGGGGATGGGCAGCCTTTGTACTTTTAGGGAAGAACCAGCTATTAGCAGCCCCTTCAGGGCTAGCGCTACACATACATGTACCCCTTGTCTGGATAAAGTATGTTAACACAATATTAGATCTTCCTGTTTGTACTGCAGATCACTTCTATAGACTGCACAGGGAGGTGCAGCATGGTCACACTCAGGGCCGTCTTTAATTTTGATTGGGCCCTGGGCAAACATTTTCTTGGGCCCCCCCCCCCCCTCCATTCTGAGACATACAAAAAATAGCAGGTAGACTCAAAATCAGTTTACTGCAGCAGATCACGCAGCGATTGCAATTGTTTGCCAGAGGTTACAGCCTATCATTACTGCTCAATGACTGGTTTCTAGAGGTTACAACACATAATTTCTGCTTACCGATTGGTTGCTAGAGGTTAATGTACATTATTAGCGCTCACTAATTGGTTGCTAGGGGTTACAGCACATCATTAGCACTTACTGATTGGTTGGTAGAGATTAAAGCAGATCACTACTGTTTGCTGATTGGTTGCTAGAGGTTCATGCACATCATTACCTCTCACTGAGCAGTGGAGCAATCCCAAATAATTGAGCAAGTAAAGGGGCACATTAATACACATACTACAGGAGAGGTTCAGAGACTGCGGACATACAGCAGGAGACAACAGAGACTGTGGACATACTGCAGGAGACAATCAGAGACTGCGGACATACTGCAGGAGACAATCAGAGACTGCGGACATACTGCAGGAGACAATCAGAGACTGCGGACATACTGCAGGAGACAATCAGAGACTGCGGACATACTGCAGGAGACAATCGGAGACTACGGACATACTGCAGGAGACAATCGGAGACTACGGACATACTGCAGGAGATTACCAGAGACTGCGGACATACTGCAGGAGACAATCAGAGACTGCGGACATACTGCAGGAGACAATCAGAGACTGCGGACATACTGCAGGAGACAATCGGAGACTGCGGACATACTGCAGGAGATTACCAGAGACTGCGGACATACTGCAGGAGATTACCAGAGACTGCGGACATACTGCAGGAGACAATCAGAGACTGCGGACATACTGCAGGAGACAATCAGAGACTGCGGACATACTGCAGGAGGCAATCAGAGACTGCGGACATACTGCAGGAGACAATCAGAGACTGCGGACATACTGCAGGAGACAATCGGAGACTGCGGACATACTGCAGGAGACAATCAGAGACTGCGGACATACTGCAGGAGACAATCAGAGACTGCGGACATACTGCAGGAGACAATCAGAGACTGCGGACATACTGCAGGAGACAATCAGAGACTGCGGACATACTGCAGGAGACAATCAGAGACTGCGGACATACTGCAGGAGACAATCAGAGACTGCGGACATACTGCAGGAGACAACAGAGACTGCGGACATACTGCAGGAGACAATCGGAGACTACGGACATACTGCAGGAGACAATCAGAGACTGCGGACATACTGCAGGAGACAATCGGAGACTGCGGACATACTGCAGGAGACAATCAGAGACTGCGGACATACTGCAGGAGATTACCAGAGACTGCGAACATACTGCAGGAGACAATCAGAGACTGCGGACATACTGCAGGAGACAATCAGAGGCTGCGGACATACTGCAGGAGACAATCAGAGACTGTGAACATACTGCAGGAGACAATCAGAGACTGCGGACATACTGCAGGAGACAATCAGAGACTGCGGACATACTGCAGGAGACAATCAGAGACTGCGGACATACTGCAGGAGACAATCAGAGACTGCGGACATACTGCAGGAGATTACCAGAGACTGCGGACATACTGCAGGAGACAATCAGAGACTGCGGACGTACTGCAGGAGACAATCAGAGACTGCGGACATACTGCAGGAGACAATCAGAGACTGCGGACGTACTGCAGGAGACAATCAGAGACTGCGGACATACTGCAGGAGACAATCAGAGACTGCGGACATACTGCAGGAGATTACCAGAGACTGCGGACATACTGCAGGAGACAATCAGAGACTGCGGACATACTGCAGGAGACAACAGAGACTGCGGACATACTGCAGGAGACAATCGGAGACTGCGGACATACTGCAGGAGACAATCAAAGACTTCGGACATACTGCAGGAGACAATCGGAGACTGGGGACATACTGCAGGAGACAATCAGAGACTGCGGACATACTGCAGGAGACAATCAGAGACTGCGGACATACTGCAGGAGACAATCAGAGACTGCGGACATACTGCAGGAGACAATCAGAGGCTGCGGACATACTGCAGGAGACAATCAGAGACTGCGGACATACTGCAGGAGACAATCAGAGACTGCGGACATACTGCAGGAGATTACCAGAGACTGCGGACATACTGCAGGAGACAATCAGAGACTGCGGACATACTGCAGGAGACAATCAGAGGCTGCGGACATACTGCAGGAGACAATCAGAGACTGTGAACATACTGCAGGAGACAATCAGAGACTGCGGACATACTGCAGGAGACAATCAGAGACTGCGGACATACTGCAGGAGACAATCAGAGACTGCGGACATACTGCAGGAGACAATCAGAGACTGCGGACATACTGCAGGAGATTACCAGAGACTGCGGACATACTGCAGGAGACAATCAGAGACTGCGGACGTACTGCAGGAGACAATCAGAGACTGCGGACATACTGCAGGAGACAATCAGAGACTGCGGACATACTGCAGGAGATTACCAGAGACTGCGGACATACTGCAGGAGACAATCAGAGACTGCGGACATACTGCAGGAGACAACAGAGACTGCGGACATACTGCAGGAGACAATCGGAGACTGCGGACATACTGCAGGAGACAATCAAAGACTTCGGACATACTGCAGGAGACAATCGGAGACTGCGGACATACTGCAGGAGACAATCAGAGACTGCGGACATACTGCAGGAGACAATCAGAGACTGCAGACATTATACAAGGGATGGTCAGAGAACTTTCAGCAATGCACAGCTTTACAGTTAAATAACACAGCTCAGGGTTTAAACAGTCAGGCATTCTATGGGTGTAAGGACATACCTGGCCAGCCAAACTCACTACATACATTCAGGACTGTGGGCGGGGTTTCCACTCTCTGCTCTCACTAAAGCAGCTGGGAGCTCCACTGATGCTTTGTTGGGTGGGCCCTGGGCCCACATCACCCATGAATTGTCGCCCTGATGACAGCTTTGCAGAGCGCACAGAGGACATGGGAGGATGTATTCCGCGCTGGCCAGCTGAGAGGGGCGGGGCCGGGAGCTCCACTGACGCTCTGACCCCGCCCACGTGCAGCCTGTGCACTGTGTATAGAGCGCCTGTAGTGAGAGCGTCATTGGAGCTCCCGGCCCCGCCCCCGGACCTCTGTATTCACCAGCCAGTATAGAGGGGGCGGGGCCGGAAGCTCCACTGACACTCGCACTCCGATCACTGGCTCTCAACACAGAAGCTCTTTTCCGAGTACACAGGCTGTACGTGGGCGGGGTCAGAGCGTCAGTGGAGCTCCCGGCCCCGCCCCCTCTCAGCTGGCTAACGAGGAATACATCCTCCCGTGTCCTCTGTGCGCTCTGCAAAGCTGTCATCGGGGCCCCAATTCACAGCTAGCGCGGGCCCCCCAACAAAGATTGGGCCCGGGGCAAGTGCCCCGTTTGCCCTGCGCTAAAGACGGCCCTGGTCACACTGCACCTTTTGTAAGCTGATGTTGAAATATCCCCTTTATGAATTATGCATCCTTTCTCCCTGGGCATCGACAGCGCATCCTGATAGACAATGCACAAATAATACTGTGTTTGCAGCGTTTAGAGTGAAATATATGTTTCACGTCTAAGGAAACATTTCTTTTGAAAGCATCACTGTCTCCAGTAGTTTTGTTCTTTGTCATCGAGTACTATGATATGACAGCTTCATATAAAAAATACAGACTGCTCTGCAGAATATTAATATAATAAGACTAATGCCACGTACACACGATCGGACATTCCAACAACAAAATCCATGTTTTTTTTCCGACGGATGTTGGCTCAAACTTGTCTTGCATACACACGGTCACACAAATCTTGACGGAAATTCCGAACGTCAAGAAAGCGGTGACGTACAACACGTACGACGGAACTAGAAAAGGGAAGTTCAATATCAAGTGTGCCACCCTTTGGGCTCCTTCTGCTAATCTCATGTTAGTAGAAGTTTGGTGAGAGACGATTCGCACTTTTTAGCCTCGTGCTTTTCCGATCGTTACTACTCTTCAGTTTGTGCTTGTGGGTTCGTATCTGGTTTTCAGTGCTTGCCCCTCCAAAGCACATGCGAGGTCTGTATAAAATATATGGAGTACTTTGCGGGTAGGGGGGCCATTGATATGCCAGAAAATGTTTAATAAACATTTTAAAAATATTTTTTTTTTATTTAAACTGAAATAATATTTCCTTTGATTTACTGCTTGTGTTTCTTTTAGCTGTCTCCTAGGTTCACCAATGGGCTTTTATTTTTTGACATTTTTTTCAATAGTGCAAACGTAATTTATTTGATACTTGAGGTGACAATCTCTTCTTCAGTGAACTATTATTATGTTGTGGGTCTGCTACACACACACCTTGTTTTTGTTGTTAATGTATGTAATGCATTACTGTTAAAAATATACATCATTTTCAGCACCATGAATGATATTTGCAAAATCACGAAAATGGCATGATTGTGGCAAATTATATAGCACCGTGGGAGTTATTTAATAAAGGAAAATCCACTTTGCACTACAAGTGCACTGCAAAAGTGCACATGAAACTGCACTTGAAACTGCACTTAAAACTGCACTGAAAGTTCACTTGTGCAAAGTGGATTTGCCTTTAGTAAATAACCCCCATTTCAGTGTAAACACCAACTTAGTCCAAAAAATGATATTGAGCATTGAAAGAAGAAGCCACACATTGTTGAGTAGAAAACTTTTTACTCTGTGCACATTCACACGTGCGTAAGAAAAGGGTTTTTGAACAAACCAACATATTTTAGTAATAACATTTTTGTTTTTGACAGTACAAATAGCCTTTTTTGTGTTAAAACAGGCATGTTTAAAACCATAAAACAATACACAACTCAGGAACTTACAAAGTTCAACTTTGACAAAGTGAAGGCAATATCAGACATTAGTATGTCCAAAGTCTACTGCCAGCATGCGTAGACAAGAGCCAAGCCAAGGTTTGTGCAATGCGTTTCCAGAGCCTGGGAGGTTACAATTTCCTGGTACTCATGGACAACGTGTTGCTGAGGCTTCGGTCAGTCTCAGAAGGAGCGGTGGAGAAGGTGGCCCTCTGACCGATGCGTTCAGACAATTTTTTAGTCTGCAGCCCCAAGGTCTGATCGGTTCCAGCAACCATCTCCAGCGTCTGTTGTACATGGTGCAGGGATACCTAGGGGCAAGATCAGACTTGGAAACTTTTCCAACCGAAAATCCACTGGGTTACTGGGTCTTGAGGATGGATCACTGGCCAGAGCTTGCACAGTATGCAATTGAGCCTGTCCTGCATCCAGTGTTCATTTGGAACGCACATTCAATGCTGCTGGAGGCTATGTAACCGATCACAGAGTGCGCCTGTTCACCGACTTGGTTGATCGGCTCACCTTCAAAAAATTAATCAGTCTTGGATCACCAGCTACCAAACACCTGATGCTTATGTAACCGATTCATTTTTTATGAATGTGAGATCCTTTCAAGACTGCCTATGCTGATGCTGAGTGACTATCCTGTTATGCTGAGTGACTATCCTATTCCTCCTCAATGTTCATGTTGATAGCTTCTAAGAACATTTTTGGTTCTGGGCACCACCACCAGTGGCTAAGGCCCAATTTTTTTGCCCCTGTTTAACAGGGGCATGTAATTACAATATTTGCTGTAATATTTTGCAGCAGGGCTCATTCCTGCACTCAACAAGAGTATCTTTGAGGGGTTGCAGTGTTGTGGCACCACCACCACTGCCTAAGGCCCAATTTTTCTGCCCCTGTTTAACAGGGGCTTGTAATTACAATTTTTGATCACATATTTAACAGCAGGGCTCGTTCTTGCGCTCAACAAGAGTATCTGTGAAGGGTTGCGATGTTGTGTAACCACCACCACTGCCTAAGGCCCAATTTTTCTGCCCCTGTCTAACAGGGGCGTGTAATTACAATTTTTGATCTAATATTTCACAGCAGGGCCTGTTCCTGCACTCAACAAAAGTATCTGTGAGGCTTTACAGTGTTGTGCCACTACCACCACCACTCCCTAAGGCCCAATTTTTCTGCCCCTGTTTAACAGGGGCATGTAATTACAATTCTTGATATAATATTTCACAGCAGGGCCCGTTCCAGCACCCACCAAGAGTAACTGTGAGGGCTTACAGTGTTCTGGTACCACCAAAACCTAAGGCCTAATTTTCCACAGAGTGTATAGGGCAGGCCGTATAGTATATTTTCAAAAATCCGGCTTACATACGACTCCTACTTACAAACGACTCCTACTTACAAACGGAGGGAGACAACAGGAAGTGAGAGGAAATCTACCCCTAGGAAGGGAAGTTCTCTCCTGTAAGAGTTAATATGGGAAAAAGGTGTCTCCTCCACTGATTTATCACCAATCCTTGTTTCCCTTAAAAACCCCAAATTTTCAAAATCCAATTGTCATTGTGATAGAAAGTGAGGTGAAATCTTCTGAACAGGGGCACAGACAGCAAAACAAATGTTACAGGGGTTATAACCCTTCCCTATGTTTTCTAAAAAGCTTTAAAATAGATTTTTTGGTTGGAGCTACACTTACAAAATGTACCTGTTCCAAATTACAACCAGATTCTACATGCTAACAAACCTACAGTCCCTGTCTTGTTTGCACTGCCTGTACACTGCTGTTCAGAGTATATAGGGCCTGGGGGCCAAACGCCTTTTCTTTTTTTAATTTGCGTGCGGGGTTCCCCTAATATCCATACAAGACCCAAAGGGCCCGGTAATGGGCTGGGGTGGGGTGGGGGGTGGGTGGGTGGGTACCCATGCCGTTTGTCTCCCTGATTTTCATCCATATTGCCAGGACCCGACATTACATTAAAGCCGCAAGCAGTTTTAAATGACTTTTATTCCTTTAGAAATATCATTTTGTGCAGGACTGTTCTAAGCACGGGAAACACGTGCCACTTTACAGGCATACTATAGACACCTCCCAGGTATGATATTTAAAGGAGTATTTCACTTTTATTTTTTCACTTTAAGCATCATTAAAATCACTGCTCCCGAAAAAACGTCAGTTTTCAAAACTTTTTTTTCCATTGATACATGTCCCCTGGGGAAGCACCCTGGTTCCCAAACCCTTTTTAGGACAATAACTTGCATATTAGCCTTTAAAATTCGCACTTTTGATTTCTCACGTTCGAGTCCCATAGACTTTAACGGTGTTCGAATGTTCGCGCAAACTTTCGGTCGGTTCGCATGTTCTGGATGCAAACAGAACCAGGGGGTGTTCGGCCCATCCCTAATGACAAATACAAGATGGTGCTGTCTTCTGAGATTCCTGCGTCTCCCTTTACTTTTCTTCTATTTTCCTTTCTTTGACCTCTCGTCTGCGATTTTTTTTTTTTAGCTAATTTTTTTCTTTCTCGCCTGATTTATTTGGACTTTATTTTATGTGTACACTGTTTCCAGCGCTTTGCGCATACAGGGTATCCTCTTAACTGATGTGAATTATATTAGATGATTTGTGACTGTGCTTTGATCTTTTCGGGTTACTTTTGCTATCCTGATGCAGTTGTTGAAGTCCTGGTCTGGATTGATTTGTTTACTGCCTCTCATACACTACACTCACAGATTATGGGCTGTCATTCCCTTCACTCTATTGTTTTCTATGTACCTTGTAATGTGCTACCCTTCTATGGCTACATGTATAGTGTCTGGCTTGTTATATGATTTTGTTAAGGTTTGACATGTTGGGTATCTATTTACTCGGTGCAACCTCGGCTTTTATATTTTACCAAAAAATGTGGTAATTTGAAACTACCATTGTTTTATTCTCTAGGGTATCTGCTTTCAGAAAATATATAATGTTTGGGGGGTTTATATAATCATCAGGTAAATTGGAGGGTTATTTGACCGGTTCTAGGGACAACAAATCACATCCACATCTTTGTGAATGTGAATACAGAAGGGTGGATAAAGATATACTTTCCCATAAAAGCAAGAGGACTTTAAAGGATGTGATGTTGCCACTAAGGTAAGCAGAAGAAAGCAGATTAATCTAAAATATCATTTTATTTGTGCAAAGATTTATAAAAACACATCAGAGGATATGGTAATAATACTGTAAACAACATATGGCATATTGCCAACAATGATACTTGAGTCCAATAAAACTTGAAGAGTTCTGGTGCATTGTGCAGAGTTACAATTCTGCTTCTTCAAGGCGACTCTACATGCATCTAAATTTAACCATCAAATTACAAAAAACAGCATTATAGACACATATACAAAGATTTTCAACTTAATTGTTTACATTTCTCAAAAGCAAGTGTAGCGACATTAGTGGTCACCAATTACAGAACATCAACTGTGTATAGCTTCCAGCATCGCAAGGGGAACAGAGCATCATCCGTCTAGATGGTCAGCAGTGTCCATTGCGGAATAGGGTAGGCATCAAAAGGTGAGAATCTCAAACATCAAAAATATACCAAAATGCGGGAGGTCCATAACCATGAATTCATATAGTTCTTGCTAACTTCCAAAGAGCATATCTATATTTTTATAATAAGTGGGTGGAGTAAAGGACAGCCAAACCACTAGCATACGCAAAAGCCCATAACTCCAGAACCATCACACACACCCACAACTCGGACACCTAAGAAAAGGAGACCAATCAAAGCCAACCCCGTAAACAATCAAATCCACAACATACATAGCCTAAAGACACTAAGCACCAACCAACCAAGCCCCACCCCCATTTAGCATTCAGAGCCACATAAACATAAATTGACAAAAAAACAGGGAGCAAACACCAATACCATCACCTATACAATAGTCTATCACCCTCCATCAGCCGTAACCCATAGAGGACAGTGATCCCATCATATGTGCTATAGTATCTATGGCCGCCACCACCATCCTCATCCCCCTAATAATAAATTAAACCCATAATCTAACACATATAACACCATAAAGCACCCACATAAGCAATTCCCCCTCTCTCTCTGTCTCCCCCCCCTCCACATACCCCCCCGGGGGCAGGAAACCTACAGATGTCCCCCCATATACAACAATATCCAATCCCCTCTCCCAACATATAGCCACAGGTAACCAGTGTGTAACATCTGGCACATCTTAAAGAGGAAATAAACCCTGATGGGTGTTACTTCCTCTTTGTTTCCCTGCAAAGGTAAAACATAATGGGCTACTATGCATCGCATAGTAGCCCATTATGTGACACTTAACTGTAGGAGAAGCCTGCAATGTCCCCGTCTTCTTCGCTAGTAGCAAGCATCCATTCTTCCCCCCTCTTCCTTCTGAGGCAGCAAACTCTGGCTCTGTGACTGGCCGGAGTTGCGTGACGTCGCGTGACGTCACTCCCGCACGTGAGCCGCCTTTAACAGCATGACCCGAGCTAGAAACAGCATAGCATGCCCTTTCTAACTCCGGCACATGCGCAGAAGAAATCACCCTACGGCGATTTGCAAATATCTCCTAGACCGTGCAGGTCTGGGAGATATTTCAAGCACCTACAGGTAAGCCTTAATCTAGGCTTACCTGTAGGTTAAAGTGGTTGTAAAGGGTTAACAACCACTTTAATGCATAGAATGTATTAGGATAAAAAACAACTTTCTGCTTTTAGAACCACTTCAATTGACACTAAGCATAGGTAAAATATTGCACAATACTGCCATAAGCTAAAAGCACTGGAGTTTTGGGTGTTCATAATAGCCTGGTGCCGAGGGCCATAGTCAGAGATTTTTCTTTACACTATTAAACAAGGCATTTAGTCCATAATAAAACTTGTTAAGTCACCATAATGAGGCATAGCAGAAGTGGAGCACACCAGATGGACCATCAGCCAAACCAAGATGAAGTGCATGTTGACCTCTGCTGTTCCGGTAATGGATATTAATAGGGCGTGCATCCAAAGTTCAAACCATAAAAGCTGGGATCTTAACATGCCTGGTACAATGAATTGAGGCTTTTACAATATATTTCATTTTCTTAATGTGCTTTAAGAGTGCTCAAACTTTCAAGGTTCCATCGCTTTGAGAACCTAACTCGAGATATACACTGTACTTAATAAGACAAAAAAAATGTAAATCACAGACAGCAATTAGCAGTCATCTTACACTGTTCATATTTCTGACTGCTCTAAACTGATGAAAACTGCAGTCTGATTGGCTGTGTACTCTCTCTCTCTCTCTCTCTCTCTCTCTCTCTCTCTCTCGGTTACTCAGAACCAAGAAAACTACATGCAATACAATATCATACCTCCCAACTTTTTTAGATGGGAACGAGGGACACCTATTAGCAAACGTATGCAGGCATAGGACACCCCCCACCACCACCACCATGCCCCGTTAAAAGAGAATTATACAAAAAAAAAGATTAGTTAAACCCACAAGTGCTTTTTTACCATTACTATTCCTTTATATTGCCTTTTGAAATTTACAAATGCAGAAATTTAGAAATCAGATGAAAGGTTTAGCACTGGGAAACACTTTTTGAAAAATAAAAAGTTCATTTTATATACAACTATATAGATCAGGATAAAAATGAGGGACAGATGAGGAGGAAAGAGGGACACAGGGATATTGTTCCAAATCAGGGACAGTCTCTCAAAATCTGGGACAGTTGGGAGCTATGCTATATACAGTACCACGTTGCTATGAGCAGTGCTTGGTGCAAAGGAGCATATATTGCCTTGGGAGTTCATGTCATAGAGATCTATGGGGATCTATTATGTAAGCGCAGTCAGTGCAAAGATTATTTTACTGGAAGCTCTCATAGTTGGCTGAGGGATAGAGGTAAGTATGCATCTGGGTAAGGATTGGGGTATTTTAGGTCAGGGGTAGGGGAAGGATAGGTGCACTTTTTTAAATAGGATAATAAATTATCTGTAAGGAAGGACATGCCAATAGATGAGATGGCTCCTCTGGATGTTCTTCTGTGCGCAGGCTAATACATGTTCACTTTTTTAAAAACTAAACAAGAATGATTTTGTGCAGTGATCCAATTATCTGAGGAGATCTCCTCTAAATATGATGTTGTTAAACAATTATAACAGGACTACCAAAGTGCATAAAGTGCATCCAATAAAGATGAAAACTAGCAAAAGGTGATCATATACTCGTGACTGGTACAAATAGATAAATTAAAATGACTGGTGAACAATAACAAAAATGCTGATAAATAATGTGCCAATAGTAATTAATTTGTGCAATAAATAATAGATGGTCCAAAAATAGGATGAATGGAAAAGCTAAGTCCCTCTGGGAAGTAGAACTGTACTAAAAAGTCACGGACATGGGATATAGTATAGTTCCAATGGCTGGCTTCTTAGTAGTAAAACATAGTGGTATTGCCTATTTATAACTTCATACAATTAATTGGATATGGTCTCCCAGAACTCTCACCTCAAAGCTGATTAATTATTGCATCTGTGAGTTCGGGTCTGTAGGTATTGCCACTGTTGTATGTAGTCAGTAAGGTGGATTGTGGATTTCTCCTTAAGGGTCCTCTGCTGAAGTTCCTCACGTTAAGGATATCACTTGTGATTGAGCTGCATTTGTCCAAAGAATCCAGTAGGCAGGAGGTGCTGCCAGAAGTGCAACTCAAATCTCCCTTCCACCCACCATATATAGAGGCTCCCACAATCCTTCTCAAGTAAGAAGGGGTGTCCAACCTTTTGATCTTCCTGAGTCAAGTTGAAAGAAGAATTGTCTTGGGCTACAGATAAAATACACTAACAATAAGGATAGCTGATGTAGCGCTACCTCCGCAGGAGCCGCTTCAATATTGTTGGTTCCTTACTCTTTACTCTGCCTTCTCAACATCAAGAACAGACTCAACTCCACTGGCACAGCTGGCAACAATGTAGTGTAAATACCACAGTAAATGGACACAGGTTATAGTGAACACAGAAATTATCTTAACTGTGAACTTGCTTAAAGAAAAATGAAACAAACAATAACAGTAATATTGAGTAGTAAACAAATATATATTGGTGGAGCAAAGAGCAAAAAGTTGCTGAAGAAATCTCCAAGATCAAATCCGTCTGCTTTAAGGGGACTTCTTTAAGTGAAATAACCCTGAAAGCAGAGGTAAACATATGAGAATAACAGATTATAGATGTGATATTACCTCAATGAATTATCTGCCAACCTCTTCTTAAATTGGGCTATATGAGTCCAGGCAGGAGGGGGGTATAGGAATGTCCTTGTTCTCTATGTCAGTTCTCTCCCTTCTTCACCCCAGCACCACAGTCCCAACAGGCCTGTTTAAACACAATACCTGACCCAGTGCACTGAATTAACCCACCATACGAATTCACTAGTATAGTGACTAGAGTCCTGAGTATAGCTGGAGCTCTTAAGACTTTGGATGACTTTAGCCACTTCAAGATTTTACCCCCTTCCTGACCAGAGCACTTTTCACAATTTGGGACTGCGTCACTTTAACTGACAATTGCGTGGTCGTGCAATGCTGTACCCAAATCAAATTTGCTTCCTTTATTTCCCACAAATAGAGCTTTCTTTTGGTGGTATTTGATCACCTCTGTGGTTTTTATTTTTTGCACTATAAACAAAAAAAGAGCGACAATTTTGAAAAATAAACAATATTTTTTCATTTTTGCTATAATAAATATCCTCAAAAATTTAAAACAAAAAAAAGTCTTCATCGGTTTAGGCCAATATATATTCTTCTACATATTTTTGGTAAAAATAAATCGCAATAAGTGTATATTGATTGGTTTGCGCAAAAGTTATAGCTTCTACAAACAATGGGAAAGATTTATGGCATTTTTATATATTTATTTTTTACTAGTAATGGTGGTGATCTGCGATTTTTAGTGGTACTGCGACATTGCGATGGACAGATCGGACACTTTTGACACATTTTTGGGACCATTGACATTAATACAGCGATAAATATGCACTGATAACTGTGTAAATGTCACTGGTAGGGGAGGGGTTAACAGTAGGGGGCGATCAAGGGGTTAAATGGGTGTTCCCTAGATGTGTTCTAACTGTATGGGGATAGGACTGACTGGGGGAGGAGACATATCGTTGTTCCTACTTAGTAGGAACAAACGATATGTCTCCTCTCCCCTGACATAACAGGGATTTGTGTGCTTACACACACAAATCCCCATTCTGGCTCTCGTGCACACAATCGCGCGTGGCCGGTGGCACGTGCGTGCCCTCTGGTGGCTCTTAAAGGGAAAGACGTAACCTTAATGGGTTTCATCCAGTTGTGCCATTCTGCCGCAGTATATATACGTGAGCCGGTCGGGAATCGGTTGACTTTCCTTAGTGGAGTGAAACAAAGTGCATCCAAAGAGGCTTGGTAAACAGCAGGACTCTAATGGTATTGGCAGTCCTCAGTTAAATCAGGCATGTACTATCACTGCCAAGCAGAGTGTAAAAGCATCACAGATTCTCCTAATTAAGTGAAGCAGAGCAATACAGGAGTTCAGTGTTCTGGCTTAGGAAGGATTGGGCAGGTGCCCTCTCACCAATCCTGTGTCCAGAGGCATAAGGGCGAAATATCCTAAAACTGATCCTTTAGGTTGCCCGACTGGCCACCTCCTCACGGAAACACCACACGTGGTCAGGGATGCCTGGAGATGCACCTGGGGTCCTCTCTTTAGCTCTGGATGTCTACTGTCGACCTCAGAGCTGTAGCAGGAACGATAACACAGGCCCAGGACCACAGCACCCTTCTCCAGCATCCAGTCTTTCTCATACCTCGTGGTAACTCTCCCTTCTCCCAGGAAGCCTCTGGGGGTAAGATTCCTCTTCTCCTGTCATGGCTGCTGAGACATGTAGTTCTCCCTATATGGTTTACAATGAAGCAGCCCAGAGTTCCTTGCTGCTCTTGCAGTCCTCACTTGATTGAAAGAGCAGAGTGGGTGGCCCTGCCTGTGAATATGCCGCTGACTCGCTCCACAGTGAGAGGAAAAGGGAGTGAGGAAATTCCCTCGCAGAAGCTGAAAGGCTGTGTCTCTCCCTTCAGTGAGTGACCTGGCCATCTTGACAAGGTAGTGCGGGTGGGGGCAGCCGCTACATTGATGTGCAGAAAGTTGGGCAGATCACAAGTTAATGATCACTGATATAGATAATGTAACTATCTAGTAATAAAACTTCATTTTTTAAAAATATTTTTTAATATAAAAGTAAATCAGGGCAACATAAAACTAAAATTTGTTTTTTATAAACTAACACATCAATATCTGGTTCGATGGATGGAGGAGCAATTCTCAATGAATTCTCAAAGTGCTTGTCAGATATTTTGGTTCTGATTTTGTAACACAGAGAGAGAAAGGGGAAAAGTGCCTCTAAGTGCAGAATTGATATAACTTTTATTAAAACAAGATTTTCAAATGGCCACTCACATAATACAAGTACCGTATGTGGTTCTAATTTTGCCCTTCTTGTGTTCATTCTCAAATAGTTGCTCACAAATATAGGTGCTGCAAAAAACTGATGACATGTGTAAGGTGTGATTATGAGGAGGAGTAGGATATTTTTCTTTGGAAAGATAAAAATCCAGTAGAGACTGTCACATTTTTCTTCAACATCATGTGCTTGTTAAATGTAAATGCATTTTTACATACAATTTTTTTTAAATAAAAATCAAAGTTGTTTTTGGCCACATTCATAGCCATCTTGGCCACAGGTTGGACGCCACTGCCTAAAAGGGGAAACCACCCAGCTCAACCTGCCTACATGCAATTAACATAGTGGTGCCTCTGCATACCCGCAGCAAGTCTTATTTCTTCTGCAAAAACCAAATCCATTTTGAATGGGCCAAGCTCTCTCATCAATATTATAGGCTACCTTGTTAGCCAATTGCAATCTATGTGTGGTGGAAAAAGCTTTAATTTTCCAAGTCACTTGAACTGATGTATGTCTTTCAAGACCTGGCCATGTATGAAAGGTGCTGGCTTTTTGCCTTGCTAATAAAAATGGCATCATGCTATGCACACAGCTGTTCCAGAAATGCATGAGCACTGCTGGGTAACAAAGGGGAACATTGCCTTCTGGTCTTTGGCACGTGCGTACACAGGCTAGGGCAACTGAAAACCACCATGTTCCCAAACCTTGGACCATTGACAACAAATGCAACAACTATAACATATCATAGAGACCCTGCTAAGCTTCCATTACACAGCTGTTTTTGATGCCACCCCGTAAATGACCTGATGAGTCAATCATACAATACATGTACATTTCACCAGAGCACCTGTGAATCATCTGTCCACTCCTGCAGGGAGAATGCTCTTTAAGCTAAGGACACGACACAAATGTGAACATTTAATGCTGAAATTATTGTACTCCATCTCTAAAATGACACTCTTAATTTGATGCCTTTTTTCTTTCTTTTTTTGTTTTGACAGCCAATCTTTTTCTTTTTTGTCATTTTTGAAAATGTGTTTAAAATCTGCTAAACAAACAAAACACTTGTGTTCAATAATTTACATAGCATTTACTTGCTGTATCAAAGACATATTAGGGAAAAGGTTTTATTTATTTATTTATTGTTTTACTGCAGGGAAAAGTCGATAAAACAAAGTAGATATTTAAAAAAAAAAAAAGAAAAACACTTTAGTGAAGGTATTGCCAAATTAAGTTATTGGCAGCCAATAATTGAATAGTAATGGGAAGAAAATGCCTATCCAACATTATTAACAGACATTAAAGTGACCCTGTCATAGAAAAAGAAATGCAGTAGAGTATAAATTACAGACATTTACAGGTGAAAGAGCCAATATGGTGGAAATCCCAGGTCCATTTAATTGGCAAAGCTCCAAAACATTGTGGTTTTTTTTGCATACTTGATTTGTTGTAGCCGTATTAGTGCAATTGTGACAGAGAAAATTAAAATTGAGTACTGTCCGTGATACTTTTTTTATTTGCACTAACATACAATTCTCTAATCAAATCTATCCAAAAGTGTTACACACACAAATGGGACCTTCAATATCATGGGATCTTACAGCTGTACCTCAAGTAATGTTGTGTACCTCATCCAATGCAAAAGGTGCAGCAAAGGATCTTATGTTGTTGAAACAGGACAGAAGTTGCAAGCGAGGATGAATTTGCACAGACATACCATCAAAGAACATAAAGAAGACAGTTTATGCACACCTGTGGGACATCATTTCTCACAATCGGACCACACTATAGAAGACCTCAATGTCTTAGTTCTTAAAGGGAATTTCAGAACTATCCAGGAAAGGAAAACGTTTGAACTAAGAATGATACTTCTTTTTGACACGAAGAATAATGGCCTGAATTTAGATATTGGTTTCCTTACACATTATGCTAAAGTTTTATGACCGCTCTGTGATTAGGATCCCCCCCCTGCATTCCCCCCTAGCTCTCCCTCTGTCTTATCTCACTAACTCTGCTGCTATCTTTATTACCATTGATTTGTATGTGTTTGGTTTTCTTTTTTTTTTTTTTCTTCTTCTTTGTGAATCAGTACTGCTTGGACCTTGAAGAAGGGGACATACCCCGAAAGCTTGTCCTGAAAAATTGTATGTTAGTGCAAATAAAAAAAGTATCACGGACAGTACTCAATTTTAATTTTCTCTGTTTTTTTTTGGAAACGTACTCTTCGTCCATTGCTGGGATGTCTTGACAGAATGGCCAGTAGAAGCAGAATGGGGCAGACGAACTTCACCAGCAACTTCTGAAGCTTTGCCAGTCAAAATGGTCCAGGATTTGGCCATAGCAGTGGTGACATGTGGGCTGCCAATCAATCTTTCTAACACAATATACTAGAAAAACATGCAAACTTGTATCCAGAGAAATGTCATGCTTGTGTGTATGGAAGGGTGAGCTGAAACAGTTGACAGACATGGTGTCTTCTCAAGCTGCTGGGAATAATACATCCTAGCCAATCCATTATTCCTTCAAGGAAGCTTGGGTAGGAAATTTCTGTCATGGCAGAGTCTACAGAGTGCTTCACAACCTTACCATAATTGACTCAACTGAATTAACATTCTTAGCCACTTCAATACCGGGCCAATTCTGACACTTTGCTCCTACATGTAAAAATCATCATTTTTTTGCTAGAAAATTACATAGAATACCACGGACGTCATATGACGTCCTGAGCTTTGAGCAGGTATATCTGAATGATGCCTGTAGTTACAGACATCATTCAGATATTGCCGGTTTCAGCCGGCGAATCTCTACACCACAGGAGTGATCATAGCGTCCATTCCCCCGCTTGATCGTTCCTATGGGAGGCGAGAGGGGACGTTCCCCCCCCCTCCCGCCGCCCTCCGGTGCTTACTCCGACTCACCGTTACGATCAGTGAGGCGGAGAGTGGATCCGCCGGCGCCGGATGTAGATCATAGAGATTTCCAGTGGACCAGATGGTCCCCGGAGTCTCTATGATCGTCGGAGGCCGGGCGCGATGTTATGACGTCACGCCCGGCCTCTCCATTCAAAAAAACGGCGCCGCTTCGGCTGGGAAGCGGCGATTGTTTTATTTATTTTTTTTATTTTAGGCTTCCCAGCCTAGTGGTGAGATATGAGGTCTTATTGACCCCATATCTCACTATTAAGAGCACCTGACATGTCATATTGCTATTACAAGGGATGTTTACATTCCTTGTAATAGGAATAAAAGTGATCAATTTTTTTTTTTTTCAAAAAAGTGTCAAAATAAAAAAAATAAAATATAATTAACAATAAAAAAAAAAATTTTAAAGCGCCGCTGTCCCCGTGTGCTCGCACGCAGAAGCGAACGCATACGTAAGTCCCACCCACATATGAAAACGTTGTTCAAACCATACATGTCAGGTATCGCCGCGAACGTTGGAGCGAGAGCAATAATTTTGGCCCTAGACCTCCTCTGTAACTCAAAACATGTAACCAGTAAAAAAATTTCAAGCGTCGCCTATGGGGATTTTTAAGTACCGAATATTGGCGCCATTCCACGAGCGTGTGCAATTTTGAAGCGTGACATGTTAGGTATCTATTTACTCGGCGTAACTTCATCTTTCACAAAATGCAAAAACATTGGGCTAACTTTACTGTTTTGTTTTTTTCCCCAAAAAAGCACGTTCGAAAAATTCCTGCGCAAATACTGTCTGAGATTAAAAGTTGCACAACCGCCATTGTATTCTCTAGGGTCTTTGCTAAAAAAACATATATAATGTTTGGGGGTTCTATGTAGATTTCTAGCAAAAAAATGATGATTTTTACATGTAGGAGCAAAGTGTCAGAATTGGCCCGGTATTGAAGTGGTTAAATAAAAGTCCCCAAACTAGCCTTGTGTCTTCTTTAGATTTATCACCAATAATAATTGTGCTTGGGCCAACAAACAATGATATTCACCGCCAGTGTTGTACTCCTCCACCATTCAGATAAACTTCTATCTATCAGATAAAGTTGACCCGCTTCACACTAGGGTCAAGAACAGCCTTGCCCTTTAAATAAGGAGACTACTCCTTGTATCACCAAAAGGGATATTCTCCTCAGTTCCTCATGTCACCGCTTCCTCCTTCACCATCAATATTATACTTCAATAAATCTAAAAGAGAAATCGCACTGAGAAAAAATAAGTGAAGCAGCTGACACATCAATCGATGTAAATTGTACTATAATCACGATTAACATAAATCATAATATAAGTCCAAATTAATATGCGCAGAAACAAGTGACAGTCCCAAGGTGATAGATTAAATCTTCATCCATACTTCATCAGATAGCTCTTCATAAATAATAACACCACAATGATCCACCACCTTATATTAAATAAAGTACGCTTACGTTTCATCACATCTGACGTCGTCCGGGGCACAAAAGCTACTTTTCCCCGCACAACGTTAAATGTGACGAAACATGTAAGGCGGAGCTAAAACGCAAGACGTCATCATGCCCCTCGATTTCAGGAAGTGGTCTGTCTGAGTCCCAGGACCAGCTTTTGTTTGTGAAGAGCTTATACACCTTAACAATGTAAGTAATTAGTGCATTTTTAATAAACTTTTGATTGCGGTTTTACATCATGTGGCTTTTTTTGGCTGCCTCCTTGCTTTATGGCTGAGTATTACAAGTTGAAAGATGAGGGTATAATCAGACCAAAAAAAGGTGCACATTATCTTAGATGGGAACTATAGGATGCACAAGCAAATTTTTACTCTTTTCTCTGGTAAAAAGAGTCAATTTGCTTTGGTAAGCGTATTTTATTGACTATAAGGCTGCAGATCATGGTGGTGTTATTATTTATGAAGCGCTATCTGATGAAGCATGAATGAAGATTTAATTTATCACCTTAGGACTGTCACTTGGTTAACCACTTCAATACCGGACTTTTTCAAAGCCTTCCCGTCCAGGCCGATTTTCAGTTTTTAGAGCTGTAACATTTTGAATGACAATTGCGCAGTCATGCAACACTGTACCCAAATTAAATAAATAGAGCTTTCTTTTGGTAGTATTTGATCACCTCTGCATTTTTTATTTTTTGCGCTATAAACAAAAGAAAAGCGTCAAGTTTGAAAAAAACACAATATTTTTTACTTTTTGCTATAATAAATATCCCAATTTTAAAAAATACAAAAACAATTTTTTTCCTCAGTTTAGGCCGATATGTATTCTTCTACATATTTTTGGTAAAAATAAGCATACATTGATTGGTTTGCGCAAAAGTTATATCGTCTACAAAATAGGGGATAGATTTATGGCATTTTTATTATTATTATTTTTTATATTAGTAATGGTGGTGATCTGCAATTTTTATTGTGACTGTGACATTGCGGCGGACATATCGGACACTTTTGACACTATTTTGGGACCACTGACAGTTATACAGCGATCAGTGCTATGAATATGCGCTGATTACTGTATAAATGTCACTGGCAGGGAAGAGGTTAACACTAGGGGGCGATCAAGGGGCTAAATGTGTTACCTAGGGAGTGATTCTAACTGTAGGGGGAGAGGACTGACTAGGGGAGGAGACCGATCGGTGTTCCTATATACTAGGAACACACAAACTGTCTCCTCTTCCCTGACAGGTGGTGGATCTGTGTTTAACAGCTCTGGAGGAACTCAACACCTCCGTAACAGCTAATGGTTACAGGGGTGTTGAGTTCCTCCATGTGGGTCAGGACCAGTGGCGTAGCGTGGGTTGTCAGCGCCCGGGTCAAGGCAAGTAATTTGCGCCCCCTAACCTGTAGACTTTTAGCACTCCCTGAGTCCCTTCCCTTCCTACAATAGTACAGACCAGCCTGATTCCTACACTGACCACTAGGGATGAGCCGAACACCCCCCTGTTCGGTTCGCACCAGAACATGCGAACAGGAAAAAAATTCGTTCGAACACGCGAACACCGTTAAAGTCTATGGGACACGAACATGAATAATCAAAAGTGCTAATTTTAAAGGCTAATATGCAAGTTATTGTCAATAAAAGTGTTTGGGGACCTGGGTCCTGCCCCAGGGGACATGAATCAATGCAAAAAAAAGTTTTAAAAACGGCCGTTTTTTCAGGAGCAGTGATTTTAATAATGCTTAAAGTCAAACAATAAAAGTGTAATATCCCTTTAAATTTCATACCTGGGGGGTGTGTATAGTATGCCTGTAAAGGGGCGCATGTTTCCCGTGTTTAGAACAGTCTGACAGCAAAATGACATTTTGAAGGAAAAAACACATTTAAAACTACCGCGGCTATTGCATTGCCGACAATACACATAGAAGTTCATTGATAAAAACGGCATGGGAATTCCCCACAGGGGAACCCCGAACCAAAATAAAAATAAAAAAAAATGATGTGGGGGTCCCCCTAAATTCCATACAAGGCCCTTCAGGTCTGGTATGGATATTAAGGGGAACCCCAGCCAAAATTTAAAAAAAAAATTGACGTGGGGTTCCCCCTAAATTCCATACCAGACCCTTCAGGTCTGGTATGGATTTTAAGGGGAACCCCGCGCCAAAAAAAAAAAAAAAAACGGCGTGGGGTCCCCCTAAAAATCCATACCAGACCCTTATCCGAGCACGCAACCTGGCAGGCCGCAGGAAAAGAGGGGGGGACGAGAGTGCGGCCCCCCCCCCTCCTGAACCGTACCAGGCCACATGCCCTCAACATTGGGAGGGTGCTTTGGGGTAGCCCCCCAAAACACCTTGTCCCCATGTTGATGAGGACAAGGGCCTCATCCTCACAACCGTGGCCGGTGGTTGTGGGGGTCTGCGGGCGGGGGGCTTATCGGAATCTGGAAGCCCCCTTTAACAAGGGGACCCCCAGATCCCAGCCCCCCCTGTGTGAAATGGTAAGGGGGTACTTACCCCTACCATTTCACTAAAAAACTGTCAAAAATGTTAAAAATGACAAGAGACAGTTTTTGACAATTCCTTTATTTAAATGCTTCTTCTTTCTTCCTTCATCTTCTTCTTCTTCTGGTTCTTCTGGCTCTTCTGGTTCTTCCTCCGGCGTTCTCGTCCAGCATCTTCTCCGCGGCGTCTTCTATCTTCTTCTCCTCGGGCCGCTCCGCACCCATGGCATGAGGGGAGGCTCCCGCTCTTCTCTTCATCTTCTTCTCTTCTTCATCTTCTTCTTCATCTTCTTCTTCATCTCTTCTTCCTTCTTCTCTTCTTCATGTCTTCTGCTGGCATGGAGGGAGGCTCCCGCTGTGTGACGGCGTCTCTTCGTCTGACGGTTCTTAAATAACGGGGGGCGGGGCCACCCGGTGACCCCGCCCCCCTCTGACGCACGGTGACATGACGGGACTTCCCTGTGGCATTCCCCGTGACGTCACAGGGAAGTCCCGTCATGTCACCGTGCGTCAGAGGGGGGCGGGGTCACCGGGTGGCCCCGCCCCCCGTTATTTAAGAACCGTCAGACAAAGAGACGCCGTCACACAGCGGGAGCCTCCCTCCATGCCACAGCATGGCTGCGGAGCGGCCCGCAGAAGACATGAAGAAGAGAAGAAGGAAGAAGAGATGAAGAAGAAGATGAAGAAGAAGATGAAGAAGAGAAGAAGATGAAGAGAAGAGCGGGAGCCTCCCCTCATGCCATGGGTGCGGAGCGGCCCGAGGAGAAGAAGATAGAAGACGCCGCGGAGAAGATGCTGGACGAGAACGCCGGAGGAAGAACCAGAAGAGCCAGAAGAACCAGAAGAAGAAGAAGATGAAGGAAGAAAGAAGAAGCATTTAAATAAAGGAATTGTCAAAAACTGTCTCTTGTCATTTTTAACATTTTTGACAGTTTTTTAGTGAAATGGTAGGGGTAAGTACCCCCTTACCATTTCACACAGGGGGGGGGCCGGGATCTGGGGGTCCCCTTGTTAAAGGGGGCTTCCAGATTCCGATAAGCCCCCCGCCCGCAGACCCCCACAACCACCGGCCACGGTTGTGAGGATGAGGCCCTTGTCCTCATCAACATGGGGACAAGGTGTTTTGGGGGGCTACCCCAAAGCACCCTCCCAATGTTGAGGGCATGTGGCCTGGTACGGTTCAGGAGGGGGGGGGCCGCACTCTCGTCCCCCCTCTTTTCCTGCGGCCTGCCAGGTTGCGTGCTCGGATAAGGGTCTGGTATGGATTTTTAGGGGGACCCCACGCCGTTTTTTTTTTTTTTTTGGCGCGGGGTTCCCCTTAAAATCCATACCAGACCTGAAGGGTCTGGTATGGAATTTAGGGGGAACCCCACGTCAATTTTTTTTTTAAATTTTGGCTGGGGTTCCCCTTAATATCCATACCAGACCTGAAGGGCCTTGTATGGAATTTAGGGGGACCCCCACATCATTTTTTTTTTTTTTATTTTGGTTCGGGGTTCCCCTGTGGGGAATTCCCATGCCGTTTTTATCAATGAACTTCTATGTGTATTGTCGGCAATGCAATAGCCGCGGGTAGTTTTAAATGAGTTTTTTCCTTCCAAATGTCATTTTGCTGTCAGACTGTTCTAAACACAGGAAACATGCGCCCCTTTACAGGCATACTATACACACCCCCCAGGTACGAAATTTAAAGGGATATTACACTTTTATTGTTTGACTTTAAGCATTAATAAAATCACTGCTCCTGAAAAAACGTCCGTTTTTAAAACTTTTTTTTGCATTGATCCATGTCCCCTGGGGCAGGACCCGGGTCCCCAAACACTTTTTATGACAATAACTTGCATATAAGCCTTTAAAATTAGCACTTTTGATTTCTCCCATAGACTTTTAAAGGGTGTTCCGCGGCATTCGAATTTGCCGCGAACACCCCAAATTGTTCGCTGTTCGGCGAACTTGCGAACAGCCAATGTTCGAGTAGAACATGAGTTCGACTCGAACTCGAAGCTCATCCCTACTGACCACTACAGTAACCTACCTGATTCCAACACTAACCTACCTGACCACTACAGTAACCTACCTGCTTCCTATACTGGCCACTACACTGACCTACCTGTCCACTACCCTGACCACTACACTACCCAATTCCTACACTGCCCATTACATTACACTACACTGACCACTGCTCTGTCCACTACACTGTCCACTGCTCTGTCCACTACACAACACTGACCACTATACTGACCACTGCTCTGCCCACTACACAACACTGACCACCACTACACTGACCACTGTTCAGTCCACTACACTGACCACTGCACTGCTCTGACTACTACACTGCTCTGACCACTACACTGACCACTACACTGCTCTGTCCACTGCTCTGTCCACTACACTACACTGACCGCTGCTCTGTCCACTACACAACACTGATCACCACTACACTGACCACTACACTACACTGACCACTGCTCTGTCCACTACACTGACCACTGCTCTGTCCACTACACAACTCTGACCACCACTACACTGACCACTGCTCTGACCACTACACTGCTCTGTCCACTACACTGACACTACACTGCTCTGTCCACTGCTCTGTCCACTACACTACACTGACCACTGCTCTGTCCACTTCACAACACTGACCACCACTATACTGACCGCTGCTCTGCCCACTACACAACACTGACCACCACTACACTGACCGCTGCTCTGTCCACAACACTGACCACCACTACACTTACCACTGCTCTGTCCTCTACACTGACCACTACACTGCTCTGTCCACTACACTGACCACTACACTGCTCTGTCCACTGCTCTGTCCACTACACTACACTGACCACTGCTCTGTCCACTTTACAACCACTGACCACCACTATACTGACCACTGCTCTGCCCACTACACAACACTGACCACCACTACACTGACCGCTGCTCTGTCCACAACACTGACCACCACTACACTGACCACTACACTACACTTACCACTGCTCTTTCCACTACACTACACTGACCACTGCTCTGTCTACTTCACAGCACTGACCACCACTATACTGACCGCTGCTCTGCCCACTACACAACAATAACCACCACTACACTGACCGCTGCTCTGTCCACAACACTGACCACCACTACACTGACCACTACACTACACTTACCACTGCTCTTTCCACTACACTACACTGACCACTGCTCTGTCCACTTCACAACACTGACCACCACTATACTGACCGCTGCTCTGCCCACTACACAACACTGACCACAACTACATTGACCGCTGCTCTGTCCACAACACTGAGCACCACTACACTGACCACTACACTACACTTACCACTGCTCTGTCCACTACACTGACCACTACACTGCTCTGTCCACTGCTCTGTCCACTACACTACACTGACCACTGCTCTGTCCACTACACTGACCACTGCTCTGTCCACTACACAACACTGACCACCACTACATTGACCGCTGCTCTGTCCACTACACAATGCTGACCACCACTACACTGACCACTGCTCTGACCACTACACTACACTTACCACTGCTCTGTCCACTACACTACACTGACCATCACTACACTGACCACTGCTCTGCCCACTACACTACACTGACCACGACACTGATCACTACACTACTGTATTCCTATACTGACTCTATCTGCTTGTTTAATCTCCCTCTGGCTGCTCCCTCTCCACAACCCCTGGGGGCCAGCAACACTACCCGACTCTTACGACCTCACCTGCAGCTTGTGTCTTCAGTCTGGAGGAGGTAAAGACAGCAAATCTGTCCGGATGAGTGGGGGAGCCTAGAGGAGGTAAAGACAGCCAGCACATCGGTCCGGATGAGAGGGGGAGCCTGGAGAAGGTAAAGACATTACATCACTCCGGAGGCTAGGCAGAGGCGGGACTCCAGGAGCAACCGTGACCGCGGATAGGCCAGTGCCGCCGCCGTGATCACAGATAGGGCAGTGCCGCCGCCGTAATTGCGGGTTGGGCAGCGCCGCCGCCATAATCCCGGATAGGGCAGCACTGCCGCCGTGATCGCGGATTGGCCGTGGCCGCCGCACACATGACACCATTCGCCGAATCACAGGGTGCCCGCAGGGACACAGGAAGTAAACATTAGGGGGACGGAGCCGTCAGTGACACACACTACCTGGCACGGGATTTCGCCCCCCTAAATGTTGCGCCCGGGGCCACGGCCCCCTCCGCACCCCCCACGCTACGCCACTGGTCAGGACAACTTTAAAAGGTTGTTGTTATTTGGGCTTTTTGTATTAGAAGCAATTTGAAGTGTCTGTGCAATATTCCAAAGCCTAAATAGAAAATGTTTTCCCTTTTTTTTCTTTTAATAAACTGAGAATGTCACCACAGCTTAAACATCTCTTGAAGAAAACACATTCTATTATCTACTCATACACAGAGAATAGGAAAGAAACAGGCTGAAGTTTGTTGATAAATTAGTTTTGAAGAAAGAGAGTGAATCCAGGACTTCAATCAGCCTGAAGGAAAAAAAAAAAAATCTTTAAGTCATTCTGTCACTAGTGTCAATCGCATCTGATAAAGTGAAGAGTGAGTCTTTCAAAGGCCAGGCCTGTGATTAATAATACAACCAGGTTTAAACATGACAAGCTTTCTGGCCACTACCAAGATGGAGAGACTAAGGAACTCACGAAGGGGAGATCAAAGAATCAGGGCTTCTCTGTTAGAAAACAGAGCTTTGTGCAATGTGTCTGTTAACTCACTTTATTTTAAAGATAATATTCTAGTAAAACACCTATCATGCTAAGACGGTTTACTCACAACCTTAGCATCTCTTACCAAAGCTAGCCAAAGCTTTGTTTTTCATTTATTCTGAAAGAGTGGAGAAGGGTTGGAACCTCAGTCAGGACTTCCTTCGTTGCTACAAGAAGGAAAGAGAGGGCATCCGGGCCTTATATATTACAAAAGATACATTTATAATAAAAAACAAAATTGCAATCACAAGGGAAGGGTAGCAGGAAAATCTCTTTGAGTAAAGCGTTCTGGGTGTAACTGGAACCCAGAAGGGGTATGTAGAGAAGGACAAACAAAGTTAGAACTGGAAGCAAGTCCTTTAGGTTGGGTAAAAACACGATGAATGTCGGGAGACATTGGCCGGTTAAAAAAAAAAAGCTGACATTTGGCCTGTGTGTATGTCGGCCTGTCTGACAGAAGCCGGCCCTTTGGCCAGCTTTTGCCAGATGTACATGCTGGAAAACCAGCAGCCGACCGATTCCCGATCAGCGCTCTCTGCCAATGGCGGAGATCGCTGATCGGAGTGTTCTGGCGGGGGGATGTCCCCCTGTCAGAAAACAATAGCTCAGCTGAGGAGATCGCTATATTAACCACTTGACTACTGGGCACTTAAACCCCCTTCCTAACCAGACCAATGTTCAGCTTTCGGTGCTCTCACACTTTGAATGACAATTACTCAGTCATACAACACTGTACCCATATGAAATTTTTGTCCTTTTTTTTTTACACAAATAGAGCTTTCTTTTGGTGGTATTTAATCACGCTGGGTTTTTTATTTTTTGCGCTATGAATCAAAAAAGACTGAAAATTCGATAAAAATAAAAAAAAAATTCTTTGTTTCTGTTAAAATTTATTGCAGAGTATTGGCGAGTATTGGCAGAGTTTTGCAGAGTATTGGCAGAGTATTGCAGTGTTGCAGAGTATTGGCAGAGTATTGCAGTGTTGCAGAGTATTGCACAGTGTTGCAGAGTATTGCACAATGTTGCAGAGTATTGCATAGTGTTGCAAAGTATTGGCAGAGTATTGGCAGAGTATTGCAGTGTTGCAGAGTATTGGCAGAGTATTGCACAGTGTTGCAGAGTATTGCATAGTGTTGCAAAGTATTGGCAGAGTATTGCACAGTGTTGCAAAGTATTGGCAGAGTATTGCACAGTGTTGCAAAGTATTGGCAGAGTATTGCACAGTGTTGCAGAGTATTGGCAGAGTATTGCACAGTGTTGCAGAGTATTGCGCAATGTTGCAGAGTATTGCATAGTGTTGCAAATTATTGGCAGAGTATTGCATAGTGTTGCAAAGTATTGGCAGAGTATTGCACAGTGTTGCAGAGTATTGGCAGAGTATTGCACAGTGTTGCAGAGTATTGCAGATTACTGGCACTGAGCAGCGCTGTGGGCACTAAACATCCAGTCCACAGCACTGCTGCAATCTCTGCCCCTCTCCCCCTCTCCCCTCGCACTGCACCTATTGGTACAGAGAGGGGAGTGAGGAACCGGCGTCATGACGTGACGCCGGTTTGTTTACAAGTGATCGCTCTGTCATTTGACGGAACGATCGCGTGGTAAACGGCTGCAATCAGCGGCTATTTACCGTGATGCGCCGGGTCCGGAGACACCCGGCGGTCACGGATGTTCCCGGGGGGCACGCGGGAGCAACATTCTGATATGACGTCCCACGGATGTGCACCCAGAATAAGCCGACCGAGCTGTAGCCGTCTTTCGGCTATGGCCCGGTTGGCAAGTGGTTAACTTCGCATAGGTAGTACAGCGGCTCCGACTGGAGCTGACAGTTTTTTTTTTCAACCTGCCGGTTTGAGCGGAGAAAAACAAACAGTGTGTACCAGGCTTTAGTCTCTGCCTAATTCACACAGACAGCTGCAAAATTCAATTCTCACCTCTACTGTTGGCCATGGAGATTAGGCTTATTCTAAACAGGATTGCTGCTTTTAAACCTGCACAATCTTTCACTGCTTCAGCCAATCAGGGCTTGCAATGCACTGTTCAGCGCCGCAATGCATTGTGGTTGGTTCGGGGGGGGAAAACAAACGGTTGAACGACCAGTTTGTTCGGCTGTTTGCTGAATGTCCGAACAACATAAGTTCGGCCCGAACTTGTGCTCGGGTGGAACCGTTCGCCTGTCCCTAATCAGTAGCTGGAAATGAATATATGGATGCAAGAGGTCCCTCCAATAGAGTGATATCTGATGCATAATCAAGTGTGTATTTCAAATTCCGGGCAACAAGATTAAGCGTGGGAAGGAGGTTGGAACATATAATTTCAGTCTCAAGTTTGTAGTCCTCATCTAGTCCACGCTGTGGGAAAAAAAAAAATACACCACAGATACCTAGTGGCCTATTTATACCTGAGCCCTGCATGGAATCATTGCTGGATAGTCTTTCAGCTTCTATCTCTATTATCCTTGATCCTGAATCTGCTTGATTCTGTTATTGACCTGGGTTTCATCTGACCTGCCTCTAGTTTACCCATGCCTGTTTATGTCTGCTGCCTAACTGTGTTACTGACCTCGGCCTGGAGTCTTGAGTCTAGGCAAGATTTTGCCTATCGATTCTGTACCTTGTTGCCTGAAAATTGCCACCTTCTGCTCGTCTCTGACCTTAATCCTGCTCATGATTTGATGCCTCACTGCCCGTCTGTTACCGAACATAGCTTATGACTTGGCTCTGCTCTCTTTTGGTCCGAGGGCAGTTGGGGTGTCCTTATAGCTGTGCTTCTGCTTACCTGACAACATAGCTCCTAAGTTCAAGTCCACAGTTACAGCTTCTTGGCATCTGTGTCCATTGCCCTAGTAATCCATGTCCCAACTTTCGTGGATGCTTGGGCAGGAATTGTGCAGGAGGCCACCCTCATCATTTTGAGCTCCTTATACAGGTCTGTTACCAAACTTAGCTTGTGACCCGGCTCTGCGGTCTACTAGTTTGGGTGAAGTTGGGATGCCCTCATTGCTGTGCCTCTGATTACCTGACCACACCTAAGTGCAAGTTTGAGGTTCAAGCCTACTGGCACCTGCAACCTTCCATTATCCCACCAGTCCGTCTCAACTTTCAGTGGTTCTCTAACAGGAATTATGCAAGAAGCCATCCTCATCATCTTGAGCACTTTATATAGGTATGTGACAGGGAGACTTTGGAACTTGAAACTAAATTACAGGCACCCCCCTGCAATAAGAGTTTTTTCCTTTGGTGGAGAACTTTCAAAGATTCTTTCATGCATTTTTAACTACCAGTGCCTCCCCTCCCCAAGTCTGAGTACTACGGCAAAGTGGATTACAGCAAACTAATGTGCAAACTGGCTAAGGTTCTTGGACTAGCTATGTTTAAAAGCGCATTTAATGTTTTTTAAAGACCACATAATGGAATTAAATTGTAGTCTGTGTCTGCTTGGAGCTTATATACACAATACGTGTGAGTCATGTGTTCACACCATCAGATAGAACTGTTATTATTATCTTTATTTTTAAGTGCTATTGGTTTGCACAGCTCTGCATTAAAAGCAGAAACAAGTAATGTTATGTACGCTAACGCATTCTAAGGCACAATTCTGAACATCTGAGTCTGAATCCATTGTGTATGCTTTCCGACACGCCACACTCAATTTGATGCTCTTTTCTTTGCTCATTGGATTTGACAGCTGAAGTTTTCTATTTTTTTTTGGAAAATTTGTTAAAAATCTCCATTTGCTGCTATACAAACAAAACCTTTTTCTATAATAATTTACATAAAACTGACTCATTGTATCAGAGACATATGAAAGAAAAGTAGCTTTCCTACAGCAGGGAAAGCAAACATGATGCCATTATAACAAAGAAGATACAGCAAAAAGGATGTGATGAAAATATTCACTTTTCTCTTATTTAGGGGATATTTTAAAGCAATGGTTGTCTTCTAAAAAGAATTGGGCACACAGCTAGTGATAGTGTGATAGTAGTATCTGTTAAATGACAACTGTTTAATTTGGGTGTTTCAGATTAATTGAAACAGATGTAAACCCTAAAATCTGTATTTACTTTACTAAAGTGCAGTTATCATTAAAAAAATGCTTTTTTAAAAATCATAAAATCATTTTTTTTACCTTATCTGAGCATGCAAACTGGCAGACCAGGAAAAGGGGGGAAAGGGAGTGTGCACCTCCCCTCTTGAACCATACCATACCAAATGACCACAATATGGGGAGGAAATCTTGCCAGGGGGAACCCCTCCTGGCAAAGCACCTTGTCTCCATGTTGATGGGGACACGGGCCTCTTCCCCACACCCCTGGATCGGTGGTTGTGGGGGTCTGTGGACAGGTGTCTTATTGGAATCTGCTACTCATTACTCAAAAAAAATGTAAATAGTAAATAAACAAAAACCACATTGTAAATAGTAAATAAAGAAACTGAGACCACACACTTTTTGACAAGTTCTTTATAAAAGAAAATGTCCCATGATATCAATCCATCATCAATCACACCGTCCAGCAGTATAGATATACGTCAGTCACGATAAATGCTAAAAGAAAAAACGTACATCTGTTTCCATTATCCACTTGCCTCACATGAGAGCTCCCAGGCCCCAGAGCAGAATGTAAACAAAGGTGTAAGGTCTCTGGGTGATGTCATTGACCGAATATGGAGATGATATCATGGGTATTTTTTTGTGGGGTCTTTCTTTAAATTAATACCAGAATCTTAAGTGTCTAGAATAAATTTTGGGAAGGACCACATACACCACTACTTTTTACACCATCCCCAACCATTTGTTTACACTCACCTGTCAGCCGGGAGCGAAATCGGACAGGCAGGGATATATCATTGGTTGTTTGAATGCTGGCGGGTTCATGACACAGACCTTGGAGACCATGGGACTGGGACCTAAAATGATTCGGAGGATTAAAACTCTGTATCATCATCCAACCGCTGTAGTAAAAGTCAATGGGTTAATGTCTCAACCATTTGAAATGGAAAATGGTACGAGGCAGGGGTGTCCCCTGTCCCCGTTGCTCTTCGTCTTGGCTATGGAACCCCTCTTGGCAACAATACGTAGGGATCCCGACATAAGAGGTGTCAAGGTAGGAGAGGAGGAACACAAAGTCGCAGCATTCGCGGACGACGTGTTGTTCTATTTAACGGACCCAGTTTCAACCATGCCCAACCTCGTGAAAGCAGTGAGGAAATATGGAGAGGTATCAAACTTCCAAATAAATATGACTAAATCAGAAATATTAAATATAAATTTGAGCAAGATAGAGGTTGAGACCTTGAAAAAAGAATTTAGTTTTAAATGGACTAAGGAATTAAAGTATCTGGGTATTAAACTAACTAATTCAATCAAGAAGATGTTTACTATTAACTACATGCCCCTACTCGACGCTGTGAGAATGGACTGTAACAGACTTGCCTATAAGGCCCTCTCATGGATAGGGCGCATCAATGTCATCAAAATGGTCCTGATGCCTAAAATGATGTATCATTTTCAGATGATACCAGTGCCCCTTCCCAGTACTACTTGAGGAAATTAAGAAAAATATTGATGACCTTTATTTGGAAAAAGAAAAGACAGAGAGTCCCCTTCCAGACGTTAAAACAAAGGAAAACAAATGGCGGCCTGGCAGTGCCAGACGTGCAGACCTATTATAAAGCCGTAGTACTATCAAGAATGGGCGAGGAATGAAAAGTTAAAAAAGTGGGTGAAAATAGAGGGAAGTTTTAGTAAAGCACAATTGGTTAACATTATCTGGAATCCTCCACACTTTAGAATAATGGATAATAGCACGCACGTAATAACACAAAATGTCTTTAAAATATGGGATGGGGTATACAAGAAAGTCAATGGGAAATACAATTCACCGCTCATCACATTAATAGATAATAATTTTTTTGCACCGGGAACAGAGAATTTAGGAGGAAAAGATATACTATGGGGGAAAACACAACTAAGAGAAATCATGAAAGAAGGTAAAATCATGTCTTTTCAACAACTTACACACGGGAGGGAAACACGGGGGTTGGAGGAATGGCGATATCTTCAACTGAGTCATTTTGTGAATAAACTACCACACCCAAACAGGTCTGGGGAACAATTGACAGACTTTGAAAGGCTGTGCGATATGGAGGACCCAAGAAACATAATTTCCAAAATATATAAAATTCTCATGACGTCAGAAAAAATTGGAGATACCGCCATTCTTGGCTAAATGGGAAAGGGAACTGGGCACAAAGAAGGATGAGCACACAATTAGAAGGATTTTGAAAATGATCGCCAACTCAGCAATTGATGCTAGAACGGCAGAAATGAATTATAAATGTATTAGTAGAAGTTATTTAACCCCAGAGATAACAAGCAAATACCAGAAAGGGTCGGCCAATTGTTGGCGAGGCTGCCAAGAAATAGGAACAATGGAGCACCTATGGTGGAGCTGCCTCAAAATAAAAGCTTCTGGAGGAAGATACTCGCTCTAATTAAGAAGATTACGGAAATAGAAGTAGTAGAAGACCCATGGGAGGTTCTGTTCCATGGAGGGGTTGGAGATTTAAATAAATATAAGCAGTCACTGGTCCCGCAGCTTTTGAATGCTGCAAAGAGAACAATACCGAGGAGCTGGCAGAGGAGAGAGAGCCCAGAGACATGGGAGTGGTTTCACGCAGTAGAGGATATATGCAATATGGAGATCTTGGGGAGCACGCTAGATGAAAAAAGAAGTGGGAATTTAGGCAGGTGAGACCGTTGGAAAAAATTAAAAAAAACATGGAGCTATGCCAAAGAACTGAAAGCCTTAGACTAAAGAAGGGGAGTAGAAGAAGAATAGACCTTGGAGAGGTGGGGTGGGGGAGAACCTGGGGAAGGGGAGGGAGGAGTGGGGAGGGGTGGGAATAGAATTATAAGAAAAGGGGAGTAAAGAATAGAAATGCGGGTTTGATTAAGTATATTAGGGGACGTGGTATGGAATAGTCCTTTTATTGTATATACCACCTTTTTGATATGGCAAATGGCCACGATGATGAGACACCGGAGGGTGATCCAAGTAAAATGAACTGCAAAGTTGATTGAAGCCCCTAGAAAAGGTCGACTGAAGTGGCAAAAAAAGAAAAAAAAAAAGAATGCTGGCGGGTTGTCCTTAAAGCAGAGTTCCACCCAAAAAAGGAACTTCCGCTTTAAGTACTCCTTACCCCCTGACATGTCACATTTGGCATGTCATTTTTTGGGGGTGGGGGAGAGCGGGTACCTAGTTTTGACAGGTACCCAGCTCCTACTTCCGCCCAGGCTGCCTAGGTGGCCCCTCCCTCCCTGCAATCTTCTGAGACACATTCCAGGTCCCAGAAGACTGCACGGCCATTCAGGATGCGCAGCTCGACTTGCACATTCGCAGTGCGCACCCGCAAGCTGTCACAGTTGGGTGCCCATAGTAGTGATGCCGGAGCCACAGAGGGAGAGAAGCGAGGCTTCGGACGGCCACATCGCTGGACCATGGGACAGGTGCCTGTGTGTTTATTAAAAGTCAGCAGCTACACTTTTTGTAGCTGCTGACTTTTACAAAACACAGAAACGGGTGGAACTCGGCTTTAAGAACCAGGAGCCCTGAGCAGGATGCTGTCACATTTAGTAGTAATACTGCTAATTATTTCACTCATCGCTGCAGCCAAAGGTTTGACCTGGCCAAATATCCATTTCATTCAGCCGTTCGCCGAACCTCCGAACAACTAAAATTCATCCTGAACGTGGGTTCCGACCGAACTGGCAGCTCATTCTTAAAAATCAGATATGCATTTTATAAAAGCTGTGGACTTAAACAGATTACAAATATCTGCGTGTTTTACAGAGGAAAAAATGATGCTGCAAAATGGTGCAGAGTGAGTAGGAAAGCTTCTGGCAGTCTTGCCCGACGTTGGCAACAAAAAAAAAAAAAAAGAAAGAGCAGTGTGAGCCAAAAATTCTACTAGGTATGCCAAGACAGAATGGTGGGTCGTGATGACTGGCAGTCAAACTAAAAACTGGCAGGTAACGACAGAAGCAGATACACTATATTACCAAAAGTATTGGGAAGCCTGCCTTTACACGCACATGAACTTTGATGGCATCCCAGTCTTAGTCCGTAGGGTTCAATATTGAGTTGGTGCAGTTGGTGCTGGTGGTTCAGTGTGGTGATCTGAGGGGGGGCTGCGCTGATAAACAATCAGCGCAGACCCCCCCTGCCAGGAGAGCCGCCGATCGGCTCTCCTCTACACGCGTCTGTCAGATGCGAGTGAGGAAGAGCAGATCAATGGCTCTTCCTATTGACAGCGTGATCAGCCATGATTGGACACGGCTGATCATATGACGCCCAGTCAGGATAACTGAACCACTTCCCGGACGTCAATCCGCCATAGGGCGGGCGGGAAGTGGTTAAACATCTCCACAACTTTATCCCTGACCTGTCTAGTGTGTTCCTTGGCCTTCATGATGCTGTTTGTTCACTAAGGTTCTCTAACAAACCTCTGAGGGCTTCACAGAACAGCTGTATTTATACTGAGGTTTAATTACACATAGGTGGACTCTATTTACTAATCAAGTGACTTCTGAAGATAATAGGTTCCACTAGATTTTAATTAGAGGTATCAGAGTAAAAGGGGGATGAATACAAATGCACACTTTTCTGATAATAATTTTAAAAAAATGGAAAACCATTTATCATTTTCCTTCCACTTCACAATTATGTGCCACTTTGTGTTGGTCTATCACATACAATCCCAATAAAATAAATGTATGTTTTTGGCTGTAACATGACAAAATGTGGAAAATTTCAAAGGGTACGAATATTTTTTCAAGGCACTGTAGTGTATATGGCAAAAACAACCTTTGGAACAGCCTTTAACCTCTTTCTCACAAAATCATTTTGGAAATCCCAAATGTCAAAAATAACACTAACATTTGGATTCAGCTTGGAACATCCAAATTCACGAACTGTTCTTAATCCGTGACCCAAATCTCAGAGTCAGCTCTAGTTGTAATGGTTGATAGATTAATTGTACTTTTTGTCCGTAGTTGCTCTTTTACTCCTATAGGAAAATGAAGATGTATTGCTGAATTTTTAATTTCTTATTGACAGTAATTTCGACCTCCATTTATGTGGCAGATATATATGCAGAAAATGGTATGTATTACTTTCAAAGGTTTACCTCCTGACAGGCTACATAACAATAGGCCACAGCATGTCACATGTCAGCTGACATTCCTATGATAAATTACATTCCTGTCAATGGCTCTTTAATCCTTCTCTATTTCCTATAGTTAGCAGAATTTCCTACATGTAATCTTCAGGTTTACAGGCTTCCTTCTAACCACACCATGTATCCATTGATGTCATTTACATTCATTTACGAATCGTTCCAGTGCAACCTCACCACTAAGTTGGAACCATGATTAATGTGTTCAATTAATTACCATTTGCTGTTTCCTTAACTATATTGTGACCATCAATAATCCTTATTTTACACACAGTGGGAGTCTATTTAAGTGCTTAAAAGGGAAAACAAGGACAAAATAAAGCGTTTTTTATACCTACAGCTGGATTTAATAAACTTTGCTACTGTGCTAGGTAGTACAAGACGAAGACATTATTTCCCATCATTATCTCAACCAGGACGAGGGATGAGCTGAAATGTCTTGGGTTCAGTTCAAGCATTGAAATGAGTGGGAGGCAAATCTGTCAAATCAAAAAAACTGAAAATTTATTATCAAATACTTACCGTAATTTTCCTTTCCTGATGGACTCCATGGCAGTCTACGTGTGGGGTTAACCCCGCCTCCTCTCCAATGCTATAGGACCCCATTCCCATAAATTTGAGCTCACTGCTAGGGACTGCGTTCCGTTAGTAGCCTACTCTTGACCAATAGGGGGGAACTCTGTCTGCTATGGAGTCCATCAGGAAAGGAAAATTACGGTAAGTATTTTATAATTAATTTTCTGCTTTCCTGACAGACTCCATGGCAGTCTACGTGTGGGAAATAACTAGCCAGACCACACGGGTGGGTTATGTTGAACAGAAATAGAATTAAATTTGGCCCGTCAACCGACAGGATCTTTAAACCAAAGTTCACAGAGGATAGAGAAGAAGGCTTAATACAGTAATGTGACATAAAGGTATTAATGGAAGCCCATGAGGCCGCTTTGCAAATGACGTCTGGAGGCACATGCCGGGCTGCTGCCCACGAAACCGCCATACCCCTGGTAGAATGTGCCATCACCACTTCCGGAGGAGCCAAGCCCTTAGCTTTATAAGCCTGCTGGATGGACTGGACGATCCAGGCTGCAATCGTTCTGGTCGAAGCTTGCTTCCCTCTGTTACTGCCAGAGTGCAGGATAAACAGGTAGTCAGAGCATCTAAAAGAGGAAGTAACTTGCAGGTACTCCTTCAGAACTTTGCCTATGTCTAGAGGATGAGCTACAGTGGACCCTGGGGTCCTGAACATAGGTAGGACGATTTCTTGGTTCTCATGGAGCACTGAAGTGACTTTCAGATTTGAGCTGAGCATAGGGATGAGAACCACCCGGAAGAAAGCCAAGAAGGGTTCTTCATGACCTAGGGACCCGATCTCAGAAACCCTCTTAGTCGAGATGATGGCTACTAGGAAAGCGACTTTGGCAGAAAGGTCTTTGATAAGCGGGGAAGACCCCGTAGCACTGAGTACAGACAATGATTCAAGGACAAGGGGAAGATCCCATTGGGGAATCTTGGCCTTCTTTGGGGCCTAAGTCTTGACGCCCCACGGAAGAACTGCCGGATTAAAGGGTGAACAGCCCATAATGTTCCAGAGAAGGCCGACAAGACTGAGACTTGGATTCTAATGGGGCGTACACACGGTCTGACTTTTCGACCGGACTGGTCTGACGGACGCCGACGGACCAAATCCAGCGGACAATGCGATCGTGTGTGGGCTTCACCGGACCTTCAGCGGACTTTTCCAGTCGCAAATCTGACGGACTTTAGATTTGGAACAGGCTTCAAATCTTTACGTCGTAAGAGATCCGCTCATCTGTATGCTAGTCCGACAGACAAAAACCGACGCTAGGGCAGCTATTGGCTACTGGCTATCAACTTCCTTATTTTAGTCCGGTGAATGTCATCACGTACGAATCGGACTTTGGTGTGATCGTGTGTAGGCAAGTCCATTCGTTAGAAAGTCCGTCAGAAGTCCATCAAAAGTCAGTCGAAAGTATGTAGAAGAATACATATCGGTCTAAACTGAGAAAGAAATTAGTTTTTTATATATTTTTTGGGGATATTTATTATAGCAAAAAGTAAAAAATTTTGCTTTTTTTCCTAAATTGTAGCTTTTTTTTGTTTATAGCGCAAAAAATAAAAACCGCAGAGGTGATCAAATTCCACCAAAAGAAAGCTCTATTTGTGTGGAAAAAAGGTGTCAATTTTGTTTGGGTGCAACGTCGCACGACCGCGCAATTGCCAGTTAAAGCGACGCATTGCCGAATTGTAAAAAGTGCTCTGGTCAGGAAGGGGGTAAATCCTTCCGGGGCTGAAGTGGTTAAATATATCCTACCCTTAAGGAGGGGAAGGATCCAATAAGGCTTACCTCGTCCTGTGCGATTCTGGGCTTGGGGAAACTGTCGCTCTCTGCCCACAGGGATTCCCAACCTGACAGGAGCTGAAAGCCTTTTTAAAATCACCGCCCGGATGAGGTTACCCTCTCCTCACCTCGCACCTGCACAGTGGGGCGCAACTAAACAGCCCCTGTGCGGCCGCCGGGTGTTCCGTTGGACTGCGCATGCGCAAACCAAGCCTTGGTATCACTGAGGTCCCGCACATGCGCTGGCGCTAACGGCGGTCGCAAACCTGGAAGAATAGCGGCGACTTGGAACGCAAGAGCATTCCAGGCACCCAGAGAGGCCGAAAACCACATGAAAAGAGGTTTTAACAGAGGAGGAAAACTGTAAGACATTACAAATATAACAAAAATGGCTGCCATGGAAAATAGACAAAACCAGCAGACCTTGCCAGCCGTGTTGCTCTGGAGATGTCCATCTTGGGCATATATAGGCAGCACCCCTCCACCACTGGGGTATCCTGTGCCTCAAACAGGCACTCACCCGCCCAGGCTGGGCCCTGGGCTTGCACTGCATAGTTGGTATGCCAGATTCAGGAACCATGGCGACAGGACGCCAAACGTGAGCGCACGCGATGAAGGTCCATGGAGGAGGACAAAAAAAGGAACGCAGTCCCTAGCGGTGACCTCAAATTTATGGGAATGGGGTCCTATAGCATTTGGGAGGAGGCAGGGTTAACCCCACATTTAGACTGCCATGGAGTCTGTCAGGAAAATCAATTTTCTGGACTAATAGACAAGGAGTTATCAGAAAAATAGTATGGGGGAGCACTGCTTCGGAAAGCATGTACCAAAGCAAAAAAATGTTTTAAAAATGACATTGAGCCAGGAGCAGCAGTTTTTTTTTTAACCAATTTAGGACAGAGCCTCGCTTTGAGATTTGGTGTTTACTGGTTTAAAACAGTTTTTTTTTGCTAGATAATTACTTTGAACCCCCAAACATTATATATTTTTTTTCTAACACCCACGAGAATAATATGGCGGTCGTTACAATACTTTCTGTCACACATTTTTGAGCAGCGGTTATACAAGCGCACTTTTTTGAATTAAAAAAATCAGACAACAGTAAAGTTAGCCCATTTTTTTTATATTGTGAACGATGATCGAGTAAATCGTTTCTCAACATGTCACGCTTCAAAATTGCACCCAGTAGTGGAATGGCTACAAACTTTCTCCATAGGCCATGTTTAAAAAATTCTACAGGTTTCATGTTTTGAGTTACAGAGGAGGTCTAGGGCTAGAATTATTGCTCTCACTCTAATGATTGTGGCAATACCTCACATGTGTGGTTTAAACACCGTTTACATATTCGGGCGCTACTCACATATGCGTTCGCTTTTGTGAGCGAGCTCGGTGGGACGGGGCGCGTTAAAAAAATGTTTTTCTTATTTATTTTGCTTTTTATTTTTTATCTTTACACTGTTCTTTAAAAAAAAAAAAGGTGTCACTTTTATTCCTATTACAAGGAATGTAAACATCCCTTATAATAGAAAAAAAGCATGACAGGACCTCGTATATGAGATCTGGGGCAAAATAACCTCAGATCTCATATTTACACTAAAATGCAATAAAAAATTTATGAATAAAAAATGTAATTTGAAAAAAACATTTTAAAAAAGTCCCTTTAAGAGCTAGGAGCGGAAGTGACGTTTTGACGTCGCTTCCACCCTGCAATGGTATGGAGCTGGTTGGGGGCCATCTTCCCCTCACTCAGCTCCATACCACACATGGAGAAGGATACGATCGCCTCCGCCGCTGCCGGTGGCTCCCTTAAGCGGCGGAGGCATTGGTAAGCGGCGGGAGGGGAGTCCCCTCACTCGCCACTGATAAAAGTGATCTTACGGTAAATCTTCCGCAGAGACCACTTTTAGCTGACCGCCCACTCTTGAAGAGGATACTGGGGTTATGGTAGCTACTTCAGAAACCATTAAACAGAGGGCTAAATCAGCTTGATGTTCATTGACTGGTCGCCTTCTCCGGTTTACATCATAGTGGATAATGCGTTAACTCTAATTCCCTTTATAACGTCCCTCCGACTGTTTTAATGTGGCAACTAGAAAGGGGCTCGTATAAGGAAGTAGGAGTACAGAAAAGGTAAAGAGAAAACAGGAAAAGGATATGGGATAGAAGGCTTATGGGCTCCCCATGCCCGTTCTTTGCTAAGCTGCCCGAAGTTTCCCAAAAGATTTACTTATTCCCAGATCAACCCCCCCCTCCCCCCCCCCCCTCAGAGTTTAACCTACATACCATCAAAACCATCATAAAACGAAGAATGGGTCACACACACAAAAAGAGAAAAAAACAAAACAAAAAAAAAAAACAAAAAAAAAAAAAAGGAAACAAAAAGATGTGCACATCCAAATCACTTCGGTATAACGCTCCTTGGTCTCAAGGATCTCGGTTATCTATGTAGTCACCTAAAGCCCCACTCCTGGGCTAATCCTACGCCTTGCCTGTTAGGAGGCACCTGCTTTCTCTAGCCATGGCTTCCACATGCCTTCAAATTCCTGAAGGTTGCCTCTCTTTATATACTCCACCCTCTCCCTACTCAGAGTATCATTGACAGTGGAGATCCAGTCTCTCACCGAGGGGGGGTCTCTTGATTGCCATCTTAGTGTTATCATCTTCCTAGCCTGGAACAAGGCCCGCGTGATGGCCAATGCAGTGCCCAGTCTCTCCCCCTGAGCTCTTCTATACCCCAGGATACAGGTTATGGCCTCTTTTACTACTATAGTGCCGAAGATACTTCCCAGGTTTCTGGTCACTTCCTCCCAGTATCTAAATAGCTTGGGGCACCTCCACATCATGTGGATGAGGTCTCCCGACCTCTGGCATCTGGGGCAGTTGTCATTAGGCCTTCCCCCAAATTTGAAAAGTCTTTTAGGTGTATAGTAAGATCTATTCAACAAAAATAGATGAGAGAGCCGCTGTGAAGGGGACACCGAGACCTGTACACTCAGTTCCAAGGTTTTCGCCCATTGTTCCTGGGTCATTCCCCTTATGTCCTCTTCCCATTTGGCTTTTAGTCCCTGGAGTATCCCCCCGCTGTTGTCTGGTTTACTTAATTGGTCATAAATTCTAGAGATTTAACCTCTAGTAGGGATTACCTGCATTATGCACTGAAATAGAGGCATTTCTTCCCAGCATAGAGTCTGATCTTTAAATTGTGCTTTAAGAGCGTGTTCTAGCTGGAGATATGGGAAGAAGGAGCTCTGAGGTAGCTTAAATTCCCTTACTAATTCTGAGAAACTCTTTAGTTTGGTATCATTATAAAGCTGGCTTAACCTTCTGATGCCAGAATTCGCCCATTCCCCAGGGGTACCTATTTTAAGAATTTCCTGTAGATTACGGTTGTTCCAAATAGGGGAATAAACTGTTGGATCTTTATATCCCATCATTTTCTTGACAGTTTTCCAGAGTTTAGTTAGCAACTTAGTAGTTGGATAGTTATCGTGGAACATATCCGCCTCTAGTGTTTCGACTAGAGTATTATGTGGAGTACTCAGCAATAGCAGTTTGCCATTGGGGGTGCCGCCTTTCGGTATCCCACATCCCAGCAGCTGCTGCAGCTGCGTTGCTAGGAAGTAGCGCTCGGGGCGTGGGAGGGCGAAGCCCCCCTCCCGTGTAGGCAGCTGAAGCACTCGGAGTCGAATTCTGGCTTGCTTCCCCTTCCAAATCAGCTCCCTGAAGAGACTATCAATTCTTTTAAACCACTTCTTGCCTATCCAGACTGGCGAGTTGTGCAGGATATATAGCAGTTGTGGCATCCAGACCATTTTTATTAGGCTACATCTTCCTGCGGCGGACAGAGGCAAGCGCCTCCAGATTACTATTTTTTGTTTTAATTTTGTTAAGAGGGGAGCGAGGTTTGTGCTGATATACCGGGTCGGATCCTTCGTCAGGACTATTCCCAGGTATTTCAAGGCGTCCACCATTACCATCTGGGGAATATCGCCCGCTATTAACTCGCTGATGGGATCTATCGGCATAAACTCGGACCTCTCCCAGTTTATCTCTAAGCCAGAGAAGTTGCCGAAATCCTTCACTATCCTCATCGCACTCGGTAACGAGTGTCTCAAGTCCCCTAGGAATAACAGAATGTCATCCGCATATAGCGCGATTTTTTCCTCGCCCGATTTTCGCAGAAAACCAGTTATCGCTCTGCTTTCCCTTATAGAGATGGCCAGGGGTTCCATTGCCAATGCGAACAGCAGAGGAGATAGAGGGCACCCCTGCCTAGTCCCCCTTTCCAGCTCAAACCAATCTGAAAGTTCGTTGTTGATTTTTAGTCTTGCCTTGGGGCGGGTATATAACATTCTGATCCACCTTATAAAAGACGTGCCAAATCCGAATTTCTCCAACACGCGCCATATATAGCCCCACTCTACGCTATCAAAAGCCTTAGATACATCGAGGGTCATTAACGCTCTCGAGCCTGCGTTTTCTGCTGGTAGTTGTAGATTCAGAAACGCTCTTCTAATGTTCAGGCTCGTAGATCTGTTGGCTATAAAGCCCGCCTGATCTTCATGTATCAATTTGTGAATAACTCCGTTCAGTCTTACTGCTAGTACCTTGGCGAGAATTTTTACATCAGTACAAAGTAGAGAAATTGGTCTATAGGCAGCTACATCCAGTGGGTCTTTCCCTTCCTTCTGTAGTACCGTAATTGTTGCTTCTAGCATTGAGGCAGGCAGCTGGCCCCCCTCAAATGACCCCTCCAGGGTTTTTAGTAGTTCAGGGATCAGCACTTCACCATACTGCTTATATGTCTCGCTTGGAAGGCCGTCGGGCCCGGGTGACTTAAGACATGCCATGCCCGCTACTGCTTGTTGCAGTTCTGCTACCGTTATTGGGGCGTCTAATATGGCGCTTTCTTCCTGTGAAATAGTAGGGATGGTTAGCCCTTCCAGAAAGTCCTCCATCAACGCCTCCTTGCCCCTTTTCTGCGAAGAGTAGAGTTTTTATAATACCCCCTGAAAGCTTGTACAATTTCTGGGGTGCTTGAAGTTATATCTCCACTCTGTGATCTAATAGCGAGGACCGTGGATGGGGCCGCATTTGATTTTACAAGCATAGCCAATGTTCTTCCTATTCTTTCCCCCTCCACCATGAATTCCTGTCTCTGAAGTAGGCGCCTAGTCTCTGCTTTCTGCATGACCACTAATTTGTACTTTTGTTGTTTCTCCTGCCAGGTGCTTTCCAGCTCCGGAGTTGGGTTTCTGATAAAGTTATTTTCGGCCTCAAGAGCCTCCCTCAGAGTGTCCTCTTCTTCGCTCCTAGCCTCTTTATTAAATTTAGCCATCTGCTGTATTAGAACCCCTCTAAGAAATGCCTTGAGGGTGTCCCATAGCACAAGGGGATCCGCCGAGCCCTGATTGAACTCCACAAATTCCCTTAGGGTGGAGAGGATCCCATCCGATTTTTTAATTACTTCGAACCAGTGTGGACTCACGCTCCAACTCTTCCTGGGCTTGGACTCTCCTATATTTAGTGTAGCCACCGTAAGGGAATGGTCTGAGATGCCTCTTGGCCAATATGCAATTTTTTCAAGCAGCTGAAGTGCCCTGTCATTCCCCAGGATTAGATCAATCCTTGAGAGCGTGGAGTGTGACATAGAACAACAGGTGTATTGCAGCGCACCTGGGTTTCGCACCCTCCACAAATCTACTAACCCTACTTCTTCCAGGAATAAGCTCAAGCGGGTCTTCCCTGATTCCTCTGAGGGTTGTCGTATCGGGAATCTATCCAATTTTCTATCTAGGACCTCGTTAAAGTCCCCGACAACTACTATCGGGCATTCCTTTTTATCCAACAAAAATTTGTGCAGTTTAAGCAGTATGTCCAAATTAAAAGGGGGAGGGATGTATATGTTTGCCACCACTAACATGACTCCGTCAATGGAACAGAGTAAAAAAATATATCTACCTAGATCGTCTATACTGGTCTGTCTGCAGGAAAATTTTACCCCAGCTTTCACAAAGATACTCACCCCCCTACTAAAAGAGGAGTGATATGCATGAAATTGGTATTGAAATTTTTTCATCTGTAACTGCTGGCTGGTATCCCTAGTCAAGTGGGTTTCCTGCAGACAGACCAGATCTACCCCAGAGCTTTCCAGCACAGAGAACACTGCCAACCTTTTAAGAGAAGAACCCAGTCCCCTAATATTCCAGGATCCTATTTTCAAGGGCCCGACTACCATCTAAGTTCCAAAAACCTGTCGTGTCATGACAAGAATTACCCCATATGTCCTTATTATTTTTATAAAGTGAGATTTATGCACCTTTTTACACGAAAAGAGATAAAAGAATAAAAAGGATATGGAGGAGTAAATAGAGAAAGAGAAATCTCTCCCAGCGACTACCATATCAATTCCAAACTTGTGCAAAATGTGGATTCTAAAATACACGCTTAGTTTAATCAAATCTACCCTGCTTTATTAAAATATACTACAAAAAGTGCCTGCATGTGTAACAATGATCTGTAAGTGGAGGTCCGAAGGCCTCCAGTGTGGTTTCTAATAGTGTATGTGTTTATATCAAGTGATTTTTCCACCCTATTTCCCTTCCCTTCCAAATTCCCCCCCCCCCCTTCCCACCCCGCCTAGTCTCCCCTTCCCTCCTACCCCACCCCCCCCCCTTCCCTACCCACCTCTCTAGGTGTATCCCCTGGGGGTTTACCATGACCGTTACCTCTTCCACTCACACCACCCTTTTACACCAGTTCTTCCACTCGCAACCCAACACCACCCTTCCCCCAAACAGCTGTGTGCACCCATCCCATCCCATCCTTCCTAACATAAACCGTTAACGAACGCTGGAAAAGGGTAAAGTCTTTAAGCTGCACCCCTCTCCGGAGCAGAGAAAAAAAAAAAAAAAACAAAGAAGAAGAAGAGAAAATAAGGCAAAGCAAAATAGCAGAGACAAAAAATGCAGCCCCTCTACCTCCTACCTCCCAGCGCCCCGTCGTGTCATCCTATCCTCACCCCGGCCTACTATATACCCCCCCACTCTCTACGTGGGGTTCGTAATTTTCTCTCTGTTATCTTCTAGCCACTTCTCCACTTCAGCAGGGGAGTTAAAAAACAAAGTCTCCCCCAGGGCCCCGATCCGCAGCCTCGCTGGGTATAGAAGAGCGTAGGGCAACTTAAGTTTTTGTAGGTTGCGTTTTACCTGGGTGAACTCTGCTCTACGCCTCTGTAGGTCCGGGGAGAAGTCTGAATAGTATGATATCTTTGCCCCTTTAAAAACGACCTCCCCTGCTTCCCTAACCTTCCGCAATAGAGTCACTTTATCCTGGTAGTTAAGAAATCTCAGGAGGAGAGGTCTCGGATGACCCCCCTCCTGTGGTGCCCTGAATGGGATCCTGTGGGCTCTTATGATAGAGAACGAAGCCGAGAACAGATCTTTCCCAATTAGCTCCCCTAACCATTTTTCTAGAAATGCGATTGGGTTGGCGCCCTCACTCCTTTCAGGTAGGCCTATCAATCTCACATTATCCCTTCTACTCCTGTTCTCCATCTCATCCATTTTAGAGGTCTGTTTAGCTAACTGTTCCTTCAGCCATTTTATTTCTTTAGTTATTGGATGCACATTATCTTCTAGCCCACTAACCCTTTCTTCCAGGGCGGTTGTTCTCTCCGCCGTCTTCTGTAGATCTTGTCTGACCATTAAGATGTCTGCTTTAAGACCTTTAATCTGTTCGCAGAGATCTTTGAGCGAGCTATTACACACTCCTACAGCCGTGAATACGTCCATTAAGGTTGGTTCTTTATTCAGGGATAGGTTCGAATCATTTATTAACTCTAAGCTCGCATTTGAGTTTTGTTCACTTTGCTCTGGCCTTTTATTACATGTTGATTTGGAGGGCTGGATAGCCAGCCCGTCCCCTGGGGGCTGTGAATGTGGTTGGCCCTGGCTTTTCCTGTCCGATGTCCCCCCCTGTTGACTCTTTTGCTGCGTTCCCTTTTTTGGAGGGGTCAAAGCGGGGGCATGAGCATATTGCTCCAGTTTTACTGCAGCTGCTGCTGCCGCAGCGTGCTGCGAACTTTTCTCTTTAGAGGAGCGTAGATTCTGCATCATTCACTCCTATAGGCATACAAATGGATTTAACAGCAAGGAATCAGCAGCGCCTCTCCACCTTCACCAGCCCGCTAGATAGGATAACTGCCTTGTTGCTCCTAAAGCGGAGTGTATGACGGGTGTGGGGGGGGGGGCTCCCTCCACCCCAACACGCCCCGGCACGTAGAAAGGAGAGTTTCAAACACGGATAAATTACCGTACCTTAGGTGGCCAGGGTTGGGTAGCTCCCCTCGCCCAGGAGCGCCCAAGCTACGGTAGCACTTAATGCCACCTCCCCTCTTCACCGCAGTTTTTTACGCAGCTGGTTAAATGCCGCTAGGGCAGTCGCCAGCTGTCTACGGTTAATGAGGTATGTACCCAAGTATGCACGCGGTCACCGAGGGGTCAAGAGCTTTTAGCTAGCTTATAGCTTATGATGGCCCCACCCAAAAGTAGGGGGGCGATATAATCTTAGTAATAGGGGAACAACCTAAAAAAAAAAAAAGGAGTATATTTTGCTTCCCATGCTAGCTCCTTCTGTTCACATATTTAGTACTACTAAGACAGCGAATGAGACAAACTGCTAATACTTAGTTATGTTTCTTCACCAGCACCAAGTTGCCAATACTACCAGGGAACTACCAGAAATTGCTTCTGGACCAAGGGGTTACCACACATTTTCTTTTTACAGCGATATCCGACTACCATAAGAAAAAATGCTATACTATACCAGCTCCTCCAGCTCCTCCGTGTCTAGCATGAGTGTATGGAAAGTGAAAGTGAAAGCTGCCGGAGCTGATGTCTCTACCCTCTCCTCACCTCGCACCTGCACAGTGGGGCGCAACTAAACAGCCCCTGTGCGGCCGCTGGGTGTTCCATTGGACTGCGCATGCGCAAACCAAGCCTTGGTATCACTGAGGTCCCGCACATGCGCTGGCGCTAACGGCGGTCGCAAACCTGGAAGAATAGCGGCGACTTGGAACGCAAGAGCATTCCAGGCACCCAGAGAGGCCGAAAACCACATGAAAAGAGGTTTTAACAGAGGAGGAAAACTGTAAGACATTACAAATATAACAAAAATGGCTGCCATGGAAAATAGACAAAACCAGCAGACCTTGCCAGCCGTGTTGCTCTGGAGATGTCCATCTTGGGCATATATAGGCAGCACCCCTCCACCACTGGGGTATCCTGTGCCTCAAACAGGCACTCACCCGCCCAGGCTGGGCCCTGGGCTTGCACTGCATAGTTGGTATGCCAGATTCAGGAACCATGGCGACAGGACGCCAAACGTGAGCGCACGCGATGAAGGTCCATGGAGGAGGACAAAAAAAGGAACGCAGTCCCTAGCGGTGACCTCAAATTTATGGGAATGGGGTCCTATAGCATTTGGGAGGAGGCAGGGTTAACCCCACATTTAGACTGCCATGGAGTCTGTCAGGAAAATCAATTTTCTGGACTAATAGACAAGGAGTTATCAGAAAAATAGTATGGGGGAGCACTGCTTCGGAAAGCATGTACCAAAGCAAAAAAATGTTTTAAAAATAACATTGAGCCAGGAGCAGCAGTTTTTTTTTTAACCAATTTAGGACAGAGCCTCGCTTTGAGATTTGGTGTTTACTGGTTTAAAACAGTTTTTTTTGCTAGATAATTACTTTGAACCCCCAAACATTATATATTTTTTTTCTAACACCCACGAGAATAATATGGCGGTCGTTACAATACTTTCTGTCACACATTTTTGAGCAGCGGTTATACAAGCGCACTTTTTTGAATTAAAAAAATCAGACAACAGTAAAGTTAGCCCAATTTTTTTATATTGTGAACGATGATGTTACACAGAGTAAATCGTTTCTCAACATGTCACGCTTCAAAATTGCACCCAGTAGTGGAATGGCTACAAACTTTCTCCATAGGCCATGTTTAAAAAATTCTACAGGTTTCATGTTTTGAGTTACAGAGGAGGTCTAGGGCTAGAATTATTGCTCTCACTCTAATGATTGTGGCAATACCTCACATGTGTGGTTTAAACACCGTTTACATATTCGGGCGCTACTCACATATGCGTTCGCTTTTGTGAGCGAGCTCGGTGGGACGGGGCGCGTTAAAAAAATGTTTTTCTTATTTATTTTGCTTTTTATTTTTTATCTTTACACTGTTCTTTAAAAAAAAAAAAGTGTCACTTTTATTCCTTTTACAAGGAATGTAAACATCCCTTATAATAGAAAAAAAGCATGACAGGACCTCGTATATGAGATCTGGGGCAAAATAACCTCAGATCTCACATTTACACTAAAATGCAATAAAAAATTTATGAATAAAAAATGTAATTTGAAAAAAACATTTTAAAAAAGTCCCTTTAAGAGCTAGGAGCGGAAGTGACGTTTTGACGTCGCTTCCACCATGCAATGGTATGGAGCTGGGTGGGGGCCATCTTCCCCTCACTCAGCTCCATACCACACATGGAGAAGGATACGATCGCCTCCGCCGCTGCCGGTGGCTCCCTTAAGCGGCGGAGGGCATTGGTAAGCGGCGGGAGGGGAGTCCCCTCACTCGCCACTGATAAAAGTGATCTTACGGTAAATCTTCCGCAGAGACCACTTTTAGCTGACCGCCCGCTCTTGAAGAGGATACTGGGGTTATGGTAGCTAGCTGCTGCCATAACAACGATATTCCTCTTTAAACAGCCAAAGTATAATGACGGCGGGCGTTCGGCAAGTGGTTAAAGGCTTAAAGTCATTGTTCTTAAAAAATATGCCAAACATGCTATACTTACCTGCTCTGTGGAATGGTTTTGCACAAAGCAGCCCCAAACCTCCACTTCTGGGGTTTCCCACCAGAGCTCTGGGATCCTCTTCTTCTCTGTGTGCCACCAAAGGGAACCGCTTCCTATGGTGGCACGTGCCGGCTTGATCCCAAGATACTCTGTGGGTGTTTATTGACACATGGCTCAACCCACCCCCCTGCTCCCTCATCACTTTTGATTGACAGTAGCAGGAGCCAATGACTTCTGCTGCTCTCACTGAGTCCAGTGAGGCTGGAGAGAGAGAGAGAGAGAGAGAGAGAGAGCAGTTATCTGCACATAACGTTTTTTCAACCCTAACCAGGACACTATCTGGTTGGAGTTTGCATGTTCTCCCTGTGCTTGCTTGGGCTTTTCACTTGATAAAATCTTTAAATGTATCAGAACGATACATTTGAAGTTTTTACCCAGTGAGAAACCCAACCAAGCACAGGGAGAACATGCAAACTCCATGACTGGTTCCAAAAAGGTGCTGTAAATCCTTGCTGGCTCTGTATATTTCAACAAGGACCGAATATAGATGCAAAGATAAAAACAGAAACAAAGTGCACTGAATAGTGCAGATGAAGCCACTTCAATGGGTACAAATTAAAGGAGAAGCATGGGATTTATGTTGTAAAAAAAAAACATACATACTCACCTGTATGATGCAGCTCTCCCACGTTGGCTTTAGGACTAAGCCGTGACTGAGACATGACCACTGATCACTCAGTTCTTGGCCTGCTCAGAGTGGACAGTGCCGGTCAGTGGAAGAGGGGATGGATCCCCAGCAGGGGCTTCTTCTATTGAATTCTGCTTGGAGATCCAAACCTATTAACCCCCACAGCGCCTGAAGTTCAGAGACAGGAAGAGGACTGGGCATTCTTGAACAGATTTCCACAAAATCCAATCACTTAAGATGTAAGGGGGAAAAACATTTTTAGCTAAGCAGCTTTAATAAACTAGGCAATTACGAATGTTCAACAAGTCCTCAGAGAGCAAATGATGAGACCTGAGCCAAATTCCAAGAGATCCAAACATTCTTTAATAACAAGCATGCATCAAACCCTACCTCCTGACAGCATGGGAGACAGTCCTCACCCCCCCCCCCCCCAAGGGAAAACCAGGTGGTGAGGACATTTGTCCACTACATGGTTCCCTCTGAGCTGTTAGGCGACAACACAACAAAGTGTTGCCTGTCCATATAGTGAGCTCCTTTTAGTAAAAAATGGTTTCGGCTTGGTCTCCTACCCATGGGAAGACCCCCTCCAGAAGGGGGTTCTCCCATGGGTAGAAGACCAAGCTGAAGCCATTTTTTACTAAGAGAAACTAACTATATGCGCAGGCAGTGTGCGGGTGGGCCCCATTTTGTCGTAAGTCCTTGATGTGTCTGATGATTCAACAGACCAGCACCAGCAAACACTGTGACCAGATGGCTGGGAAAACAGATTGAGGCATTTAAGCAGTATCCATTTTATTTGGTTTCTGGTCTACTAGAAAGGTTGACGGCTGCTACCTAACCCCAGGCAGCTTTCAGATTTCAGTCCTGCTAAAAGGCTAAAGGGGATGCCATGGGGCCTCCTGGGGATTACATTGCTGCCCTACCCTACACAACAGTGGCGGTTGGTGTTTTTTTTGGGGGGGAGGAGACAAACAACCACCTGCCCCGGTCTTCTAGTGGCACCCCCCGCTCCCGGGGGTCTCGCGGTCGGTCATTCAGCACTTACCCCATCTAGGTTCCGGGCGGGCAGCGTTGCGACGGGCGGGCATCTCCTCCTCTTCTGCATCACAGCGGCTTCCGCCATGCATCTCCTCCCTCCTCCTCCTAGGCATCCAATAAGATCGCCTGTCCTTACAGCCAATCGGGTGACGGGTCTCATGATCTGCTTTCTGATTGGCCGGGAAGAGGATCAGTGTAAGAATTGCGAATATTCATTCGCTATTGTCACACAACTGGGAAGGCTTGGAGCGCAGTGTTCTGCGCCCCGAGCTCACCCTTTTTTGAAGCCAATGAAAGCCTCTGGCTATAATCACTGCTTAAACCCCCCCCCCCCCTATTTTGGAATCCATGCATCCGTTGCCCGGAATGGAGATTAGGGGGCCGGACGCATGGATGGGGGGCAGAGCCCATGCTCCCCTAATGGACGGGCCACCACTGCTACACAAGCATTTAGCCATGTTAACTAATCAGGAATCATGCCTAGTCTGCAGGCCACCAGAAAGCTGAAAAGTTGACACAGAAATGAGTAGTGTCACCCCACTGATGATACACCGTATATCAAAAGACTAGCTGTAAAAGGTTAGAAATATTCTGGCAACAGCTAAGATAACTTGCACGTTTGTATTTCAACTGTGCATTAGCTTCTTGGTCAGAGTTAATACATATTCAAGAGCAGTCTCTAATTTATATTCCCAATTAACTACATTGCAAAAGCTGGGTTAAGACTAATAGAGGTCTATCACCTAAGTATAGATGCATGAAAAGCTTAGAGCACTGAAGTGTCACCAGAAATTATTTTAACGGATGCTAATAATAAGATCACTGGGCAAATAATGCACAAATACGTGACTAGGGTAAAAAACAGCTCATCGACCACTCACCATAAGGACCGCTATGCCTCTCATTCTCCTCTTATCAAATATACCTAAATAATCAGACCAATACCGATTTTGGTTGAAATTGGTCATAGCGGTCAGTTATTTACAAATAAAAAATGTAAACATCCCTTTAACCACTTCCCTACTGTGCTATAGCCGAAAGATGGCTACAGTGTTGCCCTCCAATTCAGGGAGGACGTCCATAGATGTCCTCCCAGAACCGTGCCTCCTTTGGACACAGCTGATCATAGATCGCGGTAAAGGACAAATCACAGTACCCCTTTCCCTTGTGATCTGCTGTGTCCAATCACAGATGGTCACATGTAAACAGACCTGTCGGTTATCAGCATTCCTTTTCTCACACTCTGTCTCTGTGCGAGGAAAGGAGAGCTGATAACCAGCAAGGCTGACAGGGCAGAGTGAGTACTGTACATTGTTTGCACTGACCATCAGTGCCCTAATGATCAGTGCGGCCTCATCAGTGCAGATCAGTGCAGGTTATCAGTGCCCAACAGTGCAGGTTTTCAGTGCCCATCAGTGTTGCCTCATCAATGCCCATCAGTGCAGCTTATCAGTGGCCATCAGTGCCACCTCATCAGTGGCTATCTGTGGCCAACATTACCGCCCCATCAGTGCAGCCTCATCACTGTCCATCAGTGCACATCAGTGCAGCCTCATCAGTGCCCATCAGTGCATGTAGCCTCATCAGTGCCCACCAATGCAGCCTCATCAGTGCCCACCAGTGCAGCCTCATCAGTGCCCACCAGTGCAGCCTCTTCAGCACACGTCATTACATCAGTGTCCATCAGTGCAGCGAAGAAGAAAAATTACTTATTTGCTAAATGTTATAACAGAAATGAAGAAAGGGTTTTTTTTCAAATTTTTTGGTCTTTTTTTACATTTGTTTAGCCAAAAAAAGAACCCCAGTGGTGATTCCATACCACCAAAAGAAAGCTCTATCTGTCTCAAAATAATGATAAAAATGTCATACAGTGTATAAACATCAGATGGTGGATCGGTATAAACATCAGATGATAGATTCCAATAGGAGGCTCTCGACAGGATATACAGGCACCCAGAAATGAAAAGAGGATGGACTCATTGTGAAGTACTGTTGTTACATAAAGTTGATTTAATGCGCATAGGGATCGGTACTTACAAAAAGACGGTTAAAAACAGACATGGATATAGAGCTGTAGATACAGGAAGCCTGTCATTATTACGTCATTTATGTCATTTTTGACATAATTTCCTGGTTTGACGTCACTTCCGGTCTGTGGAACACATGCTATGAATGGCTGCTTCCTGTATCTACAGCTCTATAGCCATGCCTGTTTTTAACCGTCTTTTTGTAAGTACCAATCCCTATGTGCTTTGAATGAACTTTTATAACAGTACTTCACTATTAGTCCATCCTCTTTTCATTTCTGAGTGCCTGTACATCCTGTCAAGAGCCTCCTATTGGAATCTATCATCTGATGTTTACACCGATCCACCATGTGATGTTTTGACACCAATCTACATGTGTGGGATACCATTTACTAGCCTGAAGTGACCCCTGGACTGCAAAGCTGGGGGTCGTTCTGTTCTGGTGAGTGGGGATGCAAAAGGGGGTGTCACTGTACTCCTGCAAGTTTGTGAAGCATTTTTTGCACCTACTTCATTGTGAACTAACACTTCAATTGCATTTATTTGGATTTTTATTTGGACTTTTTTGTTGATTTCACTTATATTGTGTGTTGCGAGCGCTGCATTTTTTTATCCACATTTATCCAAGTGATTAGCACCTTGTCTACAGCAGCTGCATTTCATTATCACTAATGCCCCGTACACACGGTCGGATTTTCCGATGGAAAATGTCCGATCGGAGCGTGTTGTCGGAAATTCCGACCGTGTGTGGGCTCCATCGGACATTTTCCATTGGATTTTCCTACACACAAAGTTTGAGAGCAGGATATAAAATTTTCCGACAACAAAATCCGTTGTCGGAAATTCCGATCGCGTGTACACAAATCCGACGGACAAAGTGCCACGCATGCTCAGAATAAATAAAGAGATGAAAGCTATTGGCCACTGCCCCGTTTATAGTCCCGACGTACGTGTTTTACGTCACCGCGTTCAGAATGATCGGATTTTCCGACAACTTTGTGTGACCGTGTGTATGCAAGACAAGTTTGAGCCAACATCCGTCGGAAAAAATCCTAGGATTTTGTTGTCGGAATGTTCGAACAAAGTCCGACCGTGTGTACGGGGCAGTAGTTGTTTCCATCAGCGTGAGTTTATATTTGGTAATATATTTTCACAGCTTGGGGACAATGCCCACTCTTCTCATATGCCTGCATGTCCCAACTTTCCAGTTAATCCACCGTTAACTGGAAATTCTACGGAGGATGCCATACCATAGATTTGTCCCTAGTATGTGATATCACTGTTAATCTTGTGAGACTCCAAGGATCCCAACCGCTGGCCTCTTCAACCACCAAGAAACGCAGGGTGTGAGGGTGGTAAGTTTCTTTTTTGTTTGTTATCTTCACGCTGCTCAAAGTTTATCTCTGTCCCACCTAGATCCCCTGGAAGACCCTCCAAAAATGTAATCCCACTAGTCCCAGTAAGTACGTCATATCTCCTGATTTCAGATGTAAACCCTATCTCTCATTTGCCTCCCCTGTCCACCTAGTCATGTCTGCCCTTCATCTATTTTTTTTTTGCTTCGTACCTATCTTTACAGGCAGAAAATGCTGTACTTAGGAATGTGTGCTTTAAAAATGTACACGCTCAATGTTTCTTGTTAGGCAGACTCCTAGCAACGTGTGGTGCCTGTCATTTGCATTTGGCCTTAATACAGATTTAAATAGGACATGGCTCTCCTGAGCCAGGAAGCCATTGGCCACACATAGAGATTAGCAGAAAGCCAAAACGATTCAAGAGTATTTTTTTCTCCAGCTTGCCAGTAATGGAGACCTCTGCATGCAATCCTTGGCGGTGCCAGCAGTTCCATAATAATGGCTTTGCTAGTCTGGCACCTTAATGAGCTATGCTCTCTCCCCTGGTGAGAAGTCGCCTCATGTATCAGTGTTCTACAAGGCCGGGTATAATTATCTCCATCCACATACATTACCGGGTTATGAAGGAAATTTTGTTAGGGAGATAAAATGGAAATGAAGCACTTTGTATGAGGTTCTTTTTCTTTTCAGCCTGCTTCCTTCATATGTTTAGTGATAATCTATGGAACTACTTTGCCTGTTGAGTGTTTTTATATTGATCTTTTTTTTCTTGGCCTGATCCATGTGGCAAAAGTTTCCTGCCAACATTCTGCTACGGCACTGGCCAAGCAACAGCAGCTTTGTCATTACAGCTGGGGCACTCACCTGGTAAGGATACGAGGACCCCTGCTGGTTGAGATGCTTAAAGAACAATATTCTAAAGTAGACACACACTGGATGGCATTTGGTTTCATAAAATGTTGTGTATCATAAACAACTGACATTTTTTTAATTAATAATTTTTAACCATTTTTGTCTCCAGTGTTAATTGCACATCATTGACCAGGACCAGGATACTGATAGGGACTAGAATGGACCATACTTGCAGAATAGCATTGTGTATCATAAGCTGCCATTTTTTTTTTTTAAGTGTTCTTTCCACCTTTTTTTCATTTTTTTTTTTAAGGTATGCTTAATAAGAGTTTTAATTGTTTTACAAAAAAAGAACAAAAAGCAAACAAACAATAAAATAATAAAAGAAATAAAAAAAAATTAAAAAAACTGCCAATAGCTGGTTACAACCAGAAAAAAAACTTAACTGGCCGTACATTCCATGTCATATTAGGGAAAAAAAGGACAACAGCAAGGAACTAATCTCCTGTGTTCACAGACGCTAAGGTAAGAGGGCTAGATATCCATTTATGCCATCATTTTTCAAAAAGATGAGCTTACGCAGGGGTAGACTAGCATTGTTTAAATGGAGCCATGTGGTCAGGGAGGGTCATGAGGTTTCTTTCTAAGATAAAAAGATAGTCTTTTTTAGCAAAAAAGTACAGTATACGGAGCAGTCTTTTTAATGTATGCAGGTACAGTAAGTTCACCAAAAATACCCATCAGGCAATTTTTAGGATGCAATATATTAGGTAGGCCCAATACAGTAGATAAGAATGAGTCAACTTCAAACCAAAATGAGGAAACAATTGGGCATGACTAAAAGCAATGCATGAAATCAGCTGTGTTCCCACAGCCTCAAAAGCACTTAGAGAAGGGGTAAGATGACTTTGGTGAAATATTTTAATCTGTATGATTCTATCCCTGGAGGATATACCCAAGTTCTTATAGGTATCCACAAATTCAGACCAGTCCTCGTCAGTGAGTTGAACACCGAATTCAGTCCTAAGAGTTTGTGCAGCAAAAACCGGTGATTAGAATCAGCCATTAGAGGAAAGTAGTACTCAGAAATGAATTTGGTGGTATATGGATTTCTAAGGAGCTTCTCTAGTGGGCCACCCCTAATGGAAATGATAGTGAGTCAAATTGTGTCCTAAGAGCATGTTGAAGTTAGAGATAAAAAAAATAAGTAAGGGAGGGGAGATTGAAATCCTCTCTCAACTCATTAAAGGACTTGATTTCCAAGTGATGCATAAGGAGTCAATTTGCTTAAAAAGAGATTTGGGTATTTTACAGGGAGCATTCCCCATTACATACAAGAGTTTAGGGAGGAAGATCATTTTTAGCATGTTAACCCTACCCATGAGGTCTAATGGAAGATTCATCCATTGGCTAGTAGGCTGCTGCAGCTGAGAGATGGTAGGGCATAGATTATTCACAATATATGAGCTCAATGGCAGTTGTACCATCACCCCTAAATAACGAAAGCAGTGAACCACTTGAGGTTAAGAACTCGGATCTATCACCCATTCCGTCCCTGGGTCCAATGGAAAAAGGCTAGACTTGGTCCAGTTAATCTGGAATCCAGAGAAATGACCAAAGTCCTCCATCTCTTGTAGCAGGGAGCATAAAGATATATCAGGGTCAGCTAGGTATATGAAGGTATCATCAGAATACAATGAGATTCGCTCCTCTATGGTACCGATGACCAGTCCCTGAATAGAAGGTGAGGAGCATATACGGCCAGCCAGCGGCTCAATAGCTGAAGCCAAAAATAATGGGGATAGGGGACATCCTTGCCTTGTCCCTTGTGAGATGGAAAATGCTGAGGAGATAAATGTATTAACGCGGACCCTAGTCACGGGGTCGGTATATAGGAGTCGAATCCAGGTGATCATCAGAGGACCAAGTCCATAAAGTTGCAGTACTTTAAATAAATAGGGCCATTCCGCACTATCGAATGCCTTACACGTGTCTAGCGATACTATGACATGGGTAGAGGAGTGACCATGGGGGACTTTTTACATTCTTAATTGCATCTTGGTACTGCTGATCTCCTTCAGCCACTACCTGTCAGCATGCAAACCCTCCAGCGTTGGCTGCACATCATTACCCAGGACCAGAATACTGATAATGACAAGGGTGGACCAAGCCTGCAAAATTGCATTGTGTATCATAACCAACTGCCATTAGAAAAAAAGGTTTTCCACTACTTTCAATTAGTGTTGCATCTCGGTACTGAGGACCTCCCTCAGCCTCTTTCAGAGACTTTTTTTCAGCATGCAATCACTTCATTGTTGGCTGCACATCATTGCCAAGGACCAGTATACTGATAATGACAGGGGTGGACTATGCCTATAGAATGGTATTGTGTTTTATAAACAACTGCCAGCCTTTTTGATCCTTTGTTGCATCTTGGTACTTCTTTAAGCCACTGCCTATCAGCATGCAACCGCTCCAGTGTTGGCTGCCCATCGTTGCCCAGGACCTACATACTGATAATGAGAAATGTGGACCATGCCTGCAGAAAGGCAGTGTGAATCATAAACAACTTTTTTTTTTTTTACATTTTTAGTAAAATGTTTTTTCTACATTTTTTTCATCCTTTGTTGCATCTTGGTGATGCTGATCTTTCAGCCATTTCCTTTTAGCACACAATCACTCCAGTATCACTACCCAGGTCCCGGTGTACTGATAATGACATGGATGGACCATGCCTACAGAAAGGCATTGTGTATAGTAAACAACTGCCATTTTTTTTTGGATTTTCAATAAAATGTTTTTTCCACCTTTTTTTGATCCTTTGTTGCATCTTGGTAATCTTAATCTCCTTCAGCCTCTTTCAGACCCTTCCTATCAGAATACAACCATTCCAGCATTGTATGTACATTGTTACCCAGGACCAGAATACAGATAGTGACAAGAATGGACCACACCTGCAGAATGGCATTGTGTATCATAAACAACTGTCATTTTTCATTTTCTTTAAAATGTTTTTTTCATCCTTTGTTTTCATCCATTGTTGCATCTTAGTGCTGCTGATCTTCTGCTTCTTTCAGCCACATCCTTTCAGCAAACAATCACTCCAGTGTTGGCTGCATATCGTTGCCCAGGACCAGCATACAGATAGTGACAAGAATGGACCACACCCACCTGCAGATAAGCATTGTGTACCATAAACAACTGCCATTTTTTCATTTTCAATAAACTGTTTTTTCCATGTTTTTTCATCTTGCATTGCATCTTGGTACTACTGATTTCCTTCAGCCTCTTTCAGCCACTTCCTGTTAGGACGCAAACCCTCCAGTGTTGGCTGCACATCATTGCCCTGGACCAATGTACGAATAGCAGCTAGGGTGGATCATGCCTTCAAAATGGCATTGCGTATCATAAACTGACATTTTTTAAAAAATATACTTTTGTTTCCTTCTTTTTTTTCATCCATTATTGCTTCTTGGTACTGATGATCTCCTTCAGCCTCTTTCAGACACTTCCTGTCAGCACGGAAGCACTCCAGTTTTGGCTGCACATCCTTGCCCAGGACCAGTGTACTGACAGTGAGAAGGGGGGACCACGTCAGCAGAATGGCACTGTGTATCTTAACCAACTGTCATTTTTTTTTTAAACTTTGTTGCATCCTGGTAATGCTAATCTCCTTCTGCTTCTTTTAATGACTGCCTATCAGCACACAACCATTCCAGTGTTGGCTGCACATCCTTGCCTAGGTCCAGAGTACTGATAATAAGAAGGGTGGATCATAACTGCAGAATGGCATTGTGCACCATAAACAACTGCCATTTTTTTCGATCCTTTGTTGCATCCTGTCAATTCTGATCTCCTTCGGCCTCTTTCAGTGACTGCCTATCAGCACGCAACCACTCCAGTGTTGGCTGCACACCCTTGCCTAGGACCAGAGTACTGATAATGAAAAGGGTGGATCATAACTGCAGAATGACATTGTGCACCATAAACAACTGCCATTTTTTTTTCATTCATTGTTGCATTTTAGTGCTCATACACATGGATGTTAGCTGCATTTAGATCTGTATGGCCCTTTTTTTGTACAGACCTGAACACAGGTCTATGATGGCCAATGTTTTATTGTAAATGACAGTGTTTATTAGCATATTCTAGTGCTGCATTCAGATGTATTTAAAAAAAAGATGCACGGGTCTCATGCTCTATGTATTTTGGGGTAATCTACGTGCATGCACACCTAAGCATTTATAAACACACGTGCATATATGTGTATGACTGTAAATTAATTCTAGTGGCTGGAATTAATTATTATGATTATGAATGATTATTACAGCCATTAGAATTATTTTGACTAACAAAAAAAAAAATCTGCACTTAGGTACTCAAAAAAAAAAACATAGGTGAATAGCAGCCTGCACTATGTCCTGATACAAAACATTAAAACACCAAACCTCTACTGTTTGTGTAAGCTGGCTCCACCCGACATGTTTCATTAAATGTGACATCATCAGGGCCCATTTTGTTTGAAGGTCATAATCGTCTTGTAAGCCTTTTTGCTCACAGTGTGGAGGGCGCAGCACTCTGTTCATAAATAAGTCTCTGTCATCAAATACTGGCAAGGGGTAATTACTAGATATGTGCAATCTGTTTCGTAATGAATCGAAATTCGGCTGAATTTTCCATCTTTAGGACATTCGGATGCAACTAATACGAAAGAAATTATAGCAAATATAACGAATGAATTCCACATCATGATTCCGTAATTCGTTAAAGATCTAATTAAACAAAAGGTCAACTCGAAGTAAATCTTACAATCCAATCAGCTGATTAATTTTATGCTGGATTACTGGCAAAGTGCATTCCTGAGAACTGAGTGAGAAGGGTGCTGTATTGTATTTGAGCAGAGGAGAAGAGATATTGTCATTGTGTTTGAATGGATTCAATAAACAAACGACTTTCCAAACTACGAATCATTATCACGAATATATATACATACATAAGTATCGAGCTAATACGAAAGAAATTATAGCAGATATAACAAATTAATTTGACATGATTCGAGATCAGTGATGATCATCAGGGCCTATTAGTGATGCCTTTAAGTGCCGGCCTATCAACGCCCATCAGTGCCGCCTATCAGTGCCCATTATTGTCGCCTATCAGTGCCCATCAGTGCCTCCTCATCAGTGCAGCCTGCCAGTGCCCATCAGTTCAGCCTCATCAGCGCCCATCAATGAAGGAGAAAAATGACTTTACAAAATGACTTTACAAAATAACAAAATTACAGAAGCTTAGAAAAACTTTTATTTTTTCAAATTTTTTGGTCTTTTTTTGTTTGTTTAGCAAAAAATTAAAAACCCAGTGATGATTAAATACCACCAAAAGAAAGCTCTATCTGTCTCAAAAAAGTATAAACTTTTAGTTTGGGTGCAGTATTGCATGACCGCGCAATTTTTAATCAAAGTGCGACAGCACTGAAAGCTTAAAATTGGCCTGGGCCGGAAGGGGGTGAAAGTGCCCAGTAGGCAATTGGTTAAATGGCCATAGAGAAGAGATGGTGGTAGAAAAACACATAACTTATGTATGAGGATTTGTTTAATCTCCGTGTATCACCCCGGGCCAGTCACTTGGTATATGGAAGGGTTTACAAGTACTTGAATATTGAAAATCACTTTGGAATGACATTGAGTTGTTAACACTTATACAAGATTTTAGTTCTTGGGTTTCCATCTACTTTGATCATCCTTATTGGAATCTGGTCCTTCTACATAAAAGCCCAGATGGTCAGCAGGAAGTGCCTTCATGTGTCTGACCACCTGTCCATCTCCAGCTGTGTTAGCACCATCGTCTACATCGTTTTTTCCGCATTCGATGGTATGAATTATTTTAGACTCTTTAAATGCCTATTTTATTTTAATTCTATTCACAGTTTACATTGTAAGAATCTAGCAATGAATGGCACATAAAAAATAAATTATAAAACAGAGCTGTGGAAGAGCAGATTTTTTTCCTCTCCTCTCCCCATCACAGTGGAACTAGTAAACGTTTTACTGATGCATCTTTGCAAATGTCATGGATTTCATGACTAGTAAACGAACGGCGCATTTGGATTCCCCCATGCAGAACTCTTGGAGACGCCAGCAGATTATTCTCCAGCACTATGTCATTTACCGGCTTCCGCAGGTGGTCCTAGCAGCTGTTCTTGGCTGTATGCTGCATCTCCTTCATGTAAACAGCAGAAACCTGACCTAATACAGTCAGAGAACCCTGCTCAAACAGCAGAGCCCGGCCAATCACAGCCCGCCGCTATATATCATTAAGTGGAAGCCAAGCACATTCATGGCTGGGATTATCCAAGCTCTCTTTTATGATAGACTCATAAATATAAGATTACGACTAGTCATTTTTTAATGAGATATCTACATGTGTGTCATTTTTTTCAAAGATTTCAGTTCATTCTAAAAATGTATGCAATTGTTATTGCTTTAGAGGGCATAAATTGTGAAGCATAATTATTTTCTATTTTCTTACTTTAACACCATCCTGCCCAGCCTATAGCAGAATGACGGCCGGGCAGGGGCCTCTATTGTCTTGCCTCGACATCAAATGATGTCCTTCAGGACAAGCCGCTGTGCGGCCCCCAGTGTGGCACACAGTGCGGCGATCGGTGGTGCGGTGTGTCACTCCAACACACCGAATCTCTGATCTCGGTAAAGAGCCTATGACATAGGCTCTTTACCATGTGATCAGCTGTGTCTAATCACAGCTGATCACAGCATAACTAGGAAGTGCCAGCTATCGGCATTCCTCTATTAAGAAATTGCAGAAATGGACTTTATAGGCACACATGTAAGATAACATTTTTTTTGAAATTTTAATTGGATAAAGTTAAAATCGTGATTTACAAAACATAAAAAGAAAACACATCATATTAGTACATGACCCCAGGGACTCAAATAACATTATATTTACCGTATATACTCGAGTATAAGTCGTTCCGAGTATAAGTCGAGGCCCTAATTTACCACAAAAAAAATGGGAAAATCTTATTGACCCGAGTATAAAACGAGGGTGAGAAATGCACAGCTACTGTAAGTGGAAAAGAGGGTCAACAATGCCAATTTGCAGCATCACTGTTCCCATTTGCATGCCTCACTGTGCCCATTTGCAACCATAGGTCCCCTGAACTTCAAACTCGGTAGTTAAGTGTTCCTAGATGCCCCCTAGCTTCAGCCAAAATTTGGGGTCTCTGAACCCAAAGGGTCCCGAAATGACATTGCTGCAGATGGACACAGTTGACCGAATTTGGGGCCCCGTATCTCGGGGCCACTTAGTGCTAAGAACCCCAAATTTGGTGTGCAAACCCAGTGGAACTAGCACCATAAAATTTCCAAAGCTGGGGTTTCTAGCACCAAGTGGCCCTGAGATATGGGGCCCCAAAATCGGTTCAGAAAATGTCAAGCACTTTTCTGCAGCAGAGAATGACATTTTCCAAACCGATTTTGGGGCCCCGTATCTCAGGGCCACTTAGAGCTAGGGACTTCAGCTTTGGATATGTTGTGGTACAAGATCCACTGAGTTTGCACAACAAATTTGGGGTTCCTAGCTCTAAGTGGCACTGAGATACGGGGCCCCAAAGTCGGTTCGGAAAATGAAATTTTTTGCTGCAGAAAAGTGCTTGACTCGAGTATAAGTCGAGGGGGGCACTTTCAGCACAAAAAAATGTGCTGAAAAATTTGACTTATACTCGAGTACATACGGTATACGTTATTTGAGTCTCCAATTAAAATTTCAAATCATTTTTATCTTACGTGTGTGCCTATAAAGTCCATTTCTGCAATTTCTTATTAGTTTTTACCATTCAATATCGGGACGTTGGCATATTGTTACTAGTGTATCCACAGTGTCACCCTGTGAGGATACACGATAAATTTCATTAAACCTTTCTGACATTCCTCTATTAACGCTGACAGGGCATGAGTAGAGGAGAGCCGATAAACGGATCTCCTGATGGGGGGTCTGCGCTGATAATCAGTGCATTGATTATCATTGTAGCCCCACCAGTGATGTCAGCCAGTGTCCATCAGTGGTGCCAATCAGTCCCCATCAGTGGTGCCCATCAGTGGTGTTTTTCAGTGCCCATTAGTGATGCCCGTCGGTGCCACCTATCAGTGCCCATCAGTGTTGCATATTAGTGCCACCTCATCAGTGCAGCCTCTCAGTGCCCACCAGTGCATCCTCATCAGCGCACATCAGTGAAGGAGAAAAATGACTTATTTACAAAATTTTGTAGCAAACTAAGAAACTTTTTTTTTTCAAAATTGTTGGTCTTTTTTTCATTTGTTTAGCAAAAGATGAAACTCAGTGGTGAGTAAATACGACCAAAAGAAAGCTCTATCCATGTCAAATTTTTTTTTTAAACATTACCGCACAATTGTCATTCAATGTGTGACAGCGCTGAAAGCTGAAAATTGGCCTGGGCAGGAAGGTGGTGGAAGTGCCCAGTATTGAAAGGGTTAAAGTTGATTTAAACCCCAGCTGGATGACTAACTTGAACTTAAAGTGGAGTTCCCCCATTTATTTAACTTGCAATCTATCCCATGTGAAAAAATAGGAAGGAAACATATGGAATACTAAGGGGTTGATTTAATAAAGGCAAATCCACTCTGCACTACAAGTGCACTTGGAAGTGCAGTCGCTGTAAATCTGAGGGGTAGATCTGAAATAAGGGGAAGCTCTGCTGATTTTATCATCCAATCATGTACAAGCAAAAATGCTGTTTTTTATTTTCCTTGCATGTTCTCCTTGGATCCACAGCGACTGCACTTTCAAGTGCACGTGCAGTACAAAGTGGATTTGCCTTTAGTAAATAAACCCCCAAGTGTGTAGATTAAAAATTTATCAAAATACAATCAAATGATAAAATGTGGTGCAATTGTTAATACTAGATCAAGCTGCCAAAAACTCCTATAGTGTCACTAACACCAACAATCCTAAATGGGCATGATAATAATAGAGTGGCACTAATTCAAAAAACACCAAAAATCATACAACATAGTGAAAAAATAAATACATGACATAAAAAGTGAAAAAAACTTGAACAATAAAAATGTAAAAAAAAGCTTAGTGCAGGAAAATGTGTATATTAACAACAATAATGTACAGTCCTTACTGAATGAACTAGAGAGTGCTTGACAGAAAGATCCCGGTGTCAGCAATCATAAATTCATGTTTAATCCTGAAAAGAGAGCAAACTCCACCACCATGTGCAATGGCCACTCACCTCAATTACAAAAGGTAATGTGCATCAAACTGCTGGAGCAATCTCTATATGATGTAATCTGTCATAGATCATTGCACATGAAACAAGGAAAACAAGGAAAACAACTCCTCATAGTAGTATGTTTTATTAAAACAATAGGAAGACTTGCAGTTAAAAGGATGAATATGCGATAAATATGCAAGTAGTAAAAGCGACCATGGGGTCAAACATCATTGAGATGCTGATAAAGGAGAACCAGTTTCATCCATAATCAGAAGGGACGTCACCCAGCTCCTCCCGACGCGTTGTGTCACTGTCACGTGACTTTATCAAATATCAGCATCATCTATCCCATGAGTCCATGGGAATCACCCAATACCATAATCTCGCATAATTTCCTTCAGCGATGTTCTCTGATTGACAGGTTGCCATAACAATGGGGCTATATCAACCTGTACGGAAGAAAGAGGACTACACAGACGCGAGCTCGGGAGGTGCATGCTGGGTAGCCACCTGCACCGTATTCCGGAAATGAAGACAAGCTGGCTTCAGATGCCCACAACAGAGATGGACCCTCAAGATCAGGTTAGTTTTGCACTAAACAAAAAATAAAATGACCACATTACCGACATTTTCAAAATGTTGAACTGAAAACAATTGCGGTGGAGTTTTTAAAAAAATATGAATTGGGGGACTGGAACTTTGCTTTAACCACTGTGATACCGGACACTTTTACCCCCTTCCTGCCCAGGCTAATTTTCAGCTTTCAGCGCTGTCACGCTTTGAATGACAATTGCGCAGTCATGCTACACTGTACCCATATACATCTTTTGTTATTTTTTTTCACACAAATAGAGCTTTCTTTGGGGTTTTTATTTTTTGCTAAATAAACAAAAAAAGGCAGAAAATTTAGGAAAAAATGGGCTTTTCTTCGTTTTCGGTTGTAAAATTTTGGAAATAAATAATCTTTCTTCATAAATTTAGACCAAAATGTATTCTGCTACATTTCTTTGATAAAAGTAACCCAAATGAGTACATATTATTTAGTCTGTAGGAAAGTTATACAAACTACAATCCTGATGTACTGACAGCCTATCTGATTTCTTGCCAGGACAAAACAAATATCCCCCAAATGACCCCTTTTGGAAAGTAGACAGTCCAAGGTATTTAGTAAGAGGCATGGCATTTTTTGAAGTTCTAATTTCTTGTCACAATTTTTTGGAAAATTAAGAAGTTTTAAAAAATAGTTTTTTTTTTCATATTTTATTTTTTACATACTGTCACCAGTGCAGTACAGCATCATTACATAACCCACACAGGCACAGGGAGAACATGCAAAATCCAGGCAGGTAGTGTCGTGGTTGGGATTTAAACCAGTGACCCTTCTACACTACTACATAGTTGAAGGTAAATCTAAAGGAAATGAAATAGGAAAATTGTACTATGTATGGCCAGCTTTTGACTATTCTATCTACCCTGTTAAATTTAGAATGTGCTTAGTGTACTAAGAAAATGTAGAATTTAATAGTTCTGGATGCAGGAAAAATCAAAATAATACTCAAAAAGTAAAGCATATCAATAATAATGAACAATATCTAATTGTGACAACCAATCAAGAAAATTGAAAAATAACAATAAAGAAAATAATGAAAAATGCTGAAAGATATATAATATAAATAATTCACGCGTAAAGAAAGTAATAAAAAAGTTTGCATATATAATCCTCACCCAGAGTCCAATCAGGACCCAAGGGCCAGCCAATCTATAGAACTTGTGAATTTACAAGTTAATGGGCAGTGCTCACGGAACACCAGACCACCGACTGTGCCGACTCCTTCCAGTAAATACTTAATCTCTGTATTAATAAGAGATCAAATACAATTTAACAAAGGAATCAAATCCTTCCGGGTCAGCTGCACCTCTCCATATAGATTTTACTGTTACTTTTTTTCCTACAGACTTTGATTTTTCCTACAGACTTCAAGTTGATTTGGTGATTTTTTAATTTTCCTTGCATTTGATTGGGTATTCTTTGTAAAGTTAAAGGAGTTTTAAAGTCTGAAGTTTTTTTTTATCTTAATGCATTCAATGCATTAAGATAAAAAGCCTTCTGTGTGTAGCAGCCGCCCTCAGCCCCCTTAATACTTGCCTGAGCCCCATCTCTGTCCAGTGATGTCAACGAGTCCCTCGGCCGTCCAGGACTCTCCCTCCTGATTGGCTGAGACACAGCAGCGGCGCCATTGGCTCCCGCTGCTGTCAATCAAAATCAGTTAGCCAATCAGGAGAGAGAAGGGGTAGGGCCGAACGGCAGCTTCGTGTCTGAATGGACACACAGGGCTGCAGCTCGGCTCGGGTGCCCCCATAGCAAGCTGCTTGCTGTGGGGGCACTCAACAGGAGGGAGGGGCCAGGAGCCAGGAAGAGGGACCCGAGAAGAGGAGGATCCGGGCTGCTCTGTGCAAAATCACTGCCCAGAGGATTTAAGTATAACATGTTTGTTATTTATTTTTTTAAACAAGACTTTACAATCATTTGAAGCTCTACCTCATTTACTAAGATCTGGAACACCTGCACTTGCAAAACTGCACAGTCTATTTGCCTTTAGGCCACTTTCACACTGAGGCGCTTTACAGGCACTATATCGCTAAAAATAGCACCTGCAAAATGCCTGTAAAGCGCCTCTCCTTTCACTCCAGTGTGAAAGCCCGAGAGCTTTCACACTGGAGCGGTGCGCTGACAGGTCGCTCAAAAAAGTCCTGCAAGCAGCTTCTTTTAAAAAAGGGGTTAAAAGCTCCCCGCTATCCGCCGAAAAGCGCAGTTAAAACCGCGGTAAAGCGCCGCTAAAAATAGCAGCGCTTTACCGTCCGACGCCCAGCGCCTTACTGTCTGTCAAATGCTGTATGAAGTGCAATTTGAACGCAGATCGCTCTTCAAAGACTTGTGAGAGGCCTAATGCACCTGTGAACAGCAATTTTCAAGTCTTGCCACAGATTCTCAATTGGATTTAGGTCTAGACTTTGACTGGGCCATTCTAACACTTGAATATGCTTTGATCCAAACCATTCCATTGTAGCTCTGGCTGTATGTTTAGAGTTGGCAAAAACAAAAGGTGAAAGCTGCGCTCAAGGTGAGAGATAAAAATGGAAAGTGTGGTGAAATCAAAGCAGCCTGCATCGAGATCTAGTCTCCAAATCCCATCATAGATAATAATACAAAAGAGATGCGGCGCTAAAACATAATTATAAGCTATAAAATGAATTAATATGAAATAACCAATAATAACAGTGCAAGATGAGTATAAACAATATCATACACTAATGTCCCAAAAATTATTGTGAAGACATACACTACCGTTCAAAAGTTTGGGGTCACCCAAACAATTTTGTGTTTTCCATGAAAAGTCACACTTATTCACCACCATACGTTGTGAAATGAATAGAAAATAGAGTCAAGACATTGACAAGGTTAGAAATAATGATTTGTATTTGAAATAACATTGTTTTTACATCAAACTTTGCTTTCATCAAAGAATCCTCCTTTTGCAGCAATTACAGCATTGCACACCTTTGGCATTCTAGCTGTTAATTTATTGAGGTAAGCTGGAGAAATTGCACCCCACGCTTCTAGAAGCAGCTCGCACAAGTTGGATTGGTTGGATGGGCACTTCTGGCGTACCATACGGTCAAGCTGCTCCCACAACAGCTCAATGGGGTTCAGATCTGGTGACTGTGCTGGCCACTCCATTACCGATAGAATACCAGCTGCCTGCTTCTGCTGTAAATAGTTCTTGCACAATTTGGAGGTGTGTTTAGGGTCATTGTCCTGTTGTAGGATGAAATTGGCTCCAATCAAGCGCTGTCCACTGGGTATGGCATGGCGTTGCAAAATGGAGTGATAGCCTTCCTTATTCAGAATCCCTTTTACCCTGTACAAAGCTCCCACCTTACCAGCACCAAAGCAACCCCAGACCATCACATTACCTCCACCATGCTTAACAGATGGCGTCAGGCATTCTTCCAGCATCTTTTCATTTGTTCTGCGTCTCACAAACATTCTTCTTTGTGATCCAAACACCTCAAACTTGGATTCATCCGTCCACAACACTTTTTTCCAGTCTTCCTCTGTCCAATGTCTGTGTTCTTTTGCCCATCTTAATCTTTTTCTTTTATTGGCCAGTCTCAGATATGGCTTTTTCTTTGCCACTCTGCCCTGAAGCCCAAAATCCCGCAGCCGCCTCTTCACTGTAGATGTTGACACTGGTGTTTTGCGGGTACTATTTAATGAAGATGCCAGTTGGGGACCTGTGAGGCGTCTGTTTCTCAAACTAGAGACTCTAATGTGCTTATCTTCTTGCTTAGTTGTGCAACGCGGCCTCCCACTTCTTTTTCTACTCTGGTTAGAGCCTGTTTGTGCTGTCCTCTGAAGGGAGTAGTACACACCGTTGTAGGAAATCTTCAATTTCTTTGCAATTTCTCGCATGGAATAGCCTTCATTTCTAAGAACAAGAATAGACTGTCGAGTTTCAGATGAAAGTTCTCTTTTTCTGGCCATTTTGAGCGTTTAATTGACCCCACAAATGTGATGCTCCAGAAACTCAATCTGCTCACAGGAAGGTCAGTTTTGTAGCTTCTGGAAGGAGCTAGACTGTTTTTAGATGTGTGAACATGATTGCACAAGGGTTTGCTAATCATCAATTAGCCTTCTGAGCCAATGAGCAAACACATTGTACCATTAGAACACTGGAGTGATAGTTGCTGGAAATGGGCCTCTATACACCTATGTAGATATTGCACCAAAAACTAGACATTTGCAGTTAGAATAGTCATTTACCACATTAGCAATGTATAGAGTATATTTGTTTAAAGTTAGGACTAGTTTAAAGTTAGCTTCATTTAAAAGTACAGTGCTTTTCCTTCAAAAATAAGGACATTTCAATGTGACCCCAAACTTTTGAACGGTAGTGTATACTTGAATAGGTAAATGAATAAAGTCCAAAACCAAAAAAGAAAGTCCGTGATATAATAGGAAAAAAGTGCCAGAAAGTGCCACAACAAAGATGAGGATGCAGTGGGGGAAATCTTCTGTGGTTCCTCACACCCAAGGTGGAATATCAGATGTGCTTACCAGATCCCGATGACCGCTATAACAGCAGTCAAAAACGGCACAGGGAAAATTTGGGGCTCCCCACAACCTCAGCTTAAGGTACCAATGAGCGACAGATGATATCTCAGGATTCAAAGAGAAAAAGGACAATCCATAGCGTGATACAGTCTGCACAATCGTTTTATTAAAAAGAATTGCACTTACAAAGCATCCATGAAGTGATCAGCATATCGCGTACAATCAATAACAGTCAGCGTCTCCGTCTGCTGCCTCCGCCTTCACTCCATATGCTTGATGAAGGTATCTTAGCTGGATCATGCGGCTGATCTGCAGGTCTACTCCACCGATGTCCCTGCCTTCTCTGCTTCGGATGCAGGATCTAGGTGGAGTGGGCTCCTCCGTAGACTGAGCAAATGCTAGCCAGCTCATACCTGTTATTGTCCTGCTGGAACCTCCGCCCCAAGTCTTTTGCAGACTCTAAAAGGTTTTTTTTCTAAGATCGCACTCTATTTGGCTCCATCCATCTTCCCATCAACTCTGATCAGCTTCCCTGTCCCTGCTGAATTATAGCATCCCCACAACATGATGCTGACACCACCATGTTTCACAGTGGGGATGGTGTTTTCAGGGTGATGTGCAGTGTTAGTTTTCCACCACACATAGCATTTTGCTTTTAAGCCAAAAAAGTTCAATTTTGGTCTCATCTGACCAGAGCACCTTCTTCCACATGTTTGCTGTGTCCCCCACATGGCTTCTCGCAAACTGCAAATAGGCCTTCTTATGGCTTTCTTTTAACATTAGCTTTCTTCTTGCCACTCTTCCATAAAGGGCAGAATTGTGGAGAACATGCCTAATAGTTGTCCTGTGGACAGATTCTCCCGCCTGAGCTGTGGATCTCTGCAGCTCCTCCAGAGTTACCATGGGCCTCTTGGCGGCTTCTCTGATTAATGTTCTCCTTGCCCGGCCTGTCAGTTTAGGTGGACGGCCATGTCTTGGTAGGTTTGCAGTTGTGCCATACTCTTTCCATTTTCAGATGATGGATTGAACAGTGCTCTGTGAGATGCTCAAAGCTTGGGATTTTTTTTATAACCTAACCATGCTTTAAACTTCCCCACAACTTTATCCCTGAGCTGTCTAGTGTGTTCCTTGGCCTTCATGCTGCTGTTTGTTCACTAAGGTTCTCTAACAAACCTCTGAGGGCTTCACAGAACAGCTGCATTTAGATGGAGATTAAATTACTCTAAAATTGACTTGATTTATTAATTAGGTGACTTCTGAAGGCAATTGGTTCCACTAGATTTTGGTTAGGGGTATCAGAGTAAAGGGGGCTAAATACAAATGCATGCCACACTTTTCAGATATTTATTTGTAAAAAAAAAAAAAAATTGAAAATCATTTATCATTTTCCTTCTACTTCACAATTATGTGCCACTTTCTGTTGGTCTATCAGATAAAATTCCAATAAAATACATTTATGTTTTAGGTTGTAACATGACAACATGTGGAAAATTTCAAGGGGTATGAATACTTTTTTCAAGGCACTGTATAATGGGACTCTCCAGTGACACTAAATCAGTGATTAGTGCTGATAATATACACTGTCACTGTACTAATGACAATGGCTGGGAAGGGGTTAACATCAATGGGTGCCTAGCCATGTGTAATGTATGTAGTATGTGCTGCTTTTACTAAATGATCTCTTTGTTTTTTACCCCTGCTTTGCTGATGACACAGCCGATGAGCAGGCCCCGGCCATGAATCATTGGCTAGGACTTGCTGATAGACTCACGTGGTGTGAAATCGCAGCGGGTGTCGGTAGGGGGAAGCGCTGCCCTCTTGAGGGTCGCAAATTATATCAGTAACCCCCGGGTAACCTTGACCCTGTGAGTCCCCTGCCACCTCTGACACCCTGGATTCATATATTTTCCCATTTCAAATGACAAGAAGGAAGTAAATACACCAGAATTGATTTAACCAGTAGCTTGTTTACTTAATGAGATGAAAAAGAAATTAGAAAGTAAGGATGAGCTGAACACCCTCGGTTTCCCCGTGGCGTCAGAGGGGGGAGGGGTCACCCATTTATGTCACTGGGTGGCCCCGCCCTAAGCTATATAACAGCTGTCACAGAGAAGAAGCGTCACTCGGCGGGAGCCTCCCATGGAGGTGGAGCTGTTGCGGCTTTTTTTTGTTTTTGGTCCGTTGGGTGGCGTGGATTTACATCGCAGGAAATTTGTATTTTTTTATATTTTAATAAAGGACTGGTCCCAAGCTGTCACTTGTCTTTTTTACCATTTTTGACACTTTTTTTGTGTGAAATAGTAGGGATACAATGTACCCTGTTAACAATTCACATGGGGGGGCTGGGATCTGGGGATGCCTTTGTTAAAGGGGGCTTCCAGATTCTGATAAGCCCCCCGCCGCATACCCCCACAACCACCGGGTAAGGGTTGTGGGGATGAGGCCCTTGTCCCCATCAACTCCAAAGCACCCTCCCCATGTTGAGGGCATGTGGCGTAGTACTGTTCAGGGGGGCACTCTCTTGTCCCCCCTCTTTTCCTGCGGCCTGCCAGGTTGCGTGCTCAGATAGGGGTCTGGTATATATTTTGGGGGGACCCCCACGACATTCGAAAACCACCGGAACACCTGAAGAGTCTTGTATGGATTTGGGAGGGACCCCTACGCCATTTTTTTAAAATTTGGTGCAGGGTTCCCCTTAATTTCCATACCAGACCTAAAGGGCCTGGTATGGATTTTGGGGGGACCCCCACGCATTTTTTTTTTCAATTTTTGTTTCGGGATTCCCCTTAATATTCATACCCATGCCCTTTTTTTCAATGAGTTTTATCTATATTGCCGAGACCCAACAATTCATTACAGCCGCGATCAGTTTTAAATGACAATTTTTCCTTTAGAAATGTCATTTTGCTGCGGTACTGTTCTAATAAAACGGAAAAAATGTGCCACTTTATAGGCATACTATAGACACCCCCAGGCATGATTTTTAAAGTAATATTTCATTTTTATTGTTTCACTTTAAGCATTAAAAAAATCACTTCTCCTGAAAACAAATTTGCATTGATACATGTCCCGTGGGGCAGGACCCAGGTCCCCAAACACTTTTTATGACAATAACTTGCATATAAGCCTTTAAAATTAGCATTGATTTTTCATGTTAGTGTCCCATAGACTTTAACGGTGTTCCGGCGGCTTTCGAATTTGCCGAGAACACCGCATATTGTTCGGTGTTTGCCAAACATCCGAACAACCAAAGTTCGGCCCGAACTTATGTTCGGCCTGAACCGTTCGCCCATCCCTAATAGAGAGTCAACTCAAGTTTACACTTTGAAATGCTATTTCCTGTAGGAATGTTATCAGTAACTAAACGACAATCACCTATCACAGGGATATGCAATTAGCGGACCTCCAGATGTTGCAGAACTACAAGTCCCATGAGGCACAGCAAGATTCTGACAGCCACAAGCATGAGACCCAGAGGCAGAGGCATGATGGGACTTGTAGTTTTGCAACAGCTGGAGGTCCGCTAATTGCATATCCCTGACCTATCAGATTTAAACATTTAACAGTGAATATTATAATTTCTGTACACAACAAAGCGCATTCAATGCCTATGTGACCAGGCTACAGGGGAGCAGAGGATGGGCCTTTATGAGTGTCAGACACCTCTCTACTGCTCCTACACACATAAATGCAGAACAGTAAATAACAAGTTATAACTTTTAGAAAACTGTATTGGAATTCAGCCTGCTCTTTCAGAGAGTTCTTGAGCTCAGTAAACAAATCCGTGGGGAAGGAGGGGGAAAGTAATCCTGTATTGCTGTGCGGCAGTCCAGTTGATCTTCAGCTAGCCCTTGATGTTTAATTGCATGCAAGGAGTTTTTTTAATGACAAAGCAAAGCAAACTGAATCAATACATTGTGAATAAACAGCAAACAATCTTACTGTGTAAAGCAAACTGTAACTGGATTCACAATGATCACTTAAGATGTTGCTCTCTGCGGAACTACAAGTAGCAGCAGGCAATAGGAAGTAAGAATGTCTATATATAGTGTCTATGATGTTTGGCCTAGATCCTTGGCACTAAAGATAATAAGTTGTGCAGGAGACAATAGTGTCTATATACAGTGTCTATAAGGTTGGGCTTTTGCCCGCTTACCACACTGGAACAAGAGATGATGATGATGACAATGATGGTGGCTGTCCCTCAGGAATGCAGCTCAAGGGATGGTTCTGACCTCTGCCGCACCGTGCTACGGCTCACCCGAATCTGGTATTACTGCAGGATGAATGAAATAGGAGCGGCCTCCAGGCTGCCGCCAAACAGCTAAGGGGATATGTCCCTCCAAATATCTGCTGGATATTTCTGCTGGTGCAGGCCGTGACTCAGCTGCAGCTCACACTATCACAGAATTCCTGCACACAGATCCACGCCAGGTCCCAAGAGAGCGCTCCAGGCCTCAATCCTTCCCTATTGAAGTCTCTCCCAGTGGTCTGTCCTCCATCATCCAGCTGGTAGTTTTAGTTTCTGATGATTCAGCCAGTGGGCAAATCCCATCCATATGGACTACATATCCCAAGATGTTTTGCTCTGCCTTGTCTCTGAATAAGAAGGTAACAGGTCAGCATCACATTTAGCACTAGAGGGAAATGGCTCCACCTGCAGCAACACCACACAGTGCCTCCTGATTGCAGGAATATGTATATATCCAGCTCCTGGCTACACACATGCCTTAAACCCAGGAACAGGCAGCAACATACCAGTTCGCCACTATGCCTGTATGGGCTGCCCATCCGTAGGCGGTCCAGAAGTTGCCATTTAAAAAATTTTGTGTGGTGATGATAGGGAGCCTGAAAGCGGTAAAAACGTGACTTAATTGCCTGTTTTAAAATGTCTGCGTAAAAGAGCTGCAATTCTTATTAAAGACTGGAAAATCCGTTTTCAATTTTTGATTTTTTTTGACAACAAATATATGTTGAAACGCAATGATGACGCATCCTTATGTTGAAACATGGGGTGGAGCTAAGGACGTGTGACGCGGGATGCTGATTGGAGACATGGCGGCCATCTTTTCGGTTGGAAACACCATTTTTTCCATACATTTATGTGGATACTGGAGCTGTCTGGGGCAATATAAGTGATTTGTTCATCGAGAGATTACTAGGCTTTACTGCCATTTGAGGTTGTCGATCGTTGCAGAGGGATCCTTGGGGCCATTCATCAATGTTTATTCTGTGTGTACCCTACACACTGACGGTAAGGGTCAGTTGATTTGGGTGTTGGTGGTGGCTATCCTTTCCGCTTTATTAGTCTTTGGATGAAGATCTGGATTTGATCATTCTTTCAGTTTTTTATGATTGATGGACTTTATTGTTTATTTGTTATTTTAGCGCTACGCCTTTTTATTATATGTTTCATTGTTGTGTCCAGCAATATAGTGTCAGCTGCTTTTTTTACTTTTATTTATTGTATTCTTTAGCGCAACAGATTCTTTTATTTTATATATGTTGAAAAGGTTACCTTTACTTTCCTTATAAATGTCCAGTAGATTAGTATTTAAAACATAAATTATGAATACCCACGTTAATATAATAAGTATGGTTTTGCTCCAAGAAGTAGAGATACACTTTAATTCCTTTCCATTCAGAATCTATTTCTGGAGTAGTTTATCTTACCTAACACTTGTTAACAGTTCCAGTAATCAGAATTTACACTGTTTGCAAACTACACCGATAATTCATCACCTCAGCTGCATATTGTTATGGCTTCGGCGTTAATTAAAGTAACCCAGATCTATGAAGTTAAGGAAATAAAGGAAAGCAGTTTAAGAAAAAACACACCGCAAATCTCGGAAACCTCCGCTTATTTTCATCTTATCTTATTGTGGATTTTGGATTAAATACTGATTAATTTGTAAGCGGAGGCAATGAGTAATCAGCTCTGTACCATCTTGTATTCCAAGTGACATTCAAATTATAAAGTGTAGCTTGGATTATCTGTGTTCCTGCAAATTACCTCTTTATAAAAGTCAAAGTAAACATGATTTGCACACGAGAGGTATTATTATCTTCTTGTTAAGACGCTGCATGGCTTTTTGGATTACAGCTTGTCTGACGGTCATGTCTCACAAAATGTAGACATCTAAAAAAAAACAGGATATTCTTCAATAGGCATGGTGGTTTATAATTATATTAAATTTAGGGACTCAGAGAGCTCTGTATATAAATATAACATTCAAACGACAAGCTAGCAGGTTTTTTTGGCCCAGTTTCCCTTTTCTATTTTTTCCACAATTTTCTGTCATGGCTGTTGCTCGCAATAAAATTCTGATTGAAATCCAGCCTTACCTACAAATTCAATCTTAATTGTTCCACGGAAATACGCAATCTAGTGGCTTAAATTTAAAAGTGCCCCAATGTGTTCCACAGATGTGGCCCATGTAGACATATACAGCTGTGTTCATAAGTTTACCCTGGCAGAATTTATAATTTCTTGGCCATTTTTCAGAGAATATGAATGATGACAAAAACTTTTCTTTCACTCATGGTTAGTGTTTGGCTGAAGCCATTTATTATCAATCGACTATGTTTACTCTTTTTAAATCATAATCACAACAGAAACTACCCAAATGACCCTGATCAAACGTTTACATACCCTGGTGATTTTGGCCTGATAACATGCACACAAGTTGACACAAAGGGGTTTGAATGGCTATTAAGGCTCGATTCACACAGGGGCAACACGACTTCAACACGACTTTGCATGGCGATTTCAACGCGGCTTCAACGCGACTTCAGCGCGACTTTAGCAAATTACAACGCGACTTCAAGTCGCCTCCAGGACAGGTGACTTCGGCTGTGACCAATCACAGGACAATCAGCTCTCTGGGAGGGAGGGGTTTGCCTGGGCAAACGAAATTTTTTGCCTGCAAAGTCGCTTGACTTTAGAGAGAGATCCGACTTGGAGGCGACTTCCATTGATTTCTATGGTACAGGTCGCCTACCAAGTCGGATCCAAGTAGTACAGGGAGTACGCTCTGAAGTCGACTTCAGTAGTGTCTATTAAGACGCTCCCATTCACTGTCATGTGAATATCTTTCTGGGGCGACTTGGGGCGACTTGAGGGGCGACAAGTCGGATCCCAAGTCGCCCCAGTGTGAACCGAGCCTAAAGGTAACCATCCTCAACTGTGATCTGTTTGCTTGTAATTAGTGTGTGTGTGTATAAAAGGTCAATGAGTTTCTGGACTCCTGAAAGACCCTTGCATCTTTCATCCAGTGCTGTACTGACATTCCTGGATTCTGAGTCATGGGGAAAGCAAAAGAATTGTCAAAGGATCTGTGGGAAAAAGGTAGTTGAACTGTATAAAACAGCAAAGGGATATAAAAAGATATCCAATGAATTGAGAATGCCAATCAACAGTGTTCATACTCTAATCAAGAAGTGGAAAATGAGGGCTTCTGTTGAAACCAAACCACGGTCAGGTAGACCAACTAAAATTTCAGCCACAACTGCCAGGAAAACTGTTTGGAATGCAAAGAAAAACCCACAAATAACTTCAGGTGAAATACAGGACTCTCTGAAAACATGTGGTGTGGCTGTTTCAAGATGCACAATAAGGAGGCACTTGAAGAAAGATGGGCTGCATGGTCGAAACTCCAGAAGAAAGCCATTACTATGCAATTGCCACAAAGTATCCCGCTTACAATACGCCAAACAGCACAGAGACAAGCCTAAAACCTTCTGGCACAAAGTCATTTGAAGTGATAACACCAAAATTGAGCTTTTTGGCCACAACCATAAACGCTACATTTGAAGAGGAGTCAAAAAGGCCTATGATGAAAAGTACACCATTCCTACTGTGAAACACGGAAGGGGATCGCTGATTTTTTGGGGATGTGTGAGCTACAAAGGCACAGGAAATTTGGTCAAAATTGATGGCAAGATGAATGCAGTATGTTATCAAAAAATACTGGAGGAACATTTGAATTTATTAGCCAGGAAGCAGCGCCTGGAATGTACTTGGACATTCCAACATGACAATGATCCAAAACACAAGGCCATGTCGACCTGTCATTGGCTACAGCAGAATAAAGTGAAGGTTCTGGAGTGGCCATGTCAGTCTCCTGACCTCAATATTATTGAGCCACTCTGGGGAGATCTCAAATGTGCAGTTCATGCAAGACAGCCCAATAATTTACAGGAACTGGAGGCTTTTTGCCAAGAGCAATGGGCAGCTTTACCATCTGAGAAGATAAAGAGTCTCATCCACAAATACCACAAAAGACTTTAAGCTGTCATTGATGTTAAAGGGGGCAATAAACAGTATTAAGAACTGGGGTATGTAAACTTTTAATCAGGGTCATTTGAGTAGTTTCTGTTGCCATTATGATTTAAAAAGAGTAAACACAGTTGATTGATAATAACTGGCTTCAGCCAAACACTAACTATGAGTGAAAGAAAAGTTTTTGTGCTATCATTTATATTCTCTGTAAAATGGCCAAAAAGCATAAATTCTGCCAGGGTATGTAAACTTATGAGCACAACTGTAGCTTAAGGCTGGGTTCACACCAGTGCGCATTGGGTGCGGATTTTCCCACATCCAATTTGCATGGCAGGAGATTCTGACCGGCTCTCTATGGAGCCGGTTCACACATCTCCGGAACGGCTCCAGTGGGAATTGCACAGGAGTCCTGTATGTTTTCTGGTCTGTTTCCGGTCAAAATTCAGCCAAAAATTTGAGCTGAAATCGGACCTGAACAGGCGAATGGAGGCGCACCTGACCCCCTACTGTGAGCCGCTTTGTTCCTCAGTGTGAACCCAGCCTTAAACCTTCCTGTGTGCATTCCACAAGCCATCAAGCAATTTCAGATATTACTACTCCTTGGAACCTTTCCAATCATTTCTGGAGATGGTTGCCTTGCATGCTCTATAGTGTTCAATTTCTGTGAGGGGCTTGAGCAGAAATATCTCTCTGAAATTAAAATCTAAGGTTCCAGGTCTCACGAGTTTGCTCCTGATTTCCTGTCTCAGATGCCTATACCTCCGAGCACCATTTATGCCTACTGCCTGTCCCTGATCTCTGCCTGTACTTGGACGATTTTTGCTCACTGCCAACACTGACTTCTTGCTTGTCTAAACATGATCTTGTCTTTTGATTCCCTACAATCTTATTAGAGTCAGCTTTTGCCAGCCTGGCTGTATCAGTGGGCCTTCACATGGAATTTGTCCACAGCGAAGTCCTTCCCCTTTAGAAGGTGAGCGCATGAATACCAGACAGCTTCTTAGATTCTGTGCCTCGGTCATCTTTAGGGCCTACATTCATCTAGTGGTGCAGTGTCCACAACCACTGTGACATTTTTTCTTTGTCTATTGTAGTGTGAGAACAGGTGTAAGTAGGTCATGACTGTTACAAGGAGAAGAGATTCCAGCAGCCCCCTTAACACCATAATACTCAACATTCTCCTCCCTGTTCATTATTTAAACTCAAGGTCACCCATGCCATTCCCCTTGCTATCCTGTTGCATCTCAGGCAGTTGTGAGTTTTTTATTGCTCCCCCTCGCTTGCCACAATTCTTTAGTAATCCCTAGATAACAGCTGTGAAAACTCTCTGTAAAAACCCATTTGACATACTTTCACGTTAGCTTTCTTAATCCCTCCGTTCACCATTGTCCTGAAATATATATATTTTTTAATTGGCTGACCCTAGTTAATAGAAGAAAAAAGTTTCTGTCATTTGCAATGATAGTGCTGTATCCAGAACAACTGTGTAAAAATCAACTTTCATTTTAATTGCAATAAGTTTTTATTGAAATTTTTTCAGATTAGTAACAGAAATAATAAAACAAAGAGATAGTAAAACAGTTACAGACATTACCATTTTAAGTTATTCATAGCAAATACTTGATAGACAGAGATAGGTATATTCCCATATCTCTCCTTTACTTTCACAGCTGTAGTTTCGTATTAAGATTGCTTTCCAGGAGTTACCTCTCCTCCACACCCACACCCCACATGGGACCTAACTGTGTTTGGAGGAAGGAGAGGCTCCCCCTGTCCACGTTTCATATAACCAGTTTATTTATTAGTTGTGTTTTTGTTACCGATAATGATTGCATGTTAGCTACAGTTGGATAATGTCTAACATAGATGAAGATTATAGAATTGTATTAATTAACTTAATTAACAGTAACTTGATATGTCCATAAGCAACCTGTGTGGTGGGCTTCATCATAATTGTTATCTTGTGATTTTTCCCTTTACTGTTTTTTGAAGAATCCGAGACCCATGTTTTGTGGATACCACGTTGACCAAGGAACCCACATATTAGTTATTTTATTCTGATTTCCAAGACTCCATGCGAATTGTATTTCATACATCCTATGCGTATTTATTAGCTGAAGGGTTTCTGTTACGGATGGAGGACTAGTATCCTTCCAATGGCGTACTATGGTGAGTCTAGCTGCGATAAGTATATGGGATACTAATGGCCTAAGAGGAGCTGGAATAGAGTCAATTTCCAATGAAAGAAGTGCCATACCTGGAGAAAATGCAGCTTTTGTACCTGTGATTTGTTCTATTATTTGAAAGATAATCCTCCAAAATCTCTGAATATGTGGGCACGACCATAGCACATGAAGCAGTGATCCTATTCTCCCACAGTTCCTCCAACACTCTGGAGAGACTCCTGGAACAAATTTAGAAATGCGGTAAGGGGTGAGGTACCACCTCAATAGAAATTTGTGATGCAGTTCCCATAGGTTGGCACTTCTAGTGGATACGTATGTGATTTTAAGTGCTTTTTTCCATTGATCATCAGTGTAGATCTTTTTAAAATCCTTTTCCCATGTTACTATGTTGGTAGTTTTACTAAAGGAGTTTTTATTCTGTAGATATTTGTAGCATAAAGCCGTTCCCTTTAGTTTAGTGCATTTGTGTGTAAGGAAGATGACAATTTGCCAGGGAAGTTGAGTGATAAGTTCATTACTTTTCTTTCCTTTCAGTAAGTGGGATATCTGAGTATATTTGTAATAGTCAGAAGCTGGGATATCATATTCAATCTGTAATGTTCTAAATGTTTTAACCGTGGGTCCTATTAGGAGATCTTCTAGGTATAGTTCACCTCTGGAGATCCATTTAGTTAATGATAAGTCTGGTATTAAGAGTCCCAAAGCAGTAATTGGGAATTTTAGAGGAGCTAGGGGTCCCTCAGGAGTTATATGTTTGAGGAGATAATGCCAGGCTTCTATAGAAGCCTGGATAGTTGGGGAATGTGCAAGAGGGGTAGATGTGTGATATTCAGTAGTTATCAGATAATTGTACAAATTCCCTCCTTTAATTTGAACATTTTCTAATTCTGACCATAGGGAGATATCTTGGTCGGGGAACCAACCCTTCATCTGTGCTAGAATAGTGGCCGCGTGATAATCTTTAATTATTGTATGGCCTATCCCTCCAGCATGTTTGGACTTAGTAATTTTTTTAAATGCACATCTTGCTTTCTTCCCAGCCCATAGGTATCTATCTATTTCAGATTGTGCTTGCTGAAAGAAGGATTTGGGTACCGGAATAGGTAGGGTTCTGAACAGGTATAAGAACTGTGGTAAAACCTGCATTTTGAACGCAGCTAGACGCCCAGTCCATGAAAGTTCAAATCTCTTTAGTTTATCTAGTTTGGGTCTTAGAGACTTCAAAAATGGAATATAATTTTCTTTAAATAGTTCGGATACTGTGGGTGTGAGTGTGATACCTAGATAAGATATGCCATTTTCTTTCCACATATACGGGAATTTATGTTTGATATTTTGTTTCATCTTGTCAGATAAGCCTAGTCCTAATAGAAACGACTTGGTTTCGTTTACTTTATAATACGATATTGCATTAAATAGTTGTAAGGTTTGTTGGACCGAAGCCAGGGAAGACATTACATCCGTGAGTATCAAGATGACATCATATGCGAACAGACTGATGGTGTGCATTCTTTCTCCTATTGTTATCCCCTTAATTTGGGGGTGTTGGCGAATATATGTTGCCAGTGGTTCCATTAATAAGTTAAAAATTAAGGGAGATAAAGGGCACCCTTGGCGAGTGCCGTTAGTTATGCTAAACGGAGTGGATAATGTTCCAGATATGTAAACTTGTGCTGATGGCTTTGTGTATAAAGCCATAATAGCCTGGTACATCTGACCACTGAAACCAAATTTGCCCAGTACTTGCTCTAGGTACTTCCAATGAATTCTATCGAACGCCTTCTCTGCGTCCAAAGAAAGGAGCAGAGAAGGCGTTCCCTTCTTTCTAGCTAGATGGATGAGGTTAATCAGGCGTCTAGTCGCATCTGCTGTTTGGCGACCCGTTGTAAAGCCAGATTGATCTGGATGAATCAGTGAGGGGAGGAGATTTACTAATCTACCAGCTATTACTTTAGCATAAATTTTCAGATCGTTATTGAGTAACGATATTGGACGGAAATTTTGAGGAGTATTAGGATCTTTCCCCGGCTTCGGTAATGCCACAATCATTGCCCTCAACATTTCAGGTGGAAAAGAGGAAGAGGAAGCAGCTTGATTAAATATTTCAGTGAGTCTGGGAGTTAGAATGTCTCTGAATGTTTGAAAATATTCACTCGTGAAACCATCTGGGCCAGGAGATTTATTGCTGGGGAGTGAATCAATCGCTTTTGTTATTTCTTGTGTCGTGAATGGAGAGTTCAGCTCTATGTTTTGAGTATCAGTGAGTTGGGGAAGTTGAACTTTGTTAAGAAATTCAGAAATTGTGTGGGTTTGTGGTTGAATTGTGTTAGGATCTGTGTTCAGGTTATAGAGAGAACCATAGTAAGTGCTGAACGCATCTGCAATGTCTTGTGGGTGTTGCAGTTTGGTGTGAGTTACAGGATGTAAGATGTAGGGAAGTTTGGTTTTGTGTCTGTGTCCCCGTAGTTTGTCTGCTAATAATTTCCCTGCTTTATTGCCATTTGCGTAATATGTCATTTTCAATCTCCTAGAGGACTTTTCAAAATCCTCTAGTAGTATCATTCGAAGTTCTAGTCTTAATTTGGTCAGTTTATCTGATAAGTCGGGAGAGAAATTTGCTTTGTTCTGAGATTCTAGTGTGTGGATTTGGTCAGAGACATTCAATATACGCTGCTCCCTCTTTCTCTTAGCCCCGGCTCCAAGTTTAATAAGGAGACCTCTCATAAACGCTTTGTGTGCGTTCCATATTACAAAGGGGTCCGAGACTGAGTTTACATTAAGCTCAAAAAATTCGGCCAGATCTTTCTGTAATATTGTTTTGGAGGGATCATCTCGGAATAGCCGCGGGTTGGATCTCCAAATGTAAGTGGAGTTGATTTTAACTGTGTCATCCACCAGCAGCGACACCGAAGCATGATCCGACCAAGTGATATTATTAATTGTAGATGATTTGATTTTGGTTATTAATGCTTTATCTACTAAAAAAAGATCAAGTCGGGTGTAAATTTTGTGACTGGCTGAAAAAAAAGAAAAGTCTTTTTCTGTGGCATGAAGACATCTCCAAGCATCGTACATGTCGTAGTTCCTCAGCAGCGGTTGTAGTGTTTGAGTTTTCTTGTTGGATGATGAACTAGAGTCTATTGTGGGGTCCGGTGGTAAGTTAAAATCTCCGCACACTAGCAAGCGACCTTTTTGCAAACGTGAGACCTGTTTCATAAGCCTATGAAGAAAGCGGGACTGTCGTGTGTTTGGCGCATATACATTTACTACCGTATAGGTAGTGTTGTTGATGTCGCAGATTAATATGTGATATCTACCTTGCACATCTTTTATCTCCGAGTGTAAGTTGAATGCTACTGTGTCCTTAATTGCCGTGAGTACTCCCTTCTTTTTTGCATCAGCACTTGCAAAAAAAACATGTGGGAATTTGGGATGGGAGCAGATGGGATGTGCCTGTTTTTTGAAGTGTGTCTCTTGTACACAAAGGATATCAGCCTTCTTTTGGATGGCTTCCAGCCACATGGACCTGCGTTTCGCCGGATGATTAAGGCCTCTTGCATTTATTGTTAAAAAAGTAATGGTCATAGTGTAGATTTTAGTGTGGACGCAGTAGATGTCATGTGTTGGTAACACTTACATAGGTTGCTGAGTTCATCAACTTTGGCCCATATGCGATGTGGAGATGAATCCTTGAGACCGTGGGGTTCTTGAAGATTCGTTTGCTCAAGTAGTTGAATTCTTATTGGTTGTTGCGGCTGCGGACATATACAATGGTTAATACAAAAAAGAACAATGTAGAAAAGGATAAAAAAAGGAAAACATAAAGGGGTTTCAAACTCAACCCTGAGTAGGTCTGTATGACCTGATTGTGACGTGTGGTCACGTAACTTGTAAGTAGGGGGTAAAAAATGAAACAGTTCAGCTTAGCGTTTTTTCCTCTGCTTGGGAAATAGTAGAGTATGGTCTTCACTGACCTCGGACAGATCATGTGTGCTTGCGGGAGTTTTTGGAAGTAACCAGGTTCCAGTTATCTGTAGGCTGCTCAGGGCTACGGGAAGTTTGGGTTTTTGGAGAGTCTTCTGCAATAATCTGCCATCTTTGAAGGATATGCATTCCCTTGTTAAGAGTGTCGACAACATGCTCCTTTCCATCTTTAGTGATAATTAATTTGGTAGGAAATCCCCATTTGTATGCGATCTTGTGATTCCTTAGTGCTTTAGAGATTGTGTTTAGGTTCCTACGTTTCTGCAGGGTGAATTGCGATAAGTCAGCGAAAAATTGTAGGTCTTTATATTGTGTTGGAAATGGATCTTTGCTGCGGGAAGCCGCCATCAGTCGTTCTTTTGTTTGGTAAAAGTGTAATCGGAGTATAACATCTCTTGGTATGTTATCCGGTAAATGTGATGGTTTGGGTAGGCGGTGGATCCTGTCTACAGTAATATCCAATTCCGTCAAATCTGGTAGTATAGCCTGAAATAGTTGGGCTGTGTAGGTGCGCAGGTCAGATTGCAAAACTGACTCGGGAATCCCTCTTATTTTAAAGTTATTTCTCCTAGAGCGGTCCTCAATGTCTGCTAATTTTGCTTTAAGGGCATCCAATTCATCTGTGTTGTTATCGTTTGCATCCACTAGATCATTGATAGTGGTGGCGAACTCCCCCATTTTGTGTTCAATATGATCTACCCTGGATACTGTTTCTTTAAGTTCCACACCAAATCTGTGAACACAGGATAGCATGTCAGCATGTAGTGAACTCCGGAGTGAGACTAACATATCCTTTAGTGTGGTGTCCAGTACAGGTTGATTGGTGGTGGGAAAGAGATCAATTGAGTCAGGGAGATCTCTTGTGTCCTCTCCTGAGTCTAGGCCTGGTGTTAAGTCCCGGCTAGAATCCGAGGCATCCAGCCTCAATCTTACTTTTTCCAGACTACCTGAGTTAGGGGTATGTATAGGGGAGTCTATACTCCTTTGTGGAGCATTCCTTTTTTGTGGATTGCCCTTGCCCGCTTCATATAGTGGGGTACTAGACATACCTCGCGCCGCTGTCCCGCCGCCGCCATCTTGCTTAGGCCCGAGCGGGTAGTATTCTGTTAGTTTTTGCGGCCTCCGGTTCTCCTTGTTGCGCCGCGGCATGATCGATCGGTGCCCTGAGCTGTGCTGCCGGTCCGTAGGTGGTTGTATGTGGGTTTGGGTCAGTGGATCAGGCGATGTGGGCCGTTGTGTTCCCAAGCGCTGTGGAGCTCCTCTACTGAGCGTCCAGCTCCGCCCCCCCTCAACTTTCATTTTAAAAGTCTCATTGCAGTCTGAGTTTTCACACCTGCTATCTAGAGCTGTGACATGAGAAAGGGAGCAAGAAGCTTCTATGTACAGGTACTGTTTGATGTGTTAGCAGGAGAAATGACATGGGACTGTAAATGCCACCCCCCTACGGCAACATAAACAAAACATCAAGCATAAACTATATAAATAAATAGTCAAACAAAAACATGCCCTAACAAATGGCTGCATGTAGGCAGGTGCAGTCTACATTCTCCACTGCAGGTGGCACTCGACTCGGGGGAGGAAGTTGAGAGGAACTTGGTTCCTCTATGGTTTCCTTGGTCACAGGGAGGCAGCTAACCGATTGGATGCTGGTGCTCCATGTGTCTCTGGTGGCCATCCTGGGTAAGGGCAGAGCTTATTTAAGGCCCTGGCTTCTGGGCTCGGCATGCATTTTTGAGAGTTTCAGTGTAGGGACATGATACCTAGGGACAGTGCTTAGCATCATTGAAAGGTTCCAGAGGAGAAGGGGAAGTGCAGGGACACACCATCCTTCCTGGAAACTTCCTATTTGGGTATGGACCAGCCTGGCTGCATGCTGCTCCTCAAGACAGATGCTGTCAGCACCCCTGAGTTTTCAATCTACTGCCTTATTGCTGTTACAACTTCTGAGTGTTCCCAAGTTGGGTTGCCTTCTTCGCCGCAATAAAACGGATGTCCCCTCAGAAAAATTGCGTGGTCACTTTTCCTTTTCATTAACCTTTGTCCTGAAAGGGGCCAGTGTGCCAAAAAAATTTCCCTCTCCCTTGATTATGTAGCAAAGTCTTTAGCCTCTTCCAGCCTGAGGACCTCTAAGGCCAAAGATAACTGACATCCTTCAATATGTAGTGGGTTGTGAGGCATAGTGGGTACAAAGATGGTGAAAGTCATTGGGCGCCAGACACTTCTTGGATGTAAAAAAAGTTTTATTTATCTTAACAGTCCTTTTTGTATTTTTGGGGGAAAGAGGGTTAGGGACAGGACATCCCTTAAGTAGTTGTAGATTTAATTGGCAGACTCAGAGACTTCAATAGGAGAACTGCCGTGCTGGGAAAGGCCCCAGGAAGGCGCCACATCTGCACATGCAGGAATGCTGTCTCCTATGGAAACAGTCTTTAACAGTACCTAACTCAAACGTAACAGTTCCTTCAGCTTCACTACAACTGCTTCTTGTAGTTCTTTATCACTGAGCTCCCGGTCTCTCAATAGACCCAATGATTCACCGACTCTGAATCCCTTGAGCTCCTCCAATCTTCGCAGTGGTATCTCCCTCAAGCGTCACCCACGCTTCCCTGCTGGGTCCCTAGCTTGGCACTCCAGATACTTCTGAAGCTTCACCCCTGCTGACCGGCTCGGTCCCTGGCTTGACACACAAGGCTGCTCTGTGCCTGTTCGGTGAGAATACTGCTATGGTACTTGATTCAGTTACTCAGTGGTCCCTGGTAATAAGGTGGTTCCTTAGTGGCGACAGCTCCCCTTCTACCTCCGACCACAACAGGTTCTCCGGCCGTTAGAACCGTCACTTTTGGTTTGACTGCAAGCCGCAATCCCAACCCTGCACCGCCCTCTTACCTCTGGATAGGTCCTCACACAACCTGCCAGCCAGGTGCCCCAGGGATAGGCCTAATTTCTGGCCTAGCAGCTCAGGGCGTACGACACACGTCCACCCAGACAGCCGTCCAGGTGGTACAGAACCCAGATCACCTGACTCCACCCAAATATATAGGTGCTCCCAGCAGGCCAAGGGATTCAAGAAAACCCCTGCCCATTGGCGGAGATACCCCATAAACCCATAACCTAAACATGGGTTGCCCTTCGCATATCAAGTACTACCAAGTACACGTCCACCTAGTGGTAGAAGAGAAAAGTGCAACAAGGCCAAACTTAGGGAGAAATCAATGGATCTCTACCAATCAACCAGGATAACTATTCCTGGCAAGTAAATTTGTGAGGAGCTCCTTGCCTAAGCTGCAGGGTGCTACGATTAAATAAAAGTAATATAATAAGATAAAGGGGGAATGGGTGCAACAGCAGTTCCATGTGACCTTTTATGAGTGACTACCCCTCTTTTCTTCTACAGCCTAACAGAGCGCAGGACCTACCATCAATCTTACGGATCAGAAACAATTATTGTGGAATATTTATGAATGGTTATTCCTCTTGGCCTATAATGTGTACCAAAGCATATTTTTCCACTATGACAGTCTGGCAGGGGCGGCTATATTGGAGCTGGGCATTAATACTGATATGAAAAAAGAGTTGTACAACACTAATATGTCTGTGTTGGTGTGAGCCTGGTGTATTGAAAGCTTTTATTACTGAAAAGCCCCAAACATTTGTTTCTTGTGGGGGGGGGGGGTTTACTTCCCTGGAGAAACCAGCCTATGAACTGCAGATGGAGCTCCTCTCCAGTGACTGCACATATGTGAAAGTGTCTTTCCTGACTCCCAAGAGTAGACCTGCAACTGAGCAGAACCTTGTGACTGCTGATATGGTGAGAGATGGTGTTTTTCATCCTAGACACAATGGGAAGTTGGCCTTCACCTTGATTAGATGTTGAATATGCTCATTGTCAGTTGGGATTCTCTCTTCAGTTATAAATTACCTGCATACATGTGTTTCCCATCCACATGCTTCTCTATGGTCTACTCTATAGCAATGTGAATGCACTTTTTCTGCTTCTCTTCAAAGCATTGTAGGACTTAATGGCAGATTTGGACATTTTAAGGAAAGCACTGTATGAAAGTTGGATGTTTATAAATGGCTAGAAGCTTACATCAACACTTTTTTTTGTAACTTCTAAGGCTGGATTAAAGAAAAGAGGATTATTGGTTAAAATTTTCTTATTTTACTACTCTGACAAGGGATATAAACAACAGTGATATCAAACATGAGCAAACAATGCAGAAGAATAAATATGGCATTTGATAAAAAGTTGAGGGAGGGGGGAAAGAGGTCTTGTAAACTCAACGTGTATAGTGTAGGTCACATGACACTTTAAAACAGATTTTCACCCTCCAGAGCCACTTTAGTTCCCTGGACTTCCTCCACACTTTTTGATGTAAATTTATGCTTTTTTATGGTTTGTTTACCTTTTTTTTTCATTTTTTATTTTTTTTACCTGTTTACCTTTTTCTTTATTTTTTTGTCACATTGTGTCAGCCTAGGTGAGATAGACATATCCCTGCAGTCCCCTGGCATTACCCCATCACATATCCCAGAAGGCTGCAGGAGCAGGGACACACAGCGGCTGGTGGGCGAAACTAGTGTGCATCATCAAAGGATGGTTGCCTGAACTTGGAAGAGACAGCTGGTTTTTGATGACTAAGGAGGACCAGGACCCAGGTTGTGGAACCTGAGCAGCAGATCACAGCAGGACAACATGGGATCTACTGGACTGGTAAGTATCTGAATTGAAGTCAGTGCTGCATAACAGGAAACTGTGAAGTTTGGGGGATATTTAGTTAGAAAAAACAAAAACAAAACAAGGGGCAAGTAGATTTTCCTTTTTAAATTATAATGTAAAACATAGAAACTACAAAATCACACACAAAAGGGACTAAGCATGCGGTTCTGAAGTGCTAATCCTGCCACACTTTCGCAGTCAGGTAGTGACGTCTATTATTTTCTTGAAAGGGGATCACTGCTGTGCTTTTTGTACAAAACTTTTGTATGAACCTCTAATACTAAAGTATTGCTGTAACACCTCATTAGATATTCACAAACTGTACAGCAATTAGCAAAATCAATGAGGGAAAGAAAATAAATCATGGAGAAGAAAAACAGAAAACTCGAAAAGAGTCAACGATTACTTAGATGTTTACAGAAGATATTTAGAAGCCAAGGTTGCTAGTCATTAGGGTTTCATTCTACTCTAAATATGGATTTCAGATTATTTCCTGGAGATGTGCTTACAAGCTTTAGCTTATGTTACACTATGGATACTACAAACACTGCAACATGAGATTCTGGCCTCTGTGTTTGAGGGATGGTATGTATAAGGGAAATGGATACAACTGTTAGCCCTGGAAGTTAGAGAAGTAACAGTGATACAGTGAAAAGTAGGGCATGAATGTGCGTAATTGAGTAATTTCCCAGTTTAGCCATGAGATGTCCCTTAGCCAAGAGCAGGGGTCTTCAAACATTCTAAACATAGTGCCAGTTTACTGTCCTTCAGACTTTAGGGGGGCCGGACTGTGATCAGTGGAAGTAGAAAATGTCCCAGGGTCAGGGGGAGAATGCAATGCCCCATCATTGGTTTTAGTGGGAGTAACAGTTTCCCATTGTTGGATCAGTGAAAGGAATAGTGTTCTAGTTGGTGTCAGTGAGAATAATAGTGCCCCATTGTTAATATTAGTGGTAGGAATAGCACCCCTTCATTGGTGTCTGTGGAAGGAATAGTGCCCCAGCATTGGTGTCAGAGGGAGGAATGGTGCCCCATCATTGGAGTCAGTAGGAGGAATGGTGTCCAATCATTAGTGTCAGTTGTGGATGGAATAGTGGCCCAAGGGCCAGAGAGAGACAAGCAAAGGGCCACATCCGATCCCAGGGCTGCAGTTTGGAGACCACTGGCCAAGAGCAAAGGGAGGTTTAGAATCATCTTAAAATAGTGTTGCCTAGGTGCCCAATGGAGGACCCCAGTGCTTAAGCAAGTAGTGACTCTAGGTGTCACCAGGGGTTATTGCCAGTTCTGCTCTATCTGCCAGGGGTACCATGAGTAACAGGGCAGTGATATAAATAGTCTTGGCATGCAGCCCTTGGGTCGTTACTTGAACACCAAGCTACAGAAAAATGTAGTCAGCAAAGCCTTATCCATTTAGCTTTCTCTTAGGGGGAAAGCAGGGGAACAAAGTACAAGACTTGCTGTATTTAAACTACTCCCACCTCCTTTGCATGGGATACTAGACTATGGGCAACCCCTACTATAGTTAAGGGTTTCTCCTCAATTCTCCAGAGGAAGTCACATGACCAGTGATGCAATGCATTGGGTGGAGTCGAGTAACGTCACTTCACGTTTTTACAAAAACTAGAAGTTCAGTGTAAGAAATTGCTGTTCATGTATAAAGCGCTGTATAGACACTATTTAAAGTGGAGTTCAGCCCCCCCCCAGCAAAAAATTAAAAGTCACCAGCTACACATACTGTAGCTGCTGACTTTTATTGTAGCACCCTCATCCTAGAATAGGGCTACAGGTAAATTTAGTCGTGCTGGGTGGTAGCCAGCCTGGCGATTTTGTAGTGTTTAGTGGTCAAATTACTTCCTTCCTAGCATAGGGAGGGCACATGATATGAGAGATATTAGTGCTGCACACCCCAAAAAATTTACAATATGGGAGAGTTCCCCGGGGGGGGGGGTTAACAGCAGAGTTAGTGACTTAGTTAGTTAAAATACCATTCCAAAATACAAAAAAATGCAAACACGAAATTATACACAGCATCACATATCAGAATGTCTGTTGTATAAAGTTCCCAACGCGTTTCGATCCATACGGTCAAGGTCTTCTTCAAGGGGTTGGTTTGCTGTTAGAAAAATATATTTAGCATTTCAAATGTCAGCAGGGTATATTACACCTAATAGACAATTTGTATAAACATAAGATATAGTTACCAATGGAAGGTATAAATGGGAGATCTCCTGACCAGAATTCCTTTAAAATCAATTAGATGATCCCATGTATTCTTTTGCTGCTCACACTCTGAGGAGGGATATCATTCCACTCTGTATGGCTTACAAGGAGTCAAACTGTAAGACACCCTCGGGGGGGGGGGGTATGTATGGGTGGGAGGTCCACACCTGCAGCAAATCCCCAAAGATATCATTATATCATATATCAGGGGATACTAGTTCAATTCTGAAGTATTATTAGATGGTCAAAGTAATTTCCAATGTTCACTATCAATATGTATCTACATTATATTAATATTATCATAGTATTAATTATTATTTCCAAATACATTCTTAGTGTTAGTGTCTTGTTTAAAGTGTTGATGTAAAAACATTACCTTTCTAGATGTCCAGGTGAATTGCAATCTGGAGGGAAAACTATGCAGCATATTGTTTCGTAAGAGTACCGCTGGTAATACAGTGCTGCATGCTGACAGTTTCCACCCAATACCTTTGAAAAATTCAATTCCAAATGGGCAATACCTGTGCCTTTGCAGAAATTGCTCCAATGATGCCCTCTTCAATGAGGAAGCCGGCAAACTCCAAAATAGACTATTGTCAAGAGGATAGCGTTAAGATATGAGCTGTGTACTGTTTACTTGTCCTACCACTTATGCTTTGTAAATTAATTTATACACAATGAGTAATTTTCAAGGCGATGAATGGGCAAATCTTATGTTAGGATACGAGACTGACTTTGAACAGGGGGATCAGATTGAAACTCAAATTTCTTCCCTCTTTCACAAACTAAGCAGAGTCTTAGAAAAAAAGTCTGCGCTATTTTGGCACACCAAGTCATTTGGCAGATACATTAATGAAAAGATTAATCCTTTTGGGTTACGTGTGCAGATCTTTCCAAATCTAGATCAGATAAGTGATGAGTGCAAAAAGAAATGGGAAGAAAATTTAAAGCTATGCTCACAAGAAATGATAGTTATTCTTACTAGGGAATATAATAAATAGATTGCCCTATTGGACTTAGAGATCAGTAGCCTAGAATCAGTTTTGGTCTCTTTTACCAAGCATCCAAAAATATAGAAAATATACCAAATTAAATCATTATTCAATCAAAAAAATAATGTCAAAGCAATAACTCCAAGGCCAATAATAAATAACATGTTATCTCCTCCTACGATTCCGTAACATGTCTGGTTGACACACTTACAACTGCCTTTTGTGTAATTGGTTCTGAACCGCACAGTGTCAGTAATCAATGGAGTGTAGGCTTGAGCCCTGTTTAAACTCAATCCTTTAGATAAGATCTCCTCTGTGGGACTACAGGTCCCAGCAACACTGTGTTTAGAGTCTAAGTGTGAAAAGGTGCGTTAAAAACTATGGGCGGCAGCCCGCTCACCCAAACAGGCCTGGAGAATAGAACAGCTCAGCTCCGGTTGTCTCAATCTTGCTTTACACCAGCCGGCGCCTTCACACCGCTCTGTTCTGTGAGATGAATCGGGACCTTCTGATGGCTCTGACAGGTGCCTCTGGATCCTTCCCGATCCGGTCACACAGTCTTTCCAGCACACAGGTGTAGAGCAGAGTCGCTGGCTGTTCCGATCCGCAGTTGGTGTAGGCCGCGCTCTCTGGAAACCTCCTCACAGGTCCTTGTAGGCAGGCCATGCGTCCAGAAGAGGAAGAAAATGGCTGCTTGTGTCCTTTTATAGTCTACTCAGCATGCAGTTCAGTGCTGAGTGTTCATGGGTAGGTCACTCGGCATTCTGGGTAGGTAGGTTCTTGTATAATGGAAACAAACAGTCACTTCCTGTGACATTTCTCTTTAAACAAAGAATAGATAAAGTACCTTCTGCATCTTGGTCACTAGATGGTGCCAAGTATCAATTCAGAGCATTGTCCATAAGTTAACATTGCCTGGCAGAAATGTCAGCACTACATACATATATTGTACATGCCCGTCCACATCACAGCAGTCTGTCGTCATGCAACAATCAGTGTTATTGTGCCCTAAGACAGCCTATTTATTTGAAGCACCATTATGGACCAAATATAGGACCTGCAGCATTTTTGCTACCACAGAGTACCCCAGCACATAGTAGTGCGTAACCGTGTGCTACAACATACTTGTTGTGAAGGTGTTGGGACAACTTGGGGTCCCATTCGCAATGAATAGCATTACAGCGCACTAACTGTACACTATCATCCTTACATGATGCAGCTCTTATGAGGAGATATTGCAGAACCTATATCCCGCTCTCCAGCCCAACCTTGTCACACTCCCAGTGACATACTGTTGAGGATCTCCTTCACTCTCCCTTGACATGCAGCTAGGTACATGAGGACTCTGGGTCTGGTCCCGGGTACAGAGGGCCACCAGGAGCTAGAAAGTAGCTGTCTGATGAGCCACCTACCACCACTGTGTATACATGAATATCATCCTTACACTCATGTATTCTCCCACACCATCCAATGCTGCAATCCTATATACACGCCACCTCAGCCCCCGTGGAGAGGTCTGTATTTTCTGCTTTATCAGCAGCCTGACTTGGTAAGTGTGCTTGGCCAATCACTTTGAGTCAAAGCCTACTTATTTTACTCTCCTCTACATTGAGTGTGGTTTACTATATCTATATATATATATTCTACAGGCAATTGTCGTATCTGCCCCTGACGAGTGAAGGTATTCACGAAACGCGTCGAGATATGAGTTACATCCGATGCCACATTCATATCAGTTACCTTCTGATATACCTGCATATCATGTGATCTCAGACACAGTTATCGGGCATGCCACCTTTGGCACTTGTAGGCTTTTCTATTGCTTTATATGCAACTACCCTACTATCATGTACCCATTATGATATGTGTTTCTTGATTGTACTCTGTATCTACCATGCCTATTTTTTGTGCTATCTATATGTGTGAATATTATATGAAACCTTTTTCAATTACTACTATGTTACGAATTGAATACTCTTTTACCCCTACCTCCGCATTCCCACTGCTTCATTTAAAGTCCCAAACTTCCTTTGCTATGTACTGTATCTGAAATAGGGATGGAGACACTTAACCGTGCCTCATTTAAAGTCCCAAATCCCCCACATTATGAGTATCTAGTGTAAGCAAGAGAGTTGACACCAAATAAACGGCAGTGAGCCTCTGTGCGTCAACGCATTTCGCTGTTTTGCTTTGTCGCCGCGTGTGACCTGACGAAGCGAAACAGTAAAACGGGTTGATGCACAGGGGCTCACTGCCGTTTAATTGGTATCAACTCTCTTGTTTACACTAGATACTCATTACTATCATATGTTTTTAATTCTTTTTTACTTGACCTGTTTGATGTGACTTATTGTTAATAAAATATATTTTTGTACTATATCATTGTCCATCTTGCCTGTAAAGTCCGTATTAGGGCCCTTTCTCTCCTCCAATGCTGTGTTCAATCACAGAGCAGCCGGATCACCGGTGGCACACACGCGCGCCTCCTACCCGGAAGTGGCAGATCACAAACCTAGGACGTGATCTTATGCAGGAGAGCTGCCTTGCCGCCGTATATGTAAGTTATACGGTTGGCAGGCGGTTAAAAAAAAATGCATGTCCTGGATTTGAGCAAATGGTAATAAAATGTGTACGCTCTAACAAAGATTTTGGTGTTCTCTATCCAGTTTGATGACATTCTGAAAAAATTCAGCACTGCTATATTTTATTTTCGCTCTTTGAGCCGGGAATAAACTTGAAAAACACAAGACACTAATAGCAAGACACTAATGAGCCAATCACCTATGAGCTGAGATTAATATTAGGAATATGTTCTCCATGTTTCGCACCTTTGCATGGTCTAGTTAACACAAGCTAATTGTGTTCCTCTTGCTAACTCGGAATTGATTTTTCATGCACTCTTCTTTTGTCACATGAAAGATAGGTGACCTGGAGTCGATGTGAAGAAAACCCTGTTTTGATTGTTCCAATCATCACATCAGCTTCATATCATGTGTCACCCATTGTGTGCCCTCTTTTCTTAAGGTCGCAATGTTTTCTGACAAATCAACTGACCTTTAACAAGCGGCTGTTTATTTCCAAAGCTGCTTTTGTTCAGTTTGACCATAAAAAAAAAAAAAGCATTCCCAGAGCTTACAAGAACAGCATAGTGAGGATGTGATATTCAAGAGAGAAAGACCATCTGTACATCAAACAAAGCGTCAATTCTAAATATAGGTAGCAGTACCACTTTGCTGATTGGTGGAGACAGGTGCTGTAGCAAGTAACTGAGATAGCCACATACAAATCTGTTGCCATACGGGAGCTGCAGGTGGCTGTCGGGTGACAGGTTTGGCATCACTGGGAGGTTGGGAGTTGATGTCAGCAAGAGCAATTTGGCCACGTCCACTGTTTGCCACTGCGAGCTATGCGCGCCGCATTACTACATTTCTTTGGGTCACCTAAAGGAGTCCCAGGTCTTTTATAATCCTATAATGTATACTACTGTATACTACGCTGCTAAAGTGTTTGGGTTGGGCTTGAAGAAAAGGTGGCAACCCTACTCCCCCACCCTCTATTTATTTACATGTAACTGGTTATAAAGTATGAGCTAGAGTTTGGCTTCAATTTGTTAGTGGTAATCAGGGCTTTTTTTCTCGGAGAACAGGTGCAGGAACTCCCCCCATCTGAGTCACCTCTTGTCTCTGCCCCCTACCCACCTCTGACCACTGTCCCTTGATTCCACCCCCTACCCACCTCTGACCACTGTCCCTTGATTCCACCCCCTACCCACCTCTGACCACTGTCCCTTGATTCCACCCCTACCCACCTCTGACCACTGTCCCTTGATTCCACCCCTACCCACCTCTGACCACTGTCCCTTGATTCCACCCCCTACCCACCTCTGACCACTGTCCCTTGATTCCACCCCCTACCCACCTCTGACCACTGTCCCTTGATTCCACCCCCTACCCACCTCTGACCACTGTCCCTTGATTCCACTCCCTACACACCTACCAGTAAAGCCCCTTTTAGAGAATACACAACCAAGTATCATTTTGTGGTGCTTTTCTTTTTATCATTAACATGTTCCATTCAAATGATTAACATGTTCCAAATAGAAAAGCAGCCATCAACAGAATCCCAGCAATAGATCCCCACACAACAACAGACTCCCCCAGCAACAATGGACTCCACCCCAACAACAATAGATTCCCTGCAGCAACAGTGAACCACCCACAACAAAATATCACACCCAATAAGAAAATATCCACCCAAGCAACATTAGACACCCCCCCCCCCCCAGTAGCAACAACAGATCTCCTGGCAGCCAGCATCAATAGATCCTCCAGCAGCCAGTAAAAGTAGACCTCTCCCTCAACAGTAGATCCCTTCCAGCAACATAAGACCCCCCCCCCCCCCCCCAGAAACAATAGATTCCCCATGAGTAACAATAGACCTTCACACAAAATCAGATCCCCACCAGTAACAATAGATCCCCCAGCAGCCAACAACAATAAACCCTCCAGCACATCCCACACCCCATGTTATTACATACATTCAGTGCTGTAGGTGCCGGAACTGAGTTCCCCCACGTTCCCGCTGAAAAAAAGCCCTGGCGGTAATACATTTAACACCCTCCCCCACCCCAGACTGACAATGCTGCTGTCTGCTGTACCTACTGTTCTCATTCCTCCAAAGTTGTCTCACTAATACTGGAAGTGTGTTACTGACCAGATCACCAGATGAAAACAGAGAGATAAAAGTCAAAGAAAAGAAAATGGATGCAGCCACTACATCCAGTGATTGGTAAGCTGCAGTATATTCAGTTTTTGGTTTTGGGTTAAATACCACTTTAATGCGGAGCAGTTGCTATCCGGGTGTTATGCAATGTTACTAAACGATTTTTTGTCCTCGTATCCCTTGAAGGTGGGAGAGCGATGGGAGAGGGATCTTGGCCCTTTTGTAGAGGGTCAGTGGGAGGAAGCGTTGCAGGCTGTACATCAATGCTCCCTCAATGTAAGACAGCGACTTATACAATTATACTTACTCCTGTGGGCACATTACACTCCAGACAGGTTACATAAAATGGGAATCCTGGAACCCCCCCCCCCCCCCATATGGCAAATGCTTCAGAGACCACGGGGACTTGATTCACTTAATTTGGAGGTGCCCCAAGCTACATTGTTACTGGGTGGGAGTGTTGTTTACCATTAATATGGTGTTTCAAGCCTCCGTACCGCTTGACCCTAAACCATGCCTTCTGGGCATTTTAGACAATTTTCAAATAGCGCCCCCTACAAGAGAGGCGGTGGCTAGATCGCTTTTTCAAGCCCGAAGAGTGATACTTAGAAAGTGGAAATCTACTGACCCCCCTTGGCATAAAGAATGGCTACAATGCATGGGAGACACTCTTAGGCTGGAGAAGTACATTTACCAACACCGGGGTCACTCTCATAGATTTGACAACCTCTGGGGTTAGTTACCGCAGGCCTGAATCCGGTGGAACTGGTGCTGGATAGACTTCTTATCGGCTAGGTTAAAGTTGTATAGCTAATACATATACCTGTATGTTTGTCAATTAGTGCCAGGGGGTGAAGAACACAAACACTTCTGAATGTTCCTATTTTTATTGAGGTAGTCATGGCACTGCTCTCTTTTTGACCGTTATTATTATTGTGTGGTGTACTGACTTCTACACTGCTTCTTGATAATTTCCACAAAATATATGTCTGTCTTGTTATTTCCTTGTATGCACTGTTTAGTGTTTTTTGTTTTATTTCTCAATAAAACTTTTCCTTGAAAAAAAAAAGTTGGGGGGGGGGGGGCAGTAAAATGTGGCTCCACTGCAAGTTTTTACTACCCCCAATCACAAGTGCTAATGAAGCCTTACAGGTTAAACACTGGGGGAGAGGAGACTGAGCAAATGCTAATGACTGCCTGCAGCAGACTGACATCAAAAAGATAGAGCTTTTATTATTATACTGTGGCTGTAAATGACATGTCTCGAATTTATTCATGAAGACTTGTAAAGTTATCGAAAGGAACACTTTAAGGATTGGCGCACCCAAATTTAAACTCAAGTGAAGTTGGAAGCCAGCTTGGACAGTCTCACGTACACTAAAACCTACAGTAAAGGAAAAAAGTATTTGATCCCCTGCTGATTTTGTACATTTGCCCACTGACAAAAGAGATGATCAGTCTATAATTTTAATGGTAGGTTTATTTTAACAGTAAGAGACAGAATAACAACAAAAATATCCAGAAAAACTTATTTTTATTAATTTTTATTTTATTAAGTTATAAATTGATTTGCATTTTAATGAGTGAAATAAGTATTTGATTCCCTATTTCTGGCTCCCAGGTGTCTTCTATACAGGTAACAAGGCTGGAATGGGCTACAAGACCATCACCAAGCAGTTTGGTGAGAGGGTGACAATAGTTGGTGCGATTATTCGCAAATGGAAGAAACAAAATAACTGTCAATCTCCCTCAGTCTGGGGCTCCATGCAAGATCTCACCCCGTGGAGTTTCAATAATCTTGAGAACAGTGAGGAATCAGCCCAGAACTACACGGGAGAATCTTGTTAATGATCTCAAGGCAGCTGGGACCATAGTCACCAAAAAACTATTGGTATCACACTCCATGAAGGGCAGAAATCCTGCTGCAACCTCAAGGTCCCCCTGCTCAAGAAAGCACATGTACGGCCAGTCTGAAGTTTTCTAATGAACATCTGAATGATTCAGAGGAGAACTGGGTGAAAGTGTCTGACCATAGTCAGATGAGACCAAAATCAAACTCTGTGGCACAGGGCTGGACTGGGACAGAAATTTGGCCCTGGACTTCATCCAGACCGGCCCACTTACATTTTGAGTGTTCCATCAACAGCCCCCTTACATCAGAGTCCCATCAGCAGCCCCCTTACATCAGAGTCCCATCAGCAGCCCCCTTTATACCAGAGTGTCCCATCAGCAGCCCCTTACGTCAGAGTCCCATCAGTAGCCCCTTACATCAGAGTCCCATCAGCAGCCCCTTACATCAGAGTCTCAGCAGCAGCCCCCTTACATCAGAGTGTCCCCCATCTACTCACAGTTCTGAAGGCAACTTCTCTTCTTCCTCTCTCCAGTCATGTGATAAGTGACAAGTTATAAGGGGATAGAGGAAGGAAAGTCTGCCCGCTGTCTATCTCCCCCTGCAGGCTGGAGGGAGCAGAAAGCCTAATGCTCTCTCCAGCAAGTGACGGAAGCTGCTCCTCCTGACAGGAGTGAAATCGCGATCACTCACTGTCAGAGAGGAGCTGCTCCAGGACTGCACCTGACTGGCCCACTGAGACAACGGCCCACCGGGAAACTCCCAGTAGTCCCGATGGCCAGTACATGCCTGCTGTGGCATCAACTCAACTTGCTGTGTTTGGAGGAGAAGGAATGCTGCCTATGGCCCCAAGAACACCATCCCCACCATCAAACATGGAGGTGGAAACATTATGCTTTGGTGGGGGGGTTCTGCTAAGGGGACAGGACAACTTCACCGCATCAAAGGGATGATGAATGAGGCCGTGTACTATCAAATTTTGGGTGAGAACCTCCTTCCCTCAGCCAGGGCATTGAAAATGGGTCCTGGATGGGTTACCAAACATCAGCCCCGAAACCTTAATAACTTAGAGAGGATCTGCAAAGAGGAGTGTGACAAAATCCCTTCTGAGATGTGCGCAAACCTGGTGGCCAACTACAAGAAACATCTGAACCTCTGTGATTGTCAACAAGGGTTTTGCCACCAAGTACTAAGTCATGTTTTACAAAGGGGTCAAATACTTATTTCACTTACTAAAATACAAATCAATTTATAACTTTTTTGAAATGTGTTTTTCTGGATATTTGTGTTGTTATTCTGTCTCTCACTGTTAAAATAAACCTACCATTAATATCATGGACTGATCATTTCTTTGTCAGTGGGCAAACGTACAAAATCAGCAGGGGATCAAATACTTTTTTCCCTCACTGTACATAACAAAAAAATGCGTAGACACAGACACATCAATTTGTCAACCGATATAAAATTACTCACAGCGACCGTTTATCATGGCTCTCATATTTTACAAGAAGAACGGTGACATATCACTGTATATTTCCCCTTGGATTTATTCATCAAATTCTTTTCTCCTTCCAATATAAACCACTCACAGGTGTGGATTTACGAGAAACAAAACAAACATTTAATCAATTCCAACACGTCGTCTATCATTGGTTTAAATTCCAGCAGACGATATCTAATATCTTTTAATGCGTCTCTCCTCTTTTGTTTTTTTTTTTTCCTAGACGAACATAAATTAAATTTAAAAACGCTGTCATAGTCTTTAAATACATTTAACTGCAGGAAACATATTTATGCCAGAAGCCTCTAAACATGTTCAAGAACATAAGATGGATGATGGCAAAGAAAAGGCAAGATGTTGGTAATTTTATCTGTCTGCTTACAATACTTTCTACATTAGCACTGTGTTGCATTGAGTTATGATGACATATTTCCTACAGTAGGATGCATAAAATGTGTTAAAGTATTTCTGAGGCTTAAAGAGCACTTGTAGTGTAGCATATTCCTAGATAGGTTGCTAGGTAAATTTATTTCTGTAATCAGTGGAGCAGTTTGTGATTGCTTTGGGCTGTTCTAGATTCCACTGGTTGCAGGTTTGATTGTTTCTCCCTGCCTTCTGGAGAGTTCCAGAATGTAGTGAACTGGAAAGGCAATGAATATTTATGTTGTCTCAGCCAATCCCTAGGGGAGGGTGCCCAGAAAGTAAGGGGGTGAGGGCATAAATAGGCTGGGATCTGAGGCAGCCCTGTTATTAGACATGTGCAATTCGTTTCATTCCGCATTTGTTTTTTAACAAATTTCAAAAATATCCAAATTAACGAAAACCCGTTTAACAAATTTTTCCGAATATTCGTAAATTTGAAAATTCAAAAATTCGAAAATTTAAAAATTCATAAATTTGAATATTCGTAAATTCGAAAATTCAGCAATTTGAAAATCAGGAAACCTGAAAATTTGAGAATCTGAAATAATAACTAACTAATAATAACGTAACTATTACTAACTATTTATTATTAATTATAGGTATTGGAATTTCCTTTCAAATTTGGCTGTTAGTGAAAGTAACAATTAAAAAGGAATCCGAAGTTATGAATTATCCGAAATAACGAATGCCGTATCTAAATGAATGGAACGTAACGAATGAATAATAATAAATAACAATAAGATTAATAATAAAAAAAATGTATTAACCACTTCAGATCCGGGCCATTGCCAAATGACGGCAACAGCGCGGATCTAAATTGCCGGGACGACGTCTATTGACGTCGTCCCGTGCACGAGTGGCCTGCGAGCCCCCTGCAGGGCACGCGCGGCGTGCTTGGTGATCAGCGAGTCTATGAGACTCGCCTGATCACAGATCAGAGTAAGGGGTCGGTCCCGACCCCTTACCACATGATCAGCTGTCAGCCAATGACAGCTGATCATGTGATGTAAACAGAGCCGGTAATCGGCTATTTTTCCTCCTCGCGCTGACAGCGTGAGGAGGAAAAAAAACAGATCACCGGCGCCCGTGATCGGGACATCAGTCTCGATCACGGCGATCATCTGCCCCCTGCCAGTGACACAGCAATAGCCAGCAGTGCCGCCTACCAGTGCCCACCAGCGTCACCCATCAGTGCCCACAGTGCCATCAGTCAGTGCCATCCATCAGTGCCCACAGTGCCATTCATCAGTGCCCACAGTGCCACCCATCAGTGCCCACAGTGCCACCCATCAATGCCCACAGTGCCACCCATCAGTGCCACCCATCAGTGCCCACATCAGTGCAACAACAGTGCTGCACATCAGTGCCACCTATCAGTGCCCATCAGTGTCACCTACCAGTGCCCATAATTTCCAATCCTTTCCGCCCATCACTGCCCATCAGTGCCACCCATCAGTGCCCCCCATCAGTGCCCCCCATCAGTGCCGCCCATCAGTGCCCCCCATCAGTGGTACCTATCAGTGCCTATCAGTGCCACCTATCCGTGCCACCCATCAGTGCCACCCATCAGCGCCCATCAGTGCCGCCTTATCTGTGCCCATCAGTGCCGCCTTATCTGTCCCCATCAGTGCTGCCTTAACTGTGCCTATCAGTGCCGCCTTAACTGTGCCTATCAGTGCCGCCTTAACTGTGCCTATCAGTGCCGCCTTATCTGTGCCTATCCGTGCCCATCAGTGCAGCCTCATCAGCGCATATCAATGAAGGAGAAAAATTACCTGTTTGCAAAATTTTATAACAAACTATTAAACATGATTTTTATTTTTTTTCAAAAATTTCCATCTTTTTTTGTTTGTTTAGCAAAAAATAAAAACCCCAGCTGTGATTAAATACCACCAAAAGAAAGCTCTATTTGTAGGAAAAAAATGATAAAAATTTCATTTGGGTACAGTGTTGTATGACCGCGCAATTGTTATTCAAAGTGTGTCAGCGCTAAAAGCTGAAAATTGGTCTGGGCAGGAGGGGGTTTAAGTGCCCAGTAAGCAAGTGGTTAATATTATTATTTATTAATTTGTTCCGTTCCATTTGTTTAGATGCAACATTCGTTATTTCGGACAAATCGTAACTTTGGATAAATTCGTATTCATTATGTTCACCACCAGTCAAATTTGAAAGGAAACCAATCCAATACCTATAATTTAATAGTTAGTTATTAATAGTTAGTTATTCTTTCGAATTTTCCAATTTTCTTTCTTATTTTCGGATTTACGAATTTTCTAATTGACGAATTTACCAATTGCAATCATAACAAATGACCTGGAAAACGAAAAAAAAACAAACAAAAAACAAAAGAAACGAAAACAAACAACTTTTTTGGCAGTGCACATGTCTATCTATGATCAATTCCTGTTTTATGATAAGCCTACGCCATTAATTCCACAACTAGCTGCCATGTATAGAATTATAGACTCTGACTTGTGAACTATCATTGAATTGTTCATCTCTTCCAAAATCAATCTTTTATTAGTATTGTTGTTGTGTGTGTTTTTTAATAGTATCTTTCCGATAGAAGCCAAGCCAATAGAGTTCTCATTTTCCCTCTAGGCTAATGGATAAAGCTTAAAAACTCACAAGCTGTTTATGTGACCACATTAATTACCCTTTATGTATCTTTAACTAAATAAGTATATGCAAGGCTCTGCCGTTCTGCTTTAGCCCGAGGAAAGCCCCATTAAGGCCAATAAAAACAATACTTTTCATTATTCTTTCTTCGCATTCGTTCCAGACGAAAAATATTATCCCAGCGTGATCTCAAGCCGGCAAGCCGCATCATATTAAAACAATAAAGTAGGACTGGGTATACCATCTAATAACTTTACAGGGCCACTTAAGATTCGGGAAAAGTTGTCACGCTATGACCAATTAAGCGAGGCAATTTGGGGTTCTTTATGAAATGCATAATCACTGAGATTTTATCCTGTCCTGGTTTGTTCATGGAAATCATGTAATCAGAAAACGAACGTCTGCTCGATGAAAATGAAGGTGCGCTTTGGCTCGTGTGCTTATTAAACGCGCCGTTTCGTGTGCCAAGATGGAGGTGGTTGTATTAGGCTGAGATTTTGCACAACAAAAATATTAGTCCTAAAAGCAGTTTGAGTAGAAATTTTAAGTTTAGCAGGTAAATATAAGTTACAGGACTATTTAAACAGGACATTAATGGACAGATTAGACCTTGAAAAAGGTACAGCATATAACACATTGAAAGCTGATACACTGTATATGATAAAATTAACAAAAAAAAAAATTAATTTTTTTTTCAATTTAATTTTTTTACATCACTATGTATGTTTTTACTATTTATTCTTATTTATAAATGTATTTACGTATATGAGCCTATGGATCCCCCGTTTAATAAACCCGATCAGCAATGAGTGCAACCATTGATTGTCTTAACGCAGAACTTAACCACTTGAAGACCAGCCCTTTTTCTGACATTTGTTGCTCACAAGTTCAAATCAGTATTTTTTGCTAGAAAATTACTTAGAACTTAGAACCCCAAAACATTACATTTTTATTTTATTAATATTATTATATATAATATAATTATATATTTTTTAGCAGAGGCCCTTGATAATAAAATGGCGGTCATCACAATATTTTATGTCACACTGTATTTGCACAGTTATAAACTTAGTTATATGAGCCTATGGATGCCCCGTTAATGAGCAGGATCAGGAATGCGTACAACCATGGATTGTTTTACATAGTTAGTCACGTTAAAAAAAAAAAGAAACAAGTCCATCTAGATCAACCTATAAAAAGAAAAATGATTTGGACCAGTGCACAACGCAAGGTCCATAAAGACATGGATAAGCGAGTTTGGGGTGGAGGAACTTGATTGGCCTACACAGAGTCCTGACCTCAACCCGATAGAACACCTTTGGGATGAATTAGAGTGGAGACTGCGAGCCAGGCCTTCTCCACTCTAATTCACCCCAAAGGTGTACTATTGGGTTGAGGTCAGGACAGTCACATTCCTCCACCCCAAACTCGCTCATCTTTATGGACCTTGCTTTGTGCACTGGTCCAAATCATTTGGTGGAGGGGGGATTATGGTGTGGGGTTGTTTTTCAGGGGTTGGGCTTGGCCCCTTAGTTCCAGTAAAAAGGAACTCTTAAGGCTTCATCATACCAAGACATTTTAGACAATTTCATGCTCCCAACCTTGTGGGAACAGTTTGGGGATGGCCCCTTCCTATTCCAACATGAGTGCACAAAGCAAGGTCCAGAAAGACATGGATGAGCGAGTTTGGGGTGGAGGAACTTGACTGGCCTGCACAGAGTCCTGACCTCAACCTGATAGAACACCTTTGGGATGAATTAGAGTAGAGACTGCAAGCCAGGCCTTCTCATCTACATCAGTGCCTGACATCACAAATGCGTTTCTGGAAGAATGGTCAAACATTCCCATAGACACACTCCTAAACCTTGTGGACAGCCTTCCCAGAAGAGTTGAAGCTGTTATAGCTGCAAAGGGTGGGCCAACTCAATATTGAAAGCTACAGACTAATGCCCCGTACACACGGTCGGACTTTGTTCGGACATTCCGACAACAAAATCCTAGGATTTTTTCTGACGGATGTTGGCTCAAACTTGTCTTGCATACACACGGTCACACAAAGTTGTCGGAAAATCCGATCGTTCTGAACGTGGTGACGTAAAACACGTACGTCGGGACTATAAACGGGGCAGTGGCCAATAGCTTTCATCTCTTTATTTATTCCGAGCATGCGTGGCACTTTGTCCGTCGGATTTGTGTACACACGATCGGAATTTTCGACAACGGATTTTGTTGTGGGAAAATTTTATATCCTGCTCTCAAACTTTGCGTGTCGGAAAATCCGATGGAAAATGTGTGATGGAGCCCACACACGATCGGAATTTCCGCCAACAAGGTCCTATCACACATTTTCCATCGGAAAATCCGACCGTGTGTACGGGGCATAAGACTGGGATGCCATTAAAGTTTAGGTGCATGTAAAGGCAGGTGTCCCAATACTTTTGACAATATAGTGTACATTTAAACCACACTCTTTTTATTTATTAATATATATACAATGCTCCTGGAGCACATTAATGTGCCCCAAGCTATAAATATAATATTGTTAGTAGTGGTTCCCTGAAACCTGAAAATGATTTCAAGTGTAAAGGCAGGTGTCCCAATAGTTTTGGTAATATAGCGTATATTGCAGTTCTTAGATGAGGTGACTGCATTCGTTTTCTTTTTTCAGGCCTTTTTTCTTTTAATTTCACCCAATTTTTCTGCCAGTAACACATATCCTGTCCTGGGGCAACAACACTACTGTAGTGTATCTATTGAGGAGTAGCATTGTCACCTTAGGTCATGGAGTGTGTTTAGGACCACAGAAGATCTCCCCCTCTCCTATGCTCCATGACATGGGGGGTATTCTTTAGTTCCCAGAAAGACTTTAGAAGAATGCCCAATGATATGGGTGCAGAACAGGCAGAGAACGCAGATAGTTATGAGCTCACAAGATTTCTTGAAGGATCACTAGGTACTTATCAAACGAATAGAAAGAAACACTTTCAATATTATACTTAACAGACCAAAATCCTGGATATTCATGGCAAGATGAACAGGCATTATTTTAATGAAACTGCAAGATGTAAGAATATTGAAAATGACTTTTCAGATTACAACATGAGATTTTAGTGACATATTCTTAACTTCATACTTACACTATCAAAGCAGATCCTATCCTAGTATAGTCTACATCGCCCACTTCCTTCTGTAAAGGAGTTATTTCCAACACACCTCTATGCAGAGCCCTGGGGTGACCATGACCAACCTAAAACTATGGATGTTACCAAATACACATTTTTCACACAGGAAAATGACCCAAAAATGCATCTGATATAAGAGTATAAAAATAATCAGGATATCCAGCGTTTAATTATTGCTATTTTGCAGCCTTATTTTAATAATTATTAACTACTTCAATCCCAGGCACTTACACCCCCCTTCCTGCCCAAGCCAATTTTCAGCTTTCAGCGCTGTTGCTGTTTAAATGACAATTGCGCGGTCATGCTACACTGTACCCAGACAGAATTTTTATCATTTTCTTCCCACAAATAGAGCTTTCTTTTGGTGGTATTTGATCACCTCTGCGTTTTTTATTTTTTGCTAAACAAATACAAAAAGACCTAAAATAATGAAAAAAAAAAAGTTTTTCTTTTCTTTCTGTTATAAAATTTTGTAAATAAGTAAATTTTCTCCTTCACTGATGGGCACTGATAAGGTGGCACTGACGGGCGCTGATAAGGCAGCATAGATGAGGTGACACCAATGAGGTGGCACTGATGAGCACTGACGATGAGCACTGGTAGACGGCACTGATGGGCACTGGTGGGTGGCACTGATATGCAGCACTGATGGGCATTGATAGGCAGCACTGATGGGCACTCATGGGTGGCACTGGTGGGCACTGATAGGTGACACTGATGGGCACTGAAAGGCTGCACTGATGGGTACTTATGGGTGGCACTTATAAGTGGCACTGCTGGGCAATGATGCGCACTGATACATGGCACTGATGGGCACTGATGGGCACTGATACGTGGCACTGATGGGCACTGATATGCAGCACTCATAGATGGCATTGATAGGCATTACAGATGCCACTGGCACTGGCAGGCATTGGGGATGGACACTGATTGGCAGCTGCCTGGGCACTGATTGGCATTTCCCTGGTGGTCTAGGGTGGCATACCTGATGGTCCAGTGTGGTGCCAATCCCTGGTGGTCCTGGCGGCATCCTGGTGGTCCTCTGTGGGCATTCAAGGGGGGGCTTCGCTGATAAACAATCAGCACAGACCCCCCTTGTCAGGAGAGCAGCCGAACGGCTCTCCTCTACTCACGTCTATCAGACGCGAGTGAGGAAAAGCCGATCAACAGCTCTTCCTGTTTACATCGTGATCAGCCGTGATTGGACATGATTGATCACATGGTAAAGAGCCCCCGTCAGAGGCTCTTTACCGAGATCGGTGTAGCGGTGTGACAGACTGACAAAACGCACCACCGATCGTTGCGATGCGCGCCCCCAGGGGAGAACGAGAGCGGTCTTTCTGGGAGGCCGTCATATGACATCCACCCAGAACAAGAGCCGCGCCACCCAGCTGTCATTTGATGGCCGGCGGGCGGACAGTGGTTAATTATGAAATATTCACATGTCCTCTTTATTTAGTAATTATTACATTTTCTGTGCCTAACACTTTGGCCTCATGCACACATGACTTTATTTAACTCTCCTAGAAGACATCAGCGGCTTTGCAGAAAAAAATGCTTGGCGCCTGTAAGTCCGGGTTCACACCGGGGAGGCATTAAAATCGCGCTACTTCAGCGCAATTTCACAGCCGCACATCAGTGCGATTTGCACTGACCATTTCATTGCGACTTGCGACTTTATTTAACCGATTGCCGACCAACCGCAGTCATTATACTGCGGGAGGTGGGCTCGTTCCCGCAAACTGCTGTAGCTGTACGTCGGTGCCTTTAACAGCTATAGCGGGGGGAGCTGATGTACGTGGCCGGCGGCCGCAATGTCCGCCGGCCACCCGTGATCGGTCCACAGCGAGTGAGAACGGGGATCTGTCAATGTAAACAGGCAGATCCCCATACCTCCCAACTTTCTGACATGGGAATGAGGGACACCTATTAGCAAAAGTATGAAGGCATAGGACACGCCCCCTGCCACACCCCCTTAAAGGAAGATTACACAAAAATATTACTTGGTTAAACCTGCAAGTGTTTTTTTGCATCTACTATTCCTTTATATTGGCTTTTGGAATTTACAAATGCAGCAATTTAAAAATTGGATGAAAGGTTTAGCACTAAAAAACACTTTTTGATAAATAAGTAGTGCGTTTTATATAAAACTATATAGATCAGACCAAAATGAGGGACAAATGAGGAGGAAAGAAGGACAGAGGGTCTTTGTTCTGAATGAGGGACGGTCCCTCGAAATCAGGGACAGTTGGGAGCTATGAGATCCCCATTTTGTCAGGGGAGTAGAGAGAGAGATCGTCTGTTCCTAGTGATCAGGAACAGCGATCTCTCTCTACTCCCAGTCAGTACACTCCCCCCACGGTTAAAAACACCTCAATAGGGAACACTTAACCCCTTGATCGCCCCTCTAGTGTTAACCCCTTCCCTGCCATTGTCATTTATACAGTAATCAGAGCATTTTTATAGCACTGATCGCTGTATAAATGTCAGTGGTCCCAAAAAAAGTGTCAAAAGTGTTTGATCTGTCTGCCCCAATGTCGCAGCCTCGCAAAAAATCGCTGATCACCGCCATTACTAGTATAAAAAGAAAATATAATAAAAATGCCATAAATCTATCCCCTATTTTATAGACGCTATAACCGAAACGTGGAAACCAATTAATATACGCTTATTGCATATTGGCCTAAACTGATGGAGAAATTTGGGTTTTTTTTGTTTTTTTTTGTTAAAGCAACGCAGTGCCGTAAAGTTAAAAATGGCCTGATCATTAATGGGGCAAATCGTCCAGTCTGTAAGTGGTTAACAGAAGTCTATGCAAGTCGCAATTAAATCGCCAAAAAGAAGTGCTGGAACCCTTTTCATAATCGCTGCGTCATGAGTCGCGGCGATATGAACGGTTCCATTGCCGAAAATAGGCTGTGGCTTGTCATACGATTTGGAACTGTCAGATCGCATGACAAGTGGCACTGGTGTGAACCGGGGCTGAAAGCATCTAAAGCTTTTATAGGAGATTTTAGGAGTTTTTACAGGCATCAAGCTCTTGGAGCATTATTTCATTTCAGTGGCCAGAATAAATAATATCTGACATCATATATTAATTGATGCTCTACCACTAGCTTTTAGGCACGTTGAGGCACGTTTAGCAGCTTCTAGCAGCTTTTAGCAGCGTCAAGTGTTTTTTTCTGGCCAAACGCTGCTGCTCCTGGATGCACTGGCAGTGTTTTCTTTTTTCCCTGCCTCTAAAACACAAGGCGCCCCTGGAAGCAGCTGTAAAAATGTCCAACCTGCATGAGGCCTTCAACTCAGCCTTTCTCAACCAAGGTTCAATGGGATAATAGTGGAACACATGTAAGGAAGTGTTCTTTTGTACACTGCCTGTGAGGTTGTTTACATTCATATCTGGTAACTACCATAGAGTTCTTGTTACAGATTCTTCCTGTTAAGAGGCTGTTTCCTGCAATGTCCATAAAGACATGGATGAGCGAGGGTGGAGGAACTTGGGGTGGAGGAACTTGACTGGCCTGCCCAGAGTGCTGACCTCAACCCGAGCCAGGTCTACTGGTCCAACATCAGTGCCTGACCTCACAAATGTGCTTCTGGAAGAATGGTCAAACATTCCCATAGACACACTCCTAAACCTTGTGGACAGCCTTCCCAGAAGAGTTGTTATGGCTGCAAAGGTTGGGCCAACTCAATATTGAACCCTACGGACTTAAGCCGCGTACACACGAGCGGAATGTCTGACAGAAAAAGTCTGATGAAATCTTTTCATCGTCTATTCCGATCATGTGTAGGCCTTATCTGCCTTTTTTATTCTAAAATTCTGAGGGACCTAGAAAGAGAACATGTTCTAAATATTTCCAACGGAACCAATTCCTATTGTCAAAACAGCTCGTCTGTATGCTGTTCCGACGGACCAAAATTGACGCATGCTCTGAAGCAAGTACGAGATGGAAGCTATTGGCTACTGGCTATTGAACTTCCTTTTTCTAGTCCCGTCGTACGTGTTGTACGTCATCCCGTTCTGGACGGTCGGACTTTGGTTTGACTGTGTGTAGGTAAGACCACTTGAATGGAATTCTGTCGGAGAAACCTTCAGAGTTTTTTCCGACGTCAAAACCGGTCGTGTGTACGCGGCATAAGACTCGAATGCCATTAAAGTTCATGTGCGAGTAAAGGCAGGTGTCCCAATACTTTTGACAATATAGTATACATTTAAACCGCACTCTTTTCTTTTTATTTATTACTATATCTATAATGCTCCTGGAGCACATTAATGTGCCCCAGGCTATAAATATAATATTGTTAGCAGGGGTTCCCTGTGACCTGAAAATTATTTCAAGGGTTTCCCTGGTGGAAAAGGTTAGGAAAGGCTGTCGTAGCTGGATTGTCTAGGGCCCCTGTTACTGCCTGTCAACTGCCTGACCTCGCACATTACATGCTCAGAAAACCTGTAAGACCATTCACTTAGTAGACCACCGTTACTGACCTACGATCCTTTGATTGCCTCAGCAATGGCAGTTACCGTATTTCCCAGTGTATAAAGTGACCAGGCGTATAAGACGACCCCCTACTTTTACAGGTTTTTAAGATATTTTGCCTGTACTCACCGTATAAGACGCCCCCCTTTCGAGGCTTCCGACGCTTCATATCCTTCTTCGTTCTTGCTGGAGCTGGAGCCATAACCTTCTTCCTTGTTGCTGGAGCTGGAGCCAATCACGGCGAGCGATGTATTCTATTAATGAATACAAAGCCTGCTTGGATTGGCAGAGGCTGTAACGTCATCAGCCCGCGCCTCTCTGACTCTCAAAGCCAATCCGAGCAGGCTACTGTATGTAGCCTGCTCGGATTGGCAGAGGTTGTTACTCCAATCTGAGCAGGCTCTGTATTTATTTGAATACATTGTTCACCGGGATTGGCTCAGCGGTATATACTGTATGTAGCCGAAGCTACATACAGTGTTACCGCACATCCAGCAGGCATCCGAGCAGCTGACACGGCGTATAAGACAACCCCTGCTTTTTGGCTATTTTTTTTTTACATGTAAAAGGTTGTCCTATACACCTGGAAAATACGGTGCCATTACTATCCTGATGGCTTATTATAGGGCCCAGTCAGAAGTATAAAAACTGGAGTCCTGTATGATTTTTTAAATTGAAGGGCAATGTAATACACCGAGCATATGCTTCTGTGCAATGCGGTGCTCTACCACAGGTGTGTTGCGGTGTATCAGAGTGCAATTAACTTTAAAAGGCAATGTACTGCAAGGCACATCACAATCTATTACCATGTGCTGCTTTAATAAGGGGGCCCCCAGATCCTGGCCCCCCACCCTATGTGAATGAGTATCCCTACATCGTACCCCTACTCATTCACCTGGGGAAAAAAGTGTCCATAAAAAAAAACACTAGACAGGTTTTTAAAGTAATTTATTAGGCGCCGGGACTGTGATGTCATAAGGGGCGGGGTCACTGGGTGACATCAATTTATTTATCATGCCCCGGGACTGTGACATCATAAGGGGCAGGGTCACTGGGTGACATCAACCGGTGACCACGCCCCATGCCTATATAATTTGTTGCGCACCGCACACACAGCATTACAGCGGGAGAGAGAGCGTCGTGTCAACATCGGAAGAAGAGAAGAGGGAAGAAGACGACGGAGAAGACCGGGCCACCGCTAGCAAAAGAGCGGCAAAAGAGCAGAAGATAGCGGAGGAACCGGGCAGAAGAACCGGAGAGCGGGAGAAGAACAGGAGACCTGGAGATGAGACCGGAGAGTGGGAGAAGAGGCCAGACGGGAGAAGAACCGGACACCGGGAGAAGAGGCCGGAGAGAGCGGAGAAGTCGGAAGAGACCCCTGAAGTCAGAAGAAGACCCCCGCAGCTGACTAATAAATTACTTTAAACACCTGTTTAGTGTTTTTTTATTGACACTTTAGGGTGGGGGGCCGGGATCTGGGGGCTCCCTTATTAAAGGGGGCTCCCGGATTCCGACAAGCCCTCCGCCCACAGACCCCGACAACCAACGGCCAGGGTTGTCGGGAAGAGGCCATTGTCCTTATCAACATGGGGACAAGGTGCTTTGGAGCGGGGGGCCGCAGGGCGCTCTCTGCCCCAAAGCGCCCACCCCCCATGTTGAGGACATGCGGCCTGGCACGGTTCGGGAGGGGGGGAGTGCGGTCGCTTGTCCCCACCCCCTTTCCTGACCGGCCGGGCTGCATGCTCGAATAAGGGTCTGGTATGGATCTTGCGGTGACCCCTATGCTGTTTTTTTGGCGTAGGGGGGTTCCCCCTAAAATCCATACCAGACCTAAGGGCCTGGTATGCTCTTGGAGGGGAATTCTTGCGCTCGCTGCAATAGGAAAATGTGTTTTTCCTATTGCAGCCAGCGCGAGATGTACAGTACCCTGTCGCCGAGAACCAGCGTGATCCCATCACATTCTCGCGGGCAGGTACTGTAGTTTGTACAAAAGTCTGATGGTTTTGTGTACACACGATCAGACTTTGCTCAATCGGACTTTTGTTGCCGGAAAGTTTGTCCGTTCGCACAGCCAACAAAAGTCCGATGAAAACTGAAAAAGTTTGTCCAATGGAGCGTACACACGGATGGCTGTTGCCTTAAAACAGCTAATTTGCATGTTTGTTGTCAAAAAGTCTGATCGTGTGTACGGGCCTTTTAGAGTGTGAACGGACCCTGGTGGTGACCATAGATCTTAGATAATGGTTGGACATTGAGGCACAATCCATCTGTGAATACAGATCTATGGGTTGTTACTGTCAACTGTCTGACCTCATAGCTGGGGATGGAGCTGGGGAGCAAAAAGTGCAGGGTCTGGAGGAGGACAGGGGAGGGATGGAGTCAGCTGCCTAAATTCTAAGACTAGGGTAGGCGGATGTGAGGGAGTGCCGCAGCTGCGGGAGAGGTGCATGGGCCACATGCAATGGCCTGGAAGGCTGCATTCAGCCCGTGGACCTTGTGTTTGACACATGTGCTGTAAAGTCAACCCAATAATTTTATGCCTTTGGATATAGGGAGAGAAAGAAAACATGTTCCATCTTCAGCTTATCTCAAGGAAAGGAATAGTATAAAAAATCTTGCAAATTCATTTAATTGTTCATTATTTGTACAAGGACCGCTGGCCATGTGGTGGATTGGGCGATTGTCATCCCTTCTTTATGGTCAGCTTTAAATTGATAAGGTTTTTGCCTGGTGCTTCCCACAGCTAATCCGGCTGAATAATGTCATTATTTCAGAATCCCCCCTTCCATATGCCCAATTTGGGAATTTGTTGAGAGTAATTAAATTAGCACTATGAAGATTGTAAATACTGTATTTAGCTTCTGATAAATAAACATTCAAAGGGTTTTCACAATCGCACTCGGGAGAGTTAGAAAGTCTATTAAGAAACTTAAAAGAAAATCGGCAGTTGTTGAGCACAAGGGGGAGAAAGCCATTCCAAGTAACACTAAACCTCTTAATAAAGATCTTATCATTCAGATACATAAATATTCATATCGCCCCCTTTGAGCACAAAACAACATGTTGAGCAAAGGCTGGCTGGCAGCCGTTCAGCGAGCATATGAATAACGCTACAGCAAGGGGAACGCGATAATAAATATGAGCAATTTATGACTTTGTATTGTAAACTCTATAACGGTACAGATGGGTTTCGCTTTACACCCGTCATAAAGTAAAAGTGTTACTCGTGTAAAGTTTCAGGACATACAATTTTTTTTTTTATTTCCTTCTGCAATTCACGAAAATAAAACAAAGAACATTGTGTATATTGGTCTTATTTTCCATTGCTGTGAACCATACCAGGAGAAACCATAGGATTTGTTTTAGAAGGTATAGAACCAAAGGGGGAAGCTGATAGCTTCTGCTGTGATATTTGCTCACATCAAGAAAGTTAATGGAAAAAAAAGATGAAAAGAAAGATGAAAAGAAAGGTGAAGAGAGTAGAAGGCAATAAAGGGGACGAGAGTAGAGTAAGGTGACCAGATTTTCAAAATGAAATCCAGGGACACCAAACTGACTATGTCCATTTTTATTTGGGTTGGGGGGATAATAGCAGCATCTGAAGCAATGAAAATGAAGAGAAAACCACACACTGATCTCAGATCCAAAAGCTCTTTACTTGATGTCAATTGTACATCTGCATCTACATTGTCCTCTCTTGGGACCACTTTTCCTTAAGGCGTTTCCCCAAACTGACTTGTTTGCAAGAAAAAATTTGAACCGTGCCACACCAAATGTTGGGAGGGGCTTAAAAGGGCCCCACCCACATTTACTTCCAACATTAATTTCCATTGCAAGATGAGAATTGCAGTTTCTATAAGCAGCATCACACAGTGCTCATGATCCTGTCCCTCCACTCTTGGTCAAATGAAATAATGTATCATATGTATTGCTACAGAACATTGTCAGAGCCAGTGTATATACTATAGGAAATGGTCAAAGACTGAAAAATTCTACAGGTGTGGTTGGAGACTAGAGACATGGAGCAGGAGACAATTAGGGACAGGAGCAGTTGCGCCCCCCCCCCCCCCCCCGTCCATGCGCCTGGCCCTTTTCAGGACACCGGACGCATGGATTCCTATGGCGGGGCCGGTACTTTTTGAAGCACCTGATTAGAGCCAGAGGCTCTAATAGGCTTCAAAATAGGGTGGGCTCGGGGCTCAGAGAGTGCGCCCTGATCCCACCCAATTGTGTGACGATAGTAAATTAATTTTTGCTATTTTCACACTAGCCTTCCTCCCCACCAATCAGGAGGCAGGGTGTCAGGCCTGTTTCCTGATTGGCCAAAGCGCCAGGACACCCTTTTGGATGCCTGGCGCTTAGGAAGAGGAGCGGAGGAGACACACACTGGAGCAGAGGTCGCCGCCGCTCTCGTGCACTTGGAGAGGAGCTGCTGCCTGGTGGTTAGTGCCGGGGGTCTGTCAGAGATGCACAGGGGGGGGGTTGGGGGTGCTACCAGAGCCACGAGCCCCGCGAGTGGGGGGGTTGGTGGGCACAGTGACTGCATATGATGGGTACAGTGACTGTATTTGGTGGGCACAGTGGCTGCATATGCTGGGCACAGTGGCTGCATATGATGGGCACAGTGGCTGCATATGATGGGCACAGTGACTGTATTTGGTGGGCACAGTGGCTGCACATTATGGGCACAGTGGCTGTATTTGGTGGGCACAGTGGCTGCATTTGATGGCAAAGTGTCTGTATTTGATGGGCACAGTGGCTGCATTTGATGGGCACAGTGGCAACATATGATGGGCACAGTGGCTGCATTTGATGGCACAGTGCCTGCATTTGCTGGGCACAGTGGCTGCAATTGATGGCACAGTGGCTGCATTTGATGGGCAAAGTGGCTGAATTTGATAGGCACAGTGAGGCTGCAATTGATGGGGTTTTTTTAAGTATTTTTCAGAATTTTTCAGTTTGTTTGAGCACCAGCCGCCACTGGACAGGAGACTGTCAGAGATCATGGCCATTACTACCCTTTAGATATCAATAGTCCTACCATTGGCACATGTGGCCCTAGGGCTGCAGGCTGAGAACCGGAGGTGTGCAGCCACCCACAGGCTCAAAATGTGAGGTCTAATGCCGCGTACACACAGGCAGACTTTTTGACCAGACTGGTCCAACGGGACAAATCCGTCGGACAATCCGACCATGTGTGGGCTTAATCGGACCTGCAGCAGACTTTTTCAGGTGAAAATCAGACGGACTTTAGATTTGAAACATGTTTCAAATCTTTCCAACGGACTCGAGCCCGGTTGAAAAATCCTCTCGTCTGTATGCTAGTCCGACGGGCGAAAACCGACGCTAGGGCAGCTATTGGCTACTGGCTATGAACTTCCATATTTTAGTCCGGTCGTATGTCATCACGTACGAATCTGTCGGACTTTTGTGTGACCGTGTGTGTGCAAGTACGTTCGTTCTAAAGTCCGTCAGAAGTCCGTCAGAAGTCCGTCAAAAGTCCGACGAAAGTCCGCCGGAATGGCCATCGGCCTTTTGTTGCCGAAAAGTCCGCTTGTGTGTACGCGGCATTAGAAGACACAAAGATGTTGGGTGCCAATGCACAGCAATATGTACAGAAAAGCAGTATGTTTATTTAAAACGAATGCTTTACCAACGCTCCTGTGTCTACAGTAAATGACTATTATTGATACAATGCTATCCGAATTTCTGTGTTGTGCCAGGATGTATCATTTACTGTTTACAAATGATGGACTAAATGGTTCATTCAATACCCAAGAAAAGAAAACTCTTACAAACACTCAGAGACATGCAGAGAACTTTGAATGTATTTTACTCCTTGACGTTGGAGATGGAAGGGTGATCAATGTTTTTGTACCTTTGCAGAAATTGATCATGACGGGCTCATGTGGTTTTTTGTTTTTTTTTCTTTACCACTTGTAAATCTTTCACTTAGTTTTGTACTTCCACCGTGATATAAGGTTTTTTTTCTTATCAAATCGCAAATTATAAGTAGCGCCCCCAGTGTCTCCTAATTATGGGTAAACCTTTTAACACCCCACATGGGTCCTGCCCTGGTGGGTCGATTTTCCCTTTGTGGTGCACCTTTTGGTAAAAATCAAACTCTATATGAAGCTTTATGTCTGTTTTAACAAATACAAATTCTTTTAAGAATAAATAAAAGTTGAGCGTTTTCCTCTGTCATGGCACTTAGAGCTTAGACAATGAGATGTATTGAGTTGCATTGTGGGTGTTTTAACTCATTAGAGTCTGAATAGAGCCTATTCTTTTAGTCAGACAGAAATGACTAGTGAGATAGGAGGACAACAGAAAGAAAATATGTGTAACTAAACATATGGTATTTCATATGATCAAAGATTTTAATTTCAGAAACACTCTTTGAGTTTATCGTAGAAATGTTGCACTGAAGAAGAATTTGGGATGCCTGCCTCTACACCGACATGAACTTTAATGGCATCCCAGTCGTAGTCCATAGAGTTCAATATTGAGTTGGCCCAACCTTTGCAGCTATAATAGATTCAGCTCTTCTGGGAAGACACTTGTCCAACTCACTGTCCTCTTTCTAAGGGGGTTTTCACAAGATGGGCTAATGCCCGCTCACCAATCCGGAAACACCAAGGCCCAAGGGAAAGATGTCCTGGAACAGGCTCTTGCAGGTTGCCTTACTGGCTACCTGGTGACCGAAGAACCCAGCAACACAGAGATCCCTGCGTTAACTGCTGTACGTCCAGTTGTGGAACTGCTGGTGGGCAAATCTGTCACGCCATCCTGGCCACGATGTCCCCCAAACAAATCGCCTCTTCTCCTGCTTCATGGTCTCTCCCCTCTCCTGGTCTCCTCCTGATCTATTTCCTCCTCCTCCTATACGGACTGCACTATATACTTTGAACAGCAGTATATATACTATACGGACTGCACTATATACTCTGCTGAAAAATTGGGCCTTAGGTGTTGGTGGTGACAGAACACGGTAACCCCTCACAGTTACTCTTGTTGGGTGCAGGAACGGCCCCTGCTGTTAAATATTATTTCAGAGGCTGCTGGCACTCTTTTAGTGGCCTGTGAGCATCTGCCTCTACTTGGAGGCCTTCCGAACATGATGGGTATTTTTTTTTTTTAACATTGTATTATATATTGTGTACACCGGCTGAAGTGTATTTGAAACTGTACACACTGTATTTTATACTGTGCACACTGCCTATATATATATATATCAAATACACTGCCTGTACTGACTGAATATAGAGTTTACATATCGCCATGCACGCCGGAATGAGAGTAATAATCCTAGCACCTCCTTCGTAACGCTACACCGATGGGTTTATTTAAGGCGTTGCCTATGGAAAATATAGGGTACTGACGTGTTTAAGGCTTGACATGTTGGGTACCTATTTACTCGGCTTTTATATTTTATCAAAAAAAATGGGTAATGTATTGCTTTTTTTGTGCCCCTTAAAATTAAATTTTAATGTGTTTGTTACCGAAATTTTGTTTCCTAGACCTTTGCGTTAATGTCATGTCAATACTATTTTATTCTTTAGGATGTCTGCTTTCAGAAAAAGTATAATGTTTGTACTTTCAAACTGGAGGTGTTTTTCAGGCGCTTTAGCGCTAAAAATAATGCCTGAAAAAGGGCATAAAAAAAGCCTCAGCTGAAAACCCCCTGCCTGCTTTCACACTGGGGCGCTGCGCTGGCAGAGCGTCACAAAAAGTCCTGCAAGCAGCTTGTTTGCAGCGCTATAGAAGTGGTGAATAAATGGGCAGTACCGCCGGCAAACCACTGCTGCAGCGGCGTTTTGCGGGCGGTTTTAATCCTTTTTCGGCCTCTAGCAGGGTAAAACCACCCCACTAGCGGCCGAATAGCGCCACTAAAATGATGGTAAAGCGGCACTAAAAATAGCACCGCTTTTCCGCCGACGCCCGGGAGCTGGCAATGTGAAAACACTCTAACTGACAATCGTGTGGTCGTGCGATGTTGTACCCAAACAAAATTGACATCTTTTTTTCCCACAAATAGAACTTTCTTTTGGTGGTATTTGATCACCTCTGTGGTTTTTTTTTTTGCGCTATAAACAAACAAAGAGCGACAATTTTAAAAAAAAACACAATATTTTTTACTTTTTGCTATAATAAATATCCCAAAAAAATAAAAAATAAACAAATTTCTTCCTCAGTTTAGGCCAATATATATTCTTCTACATATTTTTGGTAGAAAAAATCACAATACGTGTTTGCGCAAAAGTTATAGCGTCTACAAAATAGGGGATAGATTTTTGGCTTTTTAATTTTTTTATATTTTTTTACTAGTATCTGCGACATTGTAGCGGACAGGTCAGACACTTTTAACACTTTTTTGGGACCAGTGACATTTATAAAGCAATCAGTGCTATAAAAATGCACTGATTACTGTATAAATGTCACTGGCAGGGAAGGTGTTACCACTAGGGGGCGATCAAGGGGTTAAATGTGTTCCCTGCTAGGTGTTTCTAACTGTGGGGGGTTGAGACTGACTGGAGGAGGAGACAGATTGCTGTTCCTAATTACTAGGATCTGTCTCTCCTTCCCTGTCAGAATGGAGATCTGTCTGTTTACATTGACAGACCTCTGTCTCTGTCAGAAGCGATCGCGGTTGCCTGGCGGACACGTGCATCGGCTCCTACGTCATGCGGTGGGTGCCCTCTATACTCCTTAAAGTGACCGCCGTACAGCTACGGTGATTTGCGCAGGGGAGCCGTCCTGCCGCCATATAATGACGGCGGCTGGACGGCAAGCAGTTAAATATATCACTGTTAAAAAGAATAAAAAATGTACAATAAAAAAACCACAAACCAAAAACCCACCGGTGACTATATTTATTACTTTCTAGTTCCCAATCTGCAGATATCAACAAGAATTACATCGCAATCTTATTTTAGTGCTTGATACGACCTCTTACAAATAATTCCTATAAGTACTCATTTGCATGCGTTTTCCCGGAATCCCCAGCCGTAACAAAAGCTCGCTACGTTCCGTGGCTAGGCAAGTTAATTACCTTTCCGAGAGTTATGGATGTGCTTCTGAGGGCTTTCTACAGATGATGCACATCCTTATAAGTCTGTTCCATGTCGTGCTAGAAAGATGTTTGGAAGCAAATAAAACAAGAATTTGGAGCTCTACAACAATCATAGCGCCTTGTAGGTGGACTGATGGCAGCGGGAACAAAACAGCCTCTTTGGAACCCATCCTGCATGAAATAGCGGCTTCCAAAATCCATTTTCCACTTGCTCATCTTGGATGGTTGGATAGAACGAGGAGAGAGGCTTCTATAGTTTGGAAGAGGCAAAACGCAGGTGTCAGAGCTAAAGTCCTCTAGAAAAATCAAAGGAAAATTACATTTTGGGAGCCGTTACTGCAGGTGTGTTTTCCGCTAAATGTCTTTGCTGCTTTATTTTATAGTCCTATTAAACACGAGAGATCTGAGCCAACCGTAGCATGGAGAGCAGAGCAGAACTCATAAAGCTTCGACTGGAACTGAAATTTACATTTGTAGGTCAACAAATAGTGCTAAAAATCGTTAATCAACATGAAGCTAAAGGCCTCCTAAGCTGCTAAATTGAATGCAGAAAGCACTCTAGAAACAAGTTGTTTTTTATTATCAGTTCATTACTGCTGTCCAGACAGGCTCACATAAATTTGGATGCCCCTGAAGAGTTTCCCTTGGCACGAGGCTCCCTGCCAATTCTGCAATTCTTCAATTCATATCACAAAAGGCCTGTATTAAAAAAATAAAAAGCAAAAGAATAAGCATTTTTAAGTTCTGCATCATCTCCCATCTGCTCCTAGAGAAGTATAATAAAGATCACGTGGGGAGCTGTCCTGTTGGTTGAAAATGTAAGGTTTCCAAAAGACAATTAGGCATATAGCAGTGGCGGTGCGTCCATAAGGGCACACGGGTGCCGCTCCCTCTCCTGCCACCCCCTCTAGCACCAATAGATAGAGTCATTGCACCCCCCTCTCCTGCCACCCCATATTCAGACACCCAGGCCCTTTTCGGGTGCCGGGCACCTGAATTACTGCGGCCGGGGGGTGTTTTAAAGCACCTGATTAGAGCCATAGGCTCTAATAGGCGTCAAAAAAGGTAACCTGTGAGTGCCATGCTGGGCGCTCGAGGTCACTCAGCTGTGTTAGAAAGGCGAATGACTATTCACTTTCCTAACACTAAACCGCCTCTCCGCCAATCAGGTACTCGGATCTGTTATCTGTCACCTGATTCGCTGAAACGACAGGCGCTGTGATTGGACGCCTACAAGGCATCCAATTATAGCAAAGGACAGGAAAAGAGGACGGGAGAAAGCATTGAGAAGCTGTCCCACCGAGACAGGGTTAGTGCATATGGCGGGCGGGGGACACACTGGCAGCATTTGATATGGCACACTGGCAGCATTTGATATGGCACAGTGGGAGCATTTGATATGGCACAGTGGCTGCGTTTGATGGCACAGTGGCTGCGTTTGATAGGCACAGTGGCTGCGTTTGATGGCACAGTGGCTGCGTTTGGTGGCACAGTGGCGGCAATTGATGGGCACAGTGGTTGCGTTTGATGGCACAGTGGCGGCAATTGATGGGCACAGTGGCTGCGTTTGATGGCACAGTGGCTGTGTTTGATGGCACAACAGCGGCAATTGATGGGCACATTGGCTGCGTTTGATGGCACAGTGGCTGTGTTTGATGGTACAGCGGCGGCAATTGATGGGCACAGTGGCTGCGTTTGATGACACAGTGGCTGCGTTTGGTGGCACAGTGGTGGCAATTGATGGGCACAGTGGCTGCGTTTGATGGCACAGTGGCTGCGATTGATGGTACAGTGGCTGTGTTTGATGGTACAGTGGCGGCAATGGATGGGCACAGTGGCTGCGTTTGATGACACAGTGGCTGTGTTTGGTGACACAGTGGCTACGTCCGATGGCACAGTGGTGGCAATTGATGGGCACAGTAGCTGTGTTTTATGGCACAGTGACGGTAATTGATGGGCACAGTTGCTGCGTTTGATGGCACAGTGGCTGTGTTTGATGGTATAGTGGCGGCAATTGATGGGCACATTGGCTGCGTTTGATAGCACAGTGGCTGCGCCGCGGTTGATGGTACAGTGAGGCTGCAATTGATGGGGGGTTTTTTTTCAGAATTTTTCAGTTTGTTTGTGCCCCCCAAAAAATTTTGAGCACCAGCCGCCACTGGCATATAGGATGGATCAATCAATCAATGTAATGCTGGTTATTATAACCTGAGTTTAAGCCTATGCAGCCAAATATAAAAAAAAAACATACAACTCAGCTTAAGGGGCATAACTTTAACAATGGAAACTTGTGGATAGAAGGCAGAGCGGTTACATCATCAGCATGATCCTCCTTCAATGCCCAATCTGCAAACTTCAGGAGATTGCTGACCAAACTGATGCCTCTGCAGTGCAGAAAAGTGAAATCACAACTTGGCTGTGCTGTCAACTAAGGATGTCTGCAAGAGCAAAATGAGAAACCCTTTGGCAAGTAAACCAGATCACATACAGTATATGTATTTCTTTTATGTATTTAGCTGTTTGCCCACCATTTAGTTTTGAAGCCTGAGTGCAACCAAAAGAAAAAAAACAAAAAGCAGCACAAGGGACTTATAGTCAGTAGGATGTGTCCCTTATGCTGATGCCTCTTCTTTTAGATGAAATACTCCTCTGTCCTTGCCACCCCCAATGTTGTAATCTTCTGGTGTGATGGGAATTAACTGAACTAAGGGGCTGCCACAGGCTCTCATCAAGAGTGTCCAGCTATGATCGCCTTTCCGCCTAGCCATTCATTGATGCCATACGTACTACAGCTCCTATGAATCAAATGTGATCTATGAATGGAAGGGGGCAGAAATACAGTATCAGTCATCCACCCATCCTCCATTCTTAGATCTTGTTTCATTCATAGAAGCTGTAGTATGGCCTGTATAGATGGCGGAGCTTGGTGGATAATTGGGCATGCTTGATGAGAGCCTGTGACAGCCCCCTAGTTTTACCAACCCCCACCACACCAGAATGTTAAGGGTGGAGGGGGCATGCAAGGACAGAAGAAAATTTTACCAGAACAGGCATCAGCACATGGGACACATCCTACTGACTGTAAGTCCCTTGTGTTATTTTTTTTTTCTTTTTGTTGCTCTTAGCCTTTAAAGCTGAATGATGGGCAAACAGCTAAATATATAAATGAAATTCATATATGTGAACTGTTTTATTTAGCAGACTTTTTTTTGGCTCGAGCAGTCTTGTGATTCAGACATCGTTGAGTGACAGCACAGCACAGTGATCTCATTTTTCTCCACCGCTCAAGATCGGGATAAGGTAAGTATGGGGTGGGGGGATATAAAAGACACAAATTAAAGTAGCTCTAATTATTAATACTTCATAAAAAAATTAAGCATCTACATTTGACCTGATCAGCTTCTGGAGCAGCAGTTCCCAACAAGAGTTCATCAAGAGAGTGCTAGGGGTTCCTTGAGCTGTGGCTGATTGACCTCCCATTTGGCGGTGTCTGCATATTTCCAGGACCAATAACACTTGGCAAAGCCAGCAGCATCCCCAAATGATCTTTTTAGTTGTCTGTAAGGGCTGCATTTTACCTACTGACCAGTGTGACCACCAATTAAGGGCATTTCTTGCCATTGACAATATACAAAAAAGTGTAGCGCTATAAACCCTAAAAAATCCTTATAAATAAAACAATATGAAGTTTTTTTAGGGTTTATAGCGCTACACTTTTTTGTATATTGTCTTTATCCTGGGTCTATAGGTGTGTTGGCTGCTATTTACTTCCATCCTCTAGCGCAGCGCTGTATTTATATTCTTTTTACTAATTTCTTGCCATTGACCCCTGAAGAATTGGTTTTAAAAAAGGTTCTCCAAGACCTGGAAAGTACTTAAAGGGTTTCTTGGGGGGGGGGCACACAGTGGAGATCACCTGCTCTGGAGTGTGCTTGAGTGTGAGATGAAGAAGTATCACAGGAAGCCAATGAGTTCCTGTGCTGATGAGAAGCATGCTGCTTGGAGGAGAGAGCATGGTGAAAGAGATGACCTCATCACCAGGGCCAGGACAAGAGGTGGGCAGGAGGGGCGGCTGCCCTTGGCACGGTGGAGATTTTGGGGGTTGTGCTAGAATGGGTGATTTGGAGGGTGGGATTTGTACTAGGAAAGTGAATTTATGTTAGGAAGAGGGATTCAGAGGGGGGATTTGTTCTAGTAGGAAATTTGGGGGGGATGATTTGTGCTAGGAGAGGGGATTGGGGGGGTGTGCTGGGAGACATGGATCCGAAGGGGGCAGAGGATTTATGCTCACAGGGGAGATTTTAGGGGTAGAGTAATTGTGCTAGGAGGGGGTAGTTGGGGAAGGAGAAGATCTGAGCTGGGAGAGGGATTTGTACTGGAAGAGGGGGAATTATTTTGGGGACAGAATTTTGCAAAGGAAAATTACAAAGGAAATTATGCATAGGGGATTGAAGATCAAGGCTCACATTTTTAAGGGAGAGGATTTTTGCTCATATATTTTGGGGGGGTTCACCCTGGGCGCTAGATATCCTTGTCCCGGCACTGCTCATCACTATGCTGCTTCTCCTTTCCAGTAGGGATGAGCCGAACACCCCCCGCGAACCAGAACCTGCGAACGGACCGAAAATTTGCACAAACGTTAGAACCCCATTGACGTCTATGGGACTCGAACATTCGAAATCAAAAGTGCTCATTTTAAAGGCTAATTTGCATGGTATTGTCCTAAAAAGGGTTTGGGGACCCGGGTCCTGCCCCAGGGGACATGTATCAATGCAAAAAAAACTTTTAAAAACGGACGTTTTTTCGGGAGCAGTGATTTTAATGATGCTTAAAGTTAAAAAAAAAAGTCTATAGTATGGCTGTAAAGTGGCGCGTGTTTCCCGTGCTTAGAACAAGAACAGTCCCTGCACAAAATGTCATTTTTAAAACTGCTTGCGGCTTTAATGTAATGTCGGGTCCTGGCAATATGGATGAAAATCAGTGAGACAAACAGCATGGGTACCCCCCAGTCCATTACCAGGCCCTTTGGGTCTTGTATGGATATTAAGGGGAACCCCGCACCTAAATTAAAAAAAGGAAAGGCATGGGGCCACCAGGCCCTATATACTCTGAACAGCAGTATACAGGCGGTGCAAACAAGACAGGGACTGTAGGTTTGTTGTTAAGTAGAATCTGTTTGTAATTTTGAAATGGTACATTTTTAACGTGTTTAGCTCCAGCCAAAAAATCTATTTTAAGCTTTTTGGAAAACATAGGGAAGGGTTATCACCCCTGTGACATTTGTTTTGCTGTCTGTGCTCCTCTTCAGAAGATTGCACCTCACTTTTTGTCCCAATGACAAATGTTTTTTGAAAATTTGGGTTTTTTTGTGAAACAAGGATTGGTGATAAAGCATCAGTGGAAAGGAGAAAAGTTTTTCCCATATTAACTCTAATGCCGCGTACACACGGTGGGACTTTCTGGCATACTTGGTCCGGCGGACCAGAGTGTGCCGGACAATCCGCCTGTGTGTAGGCACCGGCGGACTTTTCCGGCGGACTTTTTCCCAAAAGCCCACCGGACCTAGATTTGAAAAAAGTTTTAAATCTTTCCGCCGGACTCAGTTTCGGGCGGAAAGTCCGCTCGTGTGTGTGCTTGTCCGACGGAAAGCCCGCTCGTGTGTATGCTGGTCCGACGGACCAGATGCAACACGAGGGCAGGGTATTGCATCTCGCGCTCGCTGCAATAGGAAAAACAAATTTTCCTATTGCGGCGAGCGCGGGGCATACCAGGCCCTTGGGTCTGGTATGGATTATAAAGGGGAACCCCCTACGCCGAAAAAACGGCGTGGGGTCCCCCCTAAAATCCATACCAGACCCCGATCCGAGCACGCAGCCTGGCCGGTCAGGAAAGGGGGTGGGGACGAGCGAGCGCCCCCCCCCTCCTGAACCGTACCAGGCCGCATGCCCTCAACATGGGGGGTGGGTGCTTTGGGGGAGGGGGGCGCCGTGCGGGGCCCCCCCCACCCCAAAGCACCTTGTCCCCATGTTGATGAGGACAAGGGCCTCTTCCCGACAACCCTGGCCGTTGGTTGTTGGGGTCTGCGGGCGGGGGCTTATCGGAATCTGGGAGCCCCCTTTAATAAGGGGGCCCCCAGATCCCGGCCCCCCACCCTATGTGAATGAGTATGGGGTACATGGTACCCCTAGCCATTCACCTAGGGAAAAAGTGTAAGTAATAAAACACACTACACAGGTTTTTAAAATATTTTATTAAACAGCTCCGGGGGGGGGGGGATCTTCCTCCGGCTTCGGGGGTCTTCTTCCGGCTTCGGGGGTCCCTCCGCTTCATCTTCTCCCGGCGTCCGGTTGGTTCTTCTCCGCTCTCTTCTCTCCAGTTCTTCGGCCGGCTCCTCTGCTGTCTTCAGGTAGCTCTCTTGCCAGCAGAGGTCCGGACTTCTGGGCTTCTTGTCTTCTCTTCTCCAGATGTTGACACGACGCTCTCTCCGGCTGGACTGCTCTCCGAGGGCTGCGTTGTGACTTATATAGGCGGAGACCCCGCCCCCTTTTGATGTCACAGTCCCTGGGCATGCTGGGACTGTGACGTTTTAGGGGGCGTGGTCACTGGGTGATGTTGACCACGCCCCCTAAAACGTCACAGTCCCAGCATGCCCAGGGACTGTGACATCAAAAGGGGGCGGGGTCTCCGCCTATATAAGTCACAACGCAGCCCTCGGAGAGCAGTCCAGCCGGAGAGAGCGTCGTGTCAACATCTGGAGAAGAGAAGACAAGAAGCCCAGAAGTCCGGACCTCTGCTGGCAAGAGAGCTACCTGAAGACAGCAGAGGAGCCGGCCGAAGAACTGGAGAGAAGAGAGCGGAGAAGAACCAACCGGACGCCGGGAGAAGATGAAGCGGAGGGACCCCCGAAGCCGGAAGAAGACCCCCGAAGCTGGAGGAAGATCCCCCCCCCCGGAGCTGTTTAATAAAATATTTTAAAAACCTGTGTAGTGTGTTTTATTACTTACACTTTTTCCCTAGGTGAATGGCTAGGGGTACCATGTACCCCATACTCATTCACATAGGGTGGGGGGCCGGGATCTGGGGGCCCCCTTATTAAAGGGGGCTCCCAGATTCCGATAAGCCCCCGCCCGCAGACCCCGACAACCAACGGCCAGGGTTGTCGGGAAGAGGCCCTTGTCCTCATCAACATGGGGACAAGGTGCTTTGGGGTGGGGGGGGGCCCCGCACGGCGCCCCCCTCCCCCAAAGCACCCACCCCCCATGTTGAGGGCATGCGGCCTGGTACGGTTCAGGAGGGGGGGGGCGCTCGCTCGTCCCCACCCCCTTTCCTGACCGGCCAGGCTGCGTGCTCGGATCGGGGTCTGGTATGGATTTCAGGGGGGACCCCACGCCGTTTTTTCGGCGTAGGGGGTTCCCCTTTATAATCCATACCAGACCTAAGGGCCTGGTATGCCCCGCGACGGGGCTCGCAAGGTGTCAATCTCGCCGATAAAAGCGGCAAGATTGACATCCTTTTCTAGTCCCGTCGCACCTGAGTCACGTTCAAAATGAACGGACTTGTCCGTGTGTGGGCAAGTCCGTTCATTCTGAAAGTCCGCCGGAACTCCGGCGAAAGTCCGTCGGAAAGACGGGCGGACTTAGCCCGCCGGAAAGTCCCGGCGTGTGTGGGCAAGTCCGTCCGTTTTAAAGTCCGGCACACCTGGCGGACAAAGTCCGTCGGAAAGTGTGCCGGACCAAGTAGGATAGAAAGTCCGACCGTGTGTACGCGGCATTACAGGAGAGAATTTCCCTTCCTAGGGGTAGATCTCATCTCACTTCCTGTTGTCTCCGTCCGTTTGCAAGTAGGAGTCGTTTGTAAGTTGGATGTTTGAAAGTAGGGGCCTGCCCTATATACTCAGAAATTTGGGCCTTAGGTGTTGTTGTGGCCACAACACTGTAAGCCCTCACAGGGCCCTGCTGTGAAATATTAGATCAAGAATTGTAATTACATGCCCCTGTTGAACAGGGGCAGAAAAATTGGGCCTTTGGTGGTGGTGGTGCTAGTGCCACAACACTGTAAGTCCTCACTCACTCTTTGTGGGCGCAGAAACGGGCCCTGCTGTGAAATATTAGATCAAGAATTGTAATTACATGCCCCTGTTGAACAGGGGCTGAAAAATTGGGCCTTAGGCACTGGTGCTGGTGCCACAACACTGCAAACCCTCACAGATACTCTAGTTGGAATGCAGAAACGAGCCCTGCTGCAAAGTATTGCATCAAAAATTTTAATTACATGCCCCTGTTAAACAGGGGCTAAAAAATTGGGCCTTAGGCACTGGTACTGGTGCCACAACACTGCAACCCCTCACAGATACTCTAATTGGAATGCAGAAACGAGCCCTGCTGCAAAGTAGTGATAGGATCAGGAAAACACCACCAACCTTCTACAGGTAGCTTTAGGTGAACACTGTGCAGAGCTCGCAAAAAACAAACTTGTAGATTATTTAGCTGCCTGCGGTAGTGATAGGATCAGGAAAACACCACTAACCTTCTACAGGTAGCTTTAAGTGAACACTGTGCAGAGCTCGCAAAAAACTAACTTGTAGCTTATTTAGCTGTCTGCGGTAGTGATAGGATCAGGAAAACACCACCAACCCTTGACAGGTAGCTTTAGGTGAACACTGTGCAGAGCTCGCAAAAAACTAACTTGTAGCTTATTTAGCTGCCTGCGGTAGTGATAGGATCAGGAAAACACCACTAACCTTCTACAGGTAGCTTTAGGTGAACACTATGCAGAGCTCGCAAAAAACTAACCTGTAGCTTATTTAGCTGCCTGCGGTAGTGATAGGATCAGGAAAACACCACCAACCTTCTACAGGTAGCTTAAGGTGAACAGTGCAGAGCTCGCAAAAAACTATCTTGTAGCTTACTTAGCTGCCTGCGGTAGTGATAGGATCAGGAAAACACCACCAACCTTCGACAGGTATCTTTAGGTGAACACTGTGCAGAGCTCGCAAAAAAATAACTTGTAGCTTATTTAGCTGCCTGTGGTAGTGATAGGATCAGGAAAACACCACCAACCTTCTAAAGGTAGCTTTAGGTGAACACTGTGCAGAGCTCGCAAAAAAACTAACTTGTAGCTTATTTAGCTGCCTGCGGTAGTGATAGGATCAGGAAAACACCACCAACCTTCGGCAGGTAGCTTTAGGTGAACACTGTGCAGAGCTCGCAAAAAACTAACTTGTAGCTTATTTAGCTGCCTGCGGTAGTGATAGCATCAGGAAAACACCACCAACCTTCGGCAGGTAGCTTTAGGTGAACACTGTGCAGAGCTCGCAAAAAACTAACTTGTAGCTTATTTAGCTGCCTGCGGTAGTGATAGCATCAGGAAAACACCACCAACCTTCGGCAGGTAGCTTTAGGTGAACACTGTGCAGAGCTCGCAAAAAACTAATTTGTAGCTTATTTAGCTGCCTGCGGTAGTGATAGGATCAGGAAAACACCACCAACCTTCGACAGGTAGCTTTAGGTGAACACTGTGAAGAGCTCGCAAAAAACTAATTTGTAGCTTATTTAGCTGCCTGCGGTAGTGATAGGATCAGGAAAACACCACCAACCTTCGACAGGTAGCTTTAGGTGAACACTGTGAAGAGCTCGCAAAAAACTAACTTGTAGTTTTAGCTGAACACTGTGAGGAGGACACACTACACTAACTTGTAGCTTTAGCTGAACACTGTGAGGAGGACGCACTACACCAACTTGTAGCTTTAGCTGAACACTGTGAGGAGGACGCGCTACCCTAACTTGTAGTTTTAGCTGAACACTGTGCAGAGGTCACACTAAACTAACTTGTAGCTTTAGCTGAACACTGTGAGGAGGACGCACTACACTAACTTGTAGTTTTAGCTGAACACTGGGAGGGGGACGCACTACACTAACTTGTAGCTTTAGCTGAACACTGTGCAGAGGTCGCACTACACTAACTTGTAGCTTTAGCTGAACACTGTGAGGAGGACGCACTACCCTAACTTGTAGCTTTAGCTGAACACTGTGCAGAGGTCACACTAAACTAACTTGTAGCTTTAACTAAACACTGTGAGGAGGACCCACTACACTAACTGTAAATAGTCTAGCTGCCTGACTGTGGTACTAATAGGATCAAAAGTTACCAGCAATTTTCTTCAGGTAGCTGTAAATACTGTAACAAGACAAGCCTGCCTGTCAGTAGGAAGATAACAGGAACGGATCTAGCTAAACTGAATACAGTGTATATATATATATATATATATATATATATATATATATATATATATATATATACACAACACCTGGGATGCATATATATATACACAATACACTGTAAGTGCAGCTAACTCACTGACTGTCCTGCCTAATCTAGCTAACTCAAATGAAATGACACTGTCTCTCTGTCTATCTAAGCACGCTGGAACGCACTACACAGGGCCGCCGTGCAGGCGGCCTTATATAGTGTGGGGCGTGTTCTAAACCCCCTGAGCCATAATTGGCCAAAGTCACTCTGGCTTTGGCCAATTACAGCTCTCTCTACTGACGGCGCTGTGATTGGCCAAGCATGCGGGTCATAGTGCATGCTTGGCCAATCATCAGCCAGCAATGCATTGCGATAACGCAGTGAATTATGGGCCGTGACGCACCACACGAATTTGGTGCAAACGGCCCATAACATTCGCAACTCGGCGAACGATCGAACAGCCGATGTTCGAGTCGAACATGGGTTCGACTCGAACGCGAAGCTCATCCCTACTTTCCAGTAACCTTAGAAGTGGTGTGAATGATGCTGGCCATCATACTTTGGACACTGAAAGGCATAAAAAAAGTACTGATGTAAAAAATTCTGCATTAAAGTTGATTATTGAAGCAAAAGCTGGTTTTGCTATTTTTACCCTTTACTGAGCTGAACATTTTTTATTTTGTTTATTTTTTTGGCGTGAGTTTGGCTTTAAATGTTTCATAGTATACATTTTGTACGATACAGCGTTCTTTCAGCCTAAGTAATTCGCTTTATTCTGTAATATAGAGGCTGTCTCATACAGTGTACTCTATATTAAGTTTTTGTTTATGTTTTATCAAATTTCCCTCGACTCGAATCCCCGCATTCCAAAAATAAATCAATAGCTTCAAGGTTGAGATTTTCTATCCAGATCAATAGTTCGCAGTTAAGATAACACATAAATCACCTGACATTGACCACTCCAGCTGAGTGGTAACAAGAAGAGCAAAACCATAGGGACGCCATACAATCCATGTTAACCAGTATCACTTCATGGGAAATACCAGTGGCTATTTATGTTTTTTAAATCACAATTTTCTCCCTTAAGTGTCAGAACTATCATATTGTAAGGTCTACGCAGATAGCTGAAGGTTAAATGAAAGATTAATTACATACTAGGTACCCATTCATTATTATCTGTGTCCTTAAACTTGGACCTGATTAGCTTTTCCCCTCTTCGTATTCTGAACGTCTCTCCCAGCGTCTAAACATCATGTCAGCCATCAGAGAGATTGTGCTATTTATAATGACTAGTACACACGATCAGAAAATAGGAAGAAAAATTCCGCTTTCAAAGCGATCATACTGATCTGATTGTTAGTACACAGCTTTCGAGAGCCGATCACGACAGTTCATGCCAAATTATCTGAAGGGACAAACACAAACATTTTTCTTGTAGGATACCACATTGTACGATTTTTATTTAATCAATACGGTATTTGTTCGAAAAATATTGAGCAAGCCCATGAATGCTCAGAAACAAAAGACTACATTACAATACAAAACAACACATCACTTCTGAAGTTGTATTCTGTTGTATGAGAATTTTCTTAACATTAGTAACCTCTTCATTTTCGATGAGCATGCACATGCAAAAAAAAAAAAAAAAAAAAAGGACGATCTTTCATCCAATATTCTCATCGTGTATACAAGTCGTAGCCTCCCTGGCGGTTTTCATGAGTGTGGCTCGGGGTTACATTTCAGCACCATTAGCGGTAACCCCGAGCCACACTCGGGATTACATCGCAGGATCCTGGTGCCTCCTTACTTACCTTGTCCCCGGAATCCTGCGATGTCCCCCGCAGTGTCCGCGGGCTGTGTCCTGTTCCGAAGCCTCTCCGTGCCAGGCTCCGTTCCCTGCGAGCGTCGCGACGCACGGGGGCGGAGCCTGGCGGCAAATTCAAAAAAATGTAAAAAGCATAACACATACAGTACTGTAATCTTACAGATTACAGTACTGTATGAAATCATTTCACATCCCATTTGTCCCCAGTGCTCTGGCCCATGCCCTGCATGCAGTTTTATATTGCATATACTGTTCTTTCTGCCAGGAAACTGGAGATTGTCCATAGCAACCAAAAAGTGTCCCTTTACTTCAAAAATGGCTTTAGACCAGCTAGAAAACAGCGATAGTAAATTAGAACACTTGCAGAATTGAGCGATAGTAAATCGTGTGGAAATTTATTTTATTACTATTTATTTTTATTTTTTTTAATTATTTTTTTTTTTATTATATTATAATTTATGTTTTTGTGTTTCAAACTTTATCATACCCGGGATATCTACTAGACTCTTGTTTGGACAGATTTAAGTGTGTTATTGTTAATAATTACAGACCTACAATATAAAACGCCAAATTTCCATGCAAAATAATTGTACCGCTTTCAGCACCTAAAATCAGAAAGAATCATACCGCCAGGGAGGTTAAGACTCGTACTCATGTTCATGCGCATAAACGTGCTCATAAACGTGAACATAACGCGCGCACAATGGCATGCATGTGGATGCATGGTTATGTCTACCACAGATATTGGCACCTAGTGGCCTATTTAAACCTGGGCTCTGCATGGGATCATTGCAGGATGGTCTTTCAGCTTGAACTTCTGTTAACCTTGATCCTCAATCTTTATAAATCTGTTATTGACTCTTGACCAAGATTTTGCCTGTCAGTTCTGTATCTTGTTTCCCACACGTTACCAGACTTTGCCCCTTCTTTGACCTTGATCGTTCTCATGATTTGGTGCTTTCCTGTCCATCTGTTACCAAACTTGGCTTATGACCTGCCTTTGTTCTCAATCCCTACTGATCTGGGTGAAGTTGGGGTGCCCCCATCGCTGTGCTTCTACTTACGTGACACCAGCACTTCCAAGTTCAAGTCCGCAGTTTGAGCATCCTGGCACTTGCACCCTTGCATTGCCCTAGCAGACCCTGTCTCAGCTTTTAGGGGTGCTCAGATGGGAATTGTGCAAAAAGCCACCCTTATCATTTTAAGCTTCTCATACAAGTACATGATACTCAGGCAGTAAGAGGTGTTCTAAAACTATAAAAAAAAAAAACAAAAGTGCTTGGTTGCTTACTGGCTTCTTATGCCGCGTACACACGGGTGGACTTTTCGGCAACAAAGGTCCGACAGTCTTTCCGACGGACTTTCGACGGACTTTTAAAGGACTTCCGACGGACTTTTGAACGAACGGACTTGCCTACACACAATCACACCAAAGTCCGACGGATTCGTACGTGATGATGTACAACCGGACTAAAATAAGGAAGTTCATAGCCAGTAGCCAATAGCTGCCCTAGCGTCGGTTTTCGTCCGTTTGACTAGCATACAGGTGAGCGGATTTTTCGATAGGAACTATGTCCGGTGGAGTTCCGACGTAAAGATTTGAAACATGTTCCAAATCTAAAGTCCGTCAGATTTTCGACCAAAAAAGTCTGCTGAAGGTCCGATGAAGCCCACGCACAGTCGGATTGTCCGCCGGTTTCGGTCCGTCGGACCAGTCCGATCAAAAAGTCCGCTTGTGTGTACGCGGCATTAGAGTTTATGCTTAATTTTAACACCAAATTTCTTTTTACTACTTAGAAAGCTGTCAGGAATCTCAAAAAAAAAGGTTGAGAGGTCCCTGATTGGCCATAATCTGTGGTTTATTGGTCTTTAGCTGGCCTATGATTGGCCTTAATCTTTCTACTGCCACACCCTCTTCCACAGAGTCCTGGCATCTGACGTCATCCAGGAACTTTCCCAAGCTGTCAGATTGGCTATGGTGTTACTGTAGCTATCAATGCTGCTGATGGCTCTGCATGACATTACTCTAGATTGCTGCTGCCTGACATGGGTCCCTGCAATGACTACTTCTGCTTTCATGATATGCCTTCTTTTACGCCACTAAATGTCAGTTTTTACAGTTTTTTTAATAAATTTTAAACTTGCTACACTTAGATGTGCCCTCTGGTGCTCAACCATGGTTCTACAACCATGAAACTTCATATTAGGCAAACTTGCATGTTTGCATTTACTATTTTGCTGTGGATGCTGACCAAATTAATGACAGATTGTCCCCTTGCTTAATTCCTGCTGTAGTTTTGTTCCCCCAGTAGCATTCTAGAGTCCATCAAAGAATCCAATACAGTGTTCAAACCTTGATGAAGCAGGAATGTGCTTTGGCCCCCAAAATGCGTTACATGCTTTTTGTCTTTGTGCTGTAACCGTTTTTAGAAAATTACACTGGACCTTTGAGATGTGGGTTTGGCACCCTCTTTGATGTAAATATACTGTATTTGGATTTTCCAGTATGGACGACCCTGATATTTCCAGGGACCCCCGGTCTGGTGTCAGACATGAAGTCTGACCATTGTGAATTCTCTTTCAGAAAACAAAGTAAGATAGGTCCCTGCCCATAATATGTTGTCTACCCCCACCGGTGCTCCTGGCTCTAACCCCTTCCCCCCCTCAACTAAATGCCCCCATAGCAAGCTGCTTGCTATGGGGGAACTTATGCTTGCTTGCTCCCAAGTCCTGCTCTGTTTGTTCGTAAGACACACACAGCGCAGCTTGGTAATGCGCCAGGTCACTTCCCACGGATTGTGATTGACAGTATCAGCCAATGGCTCCCGCTGCTGTCTCTGAGCCAGTGAAGATAGATATAGCTGAGAGATGCTCTCATGCACTCCGCTGGATTGGGATTGGGCTCAGGTGAGTATAAAGAGGGGGAGGAAGGGGGCAGCACTCTGAAGGTTTTTCATCTTAATACATTATATACATACATTAAAGTAAAAAACCTTCAGGCCAGAGGTGTAGCTTGAAGCTTGTGGGCCAGATGCAAAAGTTGACCTGGGCCCCCCCCACTACCACCCACCACTTCCACTGTGTGTGCAGATACACTCACCACACGCTAAGATACTCAAAGTGGTTTAAGAGTTTAGAGTTCCCAGAGTTCCTCCTTACATTAGAGGACAGGGATCACCCCTGGAGAATCAGAGGACAGGGATTACTGCTGGAGAATCAGAGGACAGGGACCTCTGTCAGGTCATTTGGCAGAGCTCCTTTCCCATTCCAGCAGTGTAAACAGCTCCCCCCTCACAATACACAGGGCTGAAATCACATTCCTTTACACACAGTCTATCAGCCTTCACAGGGTGTATCTGGTTTTGTTGCCGTTCTGACCTGTGAAATCCCCTGGTCGGAACATTAGTGTAGTTGCAGTAGGCAAATGCACCCTGTGCAGATCATGGCTGACTGGCTGTGTTGTAAAGAAATGTGATTTCAGCCCTGCGGAGGAGGAGCAGTATAGAGTGCTGTACTGGGAAAAAGCTCAGCAGCGGGCATAGCATCCAGGGCGGAGGGGGTGGTCAGGGGGTTTTGGGGGGAGGGCGAAACTTAGATCTGGGGGGGCAAAGCCCTGTGACATGAAATCTGGAGCCTGCAGCCCCTCAGGGACCCCTCAGGAGGTGTTAAGGGATTTGAGAAAAGGGGGTACTGCATGGTAACCAAAAAGTCGGACTTTATAGGCAAAGAAACAATGGAGAAGTAATATTCACACTATTTATTGAAAACAAATTCATCATATATACACAGTATTCAAAAAGAATAAAACCATAGACAAATGATACAATTTGTACATTGAGCCCTTGTGCGTCTGTGCATCTACGCGTTTCGCCATGAGGCCTCTTCAGGACAAAAACCGGGTTCAAAATTGTAACAAAATAGAGACAAAAGTGAATTTCACTATCTTCAAGAAAATGAGCCTCATGTACAAATTCGTAGCAGCCGGAAAGTTTCCAAGGATATGGAATGCTTATAGTAATTGTTTTATTTTATATATATTGCTCTAGCAGAGGCAGATGTACGTCAAATCTCCAAAGGTAAAAGTGACCACACAGACGATCAGACATAGAGTGTACAAGTGTACAGCATCCGGCTGTCTCCCAGGGGCACATTTATTCATTCCAAGGGTCAAGCAGTATATTCTATCTGAGCTTTGTTATATGCTATTGATATGGTTCAACTTTACCAAGACTTCTCCTTTATGGATTTTGGACTTTTCCATGCCTGATTGTCTGTGTGGTCACTTTTACCCTTGGAGATTTGACGTACAGCTGCCCCTGCTAGAGCAATACATATAAAATAAAACATTTCTTTCTGAGCTTCTGATGACGCCCAGTGGGAGGGGCGAAATATATCAAGCTAAGCATAATCTGTGAAGGCTGTTTGGATGCCAAGGCGGCAATTTTTGCACATTTTAAAGATTCTGATGTAAGTGTAATGATTTTAAACTTTCTAATAAACCTTGCAGTATTACACTATATGCCCTCTTCACTTGTCCAAACTTTACTACCCGGACCGTCTTTGACCAAGTAAAGTATGTAGGATCTACATCAAGTGGTGGAGGAGAGGAGATTCCATTCTCTGAGGCACAACCTATCTACATATCTGCTGGACAGGAGACACCATCTTGATATACACAGGCGTATTTATCATCTTCATCTGGTGAGTGGGGATCCAGGAGGGGAGCACAGGAAGTCACCAAGATTATATCAACGTGTCACCAGCCTTGCACTTCACACTTGATGAACTTTATTGATTGCACCTTATTTTTTTATTTTTTGAACTTTATTGTATGCATTTTTTTGCAATATATTAGCACTTTGTTACACATGTTGTCACATGACACATATTTGATGCGAGTATATGTATATTTATGATTCAGAGAGGTAGCGCTGAGTATACATTTTTTGTTGTCATTTTTGGAGTATTCACCTCGCACTACAGCGGCAGCCCTATTACAAATGTACATGTGGGTGAGTGTGTAAACGCACATGTATATGCACACTTTGTATTTATTCTATAATTTATTTGTAATTTATTTACAATTTTATTCATTTTTCTCCACGGCGCGGGTATATCTTTATCACATTTACTATAAGCATTCCATATCCTTGGAAACTTTCCGGCTGCTACGAATTTGTACATGAGGCTCATTTTCTTGAAGATAGTGAGATTCGCTTTTGTCTCTATTTTGTTATAATTTTGAACCCGGTTTGTGTCCTGAAGAAGCCTCACGGCGAAATGCGTAGACGCACAGACGCACAAGGGCTGAATGTACAAATTGTATGATTTATCTATGGTTTTATTCTTTTTGAATACTGTGTATATATGATGAAATTGTTTTTCAATAAATAGTATGAATATTACTTCTCCATTGTTTCTTTGCCTATAAAGACCGACTTTTTCGTTACCATGCAGTACCCCCTTTTCCCTATATTTACGAATGTGGCCAACTGAGTGCTCCCTTTTTCCCCCCTCCCCTCCCTTTTTTCATTCGTGTTAAGGGATTTGTTTTAGCAATTTCTGAAGGTTTCTCTGTCAGTGTTGGCAGGTTTTGGGGGAAGGTCACCTCCCGGAGGTGTGTGCCTTTTCTCCAGTTGTCAGGGAAGTGGGGTAAGCGGACATCTCCGGGTGGAGGGGGGTACAGAGAAGCCCAGCTAGTGACTAGAAGACACTGAGCAGTGTCTTACCTCACCAGTGGCATCGGTCTTATCGGTTACAGGATGGCACTCTCCTCCTTTTAACTCACTGAGCTCGGTTACCATTCCATGTTGCCAGCACACAGCACAGACACTTCCCCATCCTGGGCTGTTCTCACCCCATGCTCCTCTCCATTCTGCAAATGGCTCACAGCTTCTCCCCAGCCAATGTGAACAGAGGGGCGTGGACTGTGGAAGGCAAAGTGGAAGCCCAGTACTGGAGCGTGGCTGTGGGGCCCTAGGGCAGATCGGAGCTGAACTTTATGGAGGATATGATAATATGACAGGGAGGCTGCAGGGGCCCCCTGGAGCTAGGGGCGGGGTTGCGATTGTGACCCCTGCGACCCCTTATGCTATGCCCATGCTTCAGGCTATAGAACCACTTTTTAGAAGAAGCAACTGCCTTTACAAACAGATATAGGCTTCACTGACCTACAGAGACAAACTGAGTGGTAGCAGCCTTGTAAGTACAAAGCTATTATTCTGTGCACATGGACACAAGATCCATTTCTCTGTTACAGTGTCATACATTGCACAGACCATGCAATTTTAAATTCCATGTATATCTTAATATTACTCTGTGCCCCACAATCCATTCAGATTCATGACATGCCAAAGACCGCAGTAAAGGTCCTTGGCATACAGTTGGTGTCTGGATGGAATTATAGCAGAGCCTCTTTTCTCTATGCTCCTTCACCAGAAGCCCTGCACCAAAATGATGCAGTGCTGAGGTCCCAGCTAAGCATATTGTTTGCATGGATTTTATCACTCAAGTGTGCCTAGTGCAGCACAGACCCTAAATACCACCTTGGCATCAACCCTAAATTTCCACCGCTGATTGCTTGGAAACATCAGCAGGAATTTAGGAGAAGAAAACTGTTACTGAATTGCATGATTCTACCCCGCAGCACAGTAATCATGCGTTCTACCTAACAGAGCGGCTTTAGACATGAACAAAACATGAAAAGAACTATAGGCAGATTTAAAAGATGGTAATCACCGAAGGAAAACCGATGAAAAAGTGAATGGCGGTGCCTCCTCTGCAGGTGTGAATTGCTCCGGTGTCACATCTCAGTGAGCAGGAAGGCTGTGTGCCCGAGTGTGACCGACGCCTAATTAGAAACCCATTCTACTGTGGCAAACACCGGGTCATCTTTCATATACCCTTCTCCTAAAAAACAACAAAAGCCAAGATTAAAAGTGGATTTGTCAGGAAAAAAGAACTGAACAATCAACAGATTATATTACGGCAACGGTGGCGAGAGGAAAACTCATCTTTCCATTTTAGATTTTTAAAGACCAAAACTACTTATAAGCACCAGATGTCAGATAGATATGAAAGCATAGTTTTTATGTTTCGTGAAACATTTTCCCTTAAAGTGGTTATAAACCTCAGTCATGAAATATGAACAAAGCATATCCCTCTATAGTGTGTACGTGTCTCAATCAAAAGCACTACGTGTCATTTCTGTCTGCTGCTTTGTTCCTCTGCTATCAGCATGAATCAGTTGTGACAAGTTTTTCTGACACCAAGAGAAAAAAGGTGACAGGGGAGGGACCTCTATTTGATTGACAGCCTCAGCTCTGTTCCTGTGTGCTGTGTGAGGGGGGGGGGTGTCCCTTCCCTCCAATCAGCTGTTTAACTTCAGCTCTCCTCCCCCTTTTTTCTGACATCTCAGACAAGCTTTATTATTTCTGGAATTTGACCAGATTTAGAGAAGACTGCAGATAAACAGGTACAACTTACGTAGGATTTGTTTCGTCTCTGTGTATTACCCAAGGCCAGTCACTTCACTGGGTATATGGAGGATGTACAACCACTTTAAATATAAATGCTCATATAACCTGACCATGCAGGTTCATGCCAATGAAGGAGAACAAGTAGAATAGTTCCAATTAGAAAAGTTGGACAGGGTATGCCTAGAGAAGGGCATGCAAGCATTTCCTAAAAGTTATATCTATGGCTAAAGTAAAGCTGAAATTAGTATTATTATTATAATCATGATACAGGATTTATATAGCACCGACAGTTTGCACAAAGCTTTACAATATAAAGGGAGACAGTAAAGTTGCAATACAATTAAATACAAGAGGGTTAAAAGGGCCCTGCTCATAGGAGCCTACAGTCTGATAGTGTGGGGCAAGTCGTACAAATATGCAATGACTGTGGGGGATGAGCTGATGGAAGAGTTAAAAATTCCGTTTTTAGTTGAAGGTGGGATCAGCTTCCCTGAAGTGATCAAGGAATTGCCTAAAGGTGGCCAGAGTAGGACATAGCTGGACAGAATGAGGTAGAGAGTTCCAGAGGATGAGGGAGGCTCTGGAGAAGTCCTGAAGATGAGCATGGGAGGAGGAGACAAGAGAGCTAGAGGGCAGGATGTCCTGGGAGGAGCGGAGAGGACGGGTTTGGTGATATTTGGAGGCAAGATTAGTGATGTAACTTGGTGCAGAGTTGTGAATGGCTTTGAATGTTGTTGAAATTCAGCCAAGCTACAAATGAATAGCCCATTAAATGATAAAATAACAAAACCATCTTTTGCTGTAATAATTAACTTCAATACAAAGATTTCCCCTGAAGTACATTTGCTCTGCCACTAGATACCTGCAGTCTGATGGCCAGTATCACTCAGCCCACTTCCTCCAAGCCCAGGTCCTCCTAGACCTGCCCAAGCTTGTGACTGGACAGTGAAAGTAGAAGAAGCACAGTGATTATCTCATCTCTCTACCTCTCTCTAAAGGCAGCAACGTTTAACATCTCACGGTATAGATAAATAGCTTAAGGAGTGCCTCTGCAAAATAAATGCTCAAGTTATTTTCACTTATCGAGTTGAACTCAAGTCCACATTGGGTTCGCTGGGCAAATATTCACTTTGCCTAATGTAATAGGGAACTATTTAAATCTGGCCCAAGAAAGAACTCAGAAGACTGGCAGAAGGCCCGTCAAACGTGAAGCCCATGCTTCAAGACAGAGGTTAGGGACACTGGGGCTTGTGCTGCAAGAATCTTAACTCCCTGTGATATCAGCAACCCAAAATGGAAGTGGTATACATTTTTATTACCTTCTACCCTAATAAGTATTATAGTACTAATTACTAGGGCAGTGGTTAGAGCTTCCTGATTGGGGATGTTGCTGAACACTCTGCAAGCTTGAAGTGAATCAGGAAGCGATCCTTTGGATCAGGTCAGTTTATCAGTTCATGAGAGTGAATTGGGTCGGCAGGTAAAGTGAATAGTCGGAGAAACCCTTGGAAGACATGATTTGGAACAAAATGCATTAGGGTGGGGCCAAGCGGTGACGTCATCATGCTGGATCGGATGAGCGGCAGTGTGTGCTGTCCATTATCTTTCCACATTATCAGTATAATTTGCTTTTATTAAACACTGGATTAGTAAGTATTACACTATGTGGCTCCTATGTTCCTCTCTACATCTGAGATCTTGTTTTGTGGCCTGATATGAGCATTTACATTGGCTTGCGAAAGTATTCGGCCCCCTTGAACTTTTCAACCTTTTGCCACATTTCAGGCTTCAAACATAAAGATATAAAATTTTTATTTTTTGTGAAGAATCACCAACAAGTGGGACACAATTGTGAAGTGGAACGAAATCTTTTGGATTTTTGAAACTTTTTTAACTAATAAAAAAATGAAAAGTGGGGCGTGCAAAATTATTCGGCCCCCTTGCGTTAATACTTTGTAGAGCCACCTTTTGCTGCGATTACAGCTGCAAGTCGCTTGGGGGATGTCTCTATCAGTTTTGCACATCGAGAGACTGAAATTCTTGCCCATTCTTCCTTGCAAAACAGCTCGAGCTCAGTGAGGTTGGATGGAGAGCGTTTGTGAATAGCAGTTTTCAGCTCTTTCCACAGATTCTCGATTGGATTCAGGTCTGGACTTTGACTTGGCCATTCTAACACCTGGATACGTTTATTTGTGAACCATTCCTTTGTAGATTTTGCTGTATGTTTGGGATCATTGTCTTGTTGGAAGATAAATCTCCGTCCCAGTTTCAGGTCTTTTGCAGACTCCAACAGGTTTTCATCCAGAATGGTCCTGTATTTGGCTGCATCCATCTTCCCCTCAATTTTAACCATCTTCCCTGTCCCTGCTGAAGAAAAGCAGGCCCAAACCATGATGCTGCCACCACCATGTTTGACAGTGGGGATGGTGTGTTGAGTCTGTTGCTTTTACGCCAAACATATCGTTTTGCATTGTGGCCAAAAAGTTCGATTTTGGTTTCATCGGACCAGAGCACCTTCTTCCACATGTTTGGTGTGTCTCCCAGGTGGCTTGTGGCAAACTTTAGACGAGACTTTTTATGGATATCTTTGAGAAATGGCTTTCTTCTTGCCACTCTTCCATAAAGGCCAGATTTGTGCAGTGTACGACTGATTGTTGTCCTATGGACAGACTCTCCCACCTCAGCTGTAGTTCTCTGCAGTTCATCCAGAGTGATCATGGGCCTCTTGGCTGCATCTCTGATCAGTCTTCTCCTTGTCTGAGCTGAACGTTTAGAGGGACAGCCAGGTCTTGGTAGATTTGCAGTGGTCTGATACTCCTTCCATTTCAAAATGATCGCTTGCACAGTGCTCCTTGGGATGTTTAAAGCTTGGGAAATCTTTTTGTATCCAAATCTGGCTTTAAACTTCTCCACAACAGTATTACGGACCTGCCTGGTGTGTTCCTTGGTCTTCATGATGCTCTCTGTGCTTTCAACAGAACCCCGAGACTATCACAGAGCAGGTGCATTTATACAGAGACTTGATTACACACAGGTGGATTCTATTTATCACCATCAGTCATTTAGGACAACATTGGATCTTTCAGAGATCCTCGCTGAACTCCTGGAGTGAGTTTTCTGCACTGAAAGTAAAGGGGCCGAATAATTTTGCACGCACCACTTTTCAGTTTTTTAATTGCTAAAAAAGTTTAAAATATCCAATAGATTTCGTTCCACTTCACAATTGTGTCCCACTTGTTGGTGATTCTTCACAAAAAATTAAAATGTTACATCTTTATGTTTGAAGCCTGAAATGTGGCAAAAGGTTGAAAAGTTCAAGGGGGCCGAATACTTTCGCAAGCCACTGTATGTGTATTGAGGAGGAAGCCATTCATCCTGCTCGGGACCTACTTAAGGATGTTTGGTATGGTGTGTGGCCATTACCATTACAAGGGAGAGGGAGGCGGTCATCCTGCCTGGGATCAAATAAAGCTTTGTAAAGAGGTCTTATTTTCTGGTAAGGACACATGCTGGGTGGTGGTATGAGCACTGGATGTGGTGAAAAGATTTATTTCACCACAATGGACCTCTTTGCATGAATACTTCGGGACTTTTTTATTATCGGTTATATTGACAGTTACAGTGAACAGCGCAACAGTTTTTTTTTTTATATACAGTGGGGATGGAAAGTATTCAGACCCCCTTAAATTTTTCACTCTTTGTTACAGTAGGTGACCGCGATATTGTGTCAATCTCGCCACATTTCTCGGCGAGATTTGACACCTGCGAGCCCCGTCGCAGGAGCCAGCGCCGAGATGGCTCACTCATCGGGAAAGGAAAACTTTGTTTTCCTTCCGCGATGAGTGACAGGCAGTGCTGACAGCTGTCTGGTATGAATCCTGAGGCGGGAACACCGCGCCAAATTTTAAATGAAAAAACCGGCGTGGGTTCCCCCCCAGGGGCATACCAGGCCCTTAGGTCTGGCATGGATTGTAAGGGGAACCCCCTACGCCAAAAAATCGGCGTGGGGGTCCCCCCCAAATCCATACCAGACCCTTATCCGAGCATGCAGCCCGGCCGTCCAGGAGAGGGGGGGGCGAGCGTGCGGCCCCCCCTCCTGAGCCGTACCAGGCCGCATGCCCTCAACATGGGGGGGTGGGTGCTTTGGGGGAGGGGGGCACCCTGTGGCCCCCCACCCCAAAGCACCTTGTCCCCATGTTGATGAGGACAAGGGCCTCTTCCCGACAACCCTGGCCGTTGGTTGTCGGGGGGCTTATCGGAATCCGGGAGCCCCCTTTAATAAGGGGGCCCCCAGATCCCGGCCCCCCACCCTGTGTGAATGAGTTTGGGGTACATGGTACCCCTACCCATTCACCTGGGGAAAAGTGTCAATATAAAAAAAACACAGCACACAGGTTTTAAGAGTCATTTATTAGTCAGCTCCGGGATCTTCTTCCGACTTCGGGGGGTCTCCTTCCGACTTCTCCCGGTGTTCCGCCTCTTCTCCCGGGCCCCGCCGCTATCTTCTTCCAGCTCTATTGCCAGCGAGGGGCCCGGTCTGCTGCCGCTGTCTCGCCGCCGCCGCTGTCTTGTCGCCGCTGTCTTGTCGCCGCTGTCTCGCCGCTTCTTCTCTTCTTCTCTTCTTCCCCGATGTTGACACGACGCTTTCTCCGGCTCGAATGCTGTGTGCGAGCTGCGGAGCCATTTAAATAGGCAGTGATCCCCGCCCCCTTACGACGTCATTGTCCCAGCATGCGCAGGGACTCTGGGGTCACGCCCCCTTATGACGCCAGAGTCCCTGCGCATGCTGGGACAATGACGTCGTAAGGGGGCGGGGCCACCGCCTATATAAATGGCTCCGCAGCTCGCACACAGCATTCGAGCCGGAGAGAGCGTCGTGTCAACATCGGGGAAGAAGAGAAGAAGAGAAGAAGCGTCGAGACAGCGGCGACAAGACAGCGGCGTCAAGACAGCGGCGACAAGACAGCGGCGAGATAGAGCTGGAAGAAGATAGCGGCGGGGCCCGGGAGAAGAGGCGGAACACCGGGAGAAGTCGGAAGGAGACCCCCCGAAGTCGGAAGAAGATCCCGTAGCTGACTAATAAATGACTCTTAAAACCTGTGTACTGTGTTTTTTTTATATTGACACTTTTCCCCAGGTGAATGGGTAGGGGTACCATGTACCCCAAACTCATTCACACAGGGTGGGGGGCCGGGATCTGGGGGCCCCCTTATTAAAGGGGGCTCCCGGATTCCGATAAGCCCCCCGCCCGCAGAGCCCCGACAACCAACGGCCAGGGTTGTCGGGAAGAGGCCCTTGTCCTCATCAACATGGGGACAAGGTGCTTTGGGGTGGGGGGCCGCAGGGTGCCCCCCTCCCCCAAAGCACCCACCCCCCCATGTTGAGGGCATGCGGCCCGGTACGGCTCAGGAGCGGGGGGGCGCTCGCTCGTCCCCCCCTCTCCTGGACGGCCGGGCTGCATGCTCGGATAAGGGTCTGGTATGGATTTGGGGGGGACCCCCACGCCGATTTTTCGGCGTAGGGGGTTCCCCTTACAATCCATGCCAGACCTAAGGGCCTGGTATGCCCCTGGGGGGGAACCCATGCCGGTTTTTTCATTTAAAATTTGCCGCGGTGTTCCCGCCTCAGGATTCATACCAGACAGCTGTCAGCACTGCCTGTCACTCATCGCGGAAGGAAAACAAAGTTTTCTTTCCCGATGAGTGAGCCAGCGCGACATGCACAGTACCCTGTCGCCGAGAACCAGCGCGATGCTATCGCGCTGGAAACACAATCTCGCGGTCAGGTACTGTATATTGCAGCCATTTGCTAAAATCATTTAAGTTCATTTTTTCCTCATTAATGTACACACAGCACCCCATATTGACAGAAAAACACAGAATTGTTGACATTTTTGCAGATTTATTAAAAAAGAAAAATTGAAATATCACATGGTCCTAAGTATTCAGACCCTTTGCTGTGACACTCATATATTTAACTCAGGTGCTGTCCATTTCTTCTGATCATCCTTGAGATGGTTCTACACCTTCATTTGAGTCCAGCTGTGTTTGATTATACTGATTGGACTTGATTAGGAAAGCCACACACCTGCCCCATAAAACTGGCGCTAACTAGCACTAAGAATGTAGCGCAAGCCGGCGGGGACTCTTTCCGTGCTGCCCCCCTGCAAAGTGCTGCCCTAGGCCTGGGCCTTGTTGGCCTAGGCCAGGATACAGTGTTGCATGCCTGAACCATCTGGTGTCTAGAGAGGACGAGATATCCAGGCTGGAGATCTGCAGTTGGTCACGGTAACCATACAAGCCCAATTTGACTCCTCCTGACGTAAGACAGAGAGGGTCAATAAGATCTGTTGAGTAGGGACCCAGATCCCAATTTTTTGCCTGTCTTTTGGAAGCCATGCCCAATAAAATGTGTGAATAGCAAGGGTGTATGCAATCAACATTCCTGTCACACCTGTCAGAATCATCTACACGGGAACAAAGACAGCTCGATCGACCAACCCCCATCCAATATTGTTTGTTATTTTATTATATTAGATCCCATCAGTGTTGGTTACAATATCCTTACACAGAGCTTGTTTGATACATGGACTAGAACACTTTGGGGGTTATTTACGAAAGGCAAATCCACTTTGCACTGCAAATGCACTTGGAAGTGCAGTCGCTCTAAATCTAATGGGGCGTACACACGGTCGGACTTTTCGACCAGACTGGTCTGACGGACGAAGACGGACCAAATCCGGCGGACAATCCGATCGTGTGTGGGCTTCACCGGACCTTCAGCGGACTTTTCCGGTCGCAAATCTGACGGACTTTAGATTTGGAACAGGCTTCAAATCTTTACGTCGTAACTCCACCGGACCCAGAAATCCGCTCGTCTGTATGCTAGTCCGACAGACAAAAACCGACGCTAGGGCAGCTATTGGCTACTGGCTATCAACTTCCTTATTTTAGTCCGGTGTACGTCATCACGTACGAATCCGTCGGACTTTGGTGTGATCGTGTGTAGGCAAGTCCGTTCGTAAGAAAGTCCGTCGGAAGTCCGTCGAAAGTCCGCTGGAAAGTTTGTTGGACCAGTCCGGTCGAAAAGTCCGCCTGTGTGTACGCGGCATTAGGGGTAGATCTGAAATGAGGGGAAGCTCTGCTGATTTTATCATCCAATCATGTGCAAGCTAAAATTCTGTTTTTTATTTTCCTTGCAAGTCCCCCTCAGATCTACAGCGACTGCACTTCCAAGTGCACTTTCAGTGCAAAGTGGATTTTCCTTTAGTGAATAACCCCCAATATGTTGTATCACTTTACCATTCACAGGGTTTATTATTTATATGATATTTATTTTAATTTTTTCATTTAAAATTTCACATTGACACTTTTTCAATATTATTGTGGTTTTTCAAATTATCACGGAATTATAGGATTGCATTTCAAAATAGCAAGCGCTGTTTAGTCACGGAATATATCCAGTGCGTTTATCATAGCTAATAATGACCTGGATTTTCCTGGCTAGAGTTCCCCTTTTTTTTTTCCTTTATGACAATGATTCACGTCAGGCATAACTCCAGGTCCCTAGAAAAACAACCATCTCTATATCCCCAGCACCAGAGGGTTGTCCACAAAATCACTTAGGAAAGTTTGATGATTAATACAATTTATACAGCCACACTTGAATGGATAAAAATACAGTCATCTGTTCCCCTATCAATTTATTTTTCATTAGATTGCTGGCAAAGTCATCCTTGTGGGGAAACCTAAGAGCGAAGAAACATCAAACATTTTGCAGGGCTACTGAGGTAGTACAGGGACAATTGTTTGCAGAAATTGCTATATAATTACATTATGGAGATATATTATGCTAACATACAAACAGAGAAAAAAAAAAGACTAATAGCATAAGACAACATATAATATACAGTGTCAGTATATTACAGAGAGTTTTGTACTGATTCTAAAAGTGATGATAAAATACATTTTTAGTGATATGTTAACTGAAGTATATGTTATGTCAATAAAATGAAAATATGGGTAAAATGAAAAATGTCAGTTATGATGCAGTCTGTCCATAGCATTAAAACAGTATTAAACCCAAAAGCAAAAATGTACTATATCACAGATTAACAATTCTTAAATGTGATGTAGAATTTGTATTCCGTTTTTTAGACTGTCTTTCTCCTATCTTCATCTGGTGATCCAGCCAGTAATATAAATAGGAGAAAGTAGACCACTGACGTTGCCAATCAAGCGCAGGTGTGTATGAGCCTTACTAACGGTTTAACCAAGTACCTGCTCAAATATGCACACCTGCATATATCATTACCCCAGATTATGGATCGTGAACAAATCACATAAAACAGGGTGGTTGTCCTCTGAACTTAACCAACAGCATACAAAAAAATGTCGGAAATAGATTCCAAAAAGCAGTTTCTTCAGAGAGGACACACTGAGGAAACCTGTGATCAGGTGAAACGCGTAAGCATCTCGCCATCACTCGTGTGGTGGCCGGGACCTCTGGATGCCCACCATATAGCCCGGAACCACCTCAGCCTATCTCCACCCTTGGACGGACTAATACCGCTAAAACCAAACAGTGATCCTGCTCTTTTGCCGCCTCCCCATGTGGCTGTCCACAATACCGTCTATACAGCTGATTGCTACAGCCCAGCTGACCATCCTTGTACTCTGCGATCTACCGTAAGCGCAGTCTGGAGGAATCAGCGTTGCCGGAAGTGTATAGCTATCAGCACGGTTCACTGACAAGCCAGGAGACGGCGTCAGCACGGGTACTCTGCGGACCACGAGACACCCAGATCAAGACGCCTAAATGGTGAGCGATAATTATATGTCTCCCTTTGTAAAAACATCAATGGACTTTGGTCTGTTAGGTCACTAACTGTTGACCCCTGTGCTCAATAGCGCTATACTGCATGGATCTCTGTCCAATATATCCAGGTCAATCCTACGGGTGGATTTCTCGCCTTTAACGCAGCTTTGATACAGACAATTGTTCCGTGCACATGCCCATGGTCCTCTATTTTCACTCTTTCATACATTTGAGCAACATCTGGATAATATCCATTTAATAAGACCCGGGTCAAGGACTTTTGTCTGTATGTGTATGCAAGACGAGTGATTGATGGAGGTGTGTATATAGGGTAAGGTGGCCACCCAATGTCCCCTGTAAGACGTCAGTCTTATTTTTAATTCTGGCTGGAGGGAGGATTATCTATACCCTTAATTTATGTATTGTTGTTAATCTGTTTATATATGAACTTTTTTACCTGAGGGTTTCTAATAAAGATAGTTAAGCTAAATATCAGTGTGTCCTCTCTGAAGAAACTGCTTTTTGGAATCTATTTCCGACATTTTTTTGTATGATCCAGCCAGTAAGTCTGTTCTTTTTCAAAAGAACAAGCTCTCCAGTAGAATGTACCAATTATAGGGATGAGACAAACCATTTAAAGCTACGTTTCAGAAATCCAGCTACCTTGTAAGTTAACCACTTCCGGACTGCCCACCGTCGTTATACATCGGTAATTTGAAGAGGAATATCGTCGTTATGGCAGCAGCTAGCGATCCTCTTCTTCAGCGGGGGGGTCCGCTTCAAGATAAAAGTGGTCTCTGCGGTGGATTCCCCGCGAGATCACTTTTATCGGCGGCGGGGGAGGTAAGCTGCAGAGGCAATCGGATCCTTTCCCTAACCTGACATGGAGACAAGTGAGGGGAAGATGGCCCCCACCCTTCTCCATATCATTGCAGGGCGGAATCAACGTCAAAACGTCACTTCCGCCCACAGCTCTTAAAGGGCCATTTTTTTTTGTATTTTTTAAATGACAACTTTTTTTTAAATTATTATTATTGCATTTTAGTGTAAATATGACATCTGAGGTCTTTTTGACCCCAGATCTCATATTCAAGAGGACCTGTCATGCTTTTTTTCTATTACAAGGGATGTTTACATTCCTTGTAATAGGAATAAAAGTGACACATTTTATTTTTACAGAACAGTGTAAAAATAAAAAAATTAAATGTAAAATAAAACTTTTTAAACACGCCCCGTCCCGACGAGCTCGCGTGCAGAAGCGAACGCATACGTGAGTAGCGCCTGCATATGAAAACGGTGGTCAAACCACACATGTGAGGTATCACTGAGATCGGTAGAGCAAGAGCAATAATTCTAGCCCTAGATCTCCTCTGTAACTCAAAACATGCAACCTGTAGAATTTTTTAAATGTCGCCTATGGAGATTTTCAAGGGTAAAAGTTTGTCGCCATTCCACGAACGAGCGTAATTTTGAAGCGTGACATGTTGGGTATCAATTTGCTCGGAGTAACATTATCTTTCACAATATAAAAAAAATTGGGCTAACTTTACTGTTGTCTTATTTTTTTATACAAAAAAGTGTATTTTTTCCAAAAAAAGTGCACTTGAAAGACCGCTGTGCAAATACGGTGTGACAGAAAGTATTGCAACAACTGCCATTTTATTCTCCAGGGTGTTAGAAAAAAAAATGTATAATGTTTGGTGGTTCTAAGTCATTTTCTAGCAAAAAAAAAAGTTTTTAACTTGTAAATAACAAATCTCAGAAAGAGGCTCGGTCCTTAAAGGTTTAAGCCAACATGACTATTGGATAACAGATGTCAATTCCCTATACTCCAAACCCTTATACTTTTATTCAAATAATAAAACCACACCAGCTCTTTTTGGAGTATAAAAAAGGCCGTAGCAGCCTACTTTATTTTAACATATCTATAAAAATATATAAAATTCTGTCATCATAAAAAACCATAACCAAAAACATCTGTTATACAACTTATTAATTCCAAAGAGCGTTGGTCTGAGCAACCGGTTTAGCAAAAACAAAAACTGATGGCCATACCAAATATAGCACTGCAGCCCTCGTCCAAAAAACTCCAATAGGCCTCAAGCCGACAAGCTGGCTCAGAGACTGCCGTGACCGCAGTGCCCCATTATCACTTCCCGGCTAACCTCCGTTAACCGGGAACCAAAAACCTCCGGACCCATATCAACGTTGGATCCCCACTCTTACTTTTTCCGCCATCTTCCTTCCCTTGCCCAGACCAACGCCCGCCACAGCAACCCAATAGTAACACCTTACTCTTGGGTGCCCCTCCACACCCGAAGCGCTCGCTGTATACCATCTTGTAGGCCTAGAGCCCATAAATCTGTACCTACATCATTGAGATGTACCCCATCACGTCTCAAATACCTCCATGTCTCAAATTCTAATTCTGTATGCCGAATTGCCAATCCCCCAATACTGCCCACAAATTTACTAATTTCCCTGTTGATCTTCTTCCTTGCTCTGTTCACACCCTCCACAGACCTGGCCATTCTCCAAGACAGCCTGGCAACCATGTCCGACCAGATAATGATCATCTGCGGAAATTCCTTCGACAGACGCCAAATGTCAAATTTAATATCTCGTATGATGTCTACCATCGAGCGAATGCCCAAATCGTTTCCGCCTACATGTATCACCAGGACGTCCGGAGGTCCCTCCCTATTGGCATACCTCTGTACCTCCTGAACCAGCCTACCCCACAACATCCCTGGTATACCGAACCACTTTATGCATACCTCCCTCCTATTAAAACTTAGCTGCCTACCCTCAGGCCGAGCGTCTCCCCTCCGAGCCCCCCAACATACATAAGAATGGCCCATAATCCAGACCATTCTTGTCTCTGCACCTGAAAATAGAAGAAAACAAAACACTATCCTCAACATTGACTATGCAAAAAATCGTACTTGCCGTAACATCCACCTCTAATACCTCCCCTATAGCAACCCCGTAATCCCCCCGTCATCTACAACTTTAAAGCCAATTGAGGCCGCACATAAGACTGGAACCTGTTAGATTCCCATCTCCCAATCCTTTTTATTACCTCAACATCCATCCCTAACCTGGCCGCCTCAGTCGCAGCTCCAATCCTAAATGAGTGGGATGAAAATTCTTTCTCCACCAGTCCCAGCCCCTGTAAACATTTTCTAAACACAGCCCCAAACTGAAAACGTGACAACATACTACCATTCAAATGTATTAGAAATGGGCCCTGAACATTTGGTCTAACCTTCAAGAATTCCTTAACCGTGCTCACTGGGCACTGGGGGGAACCGTGAATTGGATAAACCCGCACCATTATGCCTCTTCCCCCTTGATCCGTCTTAGATTTCCTCAAAAAGATCGCTACCCCTTCCTCTTCCCATTGTACCTCCTGAAACCCAATTCCCCCTTGCACCTTTTTGGAAGGGCTAACAAGCTCACTTATCCGAAATGCGCCAAAAAATGCTAACACGAAAGCTACCTTAAACAAGGTGACTTCGTACGCAGACGCACAAACCTCCCCTAGTTGCTCCACAATCCCCCTCAATATTTCAAAAGTTACCGGTCTCCTTGAATCACGCTTGACTACTGCCCTCCTATAACCCTTTAAAGCTTGTTTCACCCAAAAATCCTTGGTGACGTCAGGCTGCCCTTGTAGCTTGAACAGGAAAGCCAAACCAGCCAACTGTGCATTCATCACTGACACCGACACCCCCTCGTCCAATTTTTTTGCCACATAGTACAGCAACAAAGAACGTAGCCCATGTCCTATGGGCTCCTCCCCTAAAGCTTGTCCAAACGCCAGCCACTCCTGCCATACCTTGCTGTATGCTGCCCATGTATGCCCACTTACCGACCGCTTAATCCATCCCTCGATTATGCCAGCGCAATCTCCCACAGCCAGTCTGGACAAGCTATCCCCTGTTGTTCCGCTTCCGGCGCCAACACTCGGAACCTGTCCCACTGGAAGCGAGATAGTGCATCAGCAATGACGTTTTCTACCCCCGGTAAGTGCACAGCATGGATGAAAACATTCAGTTGTAGACATCGCAAGACTAAGTGCTGCAGCAGCCTGATCACTGGCGGGGACGACGCCGTGACCCTATTTATCACTTGCACCACCCCCATGTTGTCCCCATGAAAACGCACCTTCAGATCCCTGAATGATGCACCCCATAGTTCCACAGCCAGAACTACTGGAAACAATTCCAGCAGAACCAAGTTCTTCGTGAAGCCCTCTTTTACCCAAGATTGTGGCCATGGACCCGCGCTCCATTGTCCTTGGAAAAAAGCGCCAAAACCTGTTGATCCTGCGCCATCAGTAAACAATTCCAAGTCAAAATTGCTGACTGGACCCGACATCCACATTGCCCTACCATTAAAGGATTCCAAGAAGGTGTGCCATACCTTCAGGTCCTCCCTATGTGTTTTCCCCAAGCGCACGAAATGTTTTGGCGACTTTATTCCACTCGTGCTGGCCGCCAGCCGGCGACTAAACACTCTCCCCATTGGCAGTATGCGACAAGCAAAATTCAGCTTGCCCAACACCGATTGTAGCTTACGCAGCTGCACCTTTTTTAGACCTATCAACCCTGCCACCTCTTTTTTCAAGTCCTCCAATTTCTCATCAGGTAGTCTACATTCCATCGCCTCCGAATCTAGCACAATGCCCAAAAACGTGATGACCGCACAGGGTCCCTCCGTTTTTTCATCCGCCAATGGAATGCCAAACCTTCCTGCTATATGTTGCAAAGAAGCCAGCAACACAGCGCAGACTCTAGAAGCAGCCGGGCCTATGCATAAGAAATCATCCAGGTAGTGAATTATCGAATTCACCCCGGATACATCCCTTACCACCCATTCCACAAAGGAGCTGAATTGTTCGAATATCGCACATGACACTGAACAACCCATGGGTAGGCATTGATCGACATAAAAACCACCATTCCAATGGCACCCGAGCAACCGGAAACTATCCGGGTGTACTGGCAACAATCGAAAAGCTGATTCTATATCTGCCTTAGCCATCAAAGCACCTTTTCCATAATGTCTCACCCACCGCACCGCAGCATCAAATGACGTATAAGTCACCGAGCATGCTTCCTGTTCTATGGCATCGTTCACTGACCCCCCTTTGGGGAAGGATAAGTGGTGAATGAGCCTGAATTTGTTGGGCTCCTTTTTGGGCACCACCCCCAGCGGAGATACTACCAACTCCGCTATTGGTGCTGCTGGGAAAGGACCACTCATTCTCCCCAAGGCCACTTCCTTCTGTAGTTTCTCAGAAACCACTTCCGGATGTTGCAGGGCCGACTTTAAATTTTTGGGCACTGGGGGAGTCGCCGATAAATTACATGGAATCCGAAAACCCATTGCAAAGCCTTCTTCTAATAGTAACGCCGCCTTCCTGTCCGGGTACTTACCGAGGAACGGCCGCATCCTTTCCACTATCACCGGCGTCCTCCCTTTTGTTCCCAGCCTCTCCTTGTCGACCCTTTCCTTGTTTAAAACATCTGGATGATGGATGTGTACCCCCACAGCCTGAGCACTCATGTTTATATTTACATGTTCCTCCGAACTTACAGGACCCCGAGTTGTACTGCCAACACACCCCTTTTTTGTTTCCAGCCGAATGTCCCTGGGCTGACGGTCCACCGGCTCCCCCCTGAAAAAACTGGTTCGTTGTCCGCGCCGTCGTCATCAAACGCATCCACAGGCTAATGTCCTTGTGGTCCCAACGTAACTCCTGGCGAACTGCTCTCCTTTGCCTAAACTGTTCATCGTAACGCAACCATGCATTACCTCCATACACTCTATACGCTTCTCCTATCGCATCCTGATAGCAGAAAAGCGCCGAACAGTGTTCCGGGTGCTTCTCCCCTATCACGCTTGCCATGATCGCAAATGCTTGCAACCAATTCGTGAATGTCCTGGGTATCAGCCTATACCTCCTCTTTTCCTCATCTTCTTTTTTGGAATCGTCCGGCTTGACTCTGTCAAGATTGAACTTTTCCAAGGGCAACAATGAAAATATTTCCACATACTCACCCTTCCATAATTTTTCCCGCACTTCCTGTTTCAAGTGTGCCCCTAACGGTCCTTCGTAGCACACATACACCTCACAGCGAGCCGCGTCCGCCAGCCTAATGATGTCCTTCCTCGGAACCGCCTCCCCTGACGGCGCTGCCTTATCCTTCCCCTGCGCAGCTCCATTCTCTGTGGTTCCTTGCGTCTGCAAAGCTACCCCCGCTGTAACTTCCCCTGCAACCACCGGTGGCAGGGCCCCCCCTGCACTTCCCACCTCTGTCCTTGACTGCTGAACCCAAGCTGCTCCCGGGTCCCCCACCGGCCTCGCTTCCGCCTCTAACCTCTGCACCAGTTCTTTGATTCCTATTAGAAAACCCAAGAAACCTGGAGACCCCACCATGCTGTGTACTGACCCCCCAGACCCCGTAGCTACACTTGCTGCAGTATTTACATCAGACCTTGCAATATCATGTGCTGGCTCACCTGGCTGCATAGGTGTTGTCCCATCAGCCGACCGTCTGCTCTCTTCTGGCCCCATCCTCTTGGACAGGGGGGCCGCATCCTCCTCCGATCCGGACTCCTCATCTCGTCCGCTCCGACCCGATTCTTCTTCTCCTTCCGCTGCAGGCCCGCCCGGGCTGAGGGCCGCGGCTGCCGCCTTGTTCACCATCCTCCCCCTCCTCCGAGCAGCGAAGCCACCCGTGGACTTCCGGACAGCCTTCCCAGGACCGGTGTGGGCTACCGCAGTCCTGTAGGCCTCCGCTCCTGTAGTTGCTAGGCCAGCTCTGCAGCTCTCTCCATCTTGCCTGTCCCCTGCCGAGGAAGCAGAAGGCCCAGGGATCCCTAAAGGCATTGCTGTGCTGGCGATGGCGGAGCGCACCGCCGCCATCCTGGGGGCGGGGCTTGCGCTCTCCGCGTGTCTCCGTCCCGTAGGCCGCACTCGCGCCGGTTCACTTGCCTGCCTCTGTTCTTGTCCCGCCGGGGCCGTCCTCCCGCTGACCCGCTCTCCTCCCGCCGCTCGTTTTGCCGGTGGGCCCCCCGGGAGTCTGGAAGACAGACCACCCGGGTGCCGCTGTGCTGACGTCACGCGGTCCGGCGAGAACCGCTCGGGCGGACGAGAACGGCGCGCTCTATTGCCGCTTCTCTCTCCCCCACTTGCTGGTACCGTGGATGCGGCTGCGATGGTCTCTTGCAGCCACTCAGCACCCCGAACCGCCGCTTCCGCCCGCAACTGGGCCATAAGCCCTTCAAGTTCAGCCATGGTGCAGCACTAACCTCTTGGTGACCTTCCTAACAACTTTCCTGCTCCTTCTGTTGTCCCTCCCAGAGCGGGAACCCCTTTTAAATAGCCCCTCCCCTGATCCTCCCTCCCCCTCGGCTCCACATTATAACTTTCTTTAACCCTTTCACTGCTACCACTGTCATGGGCGCCCTTTGCATACATCATTGCATTCTGTTGCTCCAGGCTTTTCTACAGTAAAATCAGTCTGTATATGCAGTAAATCATGCATGCTATACTCACTGTGGAACCTAAGGGGTTAATCTTCCACAAGGCTGTTTGATCATCTCTTCTCTGATCCACCCCTGCTTCCACTGTCCCCAATCCATCTCCTAATAAGACAGAGCCTTTGGAGTCACTCTGCACATGTTGGTTTGGTGTGTATTGCTAGAGAGTTTTTTTTTCGTATTTGGGAGGGTGCATGTGATCAGCACAGGGCCAATCATCACTCTCCAGAGGGTCAGGGGTCCTGCAGCCTCATAGGACAGTCAGAGTAGAATGAAAACGCCTCCTACAAGCTTTAACCAGACACTGATATAAGTCACAAGACTGCTTCTATTGCTGATGAGAAAAGGTATTTAGTAGTTTATATTTACTAAAATAATTGCATTTCCATGTTCTGTGTACTGTGGGAGACCAGGTATAGTGAATGCAGGGTCCTGGGTTTAGTAACATTTTACAGTGCATCTGGAAAATATTCACAGCGCTTCACTTTTTCCACATTTTGTTATGTTACAGCCTTATTCCAAAATTGATTAAATTCCTTATTTTCCTCAAAATCCTACAAACAATACCCCATAATGACAAGGTGAAAGGAGTTTGTTTTAAATCTTTGCAAATTTATAAAAAAAAAAAAAAAAAGAAGAAAATCCCATAGGTATCACAGCCTTTGCTCATTACTTGGTTGAAGCACCTTTGGCACCAATTACAGCCTCAAGTCTTTATGAGTATGATGCTACAAGCTTGGCACACCTAATTTGGGGAGTTTCTCCCATTCTTCTTTGCAGGATCTCTCAAGTACCATCAGGTTGGATGGGGAGCGTCGTTGCACAGCTGTTTTTAGATCTCTCTAGAGATGTTCAAATCGGGTTCAGGTCTGGGCTCTGGCTGGGCCATTCAATAACATTCACAGAGTTGTCCTGTATCCTCTCCTTTGTTATCTTGGCTGTGTGCTTAGGGTCCTTGTCCTGTTGGAAAATGAAGCTTTGCCCCAGTCTGAGGTCCAGAGCGCTCTGGAGCAGGTTTTCATCAAGAATGTCTCTGTACATTTCTGCATTCATCTTTCCCTCGATCCTGACTAATCTCTCAGTTCCCGCCACTGAAAAACATCCCTGCAGCATAATGCTGCCACCACCATGCTTCACTGTAGGGATGGTATTGGCCAGGTGATGAGCAGTGCCTGGTTTCCTCCAGACATGCCGTTTAGTTCAATGTTTGGTTCATCAGACCAGGAAATTAGGTCTTTCATGGTCTGAGAGTCCTTCGGGTGCCTTGTGGCAAACTCCAGGTGGGCTGTCATGTGCCTTTTACTGAGGAGTGGCTTCCATCTGGTCACTCTGCCATACAGGCCTGATTGGTGGAGTGCTGCAGAGATGGTTGTTCTTCTGGAAGGTTCTCCTCTCTCTACGGAGAAATGTTGGAGCTCTGTCAGAGTATTCATCGGGTTCTTGGTCACCTCCCTGACTAAGGCCTTTCTCCCCCGATCGCTCAGTTTGGCCGGGTGGCCCGCTTTAGGAAGTGTCCCGGTGGTGCCAAACTTCTTCCACTTACGGATGATGGAGGCCACTGTGCTCATTGGGACCTTCAATGCTGCAGAAATTTTTCTGTACCCTTCCCCAGATCTGTGCCTCCATACAATCCTGTCTCAGAGGTCTACAGACAAGTCCTTGGACTTCATGGCTTGGTTTGTGCTCTGACATGCACTGTTAACTGTGGGACCTTATATAGACAGGTGTTTGCCTTTCCACATCTTGTCCAATCAACTGAATTTACCACAGATGGACTCCAATCAAGTTGTAGAAACATCTCAAGGATGTTCAGTGGAAACAGAATGCACCTGAGCTCAATTTTGAGTGTCATGGCAAAGGTTGTGAATACTTATGTACATGGGATTTTTTTGTTGTTTATTTTTAATAAATTTGCAAAGATTTTAAACAAACTTCTTTCACATTGTCATTAAGGTATTTTGTTTGAGGAAAATAATGAATTGAATCCATTTTGGAATAAGGCTGTAACATAACAAAATGTGGAAAAAGTGAAGCTCTGTGAATACTTTCCGGATGCACTGTAGGTCCAAGGAGCTGCATGACATCTTCTAGGCTTAGTTCTATTATTTCACTTTGACAGGTTTATTGCTGGAGAGACACTTCAGGGATCTGAAAAGAGAGAAAAACAGGGCAGCTTTGCCTGCCCCTCCCCTATGCTGCCCATTCACAGAAGCCTTTGTATTTTGTGAATGTGTTCGCATATTTCCATGGCTTCTGTAAAGGGGCAGGAGGACGGGGGAGGGGTGGGCATAGCAGCTGCCACGGCTGTTCAGGATGCAGAGCTCAGAAGGATTATCATCACTCTCACTGAACTTCATGCAATTCAGCTTTAACCGCTTTCTGCCCGCCCACTGCCATTTCACAGTGGCAGAATTGCTCCCCTGTGCGAATCACTGAAGCTGTATGGCAGGCGCTTTAAGGGGTATAGGTGGTGCGCATGCGCCGCTGTGTCACTTAGGAGCCACTGCGTGTGCCTGGCGGCCGCGATGTCCATCGGGCACCCGCGATCGCTCCTGACAGAGCCAGAATGGGGATTGGTGTGTGTAAACCAATCCCCGTTCTGTCAAGGGTGAGGAGACAGATCTGTTGTTCCTAATGCTTAGGAACAACAATCGGTCTCCTCCCCCAGTCAGTCCCATCCCCCCACAGTTAGAACACACACTGAGGGAACACATTTAACCCCTTGATCGCCCCCTAGTGTTAACCCCTTCCCTGCCAGTGACACTTATACAGTAATCAGTGGCTATTTTTACCTCTGATCGCTGTATAAATGTCAATGATCCCAAAAAAGTGTCAAAAGTGTCCGATTTGTCCGCCGCAATGTCGCAGTCCCGATAAAAATCGCTGATCGCCGCCATTACTAGTAAAAAAAAAAAATAATAATAAAAATTCCATAAATCTATCCCCTATTTCGTAGACGCTATAACTTTTGCGCAAACCAATCAATATACGCTTATTGCGGGGTTTTTTTAACCAAAAATATGTGGTAGAATGCATATTGGCTTAAACTGATGAAGTGATTTGTTGTTTTTTTTTTAAATTTGGGATATTTATTAAAGCAAAAAGTAAAACATATATTGTTTTTTTCAAAAGTGTCGCTCTTCTTTTGGTTTTAGAGCAAAAATTAAAAAACACTTATTGCAATTTTTTTTACCAAAAATATGTAGAAGAATACATATCGGCCTAAACTGAGAAAGAAATTAGTTTTTTTATATATTTTTTGGGGATAGTTATTATAGCAAATAGTAAAAAAAAATGCTTTATTTTTCAAAATTGTCGCTCTTTTTTTGTTTATAGCACAAAAAATAAAAACCGCAGAGGTGATCAAATGCCACCAAAACAAAGCTCTATTTGTGGGAAAAAAAGGACATAAATTTTGTTTGGGTACAACGACGCACGACCGCGCAATTGTCAGTTAAAGCAACGCATTACCATATCGCGAAAAATGGCCTGGTCAGGAAGGGGGTAAATTCTTCCGGGGCTGAAGTGGTTAACACTGGCAGGTGCGTTTACAACGATCAGATTTTATTTATTTATGTAAAACCTTTTTTCCAAAAAGAAAAAAAAAACTGTTGCTGTAACCGTTTATAAAGTATTATCTACTCCTCTTAGAAAACATCCAGGGAATATGAATGAATTATGCCGCGTACACACGGTCGTACTTTTCGTCTACAAAAGTCGGACAGCCTGTCCGACATACTTCCGGCGTACTTTCGGCGGACTTGCGGCAGACTTTCTAACGAACGGACTTGCCTACACACGACCACACAAAAGTTCGACAGCATAGTACGCGGTGACGTACACCAAGTCCGGCGAGACTATAAAACGGAAGTTCAATAGCCCGTACGACACCCTTTGGGCTCCTTCTGCTAATCTCGTGTTTATCTCGTGTTAGTAGAAGTTTGGTGAGAGACGATTCGCGCTTGTGAGACTCGTATTTTTCAGTTCGTTTTAACTGTTGTTCAGTCTGTGCTTGTGAGGTTTGTATCTGCTTTTCAGTGCGTTTGGTCAGTTGGCATTGAGAAATCTTTGTTTTATTGTCCGCTCGTTCCTGATTTTCAGGTCGCTCTTCACAGGCCTTGCTGTTCTTCAGTGCGTTCTGTTTAGTGCGTTCTGACCAGCCGACCGTTTTGTAACCATGTTACCTGTACGTACTCGTCGTCGAGCTCGTGCATTGTATGTGTTTGGTGCTGTAGTTTATTCTTCAGACCAAGACCAGTCCATGAACAGGGCGAGGAGGAGTTCATAGACCAAGAATTGGTTGCTCCAGCGTGACCAGTTCTGTCACATGCCATTGCTCCGTGAGATCCGTGAGAATAATCCTGAGGATTTCAGGAACTTTCTCCGGATGACGGACCCCGTTTTTGACCGTTTGGTGGCTTTGCTGACCCCCTATATCAGCAGGCAGGATACCTGCATGAGGCAAGCCATCACTCCGGAGCAGAGGCTAGTTGCCATGTTGCGGTACTTGGCGACAGGGAGAAGCCTGCAGGACCTCAAGTTCTCGACAGGCATCTCCCCCCAGGCTCTGGGGATCATTATCCCAGAGACCTGTTCGGCCATCATCCAGGTCCTGCAGAAGGACTATATTAAGGTAAGATATTTTTCTTTGATTAGCATCACATGTTCTTTTATGTAATCTTTGATAATGTAATGTATTTCTTGCTTCAAACACTACTTACCATCATTGCAATATAGTGTGAATGTCCCCTTTTTATCCTCACACATGCTGCATTTTTTTCCTGTTCTTTTTTGTCATGCATGTATATTTTCCTTCAATAACCTCCCCAACATGCAATGATGGGAACATATCCACCTAGTCTACTCATTTTGAATGTATTTTGTTTGAGTGTATTTAGTGTGCTGCTAATTAGCAATTAGCTTGATTTCCCAACCCCCCACCCCCCACCTAAACTCACTCCAAATAGTGTGCTGCTAATTAGCAATTAGCTTGATTTCCCAACCCCCCACCCCCCACCTAAACTCACTCCAAATAGTGTGCTGCTAATTAGCAATTAGCTTGATTTCCCAACCCCCCACCTAAACTCACTCCAAATAGTGTGCTGCTAATTAGCAATTAGCTTGATTTCCCCCCCCCCCCACCCTCGTAAAAATTGGCTTGAATGTTCTGTGTTGTTGATTTGTATAAAGCAAATATATGTTGCACTTTGCAAAATGCATGTGCACTCTACAAGTGCATTTGTTCCAGTGCTTTAGTAAATGAGCAGAAGCTCTGCTGATTTCCATCATCAAATCATATGCAAGCCACAAAGTGTTTTCATTAATTGCCCTTGCATGTGATTGTGTACTCCTTGCAACATGACTGCCTTTTTACCTTCCCTCATTTACTGTAAGCTGGTTAGCAACTGCACTTGCAGAGTGCGACAACTGCAGTCTTGTAGCCTTTTTAGTCCCTAAATTCCTGCGTGTCCTAAAAGTAATCTTTTTTATGGTTTTCACAACCCCCTAAAATGTAATCAATGTTCCATCAGAGGGGGTGAGCAATCTGATAAGTGTGCCTTTCCATATTAGATATTACAGAAGATTTAAATTATTTAATGTTATACTGATGCTGGGGAATAATGTTTTTAATTGTATAATTTTCTTGCAATGTTACCTTCCAAATTAATGATTTTGGTTTTCTTGTTTGATTCCCCAGTTTCCTTCAACGCCACAGGAATGGCAGACTGTGGCATCCCATTTTGCCAGCCGTTGGGACTTTCCCAATTGTGGAGGGGCTATAGATGGGAAACATGTCCACATCGTGCCACCACCCCATTCGGGGTCATATTATTTTAATTATAAGGGGTTCCACAGTATTGTTTTAATGGCGGTGGTGTCGGCACACTATGAATTTTTATATGTGGACGTGGGGAAGAATGGCCGGATGTCGGATGGAGGAGTATTTGCCCAGACGGAGTTCTGCCAGCGTCTCCAGAGTGGTGGCCTGGGATTGCCACCTGATGCGGATAACGTGGAAGGACTCCCCTTTGTCTTCATTGCCGATGAAGCCTTCGCTCTGAGCAAGCACCTCATGAGGCCATTCCCCCAAAGAACCCTCACCCCAGAGAGGAGGGTTTTTAATTACCGGCTGGCCAGAGCTAGAAGAGTGGTTGAGAATGCGTTTGGGATTCTGGCCAGCCGGTTCCGCCTGTTTCAAACATCGATTAATTTGGCGGAATACAAACTTAATTTTATCATTTTATCCTGCTGCATTCTGCACAACTTTTTACAAAAACATTCGCAAAATTATATCGGAACAGTTGGGCCTGAGGCCGTACTTCTAGATGACCACCTTATGGGCCTGGATACTGTCCGTACTGGCTTGGCCCCCCAAAGTGCCCGTCAAGTTAGACAGCAATATGTGAATTATTTTATGGGTAGGGGGGCCATTGCAATGGGCCAGGATATTTAATTTTTTTAAATAAAAAAAAATTTGGATGAAATATTGAATTAGATTTATTGCTTGCCTTTCTTTTGGGCTTTCTCCTAAGGTTATGGTCGATCAGTTGTAGTGCCAACTGTATTTTCCTTTTAAATGTCTAAATAAGCTCCATTGCCACTGTAAACAACTTGTTGACAATTATAACCAAACTGATACTGAGCATAGAAATAACAAACCACACATTTCTTGAATTCCTATAAGGAGATTTTTTTATTAATCGTTGTTATGCATTCAGTTATGCATTTATTATAAAATGTTCCTAGCCAAAAATATAATATCTTAATAATTATGAAAAATATAATTATATATGAAGATTTGTACATAATCCCTAAAAAAAATTTTTGGGGCTTTTTTAAAATCCTTTTTTTTTTTTTTTTTAAATTTTCTAAAAATCTTTTTATTTTTTTTTATTTTTTTTAATAAATTTTTTTTTTTTTATTTGTGTTTTTATTAAAATCAATTTTTAAAAATTTATTTTTTTTTTATTTTTTTTTAAATCAATTTTTTTACTTTTTTTTAGTTTTATTTTAAAATCAATTTTTTTTTTTTTTTTTTTTGTTAAAATCAAGTTTTTTTTTTTTTTTTTTTTTTTTTTTTAATGTAGTTTCTATAAACAGCCCTCCTTTTTTAAATTTTGTTAAACAGCCATATACGTAATGCAAAAATAATAAAGAGAAGGCCCAGAATGGGGTCAGCAAAACAGGAAATGAAGGACATGATGGATGTTTTGGGGTTTCAAAAAGGGAATTTAGATTCGACCCAAAACATCAATCATGTCCTTCATTTCCTGCTGCATACAATCCAGCCGATTCCGCATTTGATCGATCTCCCCATTCCAGGCCATTATTTGACCAATTAGCCGTTGGGCACTGTCTGAGGTGAAATATTCAGTTCTTGTACCTAAAGTGGAATGAAAACAAATAATGTGTTTAGAAATATGCACACATACATAGTTTACCTTACCATAATAAAGCTGTTGTCTCAGACACTGACCTGCTGGGGTGCCCATGTCGCATAATTCCTCCACATCCTCGGGGGTGGGGCTGTTGCTTGACTCAAGCACAACCAGATCACCTAAAATAGAGTAGAATAATTACATAAAAGAAAAGGCAGCCATGCATAGATTTCCGGAAGCTGGTGTGTCAGACACTCACCTGGTGGGGTGCCCATGTCGCCCACCTCTCCTTCATCCACATCCTCAGTGGGGCTTGGGCTGATTTCCCAAGTATGTTGTTTGGCTTGGGGTGGACTGTGTTCTTGTTGGCTGAGTGATTTTTCCCCTATGTGAAACAAAAATTTAATCTACTTAGCACACAGATATTTTAGTACATAGTAATTTTCCTACCTTTGTAGTGAAGTGGTGTACAAATGTTCTGTTTGTGTAGAGTTCCTATTTTACCTCAATATTAAAAATGAAAAATACATATCGGATAGATAGATATCAATATCTCGAAATATAGTTAATAATCTTTTAATCTCTCTCTCTCTCTATATCTGTAGCAAAATATAAATATCTAAATAAATGTTAAAAAAAAAAAAAAACATAACTTAAATTATTCCAAAATAATGTTTTACATTTCTATATCTATCTATATCTATCTATCTACCTATCTCTCTCTCTCTCTCTCTCTCTCTCTCTCTCTATACATATATACATATATATATACATATATATATATATACATATATATATATATATATACATACACATATATACATATATAGATATGTAACGATGTTTATTAAAAAGATCGTTTGAAACGACGAAACAAAAATCGTATAGGAATGAAAAGCACATGGAGCAGTATACAAGGTAATAAACACAAGAGAAAAACACGACAAGTACTTACTTTTTTTAAGCACTTTACGGATCCGTCTGTACTGATCCGGCTCCCTGAGCTTGAGGTCAGACCATCTTTTTCGAATTTGATCCTTGGAGCGCTGGACCCCAAAAGAAGCCTGTAAAGTGTCCACCACCTTCGCCATTATTTTGGCCTTGCGCAAATTTGGCCGGGCGTACGGCCCATACTTCCCATCATAGTCCTTTTTTCAAAGAATGGCCACCATCTCCACCATCTCTTCAAAACTCATGTTGGAGGCCTTAAATCTAGGCTTCACAGATCTTGTTGACGTTCCAGCCTCCGGGCTTTTTTCGCTACCTGAGGTAGTTAACATGTCATGTGTCTCCGCCATTATTCACCCCACTACGCGCCGTAATTAAAAATGGGCGGAGAACATGAGTTAAAATCGAACGTCAGGGGCGGGCGACGCAGGCGGAGTTTCACACATGCGTAGTGTATAAAGAGGGTCCTTGTGCACGTGTCGTACGTACGTTCTGTGCGTCGAATTAGGGGGCGGAGAACATGAGTTAAAATCGAACGTCAGGGGCGGGCGACGCAGGCGGAGTTTCACACATGCGTAGTGTATAAAGAGGGGCCTTGTGCACGTGTCGTACGTACGTTCTGTGCGTCGAATTAGGGCGCGGAGAACATGAGTTAAAATCGAACGTCAGGGGCGGCGACGCAGGCGAAGTTTCACACATGCGTAGTGTATAAAGAGGGGCCTTGTGCACGTGTCGTACGTACGTTCTGTGCGTAGGTGATAGTGGACCGGGACGTTACTTAAAGCGGATCTCCACCCGATTTCACAACACTAGCTGCAGAGGATTGCCGCAATGTCCTAATGACAAAACGGCACTTTTTTTTTTTTTTTTTATACTGTACCTTTGTTGTTGATTGTATCTGTGTCCTCCAGGATGTACAGGCTGCGGATAGGGGCGTGTTCTCTGCGGCTAAATTGTCACTTCCTCTTAGCCGCACTGGCTCCTGGGAGCTTGTGTCATTGTTCCCAGGAGTCAGTGCGGCGGCCTGTTGTGAGAGTTATCTCGGGAATTCAATCCTGGGAGTGACGTCATTGCCATCACAAAGGGGCGGGACTTCCTATGACGCCGCTCATTGTGATGGCAACCGGAGCTGTTGATGGCTCTGCGATGTCAATCTACTGCGCATGCGCGAGATCGAGAACAGAACGGGCGGTGCATGCTGGTTGATCAGCAGCACCGTATCCCGGAAGAGGATGCCTGTGGGTTTCACATGCCCACAGGCAAGATGACAACCGCCTGGATCGTAATTTATAAGTTTCTTTATTAGGAGAAAACGGACAACACTCATCTTTAAAAACCAAACAAGTGAGTTCTATATTCATAGAGCATATTCATTGCCAGTTTGCAAAAAAAAAAAAATCTCGGAGATAGTGGAACCCCGCTTTAACGAAGGTAATTTAAAATGTTATTTTTTTTTTTTTTGGTTTTTTTATGGTCATGACTTTGTAGCAAGCGGCCTATATGGCTTGATAGATTGATGAGGCCTACATAGGGAGAAGATGATGAGGGGTTAGCAGAAACCTAATAAGTGTTTTTTGTCTTGTGACTTTATCTTTTCCAGATATAATGAATCCCCTATTTAAGGATCCAGAGTTCCTTACAGCTTTCATTACGAAATATCGAGAGATGAGGAATTTGTGGGAGGTAAAACACCCTCAGTATTATGCTAAGCATGTGAGGAAGTCAACGCTGGAGAGACTTCTGTCCTTTGTCCAGGCGACCATCCCGGACGCAACAATGGAGACATTGCTCAAGAAAATTGGGGTCTTGAGGAATATGTATAAGAGGGAGCATAGGAAGATCCAGGAATCAATGAGATCAGGAGCATCAGCAGATGATGTTTATGTACCCAGGCTGTGGTACTACAATCAACTACGTTTTCTTGATGACCAGACTGAAGCCAGGGCATCACTTTCAACCCTTCCCTCCACCCTTCCCTCCACCCTTCCCTCCACCCCAGCAGAGGCTGATGAGGAGCAAGCTGGGTCTTCCATCCTGGATGAACCGGATATGACCATCTGGAGTCAGGTAAATTAGTTTAAACAATATTTACTGTACTAATATTAATGAGGTTAACTGGATGTTAGAATTTTCTCCCAGATTTTTGCACTCAAAATTGTGTAGACATATCAATTGACAGGAGTAGCTAAATATGTTTGGCACCTGCTTGAAAAAATTAGGGTGTCTGATTAGACTCTTTTATTAAAGAGATGTATTCACATTAAATTTGCTAGTCATGAGAAGCAAATTGTGTGTCATTGATGAACCCCAAAAAATATACTAAAACTATGTCCTTTTTTTATACACAGGATGAGTCCATCCAGGAGGAATGTGTGGAAAGTGGCAGGCAGGAGGAGACCGGGCCCATGGACAGCCTGGAGGAGGCCGGATTCCCCATCATCCTGGAGGAGGCTGGGCCCAGTGTCAGGCAGGAGGTGGCTGGTCCCAGTGAGGTGGCTGGGCCAAGTGAGGTGGCTGGTCCCAGTGAGGTGGCTGGGCCCAGTAGGAGCATGACCCAATCACAAGTGCCTCCCCTCCACCTTCCCAAAAAAAGGGCCAGGAAGGGGGCCGTCACACAGGAGGCATCCCTGCGCCTCATGCAAGAGGCCACACGTTTCTTGAGGAGCCCCCCCGAAGCAGAAGAGGCCTATGGCTGCTACTTAGCCAGCAGGCTTCTACAAATGGACTGGGAGCAGCGTCTCATTTGCGAGCGCCTATTTGGGGAAACTATCCAGAAGGGCAGGGCCGATCCTAGGGTCACCGGCGCCTGGGTGCAGAAATATTTCTGGCGCCCCCACATGGGCGTGGTCATCTTACCAACTCCACCCCTTTACAAATGATTCTATGGCAACGACTCAAATACAGAGCTGCTCCCCTAAGAAGTCTTTGTTACCCTGAAATCCTCCCATGATCTCTTAACAATAAAGAAAATACAGGAAGAGAGAACACTAATGAGACCTGGAGGGGAGACTCTCTGATCCACACAGAGAGGGCTTCTGTTAGAAAGAGTCCCCAGACATAATACAGGATACGGTCAAAGACTGCAGACATGATACAAGAGCTGGACAGAGACTGTAGACATGGTACAGGAATTGGTCAGAGACTGCAGACATGGTACAAGAGAAGGTCAGAGACTGCAGATATAATACAGGAGATGGTCAGAGACTGCAGACATGGTACAGGAGATGATCAGAGACTGCAGACATAATACAGGAGATGATCAGAGACTGCAGACATAGTACAGGAGATGAACAGCGACTGCAGACATGGTACAGGAGATAATCAGAGACTGCAGACATAATACAGGAGATGATCAGAGACTGCAGACATAGTACAGGAGATGATCAGAGACTGCAGACATAGTACAGGAGATGAACAGAGACTGCAGACATGGTACAGGAGATAATCAGAGACTGCAGACATAGTACAGGAGATGATCAGAGACTGCAGACATAGTACAGGAGATGAACAGAGACTGCAGACATGGTACAGGAGATGATCAGAGACTGCAGACATGGTACAGGAGATGATCAGAGACTGCAGACATAATACAGGAGATTATCAGAGACTGCAGACATAGTACAGGAGATGATCAGAGACTGCAGACATAGTACAGGAGATGGTCAGAGACTGCAGACATAGTACAGGAGATGATCAGAGACTGCAGACATGATACAAGAGATGGTCAGAGACTGCAGACATGATACAGGAGATGGTCGGAGACTACAGACAAGATAGAATAGATGGTCAGAGACTGCAGACATGATACAAGAGACAGTCAGACACCGCAGACATGGTACAGAAGCTGGTCAGAGATTGCAGACATGATACAAGAGACGGTCAAAGGCTGTAGACATGATACAAGAGATGGTCAGAGACTGTAGACATGATACAAGAGACAGTCAGAGACTGCAGACATGGTACAGGAGATGGTCAGAGACTGCAGACATGGTACAGGAGATGGTCAGAGACTGCAGACATAGTACAGGAGATGATCAGAGACTGCAGACATGATACAAGAGACAGTCAGAGACTGCAGACATGGTACAGGAGATGATCAGAGACTGCAGACATGGTACAGGAGTTGGTCAGAGACTGCAGACATGATACAGGAGATTATCAGAGACTGCAGACATGGTACAGGAGTTGGTCAGAGACTGCAGACATGATACAGGAGATGATCGGAGACTGCAGACATGGTACAGGAGTTGGTCAGAGACTGCAGACATGATACAGGAGATGGTCAGAGACTGCAGACATGGTACAGGAGTTGGTCAGAGACTGCAGACATGATACAGGAGATGATCAGAGACTGCAGACATGGTACAGGAGATGATCAGAGACTGCAGACATAGTACAGGAGATGATCAGAGACTGTAGACATAGTACAGGAGATGATCAGAGACTGTAGACATAGTACAGGAGATGATCAGAGACTGCAGACATGATACAAGAGACAGTCAGAGACTGCAGACATGGTACAGGAGATGGTCAGAGACTGCAGACATGGTACAGGAGTTGGTCAGAGACTGCAGACATGGTACAGGAGATGATCAGAGACTGCAGACATGGTACAGGAGATGATCAGAGACTGCAGACATAGTACAGGAGATGATCAGAGACTGCAGACATGGTACAGAAAATGATCAGAGACTGTAAACATAGTACAGGGGATGATCAGAGACTGCAGACATGGTACAGGAGATGATCAGAGACTGCAGACATAGTAGAGGACATAGTCAGAGACTGTAGACATGATACAAGAGACAGTCAGAGACTGCAGACATGGTACAGGAGATGATCAGAGACTGTAGACATAGTACAGGAGATGATCAGAGACTGCAGACATGGTACAGGAGATGATCAGAGACTGCAGACATGGTACAGGAGATGATCAGAGACTGCAGACATGGTACAGGAGTTGGTCAGAGACTGTAGACATGGTACAGGAGATGGTCAGAGACTGCAGACATGATACAGGAGATGATCAGAGACTGCAGACATGGTACAGGAGATGATCAGAGACTGCAGACATAGAACAGGAGATGATCAGAGACTGTAGACATAGTACAGGAGATGATCAGAGACTGTAGACATAGTACAGGAGATGATCAGAGACTGCAGACATGATACAAGAGACAGTCAGAGACTGCAGACATGGTACAGGAGATGGTCAGAGACTGCAGACATGGTACAGGAGTTGGTCAGAGACTGCAGACATGGTACAGGAGATGATCAGAGACTGCAGACATGGTACAGGAGATGATCAGAGACTGCAGACATAGTACAGGAGATGATCAGAGACTGCAGACATGGTACAGGAAATGATCAGAGACTGTAAACATAGTACAGGGGATGATCAGACACTGCAGACATGGTACAGGAGATGATCAGAGACTGCAGACATAGTAGAGGACATAGTCAGAGACTGTAGACATGATACAAGAGACAGTCAGAGACTGCAGACATGGTACAGGAGATGATCAGAGACTGTAGACATAGTACAGGAGATGATCAGAGACTGCAGACATGGTACAGGAGATGATCAGAGACTGCAGACATAGTAGAGGACATGGTCAGAGACTGTAGACATGATACAAGAGACAGTCAGAGACTGCAGACATGGTACAGGAGATGATCAGAGACTGTAGACATAGTACAGGAGATGATCAGAGACTGCAGACATGGTACAGGAGATGATCAGAGACTGCAGATATGATACAAGAGAAGGTCAGAGACTGCAGACATGGTACAAGAGAAGGTCAGAGACTGCAGATATAATACAGGAGAAGGTCAGAGACTGCAGATATAATACAGGAGATGGTCAGAGACTGCAGACATAGTACAGGAGATGATCAGAGACTGCAGACATAGTACAGGAGATGATTAGAGACTGCAGACATGATACAGGAGATGGTCAGAGACTGCAGACATTATACAAGAGAAGGTCAGAGACTGCAGATATAATACAGGAGATGGTCAGGGACTGCAGACATAGTAGAGGACATGGTCAGAGACTGTAGACATGATACAAGAGACTGCAGACATGGTACAAGAGAAGGTCAGAGACTGCAGACATGGTACAGGAGATGATCAGAGACTGTAGACATAGTACAGGAGATGATCAGAGACTGCAGACATGGTACAGGAGATGATCAGAGACTGCAGATATGATACAAGAGAAGGTCAGAGACTGCAGACATGGTACAAGAGAAGGTCAGAGACTGCAGATATAATACAGGAGATAGTCAGAGACTGCAGACATGATACAAGTGAAGGTCAGAGACTGCAGATATAATACAGGAGATGGTCAGAGACTGCAGTTCCTATGGACATTAGTAGATAATGGCCGATTGGCCCTCTCACCTGACCCAGCGATGGTTCCTCTGATCAGGAGTAAGCTCACTCTGAATTGCCCGTGGTGACTCCGCTGGGTAGCACCCAGATCTGTATTCTGGCAATGACTCCATTACTTTCTCCGCTAGGGATGGCACCAGGCTGTGTGGCTTTCCCTCTGGCTCCTGTATCTCTCTCTCTCCCATTCAGCTGAGCCTGCTGTGTGGACTGCAGTTTCCGTGTTACAGTGGGGCTGCCAGTCCTCAGGACTACATGTCCCACAATCCTCTTCTCCTTTTTCTATTCTATTTTTCCCTGGCTGATATGAAGGCGGGGGAAGAAACATAGTGGGAGGCTGTGCTGGCCAGTGCCGCTCACTAGTATAGCAGTGCACGTGCGGAGGAGAGGGAGAGGGAGGGGAAGGGGCGAAAGAAGAGCCTGCAGCTGCAGTGACGTCACTAGGGTTGGTGTCACCAGGTGCGGTATTACATGGTGTCACCCTCCTTCCACCAACTTTAGTCACCCCTCAGTACAGACCTCCCTCCACTAAGTATAGACCCCCACTAAGTATAAACCCCTCTCTCAGTACAGACCCCCCTTCATCAGTATAGACCCCCCCAGGACAAACCACCCCCACTCCATTAGTAGACCCCCACCAGGACAACCCCCCCTCCATTAGTACAGATCCCCCCAGGACAAAGCCCCCCTTCATTAGTACAGACCCCCCCAGGACAACCCCCCTCCATTAGTACAGACCCCCCCAGGACAAGCCCCCTCCATTAGTACAGACCCCCAGGACAAATCCCCCCTCTATTAGTATAGACCCCCAGGACAAACCCCCCTCTATTAGTACAGACCCCCTAGGAGAACCCCCCTCCACTAGTACAGACCCCCACAGGACAAATCCCCCCTTCATTAGTACAGACCCCCCAGGACAAACCCCCCCTCCATTAGTACAGACCCCCCCAGGACAAACTCCCCCTCCATTAGTACAGACCCCCCAGGACAAACCCTCTCCATTACTACAGACCCCCCAGGAGAACCCCCCCTCCACTAGTACAGACCCCCACAGGACAAATCCCCCCTTCATTAGTACAGACCCCCCACCAGGACAAACCCCCCTCCATTAGTACAGACCCCCCACCAGGACAAACCCCCCTCCATTAGTACAGCCCCCCCCAGGACCCCCCCTCCATTAGTACAGACCCCCCGGACAAACACCCCCCTCCATTAGTACAGACCCCCCCAGAACAACCCCCCTCCATTAGTACAGACCCCCAGGACAAACCCCCCCTCCATTAGTACAGACCCCCAGGACAAATCCCTCCATTAGTACAGACCCCCCAGGACAAATCCCCCCTCCATTAGTACAGACCCCCCCAAGACAACTCCCCCTTCATTAGTACAGACCCCCCAGGACAACCCCCCCATTAGTACAGACCCCCAGGACAACCCCCCATTAGTACAGACCCCCAGGACAACCCCCCCATTAGTACAGACCCCCCAGGACAACCCCCCATTAGTACAGACCCCCCAGGACAACCCCCCCATTAGTACAGACCCTCCAGGACAACCCCCCATTAGTACAGACCCCCCAGGACAACCCCCCCATTAGTACAGACCGCCCAGAACAACCCCCCTCCATTAGTACAGACCCCCCAGGACAAACCCCCCCTCCATTAGTACAGACCCCCAGGACAAATCCCTCCATTAGTACAGACCCCCCAGGACAAATCCCCCCTCCATTAGTACAGACCCCCCCAAGACAACTCCCCCTCCATTAGTACAGACCCCCCAGGACAACCCCCCCCATTAGTACAGACCCCCAGGACAACCCCCCATTAGTACAGACCCCCAGGACAACCTCCCCATTAGTACAGACCCCCCAGGACAACCCCCCATTAGTACAGACCCTCCAGGACAACCCCCCCATTAGTACAGACCCTCCAGGACAACCCCCCATTAGTACAGACCCCCCAGGACAACCCCCCCATTAGTACAGACCGCCCAGGACAACCCCCCATTAGTACAGACCGCCCCCCCAGGACAACCCCCCATTAGTACAGACCCCCCAGGACAACCCCCCATTAGTACAGACCGCCCCCCCAGGACAACCCCCCATTAGTACAGACCGCCCCCCCAGGACAACCCCCCCATTAGTACAGACCCCCAAGGACACCCCCCCATTAGTACAGACCCCCCAGGACAACCCCACATTAGTACAGACCGCCCCCCCAGGACAACCCCCCCATTAGTACAGACCGCCCCCCCAGGACAACCCCCCCATTAGTACAGACCGCCCCCCCAGGACAACACCCCCATTAGTACAGACCGCCCCCCCAGGACAACCCCCCCATTAGTACAGACCGCCCCCCAGGACAACCCCCCCATTAGTACAGACCGCCCCCCCAGGACAACCCCCCCATTAGTACAGACCGCCCCCCCAGGACAACCCCCCCATTAGTACAGACCGCCCCCCCAGGACAACCACACATTAGTACAGACCGCCCCCCCAGGACAACCCCCCCATTAGTACAGACCGCCCCCCCAGGACAACCCCCCCATTAGTACAGACCGCCCCCCCAGGAAAACCCCCCCATTAGTACAGACCGCCCCCAGGACAACCCCCCCCATTAGTACAGACCGCCCCCAGGACAACCCCCCCATTAGTACAGACTGCCCCCAGGACAACCCCCCCATTAGTACAGACCGCCCCCCAGGACAACCCCCCCATTAGTACAGACCGCCCCCTGGACAACCCCCCCATTAGTACAGACCGCCCCCCAGGACAACCCCCCCATTAGTACAGACCGCCCCCCCAGGACAACCCCCCCATTAGCACAGACCGCCCCAGGGACAAACCTCCCTCTATCAGTACAGATAGACACATTAACACCTGGGCAGCAGCTAGAGAGGACAGTGTGCAGCCATGAACAGATCGAGACAGGCTGCAGGCATCAGCTTAGGCGGGAGTGAGAGACAGCGGATGAGAGAGAGAACCTGTGTCAGGCTGCAGGCACGGGCCGCCCCCCCTCCCCACTCCCCCCAGCGAAGTCACTGCGCGGCTGGTCTCTCTCAACACAGAGACCAGCCGCTCCGATCTCCGGCGGCTGCTCTCCTCTGACAGGAGGAGGAGGAGGGAGGGGGGACAGGCTCTAGCAATGTAAAGCACAGCGGCGCCGGCGCGGCCGCTCCGCGGCGGTGAGCTGCTGCTGCTGCGGACAGAGCTACTTCTGGACACGGAGGGGAGGAGGAGGAGGGAAGGGAGCACTCTGGCGCTTCAGCGCCCCCACCTCTCTGGCGCCTGGGTGCACTGCACCCCGTGCACCCGCCTGGGACCGGCCCTGCAGAAGGGGCTGCAGGGCACGCTAACCCGAAACACACAACTACATGAGGCAGCCCCCCCTCCTCCTCCTCCTCCTCCTCCTCCTGCCACAACTGAAACACCACAGCCACAGCCTCCAAAGAAGGCTACAGGGAAGGCTGCAGGGAAGGGTGCAGGGCAGCGTGGAGGGAAGGCTGCAGGGAAGAGAAGAAAGTGATGACCTGGGTTCAGTCTGGTCTGACAGAAGACGCAGGCTGTTGTAGTACCACAGTCTGGGGACATCTATATCATCTGCTGGTGCTGTTGATCTCTGGGATTCTTGGACCAGATTGTGCTCCCTCTTATATGGACTCCTCAAGATCCCAATTTTCTGGTACACAGACTTTTTCCAGCGTTGACTTCCTCTTTATTTTATTTTGACCATGAATAAATGGATCTTTTTTTGAGTTTAGCAAAAGACTTTATGTGTTTTCTTTTAAATCATTGATTTTACACACAATGTTAAATTATCAAGGGACAACAATCTCATTGAGTTTGCAAAAACACACCAAAAATACATTACTAATGTTAATAATGTTCGAGTGGTAAGTCTGGGAAAGAACAAAAATATACATAACCAAAAACGGTGCTTTGGGTTAACTTTATCTTAAAAATAAAAAATAATCACTAGAAAAAAAAAAAAATTATAATGGGTTCTTTGTGTTAACTTTACAAACCTAAAAAATCTAAAAAAAAATTAAAAAAAAAAATAAAATAAAAAAAATACAAATGGGTTATTTGTGGTAACTTTACAAACACCAAAAAATGAAAATTACAAATCTAGAGATAAACATATAAAAAAGTTCAACACCAATCATAAAATAAATATCTGGATAAAAATTCCAAGAAAATATGATTCCACACAAAAAAAACAAAAAAAAAAAAAAAAAGGTAAAAAGTAGTATATTAGTATGGAAACTTTGTTTTTAAAAAGCATACTATATCATTCATGAGATCAAAGAGAAAAAGAATCCAGAAATCAGTTTGGGAGAACTCTGAATATGAACAGCAAAACACCTTCGTTCTTTATAGCATTCGTAATGAAGAAATAAAATGCGCTGCATTCAACGATCACAGATTTTGCAGCGTGATGAATGTGCTACCTACAATACGAACACTAGTTTTACTAGACCGAGTGCTTCCGTTTAGTTTTTGCTTATGAGCATGCGTCGTTTTTTTGTCCGTCGGACTAGCATACAGACGAGCGGACTTCGGGGTCCGTCGTAGTTACGAAGTAAAGATTTGTAGCATGTTTCAAATCTAAAGTACGTCGGATTTGAGGCTAAAAAAGTACGTTGAAAGTCCGGAGAAGCCCACACACGATCGGATTACCAGCCAGCTTTAGTCCGTCAGCGTCCGTTGGACTTTTGTAGACGAAAAGTACGACCGTGTGTACGCGGCATAAGAGTCACCAAATGATCTACAGCATGTAGATGGGGTGCAGCGTTATGCAGCGCCAATAACACACACAGGATCAGTGTGATGAAAGAACTTGTATTCAAATAATGCAAAGACAATTCACAAATAACCCGGTGGGAGGGCAGCCCAGCCGGGAACATTCACAGTTCCAAAAACGTGTAAAGAGTAGGAATCAGCTGAACTGACAGCGCCTGTTGAGAGGGGAAGAATGCGGCTGGCCATCTCATGCCCAAGCAGGAAGATGTCCAAGGAAGTTGCAAACTCTACGCTTTCCCTCATCACGAACCATTCCCTGCCGCTAGTTCTGTCCCTACCAGGCGGGGTACCCGCTCTACCAACTTGCAAAAATGTGGGCCAAGACTGGGAGCCAGGGCCTAAAATAGGCCATTGACCCAGGAACCATGTTCCTCTTGGCTTCCTCTCCCACTGCAGTGCTGCAGCAGAGCAGAGCTACTTGCCATGGGGAAATTAGACTGCACCTGCCTACAAGCAGACATTCTCAACCACAGTTGCAGAGGTTGCTAATGCCGTGTACACACGACCGGCCTTTACGGCATACTTTGTCCTGCGAACTTTTCGACGGACTTTACAACTGACTTTCCGAATGAATGGACTTGCCTACACACGATCAACCAAAGTCCGACGGATTCGTACGTGATGACGTACGACCGGACTAAAACAAGGAAGTTCATAGCCAGGAGCCAATAGCTGCCCTAGCGTCGGTTTTTGTCTGTCGGACTGGCATACAGACAAGCGGACTTTTCGACCGGACTCGAGTCCGTCAAAAAGATTTGAAACATGTTTTATTTCTAGGTCCATTAAACTTTTGGGGAAAAAAAGTCCGCTGGTGCCCACACACGATCGAATTGTCCGACGGACTTCGGTTCGCCGGACCAAGTATGCCGTAAAGTCCGGTCGTGTGTACGCGGCATAAGGCTTCTTTGAAAAATGGCTGATTGATCTCTCATTTGATGGTGCCTGCACAGTTCTTGGGCCATTTCCACTTGGAGCTGCATGATACCAATGATCTTTTTAGCTGTCTTTAGGGATAGCGTTCTGACCACCACTGTAAGGAAGCATTGTTACCAATGACTACAAATTAATTGGTTTCAGCAGGAGTTCCCGGAGGTCTGTAAATTATTTCAAGGGTTCCTTTGGGGTAAAAAGTTTGTGAAAGTTTGACCTAGAGTCTGAAAGTATTTTTTCCATCTTATGAATCCAAAATGAAAAGCCAACATGTTTCTGGGACTAGACTGTACCCACTTCAGTCATTATAATGCTTTTTAAAGTGCAAGAAGAGGGCTCCATTGGAATTACAAATTCTAAAAGTAGATCTGTTAATTTCAGTCAATAAAACAGGTCCAACATGTCACGCTTACCCCAAACTCAGGTGGTCAGACACTATAGCTGGCTACTGTGTTCTTCACTTATATCAGCCCCCTCTACCATAAAGCAAGCAGGCCTACCGGTACTCAGTTGCCCCCAGAACTTATACACAATGCTATAGTGCCTGGCTACCACGCGAACTGAGCAAAGCTATCGGCTACTTGCGGTTGGCTGACAGGCAGAGTGGTTCAATGAGAGTCCAGGTAAAGGGCAGGCAGAATTCAGAGAATAGTCATTATCAGGTCCAAGGTAATGCACAGGGAAATTGAATCTAGCAGAGCAGACAAGGCAGACAGGGAGTTTGATAAGATATTACACATGTTATCACACTCTATCAAAAGCATGAGACTGAAGGTTTGGCTGGCTTAAATTAGGTCTGGTCTGGTCTGCACCCAGAGACTGACCACGTTAATCACCTTGGAGGTGGAAAGACAGACAATTAGAATGCCGTAGCCAAAACTAGGATGCTAGAATGAGGAACAGGAGAGCTAGAAGCTCCTCACACCGCAGTTTATGGTGTAGAGGGGCTTCTAATGCTCAGGAGTGTATTAAGGCACAATTGAAATATGACATGTCCACTTTAAAATAGACCCGCACTCTCCAATGAACTAAAACCTTTTACTGCTAATCTAGATCAGCAATCATCCCTTTATAGCTGCCCGAGAGCAGGTCTTACTATTCCAATGGCAATGTGTATTCACAGTAATTGTTAATAGAAGAGGCGTGTTCGAACATGTTTTAGCATTTCATCTACTTTTATAGATAACATGGAACCAGTTCGACCATATTGTCTTTGCTAAGCCATGCAGACATAATTCCATAACTCGCCATCTCTTATCCTGTTAAAGCACAAAACAGAAATAATGCAACAGATATCTACTCAAGCGACTTCAAACAGCCTTCACAGAAGCGATGTGCCAAGTAATTCTATATGAGCGGCATATACACTAATTAGTTTTATGTAAGGAAAATAAACACGCCTGACAGATGTGGTTTTTGTCATTTTGTGAACCTGGCGCGCACGCATTATCAGTCTGGTAACAACCATGTTATTTTTATATGCTTTAATGACTGTTAAGTGACAAGAATTTGACGGCAGGAGATAGCAAGACTAGTCATGGTCAATCAAGGGACGGGAAACAGAAAACTCATTAAAAACAGAGCCCATAATAAGGTCCCTTAACCATTTACAGGATGCTAAAAATGAAAACACATCTGCTGAAAGGAATCAATCAGTCACAGAAACAGTGAAGGCGACCATTTTGTCTCTTGGCCATTTACTTTGAAATGAAGCCAACACACGTAGTTCCCAAGCATCCTGCAAGACGGTCCACAAAGTTAGTAACGTGTCCTGTTGACACCGTTTTTTCCATTGGAATGCCCCACAAGCCACAAAGGAGAACACCCAACACGACACAAAAATAATAGAAATGTTCAGAAGTACCTAAAGTGGAGGCGTGACAACACAAAAGGGGCAGGAGCATTTACTGGGCTTGTTGGAGCCATGCTCTTGTTTTAGCCATTTGGTGATTATGATTTATTCTACATGTCATTGAGCGAAAAACAACGGAATATATAAAGCAGTCTGAGGAGCACTAATGCAACAGTATCTCAGACCCGAGGCTGATAAAGATATAAACCCCCTGAAACATGTACCTAATGTCCAACAGGAAGTGGGCAAATCTAAGAATAGGGGGCTTGGACTTGGTTTACTCCTTGACAGGTCCACATCATTGTTATGTACTGATCTTCTCCACACCCAACTGCTTACCAAGGTTAGGGGTTTCTTAACCACTTCAGCCCCGGAAGAATTTACCCCCTTCCTGACCAGAGCACTTTTTGCGATTCGGCACTGCGTCGCTTTAACTAACAATTGCGCGGTCGTGCGACGTGGCTCCCAAACAAAATTGATGTCCTTTTTTTCCCATAAATAGAGCTTTCTTTTGGTGGTATTTGATCACCCCTGCGGTTTTTATTTTTTGCGCTATAAACAAAAAAAGAGCAACAATTTTGGAAAAAAAACATTATTTTTCACTTTTTGCTATAATAAATATCCCCCAAAAATATATAAAAAAACTATTTTTCCTCAGTTTAGGCGTATATGTATTCTTCTACATATTTTTGGTAAAAAAATCGCAATAAGCGATTATTGATCGGTTTGCGCAAAAGTTATAGCGTTTACAAAATAGGGGATAGTTTTATGGCATTTTTATTAATAATTTATTTATTTTTATAAATGGTGGCGATCAGCGATTTTCATAGTGACTGCGACATTATGGCGGACACATCGGACATTTTTGACACATTTTTGGGACCATTGTCATTTATACAGCAATCAATGCTATACAAATGCACTGATTCCTGTGTAAATCACACTGGCAATGAAAGGGTTAACCACTAGGTGGCAGTGTAGGCGTTAGGTGTGTCCTAGGGGCGTTTTTCTAACTGTGGGGGGCATGGCTGTGTGTCACATGTCACTGATCTCTGCTCCGATGACAGGGAGCAGAGATCAGTGACACTGTCACTAGGCAGAACGGGGAGATGCTTGTTTACATTAGCATCTCCCCGTTCTTCCTCCCAGTGAGGCGATCGCGGGTATCCCCGCAGCGATCGAGTCCACGGGACCCGCGACTGGACTCACGGAGCTTGCTCGCTGGCCGCCTCTTAAAGGGGAACGTACAGGCATGTGATTCTGCCTGTACGAGCCCTTCTTCCGCAGTATATCTGCGTGAGGCGGTCGTCAAGCGGTTAAATGGTCACCTTACTTGGGGTATGCATGCTCCTGCTGATGGGTTTGTAGGGAGGTGCAACGTGATGCAGCGACAGTAAACACTCAGAGTCCAGTTGCAGAAACAGAATTTGTTTCTGTGGCCATGACTAAGGACTAATGTCCTAAATGCATAGGCTGTTTTACAGCTTTGTACATGTACTTAATAAAGAAATGCAAAAAAGAAAGAGAGAAAAGTATTGTTGCGCTACTAAAAAATTTTCTCTTAAAAGTGTAAATCAGCAGCCAGCATCACCAGTATGATAACCGTATACAAAATGTGATAAATAAATAAATGCAGCGCTAAGTGTCATTAACCATGCGTTTTTTCTGTGGTTAAACAAACGTATAATCAAACATGCATTTTCAGTGATTATACAAACATATAGTCAAACATATCACCTTTCATAGGTAATAAGGATGTTCATCCGAAAAATTTGTGGTGATTCGAAAAAATATGAGTGAAAATAAACAACAAATTATAAGTGCAGTGTCTACACACATGAATCATCTAATTAAAATAATATATATCACCCTACATCACAGCAGTGAATAGTAGTATATAAAGAAATAAAGTCCATACATAAAAAACTATAGCGATAACGCTGTGCAAACTGTGGCACTGATGAGATCCCGTAGTGTTTATTACATCTGGTGGGCAATCTTCCTGTATACAGATTTCATATAGAAATAGTAAGGCGGATGCGCTTACCAGAAGGGATGGACACTCTCACCGTACGGCGGGGTGTCATAAGAGCTTGTGGATCCAGATGATCCTATGGGTGTTCACTGGAAACTCGCCGAGGCGTACCAATGGACAGTACCGGAAATTGCATACAAAGCGACTTCAAAGACGAGGTAGACTGTAAGTCATCGAATGGATGGATGGATGGATGGATTCACCTCTCCCAATACGCTGGTGGCCGAAAGGATGTAGTTCTCACCACGTCAACATGTCATCCACATAGAGAAAAAAAGGGAATCTCCACGTGGTGCATGAACCGATAAAAGCAGGTTTATTTGAAATCATCAGCGGTACAGCAGACGTTTCACAAGCATCAGATAAAAAAGTTGAACAAGTGATCACAAGTTGAATAAAAATAGGACTGGAAATTAGCGTGGTAACAGAGTAACAGCAGTCAGCAACCCAACATGTTTTGGACGATTGTCCATCTACGATTTTGGATGTCATCCTGAGTGCCGACCATCCCTTTCTTTATTCTGGTACATTGGAGGTGTCAGCAGCCTCAAGGTCTGAGTACCAAGCGGGGCTTTTATGTGGGAAGGTTGCAGCACCTACACACCTGTTTTCCTTGGCTGTGGGGATTAATACAGCCACTGGACCTGTCATAGACACTTGTCAAGACTGCTGACTATCCCCATCCTTTCCTCTCCCCCTCTTCCATTATACTAAAGATCCCATCAATGAAATGCACTCTATGATTGGAGGAGGCAAAGCTTTTATTCACCTGCCCATCCTCCATTCATAGAGTGCTTTTCATTTCACTTTACAAAATATGTAAACCCAGTCACTGTGCTCCTGCATTGTCACCATGTCACATGACCTTTCAATGGATCAGTAAAATCAGATACATTCTTGGCACAAACAATGCCAGTAGCCTCAAAAGTGATAAGAGCTACAAACAGTTCATAAGTTCATATAATGGCAGCTTATCTAGCCCCAGAGTAGCGCCTCAGCAGATTGAAGGTTATCTGTAATAGAGTAAAATGGACACCAGAGGACGCTTCTAAGTGTAGCAAGTTAGTGTTTATTATAAAAAAAAGCAGTCTCTGCTCCACAAGGCTGGCTACTGCAGAGCTGCTGATCGAATTTAACCCCCTCAAAATGTAACCACTCTTCAAGAAATACTGCCCTGAAGAAGGGGTAGGTAATTCCTCGAAACACATTGGCTCTACTTGTTTACTTTTATCTCCAATAAATAATTATAAAATTCATCAAGTGAGAGCTTTCTCTTTTGGGACATCGGGCACTCCTCTCCAATCACCCAGGGTGTTCACTGCAGTAACGCCTCCATTGTCGTTATCTGAAAGGTAACAGCCCTAAACCCCAATGGAGTCTACCACCTACAATTGGGATACAATCCATTGGAAGCAATTCCCTCTACACCTGCTACACAGTAATGCCGCGTACACACGGTCGGACTTTTGGACCGGACTTGTCCGACGGACGCCAACGGACCAAATCCGGCGGACAATCCGATTGTGTGTGGGTTTCACCGGACCTTCAGCGGACTTTTCCAGTCGCAAATCTAACGGACTTTAGATTTGGAACATGCTTCAAATCTTTACATCGTAACTCCGCCGGACCCAGAAATCTGCTCATCTGTATGCTAGTCCGACGGACAAAAACCCACGCTAGGGCAGCTATTGGCTACTGGCTATTAACTTCCTTATCTTAGTCCGGTGTACGTCATCACGTACGAATCCGTCGGACTTTGGTGTGATCGTGTGTAGGCAAGTCCAGTCGTTAGAAAGACTGTTGAAAGTTCACCAAAAGTCCGTCGAAAGTCTGTCGAAAGTCTATCGGATGGGCTGTCGGACTTGCAGATAGGCAGCCACGAGCGGCACAAGTCCAGCGCTATCTTCCACTCAAACTTGAAGTTCATATAATGACAGCATGCCTGGCCCCAGAGTATCTCCTCAGCAGATTGAAGGTGATCTGTAATAGAGTAAAATGGACACCAGAGGGCGCTTCTTATACCGCGTACACACGATCGGAATTTCCGAAAACAACACCGTGGATTTTTTTCTGAAGGATGTTGGCTCAAACTTGTCTTGCATACACACGGTCACACAAATGTTGTCGGAAATTCCGAACGTAAGAATGCGGTGACGTACAAGACGTGCGACGAGCCGAGAAAAAGGAAGTTCAATAGCCAGTGCGGCTCCTTCTGCTTGATTTCGAGCATGCGTGAGCTTTTGTGTGACGGACTTGTGAAGTTGGCGGAAAATTTGAGAACCTGCTCCCAAACATTTGTGGCCGGAAATTCCGACAGCAAATGTTCGATGGAGGATACACACGGTCGGACTTTCCGACAACAAGCTCACATCGAACATTTAACGTCGGAAAGTCCGACCGTGTGTACGTGGCATAAGTGTAGCCAGATAGTGTTTAATTAAAATATATATATATATATATATGTATATATATATGTGTGTATATATATATATATATATATATATATATATATATATATATATATATGTGTATATATATATATATATATATATATGTGTATATATATATATATATATATATATGTGTATATATATATATATATATATATATATGTGTATATATATATATATATATATATATGTGTATATATATATATATATATATATATGTGTATATATATATATATATATATATATGTGTATATATATATATATATATATATATGTGTATATATATATATATATATATATATATATATATATGTATATATATATATATATATATATATGTGTATATATATATATATATATATATATATATATATGTATATATATATATGTATATATATATATGTATATATATATATATATATGTATATATATATATATATATATATATAAAAACTGTAGAATTGCACTCACATTTATTAAGCTAAAAGAAGACATATCTTAAAACCAAGGGAAGTCATCTCGGGGACCAAGGATGAACTGCAGCAATCCAGGGAAGGGTAGAGAGAAGCTGCCTGCAGCATATAGAGTTCCAACAACTCCAGAGCCATTTGGACAGCATAAGAATGTTTCCAGATGATGTCAGATGTTGGGGCGTGGAAGGGAAGCGACTACACGTTTCAAGGTTGCAACGCCTCTTTCTCAAGCCTTGTCAACACACATTACACAGGCATGGCCCACTGTTGACACCATCAGGAAATATGACCTGAGAAATGCCATGTAGCCTTCGCTAAAGCGCATGTAGACAGCAAGAAGTGGGTACAAAGACACTGAAGGAAATCAGCAGCACTGAAATACAGCAAAAATTTGCAAACTAAGATTTTATTTGAAAAAAAAAAAAAAAGAAGAAAGAAAAAAAAACAGCAATTTTAATGATCCACGGGGATATAACAAATTAAATTTCATCTGGTTAGTGTTTATATCTACTTGAACCTATACAGATATACTGTAAAATTTAGTCCCAGCGTTTTCCATTGATGCTCAAAAAACAAAACAGATTTGTCTCTTAATCATCTGCTTTGTATCTGCTGTTAATTTTTAAAAATAGATGAACATCAGACACGGCACACTGAGGACAGCAGTAGCCAAAACAAGCTTAGAGCAGTGTCAGATCCACCTCTGTATCCAATTAGATCCTGTTATTACCCTGCTGTGCGTAATAATAAAATGCTCTAAGAATTCAACATGTTTCTATTCTGGGACATATAGCATTGTACATGTGTGCCGCAGGCATCGGGTGCTGTTCTCTGTGTCCCTGACTTTCCCAGGATCTTCGCTTCAGTGATGAATCAAAGAAAAAAACGGAACAGACATTGTTCCTAATTGGTTGTTTCCATTTCTGTTTTGAGTGATCCGAGGTCTCCACAAAACTTAAGGAAGCCGGTGTAATTTGGATGTAGAATTTGTGAGTGCCACTGCTGCCGGTGTTTTGGCACGGGAGGAAGAAACCCTCCCAGACATTCAATGCAGATAAATGGTGGGTTCAGTTTATGGTAGGTCTGTTATTAAAGTTCTCACATCCGGTGAATCAAAAGGGCAAAAACAAATTCCATAATTTATAAAGTATAACTTAAAGTTTCTGTATGACAGTCTAAACAAGTACCGAATCCAGTTACGATGTGATGTACAAGCCTCATAAAGTAACCAAAAAAAAAACTTCCTTCACCTTCCCTAACTGAGCTCCTTCATTTGTGTAGCACCCTTCTGGGCAGTTTGAACAGTTGGTTAGGTGCTGTCCGGGGTGGGAGGGTAAGAGTTAAAGCCATGATCGGTTTCATGGTCTTTTTGGCGGGCTTCTGTTTGGGTGTGTGTGTAAAATGACCCTGTAGTAAAATGCCCACTGTAGCCCAGAAGAACCAATGCAGGTTAGGCCTTCCATGTGAGCCAGCACTTGGAACCCAACGAGTTAATGGGACAACATGGAGGATGTGACAAGCACCACACTATGGTCCAGTCTCCCCACACCCTCCTAGCATATGATGCTGGGTAAATTTAGTTCCTGGCTGCTTCTTCTATCAAGGGAGCAGTAATTGTTTGGTCTGGTCTGTTCAGGGTTTCACAGGCTGGGAGTTTGATTGCTTCCCCCTGCTTCTAAGATATTTTTTTAGAGCTCAGAGTGGACGATTTCAAATAGCCAGCATAAAATTTGCTCCGGGTCTTAGCAATCCCTGGGGAAGTGTTTCCATATGGTGGCTGGAAAGCTGATAAACAATATGGAGCCCTGGAGAGATTGTCTTTCCCTAGAAAGTAGAGTTTCAAGCCTTAGGGGGCTAATGTCACTAAGGCAGCCTGCGGACTTTGTTGCTGTTCTGTGAGATCTCAGCGGTGGCAGAGTTAGGACCTGGAGGTGATCTGGAACTGACTGCAGGGCTTCACCAAAGGAATCTGGTCTAGAGATGGACTAGATCAGAGGAAACTTGAAGATGGCTGCTGTTCTGGGGACTTGTGAGTAATGATGCTGAATTGATTCCTGGTGACTGTGTCTGGTAAATACCAGAGGTTGCTTGGACTGAGACAGCTATCAAAGGGTCTCAAATTCTATCCATTCCCTGTCCTCACCAGTGTCCTGTTCTTAGAGCTTAGAGAAGAAGCGTGCCCTCCTGTACTGTGCAGTGTTCCTGAGATTGCATTGGGAACCAATAGCTGTGCAGTGATGCAGGGTAACCAGGTGCCAATTGTAACTTGCCTTATGGTCCCCGGCTGTGAGGCCTTAGGCTGTACAACATTCCAAGTTGCTTAAGAAGAAGATTGTCCCCTCACAGCCAATTGCTTACCGTTTGGAAGTATCCCATGTCATAACACCCACGCCCCCCCTCGCCACCCCCCCCCCATCTTTAAAAGTGAAGTTATTAAATTAAAGTGGAATTCCAGGCTATTGCCTAACAATGCTTAACCCCTACAGATCATTGTCATTCGGCTATAGCACGGACCTACTTTGCCGTGAGAGCGTCAATAGATGTCCTCCCGTGCTCGAGCGGTCTGCACGCCCCCTGCAGGAGGCGCGGTGCGCTCTGTGATCAGCAAGTCTATGAGTCTACGATCCCGACCCCTTATCACATGATCAGCTGTCAGCCATTGACAGCTGATCATGTGATGTAAACAGAGCCGGTAATCGGCTATTTTTTCTCCGCGCGCTGATAGTGTGAGGAGAATTTAAAAAAAGCCGATCACCGGTGGCTGTCAGAGAGACATTGGTCTTGATCAAGGAGAGCAGCCCCCGCCTCATCTGTGCCCACCTGCGCCACCTACCAGTGCACAACAGTGCCGCCTACCAGTGCCCACAGTGCCACCCATCAGTGCCCACAGTACCACCTATCAGTGCCCACAGTGCCACCTATTAGTGTCCACAGTGCCACCTATCATCGTCACCAATCAGTGCCTCATCACCAGTGCTGCCCATCAGTGTCACCTACCAGTGCCCATCAGTGCCACCTACCAGTGCCACCTATCAATGCCCATCAGTGCCATCTATCAGTGGTATCTATCAGTGCCACCTATCAGTTCCCATCAGTGCCGCCTCATTAGTGCCGTCTTATCAGTGGCCACCAGTGTCGCCTTATCTGTGCCTATCAGTGCCGCCTTATCTGTGCCTATCAGTGCCGCCTATCAGTGCCCACCAGTACAGCCTATCAGTGCCCATCAGTGCAGCCTCATCAGCACATATCAATGAAGGAGAAAAATTACCTATTTGCAAAATTTTATAACAAACTATGAAACATGTTTTTTTTTCTGTCTTTTTTTGTTTGTTTACCAAAAAATAAAAACTCCAGTAGTGAGTGACCAAAAGAAAGCTCTATTTGTGTGAAAAACATGATAAAAATTTCATTTGGGTACAGTGTAGCATGACCACGCAATTGTCATTCAAAATGTGACAGCGCTGAAAGCTGAAAATTGGCCTGGGCAGGAGGGGGGTTTAATTGCCCAGTAAGCAAGTGGTTAAATATGCTCACACCCCCCCTTCCAAATCCAATTCTAACTATCCTGTGAAGGGATGACGGTAATACTTACCTACTCTGAGGGTGCTCTGGTCCGATCATGTGATCAGCTCTCATACCCCATAGCAAATCTATGGGTGACATCACCTCCCAGGCATTTCTGCCATTGTCAGAGATCTCTCCTCTCCCCTGAATCCGGCCACTGGGAAGATTACGTGACGGAGCACCCTTAGAATAAGTAAGTACAAGCATCTTCTTTTCACAGGCTAGTTAGAACAGGGTTTAGGGGGTGGGAGCAGGTTTAAGCATAGTTGGGCAATAGCCTGGAATTCCATTTTAACCACTTCAATACCGGGCACTTTAACCCCCTTCCTGCCCGGGCCAATTTTCAGCTTTCAGCGCTGTCGCACTTTAAATAGCAACTGTGCGGTCATGCAACACTGTACCCACACGAAATTTGTGTAAATTTTTTTGAGACAGATAGAGCTAATTTTTGGTGGTACTTATTCACCACTGGGGTTTTTATTTTTTGCTAAACAAAAAAAGACTCAAAATTTTGAACAAAAAAAGTTTTTCTTAGTTTCTGTTATAAAATATTGTAAATAAGTAATTTTTTCTCCTTCACTGATGTGTGCTGATGAGGCTGCACTGACAGGCACTAATAGGATGCACTGATGGGCACTGATGAGGCTGCTCTGATGAGGTGGCACTAATATGCAGCACTGATGGGTACTGATAGGTGGCACTGATATGCAGTACTGATGGGCACTGATAGGCGGTGCTGATAGGGGGCTCTGGTGGGCACTGCTAGGCAGCACTGATGGGCACTGATAGTGACACCTATCCGTGCCACCTGATAGGCACTGTTAGGTGGCACTGATGGGCACTGATAGTTGGTACTGATAAGGAGGCACTGATGGGCACTGACAGGCATCACTGATGGGCACTGAAAGGTATTACTGATGGGCACTGACAGGCAGCACTGATCATCAGGACACTGATGATCATTGCCCTGATTGTCAGTGCAGATGTCCACGCTGAGAAATGTCGCTTATCGGCTCTCCTCTCCTCATACGCTGTCATTGTGAGGAGAAGAATACCGATAACTGCCATTTCCTGTTTACACTGTGATCAGCTATGATTGGACAAGGCTGATCACATGGTAAAGAGCCTCATAGGCTCTTTACTGTGACCGGTGATGCTCTGTGTCCTAGGAACACGGCGCACCACCAATCACCACGCAGCGCACCCCTGCGTCATCCCGCTCATCCGCCATTTTACTATACGGCGGGCAGGAAACAGTTAAATGCTAATATCCCTGCCCCCATATACATGCAAATATGAACACAAACACACTTGTTTGGTGCACGCGTTTATGACAATTTCACCACATATGATGGGTATCGCCACACACTTGGCCATCACTCACTGTTAACTTTATATTGATGAGCTTATAAAGGCTTTTAAAGTGTCGCCTATGGACAAATGTGGGTACCTTCGTTGTCATGGGTGCTCCCAATTTTTAGGCTAGACATATTTGGTATTTATTTATTCAATGTGACTGCATATTTAATATTTTACCAGAATCTGGATAATATTTTGCGTTTGTGTGCACTGATATTATTATATAAATATTATATTGTTTGGGGGTTTCAAATATACTTTAGGCCTAAAATGTGTATTGTAACAAATGTGCAAAAAAATGCAAAAAAAATTGGTTTATTTATTTGCTATTTTCACTTTTTTCATGCAATTTTTCATCTCAGTGCCGATGAGCCCCATCAGGCTCTTTCAGCTACTTCCTGTCTATATGCACTTGCTCCAACATTGGCTGCACACAATAGTGACAACGGTGGACTATGCCTGCCTAATGTGTGCCAGCATGGCTGCTTGATGTCACCATTATGGATGCATTTGTAATAATTCAGGAACACAATAGGTTTGTTTTTTTTTCACTGTGTTGTGTCCAGGTAAATTGAATGCACTATTTAAAATTCTCTTTTTTTTTAGCCAAGTGCGACCCTCACTGTCTGAAGAATACACTTCTTTTTTCTTTTTTTTTTTTTGGTACATACCCCACACAGGAAATGTGATTTTATATTAATATCTAACATAGAGCAAAGGTGTGAAACATTTATGAAAATGTAAGCAGATAGTCAGGACTCCTCCGCACAATCCTTCCTATCTCTGCCGTCACAATAATGTAAACATATCTTGTATCTGCATTAATTGCCTAGCTGCTATTTACCCCATCGCTAACAGCAGCAATAATTAAACGCAAATTGATTAGCACAAGTGCCAACATGTCTTAGTGGGATTTCTACAGATAGGTCACATTTTTATCTATTTTTAATTTTGAAAATGTAATTACTTTGGAACCAGCGTGCGAAGATCTTTAAATCAATGCAGTTCTCAAAATGAATTATACGGCAAAACCTCTTTCCGTTGGGAAAGCTGTGAACTTCACTGTCAGAGAGACGTTTTCATTGAAAGGGTTGGCTTCGGTTATTGAGACGGAGCTGATACATAGAGACTGGGTACTAAAGGGGACCTGCTAACTCCATACAACAGCACTTAAAGTGTGTGTAATTCCTACCAAATGGACTGCTTTTATTGGTTTGATAAGATCCTTATGTATACCTAATGCCAGGATTGCCTGGATAGGCACTATAATCACGAAAGTCAATGATAACTGAAACAATTTCCTATAAATGTGGGACTTTAAAGGTGCCTGGTAATGCAAAACATATACAATACTGTTAAAATCCAACTATTTATTATAAAATCATTCAAACATAGTCAGGGTTTTTTTGCTGCCAGAACGTGCCGGAATGCCGTTCCGCCACCCTCGGCAGCCCTCTCCTATGCAGCCTGTCACATAACACAGAAGCTGGTAGAGGAAATTTTCTATACCATTCACTTCCTCCAAATCGCACCGCAAGGTATCAGTTTCAGGTATCGGAGCATTTTCTCATGAAGACACTGGGCATCCGCACCAATACCGATAACGGTGAAAATGTCCAAATATATATATATATATATATATATATATATATATATATATATATATATATATATATATTTTTTTTTTTTTTTTTATAGACTAAAATCTAAAGCAAGGAAATACAGCAGAAAGGAAAGAAGGAAGAAAGGAAGAAAAAGAAATTCCACTTTTTTAATGAAAAAGTCCATTCTGTAAGATTCGGCCTGTGTCATTCTGTCACTATAATGAAAAACCTTTTTCATCTAGCTTGAAGAATACCCTGAATATCACAAGAGGTCAGAGATGAAGCAAATGAAGATGATATCAATGAGAAACCCAAGAGATATGTCTCATGATATCCACTGGCACTGCAATATTGAACATCGATGTCTATAAGAAAAGTGGAAATTCAATTAAGCTGGACATTCTTTGTATATTACATGAAAGGTCTACAGAGACAAAACTGACAATACAAAATAAATAATTGAAATGAAACTGAGCATTCACTTTCTGCATGTTGTTTTGTATAATTCATATTTATATCACGCAGTAAAGCCTTGTCTCAAATGACACAAACATGCTGTTACAGGATTTAACTTTCTGAATATTTCAAGGGTCTGCTACAATAACACAATCAAATAAAAATGGTTTCCTGTGAAGAAGGGTGCACCAGCACCAGCAGCTGCACAGACTCTTCCTTGGAGGTTGAGGATTGCTCTAACATCCCAGTCTTTTCTCAGGAGCATCGTTAGACGGGTGGCATTGCTCAGAGTAGGAATAAATTACATAAGGTGACCAAATGTCCCCGTTTTTTGGGAAAAGGCCTAGTTTTTAGAGTTCTGTGCCCACTGCAGTCTGTGATAGCTCTATGCGGACCATAGTCACTGCTGATCACCTGCTGTGTGGCCTGGCCTGCGGCCCGGGGGTTGGGGACCCCTGGTTTAGGGGACAAATTACCTAATGATATTGGGTACCATTGTATCATTTCACTTTTACTCTCAACTATACAACGTTGTGTCTGGTGCATAGAAAGTTACATTTCTATGTCCTCCTTTCATTGAAAATGGAACAATCATCTGATTAGTCTGTGAGGTTAGCAGGCTGGAATATGCTGTGTGGGTTGTGTAAAAAAAAAACCTTCTTTTTTCGTTCTCATCATATCAGAATCTGTGTACTTGTTGTTGTTGATGTTTTTACTTCCTCTAGTTCCTTCCAGTAAATGGATTCCATGAGTACAGTGCCTTGAAAAAATATTCATACCCCTTGAAATTGTGCACATTTTGTCATGTTACAACCAAAAGCGTAATTGTATTTTATTGGGATTTTATGTGATAGACCAACATAAAGTGCCAAATAATTGTGAGGTGGAAGGAAAATGAGAAATGGTTTTCAATTTTTTCACAAATAAATATGTGAAAAGTGTGGTGTGCATTTCTATAGAGCCCCCTTTACTCTGATACCCCTAACTAAAATCTAGTGGAACCAATTGCCTTCAGAAGTCACCTGATTAGTAAAAAGAGTCCACCTGTGTGTAATTTATTCTCAGTATAAATACTGTGTTCTGTTAAGCCCTCAGAGGTATGTTAGAGAACCTTGGTGAACAAACAGCATCATGAAGGCCAAGAAACACACCAGACAGGTCAGGGATAAAGTTGTGGAGAAGTTTGAAACAGGGCTAGGTATTAAAAAAATATTCCAAGCTTTAAACATCTCACAGAGCACTGTTCAATCCATCATCCGAAAATGGAAAGAGTATGGCACAACTGCAAACCTACCAAGACATGGCCGTCCACCTAAACTGACAGGCCGGGCAAGGAGAACATTCATCAGAGAAGCAGCAAAGAGGCCCATGGTAACTCTGGAGGAGCTGCAGAGATCCACAGCTCAGGTGGGAGAATCTGTCCACAGGACAACTATTAGTCGTGCACTCCACAAATCTGGCCTTTATGGAATAGAGGCAAGGAGAAAGTTATTGTTGAAAGAAAGCCATAAGAAGTCATGTTTGCAGTTTGCGAGAAGCCATGTAGAGGACTCAGTAAACATGTGGAAGAAGGTGCGCTGGTCAGATGAGACCAAAGTTTAACTTTTTGGCCTAAAAGCAAAACGCTATGTGTGGTGGAAAACTAACACTGCACATTACCCTGAGAACACTGTGAAACATGGTGGTGGCAGCATCATGTTGTGGCGATGCTTTTCTTCAGCAGGGACAGGGAAGCTGGTCAGAATTGATGGGAAGATGGATGAAGCCAAATACAGGACAATCTTAGAAGAAAACCTGTTATGCCCCGTACACACGGTCGGACTTTGTTCAGACATTCTGACAACAAAATCCTAGGATTTTTTCCAACGGATGTTGGCTCAAACTTGTCTTGCATACACACGGTCACACAAAGTTGTCGGAAAATCCGATCGTTCTAAACGCGGTGACGTAAAACACGTACATCGGGACTATAAACGGGGCAGTGGCCAATAGCTTTCATCTCTTTATTTATTCTGAGCATGCGTGGCACTTTGTCCGTCGGATTTGTGTACACACGATCGGAATTTCCGACAACGGATTTTGTTGTCGGAAAATTTTATCTCCTGCTCTCCAACTTTGTGTGTCGGAAAATCAGATGGAAAATGTCCGATGGAGCCCACACACGGTCGGAATTTCCGACAACACGCTCCGATCGGACATTTTCCATCGGAAAATCCGACCGTGTGTACGGGGCATAAGAGTCTGCAAAAGACTTGAGACTGGTGTGGAGGTTCACCTTTCAGCAGGACAACGACCCTAAACATACAGCCAGAGCTACAATGGAATGGTTTAGATCAAAGCATATTCATGTGTTAGAATGGCCCAGTCAAAGTCCAGACCTAAATCCAACTGAGAATCTGTGGCAAGACTTGGGAATTGCTGTTCACAGACGCTCTCCATCCAATCTGACAGAGCTTGAGATATTTTGCAAAGAAGAATGGGCAGAAATGTCACTCTCTAGATGTGCAAAGCTGGTAGAGACAGTCCCAAAAAGACTTGCAGCTGTAATTGCAGTGAAAGGTGGTTCTACAAAGTATTTACTCAGGGGGGCTGAATACAAATGCACGCCACACTTTTCACATATTTATTTGTAAAAAAAATTGAAAACCATTTATCATTTTCCTTCCACTTCATAATTATGTGCCACTTTGTGTTGGTCCATCACATAAAATCCAAATAAAATACATTTACGTTTTTGGTTGTAACATGACAAATTGTGGAAAATTAAAAGGGGTATGAATACTTTTTCGGGGCACTGCATATTGGATCTGATGTTCCAAAAATCATGTGCCCATTCCCCAGTGTGGGGTGATCCTTTAACTTAGCAGTACTGATACACTACTTGTTGGAAAGACTTCTGTGATATTGGATCTGATATCTTCAGTGATCACAAGTGTATCATCAGGATATTTGCACAGAAGAGAAAAATAGAAACAGTTATCTTTTAGGACTTTGAGGTATTGTGTGATAGGGGGCGCTAATATTGGGTGCTAAACCAATATTTTTACCATTAAAATAAATTATATATAATTAAAGCAGAGTTCCAGCCAAAAATGGAACTTCCGCTTTTCTGGTTCCTCCCCCCCTCCGGTGTCACATTTGGCAACTTTCAGGGGGGGGGAGGGGAAGCAGATACCTGTCTAATACAGGTATTTTGCTCCCACTTCCGGGCATAGATACCCAAGCCAACCGCGGGTATCTACGCCACTTCCGGCACCTTCTCCGCCCCCTCCCGCTGTCTTCTGGGAGACACACAGGTCCCAGGAGACAGCAGGGACCAGTGGGATAGCGCAGCGTGAGTCGCGCATGCGCAGTAGGGAACCAGGAAGTGAAGCCGCGAGGCTTCACTTCCTGATTCCCTTACCAAAGATGGCGGCGGCAGCACCCGAGAGCCGAGGGAGAGATCGGCTTCGGGGGGCCGACATCCCAGGCGCCCTGGACAGGTAAGTGTCCTTATTTTAGAAGTCAGCAGCTGCAGTATTTGTAGCTGCTGACTTAAAAAAAAAAAATCGCCGGAACTCCGCTTTAATAATATGCATTTGTGATTGAACAAACATATTAAAGTGCATAGTGCTTGATAGTGATACAATCAATCAAACGTAACAATTAATCAAAAATAAATAGTCCTTTAATGATGGTAATAGTGATGCAATCAGTGAAACAAATAATTCATCAATTCAAAGTCCATATGTCCTTTAGTGATGGGACACCAATTCATGCGCTGTCACCAAAAGCAAAATTTTATAAATATCACCCGATGTGTGTGAGTAAAATGCCTAATAGACACGACCTCTTTAACTAAAAAGAAGGTCAAAAGAGTCTGGTATTGTGGATCAATAGACTTGCTTGTGAACCAAGGGAGATGTGTCTGGAAACCTTTTCATTTATAACCTCCTCTCCACCACGATAGCCCATTTAGAAACTAAATATGAAAGGGACCATAGCGTAATACAGTTTATTTAAAAGATATAAAACAAATTCTAAAGTGGCTGCTTACATTTGGAGGTGCCTTTTTCCCGGCACTGGGGATATCAGCATAAATCACCAGACAGAAGTCTGCAGCCACCTGGCCTCCGCTCGGTGTTCGGCGTGCGTTTCCTCGCCATGGTGATAAGAAACCAGAAGTGGATACCCTGAAGTGACGTGACCAGAATGCGCCTCGACGTACGTTTCGTCTTACAACGTCTTCAGGAAAGAGCATGTGCAGGATGGCTACCCTCACTGTATTATATGGCCTTGCCAAGATAGACAGTTCAGGAGGGAAGGATCTGTCCATATAGTGTCAAAGAGCCTTTTTACACAATGCAGAGGATTAACCCCTTAAGATCCACAGCGAGTATAACAATCATGCTATTCTGCATATACAGACAGATTTTACTGTTGTGGGTTTAGTAACACTTTAATTATATAAAATTTACTTAGTGGTAAAAATATTGGTTTAGCACCCAATAATAGCACCACGATCACACAATACCCCAATCACTTTAACTGAGCACTTTGAACTTTGAGGGGAGCAGCTTCATGTATTATTTATTTGACATTATTATCTGTAGCACGAGGTCACTTCACTTATTTACCATCTTTTAGGACTTGTATACATGGGCACTAAAAGTTACTTAAAATTCTAAGAGGAGACTGCTCTCCCTAGGACCGCTTAATGGTGCAAAAAAACTAAATGTGCATACAAGCATATACCGTAACTCATAAATATGTTAATACAATAAAAATGCCTAATTTTACTTTTTAAATGTAAGTATATTTTAAACTTTTTTTAATAAACATTTTTGTGATATTCTAAACCAATACAACACCATGAGAGATTCTTCCATCTTTTACCCCGGCGAGGGGGTTTTATACAGAAGTCCTTAAAGGTTCAAGAGCACCGTTATTCATACAGAAATTTAAAAAAAATGTTCAGGACACCATTGGGGGACAAGAGATCATACGGATACACACGGAAATTCATATCAAAGCGAGTTCTGACCTTCTTTGAAAAAAGGGTCATACCTTTCTGGTGAGTGTGGTGTGAGCTTCACTAATGGATTGTTTTAAAGACACAGAGCACATTATTTATGGACTTTAATTTTACTGGTTTTCTATTGTATTAACATATTTATGAGTTATATGTTTGTATGCACAGTTAGTGTTTGGCACCATTGAGCATAGTCCTAGAAAGCACAGTCTTCTCTTAGAATTCTATTTTTCGAGCTTTCTTTAGCTTTAAAAGGTTCAGCTATGTTAATATATAGTTACACAGTTACATAGTTAGTAAGGTTGAATAAAGACACCAGTCCAATCTGAGTGAGTGTGGGTGCGTGTCTACAATTATCCCTATTTATTTAAAGTACCGTATATACTCGAGTATAAGCCGTCTCGAGTATAAGCCGAGGCACCTAATTTACCACAAAAAACTGGGAAAACTTATTGACTCGATTATAAGCCGAGGGTGAGAAATGCAGCAGCTACTGTAAGTGGAAAAAAGGGTCAACAATGCCCATCTGCAGCTGTATACCTCCGTGTGTCCATTGCAGCCTCCCTGTGCTGAACTGCAACCTCTCTGTGTCCATTGCAGCCTCCCTGTGCTGATCTGCAACCTCTCTGTGTCCATCCATTGCAACCTTCCTGTGCCGATCTGCATACCTGATCAGCGTGTCATGCAGTCAGACAACGACCATTCCAGTTTACAAAAGCCACGCCTCCTCCTCGTCTGTGATAGGCGGAACGCTCAGTTTCCCAGCAGTCAGTGTTCAGCCTATCACGGACATCCTCTCATCCTTGTCCGTAGGACGTCCATGATAGGCGGAACACTGAACACTGACTCACTGCTGGGAAACTGAGTGTTCCCCTATCACAGACGGGGACGAGGAGGAGGCGCGGCTTTTGTAGACTGGAATTGGAATTGGTGTTATTGTAGACTTGACTAAAAGTTACTTCACTTGGCTTTGAATGGTTTTTAAAACAACTCTGACTCTCACCCATGAAAGTGTCTTAGCATGTGAAGATATATATATACTAGTACAAGTGCTAGATACATATCTGCTCATGTGTAGGTAAGTTGAGTGCTATTCACATGGATGTAATCAATTGTATATATGGTACAAATACAAAAGATTAGTATACTTCATGCTATGCTGCTATTTGACCATTTCAAACTTCCTGAGGTCAGGATAGAATAGCCAAACTACCCAACTGTCCAGCTGATTTGTCAGCAAGCCTACATTATACCCATAAAGCAGCATCAGTAGGCCCAGAAGCCTTTCTTGTGTTTTTTCTGAGTTAAAAAATGTCTCATCCTACTTATTTCTTCGATGAGGTCCTCCAGGTCTGGGTCCATGTCAGGAGGATAAACAAGATGCCTGAAGTCAGGGGTGGACTGATAACTCATGGGGCCCCCAGACAATAGGAGATTATGGGGCCCCCCAGGCAATCAGAGATTATGGGGCCACACAGTATAAACACACACAGTATACAATCACACAGTATATACATACATGTACACACAGTATACACAGACAGATGTAAAAAAAACACAGAATTATACATACTGCCCCTGGTTTTACTGAGGCTGGCAACCCTGATGGGGCCCCCTAGTGGCCCAGGGCCCTCGGGCAGTGCCCGAGTCGCTCAATGGTCAGTCCGCCCCTGCCTGAAGTTCACCTCCCTCCTGTACCCTTCAGCGCTCCTTGCCCTAAATGGCTTACGTTCAGTGGTCAAGATGTAGGTGGTGACCTTCAGTGAAAACCAGTCAGCTATGAACCAGTAAAAGTCATTGTTGATAACCTGCCAATCAGAGAAAAGACACCATTAGGTAAATTGATCAATACAAAAAAGTAATTAAACCCGAATATGTCAAAGAAGCCCATGGAATTTAAAATCAGTTTTCATTTTACAAGCATTAGAGGGACAGTGAATACATTCTGATATACTAAATAGGTGAGGTCTAGTTATGGGTATGTACCCATTGGTTCTGGCTATTCCCGTGACAATATTATCATCATACAAACCTGCAACTGTCAAACCGTAATTTGCAATGCAGACATGCCCTTTTCTGTCCGCTAGAATTCTGTCAGACTTGACGTCCTTGCAAAGAGAAAAACTGTAATGCCGCATACACACGAGCGGACTTTCCAGCAGACTTGGTCCGGCAGACGATCGTGTGTGGGCTCCGACTGACTTTTTTTTCCCAAAAGTCAGACGGACCTAGAAATAAAACATGTTTCAAATCTTTCCGACGGACTTAAGTCCGGTCGAAAAGTACGCTAGTTTGTATGCTAGTCCGATGGACGAAAACCGACGCTAGGGCAGCTATTGGCTACTGGCTATCAAATTCCTTATTTTAGACCGGTCGTACGTCATCACGTACGAATCTGTCGGACCTTGGTGTGATCGTGTGTAGGCAAGTTCGCTCGTTCGCAAAGTCAGTCGGCAGTCCGCCGAAAGTCCGTCGGATAGACCGTTGGACCAGTCGGGTCAAAAAGTCTGCGCGTGTGTACGCGGCATTAGTGTCATATTCTGGCATGTGTATGTCAAGCAGATTTAGAGGGGTCACTTTACTGATAACAAATATTTTAATTATAGGTGGCTACTAGTGAAATATGTTTTCCATTAGCCTTATATCTGTGAAAAGTGGGAAGACATTAGGTACCCATTCATATGAATGCATGAATATATCTATTGGTGCTAGAGGGGTGGCTGGAGAGAGGGGGCGGCGCCTGTGGGCCCTCATGGACGCACTGCCACTGTACTCAGGTCTATAATATTCAGGGAATAATTCAGGGAAGCCTATCCCACACCCACATAACTGTCCCCGAGCCACCCCCCATCAAATCATTCTCTGCAGCTATTACCTTTTGTACCACCACCCCCTCTCTTTAGAATGTAAGCTCTACGAGCAGGGCCCTCCTGTACCTTTTGTATTGAACTGTACTGTAATTGTGTTGTCCCCCCTATACATTGTAAAGCGCTGCGTAAACTGTTGGCGCTATATAAATCGCGTATTATAATAATAATAATAGGGTATAATAGAATTGGTTACCTATGGAGAATGCCACTACTGTGAAGGAATTCACAGCCGCAAGATGTTTCCACCATTATGAATCTATAAATGAGAATGAATTTAGATTTAGAAGGTAATATGTTTCAAAGAAATTCACTTTAAATAGAAACATAACCCATGGACAGAGGCAGGAAGAACCTGGATCAATTTCATTAATGCCCCGTACACACGGTCGGATTTTCCGACGGAAAATGTGTGATAGGACCTTGTTGTGGGAAATTCCGACCGTTCCTAGGCTCCATCACAAATTTTCCATAGGAATTTCCAACACACAAAGTTTGAGAGCTTGCTATAAAATTTTCCGACAACAAAATCCATTGTCGGAATTTCCGATCGTGTGTACACAAATCCGACGCACAAAGTGCCACGCATGCTCAGAATAAATAAAGAGATGAAAGCTATTGGCTACTGGCCCGTTTATAGTCCCGACGTACGTGTTTTACGTCACCGCGTTCAGAATGATCGGATTTTCCGACAACTTTGTGTGACCGTGTGTATGCAAGGCAAGTTTGAGCCAACATCCGTCGGAAAAAATCCTAGGATTTTGTTGTCGGAATGTCCGATCAATGTCCGACCGTGTGTACGGGGCATAACAGTTCTAGCTGGGACTGGTGCAGTTTTTACCAGAAATTAGTCCCACATACAAGACTCCACTAGGAAAACCCAACTGTAGGATCCAGATTGCCCCATATTAAAGGATAGGCACCTGGCCACAGCTCATGTTTTCTGTTTTCCACCTTCATTTTCCCTTTCATGCTTTCTGCACTTGTTCTTTTTTACTTTCTCCTTTTTCTCACTACCAAGGACCTGATTCCTTTCCATCTTGGGACCAGACAATAAACAACACTTGCACATGACTTTTTACTCACTTTTTTGGGGGTGGGTTCAAGTTGTTATCAATATAATTTACACATTTTCAATACAATATTTATTTTTTTATTCACAATATCCCATACTGAGCATTTTATTTAATATTTTTAGAACCTGAGCCCTCACACACCACTAGTGTGGGCTTGAATGGAGGAGAAGATTTGGATGCCGCACACCGGATGTAGTCAAAAAACTTCACTTTATTGGAAAAATGGGATCATCAAAATAACAAGACTGTCATGCAGAAAGTACAGATAAGCTGACGCGTTTCGCACTCAGGACTGAGTGCTTACTCATAGCTCTCCACCAGTGTGGACAGATTCTTCCTTTCAATGGGGACCAGGTTATGCGTCCGATTTTCTCCTAGTGGGCTCTTACTTCAGCTCCCGGGACTGACATAATTGGCAGCCTGCAGTTTCCGGTCTCACGTGGTCTATGCTCCACCGTTGTGAGTATTTATTTGGAATGAGTGGTCACTCCTTCTCCTTCATTTTTAATTATACCTTTTCAAAATTAATATACATTAAAATTCATTTATCTTTTTTAGACTTTGGTGCACCTGCCCCTGAAGATTTTTTTTTTTTTTTACATAAAACGCACCTTGCACCTACTTTTTTATTATAGAAGAATTTTTCATATACAGAGACCAACAGACTATGTGCATTTCTAAGTGCTTTGTACTGATGTGTGATCATTGCTTCATTTCATATTATGGGTTGCTCTATTGCTACCAATGTGTTATAATACTGTTTGTTAATCATGATATTGTTCAGCCCATTTATCTGGGCATATACTATGATACTGTGTCAACATCTTTACAATAAATGTTTTTGCAAAACATTGACCGATCCTTTGGCCGCGCATACTCACCTAATGGAAAGTCCCAAAACCCTTTCTTTTTATATATATACAGGGATGGAGATGTGCGTACCTGCATGTCTCATTCAAAGTGTGTGAGAGCAATTTTCTGGCTTTCCAGGGCGCTGCCAGCACTGAGTATGTACTGTAAATGTAAAAACAGAAAGAAGAGCATAAATATTACTGTATATGCAACCTGATTGCATTACAGTAATAAATACAGATGCCTCCGTTGGATTTTAGAAGTAATTATTGTATAAAATTAGCTTTCTCTTCCATTTCAAACTTAGTGTAGCAGGTGTCCCTTATCTCCCGCAGCCATGCCAAGCTGACCGAAGCTTGCATCTCCCGCAGCCATGTAAAGCTGACCGAGGCTCTCACTAAAGGGAGAGAGTGCCTGTCAGAAGAACTTGCTTGTTCCAGGACATTCGTTTGGACCTTGACCGCAGGATTGGTGAGCGGGCACTTGCCCATCCGCAGGAAACAAGGACACTGCATACAGGCAGAATTACCTCACTTTTGCCCACACTTACTAGAATCTGGGTCTCATTAATGGCCTGTTAAGCAGTCACGGTGTCTATCTGGATACTGTCTGCATACCACAGTCACACTTTACAAAGCAAGAAGTTTAAGTGCACCAACTAATGTGGCTAGCCAAAGATCCAAGGACTCATTCTTTTTCCAAGGGACTAAAGTTACTGGTGCCATATAGGCATGCACACACATATTCAGGGCTCTGTTTATGTAGTGGGTGTGCAGGATAGTCTGAAATGGGAGTTAAGCCACTAAATGTTGATTTGGGTACAGTGTTTGTAGTTGGGCCTGTGGAGTCAGGGGACAGAAGAGAGAGGTCAGACATAAGAGAGGCTCATTCCTCTGCTCTCCTTTTGCCTGGACTCATAGAGCCAATATACGTGGAGGTAAGCAATCTGATATAAGTCGTCATTAATGATCGTATTGTTGAAGTGTTTGCCTCTGCTCTTGGGGTTATTCTTAGGTTTGGATTCCCCTGAAAGCAGCCTGAATAAAGTATTGAGCTATGCAAATGGAGTGAATAGTATTGAGCTATATTGCTCTTGGTCTTAGTTATTACTATTCAGCTGATTCCCTTGATATATATATACTATTACTGAGTGTTTCTTTTCCACAGAAAACCTTATAGTAAAGGCAATGTCTGTGTTTTATCATAATGTGTGTGTTTTTCCTTGGTCCTTGCACTTACACTAATGCCAGGTGTGCCAGAGGGGCCGAGACTGTTCTTGGGGTTGAGAGGCAGAGTACGCAACAAATATACTCAAGTAGCTCCTGCAGGGGTAGCGCTACAGTACATTAGTGATAACACTTGCCTGATGATGTCACTGTCAAAAGGTGAATAATTGAATATTAAATCAAACAAATTAACTTTGCGGACATACTCCATGACAAAACATGCCTAACCGAAGCTCCCGATCGCTGTTTGCGATCAGGAGTTTTTGGACCACTTGACTGCCGTGACAGCCAATCACGGCGATCATGTGCTCTTAAGCTCCACCTCATAAATCTCTTAAAGGGCCGGAAGGCGCCACCATTCCCAGCTCCATCCAGTTTCTTTTCAGTGTTTTCTTACATTCCTCAGTATGATAAGGAATGCAGAAGAAAAGGTGAGACAAGATGGTGGCAGAGGACCATGGCAAGTGGATTTCAGAAGAATGCAGCAGGTGATAATTCAGCCTACCAGTAGCTGAAGCAATTTTCGGTGGTTGGTACATATTGGCTAGTTTATCAGAGAGGGATTTGTTTTGTGGGCAGGGATAATAATCTAAATTATATTTGAGTAAATGAGCACTTAACTTTCCAATGCCTTTTTGTCCGAGCACGTAGTGCAATGTGAAGCTTGAGAGAGCAATTTTGATGTCAGAGCTTGGAGTTGTTATGTCATATCCAGTGGTCCTATACTCAGGGCTAAGATGCCCGAAAGGTCTTGGAAAGACACTCACCATGCTTAGGGTGGAGTCAGGGGTTACAGCCTCAGATGGTGGTGCAGGGCTTCCATGCCCTGAAGGTTTTGAAGAGACGTCAATGATGCTGGAGGTGCTATTAGCCCCATTCTGAGCCAAGGTGAACCTGATGGTTTTGGAGATGACTGATGCCAGAGCCCATCATCATCCCCAGATGGGCATTTAGTGACACTCACCTCAGCTTAGATGAGACAAGAAGAGCTGAAAGTCCCTGAAGGTCCTGAAATGACACTCAGCATGCTTAGGTTTGTGTCTGGGTTTCATGCCTCAGATGGAGGTGCAGGGCTGCAATGCCCTGAAGGTTTTGAAGGAACCTCCATCAGGCTAGAGGTCCTGATGCTAGTCCCAGCCTTAGCCAAAGTGGGACAGGTAAGGCTATGACGCCCTGAGGATTTCTGAGATGACTGGTGTTGGTAATAGTTATCTTCTGTAGGTATAAAACAGCCGCCAAAGCAATTCCACATTGTAGGAAATTGCAGAAACACAAGAGCCTCCTGTCTTGCAGGTTGCATGTAATTACTTTAACCTCTTCCCTCAGTAAAGCTCTCTTCTGCTTTATAATTAATCTGGAGTCCTTTCAATCCCTTCCACTTAATGAGGTTGTCACATAAATCATGTTAATGGCAAAAGTTGGTTGTTGCCCGTAGCAAACACTGAGCCTCCAGAGGTTTGAAAACGCATAAGGAATCTGATTAGTTGCTATAGTCAACAGGGCTGTTTATCTTTATCAGACATTTCATGTATATGGCCCTATGTTCCTTTCCTAGCGTAAAGGACAAGTACACAAACGTGTTGCTAATAGCAACCAGTCAGAGGTTCCATTTTTAACAACAAGGTTGGTTTTTATTGAGAAGACATCATGTAACAATCCATATACACACATTAAGCGCATATAAGCAACAGGAATGTACATAGTATATTTCCAGAATTAAAGTAACAGAAGGAGAAATTAACCAAAGTAAAATGTAATAATAGAAAAGGAAGTAGTTAATACATGTCAATAAGTTAGTACTACACATAGCTATCCATAGTTCCATGTTCTATAACATTAGGTTACAATATCTCTCACCCGGGGGGGGGGGGGGGGGATTATACCAGCATATGTTTTAATCTTCCTACTCTGAGTCGGTGCCTTACTCGTGAAATGGAAAGGGTATTAGAACTGTTCAGTCCAGGGCAACCATATCCGACTGAACTTCTGAGGGCAACCGCTGTTCTTGTATGTCATCTTATATAGGGGTAGTACAGTATTAACATTAGCATCCCATACGTCCACCCTTGGAGGGGACGGTGAGGCCCATTTCTTAAGGATTTCTTTCTTAGCATAAAACAACAGCAATGATATAAGTATTTTGGTATAACGAGGCCTCTGATCGTCCTCCTGGATGCCCAGTAGAGCCAGCTCCGGCGAAATCGGTAATGTAAGTTGCAAGCGGATATTAATACATTCAAAGACCGCTGACCAAAACTGCTTGATAAGAGGGCAGGACCAGAACATGTGTATGTAGGTACTATCAGTGGACTGGCATCTGGGACAGTTCGGTGACCTACCAGGGAAAATCTGGTGCAGTCTCTGTGGGGTGTAGTAAACACGATGCATAAACTTAGTTTGCAGCAGTTTATCTCTAGAGGATATCACCAACCTAGACCCATCCTCAAAACATTCCTCCCATGTCTCCCTGTCTAGGCTGGGAATGTCAACCTGCTACTTGGCCCAGAGGGTGTTCATTTTGGGGGAATCAGTTTCTAGTAGTGCAATATATAGAGTAGAAAGGGTCTTTTTAAGGGTTTCTTGTGCCAGAATTTCCTCAATGGGATCAGTTTTTTTTTTTTTTTTGCTTATAGACTAGGGGAATTGGGCCCTAGCAGCATGCCGCAGCTGGTAATATCTAAATATCATCCTCTCCGGGAGCCCATATTTCACGACTAAAGCCTGAAAGGGAAGGAGTGTCCCGGAGTGGAAAACATCCTGAAGGACCTTAATTCCAAATGGAGCCTATAATTGTGGGTCCGGGATTGTCCTGAAATGAGGGAGTGAAGGGTTCCCCCACAATGGGGAGAAGGGGAATTGCTGTCGTGGACCCAGGAATCGTTTCCTTGCCACTGACCACACTTTGAGTGTTGTTTTGGTGGGGCCTGGGAGTGAGGGGTATGCAGAAGAACCTCTGTATACCAGGTTACTCAGTTCTGTAAGAGAGCCGAGAATAGCGGCTTCCAAACATGTAGCCGCATTTGATCTGGGTGGCTCAAACCACCATCTCACAGTGACTAATACCGCTGCCCAATAATAAACCATAAGGTTGGGTAGAGCAAGACCCCCACAGTGAACCGGAAGCTGTAGAGTTGATCTAGCTAATCTGGGGGAGGACCTTTTCCATATAAACGAGCCAATGCACACGTCCAGTTCTTTAAACAAAGTGCCAGGCAACCAGACTGGGCAATTTCGAAACACATAATTGAGCCTAGGCAAATACAGCATTTTCAAAATGTTGATACGGCCCAACAAGTTAAGTGGTAATTCCTTCCATTTAATGCAATGCTCTTTCAGTCTTGTGATAATGGGCTGAAGATTGAGACGTCTAAAAGCCTGGAGGTCCCTACTCACTGTAATTCCAAGGTACTTAAATTCCTTAACCCACATCAACGAGGTCGATGGGATCTCCGCCTGGGTCTGAGAATCAATCGGGAAAATGACCGATTTGGACCAATTAATTTTCACCCCAGAGAACCTCCCAAATTCATCAGTGATTTTCAGTGCTGCTTGCAAGGAGGCTCGGCATCCTGCAAATACAGTAATGCATCATCCGCATACAGTGAAATTTTCTCCTCCAGAGGGCCAATTCTAAGCCCCCGTACCTCGCGTGATTCCCTTATTAGGATAGCTAATGGTTCAAGAGCCAGTGCAAACAAGCTAGGTGACAACGGGCACCCTTGCCTCGTGCCCCTCTGGAGGAGAAAATAGTCAGAAAGGGTGTCATTTGTACGTATCCTCGCCTTGTGGGATTTGTAAAGTAATGCTAGCCAAGTAAGAAATCTAGGGCCGAACCCAAAACGCCTCAAAACCTCCCACAAGTATCCCCATTCAACGGAGTCAAAAGCTTTCTCCGCGTCTAGGGAAGCTATTACTCTAGTACCTGTATTATCGTGGGCCGCATCAAGGTTAAGAAAAAGTCTGCGTAGATTGATGTTGGTACCTTTCCCCGGCATAAACCCCGTCTGGTCCTGGTGAACCAGATCTTCAATCACTGTGGCTAGTCGAAGGGCCAGGATTTTAGCCAATAACTTGGCATCTGCATTTATTAGAGATATGGGCCTGTAGGAGGCACACTCTTCGGGGTCCTTACCAGGTTTAGGCACCAACACCACCACTGCCTCGGACATGGAATCTGGAAGGGAGCCAGTAGTATAGAACTGCGAGAGGAGAGAAGTCAGTCTAGGAGCCAGCAGTTCCTGATACGATGTGTAGAACTCTATAGGTATACCATCCGGACCCGCAGCTTTTCCTGCCTGCATACAACCCATGGCCTTCTGAATCTCCTCTAATGTTATATCTCCCTCCAGTACTCTACTTTGGTCTATTGTTAGTGTAGGTAATGGTATGAGGTCTAAGTATGTATCCAGGTCAGTTGCGGTATAATTTACCCTGGAGGAGTACAGCTCCTGGTAAAACTGTAAGAACCGATTGCTAATTGTCTCAGGGGTGCTTAGGAGTGATCCATCCGCGTCCCGTAACCTGCCTATGTGAGTCGTTGCATATTGCCCCTTGGCCAACCACGCTAGAAGTGAGGTTCCATTTTTAATTTAGGGCTTGTTCACACTTGCGGCAGCCCTTACCGATCCTCTTAAAAGTGACCCGACGTGCATCGCTTTTTTTAGAGGGTGGTTGGGAGGAAGCTGGGAGGCACCTGTTTTAACCCTGAAAAACGTTCACCGCTGGACCACAACCACATTTAGAACATGTTGTTGCAGGGGGGGTTGCACTGTGGTCCTATTCACTGGACATTTTGATGTTGGTAATGAATGCTGAATGCAACCAATGCGACATGGGGTATCATTTTTGTGTACCACCCCCAACACAAGCGTGAGCTAGGAATTACAATGTGAAAAATGTGTTTAATTGTTAATAGGGTAGTGGGGGGAGAATACAGACTCTGGGACTGCTGACTTCTCCTTCTGAAGAGGCTAGTTGTCTGGCTGTTAACCTGATCCATTGGTTACTGTTCATTCTCAGCTACTGACTGGGAACAAGTTGGCGCAAAACTTCTGACTTAACCTGCTGCATGTAGCCAGGGGACTAGTATTTTCAGAAGGCGGTCAGCAATGGCAGCCTATATATTTTTCTTAGTGTAGGTTTAGTTTGAATTGGTAGTAAACTCTGTATTTTTATTTTTACCTACAGGTAAGCTTAAAAAAAAAAAGCTTACTGGTAAGTTGACGTAATATCCCCTAAACGTGCACCGGTAGGGAGCAGCAGCCGGTGACCTTACTGGTGCACACGTTCAGAAGGAATGGCATATCCGCATCGTTCCTTCAGAGCTCGGTGCTGCAGCCGTGATTCCCACAGTCTACGTCATCACGACTGGACCATTCAATCGGGCGCAGCCTGCAAACCTTGAAGTAAGATGGGGTGAAGATGGAAGCCTTTGCAGTGGCTAGCTTTATTTTAACCACTTGCCGACCAGCCGCCGTCATTATACTGCAGCAAGTTGGCTCTATTGCGCGAATCGGCGTAGCTCTACGTCAATTCGTGCAATAGATACAGTGGGCGCGTGCACGGTGCCGGACCCGATGTGCGTGACCGGCAGCCGCGATGTCCACTGCCCACCTGCGATCGCTCCACAGAGAGTCAGAACAAGGATCTGTCAATGTAAACAAACAGATCCCCTTTCTGATGGGAGGAGAGAGAGATCTGCTGTTCCTAGTGATCAGGAACAGCGATCTCTCTCCTCCTCCAGCCAGTACACTCCCCCCCATAGTTAGAAACACCTCCCAGGAAACACATTAAACCCCTTGATCACCACTAGTGCTGACCCCATCCCTGCCAGTGTCATTTATACAGTAATCAGTCACTGTCAATGTCACTGGTCCCAAAAAATTGTCAAAAGTGTCTGATGTGTCCACCAAATAGTCTCAGTCCCGCTAAAAATCGCTGATCACTGCCATTACTAGTAAAACAAAATAATAATAATAAAAATGCCATAAATCTATCCCCTATTTTGTAGACGCTATAACTTTTGCGAAAACCAACCATCATACGCTTATTGCGATTTTTTTTTACCAAAAATTTTTTTTTTGGGGGTGGGGGGGGGCGGGATATTTATTATAGCAAAAAGTAAATAATGTTGCTTTTTTTTTTTTCAAAATTGTTGCTATTTTTTTGTTTATAGCGCAAAAAAAATGCAGAGGTGATCAAATACCACCAAAAGAAAGCTCTATTTGTCGGAAAAAAAGAACACAAATTTTGTTTGGGTACAATGTCACACAACTGCGCAATTGTCAGTTAAAGCGACGCAGTGCCGTACTGCAAAAAATGGCCTGACCATTAAGGGGCTAAATCCTTCTAGCCTTTAAGTGGTTAAGGTAAGTCTTTCATAATGTGCTAGTATACAATGCATACTAGCACATTACAGGGTTGTTGTTTTTTTAAACCTTTACTACCGCTTTAAACCATTTGGGGGAATCATAGTATTCTGCTGTAGCATTAATCTCTAGTTAAGGTTTTTTAAAGCAAAACATGTGGACCCTGCAATTCAAGTTAGCCACCATGTCACTGGCTTTGTGTTGCCTGGAGGTGTTGAGAAGAGGATGGAGGCAAGGGCCGGTACAAGGGGTGGGCAGAAGGGGCGGATGCCCTGGGCGGGACCATTAACTGGAGGAAGGGGGGCACAGTAGAGGCCACGCTACAGGCCGCCTGTCCTGGGGCCGCTTTGATCTGTGGCTGCAGAGCTCCCCTCCCACCTCCTCCTCTTGTTTGTCGCACAGCGCCGGGAGCGGTGTGTGTCAGGGAGCTGGGTCTGTGTGTGTTTTCGGCAGCGCCGTAACAAGGTCCCACCCCCCTAGACCGGCTCATATGGTAACAGATTTAATCAGTGTTCCGCCTATCACACGAGCCGGTCTAGGGGGGCGAGACCTTGTTACGGCGCCGCCTAACACACACACAGACCCAGCTATGTGACACACAGTGCTGCTGGAGATGTCCACTGTGTGATCCAGGGCAGGCTATGGTGAGTCTGCATTCATAGGCAAAGTAAGGCTGCTATTATGGGCACAGAGAGGCTGCGATTATGGGCACAGTGAAGCGGCATTGATGGGCACAGAGAGGCTGCGATTATGGTCACAGAGAGGCTGCGATTATGGGCACAGTGAGGCGGCATTGATGGGCAAAGTGAGGCGGCATTGATGGTTACAGTGAGGCGGCATTGATGGGCACAGTGAGGCGACATTGATGGGCACAGTGAGGCTGCAATTATGGGCACAGAGAGGCTGCGATTATGGTCAGAGAGCGGCTGCATTGATGGTTACAGTGAGGCGGCATTGATGGGCACAGTGAGGCGACATTGATGGGCACAGTGAGACTGCAATTATGGGCACCGAGAGACTGCGATTATGGTCACAGAGAGGCTGCTATTATGGGCACAGAGAGGCTGCAATTATGGTCACAGAGAGGCTGCGATTATGGGCACAGTGAGGAAGCATTGATGGGCACAGTGAGGCAGCATTGATGGGCACAGTGAGGCGGCATTGATGGGCACAGTGAGGCTGCATTTATGGGCACAGAGAGGCTGTGATTATGGGCACAGAGAAAAAAAAGAGAACACCAAGATTTGAGTAAGAATACATATGACTCTTATATTAGGACAATATTTATTGATCTTAGAGTTCAACTTTAACCACTTGTGGACCCCCCAGCCGCAATGTACTGCAGACAGGCAGCCCATGCAGGTAAAGTGACACGTCCCTGTATGTCGCTACTTGCATCTGGGTTTAGGGTGCGTGCATGCCCCGCCCTCCAGCCGATACTTACTGCAATTGTACACTGTGGGAGACTATCAGCAAATTCCGGCCAATGATTCATGGCCGGTACCTGTTGATCGGCTGTGTGCAATAACAGCCCAGAGCTCTGTGCTGGCAATCAATACAGGGCTCTGTACAGAGGAAAGATCCCTGTTTCTTATCTCTGCAAAGCAGGAATAAGAAACAAAGAGATCTTTTAGTAAAAGCAGCACATAATACACACATTACACATTGTTAGGCACACATTTAACTCCTTGATCACCTGAGATGTTAACCCCTTCCCAGCCAGTGTCATTAGTACAGTATAGTATTAGCACTGATCACTGTATTAGTGTCAGTGGCAGTTAGTGAGTTCCCCCCAGCTTCAGTTAGTGTCAGATTGCCCTATTGTAGTCCCACTATAAGTCACTGTTCACCGCCATTACTAGTACAAAAATATATATATATATATATATATATATATATATATATATATATACACAATAATTTGTAGGCACTATAACTTTCACGGAAACCAATCAATATACACTTATTAGGATTGTTATTTTTAATCAAAGACATGTAGCAGAATACATTTTAGCCAAAGGTTATGAAGAAATTTGATTTTTTTATTTTTATTTTATTGGATATGTTTTATAGCAGAAAGTAAAAATATTGTTTTTATTTTCAAAATTTTTGGTCAAAATTTTTGGTCTTTTTTCAATGATGTCTCAAAAAAATAAAAAAATAAAAAAATCCAGTGATGATCAAATACCACCAAAAGAAAGCTCTATTTGTCTAAAAAACAGTTACATTTTGTTTGAGTACAACGTTGCATGACCGTGCTATTGCCAGGTAAAGTAACGCAGTGCTGAATAGCAAAAAATGGCCTGGTCCTGAGGGGGTAAAATCTTCCGGAGCTGAAGTGGTTAAATCTATTAGATCCCTTTTATCCTTTTATATTCCTTCTGGATACAATTAGGAACAGTATTAGTGTTCCGATGAACGCAGATGTAAATCTTCATTTTCAGCAGTAACGATAGAACGGGGAGGGGGGGGGGGTGTTATTTCTATGCTGTTCTTTTAATATCTCGTCTTTGCAATTCTATTGTTTTTCCTGAATGGCCAGTTCCAGTACATTGATCTTACTTTATACAGTTCTTGTCGTCCTCATACATTATCTTAATTTATTTTATTGAAAGGGACCATAGAAAATGCAGAACATTATCAGTCCACCAGGGTACACACTGCTTAGAATGGAATGTTCTCAGGTGTACCTATTCACCTACAAAGTCTCCCTGGGAATGATTCCACTCATCTGTTCTATGACTCAACCAGTCATTGTTCCATCAAAACAAAGACCACCGCGCCGTCCAATCCTCCAACAGTCTCACATTATCCATTAGACTTTTCTTTCTTCTTCCAGTGTGCAGCCAGGTGACAATCTTATCAAATCTCAAATCTGCTTCCTCTGTTATCTATCTATCTATCTATCTATCTATCTATCTATCTATCTATCTATCTATTCAAAAATCTATCTTTCTTTCTTTTTCCTTTCCCTTCATTTTATTTCCCTCCATGTCTATCCTATCTTCTTTCTTTCTTTCTTTCTTTCTTTCTTTCTTTCTTTCTTTCTTTCTTTCTTTCTTTCTTTCCCATCTATCTATCTATCTATCTATCTATCTATCTATCTATCTATCTATCTATCTATCTATCTATCTATCTATCTATCTATTTATTCAAAAATCTATCTTTCTTTCTTTTTCATTTCCCTTCATTTTATTTCCTTCCATGTCTATCCTATCTTCTTTCTTTCTTTCTTTCTTTCTTTCTTTCTTTCTTTCTTTCTTTCTTTCTTTCTTTCTTTCTTTCTTTCTTTCTTTCCATCTTTCTTTCTTTCTTTCTTTTTTTCCTTTCTATCTATCTATCTATCTATCTATCTATCTATCTATCTATCTATCTATCTATCTATCTATCTATCAATACTATACATACTATATGTACTGGCAAGCACATTTTTTTTGTGACTATACGGTTAATTTCCTCTAGATGGTGCATGTGTGCTTACTTGTTCATTTATTTCCCCCATCATGCATTATTACATTCTAGCTTCCTGTCTGTTTGTCTTGCAACTGAAAGAAGATTATCTGTGCCGTTTTCTTTATTTCTGTCTAGTTATGAGTTTCAAGTCATGTTTGTTTTAAATGTAACTCACTGTATGTCTGATGATTTGTCCTTCATATTTGTTCTCTTTATTCGGTTCTACGGTGTTGATGTAAGTGTCGGTGTAAGAACTTGATATGTACAATAATGATCAATGATACAAGAACCTCAGCCTTCTCATTGTGACTAAGGGCGGCATATTATAGAACAAGAGAACCTACCTAAGCTGTCCATTCCATTTGTATCCATTCAGGCACACCCTTGTTCTTCATAGTTTTTGGTAGATCCAAAGAGATTGCACAGTCAGATTGTAACGTGTGCGGAACTTTCTGCATGCCCCACACATTATAACTGGCTTTCCAATCTAATACTTCAAAACTGAAAGTTTCAAATATGAGAACACTGTCCTAGGCCTGGTCCTCATAAAGCTGCTTCAGTTTCACATCTGACCTCTTAGATCCCTGGACCACATTTTCTATATAAATCTTCGTCTTCTGTCTAATCATATATCCCCATTGTCAGCTATATTAGAAGACCTGGAACACAGAAGCAATAAGGTTGTTGGTAGAAATATATTTATTTCCAAGTTTTAACCCAGAGATCATTCTAAAAAGCAGTTGAAGCTTTGACCTCTAAAACTAGCATTGTAATCAATCCCGCTCTATAAGTCAGCTATTAATCACTTTCAAAACAGGCTCAGTTGACTTCTTGAAAGCTTTCAGACCTGGCAAAATATCTAAGCCAATGAGAACATGCCTGGGATTTTAAGTATGATGGCACGTGTCTCCCTGCATTAATGAACGTATTTAGTAGCTCTGAAATTCCAGGTAATTTATGTCTGTCGGCAACTTTCGCCTGTAAATTTAAATAGCATTTTAAGTTAGACCTTTGTTAGAGACACTCGAGGGTATGCTATAGAACAAAAGACCTTTTATATGCAGCAACCAATGGCGCCCAATAAGAAATTGGCATTTGGAATTTTATCGTTATCAGACTGGAGATTACTGGATCATCATTTACAGAGATGTGCCCAGGGCAGATAATTACGTTATTACCTCCTATCTCTATACATCAAAATGATTCCTAATAATTATGGCATGAAATTCATAATAATAATAATGGCCCATAATGTGACTCAGTGAAAATTACAGTGTTCCAATGGTGGAACTACCAGGGTCTCACTTACGACCGGGCCCTGGCGTTCTGCCACCATGGAGGCCCCTGCCCCCCCCCCCCCCCCCAGCATTAGGCATTCTGTAGCCCAGTGCCAGGACAAGTTCAGGTTACTTGCCTAACAGGGGCGCGCTAGCGTGGGCACACGGGACACCTGCCCTGTATTTCTTGCAGGGTGCCTGGGGTCCAACTTATGGTGATCGTCCCCTTTGTGGCAGCTGACATCTCTCCCAGATGACTATCTGCATACCTCACAGAAGAACTCACTGAAGCTGCCTCCTCCTCGGCTCTGATGTTCTCATGTACCCAGACAGGAAGGAGAAACATTGAACTGCAAGAGCCGTGCTGATGATCTGGGGTCTGCGTTTATGGATGTCTAGAGAGCAGAGGAACACATTAACTGGGGGGGGGGGGGGGGGGGGGGCGGAGGTAATAAGGATATACATCTGCAGGATTGATAGAGGGGTGGTAAGGGAATATGTGCTGGGGTGCTTTGGAGGGGGAGGGTTGGATTTGAAATTCACCCACCCCTCCTTCTACCACAAGTCCTCATCCCTCCCAAAGCACCTCCAGCACATATCCTTTTGGGGGAGTTGTTCTGGAGAAGATTAGGGGAGTGGAGAGAATTTGTTTCAGGATGGAGGGGACAGGGGTGTACCTACAGGGGTCACAGTGGGTCACAATTGCGACTGGGCCTCGTGCTCTAGGGGGCTTGTTTGGCCCCATGTAAACCTGGATAGGAATGTCGACAGAGGCAGTATATAGAGGAACAGATCTCTTCCATTTTCCTCCTGCAGTCTTTCAGTGGCTGCAGGAGGAAAATGAAGGGGATCAGTTCCTCTACATGCCGCCCCACTGCCCCTCTAATCTACCTTCTGCTTTGATCGAGGGTGTTCTCCAGGGTGATGAGTCAATGATCGATGATCCATACCGATCACTGACCCTGTTCATTCATAACTGAGGCATAGTAATCTGAGATTACTATGCTTCAGTTTGTGAATGAATGGGAATCTCTGTACAGATCAGTGGTAGCTGGTGCTCAATTTTCTTGGGGGCGCAGTAAACAAACCTGGCCTCACCCACACCCCTGTCGCTCGATCAATCGAGCGCCCATTCGATCGCCGCTCCGCTCGCCAGCCAGGCCGCCCACTAGCCCCGCACTTACCCCATGCAGGTCACGGAATTGGCGACTTCCCCCTTGCATCTCCTCCTGAGTCCCGGCGGTCACTTCTCCTCCCGGCCAATCGGGTCTTAGGACTCTCGGCCAATCCGGTCTCAGGACCCACTTCCTGATTGGCCGGGAGGAGAAACAGGAAGACATTAGCGAATATTCATTTGCTAATGTCACACAACTAGGTGGGCTCGGGGTGCAGTGCTCTGTGCCCTGAGCCCACCCTTGTTGAAGCCAATTAGAGCCTCAGAATCGAATCATGTGCTTTAAAAAAAAAAAAAAACATTGAAATCCATGCGTCTGGTGCCCTGCTTGGAGATTAGGGGTCGGGCGCATGGATTAGGGGGGTGGCTCCCCTGCGCCCCATATGAACGGCCGCCGAGGCTACAGAGATGGAAACTGACGGCTGTTTCTTTAATCTCCTCTCTCTGTCTCAAAGGTGAAAAATCATTGGTCTGTTTAGAGCCCTAATATCTCACCAAAGCCCCCATCGGGGCTCCTAAAAATTAAAAAAAAAAATAATGAAAAATAAAATTGTAAAATAAAATAAAGAAAGAAATAAAGTATAAATGAAATAAATAATAAATGATAAAAACAAATAAAAAAAAAAATTAACCACCCTTTGGTGGTGTAAGAATACAGTTTGTTTTCATCCTGAGCATAAAACCCTGTCCCCTGCCAGGATGCTGTAGTGAAGGACCCTTACTCTCTGTGTGGAAGGTCTCAATGCAGAGGTCCAACCTTCTGATTCAAAGCTAATGCTTTCCAATAAGTAAAGACCTAGTTCTGCAGCGAGACAACTGCTTCCACACAAAGAGCACAAGTCCTTCTCTGCAGCATGCTGGCAGGGGACAGGCTTTTTTTTTTCACGCTGTGGCTACTTTATGAAGAAAACAAACTGAAGGAAGTTTCACCCCTTTTATTTTCATGCACCTGGAATTTATTCAGCTGATTTGGACTGTGAAGTTCATTTGGGCTTTAGCTTTTAGCAGGTGTATGAAATATGATCATTTTTTCCACTAACTTTCCACAATTATTTATAACATGCATTCGATTGTTTCGGCAGCACTAATACAACCATTTGTTTCTCTGTGTAGCTCATATTAAAATGAAGGCTGTATTCTATTATACAAGCAAGCAGTAAGACAACCTCATGCTTCCCTTTAATTATAAATGTTGGACATATTCGGCAGCATTTATCTTCAATACAATTACCTGTGATTACCTTACCCGCCATTTGCCACCAACATTTCCCATTATATTCAATACGCAGAAGGCACAAAATAACAAGTTCCTTCCATGACCCCAGTGGGATGCTTATCCCTCTTATGAGAGCACACACACACTATATTTAGTACTTTATCAGCATGAATGGCTATTGCTTTCCTCTCTTAACAATAAAAACAATATGATGTGTTGACACTTAATACCGCGTTGTGTTACTCTGGTAAGTGGCGACTTGTGGATTGTGATTTCTTTATGTTTTTGCATTTTTTTTGTTGTAAGTATTATGCATACTATTCAAGTGTATTTATGTGAACTAGAACTTCGGGCAGGAAAACAAAGAAAGTTCAAGAGCTTCTGTAAAGGTAAAAAAAATAGTTCCCCAAAAAATCCACTCAGGATTAGTGGCGCCTGGTGGTATATTTTTTTTTTGGGGGGGTGGCAAACAATAACCCCCCCACCCCGGTCAGTCAGACAGTCCTCCCACTTACCCCATCTAGGTCTCGAGCAATGCTTCCTCCAGGCGGGGGGTGGTGGCTTCCTCCTCAGCGACAAATAAAATTGCTTCTCTTCTCGGCCAATTGGGTGACGGGTTATGCTTCCTGATTGGCCAGGAGGAGAGTCAGGAAGACAATAGCGAATATTAACAATATGTCACACAACTGGGTGGGCTTGGGGCACAGTGCTCTGCGCCCCGGGCCCACCCTTTTTTGAAGCCTATTAGAGCCTCAGGCTCTAATCACGTGCTTCTAAAAAAAAAAATAAAAAAACTCAATTGGAATCCATGCGTCTGGTGCCCTGCATGTAGATTAGGGGGCCAGATGCATGGATGGGCCGCCACTGCTCAGGATTTAAAGAACTACAGTAGGTCTCGGTTCAGATATTTATGTTTGAGAGGAATAGTAAATCACAGATACAATGTGTGGATTGGGCTATTAACCACTTGCGGACCGCCCACTATACAAATACTGCAGCAGGGTGGCCACTCTGTGACAGACCATGTACCTAATATGTGATCTGACACTTCCGGGTCTGGGGCGCGCGTGCACGCTGTCGGCGACCTGCTCCCGCTGTGGCGGGTGCCGCGGACTCGATATCTGCCGGTGTTCTAACGAATAGTGCAGATCGTCAGATAATGCCTCCTGATCTCTTGATCAGCTGGAGTGATGTCAAAAGTGCGCATGCGCAGATCGTCAGAGGCATTATCCGACGATCAGCAAAGCGCAGAGGGAGAATGTAATTGTCACATGCGTGAGACATCACTGGTCACGTCACAGGCGGAAGACGATCTGCACTATTCGACAGAACACTGTGCTTTGCTGATCTTCCAATAATGCCCCTGAAATCTGTGAAAGCAGTGTTGTCATCACGCCAGCTGATCACGAGATCAGCTGCAGTGACGTTATGTCCTGCGCATGCACAGATCGTCAGAGGCATTTTTCGAGGAGATGCACTATTCGACAGAACACCTGAACCCACCAATTAGACAGTACATAGACAGAACGGCAATCTGCCTATGTAAACAAGGCAGATTGCCATTCTGTCAGAAGGGAAGGTATTGATCTTGTGTTCCTGCAAAGCAGGAATGTGGATCAATGCTTTTCCCTAGTCAATTCGCTTCCCCACAGTGAGAAAGCAGAGGCTAGACACACAGTTAAAGAGGAAGTAAAACTTCCTCTTTTGCTCCCCACAAGGCCTGCAAATGAAAAGCATAATGGGCTAGTATGCATTGCATACTAGCCCATTATATGACACTTATCTGCAAACAAAGCCCGCGCTGTCCCCTGAGCAGGCCGCGTCCATCTTTGCCCCTCTTTCTTCCGGGGGCCACGGACTCCGGCTCTGTGACTGGCCGGAGTCGTATGCGCACGGGAGCCATCAGTCACGGCACGCGCTGGGGGAAGAAACAGCACAACGGTCCGTTTCTTCACAGCGAAAGCGCCGATGACAACAATGGCAACGCCAACGGCACACGTTTAGGAGATATTTCCACTACCTATAGGTAAGCCTTATTATAGGCTTACCTATAGGTAAAAGTCACCAAAAGGCTTTACAACCACTTTAACCCATTGATCACTTCTTATGTTAACCCCTTCCCAGCCAGTGTCATTAGTACAGTGATAGTGTCAGTTAGTGTCCGATTTGTCCGCCGCAATATTGCAGACCCGCTATAAGTCGCTGATCGCAGCCATTACTAGTAAAATAAACAAATAAAATGATCCCATAGTTTGTAGACGCTATAACTTTTGCGCAAACCAATCAATATGCGCCTATTGGGATTTTTTTTTTTTACCACAAAAAAAGAGGAAAGTGCACCAAAAATAAGCCACGTCCATAAATCATTGAGGATACAAAATAAGGTAGTACTGAGTATTACCAGGGAGGCGGACTTTTTAGGCTAGGGAACAGTGGCGAAGATATAGCAGTATAAAAAATATAAATTTATTGAAAAAAATTTTTTTACCAAAAATATGTAGCAGAATACATATTGGCCTAAACTGTTAAAGAAATTAGATTTTTTTTAATATTTTATTATTGAATGTGTTTTATAGCAGAAAGTAAAAAAAAATATTATTTTTTTCAAAATTGTCAGTATTTTTTTGTTTATAGCGCAAAAAATAAAAAGGTGATCAAATACAACCATAATAAAGCTCTATTTGTGGGGAAAAAAAGGGACAAAAATGTTATTTGGGTACAGTGTTGCGTGACCAGTGTCATCCTTATACCTGTATCCTGATTCGGGTGTTGTGCTCTATGGATGCCGTTATTATTGTTTTGTGAAATATCAATAAAATTTACCCTTTAAAAAAAAAGTAACGCAGTGTCGTATCGCAACAAATGGCCTGGTCATAAAGGAGGGTAAATCTTACGGAGGTCAAGTGGTTAAATATACACTTATTGAGGCACCATCCCTATTAAAATAATTGGATCAAAAAACAATTTTCCTCAAGCCCCCAAACTGTTTATTACAGAAGATTTAAAAAAAATAATGATAAAATGTGTGTAATAGACACCATATTAACAAGAAAATATCCCTTGAGCTACACATCCTTACAAATCCACTAGGAAAGACTATGTGGCGGTCTCCGGCCAAGCTCTGGCCAGGCCATGCCCCCAACGCGTTTCACTCGGGCTGAGACTGCCACATACTCTTTTATAGCAGATTTGTAGCGATGTGAAGCTCAAGAAATCTTTTCTTAACTACATGTTGACATCTGGAGCCGAGACTAGCTCCGTTCCCAGTGATGGGGCACTATTCCTTCCACTGACACCAGTGATGGGGCACTATTCCTCCCACTGACACCAGTGATGGGGCACTATTCCTCCCACTGACACCAGTGATGGGGCACTATTCCTCCCACTGACACCAGTGGTGGGATGCTGTTCCTCCCACTGATACCAACAATGGGTCACTCTTACTCCGACTAAAACCAATGATGGAGCATGGTTTATTCTCACTGACGCTGGGGCATTTTCTTCTTCCAATGGCCACTGTCTGGCCCTAAAGTCTAAAGAACAGTAAACTGGCCCTTTGTTTAAAAAGTTTGGAGGTCCCTGGTCTAGACTGTACAATTGACATAGTAAAGTCATGCTGGATCAACGCATTTCGCTTGCTTTTCTTACTCAGAATTGCTGCCGGTGTACAAAAAATGATATAAAAGCAATCATAGGTATAATAAGGATAACACAAATCCATATATGTTGCAAAGACATTCATTACTAACATCTACCCATCAAGAACTAAAGAGGAATAATGAACAGAAAACAAAAACAAAAACACCCCTAAACTTACCTATTCCCTATCCCTATCTAATCTTAATTCTTGCACAATTTAAAGTGATTGTAAGGGTATTTTTTTTTTTAATAACAAACATATCATACTTACCTCCACTGTGCAGCTCATTTTGCACAGAGTGGCCCCGAACCTTGAATTCTGGGGTCCCCCAGTGGCTCTCGCGGCTCCTCCCCACATCAGATAACCCCCTAGGAGAAGTGCTCTCCTGGGGGATTACCTTGCGGGCCCGTTCCCGAGTCCAGCATTCGGCGTCCATAGAGGCCGAATACAAGACTTGGCCCCGCCCCCCCGATGCCCGTGTCATTGGATTTGATTGACAGCAGCGGGAGCCAATGGCTGTGCTGCTATCAATCTATCAAATCAAGAGCCAGGAGCCTGTGGAGAGGGAGACAGCGCGTCCCCGTCAACTAAATGAAGGGGTTCAGGTAAGTAAAACGGGGCGCCTGGGGGGTCGGTGACTGCCAGGTGTTTTTTCACCTTAATGCATAGGATGCATTAAGGTGAAAAAACACAAACCTTTACAACCCCTTTAAGTCTGGTAACATATTGCTCCTCCACCATTATGGGGCTTGAGGAAAAAATAGTTTTAATCTGAATAGTAAATCACATCTATAAGGATAAATGTTTTCTGCATCAAAAATGCACAGACAGTAGGTTACATAGATTCCAATGGCAACGTTCACACCAGGGCCGGTACAAGGGGGGGGAGGAAGGGGCGGATGCCCTGAGCGGGACCATTTAATGGAGGAAGAGGGGCACAATAGAAGCGCCAGTGAACCGGTGTTGTAAAAATTCCTGCTGCCTATGCAGAGTTTACAACACCGGCCGCACGAAAATTGATCATTTTTAACATGTGCCGAGTGCGCTCCTGCACCCGGCACAAGCCTGAGACCAGCCCGCCCCGCCTCTCACTTCCCTATCAGGGTTTCTATCCTGCATTGGAGGATCTACCCGTCAATCGCCGACAGCTGGCGCCTGACGGGTAGATCGAGATGCATGCAGAGCACCGCTGGATGTGCCGCTGATGTGCCATATGCCCCCGTGCCCTGATGTGCTTCATGCCCTGATGTGCTCCGTGCCCTGATGTGCCCCATGCCCTGATGTGCCATGTGCCCTGATGTGCCCCATGCCCTGATGTGCCATGTGCCCTGATGTGCTCCTTACCCTGATGTGCCCCGTGCCCTGATGTGCTCCGTGCCCTGATGTGCTCCATGCCCTGATGTACCCCATGCCCTGATGTGCTCCGTGCCCTGATGTGCTCCATGCCCTGATGTGCTCCGTGCCCTGATGTTCTATGTGCCCTGATGTGCCCTGTACCCTGATGTGCTGTGCCCTGTACCGTGATGTGTTGTGCCCTGATGTGCTCTGTACCCTGATGTGCTGTGCCCTGATGTGCCCCGTGCCCTGGTGTGCTATGTGCCCCGTGCTCTGATGTGCTATGTGCCCGGATGTGCCCTAATGTGCTATGTGCCCTGATGTCCTATGTGCTCCGATGTGCCTTGTGCCCCGATGTGCCTTAATGTTGTGTGCCCCGATGTACTGTGACCTGATGTGCTGGGCTCTGTACCCTAATGTGCTGTGCCCTGATGTGCTGTACCTTGATGTGGCCTGGTGTGCTGTACCCTGATGTACTGTGACCTGTGCCCTGATGTGCTGGGTTCTGTACCCTGATGTACTGTGACCTGTACCCTGATATGCTGGGCTCTGTACCCTGATGTACTGTGACTTGTGCCCTGATGTGCTGTGCCCTGATGTGCCCTGATGTGCAGTGCCCTGATGTGCTGTGCCCTGATGTACTGTGACCTGTGCCCTGATGTGCTGTGCCCTTATGTGCTGTGCCCTGATGTACTGTGACCTGTGCCCGGATGTGCTGTGTCCTGATGTGCTGTGCCCTGATGTACTGTGACCTGTGCCCTGATGTGCTGTGTCCTGTCGCTCCGATTAGAACGGTATCATTGTACTGAATGGGGCGTGACAAGTTTCCCCAGTGTGAACCGCGCCTAAGTCACTGATTGCCGCCAATACTAGTATTTAACAAATTCCCAGTATAGATCCCATTGTCTGTAGGCGTTGTAGCTTTCACAGCGGCGGGGGGGGGGGGGGGGGGCAGTTTTCCATCTTTGCCCTGGGCACCAGATGACCTTGTCCCGGCACTGGTTCACACCATTGCAGTGGGGTCCAGTGCAGTCAACAAAAGCAGAATATGCTACATTTTTTCTGCTGGGTGATGGGCACTGGTGAGGCTACGCTGATGGCCACTGATCAGGCTGCATTGATCCGGCCCCTCAACAGCCGGAGGGACAGTGAACTGGCCCCCTGTTTAAAAAGTTTGAGGACCCCTGCAGTAGATCCTGCCTTTGCGATGAAAGGAGAAGTAGCATATTATTGAGCTCAGCTCTCCGTCACTCTACTCTCTCCTCCTAGCAGCATAAACCTTGTTAGCGCAGGATATTGTATCATAATAAACTGGTTCCTTGCCCTGCTTCTTCCTTCTCCAGTTTGAGCTCTGCAACACAGGGACCCCAAGAGGCTAAATTCAAGTACTTAAAGTGCTTGTATTTCAAATTTTCAAATATACATTTAATGGTGTAATAATGAACACAGAGCTACATGAATGTGCTCTTTTTACATGCCTGTAGTTCAGCTTTAAGATCACAAATCATGTCTATAGGTAATCTATAATTCGTGATTCGCATGCACAAACTCAAATAATAATACTTACACATTAATTTCATTTATACTGCATAATAAACCAAATTCATAGAGTAAACTCAACAGTACATTCAGTCAGCTGTATCAGGAATTAATTATGATAACATTCATCATCTTAAAATGTTTATCCTTGTACAGTTATGGGGCACTGTAATTGAATTAATATGTAAATTCAGTGCGGGGATTTGGTGCTGCTTATTCAATATGCAGTAACTGGGGTTAAACGTTATCCAAAATCCATTCAACAGCTGTTAAAGAGGAACGCCCTGATGGGTTTTACTTCCTCTTTGTTTCCCTGCAAAGGTAAAGCATAATAGGCTACTATGCATCGCATAGTAGCCCATTATGTGTCACTTACCTGAAACCGAAGCCTGCGATGTCACCGCTGTCCCCACTAGCAGCGAGCATCCATCTTCTACCTGACCTTAGCTTGGTTTTAAAAGAGCCCCTAATTTTCCTCTTCATAATTATCATTATTATTATTATACAGGATTTATATAGCGCCAACAGTTTGCGCAGCGCTTTACAACATGAAGGCAGACGTCAGCGAGGTGGACGCTCAGTCGGTTGTAGACCAGACATTCGAGGAGTTAGGAAAAGAAGGCGAGCAAGGAGATGGGGCGTAGGTTGTTAAGATTGGATGGGTCCAGTGAGGGCTTTTTAAGTATGGGTCTGACAAGTGCATGTTTTAGAGGGTTAGGGAAGATGACAGAAGAGAGGGAGAGGTTGTAGATGTGGGTTAGAGAGTGTAGCATAGGGCCAGAGGGTGAACGTAGCATTTGTGAGGGAACAGGATCCAGAGGGCAGGTGGTAAGGTGGACATTAGTAAGTAGTTTAGCAACCTCGTCTATAGTGGTGGGGTTAAAAGAGGGAAGTAATGATTGTGCCTGTGGGCAAGAAGTGTAAAGCGTGGAGGGTATCGGAACAATAGAGATCTCCTCACGAATTGTATCAATCTTCTGTTTGAAGTGATTGTGGAGGACAAAGTAGAGAGTTGAAGGCAGAGAAGAGTTGATGGGGATGATAAGTTGCTAATGAGAGTGATAAAATAGGTCTGCTTGGCAGTGAGGAGGCTGGAATTGTATTTTTGGAGGGCAGATTTATATTGGTTGAAATCTCTCTGAGACTTATGCCCTGTACACGCGGTCGGACATTGATCGGACATTCCGACAACAAAATCCATGGATTTTTTCTGATGGATGTTGGCTCGAACTTGTCTTGCATACACACGGTCACACAAAGTTGTGGGAAAATCCGATCGTTCTGAACGCGGTGACGTAAAACAAGTACATCGGGACTATAAACAGGGCAGTAGCCAATAGCTTTCGTTTCTTAATTTATTCTGAGCATGCGTGGCACTTTGTGTGTCGGATTTGTGTACACACAATCGGAATTTCCGACAACGGATTTTGTTGTCGGAAAATTTTATAGCCTGCTCTCAAACTTTGTGTGTCGGAAATTCCTATGTGTGATGGAGCCTACACACGGTCAGAATTTCCGACAACAAGGTCCTATCACACATTTTCCATCGGAAAATCCTATAGTGTGTACAGGGCATTAGTCTTACGCCACAGGCGCTCATGAGCACGACTACGTTTTTTCAGACTTCTAGTATCATCTGTTTGCCAAGGTTGAAGGGGTCGGGGCCTGATTCTGTGTGTAGTGAGGGGGGCCAGTGAGGCTAGAAGTGAGGCTTTATAGACAGAAGTGGCTAGGTTGGTGCAGGATAGGGGTGAGATTTTGTCATAGAGGTTGTCGATAGCAGAGTAGAGAAGAGAGGGGGTGAGATGCCGTAGGTTTCTGCGGGTAACTTTTAGGCGGTTGGAGGGAGAGGAGGTGGAGGAGAGGGAGAGAGTGAAACTAATAAGTTGGTGATCAGAGAGAGGGAATGGATAGTTAGAGAGGTTGCATAGAGTGCAAAGGTGAGAGAAAACTAGGTCAAGGGTATTGCCTTCGAAGTGAGTAAGAGCGAGTATCCACTGCTTCAGGTCAAAGGAGGATGTTAGGCTGAGAAGTTTGGAAGCAGCAGGAGTGTTAGTATTAATAGGGATGTTGAAGTCCCCGAGAATGATTGTGGGTATTTCAGAAGAAAGAAAGTAGGGTAGCCAGGCAGAGAAGTCATCAAGAAAGGTTGATACTGGTCCAGGGGACCTGTAGATCACAGCTATCCTTAGAGAAACTGGAGTGAAAAGACGAATACAGTGTGCTTCGAAAGAGGAGAGTGACAGAGAGGGAGGTGGGTGCAGTACCTGAAAGGTGCTATGTGGGGCTAGAAGGATTCCGACACCTCCTCCCTTACGTCCACTGGATCTGGGGGAGTGAGTTCAGAGAAGACCACCATGGGATAGGGCAGCAGAAGACGCAGTGTCGAATTTGTGGAGCCAGGTTTCGGTAATGGCGAGTAGGTTAAATGAGTTGGCAATAAAGAGGTCATGGAGAGAGGTGAGTTTGTTGCAGACAGAGCGGGAGTTCCACAGGGCACAAGAGAAAGGGAGTCTGGTCTTGGTAAGAATAGAAATGGGAACTAAATTGTGTTGATTGCGGCTGCTACCAGAGGGTGCAGGGTGACGGCTGCATGGGGTACAGTTAAATGATGGAGGCCCAGGGTTTGGGGATATATCTCCAGAGGTTAGGAGAAGCAGGATAGTGAGGGAGGTAATATGTAAGTGGGATTTATATGAAGGGACATGGCCCAGAGTCTTGGAGATTTTTAGTGTTTGTGGATTTAGAATTAGCAGGAGTTGGTGTGTGCAGTAATAAGGAGAGGACAGAAGGGAGGGTGATTGAGATATATATATATATATATATATATATATATATATATATATATATATATATATATATATATATATATATATATATATATATATATATATATATATATATATACATATGCTGTGGGGGGGAGAAGAGGGGTGAAGGAGAGAGAGTTTAAGGATAGAGGACACAGCTGTCAAAAGGAGTGGTAGAGAGGGCATTTTACAAGGAGAAGGAGCAAACAAGGTCACCTGATGTCTGTCTGGTGTTTTTCAAAGTATTTTCTTGTGTTCATTTGCTTTGTGCATTCGCTGAAGTGCAGAGTCAGAAGTGCTCCCACTTATAGAAACAGCCCCACTTTGAGAAAAAGCGTGCCCCCTGCAAATGCTTCCCACAAAAGAAGCTTATATTTATACTGATAGGGCTGGGGTGTGGGCGGATTTCAATTAGAAATCAGGAGGTAATAAAGCTTGGCTGGTTAATAGGGAAAAATTCTTACTTCAGAAACAGACTAGCAAGAGGGCACTAAAGTTAAACGGGCCATAATTTTGGGTAAGACAAGGGAGATAATAAAGCATTGTAATGTGGACAGGTCTGCAGACTGTTAACCACTTCAGCCCCGGAACATTTTACCCCCTTCCTGACCAGAGCACTTTTTACAATTCGGCACTGCGTCGCTTTAACTGCTAATTGCGCGGTCATGCAATGCTGTACCCAAATGAAATTTGCGTCCTTTTCTTCCCACAAATAGAGCTTTCTTTTGATGGTATTTGATCACCTCTGCCATTTTTATTTTTTGCGCTATAAACGGAAAAAGACCGAAAATTTTGAAAAAAAATGATAATTTCTAATTTTTGTTATAAAAAAAATCCAATAAACTAAATTTTAGTCATACATTTAGGCCAAAATGTATTCGGCCACATGTCTTTGGTAAAAAAAATGTCAATAAGCGTATATTTATTGGTTTGCGCAAAAGTTATAGCGTCTACAAACTAGGGTACATTTTCTGTAATTTACACAGCTTTTAGTTTATGACTGCCTATGTCATTTCTTGAGGTGCTAAAATGGCAGGGCAGTACAAAACCCCCCCAAATGACCCCATTTTGGAAAGTAGACACCCCAAGGAAATTGCTGAGAGGCATGTTGAACCCATTGAATATTTATTTTTTTTGTCCCAAGTGATTGAATAATGACAAAAAAAAAAAAAAAAAAAATTTACAAAAAGTTGTCACTAAATGATATATTGCTCACACAGGCCATGGGCATATGTGGAATTGCACCCCAAAATACATTTAGCTGCTTCTCCTGAGTATGGGAATACCACATGTGTGGGACTTTTTGGGAGCCTAGCCGCGTACGGGGCCCCGAAAACCAAGCACCGCCTTCAGGATTTCTAAGGGCATAAATTTTTGATTTCACGCCTCACTACCTATCACAGTTTTGAAGGCCATAAAATGCCCAGGTGGCACAAAACCCCCCCAAATGACCCCATTTTGGAAAGTAGACACCCCAAGCTATTTGCTGAGAGGCATGGTGAGTATTTTGCAGCTCTCATTTGTTTTTGAAAATGAAGAAAGACCAGAAAAAAAAAATTTTTTTTTCTTTTTTCAATTTTCAAAACTTTGTGACAAAAAGTGAGGTCTGCAAAATATTCACTATACCTCTCAGCAAATAGCTTGGGGTGTCTACTTTCCAAAATGGGGTCATTTTGGGGGGTTTTGTGCCACCTGGGCATTCCATGGCCTCCGAAACTGTGATAGGCAGTGAAGAGTGAAATCAAAAATTTACGCCCTTAGAAAGCCTGAAGGCGGTGCTTGGTTTTCGAGGTCCCGTGCGCAGCTAGGCTCCCAAAAAGTCCCACACATGTGGTATCCCCGTACTCAGGAGAAGCAGCAGAATGTATTTTGGGGTGTAATTTCACATATCCCCATGGCATGTTTGAGCAATATATCATTTAGTGACAACTTTGTGCAAAAAAAAAAAAAAAAAAAAATTTGTCTCTTTCCCGCAACTTGTGTCGCAATATAAAATATTCCATGGACTCGACATGCCTCTCAGCAAATAGCTTGGGGTGTCTACTTTCCAAAATGGGGTCATTTGGGGGGGTTTTGAACTGTCCTGGCATTTTATGCACAACATTTAGAAGCTTATGTCACACATCACCCACTCTTCTAACCACTTGAAGGCAAAACCCTTTCTGACACTTTTTGATTACGTGAAAAAATTATTTTTTTTTTGCAAGAAAATTACTTTGAACCCCCAAACATTATATATTTTTTTAAAGCAAATGCCCTACAGATTAAAATGGTGAGTGTTTCATTTTTTTTTTTCACACGGTATTTGCGCAGCGATTTTTCAAACGCATTTTTTGTGGAAAAAACACACTTTTTTAAATTTTAATGCACTAAAACACACTATATTGCCCAAATGTTTGATGGAATAAAAAAGATGATCTTAAGCCGAGTACATGGATACCAAACATGACATGCTTTAAAATTGCGCACAAACGTGCAGTGGCAACAAAATTAATACATTTTTAAAAGCCTTTAAAAGCCTTTACAGGTTACCACTTTAGATTTACAGAGGAGGTCTACTGCTAAAAATACTGCCCTCGATCTGACCTTCGCGGTGATACCTCACATGCATGGTGCAATTGCTGTTTACATTTGACGCCAGACCGACGCTTGCGTTCGCCTTAGCGCGAGAGCAGGGGGGACAGGGGTGCTTTTTTTTTTTTTTTTTTTTCTTTATTATTTTTTTGCTTTTTTATCTTATTTTTAAACTGTTCCTTTCATTTTTTTTTTTTAAATCATTTTTATTGTTATCTCAGGGAATGTAAATATCCCCTATGATAGCAATAGGTAGTGACAGGTACTCTTTTTTGAAAAAATTGGGGTCTATTAGACCCTAGATCTCTCCTCTGCCCTCAAAGCATCTGACCACACCAAGATCGGTGTGATAAAATGCTTCCCCAATTTCCCAATGGCGCTGTTTACATCCGGCGAAATCTAAGTCATAAAATGCTCGTAGCTTCCGGTTTCTTAGGCCATAGAGATGTTTGGAGCCACTCTGGTCTCTGATCAGCTCTATGGTCAGCTGGCTGAATCACCGGCTGCATTCTCAGGTTCCCTGTTGAGACAGGAGAGCCAGAGAAAAACACGGAAGACGGTGGGGGGGGGGGCATTCCCTCCCACTGCTTGTAAAAGCAGTCTAGAGGCTAATTAGCCGCTAGGATTGCTTTTACATGAAAGCCGACCGCTGGCTGAAAAGAATGATACCAAGATGATACCTAAACCTGCAGGCATCATTCTGGTATAACCACTCAAAGTTGTGAATGGCGTACCTGAAGAAAAAAAAAATGGTTAACAATAAAGCACAGTAAACGGTAAAGTACAAAAAATTGCATACCTGAAAAGCAAACATGATAAAACATAATAACAATAAAACATTGCAGAATAGAATACAGTAAAAAAGAGCAGAACAATAGAGAGAGAATAGAGAGAGAGAATAAAACAACAACTATTTTTTTTTATTTTTGTTTGTGTTTTTTTTGCAAACTTGTAACTTTTATAACTGTACCCGGTTCCAGGTTCGGGTCTCTCAAAATGCGATGGCATCTTGGGAGACCCTGTGAAAGTGTGCCTAGTCTGTGGAATGCTGTACCCTACGCTAATACTCAACTAGTGTATGGTAGCGTTTAAAACATTCACCAATGCAAAGACCAGGATTGTCAGGACAGGAGGGACAATAATAGCGGGTGTCACGCCTATATCCACGCTTGCTGCAGACGCAACATCTTTTTGGGGGGGTTTGCTGGGTAGGGGTACTCGGGAGGACATAAAAATGCCTCTCATGCAGCCGACTGCATTTGGTTGGGGATGTGAATGGGGGAAGTACGGGCGCTGCAGAAGCGGTGGGTTCCCAATTAGGATTGGCGAATACAGCAGGAAGGGCACTATGGGCACGACGGGCCTGTGTTTGTCTTTTTGGTGGCAGCGGGACACTACTTGTGCTTGCCACCTCACCAGCTTGAACTGCACTTATGGGACTCGCCACGTCACCAAGTGTTACTGCAGTGCTGGTTTGACTACGACCGGGGTGTACTAGGCCGCTGGCGCTTGCCAGTTCACCAAAACGCTACCAAAAAAACTGTTAGCGATCGCAGGGATCAGGCCTGACTCTGTGAACGCTGCAGTTATGCGTTTAGTGTTCTGTAAGTGACAGTGATCAATCGATACTGCACTTGGGTGGGCTGGGCTGGGCCGGGCGGAGGGGCAAAACGCAGGTGCTAGTAGGTATCTGGGCTGATCCCGCTAACACTGCGTTTTTGGGAACCCTAACCTGCTGGGGACGCCAGTATAGATCTGATCGGATCAGGTATTGATCCGTTCAGATACTATACCACTAAGGGAGGTGTACGGTGCGTGCGTGGGTGTTAGCGGTACTGGCGCTAACCTGACGCTGCCTGGGGCTGGTGCTTACCAGTTCACCAAAACGCTACCAAAAAAACTGTTAGCGATCGCAGGGATCAGGCCTGACTCTGTGAACGCTGCAGTTATGCGTTTAGCGTTCTGTAAGTGACAGTGATCGATCGATACTGCACTTGGGTGGGCTGGGCTGGGCGGAGGGGAAAAACGCAGGTGCTAGCAGGTATCTGGGCTGATCCCGCTAACACTGCGTTTTTGGGAACCCTAAACTGCTGGGGACGCTAGTATAGATCTGATCGGATCAGATATTGATCCGTTCAGATACTATACCACTAAGGGAGGCGTATGCCACGTGCGTGGGTGTTAGCGGTACTGGCGCTAATCTGACGCTGCCTGGGGCGACGCATATCACCGCCGGGCGATCAGGGGGCTAAACCTTTATTCGGTAATAAACGGCGGGTGCCCTGACACTATAAAAAATAAACGAACTAACCAGCGTCACCCGTAACAGTTATACGGTGATCAGTGGTGAAAGGGTTAACTAGGGGGCAATCAAGGGGTTAAAACATTTATTCGGTAGTATATGGGGGTCCCTGACGCTATAAAACGCTGACAGCGAACCTAAATATTTACCTCACTAACTAGCGGAACCAGTGACACTAATACAGCGATCAGAAAAATGATCGCTTAGTGACACTGGTGACGGGGGGTGATCAAGGGGTTAAAACTTTATTAGGGGGGGTTAGGGGGGTACCCTAGACCTACAGGGGGCTAACCCTAATTGTCCTAACACTGTAACTGTCACAAACTGACACTATGCAGTAATCAGAAAAAAAAAAAAAAAATAAATAAAAACCTGCTTGGTGTCAGTTTGTGACAGGGGGGGGGTGATTGGGGGGGGATCGGGGGGCGATCGGGGGGGGGATCGGGGTGTTTAGTGTGCCTGGCATGTTCTACTGTGTTGTGTGTGTGTTGTGCACTTACTTACATGTCTTCTCTCCTCGGGCCGGAACGGAAACTCCCGAGCCGAGGAGAGATGACATCACATCCTCTGCCTCTGTGTACTATACAGAGGCAGAGGATGTTTCTCATTGGCTGGGAGCGATCGCGAGGGGGGGGACCACGATCGGATGGCCTCCCCCTCGTCTCTCACTTCTCCCAGCCAAAAGCCGACCGCCGCTGGCACCGGGGGGGGGGTCCGATCGGACCCCCCGCCCGCGGGAAGGCAATCACGTACCAGGTACGTGATTTTGCCTGCCCGTGCCATTCTGCTCACGTATATAGGCGTGAGGCGGTCGGCAAGTGGTTAAACAAAAATAACATGCCAGCAATTATTAAAGACACATAAGAAAAGCAGCTAGCAGTGTTTCAGTTTTTGGGTGGAGATGGTTCAGTTAGCACATACCATAGCAATTTAGACTAGGGAAAACAAACACTTTTCAGTTTTCAATTCTGCGTGGATGGCAGTCAGTTGCAAACATACCATAGCAATAAGTGATTGAACAGTACTGACTGGCATATTCAAGGCTTTGGATATCTTTTTATATCCTTTTCCATCTTTGTAAAGTTTTATTACCTTGTTACGCAGGTCTTTTGACTGTTCATTTCTGCCTCCTCATGGCTCAATGTCTAGCCTGCTTAGTGTGAGAGCTAATAAACTCTTTGACTATTTATACACAGACACTAATTGTTATTTTAAAAGCCACAAATGTGGGAAATTAACATTTTAATTGCCATTTTAACCTGTGTGTGTCACCTTCTGTGTCTGTACCAAGGCCAAACATTCCAGGGTATGTAAACTTTTTATCAGGGCCCTTTGGGTGATTTCTGTTATCATTGTAATTTAAAAAGGATCCAAAAAAATATGTGATAATAAATGGCTTCATGTGATTGCTATCCTTAAATAAAAGACAGTTTTTTTGGCATGATCAGTCATATTTTCGATATTAATGCCAAAATTTCACAATTTCTGCCAGTGTATGCAAACTTTTGAGCATGACTGTATATGTATATATATACACACTCACCAGCCACTTTATTAGGTACACCTTGCTAGTACTGGGTTGGAAACATTCCTCAGAGATTTTGGTCCATATTAACATGATAGCATCACGCAGTTGCTGCAGATTTGTCGGCTGCACATCCATGATGCGACTCTCCCGTTCCACCATATCCCAGAGGTGCTCTATTGGATTAAGATCTGGTGAGTGTGGAGGCCATTGGAGTACATTGGAGATGATTTGAGCTTTGTGACATGGTGCATTATCCTGCTGGAAGGAGACATCAAAAGATGGGGACACTGTAGTCATAAAGGGATGGACATGGTCAGCAACAATACTCAGGTAGGCCGTGGCATTTAAACAATGCTCAATTGGTACTAAGGGGACAAAGTGTGCCAAGAAAATATCCCCCCCACCATTACACCACCAGCCTGAACTGTTGATACAAGGCAGGTTGGATCCATGCTTTCATGTTTACACCAAATTCTGACCCGACCATTTGAATGTTGCAGCTGAAATCGAGACTCATCAGACCAGGCAACATTTTTGCAATCTTCTATTGTGCAATTTTGGTGAGCCTGTGCAAATTGTAGCCTCGGTTTCCTGTTCTTAGCTGACAAGAGTGACACCCGACTAGGTCTTCTGCTACTGTAGCCCATATGCTTCAAGGTTTGATGTGTTGTGCATTCAGAGATGGTATTCTGCATACCTTGGTTGTAATGAGTGGTTATTTGACTTACTGTTGCCTTTCTATTATCACAAACCAGTCTGCCCATTCTCCTCTGACCTCTGACATCAACAAGGCATTTTTGTGCACACAACTGCCGCTCACTGGATATTTTCTCTTTTTCAGATCATTCTCTGTAAACCCGAGAGATGGTTGTGTATAAAAATCCCAGTAGATCAGCAGTTTTTGAAATACTCAGACCAGCCTATCTGGCACCAGCATCCATGTCACGTTCAAAGTCACTTAAATCCCCTTTCTTCCCCATTCTGATGTTCGGTTTGATCTTCAGCAAGTCGTCTTCACTAGACTTGTGCACAATGGAAAAATTTGTTTAGTTTCGGTTCGTCATAATTCGTAAAATACATAATTTCGTTCTGTTATATTCGTTAAGTTACATTAATACATTTTCGGATAATTCCTTATTATTCGTAGAGTGTCGATATTCGTTATACTGAATCCCGAATCATGTTGAATTCATTCATTATATGCGGTATAATTTTGTTTGTATTAGTTGAAATTCGATATTTATGTATGTATATATATTCGTGATAATGATTCGTAGTTTGGAAAGCCGTTTGTTTATTGAATCTATTAACACACACAATGACAATATCTCTTCTCCTCTGCTCAAATACAATACAACACCCTTCTCACTCAGTTCTCAGGAATGCATTTTGCCAGTAATCCAACCTTCAGCACAAAATTAATCAGCTGATTGGACTGTAAGATTTACTTTGAGTTGACCTTTTGTTGCATTAGATCTTTAACGATTTACCGAATCATGTCGAATTCATTCGTTATATCCACTATAATTTCTTTTGTATTCGTTGAGATTCATTATTTTTTTATTTGGACATTTGGATGCATCCGAATGTCCGAAAGATGCAAAATTCGGCCGAATTTCGATTCGTTACGAAACGAATTGCACAAGCCTAGTCTCCACCACGTCTAGGTGCCTAAATGCATTGAGTTGCTGCCATGTGATTTGCTGATTAGCAATTTGTGTTACCAAGCAATTGAACAGGTGTACGTAATGAAGGGGCTGGTGAGTGTATATACAGCACAGAGGCTAAGTAGTTAACACTGCCCCTAGGTAGCACTAGGGTCATCAGTTATTGTAGTTACATTGTATATCCCTGTATGTTGCAGTCGTTCAGGTGCTTATCTAATAGTTTCTTGAAACTATTGATGCCCCCCTGGGACCACCGCCTGTGGAAGGGAATTCCACATCCTTGCCGCTCTTACAGTAAAGAACCCTCTACGCAGTTTAAGACTAAACCTCTTTTCTTCTAATTTTAATGAGTGGCCATGAGTCTTGTTAAACTCCCTTCCGCGAAAAAGTTTTATCCCTATTGTGGGGTCACCAGTAGGGATGAGCTTCGTGTTCGAGTCGAACCCATGTTCGACTCGAACATCGTCTGTTCGCCCGTTCGCTGAATTGCGAACGATATGGGCCGTTCGCGCCAAATTCGTGTGGCGCGTCACGGCCCATAATTCACTGCGGCATCGCAGTGCATTGCTGGCTGATGATTGGCCAAGCATGCACTATGACCCGCATGCTTGGCCAATCACAGCGCCGTCTGAATAGAGAGCCGTAATTGGCCAAAGCCAAGGAGGCTTTGGCCAATTATGGCTCAGGGGATTTAGTACACGCCCCACACTATATAAGGCCGCCTGCACGGCGGCCCTGTGTAGTGTGTGTTCCGGCGTTCATTGAGAGAGAGAGAGAGACAGACAGTGACATTTGATTTGAGTTAGATAGATTAGGCAGAACAGTCAGTCAGTTTAGCTGCACTTACAGTGTATTGTCTATATATATGCATCCCAGGTGTTGCATATATATATATATACACTGTATTCAGTTTAGCTAGATCCGTTCCTGTTATCTTCCTACTGACAGGCAGGCTTGTCTTCTTACAGTATTTACAGCTACCTGAAGAAAATGACTGGTGTTCTTTTGATCCTATTAGTACCACAGTCAGGCAGCTAGACTATTTACAGTTAGTGCAGTGCGTCCTGCTCACAGTGTTCAGCTAAAACAACAAGTTAGTGGGGTGCGTCCTGCTCACAGTGTTCAGCTAAACCTACAAGTTAGTGGGGTGCGTCCTGCTCACAGTGTTCAGCTAAACCTACAATTTGGTGTAGTGAGACCTCTGCACAGTGTTCATCTAAAGCTACAAGTTAGTGCAGTGCGTCCTGCTCACAGTGTTCAGCTAGATCCGTTCCTGTTATCTTCTTACTGACAGGCAGGCTTGTCTTGTTACAGTATTTACAGCTACCTGAATAAAATTGCTGGTGTTCTTTTGATCCTATTAGTACCACAGTCAGGCAACTAGACTATTTACAGTTAGTGCAGTGCGTCCTGCTCACAGTGTTCAGCTAAACCTACAAGTTGGTGTAGTGAGACCTCTGCACAGTGTTCATCTAAAGCTACAAGTTAGTGCAGTGCGTCCTGCTCACAGTGTTTAGCTAAAACTATAAGTTAGTGCTGTGCGTCCTGCTCACAGTGTTCAGCTAAAACTACAAGTTGGTGTAGTGAGACCTCTGCACAGTGTTCATCTCAAGCTACAAGTTAGTGCAGTGCGTCCTGCTCACAGTGTTTAGCTAAAACTATAAGTTAGTGCTGTGCGTCCTGCTCACAGTGTTCAGCTAAAACTACAAGTTAGTGCTGTGCGTCCTGCTCACAGTGTTCAGCTAAACCTACAAGTTGGTGTAGTGAGACCTCTGCACAGTGTTCATCTAAAGCTACAAGTTAGTGCAGTGCGTCCTGCTCACAGTGTTCAGCTAAAAATACAAGTTAGTGTGGTGCGTCCACCTCACAGTGTTCAGCTAAACCTACAAGTTATTTTTTTGCGAGCTCTGCACAGTGTTCACCTAAAGCTACCTGTAGAAGGTTGGTGGTGTTTTCCTGATCCTATCACTACCGCAGGCAGCTAAAAAAGCTACAAGTTATTTTTTTGCGAGCTCTGCACAGTGTTCAGCTAAAGCTACCTGTAGAAGGTTGGTGGTGTTCTCATACTACAGGCAGGCAGTTGATTTTGCTAGCTGCAGTATCAGTACATATATATATATATATATATATATATATATATATAGATCCCAGCTTAGTGTAGCTACTGGCCATTAGTATGTCTGGAAGGCCAAGAAGGAGAGGCAGACAGTCACAAGCCAATAAGAGAGGGCAAGCAGGCTCTGTGTCTAGTGCTGGTCGTGGAGACGGTGCATCCTCATCAGCACGTGGCCGTGGGACACGCTTGGCCTTTTTTTCGGCAGCTGGCCGTGTTGAGCCGCAACATGCGGAAGACTTGGTCGAGTGGATGACCAAGCCGTCCTCATCCTCCTCATCCTCTCTCACCCATGCCCAGGGTACTTTGTCTGGCAAAGCAGCGGCCTCTTCCCTCGGCTCAATGTCATCAGTGACTCCTTCCCTAGCCCCACCATGTCCTCCTGAGGAGTCCCTCGAACTGTTTGACCACAGTGTTGGGTACATGCTCCAGGAGGATGCCCAGCATTTGGAAGGCTCTGATGATGATACTGAGCTCGATGAAGGCAGTAACATGAGCACGGACAGAGGGGGTGCCCAAGAAGGACAGCAATCTGGCAGTCATGCTCCCCCCTGCTGCAGCATACTGCCAGGTTTGCTCCAGTGATGAGGAGGGAGGGGATGATGAGGTCACTGACTCAACGTGGGTGCCTGATAGGAGAGAGGAGGAGGAGGAGGCGGCACATCACCAACGAGGCAGGATGCCCTCCAGGGGCCAGCCTAAGGGCAGCACATTGACTGCATCACACCCCAAAGCTCCACATGTGCAGGGCGCTGCAGTCTCTGCGCGTTATTCAAAAAGTTCTTTGGTGTGGGCCTTTTTTGAGACGAGTGCATCAGATCGCACCGCTGCTATTTACAACATATGTCTCAAGCGTATCTTGCGTGGCCAAAACATCTCCCGCTTGGGTACCACATGCTTGACCAGACATATGTTGACCTGCCATGCAGTTCGTTGGCAAGCGTATCTAAAAGACCCACACCAAAGAACAAAGAGGATCTCTCCTTGCTCTTCATCAGCTGAGATTTCCAACCCCACTATACCTTCAGTCCTCTCTGAGACCTGCACTGAGAGGAATGAAGGTGTAGAATTAGGTGTGTCACAGCCAAGTACTTGTGGGCAATCTGCTTTTGGTACACTGACGTCAGATTGTACCAGGCAAATTTCCCTGCCCCAGCTGCTGCACCGCCGAAAGAAGTTTGCTCCCAGCCATCCACATGCCCAGCGGTTGAATGCTAGCTTGGCAAAATTGCTAGCACTTCAACTGCTGCCTTTTCAGTTGGTAGACTCTGCCCCCTTCCGTGAGTTTGTGGAATGTGCGGTTCTTCAGTGGCAGGTACCCAAACGCCACTTTTTCTCACGGAAGGCGATTCCGGCTCTCTACCGGCATGTGGAAGGCAATGTCCATGCCTCGCTGGACAGGGCGGTCAGCGCTAAGGTGCATATTACCGCTGACTCATAGTCCAGCAGGCATGGACAGGGACGTTACCTAAGTTTCACTGCGCATTGGGTGACTCTGCTGGCAGCTGGGAAGGATGCAGGACAAGGTGCAGTAGTGTTGGAGGTTGTTCCGCCACCACGCCTCCAAAATGCTAATGATTGTGACACACCTCTCTCCTCCACCCCCTCCTCTTCTTCTTCCTCCATGGCCTCTTCCTGTGCTTTGTCCTCGGAACCAGCGGTGCTCCGTAGCCGTTCAAGGGGCTACGCAAGTACGCAGGCCAAAAGATGCCATGCGGTGCTTGAGCTGGTGTGCTTGGGGGACAGGAGCCACACTGGGGCAGAGGTTCTGTCAGCTCTGCAGGGGCAGGTTCAGAGGTGGTTGACGCCACGCCAACTTAAGGCAGGAATGGTGGTTTGCGACAATGGCACCAACCTCCTCTCTGCCCTCCGACAGGGACAAATGACCCATGTGCCCTGTTTGGCTCACGTCCTTAACTTGGTGGTGCAGCGGTTCTTGGGCAGGTACCCGGGCTTACAGGATGTCCTGAGGCAGGACAGGAAAGTCTGTGTGCATTTCCGCATTTCCGGTCATATAATGCCAGTGTTCGGCTGACGGACCTCCAAAAGGAGTTTAACCTGCCCAAGAACCGCCTAATCTGTGACATGCCCACCAGGTGGAACTCAACGTTGGCCATGCTGCAGCGGCTGCACACGCAGCAGAGGGCCATCAATGAGTACCTGTGCGACTATGGCACCAGGACAGGGTCAGGGGAGCTTGTTTTTTTTTTCCCACGCCAGTGGGCCATGATCAGGGATGCATGCACTGTCCTGTCACCATTTGAGGAGGCCACGAGGATGGTGAGCAGTGACAGTGCATGCATCAGTGACACTGTCCCCCTTGTCCACCTGTTGGAGCACACGCTGCGTGGAATAATGGACAGGGCACTTGAGGCAGAACAGAGGCAGGAAGAGGAGGACTTCCTTAGCTCTCAAGGCCCCCTTTATCCAGACAGTGTTCCTGCGTGCCCGCCGATCACACAGGAAGAGGAGGAGGAGGAGGAGGAGGAGGAAGATTGTGTCAGTATGGAGGTGGAGCCTGGCACTCAGCATCAGCAGCAGTCTTTAAGGGATCAGTCCCAAGAAACACATGGACTTCTACGTGGCTGGGAGGAGGTGGCTGCGGATGTTGTCGTCCTTAGTGACCCAGAGGACTCCGGACCGAATGCCTCAGCAAACCTACGCTGCATGGCCTCCCTGATCCTGCAAAGTCTGCGTAAGGATCCTCGTATTCGTGGTATCAAGGAGAAGGACCAATACTGGCTGGCAACCCTCCTTGATCCACGTTACAAGGGTAAGGTTGCGGACCTTATCTTGCCATCGCAGAGGGAGCAGAGGATGAAACATCTTCGGGAGGCCTTGCAGAAAGGTCTGTGCAACGCGTTCCCAGAGACTGGGAGGTTACAAACTCCTGTTTCTGGACAACGTGTTGCTGAGGCTTCGGTCAGTCAAAGAAGGAGCGGTGGAGAAGGTGGCCGTCTGACCGATATGGTATGATCGGTTCCAGCAACCATCGCCAGCGTCTGTTTTACATGGTGCAGGAATACCTAGGGGCAAGATCAGACTTGGACACCTTTCCCACCGAAAATCCTCTGGGTTACTGGGTCTTGAGGATAGATCACTGGCTAGAGCTTGCACAGTATGCAATTGAGCTACTGGCCTGTCCTGCATCCAGCGTTCTTTCGGAACGCACATTCAGTGCTGCTGGAGGCGTGGTAACCGATCACAGGGTGCGTCTATCCACCGACTCGGTCGATCGACTGACCTTCATAAAAAGGAATCAGTCTTGGATCACCACCAGCTACCAAGCACCTGATGCTGATGTAACCGAATAATTTTTTTTGAAATCTCAGATCCCTTCAAAGACTGCCTATGCTGAGTGACTATCCCTGAGTAATTATTCTCTTCCTCCTCAATGATCACGCTGATAGCTTGTAAGAACATTTTTTATTCTGGGCGCCACCACCAGTGCCTAAGGCACAATTTTTCAGCCCCTGTTTAACAGGGGCGTGTAATTACAAATTTTGATGCAATACTTTGCAGCAGGGCTCGTTCCTGCGTTCCAACTAGAGTGTCTGTGAGGGGTTGCAGTGTTGTGGCACCACCACCACCACCAAAGGCCCAATTTTTCTGCCCCTGTTCAACAGGGGCATGTAATTACAATTCTTGATCTAATATTTCACAGCAGGGCCCATTTCTGCACCCACCAAGAGCGAGTGAGGACTTACAGTGTTGTGGCACCAGCACCACCACCACCAAAGGCCCAGTTCTTCTGCCCCTGTTCAACAGGGGCATGTAATTACAATTCTTGATCTAATATTTCACAGCAGGGCCCTGTGAGGGCTTACAGTGTTGTGGCCACAACAACACCTAAGGCCCAAATTTCTGCTGAGTATATAGGGCAGGACCCTACTTTCAAACATCTAACTTACAAACGACTCCTACTTGCAAACGGAAGGAGACAACAGGAAGTGAGATGAAATCTACCCCTAGGAAGGAAAATTCTCTCCTGTAAGAGTTAATATGGGAAAAACATTTCTCCTTTTCACTGATGCTTTCCAATCCTTGTTCCACAAAAAACCCCAAATTCTCAAAAAGCATTTGTCATTGGGACAAAAAGTGAGGTGAAATCTTCTAAAGGGGAGGAAAGACAGCAAAACAAATGTCACAGGGGTGATAACCCTTCCCTATGTTTTCCAAAAAGCTTAAAAAAGATTTTTTGGCTGGAGCTAAACACGTTAAAAATGTACCCGTTCAAAATGACAAACAGATTCTACTTAACAACAAACCTACAGTCCCTGTCTTGTTTGCACCGCCTGTATACTGCTGTTCAGAGTATATAGGGCCTGGTGGCCCCACACCTTTCCTTATTTTAATTTGGGTGCAGGGTTCCCCTTAATATCCATACAAGACCCAAAGGGCCTGGTAATGGACTGGGGGGTACCCATGGTGTTTGTCTCACTGATTTTCATCCATATTGCCAGGACCGGACATTACATTAAACCCGCAAGCAGTTTTAAATGAGATTTTTTCCTTTAAAAATGACATTTGGTGCAGGGACTGTTCTAAACACGGGAAACACGCGCCATTTTACAGGCATACTATAGACACCCTCCAGGTACGATATTTAAAGGAATATTTCACTTTTTTTTTACTTTAAGCATCATTAAAATCACTGCTCCCGAAAAAACGGCCGTTTTTAAAAGTTTTTTTTGCATTGATACATGTCCCCTGGGGTAGGACCCGGGTCCCCAAACCCTTTTTAGGACAATACCATGCAAATTAGCCTTTAAAATGAGCACTTTTGATTTTGAACGTTCGAGTCCCATAGACGTCAATGGGGTTCTAACGTTCGTGCGAACTTTCGGTCCGTTTGCAGGTTCTGGTGCGAACCGAACCGGGGGGTGTTCGGCTCATCCCTAGTCACCAGTATGGCATTTTTAAATTGAAATCATATCCCCTCTCAAGCGTCTCTTCTCCAGAGAGAATAAGTTCAGTGCTCACCACCTTTCTTCATAACTAATGTCCTCCAGACCCTTTATTAGCTTAGTTGCCCTTCTTTGTACTCGCTCCATTTCCAGTATATCCTTCCTGAGGACTGGTGCCCAGAACTGGACAGCATACTTCAGGTGAGGCTGGACCAGAGTCTTGTAGAGCGGGAGAATTATCGTTTTATTTCTGGAGTTGATCCCCTTTTTAATGCATGCCAATATTCTGTTTGCTTTGTTAGCAGCAGCTTGGCATTGCACGCCATTGCTGAGCCTATCATCTACTAGGACCCCCAGGTCCTTTTCCATCCTAGCTTCCCCCAGAGGTTCTCCCCCCAGTTTGAGGTTCGAATTCCAACTACGGCACTACCTGCCTGGCGTTTGCATGTTTAAAGCAATGCACTGAGTTGAACTTAAAAAATGATTTTCCAGCTGTTTTGGTGTTTTGGTAATATATATAATCTTTTCTTTTTTTTTCTTCTTTTTTTTATTCTTTTGCATCATGGTTCCAATGCGATAATGTACCATTTTGTCGCTGGTCTCTGGTGCTCACATTTGAGATCCAATGAACATCTGCTTTGAGGATCCCTTTGAGCTCCGGATATCTGGTTGTGCCACACAGGGCTTCACTCCCGTTGATTGATCGGACGTCTGCATTCAGAGCGATTCCTCTACAGGTTCTATCCACATCAGAGTTGGTTCCTCCGATGACCATCTGGACCTTGGCCAATACAATCCCGAATGATCCACTGTCGTATGACAGGTGGGTCCACCTTGTCTGGTAAGAAGTATTTATCTACAATTTTCCATCAGACGAATGCCTATCCCGTTTTGAATATGCTTTACAGCTACAGTAAAACCTTGGTCTTAGAGTAACTTGGTTTGAGAGCGTTTTGCAAGACAAGCAAAATGTTTCAATAAATTTTGACTTGATATACAAGCGATGTCTTGATATACAGGTAGCATCATGTCACAACCGAGTATAAAAGAGAAGAGAGGCACCTCTAAGTGTAACAATACAGTTACATTTAATGAAGGTACAACATTTAGAAATTCACATGATTAAAACAGGCACATCTAAGTATGCAGGTATCCGGGGTAAAGCTGTCCACATAGACCGTCCTCTTCACCGCCATTGACCCTTCCACACTGAGTTTCACGAGCCTCGCTTTCAGATCGCTCTACTGCTTCCCGGTCACGATTGCAGACAACTTTACCCCGGATACCTGCATACTTAGATGTGCCTCTTTTAATCATCAACCATGTGAGTTGCTAAATGTTGTACTTTCATTAAATGTAACCATATTGCTACACTTAGAGGCGTCTCTCTTCTCTTTTATACTCTGGAGCTCCTGATGAATTTTGCTTCTAATCCCCTTGTGGAGGCTTCCATTTGTGGATGGATATTTTATGGTTACACAACCTGGTCATATTGGTATAATCTTTTTATATAGACTATAAACGAAGGACATAGGAATAAATGGTTGTGGAACAAATCATCTGAGTTTCCATTATTTCTTATGGGGAAATTTGCTTTGATATACAAGTGCTTTGGATTACAAGCATGTTTCTGGAACAAATTATGCTCGCAAATCAAGGTTTTACTGTACTTCTTTGTTTGCACTATTTCATCATTTGCTATTGAGGAACTAATAACAGTCTTCTCATTGGACACATGCCCTACAAAGTTTTCTCACACTTCCTCAATGAGTGACTGGACTTTTATATGTCATAGTTATTATTATTATACAGGATTTATATAGTGCCAACAGTTTACGCAGTGCTTTACAATATAAAAGGGAGACAATACAGTTATAATACAATAAAATACAAGAGGATTAAGAGGGCCCTGTTCAGAAACAGCTTACAATCTAATAGGGTGGGGCAGGTGGTACAAAAGGTTGTAACTGTGGGGAATGAGCTGATGAAAGTGGTAGGAGATTAGTTAAAGACGTTATAGGCTTTCCTGAAGAGATGACTTTTCAGGGATTGCCTGAAGGTAGCAAGAGTAGGGGATAGCCGGACAGGTGGAGGTAGGGAGTTCCAGAGGATGGGAGAGGCTCTGGAGAAATCCTGGAGACGAGCATGGGAGGAGGAGACGAGAGAGCTTGAGAGTAGGAGGTCTTGAGAAGAGCAGAGAGGACGTTTTGGGTGATATTTGGAGACAAGATCGGTGATGTAGCTCGGGGCAGAGTTGTGAATGGCTTTGTATGTTGTGGTTAGTATTTTGAATTTAATTCGCTGGGTGATTGGGAGCCATCAGATGGCCTTCAGATGTGAGCACTTGACTTGCTGCTGCCATGTTGGTTTGGTTTATCCCTAGCCAGGGGTCACATCTCTACAATACAGTGATAATTGGTGAACAGCGTGCTTAATCCAAGCGAAGGTGGTGTGCTTTTCCTTTGATGGTTCCATCCTGAAAGGCCCCGACCGGGTTAAGGTCGCAAGCTTTCTTAAGCTTGCCGTTTGGTAAGCGCGCATTCTTATCATTACCACAGTGGTGCGGTGAAGGACATATTGATTTATTTGATTTCCACCTATCTACGCTTCCCTTTATATCCACCATCTATGATCGATTTTGGATAGGACGTTTACCTTGTTTATTATGTACCTTTATGAACTTTGGAGCTATCTCAAATTTGGGCCTAATATTCAATATATCTGATTTGGTTATATCATATATACCTTTTTTTGTCACAGCGCTGCTCCTTTTGTATTTATTATGTAATGTGTGTATCCCACTTTTAGCGGCTGCTCTTGTGTTTGGTTTTGATCATTGATTTGTCACTTTTTGTTTGTTTCAATTTTGGTTCTTTCAGTATGCTTTTTATGCACTAATTTTCTGGTATAGCGCGGTGATCTGTCTTTTCTGATTGGGAGCCAGTGTAGGGATTGGAGGAGAGGGTTGGCAGACACTGAGCGGTTGGTAAGGTGGATAAGTCTGGCAGCAGCATTCATGATAGACTGAGGAGGGGATAGCCTATGGAGAGGTAAGCCAATGAGAAGGGAGTTGCAATAGTCAAGGCGAGAGATAACAAGGGAGTGAATGAGGAGCTTGGTGGTTTCATTTGTTAAAAAGGGGTGTATTTAGTTATTACACATTATTGTTTTGTTTATTGATTCGTGTTCATAGCATTTCTAATCCCAATTTATTTTCACACACCTATACGGTGTCCTACTTAGCGCTATGCTTTTGTATATTTTATTCGTTTGTTGGTTTTTAGTGTTAGTAGCTTTAGTTTGAGTGGTTTAGAGCAGCAATTTCTCCTCTTGTTTTTCACAGTTATATAATCTTTAACTTAAATCTCAAAGACTAAAGTTTTTCTGAAGGGATATTTTGTTAGGAATTGAAGTCGAAAAGAAAAACAGCGACAATCTGTACTAATTGGAGGGAAATAAGGACAGTGTGAAATAGTGCATGCTGGGAAGCAGGAAGCATTATGGGTGCAGAAGGAGCAGAATCAGAGTCTGTGGCCAGTGGACCAAACGTAACCCCTATTAATAGTGCTTGGCTGGTCATTGCAAGGCATTTGTTGTCTTATGAAAGCTGTTTCTTTGGAATGTGTATTACATGCTCTGCACTGTGTAGTCTCTGCAGAATATTTCCCCTCTGGATCAAATAGCTTTGAGTTTTAGTCTTTTAAAATGCCTCGCTTGCTGTCCTCACATAATCCCATCTCCATCACCATGATCGCCAAACCCACAGAGTGAAGAAAAACAGCCATCCTTTCAATTCCAAAATAAAGATCAGTTCATTACTAATAATGGGAATAAAGATTACAGGCGATGCCCTAGTTACAAACATACGACTTACAAACAACTCCTACCTACAAATGGAGGGAGACAACAGGAAGTGAGAAGAAATCTACCCTTAGGAAGGGAAATTCACTCCTGTAAAGCCTCATACACACAATAGGACTTTCCGACGGGAAATGTGTGATGTCAGGCTGTTGGCGGTAAATCCGACCGTTTGTATGCTCCATCGGACAATTGTCAGATTTTCTGCAGACAAATGTTGGATCGCAGGTTTTCAAATTTTCCGCGGACAAATGTCTGTTGTCGGACTTTCCGAGCGTGTGTACACAAGTCCAAAGTACAAACATGCATGCTCGGAAGCAAGGACGAGACAGAAGCGGTCGGTCTTGTAAACTAGCGCTCGTAATGGAGAATTAACATTCGTGACATGGCAAATTATGAAATCTGGAATTGCAGCGCACAATTCTCTTCTTCTTTAATGGGATAATAATGAAGCTGCTTTGCTGGTGATACTGATGGAGTTATTGTAAACTAATTTTCAAAGGCTTTTTTTTTCTAGTGATATCAAGAATATTATTATGCTTTTTTTTTTTTATTTGGGCAAGTTACCACCTTTATCCCGTAGTTTTTAAGATCAAAGATACAACTATGTTGGTGTCCCTTGTCAATTTTACATTGTATTTTTTTAAATGTAACTGCCTACTCCCAAACTGTCATTTGAAGTAAAACACATAGCCAAGTATTATTCTCCACAATTTTTTTTATTGTGCATTAAAAAAGAAAACAAAAAAATTAGACATGCTATCTGCCAATAGAACTTAACCAAAAAGTGCATTCTATGCATCCAATAATATAGAAAATATAACAAATCAAATCATTATTATTCAACCAAAAAAATTATGTCAAAGCAAAAACTCCAAGGCCAATAATAAAAAACACGTTATCTCCTCCGATTCCGCAACATGTCTGGTTGACGAACGGCCGTACAGAAACAAACTGAAAAGCACAAAATGAAAAGCGCAAACTGAAAAGCGCTAAATGAAAAACGCGGGGGAAAAAAGCGCGAATCAACACTCACCAAACTTCTACTAACATTAGCAGAAGGAGCCCAAAGGGTGGCGCTAAAGAGCTGAAAAACTACTTAGTATGACACTAGGTTCGTATTTGTTGGCCAACAATTGTGTGGCCGTGTGTATGCAAAACAAGTTTGGGCCAACGCCCTTTCGGACAAAATTCCACAGTTTTGTTGGCCAAAAATCTGATCGTGTGTATGAGGCTTTAGAGTTATTATGGGAAAAAGGTGTCTCCACTGATGCTTTATCATCAAGGCTTGTTTCCACAACAACCCAACATTTTCAAAATCCAATTGTCATTGGGACAGAATGTGAGGTGAAATCTTCTGAACAGGGGCACAGACAGCAAAACAAACATTACAGGGGTGATAACCCTTCACTATGCTATCCAAAAAGCTTAAATATATTTTTTTTTTGGATGGAGCTACACTTAAAAAATATACCTGTTCCGACTTACAAACAGATTCAACTTAAGAAGAAACCGACAGACCCGATCTTGTTTGTAACCCGGGGACCCCCTGTATTCTCACTATAACGTGATGTTTTAACCACTTCAGCCCCGGAAGGATTTACCCCCTTCCTGACCAGAGCACTGTGTCGCTTTAACTGACAATTGCGCGGTCGTGCGACGTTGCACCTAAACAAAATTGGCGTTCTTTTTTCCCCACAAATAGAGCTTTCTTTTGGTGGTATTTGACCACCTCTGCGTTTTTTTATTTTTTGCGCTATAAACAAAAAAAAGTGTAAATTTTGAAAAAAAAAGAGATATTTTTTACATTTTGCTATAATAAATATCCTCAAAAAATATATAAAAAAACACATTTCTTTCTTTCTTCTTCTACATATTTTTGGTAAAAAAAACTGCAATAAGTGTATAGTGATTGGTTTGCGCAAAAGTTATAGCGTCTACAAAATAGGGGATAGATTTATGGCATTTTTATTATGAATTTCTTTTATTAGTAATGGCAGTGATCTGTGATTTTTATCATGACTGCGACATTATAGAGGACACTTTTGACACTATTTTGGGACCATTGTCATTTATATAGCAATCAGTGCTATAAAAATGCACTTATTACTGTGTAAATCACACTGGCAGGGAAGGGGTTAAACACTAGGGTGGCGATGAAGGGGTTAAGTGTGTCCTAGGGAGTGATTCTAACTGTGGGGGGGGGGGGCTGCCACTGACATAACAACAATCACTGCTCCCGATGATAGGGAGCAGTGATCTCTGCCATGTCACTAGGCAGAACGGGAAAATGCCTTGTTTACATAGGCATCTCCCTGTTCTTCCACTCCGTTAAACGATTGCGGGCACCAGGCGGACATCGAGTCTGCTGGACCCGTGGGCACAGTCACGGAGTACGTGCGCCCTGCCGGCAGCACGCGCATGCCCACAATGCCGCGATTTAAAGGGGGACGTACCTGTACGCCCATTTGCCCAGCCATGCCATTGTGCCGACATACATCGTCGTGCACTGGTCGGCATGTGGTTAAAGACTTAAAGGGGTTGTAAACCTTCGTGCTTTTTCATCCTATGCATCAAGGTGAAAAAACACCTGGCAGTGACCGGCCCCCCAGCCCCCCCGTTTTACTTACCAGAGCCCTGGAACTTGACCCACGGGGATGCGCTGTCTCTCTGCAGGGGGTTCTCGGCTCTTGATTGGATTGATTGATAGCAGCTTAGCCTTTGGCTCCCGCTGCTGTCAATCAAATCCAATGATGCGACCGCCGGGGGGGGTGGGGCCGAGTCATACATTCGGCGGCTATGGACGCTGAATGCTGGACTCGGGAGCGTTCCCACAAGGTAACCCCTTCAGGAGAACGGTTCTCCTAGGGGGTTATCTGATGCAGGGAGGAGCTGAGAGAGCTGCCGGAGGACCCCAGAAGAGGATGTTCAGGGCCACTCTGTGCAAAACGAGTTGCACAGTGGAGGTAAGTATGATATGTTTGTTATTTAAAAGAAAAAAAAAAACGAACCCTTAGGCTCGGTTCACACTGGGGCAACACGACTTCAGCGCGACTTTGCACGGCGACTTCAACGCGGCTTCGACGCGACTTCGACGCGACTTTGATGCGACTTTAGCAAATTACAAGGCGACTTGAAGTCGCCTCCATGACAGGCGACTTCGCCTGTGGCCAATCAGCTCTCTGGGAGGGAGGGGTTTTCCCTGCAAAGTCGCTTGACTTTACAGAGAGATCCGACTTGGAGGCGACTTCCATTGATTTCTATGGTACAGGTCGCCTACCAAGTCGGATCCAAGTAGTACAGGGAGTACGCTCTGAAGTCGGAGCGACTTCAGTAGTGTCTATTAAGACGCTCCCATTCACTGTAATGTGAATCTCTTTCTGGGGCGACTTGGGGCGACTTGAGGGCTTACAAGTCGGATCCCAAGTCGCGGTAGTGTGAACCGAGCCTAACAATCACTTTAAAGTGCTGTATAAAAGGGTAGACATGTACAGGAAGAGGTGACAAGAGGTGTGCCTGCCCTTGTTCAAATCACAAAATCACGTACTGCTTGGATCTGCCAGTCTTCTCCTCACTACAACTTTTTATTAGTACTTTTATCAAAATGATTTTTAGCTATTTATGTGCCTTATGGCATACTTTTATGTACAGTTTTGACATAAATTTTTTAAAGCCGTCCACTGTGATTCATTTTCAGATGACTCATTTTGACTCGTACCTCAAAATGACTCATTTTATTATATTTAGTACCATTTGGGGATATATACAGTATATATATATATATATATATATATATATATATATATATATATATATATATATATATATATATATATATATATATATATATATATATATACACACTATATTACCAAACGTATTGGGACGCCTGCCCTTACACACATGAACTTTAATGGCATCCCAGTCTTAGTCCCTAAGGTTCAATATTGAGTTGGCCCACCCTTTGCAGCTATAACAGCTTCAACTCTTCTGGGAAGGCTGTCCACAAGGTTTAGGAGTGTGTCTATGGGAATGTTTGACCATTCTTCCAGAAGAGCATTTGTGAGGTCAGGCACTAATGTTGGACGAGAAGGCCTGGCTCACAGTCTCCACTCTAATTCATCCCAAAGGTGTTCTATCGGGTTGGGGTCAGGACTCTGTGCAGGCCAGTCAAGTTCCTCCACCCCAAACTTGCTCATCCATGTCTTTATGGACCTTGCTTTCTGCACTGGTGCACTGGTCCCCAAACTGTTCCCACAAAGTTAGGAGCATGAAATTGTCCACAATGTCTTGGTATGCTGATGCCTTAAGAGTTTCCTTCGCTGGGACTAAGGGGCCAAGCCCAACCCCTGAAAAACAACCCCACAGAATAATCCCCCCTCCACCAAATAATTTGGACCAGTGCACAAAGCAAGGTCCAGACATGGATGAGCAAGTTTAGGGTGGAGAAACTTGATTGGCCTGCACAGAGTCCTGTGCCAATAAGGACAGAGTCCAGTGAGGAGGCAGACACAGAGCAGCGCTGGACTGAGATTGGGCTCAGGTAAGTTTTAAGTGGGGCTGCACCTAAAAGATGTTTTTTGTTAGGGTAAAAAAAACCTTTAGCCTTTAGAACCACTTTAATGTACAGAGGAAGGGGGTAATGAACAGGTTATGTTCAGTAGCTGGATTGAGATAAAGTCATTAATGTACAGATGTGCAGGATAAGCCCTCGTTCACATTGACTGCAGCTTTGAAATTGTGCGATTTCATCTGAAATCACACAATTTCAAGGCCACATGTTAGTGCGACTTCATGTGTGGCTTGGAAGACATCTGTGCAGCTTAAAGTGGGGTTCCACCCAAAAAAAAAAAACATACATAAAAAATCCTAAAAAACAAAAAAAAAAAACATTTGGATATTTTTTTTTTTTTTTTTAACTTACCTCTAAATGCCTGTTGCTAGGTGGTCCCTCGTAGTCTGCCTCTTCCTTAGCCTGGGCTGGTGACATCACTTCCCCCTCGGCACAGGAAGGGCTCAGCTCTGCTCCCTCCCTCCTGTCAATCATCTGGGACCCATTACAGGTCCCAGGTGACTGAGTGGCCAATCACGGCGAGCGGCGCCGCTCGCGCATGCGCAGTGGGTGCCAGGCTGTGAAGCCACAGCCCGGCGCCCACAGTTGCAATGCCGGCGCCGCTGAACGGAGGGGGAGACGAGCGGGGCTTCTATCCCCTGCATCGCTGGACTCCAGGACAGGTAAATGTCCAATTAAAAGTCAGCAGCTGCAGTATTTGTAGCTGCTGACTTTTAATTTTTATTTTTTTTTATGGCCCCCCTGGGTGGAACTCCTCTTTAATGCACAGATGTGTATGCAAGTCACACCCAAAATCAGCAAAAGTAGTGCAGGAACTACTTTTTCAAATCGGTGCGGCACCGCAACGCCTGAAATAGGGTGCAACTTGTCATGCGATTTGACCTGTCAAATTACAAGACAAGTCGCTCCAATGTGAATGAGGGTTCAAGGAGGTGAAGGGTTATTTTACAGGTCACATACAGAAACAAGCTGGAGATCAGATATAGAGTGAGCGTGTGTGAAAGGGTTAAAAAAAATGATCCCGCAGTCAATGAAAATCCTTCATTATTAATCTTCTGCTGACTATTCATTTTTAAAACTGTCTTTGATAATTTATGTCTTCTCCTTCCTTTGTTGTAAGAGGAAGAGGAGGGGTTGCCAATGTAAACAGTGTGTTTACATTTGTGATCCCTGTGATTGGTCAACACAGTGTCCACATGGTACAGAGCCACTCCAAGCGGCTCTGTACAGTAAAGCTGGTCATACACTAATTAAAGTTTACCAAGTCCATCAGTAGAAGAGCGGTCCTCCTCTAGTCTATCCAAAACTTGATTTACTGGCTTTACATTGTTCTGTGTGCACTGCAACACACATGGCAACACATACAGTGGGGCAAAAAAGTATTTAGTCAGCCACAAATTGTGCAAGTTCTCCCACTTAAAAAGATGAGAGAGGCCTGTAATTGTCATCATAGGTATACTCCAAATATGAGAGACAAAATGTGGAAACAAATCCAGACACTCACATTGTCTGATTTTTGAAAGAATTTATTTGCAAATTATGGTGGAAAATAAGTATTTGGTCACCTACAAACAAGCAAGATTTCTGGCTCTCACAGACCTGTATCTTCTTCTTTAAGAGGCTCCTCTGTCCTCCACTCATTACCTGTATTAATGGCACCTGTTTGAACTTGTTATCAGTATAAAAGACATCTGTCCACAACCTCAAACAGTCGCACTCCAAATTCCACTATGGTGAAGACCAAAGAGCTGTCGAAGGACACCAGAAACAAAATTGTAGACCTGCACCAGGCTGGGAAGACTGAATCTGCAATAGGCAAGCAGCTTGGTGTCAAGAAATCAACTGTGGGAGCAATAATTAGAAAATGGAAGACATACAAGACCACTGATAATCTCCCCCGATCTGGGGCTCCGCGCAAGATCTCACCCCGTGGGGTCAAAATGATCACAAGAACGGTGAGCAAAAATCCCAGAACCACATGGGGGACCTAGTGAATGACCTGCAGAGAGCTGATACCAACGTAACAAAGGCTACCATCAGTAACACACTACGCCGCCAGGGACTCAGATCCTGCAGTGCCAGACGTGTCCCCCTACTTAAGCCAGTACATGTCCGGGCCCGTCTCAGGTTTGCTAGAGAGCATTTGAATGATCCAGATGAGGATTGGAAGAATGTCATATGGTCAGATGAAACCAAAGTAGAACGGTTTGGTAGAAACACAACTCGTCGTGTTTGGAGGAGAGAGAATGCTGAGTTGCAACCAAAGAACACCATACCTACTGTGAAGCATGGGGCGGCAACATCATGCTTTGGGGCTGTTTTTCTGCAAAGGGAGCAGGACGACTAATCCATGTACATGAAAGAATAAATGGGGCCATGTATCGTGAGATTTTGAGTGCAAACCTCCTCCCATCAGCAAGGGCATTGAAGATGAAACGTGGCTGGGTCTTTCAGCATGACAATGATCCCAAACAAACCGCCCGGGCAATGAAGGAGTGGCTTCGTAAGAAGCATTTGAAGGTCCTGGATTGGCCTAGCCAGTCTCCAGATCTCAACCCCATAGAAAACCTTTGGAGGGAGTTGAAAGTCCGTGTTGCCCAGCGATAGCCCCAAAACATCACTGCTCTAGAGGAGATCTGCATGGAGGAATGGGCCAACATACCAGCAACAGTGTGTGACAACCTTGTGAAGACTTACAGAAAACGTTTGACCTCTGTCATTGCCAACAAAGGATATATAACAAAGCATTGAGATGAACTTTTGATATTGACCAAATACTTATTTTCCACCATAATTTGCAAATAAATTCTTTCAAAAATCAGACAATGTGATTGTCTGGATTTGTTTCCACATTTTGTCTCTCATAGTTGAGGTATACCTATGATGACAATTACAGGCCTCTCTCATCTTTTTAAGTGGGAGAACTTGCACAATTGGTGGCTGACTAAATACTTTTTTGCCCCACTGTATATGTATGTGTGAGTCCATATCATTTCCCTTTAACACTAAACTGCAGCACATAGATATGAACCAACCACAAAGGAAAGAATAGGATTTCAACTTGACATATTTCTTCATGCATCAAAATGCTGCATTAAATTGGACAAGTGTGGATAGTTCCTTGGTTATATGCATTGTGCGAACATAGTAGTGTGATGGGTCCTTATAGACTTTTAGAATCATGAAATTGGCCAAAAAAAGGCAAATTGTTTTCAGTTATTAGGCAAGCAATAGAAATAAATTAAAGCTCCTACATATAATGTTAGTTATTTTGCTGAGCAGTAATCTTGGGAAATGAAAAAGCCTTGAATTCTTTGTACTGTAGACTCGAAGAGTTTGGGTTATATCCTCACAGAAATCTCAGTGGGGGTATTTAAGACCAATTTCCGCAAATTGACCTAAAAGACAAAAACTGCTATTTTTTTCCCCAGATGTCAGAGAAAACCCATTTAAATCCAAGCTGAAAAACAATACAATGTTAGAATTGATTCTCCTTGGTGATTTTAAAATTTCAAGTCTGTATTTTTCTGTTAATTCATTGCAGTGATAGAGAAAACTTAAATAATTAGTCTAGAATAGTTAACTGTGCGTAGGTTCAGTTTACTACGATGGATGAGCTATTTACATTTTTTATTTGATGTTCTGACTATTTTATTCTAATATTCCTTTCACCAAAGGACCTATTGCGTATGTGCAGGAATGTATTAAGACATTGCATTGGGCACACTTGAATGATGATCTCTGTTTAACGAAAAAACATAAGTGTAATCACAGTACTATATACACTTTCGAGACTCCGATTTTCAAGATCTCCTACATAACTCATAACTTCAATACCCAGTGGGAACAGGCAGACGTTCCTCACACACGTCTTTATCCCCAACAAGGAAAGAGTCCTCGCCACCCCAACCCACCCATTCTTATCCCTCCCTCCCAAAGGAGCCCCCCCCCCCCCCACACACACACACACACACATATCACCGGGGGGAAAATTAAAACCTAACATTATACCAACCTTCAAATGTAGGGTCAACCTAAAGAACCTATAGAGGTGAACTCTTCTACATGAATGCCCACTGCCGGAGGTTAGCTCTACAAAACCCTTATAAACATGAAGGGAGTCAGCTACTCCACTGAGTAAACCAACACTGATGGGACATTTTGAAAAGGCAACAACCGCCCCATCCCTCTCACAGTTTGATCCCGTTAGGGGTGTTTGAAATTCAGGAAGGCTTGCCTTGGTTCACCTGATCCTAACATGCAGACCCTCCAAGGGCTACCCTGCTAGACCTCACAACATAGACACCTATGATTACAACCATCTACAGTGGGGACGGAAAGTATTCAGACCCCCTTAAATTTTTCACTCTTTGTTATATTGCAGCCATTTGCTAAAATCATTTAAGTTAATTTTTTCCTCATTAATGTATACACAGCACCCCATGTTGACAGGAAAACACAGAATTGTTGACATTTTTGCAGATTTATTAAAAAAGAAAAACTGAAATATCACATGGTCCTAAGTATTCAGACCCTTTGCTCAGTATTTAGTAGAAGCACCCTTTTGATCTAATACAGCCATGAGTCTTTTTGGGAAAGATGCAACAAGTTTGTCACACCTGGATTTGGGGATCCTCTGCCATTCCTCCTTGTTATGTCCTCTCCAGTTCTGTCAGGTTGGATGGTCAACGTTGGTGGACAGCCATTTTTAGGTCTCTCCAGAGATGCTCAATTGGGTTTAAGTCAGGGCTCTGGCTGGGCCATTCAAGAACAGTCATGGAGTGGTTCTGCAGCCATTCCTTCGTTATTTTAGCTGAGTGCTTAGGGTCATTGTCTTGTTGGAAGGTAAACCTTCGGCCCAGTCTGAGGTCCTGAGCACTCTGGAGAAGGTTTTCGTCCAGGATATCCCTGTACTTGGCCGCATTCATCTTTCCCTTTGATTGCAACCAGTCGTCCTGTCCCTGCAGCTGAAAAACACCCCACAGCATGATGCTGCCACCACCATGCTTCACTGTTGGGACTGTATTGGACAGGCGATGAGCAGTGCCTGGTTTTCTCCACACATACCACTTAGAATTAAGGCCAAAAAGTTCTATCTTGGTCTCATCAGACCAGAGAATCTTATTTATCACCATCTTGGAGTCCTTCAGGTGTTTTTTAGCAAACTCCATGCGGGCTTTCATGTGTCTTGCACTGAGGAGAGGCTTCCGTCAGGCCACTCTGCCATAAAGCCCCGACTGGTGGAGGGCTGCAGTGATGATTGACTTTCTACAACTTTCTCCCATCTCCCGACTGCATCTCTGGAGCTCATCCACAGTGATCTTTGGGTTCTTCTTTACCTCTCTCACTAAGGCTCTTCTCCCCGATCACTCAGTTCGGCCAACTCTAGGAAGGGTTCTGGTCGTCCCAAACATGTTCCATTTAAGGATTATGGAGGCCACTGTGCTCTTAGGAACCTTAAGTGCAGCAGAATTTTTTTTGTAACCATGGCCAGATCTGTGCCTTGCTACAATTCTGTCTCTGAGCTCTTCAGGCAGTTCCTTTGATATCAGATGTATAAGTACATGTATCGGATTCACCGATTAGGTTTCTGTTTCTCTTGTCGTAAGCTTCAAATTTAATAAACTTTTTGGGGAAAAAAAAATCACAGTCCTATAGTGTCCAATCCATTATAAATATTTCCTGTTCAATGCAAATGTAGCACCCTTCTAGATAGGTGCTAGGATTAGTTAGATTTAGTGCTGGCTTACTGTGTTCAGTGGAGCTGTATTTTTGTTTGTTAGGCAAATTTAGCTTGTCTCACTGTAACCAGTGTGGCTGTAATTGTTGTGTTAGGTGAATTTAGTTGTGCTTACTGTAATCAGTGCAGCTGCATGTGGTTAGTCAGGTCTGCTCAGTGTTTCAGTTGCTGCTAGTTTTGACAGTTTCCTCTGCTTTGCAGAGAGCTGGAGAACTCTCTGGAACATAGGTGTGAAGCAATGTAAATGGCAGCTTGAATATTTAAACAGCCCTGGCCATTCCCAGGGAGGATGGCCCTGAAGGCTGCTGGGAATCTGTATAGATAGTCTGAGAAACAGAGCTGCTGGGTCTTTGCCTGCAAAAGGTCCAGTTTGGAGGGCTTGCTGCCCTTCAAGGCAATGCTGACATGTGCTTGCTGTTCGTGAGGCCTCAGGTGGGCGACTTGAGGGCCTGGATGCTGAAGATAAGGAGAGCTGACTGAGGGGTTATCTGCTGAAGATCCAGTCTGGTATCGCTGCAGAAAGGTTTCGATTGGAAGTTGAAAGGAAGCAATCAACTATCCCTGGACATTTTCTGAATACAGACTGCTGTGAGAGATCTTAGAGACTTTTGGGCTGCTGCCACTCCTCTTGTGCTAGAGAGTCAACTGTGTGTGTTTGACCAAAGGTGACATTGCTGTCCTGAAGAGCTTAGTCCAGTGGTGGCGAACCTTGCATAGGATGCATTAAGGTGAAAAAACGTGAGTGTTTACAACCCCTTTAACCACTTGCCGGTATACATCGGCTCAATGGCAGCGGTGGGCAAATGGGCGTACCTGTAGTCCCCTTTAATTGGCGGGGCTAGCAGGCTGCGGGACCCGCGGACTCGATGTCCGCCGGTGTCCCGGCGATCATGTCACAGAGCCGCGGAACAGGGAGATACCTATGTAAACAAGGCATTTCCCTGTTCTGCCTAGTGACATGACAGAGATCACTGCTCCTTGTCATCGAGAGCAGTGATTGCTGTCATGTGAGTAGTAGCCCATCCCCTCCACAGTTAGAATCACTCCCTAGGACACACTTAACCCCTTGATCGCCCCCTAGTGTTCCCCTTCCCTGCCAGTGTCATTTATACAGTAATCAGTGCATTTTTATAGCACTGATCGCTGTATAATGACAATGGTCCCAAAATAGTGTCAAAAGTGTCCGATGTGTCCGCCATAATGTCGCAGTCATGATAAAAATTACAGATCGCCGCCATTAGATACGACGCAGTGCTGAATCGCAAAAAATGCTCTGGTCGGGAAGGCGGTAAAATCTTCCGGGGCTGAAGCGGTTAATGTGTGTTAACCAAAGATTTAACCCCCCCTTCATGACCATGGCCATTTTTTGCTTTTTGGCACTGCATTACTTTAACTGACAATTGCTCGGTCATGCAACCCTGTACATAAATTAAATTTATATCCCTTTTTCCCACAAATAGAACTTTCTTTTGATGGTTTTTGATCACCTCTGTTTTTTTTTTTACTTTTTGCACTATAAGCAAAAAAATACCAACAATTTAAGAAAATATATATACTGTATATCTTTTACTTTCTGCTATAAAACATATCCAATAGATTTTAATAATCACATTTCTTCATAAATTTAGGCTAATATGGCTAATATGTATTCCGCTACATTTTTTATTAAAAAAAAATCTGTATGAAAAAGCGTATATTGACTGGCTTGTGCAAAAGTTATAGCGTCTACAAACTATGGTATTGGAATTTGTATTTATTTATTTTTTTATATTAGTAATGGCGGGAATCAGCGACTTATAGCGGGACTGGGATATTGCAGTGGACAATAGGACACTAACTGACACTTTTAGGGAACCAGTGACACTAATACAGTGATCAATGCTAAAAATATGCACTGTCACTGTGCTAACACCACTGGCTGGTAACGGATTAAACATCTAGGGCGATCAAAGGGTTGAATGGGTGTCTAACCAGTGTTTTTGTGTTTTCTATGTGCTGTTTTTACTAAGTGACATGGTGGATTTTAATCCCTGCTTTGCAGGGAAACAAAATCAGGGAAACAAAATCTACCACATCTCCACTGACAGAACAGAGCTCTGTCTTGTTTACATAGGCAGACCTTACTGAGCGGCGTGCCTTATGCCTTGTGAATACAGGAGGTTGAAAAATATATATGGTGAACCGTGCTATTAATCTAGTAAATATCTAATAAAGTGCAAACAGTGCAAATTACAAACCACCGGATTCACTCCAATGGAGCATAGACAACAATTAAAATGATATCAAACATAACATCTGCTATGCAAAGTAAAATATATATATATATATATATATATATATATATATATATATATATATATATATGTATATATATATATATGTGTGAATTGAATAAGTGCAATTGAACAAGAGTCCTGCATCAAAAATCTCAATCAAAAACACAAGTCCAAAAAAAAAACACACAAAAAAAGTCCAATGTGTTCAAGTGTTAAAGGTGACTTTTCCAATGCTTGAGTGAATAGGGAAATCCTCCACCAACACCAAGCAAACAGCCTCCACCACCCCCTGAAGACGTCAGATGCTCTGACGAAACACATAGGGTTTGGTCTAAGCGTGATACGTCACTTCCGCCCATAATGGAAAGCAGGGCATCCCCACATCCACTTGTCTGTTTTTTAAACTTATTTTGCCAGTTGGCGTTTGGCATCATCTTTTAGCAATAAACCACGTTTTTTGACATACTTCACCATGGGAGATTGTTTTTCATCCTATGTCTAACCTGGATATGCGTGGCCTTTCCTTTTATTGGAGACACTATATAAATCGGCAGTGATGGATTCCTGGAAGCAGTTTGATAACCTAAAGGTGTTTATGATCTCTGTAATGGGGATCATCTCCATCTGGTGAGTAGGCTGTTTGCTTGGTGTTGGTGGAGGAATTCCCTATTCACTCAAGCATTGGAAAAGTCACCTTGCACTTGAACATATAGGACGTTTTTTTATGTTTTTTGGACCTGTGTTTTTGATTGAGATTTTTGATGCAGGACTTTTGTTCAATTGCACTTATTCAATTCACTTATATATATATTTTACTTTGCATAGCAGATGTTATGTTTGGTATTATTTTAATTGTTGTCTATGCTCCATTGGAGTGAATCCGGTGGTTTGTAATTTGCACTGTTTGCACTTTATTAGATATTTACTAGATTAATAGCGCGGTTCACCATATATATTTTTCATCACATTGGTTTATTAACTTTTTGAACGGGCAGCTTCTCATTTATATTTTGTATATATTATCAATTTGCACGGGTAGGGAGCCACTGTTCCCTTATTACACAATACAGGAGGTTGGCAGCTCAACACAGGCATCAGTCATGCATTTTCTGAATTAATGCAAAGTGTTAAATATAGCTATAATAGACATAACAAATAATTTTTTAGAGCGTATTTCTAAAACTAGAAACAATTTGGGGGGGGGGGGGGGGCTTTGATGGGAATTAATGCATTAAGGCAGCTAGAGGAACATCTGCTACTGAACTACTCTTTCACCTGGGTGTATAATGTTCCCTACCCAATTATTTGGAGAATTAGCCCTTTCAGAATAAGCCTGTCCTATAATCATACAATATATTCCCACCATCCAGATTCTGTTCTCTGCTCACCTGTCTTACTGCTAGAGTTATACATAAACAAGGGATTGTGTCCTAGACTTTCATTTAAAGCCACATTTGCATAATGACTGTAAATTTTCACCTGGATGTTGATTCGTTGGCAGGGCCGTCTTTAATTTTGATTGGGCCCTGGGCAAACATTTTCTTGGGCCCCCCCCCCCCCTCCATTCTGAGACATACAAAAAATAGCAGGTAGACTCAAAATCAGTTTACTGCAGCAGATCACGCAGCGATTGCAATTGTTTGCCAGAGGTTACAGCCTATCATTACTGCTCAATGACTGGTTTCTAGAGGTTACAACACATAATTTCTGCTTACCGATTGGTTGCTAGAGGTTAATGTACATTATTAGCGCTCACTAATTGGTTGCTAGGGGTTACAGCACATCATTAGCACTTACTGATTGGTTGGTAGAGATTAAAGCAGATCACTACTGTTTGCTGATTGGTTGCTAGAGGTTCATGCACATCATTACCTCTCACTGAGCAGTGGAGCAATCCCAAATAATTGAGCAAGTAAAGGGGCACATTAATACACATACTACAGGAGAGGTTCAGAGACTGCGGACATACAGCAGGAGACAACAGAGACTGTGGACATACTGCAGGAGACAATCAGAGACTGCGGACATACTGCAGGAGACAATCAGAGACTGCGGACATACTGCAGGAGACAATCAGAGACTGCGGACATACTGCAGGAGACAATCAGAGACTGCGGACATACTGCAGGAGACAATCGGAGACTACGGACATACTGCAGGAGACAATCGGAGACTACGGACATACTGCAGGAGATTACCAGAGACTGCGGACATACTGCAGGAGACAATCAGAGACTGCGGACATACTGCAGGAGACAATCAGAGACTGCGGACATACTGCAGGAGACAATCGGAGACTGCGGACATACTGCAGGAGATTACCAGAGACTGCGGACATACTGCAGGAGATTACCAGAGACTGCGGACATACTGCAGGAGACAATCAGAGACTGCGGACATACTGCAGGAGACAATCAGAGACTGCGGACATACTGCAGGAGGCAATCAGAGACTGCGGACATACTGCAGGAGACAATCAGAGACTGCGGACATACTGCAGGAGACAATCGGAGACTGCGGACATACTGCAGGAGACAATCAGAGACTGCGGACATACTGCAGGAGACAATCAGAGACTGCGGACATACTGCAGGAGACAATCAGAGACTGCGGACATACTGCAGGAGACAATCAGAGACTGCGGACATACTGCAGGAGACAATCAGAGACTGCGGACATACTGCAGGAGACAATCAGAGACTGCGGACATACTGCAGGAGACAATCAGAGGCTGCGGACATACTGCAGGAGACAATCAGAGACTGCGGACATACTGCAGGAGACAATCAGAGACTGCGGACATACTGCAGGAGATTACCAGAGACTGCGGACATACTGCAGGAGACAATCAGAGACTGCGGACATACTGCAGGAGACAATCAGAGGCTGCGGACATACTGCAGGAGACAATCAGAGACTGTGAACATACTGCAGGAGACAATCAGAGACTGCGGACATACTGCAGGAGACAATCAGAGACTGCGGACATACTGCAGGAGACAATCAGAGACTGCGGACATACTGCAGGAGACAATCAGAGACTGCGGACATACTGCAGGAGATTACCAGAGACTGCGGACATACTGCAGGAGACAATCAGAGACTGCGGACGTACTGCAGGAGACAATCAGAGACTGCGGACATACTGCAGGAGACAATCAGAGACTGCGGACATACTGCAGGAGATTACCAGAGACTGCGGACATACTGCAGGAGACAATCAGAGACTGCGGACATACTGCAGGAGACAACAGAGACTGCGGACATACTGCAGGAGACAATCGGAGACTGCGGACATACTGCAGGAGACAATCAAAGACTTCGGACATACTGCAGGAGACAATCGGAGACTGCGGACATACTGCAGGAGACAATCAGAGACTGCGGACATACTGCAGGAGACAATCAGAGACTGCAGACATTATACAAGGGATGGTCAGAGAACTTTCAGCAATGCACAGCTTTACAGTTAAATAACACAGCTCAGGGTTTAAACAGTCAGGCATTCTATGGGTGTAAGGACATACCTGGCCAGCCAAACTCACTACATACATTCAGGACTGTGGGCGGGGTTTCCACTCTCTGCTCTCACTAAAGCAGCTGGGAGCTCCACTGATGCTTTGTTGGGTGGGCCCTGGGCCCACATCACCCATGAATTGTCGCCCTGATGACAGCTTTGCAGAGCGCACAGAGGACATGGGAGGATGTATTCCGCGCTGGCCAGCTGAGAGGGGCGGGGCCGGGAGCTCCACTGACGCTCTGACCCCGCCCACGTGCAGCCTGTGCACTGTGTATAGAGCGCCTGTAGTGAGAGCGTCATTGGAGCTCCCGGCCCCGCCCCCGGACCTCTGTATTCACCAGCCAGTATAGAGGGGGCGGGGCCGGAAGCTCCACTGACACTCGCACTCCGATCACTGGCTCTCAACACAGAAGCTCTTTTCCGAGTACACAGGCTGTACGTGGGCGGGGTCAGAGCGTCAGTGGAGCTCCCGGCCCCGCCCCCTCTCAGCTGGCTAACGAGGAATACATCCTCCCGTGTCCTCTGTGCGCTCTGCAAAGCTGTCATCGGGGCCCCAATTCACAGCTAGCGCGGGCCCCCCAACAAAGATTGGGCCCGGGGCAAGTGCCCCGTTTGCCCTGCGCTAAAGACGGCCCTGTTCGTTGGTGCTTGCTGGCGGCCAAGAAGAATGTGTGTGTCCATTTCATATCAAAGGAGTTAGACTGTGATGATGAAATGCTTTTATTTGGGGGGAAGAAAGAACTGGGAATTCTGACATGTTTTCTCTAAAATGTAAAAATGTATTTTTATATTCAAGAGATACATAAAAAAATGCAATACTATTTTTACATTCAATACAAAAAAAAAAAAAAGAATTAGCAGATGGTAAATGAATGCATAAATGCTCTAACGCCCAGCTGATTTAAAACTATAGCTAAACCCAATAAAAAATACATTGTTATACATTTTGTATATGTTATAATATCTATAAAATATATTGCAGCTTACCAGTCCTTGGATGTGGTGGCTGCTTTAGTTTTTTTTCAGATGAAGTACATCTTCAGAAAATACCCTATGACCCCACTAGTATACCAGCATACATATAATGTTTTGTGTATTGAAATGAAATCTTAAACAATGTCATCAGTGTAGCGCTTACCCCCCCGGTGGGGCCGCTGAAAATATACCCAGGTCCCCCTTACTAGAGCAAAGGCTGCTATCCACAAGCACAGTTCCATGCACACCAACAATACAGGCTCAGTCAAGGGGATGCATTTTTTGTATTTATTGATGAAGAACTTGAACAGGAGAGGGGTTTAAGGTCACAGGATACTCCAAAACAATAATAGCAATCACTGGGAGGACAAATTTCTACTACCTCTTAGTAGAAATCTATTACGGCAACAGCACACACTACAGTCTTGAATCAGGTCTTACTCACAATGTCCAAGGAGCTGTCTGCCACCAAGCATCTACCGGTAGATCTTTAGTGAGGGAGATAAATGATCCCCAGGATTTCAGGACAGTGCCCTCCAGAAAAAGTCCATTAGCAATCTTCTCCAGGCCCTCAGCCCAGACTGCAACTTCTTGTCTCAGTAGCTCTCTCCTAGGGAAAACAGCCTCAGAAAAACTGTAGCCCTCTCAAGAGAGGAAAGAACATTCTGGAAAGGCCTTGCAAACATTTATCACCTCCTTAGCCATCTTCTGGACGCTTCCTTCAAGGGGTTGGCTGAAGCATAATAAATATTCATGCTGGTCATTTGACTCTCCCTGACCTATATTCTGGAAGCAGGTGGGAAAAATCAAACACCTAGCCTGGAAACCCTGACCAGACAAAAACAATCAATTGCTGCTCCACTGATTGCAGTAAAGTCAAAAGCTAAATTTAGCCTAGCACCCTAACTAGAGGAGGGTGATACATGAGCTTTCTCAGCTATCTTCTGTTAACTCCAACGTAAAAGTGCATATAAAAGCAAAAGAGAAGGCCTTCAAAAAATACATGAGCTTTCCCAGCTATCTTCTGTTAACTCCAATGAAAGAATGCATATAAAAGCAAAAGAGAAGGCCTTCAAAAAATACATGAGCTTTCCCAGCTATCTTCTGTTAACTCCAATGTAAAAATGCATATAAAAGCAAAAGAGAAGGCCTTCAAAAAATGTCAAAGTGCCAGCAGCAATGCTTTGTGAGCTGAGTCAGCCTTTGGCTTCTTATATGTCTTGGATACTTTTCATTCTGTTATGGAGAAGGGAACAGGGGGAGCTGGAACACACGAAGATGGACAGGAACACCCACATTTTGCAGGTGGACAAGAACAGAGTTGGGAATTATGGCAGGGAGGTCTAATTCCCAACTCTGTTCTTGTCCACCTGGACATTTTGAGTGTTCCAGCTCCTCCTGTTCCATTCTCCATACATAACATAGAAAGTATCCAAGACATATAAGAAGCCAAAAGCTGACTCAGCTCACCAAGCATTGCTGCTGGCACTTTGACATGTCATCCTACATAGAACATATTTATATCATTTATGGTGTAAGGATTGAATTAAAGGAGAACTAAGGAGAAACATAAAATAAAAAATTCAACAGACACAGTAGGGGCCTTCATAACGGTCACAGCAGGTGTGAAAACCTAGATCTCACCAAAAGAGTTCCCAAGAGATATAAGAAACTGACAGGTTGTTTAAGGGTCCTTTTTATATGAGCTTTGTGTACTCCATTAGGCAGGGGATGTGTGAACAGATCCCCTGCTGAATCATAGCTGAACAGGACTGATGTCACTGTTGTGATATCTGTGGCCTCCAGTTTTCATCTGCATTTTGAGAGTGGACCTGTGTTGGATCTATGGACAGCTCAATGAAAACAGACGTTCAGTGCTGCTGGCACTTTGAAATTTCATCCTACATAGAACAAATTTATAGCATATTTATAGCAAGGTGTAAGGATCGAACTAAAAAAAGAGAACTAAGGAGAAAACATAAAACCCTGTGGTAACCTCTTAAAGTGAAAGGCCATTTACTTATGTCAATTCTTGTTTCTGGATGCACCATCTATAAAACAAAAAAGCAAATAACTGGGCACTGCAACAAGCACATTGAGATGGTGGAATTGCAATTGTATGCGGCCAGGTTCCATCAGGTCCTCTTTACTCTCTAGTCTCTAACAGGGTTAAAGTGTAATAAAATAGAGTAGGGAAGTATTATCACCTCTCAAGTTTGTAATATATACTTTTAACAATATTATTGTTTCATCATTTTGTTTATACCAGTGGTCTCTGGCATGGGCTTGATGCCATCTTTTGTTTGCCTTTAACCAGCACCTGGGGCACTATTCCACCAACTTACATGGTGGTGGTAACTTGCAGATGGAATACGCTGGCACTGGTCGGCATGTAGAGTATCAAGGATGGTACATCTTCAACCAAAAGGAGAAGTATATCTACTTTTACTGGAAGTGGTGGACTTGAGTGTCAGCGACAACGAGTCATTCAAGCAGGGGTGCTACGATCAGCAGAAAGCTTTCTGCTTCCCACATTACTTTTTTATTCTGTGATCACAGTTTTTTATTCTTACCGATGTATGTTGGTTTTTATAATAAAAAACACACTTTTTGACCTGCACCATATGGAGGCATTTTTTCAATCCATACCCCCCGGATGAGGGTTCCTTGGCCGTCCAGGCTTTCAACGCCTGAGTTACAGCCTTGGTGTTTTCCACGTCCGAGTTCCAGCTCTGCGGTTATCTGTACACCACTTGGAGTCGTGTTTGGAGGTCTTTGGTCCCTTTGGAGATCTGTCGATCTGCCGATCGTGGCACCCCTGCTTGACTGATTTGTTGTCGCTGACACTCGAGTCCACCACTTCCGGTAAGAGTAGATATACTTCTCCTTTTGGTTGTACCATCCTTGATGCTCTACATGCCGGCCAGTGCCAATGTATTCCACCTCCGAGTTACCACCACCGAATGGTGGACTTACACCCGTCCTCTCCAGAACCTTTTCACTCATTGGACTTTTTTCACCTACACTTCTATTCATTTCTGATTGATTTTTGTGTGATTGATTTTTCATTTGTATATTTTTATACATGTCTAACATTTAGTGCTACATCCCTGAGAGGGTGAAGAAAGGAAGCGCCACCTGAGTGCAGCATTAGTAGTTACTTTTAATGACACAAAATTAAAAAACACTTACAAGAAACATGATTAAAAAGGCTCATCTGTAGATGGATAGTCCTGGTGAGTTCCTCGAGCTCCAGTCTGGATGGTGTGTCAGCGGTGTAAGGCTGCAGGGGAAGCTGTTCAGCAGGTGGTTCGTCCTGTGGCCATCAGGGGGAAGCTGGGGCCGGCGTGGAGCGCACAGAGGGTGTGGAGCTCGAGGAACTCACCAGGACTATCCATCTACAGATGAGCCTTTTTAATCATGTCTCTTGTAAGTGTTTTTTAATTTTGTGTCATTAAAAGTACCTACTAATGCTGCACTCAGGTGGCGCTTCCTTTCTTCACCCTCTCTTGCATATCACAGAGCCAGCTCTCTGAGGACAGCAGCCGCCTCCTAGATCCACTGCTCCACCAACCCACTCCACATACTTTGAACTGTCAGATCCTTATTAACCCTTGCACTGCCAACCTTTTAGTCATGTAACCTACTTTACATGCTCCGAACTGTCAGACCCTCATTAACCCCTGGGCTGCCAACACTTTAGCCATGGACTATATGCCTGGCCAACCTGATTAATTCTGATTACTGTATGCTGTATATGCGCTTGAAGTTATTATTACTTTTAGCGCTACATCCCTCACCATCCATTAGTTACAATCGTTGTCACATTATTATGTAGCAGATTTTCACTTCCGACTTATTTAGATGTGCAGTGATATTTTTCATTCTTATTTCACCAACTAACACCACTAATGAGGCACGATTCTTTCCACTGACATCAACAATGTGGCACTATTCATTCTATTGACATCAATGATGGGACACTATTGCTCCTTTTACTGATTACAGGCGCTAAGTCATTTTCTTACTCCCAATGACCATCAAGACTGAGGCATTGTTTACTCCCACTGATGTTGGGAGATTTTCTGCTCCCACTGGCAACAGCCCGCACCCCCTAAAGTCTGAAAGACAGTAAACCGGCCCTTTGTGTATAATGTTTGGAGACCCTTGGTATATACTAATGTTTCCATGTGCATAGATGTCCAAAACAGTCATTCTACTGTTTCGTGTTTGATAAAATTAATTCAAAGAAAGAGCAAAAAAATATCTGTGTTTCATCCCTTCTTTTGGAATTATATGTGAGTGTATATATTTTTTTTCAATCACATTATAAATACTTATTTTTTTTTAAATTTATTTATTTAATATTATCACTTAGCTGTTTGCAATATTAATAATTTGCTTATTTGTTTTGATATTTTTAGCCTGGTGATCCCCTTTTTTTTTCCTCCTGATGAAGTAGAGTCCCACAATCTAAGAAATGCGTTGAGCTTCACAACACTCCATTGCATTGCAACAAGTAAACCTGCAAATATTGTATATGGTAGGATCTCATGCTTACCTAAGTTGTAATATTCTAAGTGGGTGATGGATGATGTAAAGGGGTTCATGTTTTTAACAATAATAATATTGCTGAAATTTTGAATAAGGTTGCTCTTCTTTTAAAAAGAATGTATAAATAAAAATCTGTGTTTTATGGAAAAGATTTTTTCTTGTACAGTGCCTCAAAAGTCCTGCCAGCTTTTGTATATCTTTAGTTAGGCAAAATGTGTATATTTAAATATTTAAAGTGCCTTGAAAAAGTATTCATATCCCCTTTTTCCACATTTTGGCATGTTACAATCAAAAACGTAAATGTATTTTATTAGTATTGTTTTGATAGACCAACACAAAGTGGCACATAAGTGTGAAGTGGAAGAAAAATAATAAATGGTTTCAAAATGTTTTGCAAATAAATACCTGAAAAGTGTGGCGTGCGTTTGTTTCTGCCCCCTTTACTCTGATACCCCTAAATAAAATCTAGTGGCACCAATTGCCTTCAGTCACCTAATTAGTAAATAGAGTCCACCTGTGTGTAATTTAATCTCAGCATAAATACAGCTGTTCTGTGAAGCCCTCAGAGGTTAGTTAGAGAACCTTAGTGAACAAACAGCATCATGAAGGCCAAGGAACACACCAGACAGGTCAGGGATAAAGTTGTGGAGAAGTTTAAAGCAGGGTTAGGGTATAAAAAAAATCCCAAGCTTTGAACATCTCGGAGCACTGTTCAATCCATCATCCGAAAATGGAAAGAGGCACAACTGCAAACCTACCAAGACATGACGGTCCACCTATGTCCTACGACATAACTAATGGTAGAAGGCACCTAGCTGTAAGTGATGATTCTTCTTTAACTAATGCCACCCACTGTATAGTGAAATGATGGCAGGACAGACGCACTCTCCTTCTCAGGGGACGTCATATGATGGCCAACCACTCTTGCCGCACATGCGCGCCTGGGTGGGTGTGCAGCGTGGCGATTGGTGGTGTGCCGTGTCCCTTGGACACAGTGCATCACTGATCATGGTAAAGAACCTATGACGTAGGCTCTTTACCATGTGATCAGCTGTGTCTAATCACAGCTGATCATAGTGTAAACAGGAAATGCCGGTTATCAGCATTTCTCTCCTCGCGCTGACAGTGTGTGAGGAGAGGAGAGCCGGTAAGCGGCTTTCCTCAGTGGGGACATCTACACTGACAATTAGGGCACTGATCATTAGTGTCCTGATTATCAGTGCAGCCCCAACAGTGCCCACCAGTGCTACCAATTAGGGCCAACCAGTGCCCACCAGTGCTGCCTGTCAGTGCCCATCAGTGATGCCTGTCAGAGCCCATCAGTGCCTCCTCATCAATGCTGCCTATCAGTGCCATCTATTAGTGCCGCCCATCAGTGCCACCTATCAGTGACACCTATCACTGCCTATCATTGCCGCTCATCCGTGCCACCTATCAGTGTCCATAAGTGCTTACTATCCATGCTGCCTATCAGTATCCATAAGTACTTACTATCTGTGCTGCCTATCAGTGCTGCATATTGGTGCCTCCTCATCAGCGCCCATCAGTGCAGCCTCATCAATACCCATCAGTGCTACCTCATCAGTGCCCATCAGTGCAGCCTCATCAGTGCCCATCAGTGCTACCTCATCAGTGCAACCTCATCAGCGCACATCAGTAAGTGAGAACAATTACTTATTTACAAAATGTTATAACAGAAACTAAGAAAACCTTTTTTTTCAAAAATGTTAAAGTATTTTTGTTTGTTTTGCAATAATGATGATGTGGTGATTATATACCACCAAAAGAAAGGTCTATCTGTCTCAAACAAATGATAAAAATTGAGTTTGGGTACAGTGTTGCATGACTGCGCAATTGTCATTCAAAATGCAACAGCACGGAAAGCTGATAATTGTCCTGGGCAGGAAGGAGGTGAAAGTGCCCTGCAGGCAAGTGGTAAACCAGCAATAACCCCCCACCCTCCAAAAAAAAACAAAAACAAAAAAAAATTTTTTAATAAAAATTTCCCTTGACCGTGGGACTGAATAATGGCTATGAAGCAGGTGCTGCTGAATTTCATACACAGAAAAGTTTACAGGACCTGATATTTAACGTTAATGGTGTTTTTTCTGTAATTTAAACTCAGCATAGCCTAGCAAATCCCATCCTTGTAGTTACAAGAGAAAGAGAAGTATAAGTTGATTATTTCAAATTGTAGAGGTAAAAAAGAGATTAGAAAAAAGTTTGGAATGTATTTCCCAGCCCCAGGCTTGAATATAAAAAACATCTAAAGCGAAGAATAGACAGACCCTTATCTTCATGGAGCTCTTCCTGCATGTCTGTCAGAGGAGGGAATGACTGACGGGGAGCAGAAATGCCGCCATGTGCATATTCACCATAATCTTGTTTTAGCTTGGAAAGAAGTGAAATAAAAATAACTGGCATATGTAAAGTTGTGTCCAAGAAGAGAGGTAAATGGAGCTATACTGACTGTACAGATAGCTATTATTGTAACTCCCAAGGTGGTGCCAGCTTTAAAACCAACTCTGGGCTCCATGCCACCCCCATATAAACCACCACGAGGCCCCCGCTGGTTTTACCTTTCCCAAATTTTTTAGGATGGTCATGTGGCATCACAGGGTCCTATTTAACCACTTGACCTCCTGAGGATTTACCTCCTTTCATGATCATGCCATTTTTTGTATTATGGCACTGTGTTACTTTGACTGACAATTGGGCGGTTGTGCGACGCTGTACTTTTGGCTCTGCTTTCTTTTGGTGGTATTTGATCACCACTGCATTTTGAAAAAAAAAAAGATACTTTTTACTTTCTGCTAAAATAGTCTTTCTAGATGTAGGTAAATATGTATTCTGCTACATGTTTTTGGTCAAAAATACCCCAATAAATAATGAGGGGGGGGGGGAGCTGACATATATACAGGTATGAAGTGGGGGCTGACATATATACAGGAGTGAGGGGGGCTGACATATATACAGGAGTGAGGGGGGCTGACATATATATACAGGAGTGAGGGGGCTGACATATATACAGGAGTGAGGGGGGCTGACATATATACAGGAGTGAGGGGGGCTGACACATATATACAGGAGTGAGGGGGGCTGACACATATATACAGGAGTGAGGGGGGCTGACATATATATACAGGAGTGAGGGGGGCTGACATATATACAGGAGTGAGGGGGATGAAATATACACAGGATTGAGGGGGTTGAAATATACACAGGATTGAGGGGGCTGAAATATATACAGGAGTGAGGGGGCTGACATATATACAGGAGTGAGGGGGCTGACATGTATACAGGAGTGAGGGGGCTGACCAGAGGCGTAACTAGAACCTTCAGGGCCCCGGTGCAAGAAACCATGATGGGCCCCCCTTCCATCCGAGCCCCGGGCTTCCAATTTTGGGAGAGTGTCCATGGACATCCTCCCAAAACCGTGCTTCCTGCATGACCCCTGGGACCCCTGGGCATCCAGCGCAATCACATCGGCCCTTTACCATGTCAACTGATCACATGTAAACAGACTTGCCGGTTATCCACAGCCCTTTCCTCACATGCTGTGTCTGTGTGAGGAAAGGACTGCCGTTAACTGTCAAGAATGTCAGTAAATTGTTTACACTGATAATCAGTGCCCCAATCATCAGTGCCATATATCAGTGCCCATCAGTGCCTTCTATCAGTGCTCATCAGTGCCTTCTATCAGTGCTCATCAGTGCCTTCTATCAGTGCCCATCAGTGCCTTCTATCAGTGCCTATCAGTGCTTTCTATCAGTGCTCATCAGTGCCCATCAGTACCTTCTATCAGTGCTCATCAGTGCCTTCTATCAGTGCCCAACAGTGCCTTCTATTAGTGCCCATCAGTGCTTTCTATCAGTGCTCATCAGTGCCCATCAGTGCCTTCTATTAGTGCTCATCAATGCCCATCAGTGCCGTCTATCAGTGCTCATCAGTGCCTTCTATCAGTGCCCATCAGTGCCTCCTATCAGTGCTCATCAGTGCCCATTAGTGCCTTCTATCAGTGCTCATCAGTGCCGTCTATCAGTGCTCATCAGTGCCTTCTATCAGTGCTTATCAGTGCCCATCAGTGCCTTCTATCAGTGCTCATCAGTGCCTTCTATCAGTGCCCATCAGTGCCTTCTATCAGTGCTCATCAGTGCCGTCTATCAGTGCTCATCAGTGCCTTCTATCAGTGCTCATCAGTGCCTTCTATCAGTGCTCATCAGTGCCTTCTATCAGTGCTCATCAGTGCCGTCTATCAGTGCTCATCAGTGCCTTCTATCAGTGCTCATCAGTGCCTTCTATCAGTGCCCATCAGTGCCTTCTATCAGTGCTCATCAGTGCCCATTAGTGCCTTCTATTAGTGCTCATCAGTCAGTGCCTTTTATCAGTGCTAATCAGTGCCTTCTATCAGTGCTCATTGGTGCTCATCAGTGCCCATCAGTGCCTTCTATCAGTGCTCATCAGTGCCCACCAGTGCCTTCTATCAGTGCCCATCAGTGCCTTCTATCAGTGCCTTCTATCAGTGCTCATCAGTACCTTCTATCAGTGCTCATCAGTGCCCATCAGTACCTTCTATTAGTGCTCATCAATCAGTGCCTTTTATCAGTGCTCATCAGTGCCTTCTATCAGTGCTCATCAGTGCCCATCAGTGCCTTCTATTAGTGCTCATCAGTCAGTGCCTTTTATCAGTGCTCATCAGTGCCTTCTATCAGTGCTCATCAGTGCCCATCAGTGCCTTCTATCGGTGCTCATCAGTGCCCATCAGTGCTCATCAGTGCCTTCTATCAGTGCTCATCAGTGCCCATCAGTGCCTTCTATCAGTGCTCATCAGTGCCCATCAGTGCCTTCTATCAGTGCTCATCAGTGCCCATCAGTGCCTTCTATCAGTGCTCATCAGTGCCCATCAGTGCTCATCAGTGCCTTCTATCAGTGCTCATCAGTGCCCATCAGTGCCTTCTATCAGTGCCCATCAGTGCCTTCTATCAGTGCTCATCAGTGCCTTCTATCAGTGCTCATCAGTGCCCATCAGTGCCTTCTATCAGTGCTCATCAGTGCCTTCTATCAGTGCTCATCAGTGCCCATCAGTGCCTTCTATCAGTGCCCATCAGTGCCCATCAGTGCCTTCTATCAGTGCCCATCAGTGCCTTCTATCAGTGCTCATCAGTGCATTCTATTAGTGCTCATCAGTGCCCATCAGTGCCTTCTATCAGTGCCCATCAGTGCTTTCTATCAGTCCCTTCTATCAGTGCTCATCAGTGCCCATCAGTGCCTTCTATGAGTGCTCATCAGCGCCTTCTATCAGTGCCCATCACAGTGAATGCTATTAGATCCCATCAGTGCCGGACAGCACGGCTCTGAGAGGAGATCGTGTGTCATATAACAATAGCACAGAGAGACACTGGCGGCGGCATTTATGTTCTATTTGTCGGTCCTCTCTGGCACGGATGAGAGAGGAGGACACACAGCTGATCTCACGGCTCCCCCTTCTCCCCCCTCCCTCCTCTCTCCTGTGTGCTCCGCGGGTAATGTGAGCTCCTTAGCTTCACACTTGACTACCTGCGGAGCACACAGGAGAGAGGAGGGAGGGGGGAGAAGGGGGAGCCCTGAGATCAGCTGTGTGTCCTCCTCTCTCATCCGTGCCAGAGAGGACCGACAAATAGAACATTAATGCCGCCGCCCGTGTCTCTCTGTGCTATTGTTATATGACACACCATCTCCGCTCAGAGGGTGTGTGAAGAGCAACCCCGCTGGGCCCCCCCCCCCCACAGTGGCGGAATGCCGGGCCCCGTCGCAACTGCAACTGTTGCGACCCCGGTAATTCCGCCACTGGGGCTGACATATATACAGGAGTGAGGGGGGCTGACATATATACAGGAGTAAAGGGGGCTGACATATACACAGGTATGAAGGGGGCTGACATATATACAGGAGGGAGGGGGGCTGACATATACAGGTGTGAGGGGGGCTGACATATATACAGGAGTGAGGGGGGCTGACATATACAGGTGTGAGGGGGGCTGACATATATACAGGAGTGAGGTGGGCTGACATATATACAGGTGTGAGGGGGACACCCAGACACCTAAAACCGTCTTCTTCCTCCAGCAGCGTGTACAGGAGAGGAAAGAGCGGAAGGAATTCACAGCGACACACTACAGCATGTGAGTGGAGTGCAAGAGCGAAACTTCCCGGCCAGGAACAAAGCTCTTGCACGGTTTTAGGTGTCTGGGTGTTCTGCTGCCATCGCCATGACCAAGGAGGAGAACAACACGGGAGTGGTGGGTGTCCCCCTTCAGGCACACGGATTGGACTAGTCTCGTTTGGAAACGCTCCACTCACCAGCCAGGTCGGACGCCACCATTCAACTGTCCCCGCAGAGGGCTATATCTGCACGCGCGCAAGACCTCGCTAACAGGGAGGTCCACCACTTCGGGTAAGGGTCCATCCTCAATGCTCTTCGGATTCACTGCTTCTATGGGATACACCTTTACATCTTTCTTTCCTCCTTCCACTCATATGGACTGTTTCTGGTGAATTGTGGATTTGTATTCCTACCTTCATGGATATGATGCACTTTTACTGAACTTTTTTCTTTGGATATGGACTTCACTTATAATTATAATATGGTCTGATTTCTGATCATGGTTGTTCTTTTCACATGTTTGATTACATATTGAGCACTTGATTTATTTATTATTATCTTATTTAGTTTTTTATTTGATTGTATTTATTCAATTTTATTTAAGGATATTTAACCTTATTAAGTATATATTATTCATATTCACTTATGAGGAACATATGAATTTTTGATTGTAAGTGCACTTATTTTTACTTATTGCAGTTTATTACACAGATATTGGTGTTTTTTGGTGCAGCTGCAGTCTTATAATCCTTCTTGCTCTGCAGCGCAGGTTTCTCTTTTCTTTTTAATTATATTATATGAGTGTTATTCAGATCTATCCTCCTATTTTCTTACCCTTTTCTTACCTTTTCTACCCCTCCACCCTTATCTCATTTATCTTCACCACATTCCTGATCTTCTACAATGCTCTCTTGGTTGCTTATTTAATGCCTCCCTTTGATAGATCCCATCTCCAATTGGTGATCGCTGGCATTAAGTGTACAGAGATTTGTATTTTCTGTTTTTACCTGTACTAAAACGTTTTCAATAAAGATCAAGAATTTAAAAAAAGAAAAAACAAACATCTAGGGTGATCAAAGGGATAACTGTGTGCCTAGCCAGTGTTTTTGTGTACTGTGTTAGGTACTTTTACTAAGGGAAGTGATGTTTTTTTGTCCCTACCTTGCAGGAACACGAAATCCATCCCTTCCCCCCTGTCAGAATGAAGATCTGCCCTGTTAACATAGACAGATCTCAGTTCTGTGTGTTTTACTGTCAATCGGCAGGTGCCGGAGGATGTCCAGTGTCCGGCACCCGCAGATCTGCTTCTGCTGTGATTAAGCACAGCAGAATCGCCCTGCTGGCGGTGCGCATGCACCCCCTGCAGGCAGAGGTGCAGAATCACGTATATATATATATATATATATATATATATATATATATAAAAGAGGGAGTATTCTTCCTGACCAGTGGCCTCTTTCCACTAGAGGGGTGTTAGCAAGGTCCCCTCACCTATTCCTGAATATGGGTCCACCTTATCACCCCTTCAATCCTCCTAGCTGGGGGTCTTTTTTAACTTGTGGGGAAGGAAGGGGAGTACCTATGTTCCTTGTTCCTGGATGGGGGTCCCCCCCCTGCAGTCCTACTGACTAGGGGTCCTCTACAACTGGACGGGGCAGGGAGGCAAACTTCTGTATATCTGGATGGGGGTCCCCTCTTATCAAAAACAATCCTAGCTGGGGGTCTTTGTGGGTAAGGAAGGAGAGTTCCTATGTTCCTGAATGGAACATATATATCTTATCACCCCCTCCCCCGCAACAATTATAGCACATTATGATATTGTCTTGCAGGTTTTCTTTTTGGTGGAGGGAGGTTGTTTCGGCTGTTTACTACCGCTTTAAAGTGCCCCCGTTCTCCTGTGCTCACGAACAGAGGCGAAAGCGCACATCGGTCCTGCATACATATGTAAACAGGAATCGCACCATACATGTTAGGTATCCTTGCAAACATCAGAATGAGAGCAATTATTCTAGCTCTACAACTCCTATGCAACTCTAAACTGTCGCCTATGGAGATTTTTAGGTTCTGTAGCTTGGCTCTGTTCCACGGAAGTACGCAATTTTAAAGCATGACATGTTCGGTATCTATTTACATCATCTTTTATACTGTACTTTATCAAAAAATTGGGTATTATATTGTGTGTTTGTACATTAAAGTGGTTGTAAACCCTCTCCTATACCTAGTGAAGTGACTGGCCTCAGGTGATACACAGAGATGAAACAAATCCTCCTACATAAGTTTTACTTACAGTATATACAGTATCTGCTGTCTTCCCCTTTCTATACTATAGTGCAGATCATTTTTGAAATCTTTCTTCCTCTTTCAGCAGTGGGTGTGGAGTCTGCACTTACACTGTGTGAGAGTTTATTGGAAGAAAGGGACACACACCCCCTCCACATACAGTATCTCACAAAAGTAAGTACACCCCTCACATTTTTGTAAATATTTTATTCTATCTTTTCATGTGACAACACTGAAGAAATGGCACTTTGCTACAATGTAAAGTAGTGAGTGTACAGCTTGTATAACAGTGTACGTTTGCTGTCCCCCCAAAATAACTCAACACACAGCCATGATTGTCTAAACCGCTGGCAACAAAAGTGAGTACTCCCCTAAGTGAAAATGTCCAAATTGGATCCAAAGTGTCAATATTTTGTGTGGCCACCATTGTTTTCCAGCACTGCCTTAACCGTGTTGGGCATGGAGTTTACCAGAACTTCACAGGTTGCCACTGAGTCCTCTTCCACTGCTCCATGACAACATCACGGAGCTGGTGGAAGTTAGAGACCTTGCGCTCCTCCACCTTCCATTTGAGGATGCCCCACAGATGCTCAATAGGGTTTAGGTCTGGAGACATGCTTGGCCATTCCATCACCTTTACCCTCAGCTTCTTTAGCAAGGCAGTGGTCATCTTGGAGGTGTGTTTGGGGTCGTTATCATGTTGGAATACTGCCCTGCGGCCCAGTCTCCGAAGGGAGGGGATCATGCTCTGCTTCAGTATGTTACAGTACATGTTGGCATTCATGGTTCCCTCAATGAACTGTAGCTCCCCGGTGCCGGCAGCACTCATGCAGTTCCAGACCATGACACTCCCACCACCATGCTTGATTGTAGGCAAGACGCACTTGTCTTTGTTCTCCTCACCTGGTTGCCGTCACACAGGCTTGACACCTTATGAACCAAATAAGTTTTTCTTGGTCTCATCAGACCACAGAACATAGTTCCAGTAATCCATGTCCTTAGTCTGCTTGTCTTCAGCAAACTGTTTGCTGTCTTTCTTGTGCATCATCTTTAGAAGAGGCTACCTTCTGGGATAACAGCCATGCAGACCAATTTGATGCTGTGTGCGGCTTATGGTCTGAGCACTGACAGGCTGACCCCCCCACCCCTTCAACCTCTGCAGCAATGCTGGCAGCACTCATATGTCTATTTTCCAAAGACAACCTCTGGATATGATGCTGAGCACATGCACTCAACTGCTTTGGTCGACCATGGCGAGGCCTGTTCTGAGTGGAACCTGTCCTGTTAAACCGCTGTATGGTCTTGGCCACCGTGCTGCAGCTCAGTTTCAGGGTCTCTTGGCAATCTTCTTATAGCCTAGGCCATCTTTATGTAGAGCAACAATTCTTTTTTTCAGATCCTCAGAGAGTTCTTTGCCATGAGGTGCCACATTGAACTCCCAGTGACCAGTATGAAAGAGTGAGAGTTATAACACCAAATTTAACACACCTACTCCCCATTCACACCTGAGACCTTGTAACACTAACGAGTCACATGACACCAGGAAGGGAAAACGCTAATTGGGCCCAATTTAGACATTTTCACTTAGGGGTGTACTCACTTTTGTTGCCAGCAGTTCAGACATTAATGGCTGTGTGTTGAGTTATTTTGAGGGGACAGCAAATTTACACTGCTATACAAGCTGTACACTCACTATATTACATCGTAGCAAAGTGTAATTTCTTCAGTGTTGTCAAATGAAAAGATATAATAAAATATTTACAAAAATGTGCGGGGAGTATTCAATTTTGTGAGATACTGTAGGCAGAGGAACGAAGGAACATGCAGAGCTGTATTATGAATAGACAAGCTCCCTGCTAATCCCCCTCAAACCCCCCCCCCGACAAATTTTGAGCTGCTGTTATCTCATTTGTCAGAGAACTCGTCAAAAATGACTCATGCTGATAACAAAGGAACGAAGCACCGGAGAGAAACAACGCTTAGAGCTTTGGAAAAAGATAAGTAAACAATACAGATATATGGGCTTAAGTCAAATTTCATGAATGAGGTTTACAACCACTTTAAAATTCATTAAAGTGTATTTTTTCCCCAAAAAACCACTGCGCAAATATCGTGACCTAAAAATATGCAACATCCAACCATTTTATTCTCTAGGGCTTAAAAATATACAGTATACTGTATATCATATTTGGGGGTTCTAAGTAGTTTTCTAGCAACAATTATGTTTTTTACATGTAAAAGAGGGATGTCAGATAGTTTGCCAAGACTGGAAGGGGTTAATACCACTTAAAGTAGAAGACTAAGCACGTCTTGTGGCCAAGAAGAGGTACTGCAGGGGAAAGCTCCAGATTAAAGGTGAGTATTACAGCCAGAGCTGTTTTTTTTTTCCTATGGGACCTATTTAAAAAATAAAAGTTGATCTCAAAGTTGGATTTTTTTTATAAAATATGGAATTTATTTATGCAGCAGGTTTACTTGGATATACTCCCCCCCCCCCCCCCCCCCAACAAAAAAAAATGGATAGTGAGTGTGTGCGTATATATATATATATATATATATATATATATATATATATGATGTATATCATAGTCGACCCAATCCTTTTAAGCATTAGGAGGACAGGATTTGCCATTTACTTTATGGCAAGGTACATCCCTTTCTTTGTTCCCAGATAAACAGTTATCATCTTATTAATGCTCTCGGCAATGTCCTTGTGCCGGTGCAGGCAGTGGTCAGGGAAAAAACAGATTTGTCAAGGGTGATGTCATACAGATACTTTCACTCCTCCTAAATTATAGTCCTTGCAGAACTGCTGATGAAAGCAGAGCAGATAAAGTGATATTTCAGGTCAATTTATACATGGGTTTAATCTTCCAGGATGTGCAGTAAGGTGACTCAAGACTAAAGTTTGGACTGGTCCCAAGATGGATATTTGCTATTTGTCCTCCTTTCCATTAAAGGAGATTATCTAGAAAGTTACTCGGTAATGTAGTGAGAGCAGCACTTACAGTCTATAAGTGGAGTGGAAACCTATATTAAAAGAAAATGTTATCGCTTTTGACTTCATCAAATTTTTTTTTGCACTTGCAAATTTTCCGCAAGGTCAACCACGTAATGAAAAGAGTTGTTTGGTGTGTTAGTCTCAGACATTCATTTTTGAAGAAGGTCGTGATAGACTGAATGCTCAATTTTGTCATTTGATTTTTTTATTGGCCATGGGTGTTAGTGTAAGGTCAAGAGGACCAGGGTGAGATTCTGACCACACAGGGATCTTGGCATAACAGTTTCTTTGGGCCCCCAAACCAAACTCTTCATGTACCAGCTATGTTTTGTATTCTTTCCATATACCCTGACTATAAGCTCATCCACCTTTTGTATTCCTCACTTATAGGCAGGGCTTTTTTTTTTTCAAATCTTTTATTTATATGAAGGGCAAAGATACACGAAATACAACATCTGAAGGGCTTTTTTTTTAAGTGGGAACGTGAGGGAACGTAGATCCGGCACCTTCAGCACTGAATGGGGTGCTGGGGTATGCTAGTGGGCCTATTGATTTTGGTTGCTGGGGGATCTATTTTCGCTGGGGGGGGTAATTTGTTGCAGGCGAGATCTATTGTTGCTGGTGGGTGATCTATTTTTGCTCGGGGTGGGGGTCTTATGTTCCTAGGGGGTCAATTGTTGCTGGGAGGGACCTACTGTTGAGGGAGGGGGTCTATTGCTCTCTTTGAGGGTCTATTGATGCTGGCTCTAGGGAGATCTACTGTATTTTTTCATTGGGGTCAATTTTTGTTCGGTGGTATTTGGTTTCCGGGGGATCTATTATTGCTGGGGGATCTATTGTTGCTAGGGGAGTTCTATTGTTGCTGGGGAGGGGTCTAATATTGCTGGCTGCAGAGGATCGTGCTCGGGGGTGGGTGAGGGACAGAGACAAGGGGTGACTCGGAAAGGGGAGTACCTGCACCTACTCTCTGAGAAAAAAAAGCCCTGCTTATAGTAAGGATTCTGTTGCCATTAAAAAAAATAGAAAATTAGTTCCATACAAAAGACAATGACCAATATTAAGGTTTACAGCCACCATTGACTCCAATTGTCACTTTTTAACAGCCACGGCCAACAATGAACCTTTTGCATCTGACACACTTCCGGGTGTATCAGACATTTGGTTACCCACTCTTTGTTTCCATCTGCCTTTGTGGCTGTAGGGCACAGTGGTAAGATAGGTGTGGGTGGATATAATCACAGTACAGAGGAGGACCAGGTATTCAAAATACTTACTCCCTGATGGAGAGGTAATAATGAATTGTCTCTTTCCTTTAATGATTTTTTTTTTATATAAATTTTAGTTTTTCATACTGTAGGTAAGGCCTATAATATGTGCAAGATTTTTATGGCTGGTGGCCCCTGTTAAGTTTTTATTGATGGGAAATACAAAATTCAGATTCAGAATTCAGATTCAGAATACTTTATTAATCTCAGAGGGAAATTATTGCAACAAACATACCTCCCAACATTTTGAGATGGGAATGAGGGACACCTACTAACAAACATATGTAGGCATAGGACACACCCCCTGCCACACCCCCTTAAAGGAGAATTAACCACAAAAAAAAGGTTAATTAAATCCACAAGGAATTTTTTTTTACCACTACTTTTCCTTTATATTAGCTTTTAAAATGTACAAATGCAGTAATTTAGAAATTGGATAAAAGGTTTAGCACTGGGAAACACTTTTTGAAAGATAAAAGGTGCATTTTATATACAACTATATGGATCAGACTAAAATGAGGGACAAATGATGGGGAAAGAGGGACAGAGGGACTTTGTTCCAAATCAGGGACAGTCCCTCGAAATCGGGGACAGTTGGGAGCTATGCCTACCCCTGATGTATGGGATGTAGAAATAGGAATGTGTAGTATGAGAGGCACTAGAGTTTGAGTCATACCCAGTGCACTTAGTAATTAGCACCCCCAAGGGAGGGAGGCCAACCCCTAGCAATGGGCAAGGAGGAATGTAAAGAGCTGATGCTGGAGCTGGGGGAGAGTCAATCCAGAGCACTAAGGCTCCGTTCACATCTCCGCGTTCCCAATTGCAGGCGGAATTCGCAATAGCGGCAAATCGCGGGACGCCCATGCGCTCCCCATGTATTGCCCATCAATTTCAATAGCACCTTAAACGCTGCGTGATTTTCCTGAGATTCGTCGGGCAAAAATCGCGGTAAAATCACGCGAACAGAATCACTGGACGCCTGTCGCCCAAAAGAAGTCCATGAGCTTCTTTTGGGCAACGGGCATCCCGCGATTCTATTTGCACAATCAGGGACAGTTGGGAACTATGCAACAAATGCCACACTCAACAAAGACAACACAAGATCCTAACAATGAACAGAACAAGACACAAATAAATCCCCAATAACAGCCATGAGCACCAAATAAACACTCTGCACTCTAATAAACCATCTAACTACAAAAATAATAGAGTTATCAAACAGGAAGTTAGGTGAAATCTTCTGATAAGGACAGCTGTTTTGCTCATAATTCATACCTCCCAACTTTTTGAGATGGGAATGAGCGACACTTATCAGCAAAAGTATGCAGGCATAGGACACACCCCTTGCCACACACCTTTAAAGTAGAATTGTACAAAAAAACAAGATTAATTAAACCCACAAGTGCTTTTTTTTTTACCACTACTATTCATTTATATTGGCTTTTTGAATTTACAAATGCAGCAATTTAGAAATCAGATGAAAGGTTTAGCACTGGAAAACACTTTTTGATAGATAAAAAGTGCATTTTATATACATCTATATAGATCAGACCAAAATGAGGGAGAAATGAGGAGGGGTAGGCATAGCTCCCAATTGTCCCCGATTTTGAGGGACTGTCCCTGATTTGTAACAAAGTCCCTCTGTCCCTCTTTCCCCCTCATTTGTCCCTCATTTTGATCTGATCTATATAGTTGTATATAAAATGCACTTTTTATCTTTCAAAAAGTGTTTTCCTGTGCTAAACCTTTTATCCAATTTCTAAATAGCTGCATTTGTACATTTTAAAAGCTAATATAAAGAAATAGTAGTGGTAAAAAAAAGCCCTTGTGGATTTAATTAACCTTTTTTTTTTGGTTAATTCTCCTTTAAGGGGGTGTGGCAGGGGGGCGTGCCCTATCCCTACATACATTTGCTAGTAGGTGTCCCTCATTCCCATCTAAAATGTTCGGAGGTTTGTGTAGGCAACCTGAGGCCCTCCAGCTGTTATGGAACTACACTTTCCATGAGGCATTGCAAGGCTGGCAGTTACCATTACTCCCAGAGGCATAATGGGACTTGTAGTTCTGCAACAGCTGGAGGGCCCCAGGTTGCCTACCCCTGCTATACAGCTTCTGTAACAAGAATGTGGCGGTAAGATCATGAAAATGGATGTTGTTAGTACAATGTCTATCAGACAGCATTTCTGTAACTTCAGTTGGGATTTAACCACTTGCCGATCGCTGCACACCGATATACGTCGGCACAATGGCAGCGGTGGGCAAATGGGCATACCTGTACGTCCCCTTTAATTGGCGGGGCTAGCAGGTGCGCGTGCCGTGTACAGTGTGACCGTGCCCGCGGGATGGGCGGACTCGATGTCCACCGGTCTCCCGGCAATCGTGTCACGGAGCCGCAGAACGGGGAAGTGCCTATGTAAACAAAGCAGTTCCCTATTCTGCCTTGTGACATGACAGAGATCATGGCTCCTTGTCATCAGGAGCAGTGATCGCTTGCATGTGAGTTGAAGCCCATCCCCCCCACAGTTAGAATCACTCCGTAGGACACACTTAACCCCTTGATCGCCCCTTAGTGTTTAACCCCTTCCCTGCCAGTGTAATTTACACAGTAATCAGTGCATTTTTATAGCACTGATCGCTGTATAAATGATAATGGTCCCAAAATAGTGTCAAAAGTGTCTGCCACAATGTCGCAGTCACGATAAAAATCGCAGATCGCCGCCATTACTAATAACAAAAAAATTTAAAATAAAAATGCCAAAAAAAATCCCCTATTTTGTAGACGCTATAACTTTTGCGCAAACCAATCAATATACGCTTATTGTGATTTTTTTTACCAAAATATGTAGAAGAATACATATCGGCCTAAACTGAGGAAAAAAATAGTTTTTTTATATATTTTTGGGGGATATTTATTATAGCAAAAAGTAAAAAATATTGCTTTTTTTTTCAAAATTGTCGTTCTTTTTTTGTTTATAGAGCAAAAAATAAAAACCGCAGATACCACCAAATACCACCAAAAGAAAGCTCTATTTGTGGGAAAAAAAGGAAGTCAATTTTGTTTGGGTGCAACATTGCACGACCGCGCAATTGTCAGTTAAAGCAATGCAGTGCTGAATGGCAAAAAGTGCTGTGGTCAGGAAGGGGGGTAAAATCTTCTGGGGCTGAAGCGGTTAAAGCAGTCAGATTCAAGCTGCAATTTTCTTCTGTTTGTTCACAAATAAAAACAATAACCTGATTGGTTGCTACTGATGGCAGTTGCATTTTCCTCTCTCCTCCAATGGTATAGCTGCATTCCATTCCTCCATTCATCTCTATTACGGGCCTGGAAAATAAAATACTGCATGAAAATACAGCGCACCGCGGATTCTCACAGCTTTTACTAAAGATCTACGGAGCCCGCCAATGATTTTACATTTCTGACAGGCTTGCAGCACTGCATTACTTTCAATTAAGCTGAATTCACAAGCCGCATACCAGAGCAGTGCGGCTTTCAGGATCCAATAAGTCTACAGACACTGAGCTCATGTAATCAATGAGAAAAAATGAGCCCTGCGTTCGCTGTGAACAACTGGAGAAAGATTTCTAGCTCATTAAACACAGCGCGTTGTGTGTGAGGCGATGCGGAATAGCCGGGAGCCTGAGCTGATCTTTGGAGGTCTGCAGACAAAGATACTCGGCCTATTTACCGTTCGCCAAACTGAGCCTGAAAGAAAGGACATCCAGAAGCGAGACGCTACGTTTGTGATCCCTCACGGATTGTAGTGGGGGCGGCCATTTTCTAGATTAACTCCATATTCATGTGCAAGGCTGAATTTCTGTCAAATTCATTCACGTATTCATTTGTTCGTTTGCCAGTGGCTTAAAGGGAAAGTACAGTGTAATATCATTGAGAGCATTTGGACATTCTCACCACACACACCGCTCACTTTATTAGGTATACCTGTTCAATCGCTTGCTAACACAAATTGCTAATCACATGGCGGCAACTCAATGCATTTAAAGAGGAGGGCCAGTCAAAAAAAAAAAAAAAATTAAAAGTCAGCAGCTACAAATACTGCAGCTGCTGACTTTTAATTGGACACTTACCTGTCCCAGGGTCCAGCGATGCGGGGGATCGAAGCCCCGCTCGTCTCCCCCTCCGTTCAGTGGCGCCGGCATTGCAACTGTGGGCGCCGGGCTGTGGCTTCACAGCCTGGCACCCACTGCGCATGCGCGAGCGGCGCCGCGTGCCGTGATTGGCCGCTCAGTCACCTGGGACCTGTAATGGGTCCCAGATGATTGACAGGAGGGAGGGAGCAGAGCTGAGCCCTTCCTGTGCCGAGGGGGGAAGTGATGTCACCAGCCCAGGCACTGGAAGAGGCAGACTACAAGGGACCACCTAGCAACAGGCATTTAGAGGTAATGTTTTTTTTAATTTTTTTTTTAGGCACAATCATGACTTTTTTTTTTTTTAGGGTGGAACACCACTTTAAGCATTTAGCCGTGGTGAAAACGACTTGCTGAAGTTCAAAACGAGTATCAGAATGGGGAAAAAAGGGGATTTAACCACTTGCCGACCAGCCGCCGCAGTTGTACTGCGGCAGAATGGCTCGGCTGGGCGAAACAACGTTATGTAACGTCGCTTCGCCCTGTGGCCACTAAGGACGCGCGTGCGCCGCCTGCTCGCCCACAGAGCCGATGTGAGTGCCCGGAGGACCGGGATCTGTGTGTGTGTTCTCACAGTTTCCAGTTCTCTGGGGGGGGGAAGTGACAGATCGTCTGTTCATACAGATTATGAATTGCGATCTATCTCTTCCCCTACACAGTCCCCTCCCCCCTTCAATTAGAACACACTTAAAGTGGTGTTCCGGCTGAAATTATACTTTTTGAATAAAAATACCCCTATAATACACAAGCTTAATGTATTCTAGTAAAGTTAGTCTGTAAACTAAGGTCTGTTTTGTTAGTTTATAGCAGTGGTATGTTATTTTATAAACTTTTATAAACTTGCAGCAGGCCGTGGCCATCTTAAGTGTGGGCATCTGAAGCCAGACTGTATTTCTTCCTGGATCTCATCCTTGCAGATCTCGCACATGCTCAGTGCAGCACAAGCAGTGTAATAGGCTTCAGGTCAGGTTTCCATGGCAACGGCAGTGTCAGAGGAAGTTGCCGCCCCTTCCCAGAAGGCATTGCAAACAGGAAATGATGCGATGGGCCACGGCCAGGGAGGAGGACGTGAAAAATGAATACAGCAGATATACAGTAGGTGCTGAGAGAAAAAATTTAAAAATATCCAATTCGTTTACATTGCACAGTTTAGTGAAGGATGCTGAAGAGTTGTAAAAGTGGGTGGAACTCCACTTTAAGGGAACACAATTAACCCCTTGATCGCCTCCTAGTGTTAACCCCTTCCCTGCCAGTGACATTTTTACAGTAATCAATGCATTTTTATAGCACTGATCGCTGTAAAAATGCAAATGGTCTTAAAAATGTGTCAAAATTGTCCGATGTGTCTGCCACAATGTCACAGTCCTGATAAAAATTGCAGACCGCCGCCATTACTAGTTTAACCACTTCAATACCAGGCTCTTTCGCCCCTTCCTGCCCAGGACAATTTTGAGCTTTCAGCGCTGTCGCACTTTGAATGACAATTGCGCGGTCATACTACATTGTACCCAAACTAAATTTGTATTAATTTGTTCCCACAAATAGAGCTTTCTTTTTTGTGGTATTTTATCACCTCTGTGGTTTTTATTTTTTGCTAAACAAACTAAAAAAGACCAACATTTTTGAAAAAAAAAAAAGTTTTTCTTCGTTTCTGTTAAAGAGTTTTGTTTTCTATTTCACTGACGGGCACTGATGAGTCTGCACTGATGGGCACTGATGAGGTGGCACCGATGGGCACTGATGAGCTGGCACTGATGAGGTGGCACTGATGGGCACTGATGAGGAGGCACTGATATGTAGAATTGATGGGCACTGATAGGCGGCACTGATATGCAGCACTGATGGGCACCGATAGGTGGCACTTATATGCAGCACTGATAGGCACTGACAGGCGGCACTGATGGGCACTCACAGGTGGCATTGATGGGCACTGACAGGTGCCACTGATGGGCACTGACAGGTGGCACTGATGTGCACTGACAGGCGGCACTGATGGGCACTGACCAGCGGCACTGATTGGCACTGATAGGCGGCACTGACAGGTGGCATTGATGGACCCTAATAGATGGCACTGATGGGCAGCGCTGATTGGGCAGGTACTGACAGGTGTTAATGCTGGGCACTGATCGGCACTGTGATGGACACTGATCGGCACTGTGATGGACACTGATTGGCACTATGGTGGGCACTGATTTGCACTGATTCGCAGTAGGGTATCAGGCTGTGAAGCCGCAAGGCTACACTTCCTGATTCCCTTACCGAAGATGGTGGCGCCTCCACCTGAGAGCCAAGGGACAGATCGGCTTCGGGTGAGGACATCACGGGCACCCTGGTCAGGTAAGTGTCCATATTTTAAAAGTCAGCAGCTGCAGTATTTGTAGCTGCTGACTTTAAAAAGAAAAAAAAATTCGGAGGAACTCCGCTTTAAGTGACTTTGAACATGGCGTGGTTGTTGGTGCCAGACGGGCTGGTCTGAGTATTTAAAAAAACTGCTGATCTACTGGGATTTTGACACACAACCATCTCTCAGGTTTACAGAGAATGGTCTGAAAAAGAAAAAATATCCAGTGAGCGGCGGTTGTGTTGAGGAAAATGCCTTGTTGATGTCAGAGGAGAATGGGCAGACAATGATAGAAAGACAACAGTAACTCAAATAACAACTTGTTACAACAAAGATATGCAGAATACCATCTCTGAACACACAACACATTGAACCTTGAAGCAGATGGGCTACAACAGCAGAAGACCACACCGGTTCCATTTCTGTCAGCTAAGAACAGGAAACAATTCGCACAGGCTCACCAAAATTGGACAATAGAAGATTGGAAAAACATTGCCTGGGCTGATGAGTCTCGATTTCAACTGTGAAATTCAGATGGTCAGGTCAGAATTTGGTGTAAACAACATGGAAGCATGGATCCATCCTGCCTGGTATCAATGGTTCAGACTGGTGGTGGTGTAATGGTGTGGGGGGGATATTTTCTTGACATACTTTGGGCCCCTTAGTACCAAATGGGCATCATTTAAATGCCACAACCTACCTGAGTATTGCTGCTGACCATGTCCATCCCTTTATGACTACAGTGTACCCATCTTCTGATGGCTCCCTCCAGCAGGATAATGCACCATGTCACAAAGCTCAAATCATCTCACCACTGGTTTCTTGAACATGACAATGAGGTCACTTTACTCCAATGGCCGCCACAGTCACCAGATCTCATCCAATAGAGCACCATTTGGGATGTGGAGGAACGGGAGATTCGCATCATGGATGTGCAGCCGACAAATCTGTAGCAACTGAGTGATGCTATCATGTGAATATGGAGCAAAATCTCTGAGTTTCCAACACCTTCTCCACGCCACAAAGAATGAAGGCAATTCTGAAGGCAAAAGGGGTCCAACCCGGTACTAGCAAGGTGTACCTAATAAAGAGGCCAGTGAGTGTATTTAATATTATTGCATGGATTAGATTGAAGTGACTGTGTCACTATTGTCAGATATTTAAACCAATCAATAACTGTAGAAGAAGAAAGTGAATCCTCAACTTTCCTCCTGCCACACCCCTCTCTTATTTGTAAAATTGTTCCTCAAATCTGCACTGAAGCCAAAACCTCAGGAAGTGTCAATCAATTCTCCGGTCCGGGATGAGCTCTATGAGGAAGGGTGGATGAGGAGTATTAAATATCTCTATTCATTTGGAGATATTGGAGGTCTATATGGTCTTAAAGCGGAGGATCCTGCGAAACGCGTTGGACAACATACATCAACCCCACTTATATTTCTTAACCATGTTTGATGGACAGGTTAATGTTTTATGACCCTTTTGCATGTATTCAGATTCAGAATACTTTATTACTCCCAAAGAGAAATTATTAAGATACAATTACATTCAACAAGACAACACAAAGATCACAATAACAAGGCACAACAACAATAAATTTACCAAGTACTGTAATCATCCAAACCACCATAGAATAAATAACACTGAAAAAATAACAGAAAATCAAACAACCAACATGCAAATTACACCACTTTCTCTAACATTACCCAAAAATCATTACTATAATGGAATTTTAACATTGTGTGGTTTGACTATAATAAATGATTTGTTTTAAACTATTTTGGAATAAAACATTCTGAACATTTTGAATGGATGTTTTCTTCTTATGCCCCGTACACACGGTCGGAACTTCCGACAGAAAAAGTCCAATGTGAGCTTTTCATCGTATATTCCGACCGTGTGTATGCCCTATCGGACTTTTTATGTCCAAAATTCAGACGGACTTAGATAGAGAACATATTCTATATTTTTCCGACAGAACAAATTCCTATCGGGAAAACCGCTTGTCTGTATGCTGTTCCGACGTACCAAAAATGACGCATGCTCTGAAGCAAGTACTAGACGTCGTACGTGTTGTCCCGTCGTACGTGTTGTATGTCACCGCGTTCTGGACGGTCGGAATTTGGTGTGACCGTGTGTATGCAAGACCGCTTGAGCAGAATTCCGGCAGAATTCCGGCGGAAAAACCTTCAGTTTATTCCGACGGAAAAACTGGTCGTGTGTACGGGGCATCAGTGGCATATTTAAAAACTTGCCGCCCGCTGTATAGCAAAACGACAGCGGCAAAGTGGTTGTGTTATCCTGACCGCACATCATATGACGTGATCAGGAAAACAGAGCCGACGCGCGCCAACGGGGGGGCGAACAACGCGGCGGTCGGAGGTGTTGTGTGTCAGTCTGACACACCGCAACTCCGATCGCGGTATGAAGCCTCTGATAGTAGTATTACTCGATGATAGTCTTTATTGTCAAATGCCAGACATATACAGGAATTGCAGTTGACGCGTTTCACAAGTATGTAGTTTGCTTGTTCACACCATCAATATACTCTCCGTACAGGCTATTTAAGGTGATCACCTGAATCAGGCTAAACCCAGAACCACCTGTCTCGGATGAATACTAGACATGTGCGCCGTCAATAAATTTGTTTTGTTTCGTTCCGTTTCGTATTAAGATGAATTTGTAATTTGTGTCTGAAATTCAATTCGGATTCGTACGAAATACGAATTTTCATTAGGTTCCTAAACTTTTCGTAACAATAACAAAAGTTTGTTAAGATAAATTTATCATTATGAGGGGCTCCCACCATCCCTGTACTGTGCTGACTTCCTGGGTTTTTAACTTTTAGGTCCGTTAACTTTTCGTAACAATAACGAAAGTTCGTTATGATAAATTTATCCGAAGTTCGTAAATGAAATTTCGTATTTCGTACAAAATTCGTATGCATAAAAGTTCGTACTTCGGATCCTTACGAATGTACGAATTTCCGGAAATTCATACGAATTTCCGATTCATACGAAACTAATCGCACATGTCTAATGAATACATCATACAAATATAGAACATCTCAACTGACACGTTTAAAAATATTTCATGGACTACTAACAAACAACAAAAATAGATAAAAACAAAAACAATAGACAGAGAAAAAAGGAAAAAAATCAAAGAGTTTTTAAACTCAAATACCCTTCTACTTAATAAACAAACACACACATGTGTATAATAAATGTATAAAAGGTTAATGGGAACATAAAGAGAGATAATTGACTAACAGACCGCACATTTTTGTCATTCTGATTAAGATACAAGAAATTCTCCAGGGAGACAAATTTCACATCCACAATAAAGGTCAGATCATCTATGTACCAATGAAACATTTTGATCAATGGCATTCCCACCACCCCATATATAAGTTGGCTAGTGATGGTGAAAATTTGGCTTACATAGCTGCTCCACACTTTTGGAGAAAACAATCCCCATTAAAGGTAAAGAAATTGTGTGTCAACAAGTATTGAAGAACAATGTTCTTCAATACTTGTTGACACACAATTTCTTTACCGAACATCCAAGACAAACAATCTATACTCTATACTGTAATCAGTGTCACGTTCCAAATAGAAGGCAACTGCCTCTAAAGCCTTCTCATGAGTGGTTGGATAGTGTATTGCAGCCTTTGGTGTGTGGCCTCCCCAGTTACCTGAAAGACACAAATCATTCATTGAGCATCGCAGGTGGCACAAGATGGGGCGCTAATTCCTTGTGGATCGCCTGCGATGTCTCAAGCCTATACTCCTGTATTCCTCATGAGAAGGCTTTAGAGGCAGGATATAAAGTAATTAGAAAAATATAATAGTAATATAAAGTACCGGTAATATAAAATATATAAAGGATATAGAGTAATTTTAAAAAAAGTTAAAAAAATGATTGTATTAAATCTTCTAAAAAACAGTAATAATAATAAATTAGCCAATATAATATTAGCCAAAAATTATAATATCTGCTTTGACAATATATTATCCCCCAGCCAGCCATGACATTATTAAAGACAGCAATTTCAATACAATATCATCCATGACATTATAATATTCTCCAATCAGGAATAACAAAATCATATCCTCCAATCAGGAATAACAATATAATATCCTCCAATCAGGACTGACATAATACAAAATAATATTCTCCAATCAGGAATAAAATAATATCCTCCGATCAGTAATTACATAATAATATACACCTGTCAGCAGTGACATTATAAAATCCTCCAGGCAGCAATGACATTTTAATATCCCCCAGACAGCAGACATCATAATTTCCCTCCAGACAGAAATTATATCATATACTCCAGGCCAAACATACATTATAAAACTCTCTAAATAGGAATGGCAATATAATATATCCCAGATAGCAGTTACATGACTAGGGTAATTCAGTCTGATCATGTTCAACCTGAAACATCCTTTTAAAGCAACAAAATCATACCACACTTAATTGAAGTTAAATGGCCTACCAGTCTTTTATTGCAAACTACAAAAAATACATTTTAAATGACGATTAGATGAAAATACATTTTAAATGACGATTAAATAACAATTGGACATAAACATAGAACTGGGTGCAGGGTCATTGAAGACACTATGGAACCAAACAATGATTATGTATCACGCTGCCTGGGGAACTGCCTGCACATACTCCTTGAACCATAATAAACCAGATTACTCCAAATTTTGACGCACCTTACCCAGAATGGGTCCCTGACCATATCTTAGCACTACCTTTTGACTGCTTTCAAAGATCCAGCCAGCTCACTGGCTGCCAAGATTTCCATGTCAAAATCCAACATCAGAAAACATCATCTCCAACTGACTGCAAGTCTCTAACGAGAACTTGCTTTACTCCTCCCTCCCCCCCCCCCCCCCCATCCCTGCCAGCAAATAGCCTTTCATTTAGGTAAGTGCCATCTTTCTAACCTGTCCTTTTACCTGGTCCCCCTTTCCCCTATAGATAGACGTATAGATGCACCCTTTTCCCTCTGAAATATTGCCACGTACCTACTTCAGCCGAATCCACTTGTCCAATATAGCTCATTACAAGCTTACAACCTTTTTTGTTAACTTGACACATGGCACATGACACTTGGCACACCAACAGTGTAAGTAAACATGTTCAGCTTTTGACAAAAAAAAAAAGAAAAACCAAATGACGCAAAAGCTGGATCACCGGTGGAGAGGATGCAGAGATGTGGCTGATAGCCATCACAACCATATTGTCACAATTGAAAATTACCTCCATATTCCTAAAAGACAAACCCCAAATTTCAATTTACTAAAGTGACCAGAAAGAATTCTAGGAGAACCAATTCCCCAAGAAACGCGTTATCTCCAAATCTTCTGGCCAAGGTCTAGCACTCAACTGGCCCTGAATACACCCTGTAGCTTGTCACGCTGGTGAACAATTCCAAGTTGCAAATACTGACCATATTATCCATTGACCATTGTATGAATCCAGAAATGTTCTCAAAGTAGCAAATCATCCTGGTGATCCAGAACTGAATATACAGTAATGCCCCAGAACCTTCACACCAGCAGTTGCTTCCATCCATTAGCTAAACTGTCCAGGGGCATAATCCAACAGACAATATTCAATTTACCTAGGAGGGACCGCGGCTGTCTCAGTTCTTTTCAACTATGAGCCACCAGAAACTCACCGTCAGCATGTCCACAGGCAAGTAGCACTCCATTGCCCTGGAATCAATGACTATGCTGAAAAAACAGATCTCAATGGTTGGCCCCTTGCTTTTATCTGGTGCCAGCCAGACACTAAACTGCTCAGCAACATGTTGTAATGTTACCAACAAAATCAAACAAATATTGGACTCCAGAATAATACACAAAAAAATCATTAAAATCTGAAAGAGCAGGAGCAAAGACAGAAACATCCTACTTAAAGGAATCAGCTGAAAATCTCAAACAGTGAACAGGAAATGGAACATCTTATCGGTAAACAATGCTCAACATAATACTAATCCTGCCACTGGCAGCTCAAGAGGTAAAAACTTTCCCTGTGGACTAGCAGTGATCAAAATAGTGACTCGGTGCCTGTTTTTGAGAAGGGAACCGCAACCATAACACTACACCCAAGAAATCTCCACCACCATACCATCTTCCTGCCGGCCGGGAGAGCCCACAGAGCGGCTGAGACAGCTGAGACAACATACCTGATACTGACCAGTGTGATGGATGCCCCACAGAGCGTTTACCCACAGATGTACCCTTCCTTGTTTACCTAGATGTAAGTTACTATGTGTTTTTATTAATACACACTTTACAGTCTAACTCAGAGGCGCCTGCATTTGTTTTTTTCTTGCATATCTTGGAGACCGCTTTTGCTACCCTGCTAAGGCTGGCCCTGAATCAATAGACTATTTTTAGGCTGCATAGCAGCCCACTGGCCACTTGGACTTCAGTACTATAGGATCTGTTTCAGTACCAGCGCCACATGTATATTTGTATGCTGGATACCTTGAACAGGGTCACTTGCCTTGAATATGAGGTACCTTTGCTTGAACAAGCCACTGAACTCTAGTTATCCCCAGTCCCTAATTCAGGCTTTGTAGCTGCCCCAGCATACCTGCACAGGATAGCATCCTTTAAAGCAGATCTCCAGAATTGCTGTCTTTGGGCAATTTGCAGATCTCATTTTTTCCATTACTCTTTAGAAGGCTCTTTATCCATAGGTGCTTGGGATTCGTTAGTAGGCTGGATGGATTTTGGCAACAGCAATATATCTTGTATTATGTGCACCCCTGGATTGGACCCCTGTCAGGCTTGTAGAAGGAGCAGTTGGCTCTGAGCATGTAGCCTGTGAAACACTGATCCATCCCTGCCAGCTGATGTTACATCCGTCCTACCCGGCGGGGTACCTGTCTCTACTCTACCAACTCGCAAAATGTGTGCCAAACCTGGGATCCAGGGCCTTAAAAAGGCTCTGCCTGACCCAAGATGGCTGCTAGAGTCACATGGGGCTGCAGCATCCAATGGGATAGCTTCCCCAGTGACCCATGAAACCAAAGAGGAAACCTGTTGACTTCCTCTCCATCAACAGTGCCACTGCGGGAGAGCTCCACCTGCAGTGGAGAAAGTAGACTGCACCTGCCTAAATGTCTGTACAAATACATCTACATTTTTTCGAAAAGAATGCAAAGCTGCATTACATGGCATTTATTTTATATCTGCCTAGAGTTCAGCTTTAACTACAAATCATTTTTTTTTTAAATTGCAACATTCTATTTATATTGCAAACTGCCAAGTTAACTTTTAAGCAAAATTTTGTATATCCTAGATAGTCTTAAAATAATAACAAAAAGAGTGATATTTCCCAGAGATCTGGTAAAAATGAAAATAACGCCTAGCAAGCTACATCAAGCCTCTTTCTTCTTGAACCAGCAGAAATCTGAATTTGTCTCCAACACGAGTTTATGTGTTCTATCACAACGATCGAGCGAAGAATGAGCTCCGCTGTGATATATTACAGGGGATAAAGTTTAATCTCAGGCGCTTACCTTTGAGGAAGGAAACTTTTATCGGCTCCACCTGAAACATATTATACATGGAATGTAGTTATTTGTTCCCACCACGCTTTTCTTTCATTGCACATGTAATTTGACCCTATTTAGCAAATATTTCCACCTCCACCCTACTTTATCATTTTTCTCTTCCGGGAAAGTACACAAAAAACGTAAACGTCTTTTTTTAGACCTATAGCTACAGATATGCAAAAACAAAAAGTGATGTAACCCATTTTTTTTGTGGGTAGTAATCTTTGTAGCCACAAGTGGAACACAGTAGCGGGCAGGGGTAATTTTTTTTTGGGGGAGGGGGAAAACAGCACAAGCACCACTCCCCTCCGTCAGTCGGTCGGGTCTGGAACACTTACCCCATCTATGGTGGGCAGCGCTTCTCCTGAACTTCCCCCGGCGGCTTCCCCTGCTCGGCAGTGGCTTACCCTTCCCCTGCTCTCCATGGGCATTATGGCGGCTTCCGTTTCCTCCCTCCTCCTCGGTGGCCAATTGGGACCCTTCTCTTTTTGGCTAATCAATTGATGTTGTAACACCTGGGTGGGCTCGTAGCGCAATGCTCTGCACCCCGAGCCCACCCTATTTTAAAGCCTATTGGAGCTTTTGGCTCTAATCGGGTGCTTCAAAAAAACACCCCTGCTACTGTAATTCATGTGCCCAGCATCCTGAAAGGGTCCGGACACATGAATAGGGGGTGGCGGCCGTGGATAGAGCAAGAATAGGGGGGGTGGCTATGGATAGAGGGGGCGGCGCCCGGGCACCCCTAATGGACAGGTCGCCACTGGGAACGTCAAAAAACTTTTTTAGGCCTCTCGCACACTGTTGCCTAAAAATGCAACACTTGATCTAAAATAATGCAGCCCATTGTTTTCAATGTGCCTGTACATGCAGGTGCGTAAACATGTGCAGTGTATGACTAAAAAAAAAAAAAAAAAGAATATAGAAATTTGAGTTTTTTTACGCGTGCATATACCCATAAATCTGCGCACATATACGCGTACGTGTGTAAAATGTTAATTTGAACAGGTTAAAATTCCATGCAAAGAGCTAGGATTTCGCTCTTAACATCATTACCGTGTGCAAGTACCCTTAAAGTGTATGTAAACTTTAAATTAATATTAAAGTCTTGTTTAAAAAAATAAATAAATAAATAACAAACATGTTACACTTACCTGCTCTGCACAGTGGTTTTGCACAGGGCAGCCTGGATCCTCCTCTTCTCAGGTCCCTCACTGGTGCCCCTGGCCCCTCCCTCCTGCTGGGTGCCCCCACTGCAAGCAGCTTGCTATGGGGGCACCCGAGCTGAGACGCTGCTCTGTGTGTCCATTCAGACATGGAACTGCTGCTCAGCTCCACCCCCCCTCTCTCCTCATTGGATCACTGACTTTTACAGCAGGAGGAGCCAATGTCATCCGCTGCTGTCTCTGCCAATGAAGAGGGAGAGTCCCAGACAGCTGAGGCTCCCGTGCAACATCGCTGGATTGAGATGGGGCTCAGGTAAGAATAAGGGGGGCTGAGGGGGATTAAGATTAAAAAAAAACCTTCTGCCTTTAGAACCACTTTAAATGCTCATATATACCTGCGTCCGTCTATGAAAAACTGTCCAGGGTGGATCACGTTTAACAGATTGGTGCAGGCGTGGCTGACAGGCATTCAGGAGGCAATTTTTTCACCTCCCAAGGCAGGCCATGCATGGGTCGAATTTCGAAAGAATTCTCTTTAGAAAATCTTATCTAAGAATTTTCATTTGTATTTCGCACCATTAGTGGGCTGCAGCAACAGACGATTTTCATGCGGCAATCGAATTTGAGTGATCGGACATGTTGGAAATTTTTGGAAAAACAAACAATTTTCTAATTACCGTATATACTCGAGTATAAGTTGAGTTTTTCAGCACATTTTTTTGTGCTGAAAGTGCCCCCCTCGACTTATACTCGAGTTAAGCACTTTTCTGCAGCAAAAAAAATCATTTTCCGAACCGACTTTGGGGCCCCGTATCTCAGGGTCACTTTGTGCTAGGAACCCCAAATTTGGTGTGCAAACCCAGTGGAACTGGTACCATAACATATCCAAAGCTGGGGTTCCTAGCACTAAGTGGCCCCTAGATACGGGGCCCCAAAATCGGTTCGGAAAATGTCATTCTCTGCTGCAGAAAAGTGCTTGACATTTTCTGAACCGATTTTTGGGGCCCTGTATCTCGGGGACACTTGATTCTAGAAACCCCAGCTTTGGATATTTTATGATTCTAGTTCCACTGAGTTTGCACACCAAATTTAGGGTTCCTAGCACTATGTGGCCCTGAGATACGGGGCCCCAAAATCGGTCAACTGTGTCCATCTGCAGCAAGGTCATTTCGGGACCATTTGGGTTCAGAGACCCCAAATTTTGGCTGCAGCTAGGGGGCATCTAGGAACCCTTAACTACCGAGTTTGAAGTTCGGGAGACCTATGGCTGCAAATGGGCACAGTGAGGCATGCAAATGGGCACAGTGAGGCTGCAAATGGGCATTGTTGACCCTCTTTTCCACTTACAGTAGCTGTGCATTTCTCATCCTCATCTTATACACGGGTCGCTAAGTTTTTCTCATTTTTTTGTGGTAAATTAGGGCCTCGACTTATACTCGGAACGACTTATACTTGAGTATATACGGTAATGATGGAAGAATCGTGCAAGAAATGTAATTAAAAAAGAAATGTGCATGTGCAAGAAAAGAAAATTCCAGGAAAGAAAAAAAGATTCCCAGCCACGAGAATTATTTTCTGTAGCAACATGAGGTGAAATTGAAGGCTTGGTTGGCCGAATTTCGAAATTAATGGTGGCACCATCGGATCACAAAACGCACAAATTTTTCTGATTTTCAAAAGAAAATTCTTTTGAAATTTGACCATGTATGGCTAAATGCCTGTGTTTTTTTTGACAGCCAAAGGGCCTTTTTCAATGGGAATACTGAACCACTTGGGTATTTTGACAGCCAGCGTGGCCGACTGTCAAAATACAATAGCCGTAGCAGGAGTTTCATGTGTACAAAATCCATCGGCAGTCACCAGCTCTCTGCTCACGGAGCTCTGAGAACTGAGCGATCAGAGGTGTTTGATAGCTCAGTTCTCAGTGTTATGCCGCGTACACACGGTCGGACTTTTCGTCTACAAAAGTCAGACAGCCTTTCCGACAGACTTCCGGCAGACTTTCGGCGGACTTGCGGCGGACTTGCGGCATACTTTCTAACGAACGGACTTGCCTACACACGACCACACAAAAGTCGGTCGGATTCGTACGTGATGACGTACACCGGACTAAAATAAGGAAGTTAATAGCCAGTAGCCAATAGGTGCCCTAGCGTGGCTTTTTGTCCGTCGGACTAGCACACAGACGAGCGGATTTCGGGGTCCGTCGTAGTTACGAAGTAAAGTTTTAAAGCATGTTTCAAATCTAAAGTACGTCGGATTTGAGGCTAAAAAAGTACGTTGAAAGTCCGGAGAAGCCCACACACGATCGGATTACCAGCCAGCTTTAGTCCGTCAGCGTCCGTTGGACTTTTGTAGACGAAAAGTACGACCGTGTGTACGCGGCATTAGAGCCAAAGGGGGACAGATGCTGCATCCACGTAGGTAGGTATGATTTAAAAAAAAAAAGAAAACTATTTCCATACTTCTCTTTTAGAGGTCTTAAATATGATGAAGAAATTGGAGGAATCTAAAGTGGCAAAATGAACAGATTTTTATAGTTTGTTACATAAAAAACTGGATGTTCCAAAGGTCAGTGGATCAATCCATCAGCATGGATGATCTATTGATCCACTGATCCATCTGTAGAAGTGAGTGATCTTTGAGTCTCCAAAATGCGTTGCCTGTTCTGTGTTATCTCTTTGGTGCGCAAATGCCATATTGAAATTGTTTGAACTCTCTGACCTTTTACTGGTGCGCTCACTGATTTGTACACTTGAATCTTCAAATCTAGGCTCCCTGATTTGGGGGCACCCCGGTTTTGTGGGGAACAGCCTTACCAGAGCCACTGTGCCCTAACACAATCCGACTCCCTACTGATGGCTTTAATCCAGTTCCTCTGTTTCACATGTTTCACAGTGGGAGATGTGTCCATCCACACAGTATGATGCAGCACCCTCCTAGATAGGTGCTAGGTTAGGCAAATGAATTCTTTAGCTCTACTGTAATCAGCGGAGCTGCTTGTGATTGCTCTGAGTTTCACAGACCGTGGTTTTGGCTGTTTCCCCCTGCCTTCTGGACAATTCTGGAAAGTAGTGGGCTGGATGATGCAAATAAGCAGCTGAATATTTATGTTGTCTCAGCCAATCCCTAGGGTAGGGGGCCCAGATGGTGGCTGGAAGTGAGCATAAATGGTCTCCAGCCTGGAGCTGCTCTGGCATATCCACAAGGAGAAGATCCTGGCCTGTAGGGCTGCTGCCCTTCTGAGCAGTCCAGCTTTGCTACTTCATTTTCTCATTGAGGTCCCAGTTGTGATAGCTGGGGGGGGCATATCGTACTGAACTTTGCTGGAGCTGATTGAGGGATTCCCTTTTGGGGATCTGGTCTGACGAATACATGGGGGAAATGTCTGGCTTATATTGGAAGGATATTGGAATACAAATGAGGGTGGGGCAGCAGGATTTTCTTGGCACCATATGAGACATCACAATTAATTAAAATCACAAAATGTTATTAAAATTGTCAGACATTACAAAACATATAAAACACAATAAATATTAAATCAACGCTCCATATGGCTGTACTACATCCACACAGTGATTAACACTTGCTCCAGAGAATGTTAGTCCAAGCAAGGGATGTGCATGTAGTTCGTTGGACTCGATATGTTTCATGGAAGCCAGCTTCTTCAAGAGAAAATTTGAGGGGATTGAGTTCCGTAACAAGACAAAATATGTATAACATAATACCAGTAACAATGATCGACACACATTTAATAAAAAAATAAACATTGGTAGGTAATTGTTGAAAAATTTGGCGAAACCAACACTTACTCCAGAGACCAAGTGAGGTCAGCCAACAGCCACCATGGAGGTATCAAGGCAATCGTTGCCGGGCGAGCATGTGAATAGACTCATAAGCCACAGAAACTTTAAGTATGTGTAACAATAATAGTTAGGACAATGTCCATAGAACATCCAAACAGTATTTAAAAGAGATATCGATCTATGCAAAACACATACCTAGATAGTAACAAATCCAGAATGATGACAATTCCAAGTTATGGCGGTGGGGTAGGCGGAGTAGAACTGGGACCTCAACAAGATGGAGGATAATATTAAATAATCAAAGGCCAGATAAATAACCAATGGGATATGGCACGTGATTAGGCTGATAAAAGAATAGTGTCTGGGAAATCACATTGCATCTATAAAAAAACGAATATATTGGAAGGAGATGTCCAACTATCCAGAGACATTTGTGAGTACAGACCAGCGTGTGAGATCTCAGTTACTGTGTGCTGCTGCATTCCCTCCTGTATCAGAGTTAGCTTGTATTAAAAGTGGACATTGCTCATGGTGTCCCTGTTTAGCTCAACCCATCATTTGCTGCTGGAAGGACTGTGCTAAAAAAGGAAGACAGTTGTCCTCAAGTTACTACCTAGCATTACCGGAGTATCCCACGGTTACACTGCACCCAAGGTTTTCAATAAAGCATAAAAAAGGATACCCCTAGATTAATCCCTGAGACAGAAGATTGACTGAGACTGTGTGCCTGGCTGCTAGTGCACTACTGGGAAAGAACCTTCGGACAAATCAGCAGGCCCTTTTGGGCATAGCTCCCAACTGTCCCTGATTTCGAGGGACTGTCCCTGATTTGGAGCAATGTCTCCCTGCCCCTCTTTCCTCCTCATTTGTCCCTCATTTTGGTCCTACAGTGGAACCTTGGTTTACGAGTAACGTGGTTAACGAGCGTTTTGAAAGACAAGCAACTTTTTTTTTAAATTCCGACTCGGTTTGTGAGTGTTGTCCTGCAAAACGAGCAGAATTCAAGCTAATGGGTGGTGCAGTACCGCATTTGGCCAGAGAGTGTGGGGGCGCCGGGGACACTTGGAACAGTTCAGAGCCGTTTGGAAATACTCGGAATGACTCAGAAACACTCAGAAATACTCCATTCCTGAGTGTTTCCGAGGCTTTCCGAGCTGTCCCCGAGTAATTCCGAGGCTCTTCGGCGCCCCCACCCCCCACCTCTGGCCACATGCGGTATTGCATGTAATAGAAGTCAATGCGGAACGAATTATCTTCGTTTTCATTGACTTCTATGTGGAAACTCGCTTTGATATGCAAGTGCTTTGGATTACAAGCATTCTCCTGGAACGGATTATGCTCGTAATACAAGGTTCCACTCATAGATGTGCACAGCCTATTGCATTAGGGTGTGCACCCCAAAGCTCCAACACATTTGCGTTTGACATATTTACCGGCCTCTTCCCCGCTCTCCATCCTGAAACAATGGGAGGAAGGGGAAGCAAGGGAGCACATGGGGGATCCGGGCAACAGAAGGAAGAGGAACAGGGAAAGGAGGGGTGGCGGGGGTGGCATATATTAGTACCGATCCCTTATATTTTCCTCCTGTGGCAGCTGAATGTTGACAAAAGTGAGAGGAGAAGCATACTTTCAGCTGCTGCAGGAGGAAAATGCAAATCGGATCCACTAAATTCCACCCCGCCTCCTGTCCAGGTTCTGAGGGTCGGCAAGGAAGGATTGCGATTTACCTGTCACCTGCCCACCATTGACAGGTTTCCAACCCCAGGATTAGGGTGTGCCCAGGCACACCTGGCACACTCCTTGCGCACGCCTATGGTTCCACTGTATTTATAATTGTATATAAAATGCACTTTTTATCTTTCAAAAAGTGTTTTCCAGTGCTAAACCTTTCATCCAAATTCTAAATAGCTGCATTTTTAAATTTTAAAAGCCAATAGAAAGGAAAAGTAGTGGTAAAAAAAAGCTCTTGTGGATTTATTTAACCTTTTTTTTGGGGGGTTAATTCTCTTTTAAAGGGTTGTGGAAGAGGGCATGTCCTATGCCTACATACGTTTGCTAGTAGTTGTCCCTCATTCCTATCTTAAAATGTTGGGAGGTATGCTTTTGGGGGTGAGCACTACAATAGCATGGATGGAAGAATCGGTTATGGGTATGGCTAACTTCAATGAGGCATGAGGATGCTTACATTCTATGCCTGGAGATGGGCTTTAACGTATGGCCTTTTCTTTAGTCTTTATCTCCTTGCTCTTTATCTTCTTCATTTTACTATTTGCTTACATTGCCTATAAAGGTACCTCTAATCTTTTACTAAAAGACAGGAGTATATATTAGCGCCAACGGATGGCATGGCTCCAAAGTGTGCTACTGCCAGATGATTTTTATGTGGGAATATAACGATAGAAAGAAAGAGAAAAAAAAGTTTTCCCAGTGGAAGGGTTGCTGAAGATAGCTGTGAATTTTTACTGAGCCATCAGCATCATAGAACATATATCTTCAAGGGTTTTCCATGTTGATTTAACAACAACATTACCTAGTTTTCATACAAGCCACTTAATTAAAGCTCTCCAATCAACAAATCACATGGGTGATTTGGCTGGCACAACACACAGCAGTCTTAAATGCCAAGAATAGAAAATTGGATGTTATGAGGTTTTAAAAGGCTCCTTTATTTGCTTTCAAAACTTTATCCAAGAAAGGTTACTTCAAAACACGTTAATTCCTATTTAATGCAAACCTCTAAAATCCAAAGCTGATTTCCTGTCCCAGCGACACCTTGGGGAAGATTCACTAAAACTAGTCCACTTATAATCTGGCGCAGCTGTTCATGGTAGCCAATCAGCTTCTAACTTCAGCTTGCTTTAAAGGTGTTGTAAAGGTAAAAATGTTTTCACCTTAATGCATTCTATGCATTAAGGTGAAAAAACTTCCGACAATACCGCCGCCCCCAGCCCCCCCGTTTTACTTACCTGACCCCTTGAAAGTCAGCCGCTCACTCCCGACATCCATTTCGCCGCTGATTGGCTACAGTGGATGGATTGAAAGCAGCGCAGCCATTGGTTTGCGCTGCTGTCAATCACATCCAATGACGCGGCGCGCCGGGGGGCGGGGCCGAGTGATACAGCGAGCGGCTATAGCCGCCGGCTGTATCACAGGAGCGCGCCCGCAAGAACTAACCACCATGCGAGGGAGCTCGCATTAAGGTGGTTAGTTCTTGCGGGGAGGAGCTAAAACAGCCGCCGAGGGACCCCAGAAGATCAGGTTCGGGGACACTCTGTGCAAAACGAGCTGCACAGTGAAGGTAAGTATAACATGTTTGTTATTTTATTTATTTATTTTTTAATTACCTTTACAACCCCTTTAAGCTTTGGTAATAAAACCTGGAAGCTGATTGGTTTCTAAGCAGAGCTGCACCAGATTTTGCACTCTCCAGTTTTAACAAATAACCCCCTAATCACACTGTGACACAGTACTTAAAGGGGTATTTTTTTTATTCCTTTTGGGGGGCATCCCCCTCACTTCTTAAAAGAAAATGAGGAAAAATCTCCCCAAAAAAAAAAAACTGGAAAAAATTACTTGCGTGGAGAAAGAGAATGAAAAGAGACGGAACAAAACGACTAGAGCTGCTGTGTCATGGCTCAGCTTTTAAAACTGAATTCCAGAAATTCAGCTACTTTGTAAAAAGCGAAGCCACACACAGGGGTTGATTTACTAAAGGCAAATAGACTGTGCACTTTGCAACTGCAGTTACTCCAGAGCTTAATAAATAAGAGGGGGCTCTGCTGACTTCCATCATCCAATCATGTGCAAGCAAAAATGCTATTTTTTTTTTCCTTGCACGTGATTGTATTGTATTTTTGTAAAGTGTAGCTTTACTTCATTTACTAAGCTCTGGAGCAACTGCACTTTCAGAGTGCATCTCCACTTGCAAAATGCACAGTTGCCTTTAGTAAATCTACCCCTGTGAGTTTAGGCGGAGTTCCACCCATTTAAAAGTCAGCAGCTACAAAAAGTGTAGCTGCTGACTTTTAATAATCGGACACTCACCTGTCCCATGGTCCAGCGATGTGGGCAAACGAAGCACCGCTCCTCTCCCCTCCTCTCTGTGGCGCCAGCATTGTAACTGTGGGCACCCAGCTGCGGCTTTACAGCTGGGCACGCAGAGGGCATGCGCGAGTGGCCGGGCAATCTTCTGGGACCTGTGACGTGTCCCAGAAGATTGCAGAGAGGGAGAGGGGAGAGGTGAACTTCCTTCTGGTGCCATGGAGCCCTGGGAGGAAGTGGGAGCTGGGTGCCTCTAAAAAGAGGGTACCCGCTCCCCCCCAAAAAAAAAACATGCCAAATGTGGCATGTCAGGGGGTCATCATCACTTAAAGCAGAAGTTCCATTTTTGGGTGGAACTCCGCTTTAAAGTAATATTAAAGCCTTGTTTTTTTGTTTGTTTTCTAAATTAGAAATATGTTATACTTACCTGCTCTGTGCAATGGTTTTGCATGGAGCAGCCCAGATCCTCCTCTTCTTGGGTCCCCCGCCAGTGCTCCTGGCTTCTCCCTGCTGCCGGGTGCCTCCACAACAAGCAGCTTGCTCAGGGGTCACCCAAGCTACTGCGCTCCTGACCCATGGCTCTGTGTGTCCATTCACATATGGAGCCATGGATTGGCCCCACCCCCCACATCTTCTGATTGTCTTACTGACTGATTGACAGCAGCGGGAGCCATGCCAAAAGCCAATCAGGAGTACGAGTCCCCGGAGAGGGAAGGCTCTCATGAACATTGCTGGATCAAGAGGGGGCTCAGGTATGTATTGTGAGGGCTGGGGAGGCTGCTGCAAACAGAAGTTTTTAACTGTAAAAAACCTTGTGCCTTTACAACCACTTTAAGTTCATGGAGCTGTATGACATCTTATGGGCTTATCTCTATTATTTTTATCTGACAGGTCTAATTACACTCGAGACACTTGGGGCTGAGAGGGAGAAGAAAGGCACACAGAGCAATTAGGCTCAACACTCCCAATGCTGCCCATTTGCAGAAGCCTTTGTATTTTGTGAATGTGTTCACATAATATAAAGGCTTCTGTGAATGGGCAGGAGAAGGGGAGGAGCAGGCATACCAGCTGCAACGATTCTCCTGTTCAAGATGCAGAGCTCAGAAGGATCAGCATCGCTCTCGTGAAACTACAGAGATAGCCTGTCTTCTTGAAGTATTATAAAGCTGTCAGAATGAAATAATAGAGCTAAGCCCAAGAGGTGCCATGCAGCTCGCTCATAAAGTGTCTTCATTTTTTACAAAGGAGCTGAATTCCTTGAATTCAGCTTTAAACTTGAGCAATACAGAAACATGCATAGGTTTTCCTCCTATCTTTTTTAGTTTTTGGAGTGAGCTTTTGAAAGTTGAATGTTTTTTACAGATAAACTTTAAGCATTTATGAGCGTTTAGTGTTTTTTCTGTCTTAAAACTCCTCTTTTAGAAATGCACTTGTCATGTTTTTTTTTCTGCCGCGAAACTCTCCTCTCGAAATATGCCTCTAAACACCCCCCAATGTGCATGGACACATGATAACATTGAGCTGCTTCTACAGGCAGGTGAAAAAAACCACAAAACTCCTGTAGAAGCATTTCTTAAACTCAGTGTGCATGGACCCTAAAGAATTTTGGGTAAATGCCTGTCTACTGAACAACAGAACTGCTGCTGCTGTTTGGGAAAATTTGCTATCATGCAACAGCCACAGTCAAACTCCGGCTGTCAGTCAAACTCCTGTGAGGAAGGAGCAGGGGGCATGGCTTGCCGTCACTGTGTGTGTCTATGGATGCACACAGCCCGGCTCAGGAGCACATGTGCACAGGTGCCTCCTTAGCACCTGGCTTGCTATGGAGGCACCTGGAGAAGTGAAGAGTGGACAGCCTTGGTGGGGGACTTCTAGAAGAGGAGGTAAGGGACCTTTATGTGCAATTTTGTTGCACAGAGCAGGTAAGTAAGTATAACATTGTTTTTTATTTTAACAAAATAAAAGCTGTTAGTATTACTTTAAAATTATTAATTTAAACTATAGAGAGTATGAATGAACTATAAGTGCAAAGGCGTATTTCTTATTTGGATATGATATAGAGTATTTTAGATTTTTGAATATGCCAGATGATTTATGGACATTGCAACATTGTATTATTTTTAATGATACTTTGAGAATATTTCAGATTGGATACAGAGTTATTTTAGTTCAGTCTTATTTAATTGAGATTTCACAACACAAACATACAAAAACATATCAAAAAAGTATATTTGCCCTGTAACAGCCTTATGCATTTGGGTGGCAAAAATATGAATGCAATCTATACACTGGGGGGAGAACCTCTGGGGGAATCTAGGATAGAAAAGGACCTAGGGGTCCTAGTAGATGATAGGCTCAGCAATGGCGTGTAATGCCAAGCTGCTGCTAACAAAGCAAACAGAATATTGGCATGCATTAAAAAGGGATAAAACGACAATTCTCCCACTCTACAAGACTCTGGTCCGGCTGCACCTGGAGTATGCTGTCCAGTTCTGGGCAACAGTCCTCAGGAAGGATGTACTGGAAATGGAGCGAGTACAAAGAAGGGCAACAAAGCTAATAAAGGGTCTGGAGGATCTTAGTTATGAGGAAAGGTTGCGAGCACTGAACTTATTCTCTCTGGAGAAGAGACGCTTGAGAGGGGATATGATTTCAATATACAAATACCGTACTGGTGACCCCACAATAGGGAAAAAACTTTTTCGCAGAAGAGAGTTTAGCAAGAAATGTGGCCACTCATTAAAATTAGAAGAAAAAAGGTTAAATCTTAAACTACGTAGAGGGTTCTTTACCGTAAGAGCGGCAAGGATGTGGAATTCCCTTCCACAGGCGGTGATCTCAGCGGGGAGCATTGATAGCTTCAAGAAACTATAAGATAAGCACCTGAATGACCGCAACATACAGGGATATATAATGTAATACTGACACATAATCACACACATAGGTTGGACTTGATGGACTTGTGTCTTTTTTCAACCTCACCTACTATGTAACTATGTAAGGTCCGCATACAAAATTTGAGCATAAACATATAATGGAGCGAGACGTGTCATATGGTCCAATTATTGCAGGAGAGAAAAACATGACAAAAATATTAGAAGAAGAGCTTTATGTAGAGGTCCAAAGAGTAAAGTAACAAGTCTTTAAATGAACAACTGATTTTGAATATCTCTATAAAATTATCTTAAAAATTAGATCCCATCCAGTTTGGAAGTAGAATGGGAATAGAAGGAACCGTAAGCTTCAACACAGATATGTAGTAGAAAATTCTTCATAGTAATTTTCAGCCAAAGATAATGAGAAAGAGAAAAGAGATAGAAAAAAAAGTGATGAAAGGAGAGAGAAAGGATAGTCGTGGAGATGGAGGGGTACCTACCTCCATAATGGCCCCATTAAGAACCTCAGCTTAAGTGAGAGTCAAATCCCAAAACTCCAAAAAGTTGCAAAATAAAAGTTAAGAGGCCCATGTAATAGTGTGTTTATCCAATCTATCATGTTCTGCCGCCAACAAATGTTCCAGATCCATCCAGTTCAAGCGCTCATTTATTTATGGTTGGAATCTGAGAGGATCTTTAGTGGCAGGGAATGACAGTTCTAGCTGCCATCAAAAAATTATGGAGAATATCTTGTATAGCAGATTTGATAGATCCAGGTATGGATTGACAGGTAGGTAGGGAATGACAGCTCTAGCTGCCATCAAAAATGACAGAGAATATATTATATAGCAGATTTTATAGATCCAGATATCATGGATAAAAGAAGTATTTGAGGGCTGAATTGTATACTTGTACCTGCAATTTTATGGTAAATATTCAGTATAACCTCGCAAAATATTTTTATAAAAGGTATGTATCCAGATGTGAGTCATATTATCCCCTGAACTTTAAAATCTCCATCAAACATGTGAGAGAGATGAATAGAGATGATAAAGGACATCTGAACATCTATACCATAAACAGCTTTTCTCAACCTCTTTACCCCAGAGGAACCCTTTATTCAGATCTCAGGGAACCCCTGGTAAAATTAGTCTATTGGGGATCATTGGTAATATGCACCTTACATTGGTGGTGGTAAGTGGGAGAATTGTTCCCCTTAAAAGGGTGGCTAGAATGTCGCCCTTCCAGTCATGCTGCTGGCTCTGCCATGTGCCACTGGACTTGGAACCATGAAGGCACTATCAGATGGGAGGTCAGTTAGCCACAGGTCTAAGGACCCCTAGCCAACCCTGCAGGAATCCTAGGGTTCCAATGAACCCTGTTTGAGAATGGCTGCTATACCATGTTATTTTAGGCATTCTAATAAACCCTTCACAGGTTACAGAATGTTCCTCCTATGTTATGGAGATAAGTAAAAGAGTGTTCTGTAGTCATAGCATACTTCCTGTACTAGGGTGACAACACTACTCCTCCATACAGTACAGTTGTCACCCTAGGATAGGAAGTTCCTTACAGAATCACCAGGTAAAAATAACAGAAAAAATTAAGAAAAAAATATGCAGGCAACATTTCTAAAGGACTAGTAAGATGCAGCATATCACATTTTTGTTTTTGGAATTAGACACACTTTAGCACTGCGGACATTTTAAATATGTAGTCAAACAAGAATACTCTCAAGGAGGAAACTAACAATTCATAATCCCCATGCTTTGTCTTCAGCAAGTTGTCTGTCATATGTAGGGATGAGCCGAACACCCCCCGGTTTGGTTCGCACCAGAACCTGCGAACGGACCGAAAGTTCTCACGAACGTTAGAACCCTATTGACGTCTATGGGACTCGAACGTTCGAAATCAAAAGTGCTCATTTTAAAGGCTAATTTGCATGGTATTGTCCTAAAAAGGGTTTGGGGACCCGGGTCCTACCCCAGGGGACATGTATCAATGCAAAAAAAACTTTTAAAAACGGCCGTTTTTTCGGGAGCAGTGATTTTAATGATGCTTAAAGTAAAAAAAAAAAAGTGAAATATTCCTTTAAATATCGTACCTGGGGGGTGTCTATAGTGTGCCTGTAAAGTGACGCGTGTTTCCCGTGTTTAGAACAGTCCCTGCACCAAATGTCATTTTTAAAGGAAAAAATCTCATTTAAAACTGCTTGCGGGTTTAATGTCATGTCGGGTCATGGCAATATGGATGAAAATCAGTGAGATAAACGGCATGGGTACCCCCCAGTCCATTACCAGGCCCTTTGGGTCTTGTATGGATATTAAGGGGAACCCCGCACCCAAATTAAAATAAGGAAAGGCCCTATATACTCTGAACAGCAGTATACAAACAAGACAGGGACTGTAGGTTTGTTGTTAAGTAGAATCTCTTTGTAATTTTGAACGGGTACATTTTTAACGTGTTTAGCTCCAGCCAAAAAATCTTTTTTAAGCTTTTTGGAAAACATAGGGAAGGGTTATCACCCCTGTGACATTTGTTTTGCTGTCTTTCCTCCTCTTCAGAAGATTTCACCTCACTTTTTGTCCCAATGAAAAATGTTTTTTGAAAATTTGGGTTTTTTTGTGGAACAAGGATTGGAAAGCATCAGTGGAAAGGAGAAATTGTTTTCCCATATTAACTCTTACAGGAGAGAATTTCCCTTCCTAGGGGTAGATTTCATCTCACTTCCTGTTGTCTCCTTCCGTTTGCAAGTAGGAGTCGTTTGTAAGTTAGATGTTTGAAAGTAGGGTCCTGCCCTATATACTCAGCAGAAATTTGGGCCTTAGGTGTTGCTGTGGCCACAACACTGTAAGCCCTCACAGGGCCCTGCTGTGAAATATTAGATCAAGAATTGTAATTACATGCCCCTGTTGAACAGGAGCTGAAAAATTAGGCCTTAGGCACTGGTGCTGGTGCCACAACACTGCAACCCCTCACAGACACTCTAGTTGGAACGCAGGAACGAGCCCTGCTGCAAAGTATTGCATCAAAAATTGTAATGACACGCCCCTGTTAGACAGGGGCAGAAAAACTGGGCCTTAGGCACTGGTGCTGGTGCCACAACACTGCAACCCCTCACAGACACTCTAGTTGGAATGCAGGAACGAGCCCTGCTGCAAAGTATTGCATCAAAAATTGTAATTACACGCCCCTGTTAGACAGGGGCAGAAAAATTGGGCCTTAGGCACTGGTGCTGGTGCCACAACACTGCAACCCCTCACAGACACTCTAGTTGGAATGCAGGAACGAGCCCTGCTGCAAAGTATTGCATCAAAAATTGTAATTACACGCCCCTGTTAGACAGGGGCAGAAAAATTGGGCCTTAAGCACTGGTGCTGGTGCCACAACACTGCAACCCCTCACAGACACTCTAGTTGGAATGCAGGAACGAGCCCTGCTGCAAAGTATTGCATCAAAAATTGTAATTACACGCCCCTGTTAGACAGGGGCTGAAAAATTGTGCCTTAGGCACTGGTGGTGGCGCCCAGAACCAAAAATGTTCTTACAAGCTATCAGCGTGATGATTGAGGAGGAAGAGGATAATTACTCAGGGATAGTCACTCAGCATCAGCATAGGCAGTCTTTGAAGGGATCTGAGATTTCAAAAAAAATTATTCGGTTACATCAGCATCAGGTGCTTGGTAGCTGGTGGTGATCCAAGACTGATTCATTTTTATGAAGGTCAGCCGATCGACCGAGTCGGTGGACAGACGCACCCTGTGATCGGTTACCACGCCTCCAGCAGCACTGAATGTGCGTTCCGAAAGAACGCTGGATGCAGGACAGGCCAGTATAACAAGTTGTCCCAGACAGGGGGGGACCAAAAAGAAAAGCGGGGCTCAAGGGAGGGCACACTCAATATATATGGTGAATATATATGCGTATTTATTGGTACAAAATCGGTGTACATGAAGATATGTGCACAAACATGATCAGAAAAAGGTATCGTATACTGCCCTCATAAAATTGATCAAAAAGCTATTTTTGGTCAAATATTTTACATACACAGACTAGGGAAACATAAAACATGTATACATAAAAATGACAAGACAGATGCGTCCGGACGTCTTGGCTATTGATGTCTGCACAGAACACCTAAAATGAAGGTGTACAGCTATTGCTGAATACGGTGTATAGTGCAGACATCAATTCCCCCGGCTAATGTGGCTAAAAGACAGTATCCCCGTGGGCCAATTTCTCCGGATAAAGCGAAACTGTTCCAACAGAGAAAACTACAGACATGAAAGCAATGAGCTATATAAACGTTTCCGGGAACGCGGATCCTCTCATAAACAACTCAGGAGGGCCAAACGCAAAGCAGCTGAACGGGACCGCCCAGCCCTCCTGGATGGTAAACCATTAATAAAGTCACGTCACACCCCTGCCCCCCCTCCCGGCACCCCAGATCCGGTGAGAATCATCACTGAATTTGGGTACCAATGGGACACAGTAAAAACAATCTTGGAAAAACACTGGGATATACTTACCAACACCCCTGGCATAGCCCAAATAGTGGGTCCCACCCCCAAAATGGTAGCCAGAAGGGCCAAAAATCTTGGTGACTCTCTAATCCATTCCGAACACCTTAGAAATACCGATAGCTCGTGGCTATCCTGCTTCCCCAGGAGTAAGGGAATGTTCCCATGTGGCCACTGCCAGGTCTGTCCCTACGTACATAGAACAACAATCTTCAGTGATTCCCAAAATAAAAACAATTTCGAGATCAAAAGTCTCATAAACTGCGCTACCACCAGAGTCATATATATGCTAACATGCCCGTGCAAAAAGATATATATCGGTAAGACTAAACGCCAATTCAGGATCCGGCTAGGAGAACACATGAGGGAAATCCTGGAAAAGAACCCAGAAAAACCGGTAGCCAGACACTTTGCCCAATATCACCAGGGCAAACTGTCTGGCATGCGAGTAAAGGGAATCTATGCCCTCAATCTGTCCCCCAGAAGGGGGGACTTTGACCAAATTCTACAACAAAAAGAAAAGCGATGGATTTTCCGCTTAGGTTCTCTGGCACCTCAAGGGTTAAATACAGAACAAAATTTCCAACCATTTCTGGTAACTTGAATTAAGTAGAAGATGTTATATCATATGTGTGGGTTTTTTTTTTTTTTTTTTTTTTTTTCCATTGCCCTCTCCCTCCCCCTTCCCCTTCCCCCCCCCCGGGTATCCTCATTTTTTAAATTTTTTATTTTTTACATATTGATATACATTCATATATAAATCTGCTATTCCTACCAACCTTCTCTCCCATAAATAGGTGATATATATATAATAACTATATCCCACAAATGGTGGTCATATGCATAATATGTTGGACTGATTGAAATGTAAGTGTCCGAATCCTGGTCTAGATGTCTGGAACGATGTAAAATGGACAGTGTAATAACAACAAAATACAAAAAAAAATTTTCTTGCATGTCGCTCCACAAGATATTATACTCTCCATATACTCTCCATCTATACTAGGATTCCCAGGCTATCTCAATTAGAATAACACGGAAGATATTTCCCATGATCATTATTTGACCCATACACCAGAAGAACGGCAGACAAACAAAGAAGGATGATCTGGACAATATGCAGACGAACAGACTCTCCTTCAATTAAATCAATCTAGGTGGGCGTGCACGAGGAAGGGACGTGAATAAGAAGGAGCCCGTGCACGTCAGCTACACGTCCAGATGAAGCTACGCACATTTGCCCTGTGAAACGCGTCGACGTCACCGCGTCCGGACGTCACGCCCGCTGTCATCCCCCGTTGGGGCTAGCCGGCACACACCGAGGGAGTATCTCGTTCCTAAGCCCGGAACAGCTGTGCGGAGGGCAACAGGTGCACCTGTACGGACGGTCCTAAACATCACAACAGCGGCATACCAGAAATATACCGTGAAGCACGAAGTATCACCAAGATCGTGATACGGAGGTATACAGGGTAACAGGAAGGTCTGTCTACAACATCGGAGCCGCAGCCACCCGGAAGTACCTGAGTAATCTCGAACGGGACCCGGGATTGGTAACGTACCAGGCAACCTCTGTTGTTTCTTTACCTACACCTGCTACCAAACGATTTCATTACAGTACTTCTTGCACTGAGTTCACCCATTTTTGAGAACTGCATCTATGCTAACCTTATACTCCGGAATCTGGGAACAGTGATTTCACGGCTCTACATAGCCATATGACCAACATCTTAGTCCTATTCAGGACCAGCTGTTTAGTTGACCACAAACCCTACACCAGCACCCCACCCCACGGCAGACCATCTCCCTAGGTTTCCAATCCCCCTCTTTTCTCCCCCCCTCCCCCCCCCCTTCCATTCCTTCCCCCCCCCCCCTTTCCCCCCCCAGTTTCTCCCTTCCCCCCCCTTTCCCCCCCCCCACCTCCCCCTCCCTCTCCTCGCAGCCCCTCCCCCGGGGGAATTGATGTCTGCACTATACACTGTATTCAGCAATAGCTGTACACCTTCATTTTAGGTGTTCTGTGCAGACATCAATAGCCAAGACGTCCGGACGCATCTGTCTTGTCATTTTTATGTATACATGTTTTATGTTTCCCTAGTCTGTGTATGTAAAATATTTGACCAAAAATAGCTTTTTGATCAATTTTATGAGGGCAGTATACGATACCTTTTTCTGATCATGTTTGTGCACATATCTTCATGTACACCGATTTTGTACCAATAAATACGCATATATATTCACCATATATATTGAGTGTGCCCTCCCTTGAGCCCCGCTTTTCTTTTTGGTCCCCCCCTGTCTGGGACAACTTGTTACATAGGTTATGGGGGTTGGAAGGCAACCATAGAGTGACGGTACCGAATCTATTTACATGACTAAAACAAGCCTCATTATATTCTATTCTTTGTTTCAGGACAGGCCAGTAGCTCAATTGCATACTGTGCAAGCTCTGGCCAGTGATCCATCCTCAAGACCCAGTAACCCAGAGGATTTTCGGTGGGAAAGGTGTCCAAGTCTTATCTTGCCCCTAGGTATTCCTGCACCATGTAAAACAGACGCTGGCGATGGTTGCTGGAACCGATCATACCTTGGGGCTGCGGACCAAAAAATTGTCTGAACGCATCGGTCAGACGGCCACCTTCTCCACCGCTCCTTCTTTGACTGACCGAAGCCTCAGCAACACGTTGTCCAGAAACAGGAGTTTGTAACCTCCCAGTCTCTGGGAACGCATTGCACAGACCTTTCTGCAAGGCCTCCCGAAGATGTTTCATCCTCTGCTCCCTCTGCGATGGCAAGATAAGGTCCGCAACCTTACCCTTGTAACGTGGATCAAGGAGGGTTGCCAGCCAGTATTGGTCCTTCTCCTTGATACCACGAATACGAGGATCCTTACGCAGGCTTTGCAGGATCAGGGAGGCCATGCAGCGTAGGTTTGCTGAGGCATTTGGTCCGGAGTCCTCTGGGTCACTAAGGACGACAACGTCCGCAGCCACCTCCTCCCAGCCACGTACAAGTCCATGTGTTTCTTGGGACTGATCCCTTAAAGACTGCTGCTGATGCTGAGTGCCAGGCTCCACCTCCTTACTGACACAATCTTCCTCCTCCTCCTCCTCGTCCTCTTCCTGTGTGATCGGCGGGCACGCAGGAACACTGTCTGGATAAAGGGGGCCTTGAGAGCTAAGGAAGTCCTCCTCTTCCTGCCTCTGTTCTGCCTCAAGTGCCCTGTCCATTATTCCACGCAGCGTGTGCTCCAACAGGTGGACAAGGGGGACAGTGTCACTGATGCATGCACTGTCACTGCTCACCATCCTCGTGGCCTCCTCGAATGGTGACAGGACAGTGCATGCATCCCTGATCATGGCCCACTGGCGTGGGGAAAAAAAACCAAGCTCCCCTGACCCTGTCCTGGTGCCATAGTTGCACAGGTACTCATTGATGGCCCTCTGCTGCGTGTGCAGCCGCTGCAGCATGGCCAACGTTGAGTTCCACCTGGTGGGCATGTCACAGATTAGGCGGTTCTTGGGCAGGTTAAACTCCTTTTGGAGGTCCGTCAGCCGAGCACTGGCATTATATGACCGGCGGAAATGCACACAGACTTTCCTGGCCTGCCTCAGGACATCCTGTAAGCCCGGGTACCTGCCCAAGAACCGCTGCACCACCAAGTTAAGGACGTGAGCCAAACAGGGCACATGGGTCATTTGTCCCTGTCGGAGGGCAGAGAGGAGGTTGGTGCCATTGTCGCAAACCACCATTCCTGCCTTAAGTTGGCGTGGCGTCAACCACCTCTGAACCTGCCCCTGCAGAGCTGACAGAACCTCTGCCCCAGTGTGGCTCCTGTCCCCCAAGCACACCAGCTCAAGCACCGCATGGCATCTTTTGGCCTGCGTACTTGCGTAGCCCCTTGAACGACTACGGAGCACCGCTGGTTCCGAGGAAGAGGCCATGGAGGAAGAAGAAGAGGAGGGGGTGGAGGAGAGAGGTGTGTCACAATCAGCATTTTGGAGGCGTGGTGGCGGAACAACCTCCAACACTACTGCACCTTGTCCTGCATCCTTCCCAGCTGCCAGCAGAGTCACCCAATGCGCCGTGAAACTTAGGTAACGTCCCTGTCCATGCCTGCTGGACCATGAGTCAGCGGTAATATGCACCTTACCGCTGACCGCCCTGTCCAGCGAGGCATGGACATTGCCTTCCATATGCCGGTAGAGAGCCGGAATCGCCTTCCGTGAGAAAAAGTGGCGTTTGGGTACCTGCCACTGAGGAACCGCACATTCCACAAACTCACGGAAGGGGGCAGAGTCTACCAACTGAAAAGGCAGCAGTTGAAGTGCTAGCAATTTTTCCAAGCTAGCATTCAACCGCTGGGCATGTGGATGGCTGGGAGCAAACTTCTTTCGGCGGTGCAGCAGCTGGGGCAGGGAAATTTGCCTGGTACAATCTGACGTCGGTGTACCAAAAGCAGATTGCCCACAAGTACTTGGCTGTGACACACCTAATTCTACACCTTCATTCCTCTTACTGCAGGTCTCAGAGAGGACTGGAGGTCTAGTGGGGTTGGAAATCTCAGCTGATGAGGAGCAAGGAGAGATCCTCTTTGTTCTTTGGTGTGGGTCTTTTAGATACGCTTGCCAACGAACTGCATGGCAGGTCAACATATGTCTGGTCAAGCATGTGGTACCCAAGCGGGATATGTTTTGGCCACGTGAGATACGCTTGAGACATATGTTGCAAATAGCAGCGGTGCGATCTGATGCACTCGTCTCAAAAAAGGCCCACACCAAAGAACTTTTTGAATAACGCGCAGAGACTGCAGCGCCCTGCACATGTGGAGCTTTGGGGTGTGATGCAGTCAATGTGCTGCCCTTAGGCTGGCCCCTGGAGGGCATCCTGCCTCGTTGGTGATGTGCCGCCTCCTCCTCCTCCTCCTCCTCCTCTCTCCTATCAGGCACCCACGTTGAGTCAGTGACCTCATCATCCCCTCCCTCCTCATCACTGGAGCAAACCTGGCAGTATGCTGCAGCAGGGGGAGCATGACTGCCAGATTGCTGTCCTTCTTGGGCACCCCCTCTGTCCGTGCTCATGTTACTGCCTTCATCGAGCTCAGTATCATCATCAGAGCCTTCCAAACGCTGGGCATCCTCCTGGAGCATGTACCCAACACTGTGGTCAAACAGTTCGAGGGACTCCTCAGGAGGACATGGTGGAGCTAGGGAAGGAGTCACTGATGACATTGAGCTGAGGGAAGAGGCCGCTGCTTTGCCAGACAAAGCACCCTGGGCATGGGTGAGAGAGGATGAGGAGGATGAGGACGGCTTGGTCATCCACTCGACCAAGTCTTCCGCATGTTGCGGCTCAACACGGCCAGCTGCCGAAAAAAAGGCCAAGCGTGTCCCATGGCCACGTGCTGATGAGGATGCACCGTCTCCACGACCAGCACTAGACACAGAGGCTGCTTGCCCTCTCTTATTGGCTTGTGACTGTCTGCCTCTCCTTCTTGGCCTTCCAGACATACTAATGGCCTGTAGCTGCACTAAGCTGGGATAGAACACCAGTAATTTTCTTCAGGTAGCTTTATATACTGTAACCAGACAAGCCTGCCTGTCAGTAGGAAGATAACAGGAACGGATCTAGCTGAACACTGTGAGCAGGACTCACTGTACTAAATGTAAATAGTCTAGCTGCCTGACCGTGGTACTAATAGGATCAAATAGAACACCAGTAATTTTCTTCAGGTAGCTTTATATACTGTAACCAGACAAGCCTGCCTGTCAGTAGGAAGATAACAGGAACGCATCTAGCTGAACACTGTGAGCAGGACGCACTGTACTAAATGTAAATAGTCTAGCTGCCTGACCGTGGTACTAATAGGATCAAATAGAACACCAGTCATTTTCTTCAGGTAGCTTTATATACTGTAACCAGACAAGCCTGCCTGTCAGTAGGAAGATAACAGGAACGGATCTAACTGAACACTGTGAGCAAGACGCACTGCACTAAATGTAAATAGTCTAGAAGATAACAGGAACGGATCTAGCTGAACACTGTGAGCAGGACGCACTGCACTAAATGTAAATAGTCTAGAAGATAACAGGAACGGATCTAGCTGAACACTGTGAGCAGGACGCACTGCACTAAATGTAAATAGTCTAGAAGATAACAGGAACGGATCTAGCTGAACACTGTGAGCAGGACGCACTGCACTAAATGTAAATAGTCTAGAAGATAACAGGAACGGATCTAGCTGAACACTGTGAGCAGGACGCACTGCACTAAATGTAAATAGTCTAGAAGATAACAGGAACGGATCTAGCTGAACACTGTGAGCAGGACGCACTACACTAAATGTAAATAGTCTAGAAGATAACAGGAACGGATCTAGCTGAACACTGTGAGCAGGACGCACTGCACTAAATGTAAATAGTCTAGAAGATAACAGGAACGGATCTAGCTAAACTGAATACAGTGTATATATATATATATGCAACACCTGGGATGCATATATATATACACAATACACTGTAAGTGCAGCTAACTGACTGACTGTTCTGCCTAATCTATCTAACTCAAATGAAATGACACTGTCTCTCTCTCTCTCTATCTCTCAGCACACCGGAACACACACTACACAGGGCCGCCGTGCAGGCGGCCTTATATAGTGTGGGGCGTGTACTAAATCCCCTGAGCCATAATTGGCCAAAGCCTCCTTGGCTTTGGCCAATTACGGCTCTCTGTTCAGGCGGCGCTGTGATTGGCCAAGCATGCGGGTCATAGTGCATGCTTGGCCAATCATCAGCCAGCAATGCACTGCGATGCCGCAGTGAATTATGGACCGTGACATGCCACACGAATTTGGCGCGAACGGCCCATATCGTTCGCAATTCGATGAACGGTCGAACAGCCAATGTTCGAGTCGAACATGGGTTCGACTCGAACACGAAGCTCATCCCTAGTCATATGGAATACATTTTACAATCTCCTGTCTACCTTGTGCCAGATCTAAATTTAAACAAATATGACCTTAGTTCATTTGGCCATGTCTGAGAATTTCTAAACTAAAGCAAAAATCCTATTTGACACCAAAGTGCGAGGAGCCAAGAGGAAATGCGGGGTACAGCTTGTTTGTATCAGGAGGACAAAGCGCTGCACTGCAAACCAATTATTCCCCTGACTTTCTTCTAGATAAATATCCTCCTAAGTTTTCTCTAAAAATATTCAGAAAAGACGAGGGCGGCAGACAGAGGAAAGGGGGATGAGAAAGGCCATCTGTTGCCTCGATTGTCATCAAAAAGCGAACTGTGTTTAAATCTTACCAGTGTAGGATTTTTTACCGCACAGCACAAAATACTTCTCTTATATTTATTCATTTACTTCAGTATTTTGGTATATAGTGCTTTATAAAGTTCTTGGATCTATTTACATCAATTGCTGCCTTTTGAAGTAGATTTCAATCCTGGCATCGCCTTGCCTCTACACGCGGTAAAGTAACGCTGACACAAATTGAAAAACTATAGAAGCGTATCCCTTTGTTAAAAAGGGGTAGGCTTCTTGCACACAGGTGCCTGAGGTGAGGCCGTACAATGTGTAATTAGAATGTATTTCCATACCTGGGAGCCACAGGGGCTGTATACAACCACTTACAGAAATCAACGGCTGTACTCGGCTATACGCTACAAGCGGAACTGGACTATGCATGCAGAGTTGCAGGACATCATGCTTGGGTTCTGCCAAACACACATACTGTTCACACAGACCTCTCCTCCATGTCCTCCCGATCACTGTACACATTAACCCCTCTGACACCTGGAGTGCTCACACATAGGCCTATGTTTTACACGTGGTCCAGATAGTACACCGACCAAAGGTCCATGAGACACAAGGGTCTGAGCCTGGATTGTCACCTCATCCCTTTAAAACCAAACATTTATTAAGGTGGTAATGAAACTCACTTAGTGCCTTATCTGCAATAAATTAGCCCCAGAACCTGTGTAATTAATATGTGCTTGGTTGTAAAGGGTTGAGTTGGCAACCCTAGCCTGAGCCACTTGATATATGCTACATGAGGGGGTTGTCTCTCATTGCCAGGCAGGGGGCTCCTTTTCTTCTATCACCACCCACTCTAGAGCTGACCAGGATTGCACCAGTAAAGCACGCAACTCTTCACCCCAGGCATTGGTTGTATCCAACACTACTCCCAGTTGACCATCACTCAGAGGCATCTTGTTGCAAAAGTAGTTCTCTTACTTGACAATAATTTAAACAGACAATACAAAATCAGGGTTACATAGCTTCTGTATAATGGTGAATAAAACATGCTGCAAACTTTATAACATTGTCCCAATCAAGCAAAAAAGGATCACGGTGGCACTTGTACTTTCAGCCACAGTATTTACTTGCTTTCTCAGTCTGAATCTTTTTCCAGAAATTCCCTTCCGCCCCTCTAACAAAAGGGGGAGTACACCAAACCCCCATCAGTGCTCTCTCTTTGGTGCCGCCAAGCAGTTTCCCTCAGCTAAAGGCCCGAACCTGAGAATCCCCCCCACCTTATAAAGGGGCACTACATGTCCATACTCCATAACTAGCAGGAGCAACCCTTAAAGGGGAAATCTCCTACCTGCCTACACGCATTCAGGTAGAGGAACAGAAGCCTCTGGAAGCAGACAGCAGAAACCACAAAGTATCCAATTATTTACCATGTATAATATTCCTGTAGCACCCCCTTGTGTACATAGTTGGGATTGTCAGGCAAATTTAGTTGAACTCCACTATATTCTGTGAAGTCAGTTCAATTGGGGTCAAGTGAAGTTCAGTGTAGTTTAGCTGGTAGGCTCTGCAGGCTGAGTCTTTATCACCTTTCCCTGGCTTCAGGGAGCTTCTAGTAAGTTCCAGAACTTAGTGGGTGGGGGTATATAGATGAGAGACTGAATCTGCCAATCCCTGGGTAATGATGGCCCAGAAGGTGGGGAGATGGCCCTTAAATTTTGTAAAGCCTGGCCATGTGGATAAAGATTCCAGGATCCAGAGGCCTGGAGGCGATCCCTGTGCTGGGGGCTCTGCCTCCAGGCAGAAGTATGCTGCTGAGAGAGAAGGAGAAGAGAAGGAGCCAGAGATTTCCTCATCTCCTGAAGTCTCAGATAGGCTTAGCTGTGACACATTGCTAGCAAGAGGAACCTGTACAGCAGAAAGCCTGAACAGAAGTCGCCATCTTCGCTTTAGGAAACACCAGGGACTGAGTGAGTGATCTCTATTTTTGCCCCCCCCCCCCCCCCCAGCCTAAAAGGGAGGAAGAAGCCAGGTGCAAGACCTAGCTTGTTTTCAGGAGGGACACTGTTAGCCCACCTGTTTGCCTGCTGGGGACATTTCAAGTATTGAGCTGCCTGCTTTAGATTCCTTCTAGTGGAAAAGTTCAGGATCCCTACCATCAATGTGGAAGTTTCTTTTGAAGGAGCACAGTTTGGGATTTTGTGCCAGAAGTCTGCAATCATTATCGAGTTTGTTCACACTGTTTGTGCTTTGAATTCAGTACTGGGCATCCCAGACTACCCTAACCCTGTCCAAGTTACATTCCCCTAATATATTATCAAAACCAAGCCTATGGACTGGATTATTGACTGAGGAGTGCTTGCCAAAAATGTGTGTTGCCTGACTGTGCAGGTCAAGGGGGGCTCAAAATCCAGTGGTACTTTATGGGGTAGTGCTACATTTCCATCGCACACTTTCCTGGAAAAGGCAAGAAGTAAGCAGGTGCTGCAGCAACTGTCAGATGGAGACTGGAACCATAAGCCAAAGTATATATAGCCAGCAAACCAAGGATCCTTGAAATAAAGTGTGCTGGTGGTGTATACTTTGGCTTATGGCTCCAGTCTCCAGCTAACAGTTGCTGCAGCACTCACTTATTTCTTGCATTTTCCAGAAACGTGTGTCACATCACAGTAGGGGTCCTGCATAGCCCAAAACTTTGCACTTAACACTGTGATGTGATCTCAGAATGAATGCTTGGACTTTATTCCAAGGATGTTTGGTGTGTTGATGACAAATACAGTACCTTGCCTAATTATTTATCAGTCCTCCTCTATAAGCTTGGGGAACCCCCTGATCCCAGGCACAACCTTTTTCCAACTCAGACACCTTTCCAGTTTCTCCCACCAACCCACACTCCAATGAGGATGGCGTGTGTACGTGCGTGGTAGAGCTGGGCCAATATAAATGGGATATTGGTGCTTAAGGTTTTGACCCACAGTCAGACCTTCTTCAAAGTGGCTGACAGGCAGTGTATGAGCAGTGTAAACTAGACCTTGTTCTTGTCTTGGGCTGCTGCTTCTTTGATGGTCTCAAAAGAAGACGTATTGCAGATAACTTTAGGCTAAGTGTTGAGGAGTGCCCAGTACAAAATGGCTTCTCTTGATTAATTTGGACTTAAACTTCTTAAGTGTCATGAACTTTTGTATTAGGTGCTAATCAATACTCACCCCAAAGTCATACAATCCAGTGAGGGAATTCTCACTGGCCTTTTAAAGGATTGTGGGACAGAGGAGGGACCTGCCCTAGCCATTGCACACAATACAGCCTGACCCATGAACCAAGCATACAGTGGGAAAAAAGGAACAGTACATGCCTAGAAGCCAATTTTTGCGTTTTTATGCATGTTCTTGTTCTGACAAATTCTCTCAATGAAATGTCAAGCTTACAAAAAATATCAGGTCTAATTGTACAGACACATGGCAAACTCACTCAGTATGTTCCTGTAAAATATTTGCTAATTGAACATTACTGGTGCAGAGGGGAGGAAAGTCACTGATATGGAAAAAGGCCCACGAGAGGATGAAATCTTGTCAGCCTAGCATCTTTTCATAGTTTTCTATTCTTGCCATAACCCATTGCATTCACATAGTGGAACGGTGGATGTAATCGTTATATGTAACCATTCACAGTACAGTATCTCATCAAGCCAAGGCACGCCGCCCCAGGGACTGGCAGTGAATTTCAGAAGCAGGTCAGGATATTGTGCAGAAGTGAAGGTCTGACTCTCCGAGACAAATGGCTGCAGTTTCCCCTTCTCTTCTGTACTGATGGCATGGTATAAGTTCAACACACGATTAAAATTATGTATTTAGAGCTTTATTGGTACCAAAAGAAATCATAAACTGACTGCCTTTTACAAATAATTTATTTAATACATTTTCAACAGTATATATAAACATGACAACACCTTAAAGCAGATGCAACCCCAATCTTTGAGTTTGTATATACCGTAAGCTTTAACATGTCAATGTCAAATATAATTTTCAATGTTTTTTTTAATCTGCAGCTTTCATTAAAATAATAAGATCATATCATACTGTGGCATCCCCCTGACCCCTGGAAGCATGGTGGTACCCTCAGAGGCAGGGGTGGGCCGACAATTCACCTCAGGGTATAGATTGCCTAGGCAATAGTGGGACATGAACAGATGGGCACCAGTCACTTTAGGATGCAAAACAATAAAATGAGTCTATCACTTTATCATGTAGCTACAGTAGGTGCTTGGCTAACAATGGAGAGTCAGAGAAACACTGGCTGCAGCTGCTCTCTGTAGCTGCTGCCCTTCAGTGCTGAACTGATTAAGAGCTATATCAGTCTGAGGAGGGAGCTAGTGACAGGGCCAGCGCCAGCATAGGGCAGCACAGGCCGCCTTAAGGCGCCAGGATTGGAGGGGCAGTATACTCCCCAGTCACTCTGGGATTGGGAAGTGACTAACATGACCAGCAGGGGGTGGTTGGAGGACGGGGCAGGTGAGCAGCAGGGCTTTCTGTGCTCCCACACTGCTTTGCAGGCTCACATTTCCCACCCTTTGTGTTCGGCTGGCCCCTTCTCTCCATCCCCCATACAGCAGAGCTGAATCCAGTGTCCCCCCAGCCAGATTCCCAGGACCCCCACTCCTCCCTATGTACAGAGCCCTCTGATGCACGCTTCTCCCAGGCAAAGAGCTTACTGCACACAGGTGCAGCCCTATGAGAGGCTCCCTCTGGCTCCCCGAAGGACATCACAGGCTCATCTCCCAGCTCCTCCCCAGTCATAAAGAAATCACCCCCAGAGAGCCCACGGAGTAGAGGATGCGCCCTGATCACCCTGTCTATGCTGCAGCTAGAGTGAGCCTGGGTGCAGTGCTGTATGCCGGATTTTGGTAATGCAACTTTCAGTGGGACCGAGGACCAACCAATATGTGCGGGGCTCCCAGAGCAGTACTATGTGCAGACCAAAGTCACAAAGTCTGTCACCTGTATGACAGCTGACAGCACAGTGCCATCTTCCTCACTGACTACAACAACCAGAGACAAGATGTGATGGCCCAAAAAGACCATGCTAGTTGGGATCCAGTACTTGCACTCTGGTGAGTGAGATAACTCCATCTCCCCCATACACAACCCCATCTTTCCTAGGAATAGGAACCCCATCTCTAGACCATGATGGCTGGCAGGGCTGGTGCTAGTGCTCCCCTAGGGTGCCAGGATGAGGGGAATAAAATTAGAATTACCAGCCACTTGGGGATTGGGGGGGGGTGCAGCAGTGCAAGCCCGGAGGGTCCAGCAGTACTAGTACAGGGTGGCTGGAAGACAGGGAAAGGTCTAGCAGTACTACAGCAGGGTGGCTGGAAGACAGGGGGAGGGGTCTAGCAGTACTAGAGCAACGTGGCTTTAAGACAGGGGGAAGGTCTAGCAGTACTAGCGAGGGGTGGTTGGAAGATGGGGGGGGGGAAGCAGTACCAGTGCTTGGTGGCTGGAAGACAGTGGGGGGTCTAGCAGTACTAGCGCCAGGTGGCTCATAGACAGGGGGGTCTAGCAGTACTAGCGCAGGGTGGCTTGAGGGTGGGGGGAGGTTTAGCGGTACTAAGCATGGGTGGCTTGGGGACAGGGGGTCCAGCAGTACTAGCATGGTGTGGCTGGGAAGAGGGGAGAAACTCTACTGTAACCAATCTTTTGAACTGCATTTCCCAGAGGGAAATTGCCAAGAGGAAGGGAAAGAGCTGCATTTTCTCAAGCTGTACAGAACACAGCTTCCTCTTGCCGTGAGGGAGCCCAGAGAGTGCACATCGCTGTCCTGTGTGCACCAGGGACGTGCAGTCAGGGGAGGCAGGTGAGGAAGGGCCATGAACATAAAAAAGGAGCTTCGAGGGTCATAGCTCGGCGACCTGGGGTCACAGAGACTCCAAACTATGTAGCCTAGGTCCTACCCCACCACTGGTAAATTTGGGGCTCCTATGAACTATGGTTGAGAGATATGGGGCTCCTTGCACAGCTTGTCAGAAGATAAATACAGAGTGGTCACTTTACATACAAGCTGACACACTCTGTTTGCAGCAGGCTGAGAGGTTGAGCTCACAGTGCCTCTAACTTCTTGTCAGAGGCATTGAGCTCAATAAATAGCTTGGAGTCTTGGACCAATAGTAAAGTACCATTGGTCCCAGCTGTCCAATAAAAATGCTGCAGTGAAGGCACGCCTCTCATTGCAGTATCATAGAAGGGGGCATGTGTCTAAAAGACAAATGGTCCCTTCCAGCCGAGCCCTCTTAACTACAAGGAAAAAACATGTGTTTATGGGGATAAGATTTACCCACAATCCCATGTTTTTCTCACACAGTTAAGAGGGAGAATGAGAATCTGCTGCCTGCTGAAAAGGTACTGTATATTCCAGCTAAATCATATATTATTATGCTATATGTTATAAGATAATAATTTATTATTTATCTATTTACTGTGAACCTACTGGTTGGAAGTTATAACTTCAAACTTCAGTAATTTGTCCGTTAAGCCACCTGCTTGAGTACAGATTTTGAAAATATAGTAAATTACCTTAAAAACAATATATAGTAATTATTCGAAAATTACTCAGAACTCCCAAACATTATATATATTGTTTTAGCAGACACCCTAGGGAATAAAATGGTGGCCGTTGCAACTTTTTATGTCACACGGTATTTGCGCAGCAAATTTTTTAAACTTTTTTTTTGGGGGGGGGGGGGACTGTTTTATGAATAAAAAAAAAAAAAACACTAACGTTAGCCCGATTTTTTTGTATAATGTGAAAGATTATGTTACGCCAAATAAATAGATACCTAACATGTCAAACTTTAAAACTGCGCACACTTGTGGAATGGCGCCAAACTTCAGAATTTATACATCTCAATAGGAGACGCTTTAAAAATGTTTACAGGTTACATGTTTAGAGTTACAGAGGAGGTCCAGTGCTAGAATTATTGCTCTCGCTCTAACGATCGCGGCGTATGTAACCTGTGTGTATCTGGCTCTGATACTAGCCAGTGTCTCACCAGCCACTGACCTCACCACACGTCCCCGGTGTGCACCTCCACTACTGCATACCATGGTGGCCTGAACAGGATCCAGAGTGCTGAGTCCAGATGTGCCAACAGCCACGTGGGTAAATGGCAGAGAGTGGACTAATCGCTGTATGTGACCGGATGGTGACCTGCAATATTGCTGAAAGTGGTGAGCTCCTGCTGTGTTGATTTACTATCTGCTGCTAGGGAGACTGAGCCCTTTAGGAATACACCATAGAGCCATCTTGTAGCCTTATTGCTGTCTGCAGGCTTGACTGGAACTATTGTCATGTGCACCAAGGAAAAAGGAAACAAAGTATTCACAGATAAAGAGCCTAGAAGCTGACACAGCATTCTGTGATTGTAGATCCTGACTGTAAGACACTTTGTAAATCAGTTGCCAGCACCCTGAGGAGAAGACACCATACTCTAGTGAGGTCCAAGCTCCATGTCCTAACTTCTTCCGGCCCCTCAAGACATCGGGAGGTCCTCCATGTCTCCTCGGGTCACAGGGTAGGCCCCAAATCCAGGTCTCTGTCAAGCCACATGGTCTCCCTCTCAGGTAGAGGCCCAAGAGGTTTCAACAGTACAACACACCCCTCCCCCAGGCAGGAGGTCCATGGGAGTAAAAAACTGGCTTCCCAAGGTCACACCCTGGATATTTATACCCACTCCCAGCATGCACCATTGTCAAGGAAACTCCTACTGGGGAGGACTAAATATTTATAACTCTGGTTAGTGCAGCTCTCATGTTATTTCCAAAGGCAGCAGTGCAAACTACTTGCAACAGACAGACCCATACAGTAACCAGGGCCCAGGTGAAACCCAAAGAACTTGAACTATAAATTCAGCTAAGCTGACTACGGCGTAGTAACAGTAAATTTAAATAGATACACATAAAAAAAAGTTGGCGCTTGCACCAGCCTCAGTGTAGATCCACCAAACTGATAAGTACCTAATACATGGGGGGGAACGTTAGAAGGAATAATTTGAAGCTAATGACTATAATAAGTCCATGTAGTCCATAATATAGCACCTTGAAGGCAGCCCAGTGAAGATGAGAAACAACTCTTGGGATGGCTGAGGAAAAAGTACAGAGGCGCCACACTTAGTGCAGTATAGCAATGAATTTTAATGCACAAACTTAGCATACATACTCACAAGAGTAGGATTAAAATAGGCATATCAGGCATGGGCTGGCGGAATGTCTGGGAAGGGAGTACATGCGTTGGCTGTTGACTGGTGAAGTGGAGCGGGTTCCGCCAGAGGTCACCGACGCTTCCTAGACCTCGGACACACAGGGAACCAGGGGATGACAACACTTGCGGCTTTGCGGTGGACCAATAGGTGACACGTTTATGGAGAATGCGTTCCTTCTTCAGGCCTAACGGGGGCCATGTTGGACAAGGGCTTATAAGCTCTAGTAACAGAGCTCCTGGGTCTTAATGTCCTCCAACTTTAAGCATGCCACATGTAGACGTAGCTTGCCAAGTGTTAAAAAGGAACAGGGGAATTGGGTAAACAGAGGGAGGGGGAACTCAGCAGATTAAACATATAAAAGGATCAATACAAAGATCAATACAAATAGACATTGATGGACATTTAGAATTAGATACACATTTAAAAATTGGTGGACATTTGAAAATTGAGCAAAAACAGGCATTGATAAACATTTCTAAAAACGACACTATAGAACAACATGGTATAGCTCAAGGGATATACACACATATGTATGCAAAAACATGAAGAAATAATGAGAAATATATTGCGATCGAGATAGTATCAAAAATGTATCCATAAGCTGGTGAAAAATTGTGTGTATAGACACGGTCAGGGCAATGAGCCAACTATGCTAGGTGACAAATAAAAATAAAAACAAATGAAAAAAAAAATAAAATAAAAAAATAATAATATAAAAATAAAACGAAAAATAAAATAAAAAATAAAAATAAAGTAAAATAAAAATACAAATAGAAATAATAATAATGATAAAAAAATAATAATGATACTAATAATAATAATAATAATGGTGGATGGAAAACAATAATGGTTCCTGTTTGTACACTTATTCAGTATAGATCACAACGAAAGGAAATGGGGGAAAAAATAAAAATAAAAAATAGATACTCCTGCTTAGGGCAGGGTGGCTACATACTGGTCCTTGTTCAACCACCATCTCGTTAAAGGGTTCTAACCCTTTGTCCCTGTCTGCTAATTATTCTCATGTGTTGTCACTTTATCACACAGGCTTCTAATGAAGCCACTTCAACACACATTACACAGGCATGGTCCACTGCTGTCACCATCAGGAAACCTCTTTTGGAAAATGCCATGGAGCCATTGATGGAACACATGCAGACAGGAAGTGAGCGCAAAGAGGCTGCATGAGATCAGAATACCTAGGATGAAACAAAGGGTGAAAATAGGTAAGAAAATAAATATTTTATGAAACGTAAAAAAGGAAAATTGTTCGTGATACACAGTGCTTTAATGGCAATTTAGTTGAGGTTTACATTCACTTTAAAGAGGCATTCTAGCCATACTGTATTTTTGTGTATATACACAGTTAGTGGGGAAGGGTCAAACAATGTTTTTCTTGCTGCCAAGTCTCAGTGATAACCACACCACTCATTTCCTCTACAGTAGTCACAGGCATAGCTCCCAACTGTCCCTGATTTCGAGGGACTGTCCCTGATTTGGAACAAAGTCCCTCTGTCCCTCTGTCCCTCTTTCCCCCTCATTTGTCCCTCATTTTGGTCTGATCTATATAGTTGTATATAAAATGTACTTTTTATCTTTCAAAAAAAGTTTCCCAGTGATAAACCTTTCATCCAAATTCTAACTTGCTGCATTTGTAAATTTCAAAAGCCAATATAAAGGAATAGTAGTGGTAAAAAAAAAGTCCCTTGTGGATTCAATTAACCTTGTTTTTGGTTAATTCTCCTTTAAGGGGGTGTGGCAGGGGGCGTGTCTTATGCCTACATACATTTGCTAGTAGGTGTCCCTCATTCCCATCTCAAAATGTTGGGAGGTATGGTCACAGGAACAGGAAGTGAGAAAAGATGGGATCACAGACAAAAATAAAACCCTGCACTCTGTACAACACAATAGCTGTCATTTTCAACTAAAGGTTTAGAGAAATTCTTCTAATGAAAATAAGAACAGCAAGAAAAAACTCTTCTGGAGGAAAGCTGCTTTGATTGCTGTTTGTGTCTCCATAAAAAAGACTTACCTTCAATTCCTGTTGGGGACACAGATAGCCATAAGAAGCCAGTAGAGGTTCCTTTTACTTCAGCATACATTCAGCAAGTCACCGACCTAGAATAAGTTTGAGCTTGATTTCCACTTTAAACTGTTATTAAATAGCGTTGAATAGGAAATGACTGGTGAAATATAAACCACTTTCCTTGCTTTCCTACTGGCTGCAAATTGTGGTCAGTTGCCACACGGGCCAATAGGGAAGGAGTGGGCCACACCCCAACGACGGGAGGTCACTATTTCTACATAGGAGCAACCCATTTTTTGGGATTCCATTGGACCATTGGTTATTTAGGTATGTGTGAAATCTAGGACATCACATGCTTTTGCATCCACCACCAGACAGTATGCACGCATGCAAGTTCCTGCAGGATTGATTTAATGTCTTTCAGTGGATTCTTTGCCATATGTTTTCAGAAGCCTTAAGGTTACAGAGCTCTGTAGCCCAAGCTTGTGATCTTTACACAGAACTTCATGACATCCTAGTGACTCTCTGTTTATCACCTAACTCCAAACTTTTTGAGATGGTAAGGAGGGACACCTATTAGCAAAAGTATGTAGGCATAGGACACACCCCCTGCCACGCCCCTTAAAGGAAAATTATACAAAAAAAATATTATTAAACCCACAAATGTTTTTTACCACTACTATTCCTTTATTTTGGCTTTTGGAATTTACAAATGCAGAAACTTAGAAATTGGATGAAAAGTTTAGCACCGGGAAACACTTTTTGAAAGATAAATAGTGCATTTTATATACAACTATATAGATCAGACCAAAATGAGGAGAATAGAGGGATAGAGGGACTTTGTTCCAAATCAGGGGCAGTCCCTCGAAATCAGGGACAGTTGGGAGCTATGTTATCAGATGTCTCAGTCCAAAGTTTCATTAATACAAAACCAGCCTCAAGGCAGCCAGTTTCTGTTGTGCTTTCTGTAGGGTAACCCATAGTGCTGCCAGAATCCTTTGCCATGTACTACACACTTGTAAAAGAAAGATTTTATAAATATTGTAAAAATTAAAACATCAGATAAAAACTTAAGGTCCAAGGCCCATCGGGCATATTTACACCATGACATGCATGCATTAAGTTGCATTGGGCAGCCCATTCTGAGTTTCCTCAACAGACCAGAAATCATTCTTGCAGCATTTTTTGGAACACAACTGGAAAGGTGCATTGGGGTGCCATTCAGAATGAATGACACCCCATCACACTAAAGTTTTTCATGCATGCTACCAGAGCTGGTGCAAGGATTTTTGACAACGTAGGAGAAATCTAATTTTGCCGCCCCCCCCCTTTGGCTCCACCCCGACTTCACCCCCTTAACCCTGCCCATGTATGCCCCACCTTTTTTAATGAAGCGTCCATCAATGCAGCCTACCAGCACCCATTAATGCAGCCTAACAGTGCCCATCAATTAATGTTTGCTTGCTTCCATTTATTCGGGAGTCGGGACACAGATCCAGCTGCCTGCTGATGCTGAGACTTAGTTGCTTGCTGTAGAGAGAAGAGAGTAGGAACACCAGTGGCTGGGCGCCCTAGGCAGCAGTGCGCGCTAGGTGGCTGCCTAGTTTGCCTAGTGGTAGCACCGGCCCCGCATGCTACTGTGCATAAATGGGCTCTTACAGTTTTCCTTTAAGCTGATAAAACTGAACTCCAAGCAGATATAAAAGAATATCCATATTTGTTAATACATCCTTCAATGTATCCTTTTATATGTGAGCAGTGTAAGGCCCCTTTCACACGATCGGACCGTTCAGGTCCGCCTGTCAGTTTTGACGGCGGACCTGAACGGGCGCTCCATGTTAGCCTATGGAGCGACGGATGTTAGCAGAGACATGTCCGCTGACATCCGATCCGGTCCGATCCGCAAAAAGCAGACGGACGTCCAGATCCGTCGCTGGCGGATCGGATGAGATCTGAGGAAAACAGACATGCTGTCCATTTTCATTTTCAGTGAGCAGAGAGGGACCTGTCATCCACCGGCTCAGCGGAGATCAACGGACTGATCTCCCGCTGAGCCGGCAGACCGAGGCGGGCTCCGTGGAAACGGAGTCCGCCTCGTGTGAATGAGGCCTTAGTGCCAGAATCTTGGTATCAGAATCTTTAAATCCTCTGTACAGCAGCACCCAGGCAGGGAGTGGAAGCCAATAAGACAGAATGCATGCAAATCGAATATGTTAAAAAGTAACATGCTCAATGGAGAAGAGCAGAGTGAGTAGGGAGATTACCTCATCAGTCTGCTGCTGCTCATACAGTCCATTTCCATCCGACCGCCCCGTAGAGATCAGCGGGCTGTGTCCACGTCTGCTCTGCATAGCCTCTGTATAGACCTGTCATCCGCCTGCTCATCAGCAGAGAGATCCACCGCTGAGCAGGCGGATCCGCTTGGATAGATCCTGCCCTGTGTAAAAGCTGTGTCATCAGTCTGGCAGTGTTGCATGGCTGAGCTGTGTAAATTACAGGACTGGATGGACAGAAATACAAATCATTTGGCAGCTAAAGCAGCTCATCTATTTTTTCCATGTATTTAGCTGTGTGCCTGGAGTTTAGGTTTAATGTGGCGAATCATGCTCAGTCAATACTGAATACTGTTACTTACACTTAATTTTCAGATTTTTTTTTTTATGTTTTCTCAAACAAAAAGCGGTTGTCGTTTCTGAAATTGCACTAGGGTTATGTGGTGTCACCAGTTTAACGCGTAACGCAGTTGTTTAAAAATAAAAAAGAATACAGCGATTATGTTTTAAGTTTTCCTGTTCTTCTACTGCAATGTAACTGCAGCAAAGTGGAGCAAGTTCATCCATTTCTGTCTCTTATCATTTGTATATTGTTTGACGGGTATAATGTTTCCATGGCTTTTTATATATATATATATATATATATATAAATATATTCAAACCCAACAAAAGCTGCAATTATTATAGTAGGGACCTGATTCTGCTGGCGGTTTTCATTACCAGCCGAACATATACTGTAACTTAAAGAATGTTCTGTTGTGCATGTTACAATTATTCAGTATTGGCGAGGTTCCGGCTTTGCCCAGAGATTTTACCATCTTGTGTTTGATGATTCCCTCCTGTCCTGTGTGGTGTTTATAATGACTAGGAACATCTTAAATTGCTGAAATATGGGGCTAGATGCTAGAAATATCTTTATTTAAACTGTACTTGCATTTAGAGCAAAATTTCCTATCCACCACCTGAAGTGTATGCAATTTAAAGTAGAACTAAAGTCCTGCTGTAAAAAACCAGTGAGCAATCAAGCTTTTATTGCACAAGAGACATGCACTGCTACCATCTCCTTCTGCTTTGTAAAATGAGCTGCTCATGTCAACATTAAAGTGTTATGCCGCGTACACACGGTCAGACTTTTCGTCTACAAAAGTCCGACGGACGCCGACGGACTAAAGCTGGCTGACAATCCGATCGTGTGTGGGCTTCCCCGGACTTTCAGCTGACTTTTCCAGCCGCAAATCTGACGGACTTTAGATTTGAAACATGCTTCAAACCTTTACGTCGTAACTACGCCGGACCCAGAAATCCGCTCGTCTGTATGCTAGTCCGACGGACAAAAACCCACGCTAGGGCACCTATTGGCTACTGGCTATCAACTTCCTTATTTTAGTCCGGTGCACGTCATCACGTACGAATCCGTCGGACTTTTGTGTGATCGTATGTAGGCAAGTCCGTTCGTAAGAAAGTCTGTCGCAAGTCCGCCAAAAGTCAGCCAAAAGTCCGACAAAAGTCCGTCGAAAGTCTGTCGGACGGGCTGTCGGACTTTTGTAGACGAAAAGTCCGACCGTGTGTACGCGGCATAACTAAACCCAGGACTCTGCATTCACTATATCTGGTCTCCCACAGTACACAGAATATGGAAATGCAATTATTAATATTATATTATTATTATTATTCTACTCTGACTGTCCTATGAAGCTGCAGGACCCCTGACCTTCTGTCTGGACAGTGCTGATGGGCCCTGTGCTAATCACATGCACCATAGCTCCCAACTGTCCCTGATTTCGAGGGACTGTCTCTGATTTGGAGCAGCTGTATATAAGTGCTTTACAAGCACATTGCTTATATACACTTTTTATATTTTTAGATCCCCCTTTTTTTTGCAAGTGAATCTTTCTAGCCTGAAATGCTGAGTAGGAGGATACAACCTCTACTAGCAATCTCCATTATATATTCCCCCTGTGCAGCATGCTGTGGACATTGATATCTTGGGTATGTGATTTTATTCATCATCTTCATTCACATACATTATATGCTACATCTATATCATATGTCTTTTTGACTTCTATCCCTGGATACTTTTACTGAATACTTTTTCCTCTGCCTTTGATTCCAGGTGGTCTCAGGCCTCATGTACACGGCTGCTGGTAAACGGACGTTCAGAGGCAGTGGGCAGCTTTTTTCAGCTGCCCCTGAACTCATCCAATGTTATCTTATGTGTACATGTACACAGGGTCGTTTAATGTCGTTTTTAGGCAGTTGCGCTTAGAGGCTTTTCTTTGAGGGCTTTTCTTTTACTCACCTGAGCCCGTTCGTTCCCTCGGAGGAGACGCGCTCTTCCTCTCTACCCGTTGTCTCAGCTCTTGATTGTATTGATTGATAGCAGCACAGCCATTGGCTCCCGCTGCTGTCAATCAAATCCAATGATGTGGGGGGCGGGGCCGAGTCCGGCATTCTTTGTCTATGGACGCAAATGCTGGACTCGGAAGCGCGCCTGCAAGGTGACCCCCAGGGAGAGCGCTTCTCCTAGGGTGTTAACCGATGCGGAGAGGAACTGATAGCGCAGCCGGGGGACCCCAGAACAGGTGGATTGGGGCCACTCTGTGCAAAACGAACTGCACAGTGGAGGTAAGTATGACATGTTTTTTATTTTTAAAAAAAGCGAGGGTTTTCAACCCCTTTAATTCCTTTAGATCCGCGCTATAGCCGAATGACGGGTACAGCGCGGATCTGCTTTGCCGTCAATAGACATCCTCCCCTTTGCATGCTCACCACGCCCCCCTGAAGGGCGCGGACAGCGCACGCTGTGATCAATCGAGTCAATGAGATTCGGGTGATCACAGATCAGAGAAGGGGATGATCCCGACCCCTTACCATGTGATCAACTGTCAGCCAATGACAGCTGATCACGTGATGTAAACAGAAGCTCAGTAATCGTTTTTTTTCTTCCCACGCTGACAGCGTGAGGAGAAAAAAAAGCCAATTACCGGCTTCTGTTGAAGGGACATCGGTCCAGAACAGGAAGAGGCGAAGTGCCCACCAATCAGTGCCCACAGTGCCCACAAATCAGTGCCCACCAGTACATCAGTGCCACCTATCAATGCCCACGAGTGCCACCTATCAATGCCCACCAGTAATGCCAATCAGTGCCTCATCAGTGCCACCTAGCAGTGCTGCCTATCAGTGTAACCCACCAGTGCCGATCAGTGCCCATCTCTGCCACCCATCAGTGCCCATCAGTGCCAGCTATCAGTGCCACCTATTAGTGCCACCTAGTAGTGCCCTTCAGTGCCGCCCATCAGTGCCACCCATCAGTGCCACCCATCAGTGCCACCTCTCAGTGCCCACCAGTGCCACCTCATCAGTGCCCACCAGTGCTGCCTATTAGTGCCCATCAGTGCTGCCTTATCAGTGCCCATCAGTGTCGCCTTATCAGTGCCCATTAGTGCAGCCTATCGGTGCCCATTAGCGCAGGCTATCATTGCCTATCAGTGCAGCCTATCAGTGCCCATCAGTGTAGCCTTATCAGCGTACATCATGAAGGAGAAAAATTACCTGTTTGCAAAATGTATTAACAAAATATAAAACGGTTTTGTGTTTTTTTATTTTCTAAATTCAGTTTTTTAACAAAAAATAAAAAACCCAGAGGTGATCAAATACCACCAAAAGAAAGCTCTATTTGTGGGGAAAAAAATGATAAAAATTTCATTTGGGTACAGTGTTGTATGACCGCGCAATTGACATTCAAAGAGTGACAGCGCTAAAAGCTGAAAATTGGTCTGGGCAGGAGGGGGGTTTAGGTGCCCAGTAAGCAGGTGGTTAAAGTCATGTGGCCAGCCTCTCCTCCAATCACGGTGCAGCATTCCATCCAGCATTACCAAGTTCCCTTTAATAGTTCCAGAAGTGGATAAGGCACTTCTTTGTTCGAGTTCAGAGAAGTTAGACGTCAAGCCAGTATATATATATATATTTAGTGAGAACAGTAATGGAGCCTTTATTTTTTAAACACTTTGAATTCAGACATTAGGTTTTATATCTGCCAATTCTCGCGGCCAAAGCCTGTAAGCTACCTACTTACAGCTAAAGCTATGTAAGTGATCAATAGTTATGATCCTTTGGGCCCTGCTTGGTATGCAGAACAGAACCTTGTGCGTGAACCTCCAGACCGAATTCTTTCTCTGCTGTGTTTCAAGGATATTATGACATTAAGAAGAATTTATATTTGCACAGACCAAAGTGCATAATAGTCAAGATTTTATTATTCAAAGCTCCCAGACCTACAGGGATTGTCATTTCAGCACTTTCCACAACCACTGTTAAAGAAATACAGTTTTGGCGGCAGTAAAATTCAGCACTTTATCAGGCAGAGTATTAGAACTATATATCTGTTCTGTTTATCGGATATATGACCCAATAAATGTAGATGCCGCTTGTCTTAAAAGCCCTGCGGGATGTTAGAGGAAACGTCTCTCAGGAAAATATGAGTAGTGTAGGAATTATTTATAATTGTTTTCTTTTCTTTTTTTTTTTAGAATAAAAGTGTTGAGAGTCATAATTACACTCACAGTTTTCGAAGAACGTGGATCATGTGCTGCTGGAAGTATGGATTTGTGGTGTTTTAGGTTTTTAGTCGGCTCGCATCCCTAAATTGTATAGTAAAACACTAATGCCGCGTACAGACGATCGGAATTTCCGACAACATTTGTGCGACCGTGTGTACGCAAGACAAGTTTCAGCCAACATCCGTCAGAAATAAATCCATGGTTTTGTTGTTGGAAAATCCTATCGTGTGTACATAGCATAAGGGTGGATTTCCTCTGATTGGGACTTTTAAACGGGGCGCTGCTTCAGTAAAGTCAGACCGTATTATTATCAAAAATATTAATTTATTAATTGAGATAAAAAGTTATTTGTCACAATAGTGCAGGACACAGATAAAAAGCATGCAGAAAGGCAGATACAGAGGTAATTTTCACAATGCATATAAACCAACACTCACTTGAAAACAAGTGTAACAAGAGAGGTAAACCCAACGCGTTTCGAATCTATCGTAATACAGCTGTAGTTCTCTTCTTCAGGGGTACGTGGTTACATCAAGACGATAATACGTCCTGCACAATGCATGAAGACCTGCCATAAATTATTGCATCCACATTAAAAACAAATTGAGAAGAATGATAGCCTTGAGGACGACCACTGGAGCTCAGAGGGGCAGACACACTTGAGATGGAAAAACCAGACCGCTCAAAAGGATCGTCAAATCACAGAGGGAGCTCTAGGCAGAACCCCAAAGGAAGCCCGGGTGGTCTACCACGTTGATGGCCCAAAATGCCAATAAATTCGGATACGAGGTATGTGAGGGAAGAGAGCCTGATTGCTGTAAAGCAAAACAGGGCTACAGAGACCAAACAGTAGATTGTTCCCACTCTCCCAGATCAGGACAAGACAGAGGACTTATGACAGAGTAGTATCTACATAGCTCCCCAACCCTCACGGTATGCCACATACATAGTGTGAACTGAGCCTTAAAGTGATACTAAAGTCTCTTTTTTTTTATTTAAAAATAACAAACATGTTATACGTACCTGCTCTGTGTGGTTTTGCACAGAGCAGCCCACATCCTCCTCTTCTCGGGTCCCTCGCCGGCTCACTTGGCCCTACCCCCCTGCCAAGTGCCCCCACAGCAAGCAGCTTGCTATGGGGGCTCCCGAGCTGAGACCCAGCTCTGTTTGTCCATTCACATATGGAGCTGTAGTTTGGCCCGCCCCCTCTCTCTCCTGACTGGCTAACTGACTTTGATTGACAGCAGCGGGAGCCAATGAAGCCATCTCAGCTAATCAAGAGGGAGAGTCCCGGATGGCCAAGGCACTCGTGGATCAAGATGAGGCTCAGGTAAGTATGAGGGGGGCTGCTGCACACTGAAGGCTTTTTATCTTAAAGGAGTTGTAAAGGCAGAAGGTTTTTTATCTTAATGCATTCCATGCATTAAGATAAAAAAACCTTCTGTGTGTAGCAGCCTACCCAGAACCCCCCTAATTACCTACCTGAGCCCCATCTCTCTCCAGCGATGTCCACGATCCCCTCAGCCATCCAGGACATTCCTCCTGATTGGCTGAGACAGAGCAGCGGAACCATTAGCTCCTGCAGCTGTCAATCAAAGTCAGTCAGCCAATCACGGGAGAAAGGGGGTGGGGCCAGGTCGGGGCTCCGTGTCTGAATGGATACATGGAGCTCTGACTCGGCTTGGGTGCCCCCTGTAGCAAGCTGCTGACTGAGGGGCACTCAAAGGAGGGAGGGGCTAGGAGCAGTGAAGAAGGACCCCAGAAGAGGGGTTCCAGGCTGCTCTGTGCAAAACCAACTGCACAGAGGAGGTAAGTATAACATGTTTGTTATTTAAAAGCTTTTTTTCCCTCTGTTCTCACCTGGTGATCTGGACAGTAACACACCAACTGTATTGGAGTGTCTCCACTCTGGATGAAGGAGCACAGGAGTCACTTTTTGACAGCAGCAATTTCCAACTAGGGGAAGGGGTGTCAGGACCCAGATCTGAACCTGCGACCTCTGCTTTGTCTGCCAGTATCTCTTGATGAACCACATGAGATGCTGGACAGCTCCCTGCCTGATTCCTGATTTGGGGATTCTGCCAGTAACACACTTCCTGCTCTAGGATGACAACACGCAATCACCCTTCTGTATCAAGATTAATGTCTTTAGCGATTTAGTCCTTAAGGACTTAGATAAACTAGATAAACTACCTGAAGAAGAAGAAAATATATGGACACCCTGTGGTGAACTCAGGTCTAAAAATGTTATGTGAGAGAAAGGATCTGGTTATCTGCTCCGCCGATAAGGGGGCGGTATTATAGTCCTAAATAAGGCAGACTACCAAAACGAGATGTACAGGATCCTTAGTGATCAACAAACCTATAAGGAATATTGCCTAGCAATCCTACAACTTCCTTTAGGAGTAAACTTAACAAACTGATTGATAAAGGTTTTACTGAATGGATCCTGGACAAGAAAGAAAGGGAATTTTTAGTTCCATTATCCCCAAGGGTCCCTGTTATGTACTAACTCCCAAAAATACACAAGGATCCTGCACACCCTCCGGGTCGCCCTATTGTGAGCAGGATAGATTCCATCACTTCCTGCATTGAGCGGTATATAGATTTTTATTTGCAACCTTTAGTTAGAAAAGCACCTTCCTTTCTAAAGGAAGCCAAGGAAATAATTAAGCTTTTGGAAAAGATAGACATCCAGGGAGACTATCTACTTGCTACAGCAGATGTAGCCTCATTATATACATGTATCCCCCACCACTTGGGTTTGGGGGCAGTGAAATACTTTCTCTCACTAGATGACTCCCTACCCCAGGCACAACGAAAATTTATATTGGAACTATTAGAATTTGCTACCAAGTTTAATTATTTTTGGTTCAATGATAAATTTTATTTACAACAAAGGGGAGTGGCGATGGGGGCTAACTTTGCCCCAGCCTAGATAACCTTTTTATGGCCAAATGGGAGGTGGATGTCGTCCGAGCCCAAGCTAGACATGAATTGGTCCTTTGGGCCAGGTATATAGACAACATCCTCCTCCTATGGAACGGTAGTCTTAAATCTTTGGCACAATTTTTTGTGGTGTTAAATGGGAATGATAGGGGTATTTCCCTCTCCTATGAAGCGAGTAAAGAGAAGATACACTTTTTAGACTTAGAAATAGAAATCATTAACCAACAATTTAGGATCAAAACATATTTTAAACCTACGGACAGCAATGGGTTCATTCCCACTAATAGCTGCCATCATAGGTCATGGCTCCAATCAGTCCCCCACAGCAAATTTTTATGACTGCAGCGTAACTATACCAATGCTTATGACTTTGAATAGCAATCTATGCAATATGCGATTCTTAAAATAAGTGCTCAATAATAAACCGAATTCCGACACTGCACTATTCAAGGGAGGGACGCCAAATAATGGTTAATATCACCTTCACATATGACTCAGAGAAAAGGGCAAAAGATCCACAGAGAGAATATCATTGCACAACACATTCATTGAGAATATCATTGCACAGCACATTTTACTGTAAAAAACAAATATAAACTCCACAGTGTCCACTCACATATTGTGGTTCCCTATCCGGTATGGCCTGCCAAACAGCAATGTCTGAACAACTGCTGCTGCCTAGGAGACCAGAGTCAGTGTGCGTTCGACCCCTAGAGGAAATCACCGGATGTGGCACAAGCAACTTGAAGTCCTGTCTTTACGTGTTTCGTCACCAGACATTGTCAGGAAGCAGTGAGCTGGTCCGTAACTTTGCAGCGTTACGTGATAACAGATTGTGTAAGTTAAAATGGGTATTAGAAGTGTATATATTTTTATTTGTGAATGGGTAAGATTGGGTGTGATAGCAGGGATAGGGATGCTATTTTTTCCTGAGGAAATGCTTTAAACAACTTAGTGGAATACTCATGCCATTACAGTTGTAATGTTTCTTTTGTTTGCTGTAGAATTGACTAACTTAATTTCTTGACCTTGGTGCCACCTGAGAAAACCATGAAATGCCCTTATACCTAGAGGGTGTCATCTGAGCCAGGATCTTTACCTTGTGTGACATAGCAGGAACAGCCCCAATGTGTATGTATAACATTGATAATATGTCGAAAAACAATCAAATCCCTTGTGGGGGCAGAAATCCGGGCCATGAAGTTGTATTACAATTTATTTCTGGAGACTTGATTGTTATTCAGCACATTTTATACAGCTGTATCAAAAGGCCCAGGTGCTAGATAATGTGAATCACTGACAGAACATTTCAGAGGCAATAAAACGAATTTGTTAGCCTGGAAACATCAGTCACAGGAACTTCAGAATGAAGTTGGCTGTAAATTAAAAAAAAAAAAAAAAGTGTGTTGTCATGGAAACCGCATGCTTTGTTTAGTTGCATTGGCAAAGCAACGTACAGTGCACCAGATGTATATAGAAGCTGTACTGTACGGCCTAGACTAAACAGAGAGCATGCTGGCAAATGTAGCTCAGATATAAATGCAAAAAGCCAAAGTGACCTTTTTTCTACAGCAACAGAAATTTCAGGCTGTGCCTTACAGAATTATCCTTATTTAGTGAACAGTCTAGATTTTGGGTTAAAAATGAGCTAAGAACCAAAATGGGTTTAGAATAGACCAGCAGGACCTCAATTTCCATTCAGTAATTCAGAAAATGTTCTACAACTAATCCCCTCTTGATGAACATTCATGGTTCTATGTTAAAAAAAAATCTGCCATGCCGATGTCTTCAGTATTCACACAACACAACAAAGTATTACTGTATTGCTGCTGTACGATTAACTTCTTTGATCGTCAGCTCTATCTAGTGGCCATAATGCCTTATTTTTCTGAAATAGCTTAATTTTACAAAATATCCCATTATGTCCACTAGATGGAGCCGGCGATCAGGGGAGTTAATCATATTACAGAAAATACACTCACCAGGCCCCTTTATTAGGTACACCTGTTTATTTGCTTAGTAACACAAATTGCTAATCAGCCAATCACATGGCAGCAACTCAATGCATTTAGGCATCTAGGCGTGGTGAAGACGACTTGCTCAAGTTCAAACTGAATGGGGCGTTAGTGTAAATTAGCTAAATACATTCCATTAAATTTAGCTTTTTTAAAGCTGCTACAGCCTTACTAGAACAGCCTGTCCACTGTTAGCAGCTACAGTTGGGATCCTTGTACTCTATGTAGAATAGGGTTGCCACCATTTCATCAAGCCAAACACGAACACTTTAGCGGCGCACAGCAATTATTTTTTTACAGTTTACACTATAGGATTGTAGAAAACCTGGGAAACCTTTGGGTACCCCAAGAAGAGTAGTATTGCAGTGCATGTAGCGTCCCGTGATGAACAGTGGGTGTGGCCAAATTGTGTTAATAATAGGAGAAGCTTAAGGAGCATAGATAAATCAAACAAGGTCAGTCTGTCCCCCAGTACAGTCCTCCCCAGGTCAGTCTGTACCCCAGTACATCCCCCCCGCCCCCGCAGGTCAGTCGATCCTCCAATATAATTCCTACCAGGTCAGTCTGTACCCCAGTACATCCCCCCCCCCCCCGCAGGTCAGTCGGTCCTCCAGTGTAATTCCTACCAAGTCAGTCTGTCCCCCAGTACATCCTTCCCAGGTCAGTCTGTCCCTCAGTATAATCCCCCCAGGTCAGTCTGCCCCCAATATATAAAAATAAATCATATTGCGCTTAGGTTACAAAGACAATAAGTGCACAGCAGCTAGAATAAATTGTGGGCAACAATATACAAATTTAAAGTGAAGAAATGCAGTGCTTAAATGTCCATAAAAGTAAAGCAAATGTCCATCAATCCCGAGAGGCCCCCGATAGGTGAATGACCCTTGACTAAAAAGATGAACAGTGATCTTCCGCCAACACCACAGTAAGCCAAGCCTCTTACCCTTACAACTGGACCATTAGATTATATGTGGTCAGAAACGCCTAAACATCAATCCACCACGGACTTCTCCAGCATGGATCCAAGCATCACTCCTCATGTTGAAAGGTGTAAAAAACAAAACCACTTCATGGTGTAGTATATAAAAACGATTTGAATTTATTAAAACCACATCTATCTATCAAAAGTTCCTGATGATTTCAAACTGACAAGATGGCCACGGTCCTCATGCACAGCGATGACACGTGTCCAAAAACTCCATCCAAAAACTGGAGTTTTTACACCTTTCAAAATAAGGAGTGGTGCTTGGATACATGCTGGAGCAGTCCATGGTGGATTGATGTTTGGTCGTTTATGACCACCTATAATCTAGTTTATAATCATTTTAGTCAAGGTTCATTCACTTATTGGGTGCCTCTCGAGATTGATGGACGTTTGCTTTACTTTTATGGACATTTAGGCGCTGCCTAAGTATAAGCCCCCCAGGTCAGTCTGTCCCCCAGTATAATCCTCCCAGGCCAGCCTGCACCCCAGTTATAGCACCCACCCACCAATATAATTAAAAGCGCTGGAAGCCGACGGGAGGGGAGAGGGGGATAGGAGAACGGGTGCCGCAGGTGTCCGGGTTTCAGATGGATTGAAACCCGGACACAGGAGCTAAAACTCAGACTGCTCGGGTGAATCCCAGACAGGTGGCAACCTTAATGTGGAAGCAGTGCAATGGTCCATCATGCCCCTTACTGAGCCAGGCGTATAGCTCTCTATTTGGCTCTCACTCTACAACAGTGGTGTGTCGGACCTCTGCATAGAGACCACTATTTTCTCATAGAGAGCAAGAGTCTGGCTGGGGACAGGGTGTGACTGCTTTTTAAAGAAAACAAACTGTAAAACTTTAATTTTGATACACCTGGTATGACTTTAGCCAATTTTAACTAAAAGTTATGTTGAGCTTTAAATACAGCCCTAGTTTACTCTTTTCATATAACATAAAACAAGCTGCAAAGGTGTGATTTGGTTTACCTTAAGACAACACATCTATTACTTGTATAAAGAGAAAGCTGACATTTCGACCCATTAATAATATAGATTCACGGTATGACATTAAGACGCTCATCCTATAAGCGTTACTGACATCGCGCAAGGGTCATAAATCTTCATTTTCAGTTTTGTTTCAATCAACCTTCACAGCCTGATTGGAGGTGAATATATTTTTCCACCTCTAATGAACAGAGCAGCAAATTGAGAACAATTAGAAGTGACACCTGCTTTTATTAGATTTGTATCCCCTATATAAATTCCACTTTATGATTAATACAATTCTCATTCATCATGCCCGTAATTTGGGATTCTTTGTAACTTTGACAAATCACCAGATATTAGTCACCATTGTAATTCTCCAAAACAGGGAGTCGCCTCTAATGGGCCCTCTCCTAATTTGTGCTACTCAATCTGCTACTGAGAGTGTTTTATTCAAATGTCAATGGAACCAGTATCATTTTCCAAGCAATTGCTGAGACAATTAGAAGCTATTTAGTTTAGCACAGGGTAAATGAGTGCTTTCCTTAATACACAGAATAATAAATGAACACACGTTTTCTTAGCCAAGCCTCACATTAAAGTCTCTGGAGACAGCGAACAAGGTTTTCAATAGGAAGCAAAGTCTCTTTTTCCAGTGAACCTGTAAAGAATGGAAATATAGAAACTGCCATTGCTGTATTGCTAGTAAGAATGAAGCGCCTGTGTCTTTTTTTCTTTCTTGACCCTGGCATTGCTACACAGTGAGCCAATGAGCTGGAACAATCATGCAGCCAGTGAAGTCTGAAAAGTCAATACCTGCCCCGCCAGCATATGTTTAGGTCACACTTACTAAGTAGTGAAGGTTTAGAGTAACAGCAGTATAACATACATATATTTTTATAAATATATGTATGAATGTGAGTTAGGGACCTTAGATTGTAAGCTCCTTGAGGGTGTAGGGACTGATGTGAATGTACTATGTATATGTAAAGCGCTGCGTAAATTGACGGTATATATATATATACACACAGTGGGGACGGAAAGTATTCAGACCCCCTTAAATTTTTCACTCTTTGTTATATTGCAGCCATTTGCTAAAATCATTTAAGTTCATTTTTTTCCTCATTAATATACACACAGCACCCCATATTGACAGGAAAACACAGAATTGTTGACATTTTTGCAGATTTATTAAAAAATAAAAACTGAAATATCACAGATTTACCAAGAAAGCACATACCCTCTAAAGACTGTAAATTAAAAAAAAGAACAGAAATATATATATTTTACAATATGGTTTACGCATTCGAAATTTCACCCAATTGGTAATTTAGCTGTAAATCTTTTTTTTTGTTTGTTTTGTTATCGTGGTTTCCTCAAGCTCAGCACTCCATGAGATCCAGTTTTATGTGACTGTCTGCTGTTCCTCTACAATACATTATTGTAGCACCCTCATTGTTACTAAAGCCGCGTACACACGGGCGGAGTTTTCGACCGGACTGGTCCGACGGACTTTCCGACAGACTTTCAACGGACTTTTGACGGACTTCCGACAGACTTTTTAAAGAATGGACTTGCCTACACACGATCACACCAAAGTCCGGAGGATTCGTACGTGATGACGTACACCAGACTAAAATAAGGAAGTTGATAGCCAGTAGCCAATAGCTGTCCTAGCGTCGGTTTTTGTCCATCGGACTAGCATACAGATGAGCGGATTTCTGGGTCCGGCGGAGTTACGACGTAAAGATTTGAAGCATGTTCCAAATGTAAAGTCCTTCAGATTTTCGACTGGAAAAGTCCACTGAAGGTCCGATGAAGCCCACACACAATCGGATTGTCCGCTGGACTCAGTCCGTCGGACCAGTCCGGTCGAAAAGTCCGACCGTCTGTACGCTGCATAAGAGTAGGTAATTTAGTTGATTTCCTCTATAAGCAGAGGAACTGGGGTTAATTTGTTTGTGTTTGACTGTGCAGTGGTCCAAGGGCTGTGGTTCTGTTACCTCCCCCCGTTTTCTAGAGCTCTGTGGATAGTTCTAAAATCTAGTGGGTGGAGGAGCAGACACTGCAGCCTGAATATTTATGGAGTTCCCACCAATTCCTGGGGTGGCCAGGCCCAGTAAGTGGGGAACATCCCATAAATAGTTTGAAGCCCGGCAGTCCAGTTGCCCGGTGGGGACCCTTGTGCTAGGGGCTCTGCCCCTGGGCAGAAGAGCGGACAGTACAAGGAGAGAGCAGGTGGAAGAGAGATGGTGCAGCTGGAAGCCTCACCCCAGTTTTAGCTAGGCTTAGCTGAAACCATCCTGACTAACAAGATTTGGCTTGTGTAGCAGAACCCTTACAGTAGCCCCTTATACACCAGAATTTACCAAAGAGGGACTTCCTTATCATCCTACCCCCCCTCGCCATCCTATACAGAGAGGATGCAAGGTGCAATATTTTGCTTGTCTGTGACCAAAGGACAGCTTAGTGCCAACACAAAGCAACCAGAAGCCACCCTACATCTCTAGCTTGGGACAGACGCAGCCGTGTGTTTTAGCATTCTTACAAGGAGCAGCACCTGCAATTTTTCATCTGGAACTTTTTGTCATTATTTTAGCTGTACCATCAATCCCACCCATCGGCAGCACCAATGTAGTTAGTATTTAGCAACCAGGACACTAGCAAGTCCACATGAGTTCAAGTTCTCTAGTCCTGGGCATCCCATGCCTCCTCATTCAAGTGTATCCCCTAAATGTGAGAAAGTTGCAAAATTTCAGGTGCCTGGCTGTGTGTAAGGGGAAAGCACGAAAATCCAGCGGCTCCTGCGGAAGTAAGCGCTACAATTATAAAACAGCCAATCAGATATGTTTTGGTGACACGTATTGGAGTCTATAGGTAGGTTGATGGTTGAAAGTAAGGTAGTTTAGGTGCAATAGACTAATGCCGCGTACACACGAGCGGACTTTACGGCAGAATTTGCCCGGCGGATGGAATTTGGTCGGACAATTCGATCGTGTGTGGGCTCCAGCGGACTTTGTTTTCTTAAAAGTTGGATGGACTTAGATTTGAAACATGTTTTAAATTAATCCGTCAAAATCGAGTCCGGTCGAAAAGTCCGCCGTCTGTATGCTAGTTCGACGGACATAAAGCCACGCTAGGGCAGCTATTGGCTATTGGCTATGAACTTCCTTGTTTTAGTCCGGTCGTACATCATTACGTACGAATTCGACGGACTTTGGTGGATTGTGTGTAGGCAAGTCCGTTCATTCAGAAAGTCCGTCGTAAAGTACGTCGAAAAGTCCGCCGGGCAAAGTCTGCCGTAAAGTCCGACCGTGTGTACGCGGCATTAGAAATAGACTAAATGGCTCCAGTGGGTTACGGACCTGTTGGACCTGTTCGTGAGCCAAAATAAGGCCCTCCCACTCGCCTCATTATTTCACTTTTTTAAGAGAAAAAAAATTTGAAAAATTAAAATGAAATATTTAAACAGCAAATAACAGATATACTGTAATGGTCAAATAAATGAAAAACAAGGAGAACCACAAATACAAAAGATTTGCCCTCCAGAAAGCATAAACCAAACTAAATAAATACATTAAAAATGCTATTTCTGCAATGGTAACCTGTCACCAAATTGGTAATTTAGCGGTGAAATAGTTTTCACTAAAATCACTCGAGTCATCCTTAGTCATCCTGGTTTTTTTCAAGCTTGGCACTCCATGTGATCCAATTTTATGCACCTGTTTGCTGTTCCTCTACACTACATTATAAAACAGCCAATCAATGGATGAGTAAAGCTGCATTATACAAGGCCTGGCCCCTGAGTGATGTAAATAAATTGTACAAGCCAGCATTCTCTTCCCTGCTGTTTTTATTTTTCACAAAGATAAGTTGGAAAAAAAAAATTAAATGATTCTGTTCTATTGACATATAGTGCCTCTCTTGTTATTGCCGGATAGCTCAAGATTACAAGATTTAATAAAACAGCCAGCTCAGTTTGCTGTATGGAGTAACTTGATTGATTCTTTTCAAAGACTGGGAAAATATATACGTTCGTTCATTTTAAATTACTGTCTATTGTGGTTAACTAAATGCTTGCATTGGTCACACGTGGCAGAGCCACCGCAGGCAACTCTGTACACAGCACAGGGATCAGCTTTTCTACAATATAAAGGAACTAAACTGTGGCAACGGTGCCCAGACAAAGGCAAGCAGAGGGCAAAGGACTAGTTACCAGGATTGTTTGTGGTCTTTCTGCAGCTGATCATTTCTCTATTAACTTACCATGCCTTGTCTAATGCCGCGTACACACGGTCGGAATTTCCAACAACAAATGTTCGATGGGAGCTTGTGGTCGGAAATTCCGACCGTGTGTAGGCTCCATCGGACATTTTCCGTCGGAATTTCCGACAAACAAAATGTGAGATCTGGATCTCAAATTTTCCGACAACAAAATCCGTTGTCGTAAATTCTGATAGTGTGTACACAATTCTGACGCACAAAATTCCACGCATGCTCGGAATCAAGCAGAAGAGCCGCACTGGCTATTGAACTTCATTTTTCTCGGCTCGTCGTACGTGTTGTACGTCACCGCGTTCTTGGCGATCAGAATTTCCGACAACATTTGTGTGACCGTGTGTATGCAAGACAAGTTTGATCCAACATCCATAGGAAAAAAAACATGGATTTTGTTGTCGGAATGTCCGATCGTGTGTACGCGGCATAACAGTGACTGTGTCTCTGTATTGTGGTGGCCACCTTGATAGAGGCAGGGCTTTGCTTCCTCATATCACAACCTCCAGCAAGGAAAACAGTAATAAACACAGTAGTAAAATCACCAAATCTCCTGAGATTAGGTTAGGTCTTAACCACTTGCTGACCACCCTATACTTTTACTGCTACAGGGAGGCCGCTGTGGGCACAAATCACATCTATTTATATATATATATATATATATATATATATATACACACAGGGCTTTTTTTCAGCAGGAACGCGGGGGAACGCAGTTCCGGCACCTCCAGCACTGAATGTGTGTAATAGCATGGGGTGTGCTGGAGGGTCTATTGATGTTGGCTGCTGGGGCATCTATTGTCACTGGTGGGGATCTGATTTTGTGTGAGGGTCTATTGTTTCTGATGGGGGATCTATTGTTGCAGGGGGGTCTTATGTTGCTGGAAGGGATCTACTGTTGAGGGAGAGGTCTATTTTTACTGGCTACTGGAGGATCTATTGATGCTGGCTGCTGGGAGATCTGTTGTTGCTGCTGGGGGGGGTCTAATGTTGCTTGGATGGATATTTTGTTACTGTTAACCCTTTTGATAACCCTAGATGTTTAACCCCTTCCCAGCCAGTGTCATTAGTACAGTGACAGTGCATATTTTTAGCACTTATCTCTATATTAGTGTCACTGGTTCCCACAAAGTGTCAGTTAGTCTGATAGTCCTTCACAATATTGCAGTCCCGCTGTAAGTCGCTGATCGCCGCCATTATTAGTTTTAAAAAAATTCCATAAATACATCCCAAAGTTTGTAGACGTTATAACATTCACGTAAACCAATCAATATACGCTTATTGGGATTTTTGTTACCAAAAACATGTAGCAGAATACAAATTGGCTTAAATTCATGAAGAAATTTGATTTTTTTTTTAATTGGATATGTTTTATAGCAGAAAGTAAAAAAACATTGTTTTTCAAAATTGTCTGTCTTTTTTTGTTTATAGCGCAAAAAATAAAAAACGCAGTGGTGATCAAATACCACCAAAAGAAAACTGTATTTGTGGGGAAAAAAATGACATTTATGTTATTTGGGTACAGCCTCGAACAACCGCACAATTATCAGTTAAAGTAGCGCAGTATCGCAAAAAATGGCCTGGCCATGAAGGGGGGATAAATCTTCCAGAAGTGAAGTGGATAAGGAGGGGGTATAAGGTACCCCCAAAACAATTTCATTATTTAAATGAAATTAAAGATTTGGCCAAGTTTCTCGAACTTTGCCTGGTTTGCTCATCAGTACTGTTGACTGTTATAGTATCTTTATAAATTGGTTGAAGCCAGCATGAAAATTACCACAGTACCATTTGGAAGTTCAAATTCTATATTCTAGCAACCAACAATTTAAGATGGATAGTAATAAACCCCAAATCCCTACTTTAGTTCATACATTTCATAGTGTAAGGATTTGCCAGTGAAAGGACAGGGAAATCCTTACACTATGAAATGTATGAACTAAAGTAAGGGTTTGGGGTTTATTACCTAACTGCATCACCCATAAAGAGGCTGTTATGGCACCTATGAAGATCATGAATTCAGATGATTCATTTCAGTGCTAATCAAAGTCAGATTGCCACTTGCAGTAGGCATATGCTAATCTATCAATTAAGCCCAAGTCATTGTTATTTGCCTAAGATTTAGCTATGAGTAAGCACCAGTAGTTACGGTGTGAAACGCGTCAGTGATCTGTTTTATTCCTTTGCGGTATTGACTGTCATTAATAAAGATATTTTCACTGGATTACTTCTTTCTTCACATGCTATTTGCATACTGAGCCGGCATCCGTACCTGAAGGGGGAGGAGATACTGTGGCTCAGACACCTGGAGCGGGTTTTCTTGTCCAACAAGATGTGGCAGATGAACGAAAAGAGAGTATTTGAAGGCCAAAACATGGTAATGTGTTCCCAGATGCAAGCAGATTACATGCGACATACAGACAAGTGGCCATCTTCATCCCCACAAGCTCAATGTGAGGGAACAGGAAATACATCACAAATATGGGAGGGGTACGGAGAACAAGACAGGAAAGATGGTGCAATAGCCAAAATTACCACAAGATGGCAGTAAAATAACCATGCAGAAGCCAAATAAACAATGGCTTAGGAAATTAATTACATAAATTCTCACAACATATATAACAGCACAGATAGTATGGATGGCTACTTTTTTCCTAGACGTTAGTACACCTTTTTCCCACCAGTGGTCCTGGAGCTATGGATAAACAATGACCAAAGGAACAAGTTGTCCAAAAGTAAGCAGCAGTTAGGCTTCCTTAATGGGTTTTTGGGCTTTTTTTTTTTTTTAATATAATTTTAGAGACATGTCAGAGTAAAGTTACTGTAGCTGGATCATCTGAGATAGTTTGAAGATGTTTGTACAGAATGGATGAACTTGGGGATGCTTCCTGAGTGTCTATCATTTCGGTCTGGGAGGATGCTTCGGAGAAAAACACTCAATTTAAGGGAGCGTATTATGGAGCATGGCACCATTATTGGAATCCATTAGCCCTAGATGCATTTTTGGTTGCCGGAAACACATTGAAATCTTTCATGAAAATGGAACTGGCTAACAATAAACCAAAGAGCAAACCCAACTCCAGGAGGTGTTTGCAAATGCAAACAAAATCCTGGGATTTACAAAAAGGGAGATCAGGTGAATGGTGATTTTTAAAGAATTCAGAGGTTTTACTTATAGTGCAAGGTGAGAAAAACAAGGCTTACATGAATCAGAAAAATGACCCCTTAGAGGTGACCTCATTAATATTTGTACGTAAACCAAAATCAACATAAAATGTAGTCAATTAACTTTTCATTGCAAAGAGTTAATAGAGGACAGTGGAAATCAATATACAAAGAAAATTCCTCCTTCTGTGTACAAAAAGTTTCTCTATGCTAAGAGTGGTTAAAGTGAACCTGTCAGCTAAAAAACTTTTCTGTTAAAAAAAAAGTAATCTTCTTCTTTGTCGCAGTTACACTTACACTATTTTGCCAAAAGTATTGGGGACGCCTGCCTTTACACGCATATGAACTTTAATGGCATCCCAGTGGTCTTAGTCCGTTGGGTTCAATATTGAGTTGGCCCACCCTTTGTAGCTATAACAGCTTCAACTCTTCTGGGAAGGCTGTCCACAAGGTTTAGGAGTGTGTCTATGGGAATGTTTGACCATTCTTCCAGAAGCACATTTGTGATGTCAGGCGCTGATGTTGGACGAAAAGACCTGGCTCACAATTTACGCTCTAAATATAATTCCTGCAAGAGTTTGGGCAGCCATCTCAATAGGGGTGCCTTTAAATAAGCGAACTGACGTCATTTTGGTGCACTTTTGAGTGAGTAGCGGGTTAAGCAAAGTTACCCGCTGGTTAGGGACAGTGCATAGCATAGAGAAAGGTTCCAGCAAGGGACACTGTGTGGTGCTGTAAACCATTCCAAGGGTCCCCATCAGTGGGCTAGTGTAGCCTGGTTGAACAGCACACCGCCAACCCTTCAGCAGAAGACATCCTTTGGTACATTGTAATACAATGTTTGCACCTCCGCCTGACAGCACTAAGATCGCTGGTTCGAATCCCAATCACGACACTACTGTAGTTGGCATGATTGGAAAGATCCCAATCACAATTATGCATTGGGAGCTTTCTGTTCCCCATCGGTGACTGTGCTGGGAGTGCCCAGGGCCACATATCACGCAGTTAAAGCCCACCCGCCGAGAGGCTGCATATATGCTTGCGGCTGGCAGGAAGAGGTTAAGGAACCAAAGTGTGTGCGTAATCCCTCCCTAGTGGGTACCTGGTACAAGCCTACAGGCAGATTGTACTTATAGGGTTCCTTCTCATCCCGCACATCCTTCCCCCTTCTTGTAAGTGGCTGAGGTCTACCAGGTATAGGTAAAGTTTTTATCGAACAGTGTTGCCTGCTACTATTTCAGACTGTGAAAATGCACAAAAGTAAGATTTCATTATACTTGGTACTTACACTTTGTGCACATGACAATAAATATTATATAATGTTTCAGAGTTGCGCTAATTACAGAAAAGTAAATGTGGGCGGAGCGATGCTCTGATGTCACCATAACTCTCGAGTCCCGGAATGACGGGTTGTTTGTATGTGTGCCGGCCGACGCATGCGATTTTAAGGCAAATTATATATGCATCATTGATGTAAGTGCAATTTTTAGCATATGTAGAATACATTTTTTAACAATTTGACACTGTGGAGCCTTTTTTTATTTTGGGGTACTCCTATGACAACTGTGTCAGGAAGATTGGTATGTCAATGCGGAAAGACCCTCTGAAATCAAAAAAAGGCCCTGGCTGGGTATAGAGCCATAAGTGCTATTTACCTCTCGTGGTGAGAGGTCCGTGTGAGCTGCTAAGCGAGCCTTTCAGCCTCATCCAATTCGCATGAACCCTCCCTCAAAGTGGTGGATGGTGGTGATACTCATCAGGAGTAATTATTACATCACTTGTGGACATTTATTTTTCTGTAATAAGCGCAACTCTGAAAAGTTATATAATATTGGAACTGCGCAGGAGAGTTTCTGCTTCCACTATTTGTTTACCATGTTATGTATTCGCGCGTTTTTTTTAAATTCCTATCCACATGACAATAAATGTTTGAACTGTGCTGTGTCGCAGCGCTGTGTAAATCTTAGGACTGGATGGGCAGAAATACATATCCAATGGCAGGTAAAACAACTCCCATATTTATATTTTACCTGTTTATTGAATGAACCATAGTACAGTTGGGGCCTACTTGCTGTATCAGCTTTTCTTCAAAGAGAAGAAAAAGTATGATTATTACGCTAGAAAAAAAATCTAAAACGTACCATTATCGGCTGTGAATTCAGAAACCAATTTACCAGTGTGAGCTACTGGCCGTGTCAAACAGCCGATAAACTTTCTATGAGGATTGCAAGGCAGGGACACAAGTTCCCAATTAATTGAAGTCAATAGTAACATAACAATCTCATGCATTCCTCCTACTGCTGTGATTTTGAAAGTGACTCCACATCCATGCAGTCCCTGTTGCCACGACATGCTCTGGCCTTTCATTGTTTGAATAATTTAGGCATTAAACAATATGAGTTTGAGAATTAGGAGCATTTGCATAAGGCTTGTGGCTTTTAAACATATTGAAAAAGTTCCCCTCTCCTCTCCTTGTAAGGCAGCAAACACAGCCAAGATGTCTGGATGTGTTTGACATTGTACCAGGTCTTGTGACAATAATTAATTTAGCGGAGGAAAGGTTGGGAAAATAAATTAAATTAATAAATGTTAGTTTAAACAGGATCCCCGGAGGTGGCAGGGTGTGTGGAGAACAATTAAAAGTTCATCGGAGCAAAGGATGGAATTAACTAAAGCAAGATTTTCGAAGATGATTAACACTGATACAATCCGTTTAACTGGAGCAGAAGGAAGCCTGGGTGCAGTGGGGAACGCGCTGAGCTTTGTTTAAACAAAAATTCAAAGTATACCTTGGGCAAACCTGTCAATTCAAACCGAATATGGGTTATCTTCAGTGGAAATTGAAAGTTAAAAGGATAGTTGGGTTCAGATATGTAGGCAGCCAAAGTTATTTTGATCTTTTTTTGTACAAGCAGGACCTGGCGCCAGTATCTGGGGCCACCTCCATGGCTTTTTTATATGATGGGTGGGTGCAATGACCAATGGAGAGATTGGGAGGCAGGAATGTGCCCCCACCTATAACTGGCCTTCACAGCAAAGAGCACATGGAAGGGCAACACATGCAAAACAAAACCAAAGAAAATTCCCAGCTCAACTCACCAACCAGTCTGCTAACAACGGAATTATCCTGTCTAATGGCTTGCATTAAAAACGGGTTTAGCTTGCACACATTTGCAAATAAATCAAAGTTATGTGAGCACGAACCCAAGTTTAATTTCTAGCACTACATCCCAAGAAAAATTGTGTTTAGAACCAAAAGGAGTGGGGATTTTTAAGGTGCAAGTTGAATAAGTATCAAATATTTTTGTATCAAAAGACTTTTACTTTATTAAGAAAATACAATAAAATATTTTCCACATCAAAATATAAAAAGGAGATTTATATACGGAAATGCCACATGTATTTAATTGCAGATGCAGTAACACAGCATAAATTATGTAGTTCCCAACATGTTTCGCCCATCCATCGGGCTTCCTCAGGGGATGCTGGTCACATGCAGAGTACACTGCCTTCTAGCGAAAAACATATGACAATGGTTGTATATTAGAACACAACATAAATACAGAGAATATGAATTCATTTGCTTAAATTACATGCATGTGCATCTTAACTGTCATAATGCGATTGCCTACCTGTATCTCCTAGGACGGGGGGAAAAAGGGGAGAGCGGAGTAGGTCTGCCAGGATAGAAAAATGCCTTAACCTTAAAAATCCCCACTCCTTTTGGTTCTAAACACAATTTGCAAATAAATGCATAAGCTGCAGAGCCGCTCCAAGGCACCTCAATATTTCTGCAGTCCTAACTCTTGTAAATTTATGAGAGCCTCCATAGTAGAAGCACCTGCATTCTAATGGATAGATATAGGGCAGGTGAGCCAGGAGGTAACCCACCCCTCCTTAAAGGCATTGGGGACACTGGACACCCAGCACATAGCACAATGGCAGCAAAGGTGTGTCCAGTGTATCTCCTCACCAATATTACATCAGTACAAACAACTGTCCCCTGCCCCCCACCTGTAACTGGCCTTCACAGCGAGGAGTACATGGAAGGGCAACGCATGCAAAACAAAACCAAAGAAAATTCCCAGCTCAACTCAGCAACCATGAATTTGACTCTGCCTAAATGTCAAGATCTAATGACCATCAATTTTTTATCACATGATCTGTTTAAATTAACCATTAATCATTGGCAATTTTTCTTAAAATGAATGTCCAACCAGACTGTTGGGTTTTTACTGCTATGCAGGGCTTTGATAGCGAAGGTTTACCCACAGTGTCTTGGTGACAATATTTTTATCAGAGAAGAAGTCTTAGTTTTAATATCCAGAACTAGAAAAAATTGTTTAGATGGTACGCAAAGGTACGCAATCTCTTTTTAACCACTTGCCGCCAAATCACGTACTTGTACGTGATTTGGCTTCAAGTGGTTGTACCGGGGTGATGCCTGCAGCTACCATTTTTTAGAGCTGACGGTCAGCTTTCTAGTAATAACAACTGATGTTTTTCAAAGGCTGTTATTGCATGGAGCAGGAGGGGATGTCCCTCTCCCTCTGCCTTCTGCTGCTCTTCCCGGGTCTCCCGTCCCACCAGGAGAACCGAGCCACCAGCCGGCACATCCACCGGCTGGCCAGAGTCCTGAACAGAGCCAGATTTGGCTTTAAATTGGGTCTCCGATGTAAAAACTCCAATGGTGCTGATTTAAAAAAAAAATACTATTTAAAACTGCCAATCTTGGCGTTTTGAATACTTTTAAGTGCAGTGGAGGGGTTTGAGGTCTTTTAGACCCCAGATCCCTCCATAAAGAATACCTGTCACTGCCTATTACTGTCACAAGGGACTTTTACAATCCTTGTGACAGCAATAAAAGTGTTTAGAATTTTTTTTTAAAGGGATAATGTAAAAATAAAATAAAATGAATAAGATTTTTTTTTTTTTAAAGCGCCCCATTCCTCTGTGCTCGCAGGCCAAAGAAAACGCATATGTAAGTCACACCCGCGAATGTAAACAGTATTCATATAATACATGTGAGTTATCGCAGCGATCGTTAGAGCAAGAGCAATAATTCTAGTGCAAGACTGCCTCTATAACTCTAAACAGGTAACCGTTAAAATGTTTTAAAGTGTCCCCTATGGAGATTTTTAAGTACCGTAGTTTGTCGTCATTCCATGAGCGTGCGCAATTTTAAAGCGTGACAAGTTAGGTATCTGTTTACTCAGCGTAACATCATCTTTCACATTGTACAAAAAAATTGGGCTAACTTTATGGTTTCGTGCTTTTTTTAAATTGCGTTTGAAAGACTGCTGCGCAAATACAGTGTGACATAAAATATTGCAATGACCGCCATTTTATTCTCTAGGGTCTCTCCTAATATATATATATATATATATAATGTTTGGGGGATCTAAGTAATTTTCTAGCAAAAAATACTGATTTTAACTTGTAATCAAGTGTAAGAAATAGGCCTGGTCTTGAAGTGGTTAAACAGATCAGTAAAAGTGACTTAACCAAACATCACCGAATTTCTATATTCTATAAATATCTAGTCCTAATCATAAACAATATATGAAATTGTCAACTACGAATCAAAAAATTAGCAAAATAGCAATAAAGGAAATAAAGGAAATAATTTAAAAAAAAAATATGGAAAACTTGCATATATAGTCCACCCCCAGTGTCAAATCAGGGCCCGATGGCCATCCAATCTATAGAACTTGTGAATATACAAGTCAACTTGCAATGCTCCTGAAACACGAGACCACCAATAGTGCCAACTCCTTACAGAAATATTTGATCTCTAAATTAATAAGGAATCAAAATGCACTTTAACCAATGAATTGAATCCCTCCAGATCCACTGCACATCTCCACTTTTGTCTCTTTCACTCATGTGGATTGGATAAGGTCCAATAAACTGTGTCACTCTCCTCAGGAATAATAGGAAGGAACAAAGCAAAACACTATAGAGTAATATCTTGATTTCTCCGGTATCCAGAAATATTGGGTGCTGCATTCTCTTAGTACATAGTCAGTTTGGTTGAAAAAAGTCACAAGTCCATCTAGTTCAACCAAAAAAAGGGAAAAAAGAAAAATATATATATATGTATATCATACAATCCCATATACACAATCCTATACCCATAGTTGATCAAGAGGAAGGCAAAAAACCCAGTAAAGCATGATACATTTAGCTCCTTGAAAAAGTTCCTTCCTGATCCTCCGAGAGGCAATCGGTTATTCCCTGGATCAACTTTACCTATAAATGTTAGTATCCAGTTATATTATGTACATTTAGTAAAGAATCCAGGCCTTTCTTAAAGCCATCTACTGAGCTGGGCAGAACCAGCTCTTGAGGGAGTCTATTCCACATTTACACAGCTCTTTCACAGTGCAGTACACTAAGCACATTAGATTTATACATAAAACGAAAAATTGCTTGGATATACACTTTAAATGTATAACAAAATATAGAACCACAGAATAAAGTTGAAGAAGACAAAGAATTGCCAGCTGCCAAAAGTCTAAATGTGCAGCTATTCAGGAAGCATACCAGTCAAATGTTGAATTTCTCTCCAAAGAAGTCAGGCCTAAATCCCAACTCTCAAAATATTAAAAAAATACCAGAATCCATCCCTTTCCCTTCCCCATCTACACACACACACATACTCACTAATGAATAAACTCCTTTTTATAAAGGGGTCAATACACATGATCCCACAATCCTGCTCCCCATGCCCCCCGGTTGTGCCAAGCATTCCACCAAAGTTGCTCTCTATGCCAATCTTGTTGCATGCCTCTCTCTTCAGTATTATCATGCCTGCACAATATTCTGTGCAGGACCCAAAGCCATGTCACCAGGAAGGGATGTGGTCATTTAAAGGAGTAAAAGGTGCTGTACTCCACTAGAGTTACTACTACCTGTATACCCAAGGTTGGGTGCTGGCTCTCCAGTGGTTTGTTCTCCTCCTCAGAATTCCTTACTAATAAAAGGAAAAGCAGTTACTCTCCAAGTTGAAAGCTATAGTTGAAGGTTTAATGACTGGTCTAGTGCAAGACATACCTTCTGAACACAGCCCCCTGACCAGTTTTACTCATATTGAGCTTATTCATGGAATCAGCCATACAATCAGAGATACAAATGTGTGTAATTAAAGTCAGATTACATGCTAAACAATTTTTAGATGAGTGAAAAATGGAAAATAATTTGAGTTTCTATCAAGGCTTTATTGGTGTCATCGCTGGACAAAAGCCAAAACCTGACAGAAGGTGTATTTTTTCCCCCAAATTATGTTTATTGCTATTTTCTAGTTTAAAAGATATTCCTCAATTCCTGTCCTGCTGTGACCCTTGAATGGAAATGGAAGGACACAAACAACAAAACCTACCTAATCCTTCTCTTACTTATGCAAAGCTAAAAAGACATTTTGATGGTGGATGGAATTTTAATAGGCCAAAGCATAATTGGTACCTCGTAGGCAGTCTCATTGTTTAAATACAATACAGATTTATACATAGATTAGAAACACAATGATCTACAATAGCAAATTAATGTGTGCATATTTTATTATGTTTGGTTTCAAATTAGGTTTTTCCTTATAATTGATTACGCAGTTTTTTTTTCAGAATATGAACTCCTTTCTGGTGCTTTTTTGTATGCTTTTACTATGTGTATACACTTTGCAATGGCTTAAGGTATGTTGCTGTATTTGCAGAATCCTGACTCCCACTTTACCACTGTGCATATTGTATTGCATTCTGTGAATCATTTTGCATAATGAGATGTTTTTGAATCATGTATAGCATATACATTATTTAAAAGCAGATGAAAATGATTTTAATGATGTGCTTATTATATATTTATTCAGTTTATTCCATGGTGGCCAGCACTCTTGCTTGCAGCTGTGAGCCCGGGGATTGAATTCCACTGAGGATATCATCCACATAGATTTTATACTGTATATTCTCCTTCGGTTAGCATGGGTTTTCAACAGTCCAAAAACACATTGGTGGGTTTGTGGCCTCTGGCCAACATTTGCCCTACTATGTGTGTGTGTGTGTAGTGATATTAGACCTTAGGCTCGATTCACATCTATGCATGTTGCTTTTGAGCGTTTCTGCAGTGCTTTTTGCGGTGCTTGCCGTGGTCCCCCCTAGGTCCATACCAAGCCCTTGGGTCTAGTATGTATTAAGAGAGGACCCTCCATGCCAAATGTAAAAAAACTTGGCATGGGGGTCCCCCCTAAAATCTATACCAGAACCTTATCTGAGCATGCAGCCTGGCAGGCCAGGAAAGGGAGGCCGCATGCCCTCAACATGACTCTGCGCCCCCCACCCCAAAGCGCCTTGCCCCCATGTTGATGGTGACAAGGGCCTCTTCCTGACAACCCGGTGGTTGTCAGGGTCTGCGGGTGGGGGGCTTATCTGAATCTGGAAGCCCCCTTTAACAAGGGGGCCCCCAGATCCTGGCCTCCCCCCATATGTAAATGAGTATGGGGTACATCGTACCCCTATTCATTCACCAAAAAAAGTAGTGTAGTGTTAAAAAATACAGTAGACAGTTTTTGACAAGTCTTTTATTAAAAATATCTTCTTCCTCCGGTCTTCCTCCATCTTCTCCTGCATCTTTCTCCTCCGGTCTTCTCCTTCTCCCACTGCTTCTTCTTCCGCTCTTCTTCTTTCTTCTTTGTCCGGTGTTCTTCTTCCTCTGTCGCCGATCCCGCTGATGACCCTCCTCCGATGCTGCGTCCAGCTGATCTATCTGCGCCGAAGTCAAGCATTACTTAGATAATGATGGGGGAGTGGCCATTGGATTACGTCTTCCGGAGGCCCCACCCAGGGCATGGTGGGTCTGTGGCATCACAAGGGGGCAGTGCCTCTGGATGACGTAATCTGATGGCCACGCCCCCATCATTATCTAAGAAATGCTTGACATCGGCGTGAGCAGTGGAAGAAGAACACCGGACAAAGAAGACAGAAGAAAGAAGAAGTGCGGAAGAAGAAGCAGCGGGAGAAGGAGAAGACCGGAGGAGGAAGATGCGGGAGAAGATGGAGGAAGACCGGAGGAAGAAGCGGGGAAGAATAAAAAGATATTTTTAATAAAAGACTTGTCCAAAACTGTCTACTGTATTTTTTAACACTACACTACTTTTTTTTGGTGAATGGGTAGGGGTACGATGTACCCCATACTAATTCACATGGGGGGGTTGAGGGAACTGGGGCTCCCCTTGTTAAAGAGGGCTTCCAGATTCTGATAAGCCCCCCCACCCGGAGACCCCGACAACCACCGGGCAAGGGTTGTCGGAAAGAGGCCCTTGTCCTCATCAACATGGGGGCAAGGTGCTCCCCCCATGTTGAGGGCATGCAGCCTGGTATGGTTCAGGAGGGGGGGCGCTCACTCGTCCCCTCCCTTTCCTGGCCTGCCAGGCTGCATGCTCGCATAAGGGTCTGGTATGGATTTTGGGGGACCCCCACGCCATTTAAAAATAAAATTTGGCGTGGGGGGGTCCCCTCCGAATCCGACCCAAGGGCCTGGTATGGACCTGGGGGGAGACCCCACGCTGTTTTTTTTTTTCACAATTTTTTTTTAGCCGGTAATTCTTTTTTTTTACATTCAGCGGGGAACCCAGCAAAACTCGAATCGTGGCAAAATAGTGGTAAAAACGCTGTACTTACATTTTGGATGCAGGCCCATTGAAGTCTATTACATGCAAAATGCTGCATTTTGCGGGAAAAAAAGTCCCCAAACCCTTTCCAAAAACGCAGAGGCACAAAATGCATTGATGTGAACATATTCCATAGGAACCCATGTTAAAAAATTTCCCTGCATTTCTGCAAAATGCATCAAAAAACGCATTAGTGTGAATAGAGCCTTAACCACTTCAGCCCCGGAAGGATTTACCCCCTTCCTGACCAGAGCACTTTTTACAATTCGGCACTGCGTCGCTTTAACTGCTAATTGCGCGGTCATGCAATGCTCTACCCAAACGAAATTTGCGTCCTTTTCTTCCCACAAATAGAGCTTTCTTTTGATGGTATTTGATCACCTCTGCCGTTTTTATTTTTTGCGCTATAAACGGAAAAAGACTGAAAATTTTGAAAAAAAATGATATTTTCTACTTTTTGTTATAAAAAAAATCCAATAAACTAAATTTTAGTCATACATTTAGGCCAAAATGTATTCGGCCACATGTCTTTGGTAAAAAAAATGTCAATAAGCGTATATTTATTGGTTTGCTCAAAAGTTATAGCGTCTACAAACTAGGGTACATTTTCTGGAATTTACACAGCTTTTAGTTTATGACTGCCTATGTCATTTCTTGAGGTGCTAAAATGGCAGGGCAGTACAAAACCCCCCCAAATGACCCCATTTTGGAAAGTAGACACCCCAAGGAAATTGCTGAGAGGCATGTTGAACCCATTGAATATTTATTTTTTTTGTCCCAAGTGATTGAATAATGACAAAAAAAAAAAAAAATTTTACAAAAAGTTGTCACTAAATGTTATATTGCTCAAACATGCCATGGGAATATGTGAAATTACACCCCAAAATAAATTCTGTTGCTTCTCCTGAGTACGGGGATACCACATGTGTGGGACTTTTTGGGAGCCTAGCCGCGCACGGGCCCCCGAAAACCAAGCACCGCCTTCAGGCTTTCTAAGGCCGTAAAATTTGTCTCTTTCCCGCTACTTGTGTCACAATATAAAATATTCCATGGACTCGACATGCCTCTCAGCAAATAGCTTGGGGTGTCTACTTTCCAAAATGGGGTCATTTGGGGGGGGTTTGAACTGTCCTGGCATTTTATGCACAACATTTAGAAGCTTATGTCACACATCACCCACTCTTCTAACCACTTGAAGACAAAGCCCTTTCTGACACTTTTTGATTACATGAAAAAATTATTTTTTTTTGCAAGAAAATTACTTTGAACCCCCAAACATTATATATTATTTTAAAGCAAATGCCCTACAGATTAAAATGGTGGGTGTTTCATTTTTTTTTTCACACAGTATTTGCGCAGCGATTTTCAAACGCATTTTTTGGGGAAAAAACACACTTTTTTAAATTTTAATGCACTAAAACACACTATATTGCCCAAATGTTTGATGAAATAAAAAAGATGATCTTAGGCCAAGTACATGGATACCAAACATGACATGCTTTAAAATTGCGCACAAACGTGCAGTGGCAACAAAATTAATACATTTTTAAAAGCCTTTAAAAGCCTTTACAGGTTACCACTTTAGATTTACAGAGGAGGTCTACTGCTAAAATTACTGCCCTCGATCTGACCTTCGCGGTGATACCTCACATGCATGGTGCAATTGCTGTTTACATTTGACGCCAGACCGCCGCTTGCGTTCGCCTTAGCGCGAGAGCAGGGGGGACAGGGGTGCTTTTTTTTTTTTTTTTTTTTTTCTTTATTATTTTTTTGCTTGTTTATCTTATTTTTAAACTGTTCCTTTCATTTTTTTTTTTTTAAATCATTTTTATTGTTATCTCAGGGAATGTAAATATCCCCTATGATAGCAATAGGTAGTGACAGGTACTCTTTTTTGAAAAAATTGGGGTCTATTAGACCCTAGATCTCTCCTCTGCCCTCAAAGCATCTGACCACACCAAGATCGGTGTGATAAAAAGCTTCCCCAATTTCCCAATGGCGCTATTTACATCCGGCGAAATCTAAGTCATAAAATGCTCGTAGCTTCCGGTTTCTTAGGCCATAGAGATGTTTGGAGCCACTCTGGTCTCTGATCAGCTCTATGGTCAGCTGGCTGAATCACCGGCTGCATTCTCAGGTTCCCTGTTGAGACAGGAGAGCCAGAGAAAAACACGGAAGACGGTGGGGGGGGGCATTCCCTCCCACTGCTTGTAAAAGCAGTCTAGAGGCTAATTAGCCGCTAGGATTGCTTTTACATGAAAGCCGACCGCTGGCTAAAAAGAATGATACCAAGATGATACCTAAACCTGCAGGCATCATTCTGGTATAACCACTCAAAGTCGTGAATGGCGTACCTGAAGACAAAAAAATGGTTAACAATAAAGCACAGTAAACGGTAAAGTATAAAAAATTGCATACCTGAAAAGCAAACATGATAAAACATAATAACAATAAAACATTGCAGAATAGAATACAGTAAAAAAGAGCAGAACAATAGAGAGAATAGAGAGAGAGAGAACAATAAAACGACAACTATTATTTTTTATTTTTGTTTGTGTTTTTTTTTTTTTTTACACTTTTTTTTTGTAACTGTAACTTTTATAACTGTAACCGGTTCCAGGTTCGGGTCTCTCAAAATGCGATGGCATCTTGGGAGACCCTGTGAAAGTGTGCCTAGTCTGTGCAATGCTGTACCCTACGCTAATACTCAACTAGTGAATGGTAGCGTTCAAAACATTCACCAATGCAAAGACCAGGATTGTCAGGACAGGAGGGACAATAATAGTGGGCACCACGTCTATATCCGCGCTTGCTGCAGACACAACATCTTTTTTGGGGGGGTTCGTTGGGTAGGGGTACTTGGGAGGATATATAAATGCCTCTCATGCAGCCGACTGCATTTGGTTGGGGATGTGAATGGGGGAAGTACGGGCGCTGCAGAAGCGGTGGGTTCCCAATTAGGATTGGCGAATGCAGCAGGAAGGGCACTATGGGCACGACGGGCCTGTGTTTGTCTTTTTGGTGGCAGCGGGACACTACTTGTGCTTGCCACCTCACCAGCTTGAACTGCACTTATGGGACTCGCCACGTCACCAAGTGTTACTGCAGTGCTGGTTTGACTATGACCGGGGTGTACTAGGCCGCTGGTGCTTGCCAGTTCACCAAAACGCTACAAAAAAAAGTGACAGTGATCGATCGATACTGCACTTGGGTGGGCTGGACTGGGCTGGGCCGGGCGGAGGGGCAAAACGCAGGTGCTAGCAGGTATCTGGGCTGATCCCGCTAACACTGCGTTTTTGGGAACCCTAAACTGCTGGGGACGCTAGTATAGATCTGATCGGATCAGATATTGATGCGTTCAGATACTATACCACTAAGGGAGGTGTACGGTGCGTGTACGGTGCGTGCGTGGGTGTTCGCGGTACTGGCGCTAATCTGACGCTGCCTAGGGCGACGCATATCACCGCCGGGCGATCAGGGGGCTAAACCTTTTTTCGGTAATAAACGGCGGGTGCCCTGACACTATAAAAAATAAACGAACTAACCAGCGTCACCCGTAACGGTTATACGGTGATCAGTGGTAAAAGGGTTAACTAGGGGGCCATCAAGGGGTTAAAACATTTATTAGATAGTATATGGGGGTCCCTGTTGCTATAAAACACTGACGGCGAACCTAAATATTTACGTCCCTAACTAGCGTCACCAGCGACACTAATACAGCGATCAGAAAAATGATCGCTTAGCGACACTGGCGACAGGGGGTGATCAAGGGGTTAAAACTTTATTAGGGGGGGTAAGGGGGGTACCCTAGACCTACAGGGGGCTAAACCTTTATTCGGTAATAAACGGCGGGTGCCCTGACACTATAAAAAATAAACGAACTAACCAGCGTCACCCGTAACGGTTATACGGTGATCAGTGGTGAAAGGGTTAACTAGGGGGCAATCAAGGGGTTAAAACATTTATTAGGTAGTATATGGGGGTCCCTGTCACTATAAAACACTGACGGCGAACCTAAATATTTACGTCCCTAACTAGCGTCACCAGCGACACTAATACAGCGATCAGAAAAATGATCGCTTAGCGACACTGGTGAGGGGGGGTGATCAAGGGGTTAAAACTTTATTAGGGGGGGTAAGGGGGGTACCCTAGACCTACAGGGGGGTAACACTCACTACCCTAACACTGCTAACTGTCACAAACTGACACTATGCAGTAATCAGGAAAAAAAAAAAAAAAAACCTGCTTGGTGTCAGTTTGTGACAGGGGGGGGGTGATTGGGGGGGATCGGGGGGCGATCGGGGGGGATCGGGGGTGTAATGTATGCCTGGCATGTTCTACTGTGTGTGTGTGTGTGTTGGTGCACTTACATGTCATCTCTCCTCGGCGCTGGAACGGAAACTGGCCAGCCGAGGAGAGATGACATCACATCCTCTGCCTCTGTGTACTATACAGAGGCAGGGGATGTTTCTCATTGGCTGGGAGCGATCGCGAGGGGGGGGCCACGATCGGATGGCCTCCCCCTCATCTCTCATCGCTTCCAACCAAATGCCGACCGCAGCTGGCACCGGGGGGGGTCCGATCGGACCCCCCACCCGCGGGAAGGCAATCATGTTTCAGGTACGTGATTTTGCCTGCCCGTGCCGCTCTGCTCACGTATATAGGCGTGAGGCGGTCGGCAAGTGGTTAAAGAGACTCTGTAACTTTTTCCACTTAGGGCAAATTCGACAAGAGTTGTTGAAAGAACGTTCAACCACTGATATTGATCTTTGCGTAGTCCCCGCCACCCTGTTCCTTTGTTGGAGCTGGGGGCTTAAATCTTTAGTAAGCTCTGTGTTGGAGTATACACAGGGTTAACATGATAGTGTTCAAGATTGGCAATTAGCTGTTTAGGCTAAACACTGCATCTTTATAGGAAGGGGAGAAGGTCACTTGCTCCCCCAGAACCACCTGGTATTTTCTGGGAGCTCTGGGTATCACTTGGGAAGCACCTCGAAGGTGGATATATATACAGTTACTGTGCCTAGAATAATGTTCTCTCAAAATTGCTCTATCTGCTGAATGGGCACAAATTCCCAGAGACACATCACAAAATATTATGGAAAGCCTTTTCAGAAGACTGGAAGTTGTTATAGCTTCAAAAGGGAGGGGGGGGGGGGTAGGGAACTCTATATTAATACCCATGACTTGGAGTGGGATGTCCAACAAGCTCAAATAGGGCATACACACGGTTGGACTTTGTTCGGACATTCCGACAACAAAATCCTAGGATTTTTTCCGACGGATGTTGGCTCAAACTTGTTTTGTCTACACACGGTCGCACAAAGTTGTCGGAAAATCCGATCCTTCTAAACGCGGTGACGTAAAACACGTACGTCGGGACTATAAACGGGGCAGTGACCAATAGCTTTCATCTCTTTATTTATTCTGAGCATGCGTGGCACTTTGTCCGTCGGATTTGTGTACACACGATCGGAATTTCCAACAACGGATTTTGTTGTCGGAAAATTTTACCTCCTGCTCTCCAACTTTGTGTGTCGGAAAATCCGATGGAAAATGTCCGATGGAGCCTACACACGGTCGGAATTTCCGACAACACGCTCCGATCGGACATTTTCCATCGGAAAATCCGACCGTGTGTACGGGGCAATAGAGTTGTGATGAGCAGGTGTTCACAAACTTTTCATATATATAGTATAGATTATAATGATATATTATGTATATAAATGTAAAATAAAACAAATCAATTAAAAAGCAAGGAATAGGAAAATACAAATAAAAAGATACGAAAAATAATTAGGTGCCTTTTACAGGCTAGCTGGGTGAGTACCAGGCAATGAGGACTAAGCAATTGTTGTGAACCATTCCTCCCATGAGCACCTACCATGCTAGTTCTTAGCTGTAGGAGCTGCCAGATATTTCTCCTTTTTGTTGTACCTGGTACAGACACATGAAGAATTTTCTGCTGTCCTGTGTGAGTCTGGGTTGCCTTTGTTGTTATACTATTTACTAGAATATATGGGGTAAGCTCTGGGTGAACTTTCTTTTACGATATCAAAAGGACAGGAAAGATTTATTAGGTACAAATACTGCTCAAGGGATACATTAATACAGCTCAATCAATTGTCCTACATATACCACTGCGATTTACATAAAGTCAAACCTCCATTAAAAAGTAAATAATTTATTATCCATAAATATTAAAAACAGTAAATGCATTATGGAATCTGAAACCTAATAAATCTTCCCTGCCTTCTAGACATTATGCTGGGTAAAGCCAATTGGGGTAAACTAGCAGTAGTTGACTTAGTCATGTTGTGTAAGAACAATTTTGGGCCCCCAACTACTGCCCAAGTACAACAATTATTTACTATAGATAGATACTCTATATGGGCAAACATTTGTGGTCACTCTACATGAGGTTGTTGGACATCCCATTCCAAATCCATGGTCATTGTTGTTCTGTCTACAACAGCCTCCATTCTTTCCAGAAAGGATTTCCACAAGATTCTGGAGTATGTCTATGTGAATTTGTGCCCATTCAGCCAAAATTATTTTTGTGCGGTGTTGGATGGAAAGAGCTGGGTTACCGTCAGTGTTCAAATTCATCCCAAAGGTTTTCAGTGATGTTGAAGTCAAGGTTCTATGCAGACCACTCAAGTTCCTCCACATCAAACTCATTAAACCATGCCTTTATGGAACTGGCTTAGCACAAAATGTTACCGCCATGCTAAAAGAGAAAAGAGATTTACCGAAACTGTTGCCACAAGGTTAGAAGAACACAGATGTCAAAAATGCTCTAGCATTAGCAATACACTTTACTGGAAACCTCTGAATTATTCCGGGGGGGGGGGGGGGGTGTTTGTATACATTTGGTCATATATTGTAGGTGTGGGGATCGGGTGTTCACAAACTTTGGCTATATAATGTAGATCAGATAAATGGAGATAGAAAGTAGTCTTTGCAGTACTTGATCTCTCTAAGGCAGGGATTTCAAACTAGAGGCCCTCCAGCTGTTGCAAAACTACAAGTCCCAAAATGTCTCTGCCTGGGGGAGTCATGCTTGTAGCTGTCAGCCTTGCAATGGCTTATGGGACTTGTAGTTTCACAACAGCTGGAGGGCCGCCAGTTTGAGACCCCTGCTCTAAGGCTTCATAATAAAAAACAAACACTTCACTTCCTTCACTATGCCATCAAAAGGAAATTCCTGCCTGTCTAGGTCTATATGACAATCGGGAAAGATCCTGGTAACCACCCTACTACAATTATGTAAAAATGGGCCAATAATCCCAGAGGCCTTTGAGCAGAAGCACAGTTTGCACAAATGGTGTGTCTGCCCCTGTTCACAAAGTTGTTGATTCTGTGGGTATATCTAAAGCATGTGCTATCTATTTAAAAGCAGCTAGAGTCTATCCTTCTTAAGCTGCTTCTGAAAAATTCCCAATTTTGGATATCCTTTAATTTAAAATGAAATGCTCTTAGGAGATATTGCTTGGCATGATACAGTTTCCCTATATATTTGTAAATGTATCATGGTGTTTTTGATAAAACCCAGCTCTGACCAAACACTTTTTTACTCCTTACATAGATTGGAAAGAATTATGCCCCGTACATACGGTCGGATTTTCCGACGGAAAATGTGTGATAGGACCTTGTTGTCGGAAATTCCGACCGTGTGTAGGCTCCATCACACATTTTCCATCGGATTTTCCGACACACGAAGTTTGAGAGCAGGATATAAAATTTTCCGACAACAAAATCCGTTGTCGGAAATTCCGATCGTGTGTACACAAATCCGACGGACAAAGTGCCACTCATGCTCAGAATAAATAAAGAGATGAAAGCTATTGGCTACTGCCCCGTTTATAGTCCCGACGTACGTATTTTTCGTCACCGCGTTTAGAACGATCGGATTTTCCGACAACTTTGTGTGACCGTGTGTATGCAAGACAAGTTTGAGCCAACATCCGTCGGAAAAAATCCTAGGATTTTGTTGTCGGAATGTCCGAACAAAGTCCGACCGTGTGTACGGGGCATTAGAGTCCCTGACACATTTTTATTGCCATTTTTGTCTCTTTTGGGGAAGTTTTCCTTTAAAGTGAGAAAATGGGGGGAGTTTGGGACTTTATATGAAGCACCATAGGTGCCTCCATCCCGCGGGACTTTGAATGAAGCACCCTAAGGTGCCTCCATCCCTGTAAATAAATGAAAAAGGAAGTTTGGGACTTTGTATGAAGCAATTGAGTAGTGGAGGTAGATTGCAATAAAAGCATATTTATTAGGTAGCATGAGTTTGCATACAAAAATAGATAAATGAATAAAAGAATGTTTCATATCATATATACATGAGAGACGTGCACAAAGGCTGAATATGCAAGAATGGGAAAATACATGCATATCATCATGTAGTCAAGACAATAAATACATATATGCATAAAAAATACATGTACATGCCAATAGCAGCAGGCCTACCACCGGCACATGCACCCACATGGTACATCTGTGTCCACCAGATGGTATAAAAAACATCATATATTAAAAATAAGTAAATCTCAATCCATATGGAGTAAGTGGCTGCGGCATCATATAAAGCTCTACGCGTTTCGTGGGTGTTCCCACTCGTCAGGAGCGGATGCGTCAGACATTTCTATGGAATTAAAAAAGGGATTTAAGGAACCATACTTCTCAGAAAAGTTCAAAAATGTTGTTTCTATTAGTATGGGTGGTTGACCACTGACACTCACCAACCTAGGCATGGACCGCAAGGTGGAATGATCGGAGCAGGGCCGGCCGAGACATGATGATATGCATGTATTTTCCCATTCTTGCATATTCAGCCTTTGTGCACGTCTCTCATGTATATATGATATGAAACATTCTTTTATTCATTTATCTATTTTTGTATGCAAACTCATGCTACCTAATAAATATGCTTTTATTGCAATCTACCTCCACTACTCAATTGCTTCATACAAAGTCCCAAACTTCCTTTTTCATTTTCCTTTAAAGTGGTTCTGAAGTCAAAACATTTTTTACCTTAATGTTTTTCCTGCATTATGCTAAAAACATGCACTAATCATCCACCCAGTGGACCTGATGGTCTGGGGGTCCCCAAGGAATTCCTTTCATTTGCAGAAATTTCTTCTCACTTCTTGTTTGGCTATGGGACAGAAAGTGAAGGGAAATCTCCACAATGGGACATGCCGTAGATGTCGAAAAAAAAAATCTGACATATAACCTTCCCTTGCTCTATCCAAAATGAAAAAAAGTTTTGCCTATAGTTCCACTTTAACCACTTCAATACCAGGCGCTTTCACCCCTTCCTGCCCAGGACAATTTTCCGCTTTCAGTGCTGTCGCATTTTGAATGACAAACATGCAACACTCTACCTAAACTAAATTTTTATCATTTTCTTCCCACAAATAGAACTTTCTTTTGGTGGTATTTGATCACCACTGGGGTTTTTACTTTTGCTAAACAAACTAAAAAAGTCTGAAATTTTTGAAAAAAAAAAGTTTTTCTTAGTTTCTGTCATAAAATTTTGTTTTCTCCTTTACTGACGGGCACTGATGAGGCGGCACTCATGGGCGATAATTAGTTGGCACTGATAAGGTGGCACTGATGAGGCACTGATATGTAGAATTGATGGGCACTGATAGGCGGCATTGATATGCAGCACTGATGGCCACCGATAGGCGGCACTAATATGCAGCACTGATGGCACTTATAGGCAGCACTGATGGACAATGATAGGTGGCACTGATGGGCACTGACAGGCGGCACTGATGGGCACTGACCGATGGCACTGATAGGCAGCACTGATTGGCATTGACAAATGGCACTGATGGACACTAATTGATGGCACTGATGGGCGGCACTGATGATGAGGTACTGTTGTGGAAATCTTATGGTTATGCACACGTCACTACTGCATTTCTATCTGAATATATACATGTGTGTTATTGGTTCTTTTGAATGAATACAAGTGTCTGATTGGCTGATTCTGAAGCCATCACACTCTTTTGTTATCCATGTGTTTAGTATAAATAAAAGGCAGCCTGGCCATTTCTCCTCAGGATGATACCGAGTTCGAGGTGATACCAGCATCTGTTTGTGTTACTTGGAGAGATAAACGAGCGCGCTTTCCCGGCATTATATAAGAGGGCTTTATTTGTGTTGTTAAGCGCAAAGAAATTATATGCTTATAGGGAGAAGCTTAGAATTTCCCTGACAGTACTGACAGGTGTTACTGCTGGGCACTGGTTGGCACTGTGATGGGCACTGATTGGCACTGTGGTGGGCTCTGATTGGCACTGTGGTGGGCTCTGATTGGCACTGTGATGGGCACTGATTGGCACTGTGGTGGGCTCTGATTGGCACTGTGATGGGCACTGATTGGCACTATGGTGGGCTCTGATTGCCGCTTCGATTGACACTGAGAGACTTTATTGGGGGGGCACTAACTGGCAGCTGTTTGGCACTGATTAGCAGCTGATGGGTACATCTGATGGGGGCTGTGCTGATAATCAATGTGCTGATTATCAGCACAGACCCCCACCCTCTGACAGGGAGAGCCGCCCATCGATGATCGGCTGTGATTGGTCACAGCTGATTATGTGGTAAGAAGCCTCTGTCAGAGGCTCCCTACCACGAGCAGCGCGTCGAACTGATACGCCGATATAGCGATCGCCGCGCAGCGCGCCCCCCGCAGGCGCGCGCTGGCATGTTATCCTGATGGATGTCATATGACGCCCAATCAGGATAACAGAACCACCGCCCGGCCTTTAATCTGCTATAGGCCTGGCGGGAAGTGATTAAGATACAGACTGCAGTTCTCACAACCAAGAGATGAAACACCACCATGGCGCTGTAGAAGGGAAAGACCAAATCTCCCGAAACCAGCTGGCTGGTGATGGAACCTATTATGTATGCCATGTACTAAAAAAAAGATTGTTCTACAACCAGTAATGCCGCGTACACACGAGCGGACATTACGGCGGACTTTGCCCGGCGGACTGGATTTCGTCGGACAATTCGATGTGTGTGGGCTCGAGCGGACTTTGTTTTCTCAAAAGTTGGACGGACTTATGCCGCGTACACACGAGCGGACATTACGGCGGACTTTGCCCGGCGGACTTTTCAACGTACTTTCCGACGGACTTTCTGAATGAACGGACTTGCCTACACACAATCCACCAAAGTCCGTCGAATTCGTACGTGATGACGTACGACCGGACTAAAACAAGGAAGTTCATAGCCAGTAGCCAATAGCTGCCCTAGCGTGGATTTTTGTCCGTCGAACTAGCATACAGACGGCGGACTTTTCGACCGGACTCGATTTCAACGGATAAATTTTAAACAAGTTTCAAATCTAAGTCCGTCCAACTTTTGAGAAAACAAAGTCTGCTCGAGCCCACACACATCGAATTGTCCGACGAAATCCAGTCCGCCGGGCAAAGTCTGCCGTAATGTCCGCTCGTGTGTATGCGGCATTAGATTTGAAACTTGTTTAAAATTTATCCGTTGAAATCGAGTCCGGTCGAAAAGTCCGCCGTCTGTATGCTAGTTCGACGGACAAAAAGCCACGCTAGGGCAGCTATTGGCTACTGGCTATGAACTTCCTTGTTTTAGTCTGGTCGTACGTCATCACGTACGAATTCGACGGACTTTGGTGGATTGTGTGTAGGCAAGTCCGTTCATTCAGAAAGTCCGTCGGAAAGTACGTCGAAAAGTACGCCGGGCAAAGTCCGCCGTAATGTCCGCTCGTGTGTACGCGGCATTAGAGTTTCTAAGACTTTCTATTTACACATCCCCTTTGTGCCTTACCTACCTCCACAACTTGCCTACATTTGTATCAGGGATTACTTGGGACCTGAAAATTATTTTAAGGGATCCTGGCTGCATGGTAGAAAGGTTGGAAGGGGTTTGTATACAGAGAGTCTGATAACATTACAAAGAATCTACTCATAAGCAAGATGCCCTAGAAAGTGATTATGTATTGCTGGAATAATGAACGTATTCACTGCATATCCATTTTTTTTCTATTTTTTTCCCTTGCTTTTCATTGTCATTATCTCTCCATAGATTAACTGTAGCATTTTAACGAACAAGAAAGTATAATCATTGCCATTATTTTAATAAGAGCTCCCTGTGCTCCGCTATAAAATTCTTATGGCCTAACCATAAAATCTCCACTTTCAGAACCTTCTCCTAGTTTTTCGCTAACTCCATTTTATGTGGGATTTAACACTGACCAGACAGTAAAACCGTGTGATCAATTATAACTGTGTTTTTATTTCTATGATACTTCCCAAGGTGCTATTGCTCTGGATAAAAATGGTTCAGCCATTTTCATTCCAAGTCATTCTAAAGGTGTATATAGGTCAGGGAGATGCAGCTTCAAATGTAATTCTGGCCAGATGCTGGATCATTACTTTCTATAATTAATTGGACACTGCAGTCAAACTTGAATAATTGGCATCGGAATACAAAGGGCACAACTGACCTGTCCTGGCATTGCTTGAATATCATATACCACCCAACAGGTTACAGCAAAAGTTCTTTGGTCAACCCGAGCATTTCTCTGGCAATGAGGGAATCTATGTAAAAATGCAAACCACAGCGCAAACAAACCCAAAGTGCAATACAAATGACTAAAGTGAAAGTGATGTGCATATATAAACAGAATAAAATTAATACAAGTGAAAAAATCCAAAAAAGTCCCAAAAAAAACCAACTGAAAAGCATGTAGCCAGTGAAAGTCTGTGTTTAAAATGTATAAACAGTCCCCAACACAATTTTCTTCAAAAGTGCTCTTGTGCTAACGATTTTCCAAAGTGCTGTAGTGCTCACAAATCACACAAGTGATCGGTGCTTCACATACACCCTTTGGTGCTTGAACTCACCAGATGGAATGGACCTCTTAAGCCGCGTACACACAACCGGTTTTGCCATCGGGAATAGACTCCGAAGGTTTCTCCGACGGAACTCCAATGGAATTCCATTCAAGCGGTCTTGCCTACACACGGTCAAACCAAAGTCCAACCAAAGTCCGACTGTCCAGAACGCGGTGACTACAGCACGTATGACGGGACTAGAAAAAGGAAGTTCAATAGCCAGTAGCCAATAGCTTCCATCTCGTACTTGCTTCACAGCATGCGTTGTTTTTGGTCAGTCGGAACAGCATACAGACGAGCGGTTTTCCCGATAGAAATTGGTTCCGTCAGAAATATTTAGAACACTTTCCATTTTTAGGTCCATCAGAATTTTCGAAAAAAGAAAGTCCAATGAGGCCTACACACGATCAGAATAGAGGATGAAAAGCTTCCGTCTGACTTTTTCTGTCGGACATTCCGCTCGTGTGTACGCGGCTTTAGCAGTACTGCATGTGGGTCAATCAGGCTTAGACTGGTGAGATGAGATGACACTTCATATGTATCTTCTTTTGTAATTCAGACTCATACATAAGGAAAGGGAGCCCATATAGTGTAGAACGTTTTGGTTTATTTCCATAAAAAAAGTTGAAATCTCACTTACAATGTAGCAGAGTAAAAAGCACATGATTTAATTATCCAAAGAAAGTCCACTCGCTCCAGAAAGCAGCTTGGTTCTCTCACTACCTTCGCCTGCGTTCCACCGCTCGCCGGACGTGACATCACTGAAGAGCCGGAAACTACGTCGACACGTTTCGCCCCTCCCACAGGGCGTTATCTAAGACAAAGATTCCTGAATTAAATAGTGATGCGCGGACCATGATCTCATATCCTGTTAGGCCCCTTTCACACATGCGGACCGTTCAGGACCGCCTGACGCTCCATACAGTTCTATGGAGCGATGGATGTCGGCGGTGACATGTCCGCTGACATCCGATCCGCTCTGATCTGCTCAATTCAGACGAATGGAAACCCTATTTTCCATCTGTCTGGTGAAGCGGATGAAAAGGGACAGGCGGATCTGTTTTCATCTGATCCCCCATAGAGAACAGCGGGACTCTGACAGGTCCGTCTCTGCACAGTGAGTGGAAACGGACCTGTCATCCGCCTGCTCAGCGGGTATCAATGGAGCGATCCCGGCTGAGCAAAGGGAGTCCGTCCAAAACGGACACTATGTGTGAGAGAGCCCCCTGGGTGTACTCAGCTTCAAATACACCTAAGCTAACTCCTTCCTCATTTACAATGTCATATTACATTCAATTCACAGAGATAATAGAAATGTTAAAGGGTAACTCCACTTTCGTGGGGAAAAAAATAGCAAATAAAGAAAAAATGAATATAGAGTGTACATTTGCAACACAAGTCATATTGTAATTCAATGTTATTAAAAATTACCTTTCCTTTTCAATCTGCAGCTGCTGTAATTTTCTATAAATGCAATATGGCTACATGGAGTTTTCTGTACACTGAGTGTGTACTGACCACACCTCAGAAACATCATTTCCTGCTTGTGTAATTGGCTCACCAATTTTCCCAAAAGTCTGCCTAAGGTACAAGTCAGATTTCAGGCATCCCCTGCAACAAAAAATTAATTTTTGTTGAGATATCTCCAATAGGAACACGTCTAAAGGGATGCAGGCCCAGCAGCTTTCCTCATTAGTGCCCTGCAGCTGCCACAGCTGACTGATAATTATGAAACCACTCCCATTAGACTCACTCAGAACAGAGGCACAGACAAACACATATTGATTTATTCAGAATAACAAAAGGTAAAAATCTACAACAAAGGTTGTTATAATCCTTGCAATGTACTTAGATCACCCGGGGGGGGAATGTTTTTTTCTCAACAAACGCTTTAAATTAGCAATTGATATTTAAAATCGGTATACTGCCCTGACAGGCAATCCAATATAAAGCTCCAAACTAAAAATAACATTTATTTAATGGACTATAATGGTTAAAATTGGTTAAAATTATACAAAAAAAAAAAAATAGAAAAAATACCTAATGAAGCAGATTTCCTCATTAGTGCTCTGTCACACACCTGACAGTTAATTGTGAAACCACTCCCATTAGATTCACTCAGAACAGAGGCACAGACAAACACACAGGGATTTCTTCAGAATAACAAAAGGTAGGAATCTGCAACAAATAATCTTGTGCTGAAGTGTAGCTACAACCAAAGATCAACACAAATAAAGTCTAAAAATGATCATGAAAAAAGATAGCAGCACTCATCGCATCCATACATACCAATCTTGAATAATTAATCAAAATGAATATGTTGTGCTGTCTAATAGTGCCTAATTCAAACATCTAGTGCTTGAGAAATAAATGAATACATTCATGAAAAAACAACAAATTAATACGTGAAAAAAAAGTGATTACATAAATACATAAAATGTTCAAGAAACATGACAACAGCTCACGAAGGAAGTGAATAGAGTGCCAAAATATGAAGGTCTAACCATGCTGTGGGAGAGAACTCTCACTGGATGGATCTCCTCAAAGCATGGTTAGACCTTTTCATAGAGGTCTAAGTTTCTGGTAAGAGGCTTAAAAGAAAAGTCATAAAAATTTCCAAAAAAAAAAAAGAACAACAGGTCATGAAGGAAGTGAATAGAGTGACAAAATATGAAGTGCTCTAATTGTGCACATAAAATCAGCCATGAATATCCAGCGCTTCCACTCTTCACCACTGTGCACTCCACCAAGGTGGATATTGAAGCCTCTTACCAGAAACTTAGACCTCTATGAAAAGGCCTAACCACGCTTTAGGAAGATCCATTCATCCAGTGAGGGTTATCTCCTGAAAGCGTGGTTAGACAAATCGGACACTAACACTTTTGACACTTTTTGAGGACCAGTGACACTAATACAATGATCCGTGCTAAAAAATATGCACTGTCACTATACTAATGGCACTGGCTGAGAAGGGGTTAAAATCAGGAGCGAGCAAAGGGCTAACTTTGTGCCCATCAGTGGCGGCTGGTGTTTTTTTTTTTGAGGGGGGGTTGCCCCGGCAGTTACCCTATCGGTTGCAGGCGGGCGGGCTCCTGCGGGCAGCGGCTGGGTTGTGGGCTCCTATGGGCAGGTTGTGGAGTCCTACGGACAGCAGGATGCGGGCTTCTATGGGCGGCGGGCAGTGGCTGCTATGTGCTCTCTGCATCACGGTGGCTTCTGCCGTGCCGCTCCTCCTTCCTCCTCCTAGGCATCCAATAGGATCGCCTGTCCTTTCAGTCAATCGGGTGACCAGTGTTACAACAGCTAATATTGATTTGCTGTTGTAACATACCTGGGTGGGCTTGGAGTGCACTCTCTGCAACCTGAGCCCACCCTATATTAAAGCACTTTTAAAGCCTCTGGCTCTAATCAGTGCTTCAAAAAACAGCCCCCCCCCCCCGCATTGGAATCCATGTGCTGGTGTCCTGAAAGGGGCCGGATGCATGGACAAGGGAGGTGGTGATGTACAGAGGGGGGGCGGCGCCCATTGCATTATAACGCATCTCCATAAGGTCCAGCGCTTCTACATCACAAAGATTACTGTTGACAGAAAACGAAGTGAGAGGAAAACCCATCATGTGAGGGAAATTCCCTCTTGAAGAGTTGTTTTTTGTACGATTTCCAATCTACTTTATATTGTAAAAAAGTATTGGGACACCTGCCTTTACACCCACGTGAACTTTAATGGCATCCCAGTCTTAGTCCGTAGGGTTCAATATTGAGTTAGCCCACCCTTTGCAGCTTTAACAGCTTCAGCTGTTCTGGGAAGGCTGTCCACAAGGTTTAGGAGTGTGTCTATGGGAATGTTTGACCATTTTTCCAGAAGCACATTCGTGAGGTCAGGCACTGACGTTGGATGAGAAGGCCTGGCTTGTAGTCTCCGCTCTAATTCATCCCAAAGGTGTTCTATTGGGTGGAGGTCAGGACTCTGTGTAGGCCAGTCAAGTTCCTCCACCCCAAACTTGCTCATTAATGTCTTTATGGACCTTGCTTTGTGCACTGGTGCGCAGTCATGTTGCAACAAGAAGGGGCCATCGGCAAACTGTTCCCACAAAGTTGGGAGCATGAAACCATCCAAAATGTCTTGGTATGCTGACGTCTTAAGAGTTCCCTTCACTGGAACTAAGGGGCCGAGCCCAACCCCTGAAAAACAATCCCACATCATAATCCCCCCTCCACCAAATGATTTGGACCAGTGCACAAAGTGTGGTCCATAAAGACATGGATGAGTGAGTTTGGGGTGGAGGAACTTGACTGGCCTCAACCCAATAGAACACCTTTGGGATGAATTAGAGCAGAGACTGTGAGCCAGGCCTTCTTGTCCAACATTACTGTCTGACCTCACAAATGCTCTTCTGGAAAAACAGTCAAACATTCCCATAGACACACTCATAAACCTTGTGGACAGCCTTCCCAGAAGAGGTGAAGCTGTTATAGCTGCAAATTGTGGGCCAACTCAATATTGAACCCTACAGACTAATGCCCCGTACACACGGTCGGATTTTCCGATGGAAAATGTTCGATCGGAGCGTGTTGTCGGACATTCCGACCGTGTGTGGGCTCCATCGGACATTTTCCATCGGATTTTCCGACACATGAAATTTGAGAGCAGGCTATAAAATTTTCCGACAATAAAATCCGTTGTCGGAAATTCCGATCGTGTGTACACAAATCCGACGGACAAAGTGCCACGCATGCTCAGAATAAATAAAGAGCTGAAAGCTATTGGCCACTGCCCTGTTTATAGTCCCGACGTACATGTTTTACGTCACCGCGTTCAGAACGATCGGATTTTCCGACAACTTTATGTGACCGTGTGTATGCAAGACAAGTTTAAGCCAACATCCGTCGGAAAAAATCCTAGGATTCTGTTGTCGGAATGTCCGATCAATGTCCGACCGTGTGTACGGGGCATTAGACTGGGATGCCATTAAAGTTCATGTGCATGTAAAGGCAGGCACCCCAATAATTTTGACAATTTAGTGTATTTATTTTCTGATGACAACTCCAAATTTGAGTGTTTTCTTTATTTTTAGTCTTGGGGACAGTTGTCACCAGGACAAACAGAGAGGGTGAATCTTTCCTTTGGGCACAGACAGAAATAAAAACCTGGTAGGGATTAACTGAACCCAAAACTAAAATAATAAGTATTGGATTTTGATACACTTGAATGCAGATGCCTCCAGTTGCCGCTGTAGTCTAAGGCCCATTCTTGGATGGGTATGTCACGTAACTTCGCAGTTCAAGGTGTTGGGGGTGAGATGCCTTTCCTGGGGTCATTTGTACAATGAATGAACCGATAATTGCCCAAGGGCTGAATCCAGGGCATCACACACCATCATAAAACTACACTACACCTAGCAGTCAGTGTTCTCCAGATCATGGCTCAGCTCATTCACTGCTAAAAGCAAATTAGTACATCGACTCCATAAGCCTGCACAGTGCCCTTTATTTTAATGTGTATAAAACATTACACAGATACGGCAAACATTACCGCAGGCAGCGGTGTGTGAAATGGAAAAGCGCACCCTCGCCAACTTCTCCTGGGCACCCTGGGCCTGCCTCAATACATTGAAAGTTAAGCATATTGGGTGTACGCACCAGAGGCTGCAGCTGATTTCATCAGTAAATAAGAAAAGTTATTGTGTTCACAAATCACCTTTTCCATAACATTACACTGTGTACCCATTTTCCAAGGCATGAGCAATTCTTCTGAATATCTACTCACTGGCAGATCCTAATATTGAGTCATTTAGTGGTTGGACAGGATTCACAGGCGCATAGTAAAACAACTTTCCATCATAATTAAGCTCTATTGCATATCAAGGGCAAAGGGGTATACTGTTTTACTAAGGATGGCATCCTTTGTAATCCATATCACTCTCGTCTATTTACTCAGGGATACAATTAGGATTCTAACACACTTGTAAAAGGACTCTTAATAAACATATACTGTATCTTTAGTGAGCATGCAGTGAAAAGCACATGTCCTGCTTAAACTTTATTCTTAATGTTAAATAGAGAGAGTAATTATTACAACCCATCTAGTTTATACTGCTATATGGGGCTCCATTACTCTATTAGAGAGACTTCCTTGTGTAGCCAAGTCCCGGGCCCCTTGAGACCTAATGGTGACCTCCAGAGTTAGGGACAGCCGGCATCCTTCTCTGTAGAGTGGGTTACAAGGCATGGTGGGTGTAATGCAGGGTAGATTGATGGGCGCCAGACACTTCATGAATGCAAAGAGATTTATTGTCTCTTAAACAGGACTGTGGGAGAGAGAGTTAGGGCCAGGGCACCCTTTAGTAGATGCAATGTTAATTGGCAGACTTTGAGACTTCTATAGGCAGACAGCCATGCAGGGAAAGGCACCACATCTGCATGAGTAGGGCCGATGTCTCCTATGGCAACAATCTTGTAACAGTTTCTAACAGTGGTTGCTTCGCTTCTTCTACAATCTCCTATTGTAGATGTTCACTCAACTGAGCTACCAGTCTTTCACTAGACTAACAGATCCACTCGCCACTGGATCTCCTGAGCTCTTCCAATCTTCTCACTTTGTATCTTCCTCAAGCGTCACCTCTGCGTCCCTGCTGGGTCCCTTGCTGGGCACTCACAGATACTCCTGAAGCGTAACCCCGCTAGCCTGCTTGGTCTCTGGCTTTACACACAATAATGCATCACTTCCACTGGCTTGGTCCCTGGCTTGGCACCTGCTGAAGTTTTCCCAGTCCTTCACCGTCCCCAGCTGGTGAGAATACTGCTCAGGTATTTGCTTCAGCTATCCACGGTGGTCACCTTGCTACGGGACAGTGGCGCCAGCTTCCCGTCTACCTCCGACCACAGCTGGTTCTCCGGCCGGCAGAACCATTACTTCTGTTTGGACTGCAAGCCGCAGTCCCAACCCCACGCTGCTCTAATGCTTCTGGATAGGCCCAATAGACAGCCTATCAGCCAGATATCCCCGGGATAGGCCCAAGGCTAATGGCCTAGCACCCCGGGGCATTACAACACACGTCCACCCAGACAGCTGTCCAGGTGGCACAGAACCCCGGTCACCTGACCCCACCCAAATAAATAGGTTCTCCTAGCAGGCCAAGGGATCCAAGAAAATCCATGCCCATTGGCTGAGACACTCCATTCATTCCTAGTCTGTCCTTGTCTTGTCTAATGTCACCAGGTACCCGGCCACCTAGCGACAAAAGAGAGAAGTGCAGCAGTTTCATAGTTAGGGTGAAATCAATTGACCTCCGGACAAATAGCCAAGGCAACCATCACTTGGCAGATAAATTTAATAGCAACCATGCCTAAACACCAGGGTGCTACACTTGTATTTCTGATTGTGTTACTGTTGCATATTTACCTTTATTTCCAGTCTGATGAAACTGCCATCACTGGGACAGCAGTTAGGCTCGGTTCACACAGGGGCAACACGATTTCAGCGCGACTTTGTACGGCGACTTCAACGCGGCTTCAACGCGACTTCAGCGCGACTTCAGCGCGACTTTAGCAAATTACAACACGACTTCAAGTCGCCTCCAGGACAGGTGACTTTGGCTGTGGCCAATCACAGGATAATCAGCTCTCTGGGAGGGAGGGGTTTGCCTGGGCAAACGAAATTTTTTGCCTGCAAAGTCGCTTGACTGTAGAGAGAGATCCGTCTTGGAGGCGACTTCCATTGATTTCTATGGTACAGGTCGCCTACCAAGTCGGATCCAAGTAGTACAGGGAGTACGCTCTGAAGTCAGAGCGACTTCAGTAGTGTCTATTAAGACGCTCCCATTCACTGTCATGTGAATATCTTTCTGGGGCGACTTGGGGCGACTTGAGGGGCAACAAGTCGGATGCCAAGTCGCCCCAGTGTGAACCGAGCCTCAGGTGTCAAGGAGCCCAAGATGATATGGGTGGCCCCTTGCACAATACTCATCCGAGCACCCCTGCAGTTTGAGACAGGGACTGCTGGGACATTGGAAGGGCCGGGGTGCTGGGAGGCTGGAAGTGTGGACTTAACCTGGGAGTGCTGATGTCAGGTAAGCAGAAGCCCAGCAATTAAGGCACCCGAGTTCATCTAGACAAGTGGAAAGCAGACCCACACAACCCGAGTTCAGTAACAGATGACCACCCACTTGATGCAAGTAGTGAATATGAACGATAAATATATTATTAAATATGATATTAAAATTTCCTTCAGTGAATAGGAAAAAAAAAAAACAAGTACTAAGCAAAGTGGAATTCATATGCCAGATAGAGAGGTGTTTGCAACCCTGGCATGCAGATGCTATAAAAGCATTTTATTCACAGATGGATGTATAATGTTTTTTAGAAATTTAATGAGTTTATGTTTTGTAGCCATTTAGATGCAGGAAGTGCTTAGCAGGTTTTGCTTTTAATAGGCTGTTGGTAGAAATGTCTACAGCTGGAATGTTTTCTTCTTTATTTATTATGTCAGTCTATCAGTTTTTGCTGCATCACAATGGAAAGCATTGACTTTAAAGTAATGTTTTAGGAGTCGCAGAATGCCAGCTAAAAAATCAATGTGAGCAGATAAAAATTGTTTACATACTAGAGGGAAAGTGTCAGAGACTTCGGCAGCAAACAACAGTTTTAATTGAGTATGGACTTGTGAAGAAATAACAGAAATGATAGATGGATGGGCATATATGGAGAGACAGGGAGATATTTATAGCGGGAATTCTAGATAGATAGATAGATAGATAGATAGATAGATAGATAGATAGATAGATAGATAGATAGATAGATAGATAGATAGATAGATAGATAGATAGATAGATAGATAAAACATTATTAATAATGGATGGTTGCAGTGGCAGCCGCTCCACTAGGGGCGCAGGGGCGCCGCCCCCCCAATCCATGCGTCCAGCCTCTAATCTACATGCAGGGTGTTGGACACATGGATTTCAATGTTTTTTTGTTTTTTTTTACGCACCCTGAGGCTTTAATTGGCTTCAAAAAAGGGTGGGCTCGGGCACAGAGCACTACGTGACATTAGCGAATTGATATTTGCTAATGTAAAGGGGGGGAGGCATGTGGGGGGAGACATGGCAACACCCCAGCATGATGGGTGCTTATGCTGGGATCTCCTCACAATCACCTGGGAAATCACATTCCACAGAAGCCCTAGAAGAAATCCAGTTTTATTATCTGGTGCCTATTGCTGGAGGGACCCTCATGTCTCACAGAAAGAGGGGACTGCGGTGGTCGGGTTTCTTCCCGACAGTGTCCCGCTGTCTACAACAAAATGGCGGCAGCTCCCTCAACTCGCGGGCCCGCTGCCGGTGTTTCATAGGATTTGGCAACCCATCAGAATTTGTAACGGAAGTGATGTTCCATCGCCGCCATCTTGCTACACCCCGCACTCCTCCGCAGTAAGGATACACCGAGAAGGGGGCAAGCGGACATCTTGTTACACCCATCGAAGTTTTGCATTTCACACTTATTTTTAACAGTAAACAGAGCTTATATGGTGAAATACAGTGGAATCCATCGGACTGTTTACATGTTGAATTATAAAAGCAGCGGTGTTATGTCAAATTAGCAAACCTGTGAGATCAGCAGGTTTGCCGCTGCTTTTAAAATTCAACATCTAAACGGTCTGTCGGATTTCTAAATACTGTATTTCATCTTATAAGCTCTGTTTACTGTTAAAAATAAGTGTGAAATGCAAAACTCCGGTGGGTGTAACAAGATGTCTGCTTGCCCCCTTCTCAGTGTATCCTTACTGCGGACGAGTGCGGGGTGTAGCAAGATGGCGATGGAACGTCACTTCCGTTTCATTTTCTGACAGGTCACCTAATCTGATGAAACCCCGGACCTCTAATGGTGACTTTGGTGCCATTTTCTTGTCTCCCAACTACACATACAAAAGCAGCATCAGGTTAAGGAGCCTCTACCCCTACACTTAATAGCCCAGCAAAGTCCAAACCATGCAGGGACACTCCACAACCACATGAGGAGGATATGCAAGGGGCGGCTGGTTCTTAAACAAACATACCACCATTATCTCCTCATGTTGACCCAATAGCAGCATTTCCCACTACAGGTCAGACAGTGTCAGATACAGCTTAAGGACATGCTACTCCCTCTCAGAGCATCATTACAATCCGACATTCTAATCAGTATCAATCAGAATAAGGCAGAGATCCAAGAGCTGGGAGACTTGGTGGACCATGTAGAAACTTCACTTAGCAAGTTCACTGAAAATATTCGCTAATGTCTTCCTGCTTCTGCTCTCGGCAAATCAGGAAGCAGGTCCTGAAACTGGATTGGCCAGGGAGTCTTAAGACTCCCGGCCAATCCGGTCTCAGGACCCACTTCCTATTCGGCCAGTAGGAAAAGCAATGGCCCGGCACTTCCCATGGAAAGCTGCAGCAGGTGGAGGAGCAGCTTCCAGGAGCCCTAACCTGGATCCAGCACCACCTCCTAAGGTAAGGACATGTTATATTGAGCACCAGCCACCACTGGGTAGTTAACTAAAGGTTGATGATTTTTTTTTTTTTGGTGGGGGGTGGGCTTATTGATTGCTTCTTTTAAAGGTATTTATTTCAAAGATTTATTTCGATTTCCATATTTTGTAGGGAATAAATGAGAAAAGAAATACTTTTTTTTTTTGCATTTTTCATTGCGATTGTTTTTAAAATATTTAACTATAGATAAAAAGCCAATTTTGTTATGCAATTTACCACAAAGTGCAAAGCATGGCAATATTATTTCCAAATTAAAGTCTTGATTCACATCTATGCATGTTGTATTTCAGCGTTTCTGCAGTGCTGTTTGCTGTGTTTTCCATATTTTCCAATACGCGTTTTTGATGCGTTTTTATGCCTTTTTTCTTTTTATTCGGCCAATTTGTTGTTGGGACAGATTAGATAATGCAAAAAGCATCAAAAACGCATCAAAAATGCGCTAAAAATGCACTACATGCAGCGTCTCCATGGAAGTCTATTAAACAAAAAAAAGCAAAAAAGCGGTGTTTTGCTTTGAAAAAAAGTCCCTGACCCTTTCCAAAAACGCAGAGGCACAAAATGCATTGATGTGAACGTGTTCCATAAGAACCCATGTTAAAAAAACATGTCCTGCTTTTCTGCAAAAAGCATGAAAAAACACATTGATGTGAAAGGAATTTTTTTTTCTTATTTTGTGTTTATTTATTTATTTTAGTTTTTAGGATGTGATAAAAAGGAATACACAAAAATGTGTATGAACAGTAAAAATTGCCACAATAAAAATGTTAAAATATATACTATGTATAACATACATTTTAAATGTTATTTGTAGCCAAATGTTATTTGTTATTTGTAGCCAAATGTTATTGTACTCCTGAAACGTGTTGGATTTTTGTGATGCAAAAATTCTGAATAAAATTAAACTCTGGACTTCATTTTGCTTCTTCCTGCACTTGAGTCCTGGCACATTAAGTTCCTGTAAGGCAGTGGGAAACAAGAAAAGTGTAGATGCTAAAACTTTCGTATTTATAACATAAGGCAAATATATTGTTAAAGGATATGGGTTGCATGTCATCTTTTGTTTTTTGCTTTTGGGATGAAATGTATTTTTTGATTTGATTGTTACTGCTGATAAATGACCAGTGGCGGCTGGTAGTTTTTTTTCTGGGGGGAGGCGGCAAACAACCATTTCCCCCTCGGGCGGCCGGCAGCACCTCGCTATCTGCTGGTCGGTCTGACACTTACCCCATCTAGGTGGCAGGCATCGGGTAGCTGGCCGTGGCTCCTGTGTCCTCCCCTCCATCATGGCGGCTGCTGTCGTGTGTCTCCTCCCCTCCTTGTAGGCATCCAACAATAGAATCGCCTGTCCTTTCAGCCAATCGGGTGACGGGTCTCAAGGCTAGGAGGAGAATCAGTGTTACAATAGTGAACGTTCATTCGATATTGTAACACACCTGGGTGGGCTCGGTTCGCAGTGCTCTCCGCCCTGAGCCCACCCTATTTTGAAGCCTATTAGAGCCTCTGGCTCTAATCAGGTGCTTCAACCCCCCCCCCCATTGGAATCCATGCATCCTATATCCTGCATGGGGTCGGACGCATGGATAGGGGGGGCGGCACCCGTGTGCCCTTAATGGACGGGCCGCCCCTGCAAATGACATATCGAACATCTAAACAGTCTGTTGGATTGGTTTGTTAAATAAAGGATGGGGAAGAAAACGGGGGCGGAGTCAAACGTGACAGTGAATAGGATGTACGCTGCTCTGGGCACTACTTTGAATAATAAAAGGGGCATGTAAAAAAACAAAAAAAACAGAGGGGGCAGCCAGCTGTCTCCTGTGTTCCAAGCCTCACTCTGAGGCCGCCTTCCAAAACCGGCTTTTACATCATCCGGAAGAGTCATTGCTAACATCCACAGTACAGATCTCATATGGCACAGATCTGGGAGCGTTATCTTTGACATTTGATACCATGCCCGTTTATCTTCTTATAAATGTGAGTTTATCCTATTTGTTATTAAAGCTTTATTTTATATAAAAACGACTGCACCCAGAGGCGCCTTTCTACTTGTTCTATTATTTTAGTTATCCTGTCCTCTTCTGCAGACCAGAACAGCAGCTGCCCCATTGTGTGATTTTGCTAATTATACATTTATTCCATCTTTCAAATATTTCAGGAATAGCTATATTTAAGAAAAAAATGTTTAATAAGGACACATGGAAGCTCTATTTTTCTTTTGAAATTGCTACCATCCTGGATATCACATGAATCCAACTATTTCAGTACAAATCAAGAACCAGTATGTCCATCAGGTGCCCTGACTTCACTTTTTTTTCCTGATCAGTATTTTTGCCTCGGGCCCATATTTCAGATGGCGCTGAAGCCAGAAACAGTCAGGTTACTACGGTTTTCACAGGGAGGTCAGGTATGGCATCCTCTAAATTTTTCTCAGTACAAATTTCCTTTAAAGTGGAACTAAACCCATTGATTTAACACTTTTAAAAAACTGTTACATTCCGGCAAGTGCCAACTGTTTCATTTGCTTGTGCTTTCAACCAACGTGTTAAACCTTTCTAATGGCTGGTGTCATAACTGATTACATGTGAAGCACCATGACAGTTGCAGATCAAACAAAGGCTGATATAGCAGCATCATTGGCTGAAAAAAATATGAGTGCTTAGTTCCAATCTTTTGAAATACAGCCATGAATAAAATCACCAATTTAGCCAAAGGAGTTCAAATCATAACAATACAGAAAGGAGCACCAGACCAAAAATGGATGAAAGCGTTCAAGATAAGTTTAATTGTTTGTACATTAATCATATAAAAAAAGCCAATAAATTTCAGGGGCGACACCATTCTCCCTTCATCAGGGCTACAAGAATGTACATAAACTCTATTCATGCAGATGCATATATATCACACATTCTAAAACAAAAGAGTCTAGAGAGTCTAAAGCAATGGTCAACTTATGAGCTAAAGGGGGCCTCAAATGCAGCCCCTAACATGACCAAAAAGCCACATATAATGTTGAATATATGCAATTCTTAAAGAGGTTGTAACTGAACTTTGGCTATATTTTGAGTACATTTGTTCTATTTACTTTTATTATTAAACAACTGTGATTTAACTGTACTTCTGTCTCTCTCTGATTCATGGTTTCTGACACTGAGGTCACAAGATTGGCCAGAAACTAAATGAAATAAGGTATTTACAGGCATAATTTTATACAAACATGTTCACGGGGTAGTACAGCTTAGTAGAACAGAGGGGCTGGCAGTTTTTAGATAGAGCTTCTTTCAGACTTTGGTTGTTGTCTGTGTCCCCGTTGGGAAGATTTTCAATGATTTAATTTTCAAGGACAACATTGTTACAGGAAGGAAGTGAAGGAAGGAAGGAAGGAAGGACAAATAAACATCTAATCCTTTACCACCAACCAATACCCTTCTATGCCCTTTTCAAAACATATAAAAAATGTTTCCTTTGGAAGCCCACTTAAATTAAAAATAAACGTAGATAGATAGATAGATAGATAGATAGATAGATAGATAGATAGATAGATAGATAGATAGATAGATAGATAGATAGATAGATAGATAGATAGATAGTTTTTTTATTTGTATAAGTCACTAACCAATCAGTTTCTACTGTCCATCAGAACCTGTAGATCAATGATGATTGCTGATTGGCTGGCAGGTAGTAGTGTTTTTTTCATTACTCTCTGTCTTACTTTTCTAAGGCAGGAAGTGTCTGCTGAAATAACGTTAAGGAAAATGTATTCTACATCCTGGGGACATAATAAAAACATAACTTAATTAGATTTTAACCATGAACTAATTATACTCAGATTCTGTCATCCATTTACTAGATGATCCACAAGAAGTGCGCCATCTCAATTTAATTTTCTAAATTTACATCTCCCTTTTCATCTAAAACATAATTAATTAGAATGAAAGTCTAGTCATTCCTGTTCAGCTTACATAACAGAATAGCCTCTTAGGGATAATATGTTGCTGTTTGTTGTTATTGTGTTTCTATATATATAGATAGATTCATGTAGGATGAGGCAGAGGGGTGCTTTTGCACCCCCTGATTTACCTAAGGGCTCGTTCACACCATTGTGTTGTGATGACACAGGGGAAAATGTGTGCATCACCATAATACTGGAAATATTTGTAAATGCCCATGAGATTTTTTAGAGACGCAAAAACAACCAAAAAACTGATAAAAAGTTTTGCATTATGAACAACACAAAGTTGAAAACAACAATAAGCTGATTTACTATGAACAGTTCACATTCTGTTTTCAATCCTGTTTACAAACATTTGTCTTGGGAGTCCACAAAGAACCAATTACATCCGGAAAAGGCGCATTAGAGAACTCTACACAGTTTGTTATACTCATTCACTTCATCAGGAGTAGATGCTACTACCATGGTGTTGCCAGGACCTGGACGACATGCTGGTGGAACTGTGCTTCCTAGAGTGGAAAGTTGTAGTTCCAGTGTCCACCAGCGGGAGTCTCACAGCAGCCAGCAGATCCCAGTTATCAGTTTCCACTTGATGATGACTGCTGGGAGGGTATTTAGGCCCTCTCCTACTACCGTAGTGCCTCTTGCTCCAATGTTTTGCCCTGCTGCGAGACTGCGTGTCATTTATTCCTGACCCTGATTTGCTCCTGACCTGCATCCTGTGCCCTACTGCCTCTTATCTGCTCCTCTTGTTCCTGATCCCAGTCCTGGTCTCCCTTTTCACCTGTTTCCTGCATCTCCAGTTTACCCAGTTGATCTGTGTTCCCCATTTTGTGTATATATTGTATATATTCAGTTTGTTAGTTAGGCTTTCTGTTACTCTGTTAGGTTGCTAGTTAGATTTTTTTGTCATTGGGGTATGGTTCACTTATATCTTTATGTTTGCTGTGTTTTCTGTTGTTTAGATGGAATATGTCTGTTGTGGAAATTCAAATACGCTATGCGTAATCAATTTTGCTTGCGCTAATAAGCTCACTTTTCAGCTCTTTTGGATAACGCAGTAAGTGCACTCGTGCCTACCAAATAAAACACACACACTTGTTGTTTTTACGGAAGCTCCTCAGACAGTTCTGACTTACAATGGGAGCTCAGTTTATTTATTGGACTTTGAACAGGGGTAACAATAGAGGCTTGGTGGCTATTCAGTTCAGCCAATCAAGCCCGGGCATTCCTTCAAACAGTAGGTGTTATAGAAAACTCAACCAATGGAAACAGATGTGTATTTTCAAAAAGAACAATGACTAGGGGAGTGCCTGGTTGTGTCTGTACAGGGAAGTTTGCACAATTTCCCACCCTTTGTACCTGTGCTCTATAGTTTAACAAAGAAACTCACATGTAGTGAGATTGACGCCTAAGAAATTGTGTCAAACTGATAATGTCTTCGCAAAGCAAAGCAAAGATATCCCCACCAAACGAACAAGTCTACGCATAATGCAGGGGCCCTCGCAGGTGGACATATCTTCACAAGGCGAACAGGAAGCTTTTCACTACCAATGGTCCTTCACTCCGGTGTGCTCTTAAGAGCGAGCCGCAAGTAGAACTAACACTGGGAGACACTGTGACAATACATATTGAATACATCTTGTTCTGACTCAACTACAAGGCTATAAATGTTATCCTCAGCTTCACATAGAGCTTACATGACCTGGTGATCTATTTATCCCTTGCATCAATTCAGGCAGCTTAACTCAATGAATAACTCACTGTATGGAAAGACAGACGATGAATCCTCTCGAATGTTCCGTTTAATGATGGATATTCATAGGTAGAAAAACGTTGCAGTTGTAAGTAGGGTTGTCCCGATACCGATACTAGTATCGGTATCGGCACCGATACCGAGCATTTACCCAAGTACTTGTACTCGGGCAAATGCTCCCGATGCTTCCGCCGATACTATGACAGTCAGCGGTGATCGGCGTGTGGGGGAGTTACAAGATTCCCCCCGCGGCTTTCAGTGACATACAGCGGTGATCGGTGCTTGTAACTTCCCCACGCGATCACCGCTGACTGTCACTGCATCCTTCTCCATGCCCCCTCTGTTCCTCTGTCCCCCTCTCCTCTGTCTCCCTCCGTTCCGCTCCTCCGTCCCCCTCTCCTTCTCTGTCCCCTCCGTTCCGTTCCTCCGTTCCTCTGCCTCTCCGCTGTCCCCTCCGTTCCGTTCCTCTGTCCCCCTCTCCTTATCTGTCCCCCTCCGTTCCGTTCCTCCGTTCCTCTGCCTCTCCGCTGTCCCCTCCGGTCCGCCGTCCCCCTCCTCCTTCCTTTGTGAATGGACAGAGTCAGGTGACTCTGTCCATTCATATAACTGAAACATTGTAATCTCCTGTGATTACAATGTGTCAGTTTATGAATGGAGAGGAGCCGCTGACTTCTCTCCATTCATTCTCAGTGCAGCTGACGCTGCAGAGAAAGGGACTGGGGAATCTCTATCCTCAGTCTATTTCTCTGTCTCAAGGGGGAGATATCAGAGGTCTGTTAAGACCCCTGATATCTCACCAAAGCCCCCCAACAGGGCTGATTTAAAAAAAAAAAAAAAAAAATATTGCAAAAATGAATAAAAAAATTATTATTGTAAAAAATAAAAATTGTTAATTAAAAAAAAACACACAGACACCGTTCACCCCCCCCCCCCCCCCGAAAAAAAAGAAAGCATTGTTAAAAAAAAAAAAAACTGTCACGTGACATAAAAAAAAAGTATCGGTAATCGGTATCGGCGAGTACTTGAAAAAAAGTATCGGTACTTGTACTCGGTCCTAAAAAAGTGGTATCGGGACAACCCTAGTTGTAAGCCACATGTAAGATGTTACAGCAATGAGGTATACTGTGCACAATGAATCAGAGAGAGGAAGGGGAGGAGAATATACAGAACTACGGTAAGAGAAAGAGTTCAGATAGACAGAGGGAACAAATCTTAAAGACACAGAGCATAATAAATCACATAGTGTAACACAACACTCCCCGTCTGAAATCTTTAGATTTCATAACCATAAACAATTATATATATATTCAATAAGTCCAATACTGTTAAATGTTCTGGAACCTGTAATGAAAAACATGCAACAAGCAAGTATAAACATAAGTCCAACAGGATTGAAGAACATGTAGTCCGAAGTATGACGTCTTCAAAGAATTCCAAAGTTCAAGGTAGAACCTGTAGATAGCAGCAATGTACTCCCCGCCGTGCCAACAGCATGGCTAGTCCTTGTATAAATCACTAACCTGGCAAAAGGAGTACTAACTCTGTAATTGGTCGAGTGAAGGTTCGTGTGGATCCTCCCTTGGTTACCTTGACTTCTACCTTCCGGACCTTGTTATCGTCACTGGGCATAACCTTGGTAATAAGACCCATAGGCCACTCATTCCGACAAACTTCCTTGTCTTTTAGAAGGATGAGATCTCCAACCTTAAGATTAGGCTTAGATGTTTGCCATTTGTTACGACCTTGAAGGTGATGAAGATACTCCTTCCTCCAGCGATGCCAAAACACATTGGCGAGATGCTGCACCTGCTTCCATTGACGCCTGTAGATATCCTTGGGTTCAATCTCACTTGAAGATATTACAGCAATCCCAATCTTTTGAGTAAGGAGAGAAGCTGGAGTAAGGATCACTGGAGCATCAGGATCTGAAGATACCGGCACTAAAGGTCTTGCGTTCACTATAGCACACACTTCAGCGAGAAAGGTAGACAAAGTATCATGGGTGAGTGGTAAAGACTTGTGAGTCTGCAACATGGAGTCGAGAATTCTTCGTGCTACTCCAATCATTCGTTCCCAAGATCCTCCCATATGTGAAGAATGTGGAGGATTAAACAACCAAGCACATCCATTATTGTCTGTATAGAAGGTGAAAGAATCAATTCTAGTGTTCATTTCACTTCGTATGACTTCGGCAATTTCTACTGCTAGCACGGCTGCACAAAGTTCAAGTCTTGGTATGGTAAGTGCAGGTTTGGGAGTGAGTTTTGCCTTGCCTAGGACAAAACTACAGTGTGATTCCCCATTCATTTCAGAGGTCTTTAAATAGGCTACTGTAGCAATAGCTTCAACTGATGCATCTGAGAAAATATGAATTTCCCTCCGGTAAACAGTTGAAATAGAACCTGGAACATAGCAACGGGAAATCTGAAGTTTTTCTAGTGACTTCAAAGAATGTCTCCACCTTTCCCACTTGTGTTGATTCTCACTAGGTAAGGGAGTATCCCAGTCTATGTTCTCAGTAGATAACTGTCTTAGCAGAATTTTACCTTGAATGGTAACTGGAGCAAGGAAACCGAGTGGGTCATAGATGCTATTCACCACCGACAGGACTCCTCTCTTAGTGAAGGGTTTGTCACAAGTTGACACTTGGAAGGTGAATGTGTCTTGTTCGATGTTCCACAACAAACCCAGACTTCGCTGTACAGGAGGCACATCTGTACCCAAATCAAGGTTTTTTAGACTGGTGGCATAGTCCTCAGAGTGAAAGGCATTCATAAGTTCCTGGCTGTTGGATATAATCTTGTGCAGTCTAAGGTTTGCTGTAGCCAGCATCTCCTTTGTTCTGGTGAGGAGATCAATCGCTTCTTTAGCGGTTGGAAAAGACTTGAGTGCGTCATCAACGTAGAAGTTTCTTTCAACAAACTGACGAGCATCAGATCCATATTCTTCTTCTCCAGTCTGAGCTGTTCTCCTTAGCCCATAAGTTGCCACTGCAGGAGAAGGACTGTTACCAAAGACATGTACCTTCATTCGAAAGTCTATAACTTCCTTGTGGATGTCATTGTCTTTGTGCCATAGAAACCTGAGGTAGTTTCTGTTGTCTTCTCTGACAATGAAGCAGTGAAACATCTGTTGAATGTCTGCCATAACTGCTACAGGTTCTTGTCTGAAGCGAATCAAGACTCCTATTAGACTGTTGTTCAAGTTAGGCCCTGTAAGGAGCATGTTGTTGAGAGAAACACCTTCATACTGAGCACTGGAATCAAAGACAACTCTGATTTGGTCTGGTTTACGTGGGTGATACTCGCCAAAGGATGGTAGGTACCAGCATTCTTCTCCCTCCTTTAGTGGGGGTGCAGGCTCTGCATGATCTCTGTCAAATATATTTTGCATAAAGTCGACAAAGTGTCTTTGCATCTCTGGTTTCCTGCTTAAGTTGCGTTTTAAGGAGGAGAATCTACTGATGGCCTGTTGCAAGTTGTTGGGCAGTCTCTCTCTTGGGAGACGAAAAGGTAGGGGTGCTACTCAGTTATTGGAGTCGTCTTGAAAGAACTCATTGTCCATTACCTTGATGAATTCTTTGTCTTCCATTGAAGGAGCCAGTATGTCATCTTCACTGGTTGTATTAAACACTGTAGAGCCGAAGTCGTCATCGTGGCAGGAGAAAGGGCTTGTGTTACCTGAGATACCATGTTGCCATCCATGGCTGGCTATCTTCTCTTTCACCCAGTAGTGATGTGGGCATGGCTCAAAGTAAGTGTTTCGGCCATTTGGCAGAACATTTGTCTTGAATGACGAAATGTTGGTAGGTCTCTTCATTTTGCCTATACAGACGTTGCCTATGATGACCCACCCTAGATCCATGCGCTGAGCAAATGGGGCATCTGGGGGTCCACTGACTTGTCTGTGTACCTTGTGAATTCTTAGAATGTCTCTTCCTAACAGAAGAAGGATCTGAGCATCTTTGTCAAGCGGCGGTATCTCATTTGCTATTACCTTCAGGTGAGGGTGATGGAAAGCAGCAGCTGGAGTAGGGATTTCTTCCCTGTTAGCGGGTATCTGATTGCACTCGACAAGAGTAGGTAGAGGTAATTGCAAGTTACCTTTGAGAGAAGATACCATGAGTCCATGAGCCCTTCTTCCAGAAACCTCTGTAGTTCCACTACAGGTACCCAAGGTGTAAGGATGAGCTTCGCCTTTTATTTCAAATAGATTAAACAGTTCTGATTTTGCAAGCGATCTATTGCTCTGATCGTCTAAGATAGCATAGGCCTTTAGAGTCTTTTCTGGTTGGTCCTTGTGGTATATGTTCACCAAGCATATTTTAGCACAGGACTTATCGCAGCGGTCTTCTCCACAAACTTCAGTGCAGGATGAAGAAATGATGGTAGAATTAGGCACCTGGTCTGTATTCTCCCCACCATGCGTTAACCTGGGAGGAGAGTTAGCAGGTTGTGCAGAGCTGGGCTCAAGCGGATGTAGGGCTTGCACATGCTCTTCGGAGCCACACTCTATGCACTTGATGGATACATTACAGTCCCTTGCAAAATGTTCAGTGGAAGCACAGCACCTGAAACATACCCTAAATGTCTTTAAAAGCTCCTTACGCTCTTCAAGAGGCTTTTTCCTAAAGCCGATACATTTTTTGAGGGGGTGTGGCTTCTTGTGAATGGGACACTCTCTGTTAGGGTTTTCAATCTTCCTACTCTGTCTGTCCATGGTAACAACTGTGGTAGGAGTGGGAAGGATGTCAGTCTTTTTCACGGATACTGGGCCTCTACGGCTTCTATAGTTGCCCTGAAGACTGGTACTCTTAGCAAATGGTGAGAAGAGACTGTACTCACCGTAGGAAAAACTTGGATCATTCTTGGTCTCTGCGATTCTCCTGATGAAGTTGCAGAAGAAAGAGAATGGTGGGAAGGAAACCTTGTTCTCTTTTTTGTATGATGATCCTAGTGCAGACCATTTCTCTTGTACACCATACGGGAGCTTGGAGGCAATTGGGTTTACCCCTCTTGCAGTGTCAAGGTAACTGAGTCCAGGTAGTTTTGGGTCTGCCTTGGCTAGCTGAAGCTCAAGGAGAAGGTCACTCAGTCTCTGGAACTCCTTGTTGTCCTTACCAGATATCTTTGGGAAAGTTTCCAGGCGCATGAACAAGGCATTTTCTATAGCTTCTGGACTGCCATAACTTTGCTCTAGTCGCTCCCATGCAGCTGTGAGGCCTGCTGTAGGATTGTCCATGAAAACTGATCTTAATGGCTTAACACGTGCAGCAGATAGAGGACCAAGCCATCTAATCAGGAGATCCAATTCTTGAGCCGCTGTAATGCCAAGATCGCTGATTGCAGTTCTGAAAGCACATTTCCAACTTCTGTAGTTCTCAGGTTGGTCATCAAAACTTGTAAGACCAGTCTTTGTGAGCTCTCTGCGAAGTATGTACCTCACAAACTCTGCTGTCTCAGTTGTCTCTGCCTTTATGTGAGATGCTGTTGGCTGAACGGTGCTGATTGCACTATCTTTGACATTATTGTTAAAGGACAAAGGTAAATATGGTGCAGCAGATGCGTTCAGGTAAGTTGCTTGCTTGAAGTCGGTTGTTCCAATGGTACGTTGATTCAATGCTGTACCGATGACAGGAAATTGATGACTTGCTTGCAGCTTGCTCTGATGCTCTGTGACATAAGAAGGAAGGTTAGGTAGGCAGGCAGGAAATGCATTGGAGTGATTTTGCATGCAGGAAGTTGCTGGAACCTCTTTAACTTGGAGCTGTGAAGGAGTTTCTAAGTTGCCAGGAGCATTGGAGACAACGGAGTGTATACTGCAGTGGCTTAGGACATAGTCTTTAGTGCGTTTGAGGGGATCTTCCATATCTGCTATGTTTAGGTTGATGCTGTCTTTCTCACTTGCACCTTCGTCTGCACTGATAGCTTGTTCTAAAACTCTTAGCCTTGCCATAGCTGCGTCATGTTTACACTGTTCATTTAAGATTTCTATAGTTGCTCTTTGACGTGCTGTGTGAGCTTCCAACTCTGCTCTTTGACGTGCGGTGTGAGCTTCCAACTCTGCTCTTTGACGTGCGGTCTGAAGCACTGACTCCCTTTCCAACTCTGCTCTTTGACGTGCTGTTTGAGCTTCCAATTCTGCTCTCTTTTCTGCATATGCGACCTGCACCTTGCTGGCTTCCGCTTCAGCGCGGGCAGTAATAAGTCGCTCACTGAGTGTTGAGTATCTTGAACTATGACTTCTAGAAGACCTTTTAGAATGTCTGGTGGAAACAGATCTGTGAGATGCAGTGTCCTGTATCAGCTTTAACTTTGCTTCTGCCTTTAATTTGGTTTGCTGGATAAGACTGTCTCTTTCCAGATTAAGAGCCTTGAAATTCTTTAATTCCTCGAGTGAAAGTTCTGTGTTCATATTTTGTAAGACATTAATGAACTTGTCACTGGTAAGCTGATAGAGCTCATAAGAGATAGAGAGTTGTTTAATGGCGCCCTGTAGTGTCAGTAATTCACCTTCAACAGACACTGTATTTGATTCAAAGGCAATCCTGTCCCAAATTAGCTTCAAGCTATTAAACAATTCAGTTCTTAAGGCTTCATAATTCTCCATCACTTTCCAGGTGGGTTTGACTGAGCATTTGGGTAAGTCAATTGGCTCAGTGTCTTGTGCTGGAGTGGCTGTGTATTCATATTGAGAGCTGTGGTGACTCATGGCTGACACAGGCAGAGAATGTCTCAGTGATAAGCAGGCAGGATCTGTGTGCTGTAATATGACACCCTGCAGCCTGGTCTGAGGTTATGAAGATTCCATGTGCTGCTGTCTCATTCTTTCTTGCAATGAGGGCAGTAAATCGTGTCTGTAACAGTACTGAATGCAGAAATCTTGTAATTAGGCTGTGGAACTCCGTTTTTCTACTGTTCTGACTCAACTACAAGGCTATAAATGTTATCCTCAGCTTCACATAGAGCTTACATGACCTGGTGATCTATTTATCCCTTGCATCAATTCAGGCAGCTTAACTCAATGAATAACTCACTGTATGGAAAGACAGACGATGAATCCTCTCGAATGTTCCGTTTAATGATGGATATTCATAGGTAGAAAAACGTTGCAGTTGTAAGCCACATGTAAGATGTTACAGCAATGAGGTATACTGTGCACAATGAATCAGAGAGAGGAAGGGGAGGAGAATATACAGAACTACGGTAAGAGAAAGAGTTCAGATAGACAGAGGGAAAAAATCTTAAAGACACAGAGCATAATAAATCACATAGTGTAACACAACACATCTTAATAAAATTTCTACAACAATGTCTCACTGTAAATAAATCTCATAACAGGGTTGCCAACCATCCCTCAATTTATAGACAGTTTGTAAATTTCAGCTGATTTACAAACTGTCCATAAATGAACGTTATGGACAGAGGCCGCCAATAAAAAATATAGCCACGAGCCAGCTTTGGAACTGCGCATGCAGGGCTCGACCATGCTCGGACAGGGTGACAGATGCTTAGTGATCTCATGGTGCAGCTTGGTGCCTTTTATGAATTAGAAAGAGGACTGGAAGGGGAGCCAAGAGCAGTAGCACCACCGGCACCAGGAGTCAGGACTCACGGCAGGAGGAGTCAATCTTGGACTATCACACTGGATTGACTGGACTGGTATAAGAACTCATATTCTGACATCCTACTTTACATGGCAGTCCATTTTATGAGGCCAGTCGAAGAATATGGACATGCTATCATGCTATCAAGCCTTACTGGACATGAGAAGTGACTGTGGAAGGTATGAAAAACAATGCATGACGGTGCCAGTGTAAATGATTTTATAAGAGTTTATTTTAAATAAAGAACAATCTCCATTTTGCAAATAAGTCATGAAGTTCCTTATGGCTCTGCACTGGTATGCCCTGTACACACGATCGGACATTGATCGGACATTCCGACAACAAAATCCATGGATTTTTTCTGACGGATGTTGGCTCAAACTTGTCTTGCATACAAACGGTCGCACAAAGTTGTCGGAAAATCCAATCGTTCTGAACGCGGTGACGTAAAACACGTACGTCGGGACTATAAACAGGGCAGTAGCCAATAGCTTTCGTCTCTTAATTTATTCTGAGCATGCGTGGCACATTGTGCGTCGGACTTGTCCACACATGGTCGGAATTTACGCGAACGGATTTTGTTGTCGGAAAATTTTATAGCCTGCTCTCAAACTTTGTGTGTCGGAAATTCAGATGGAAAAAGTCTGATGGAGCCCACACACGGTCGGAATTTCCGACAACAAGCTCAGATCGCACATATTCCATCGGAAAGTCCAACCGTGTGTACAGGGCATTAGTCTGCGATCATTGGGAGCCTGGGAGGACGATAAGCAGTGAATGACTGGGGTCATGTTATTGGTCCCCTGTAGTATGTCTGCAGTCTCTGACCTTTTCTTTTATCGTGTCCGCAGTCTCTGACCAACTCCTGTATTATATATGCATTCTCTGACCATCTCCTGTAGTACAGCTGCATTCTCTGACCGTCTCCTGTAGTATGTCTGCAGTCTCTGTCCATCTCTTGTAGTATGCCTGCAATCTATGTCTGTCTCCTGTAGTATGTTTTCAGTCTCTGACAATCTCCTGTAGTATGTCTGCAGTCTCTGACCATCTCCTGTAGTATGTCTGCAGTCTCTGTCCATCTCCTGTAGTATGCCTGCAGTCTATGTCTGTCTCCTGTAGTATGTTTGCAGTCTCTGACCATCTCCTGTAGTAGGTCAGCAGTCTCTGACCATCTCCTGTAGTAGATCAGCAGTCTCTGACCATCTCCTGTAGTAGGTCAGCAGTCTCTGACCATCTCCTGTAGTAGGTCAGCAGTCTCTGATCATCTCCTGTACTATGTCTGCATTCTCTGACCATCTCCTCTAGTAGGTCTGCAATGTCTGATCATCTCTTGTTGAATGCCTGCAGTGTCTGATCATCTCCTGTAGTATGTCTGCAGTCTCTGATCATCTCCTGTAGTATGTCTGCAGTCTTTGACCATCTCCGTCGGAAGTCCATCGAAAGGCCGTCGGAAAGACCGTCGGACCTTTGATGCCGAAAAGTCCGCCCGTGTGTACACGGCATTAGTCTGCAGTCTCTGATCATCTCTTGTAGTAGGTCTGCAGTCTCTGTGGACTCCAATGTAAGGGGGAACTCTGTGAACTATAATGTAAGGATGAGCTCTATGGACTCTTGTGTAAGGAAGGTGCTGTGGTGACCAAAGACCCCCTTCATCAGAATTTCCCTTTACAACAGAGGCTGCAACATTCCTGCTTACATCAGCGTTCCCTGAGTTCTTCTTTATATCAAAGTCCACAGTGTTTCCTTTTACAACAGGGTCCGAAGTGTTCCCCTTTGCAATGTAACCTGACTTTCATGTAAATGGAGAAATACGTTTTTTGCCTTTTGTTATACCTTAAACACGATCCTAATATCACTAGCTACTGGCGCCTCCCATCCCTTTAAGGGGTTTCTGATCATTTGACGGCCATGATTGGCTCTCACAGCGGTCACATGATTGGAAAGCTCACGATCACAAGTACAGATTGGGAGCTTTCCATTAGTTACCAGTGACTGTGCCAGGAGCGTGCTCTCAGCACAGATCTGTTTATCCTTAGGTATGCATATTTGCGGCCTCTTGGCGTTAAGGCCCACCTACCTAGAGGCCGCAGATATGCGTATGGTGAATGGCAATATTATGCACTTTTTTGAAGTGTCAGTAAAAAAATGGATGTTGTAAGTAAATTGTTGGCATCCTGTCAGTACATTTCACTTTGGGAGGTTGGCAACACTGATATGCAGTCTGGTCTCATTCTCCTAAGTGAAGCTACACAGATTTGGCCACTCCTTAGTGCTGATTGCTGACAGGTGTCTACAGGCTGAGGAACAAAGTTTCAAAAGTGAAAGATGGTAATAACACATAAGGTATGACCATGCTTAACTTTTTAAACCTTGTGTCAGGGCACTGTCCACAGCAGACATGCTCGAAGACCTTGCTTTCCTGCCAGTACCTTGCATGACCACAGGAATGCACATTATTGCACAACAGGTGCGCACTGGCGCATGCATGCACGCTGTGACCAACAACCTTGTGTGCGAGTCACTCAGGCTTAGATAAAGGTGTTAGCCCTGGTTCAGTGCTGTGAGTACTGGCTGGGGAAGGAGCCCATCCTGGCTCCAGATGTCAGTGTGCGGAAGTATGAATATCCCTTAAGCCGCACATCGAAGCAAGCCCACTCGTGATGGAATGTGGCAACCTCAGCCTGGGATCCCGCCAGGCCACACTACCAACGTGTTTCGCTCCACCCCTCTGAGCTTAATCATGCACACTGGTGCAGGGCTAGGCACGTTCCTGGCCTAGTTTGGCACCAAACAGCCTTTAGAAGGAGGCCAGTCAATCTCTGCAATTGCTGGTTGATTGGCAGCTCTCCAGTGCATTTGTTCCTGTGTACTCTGCATCTGTTACCGGCCTGCTTGCCTCTGGACCTGTCTTCCCATTGCCTCCTGACCTGACCCTGGCTTGTCTAAAGGCTCATCTTTCTCTGCTCTCTCTGCATATGACCCCGGCTATCCTCCTGACTTTGCTTGCTCTTATCCACACCTGGTACCTGACCTTGGCTTTGAATCAACTACTCTCCTGCTCTATGTTCTGCTTGAAACCTGCTGCTTCTCATGGGTGCCACCTGTCTGTAAACACCATTCCAGTGCATCAGCTGTATGCCTGGCGTTCCTCTGAAAACACCCCTGTCAAGAACATCTCTGCAAGCACTCCAGCAGGCGACCCGTGCTCCTCTGAGCCTGACTCCTCCTGTTCCACCTTCATGGCAGTCTAAAACTTAGTTGCAAGGGAAGCCCTCACTCTTCATTGGCCTCCAGCACCAGGTACGTGATACCTAGTGTCCTGATGAAGTAAATGTGTATTCACAAAAAACGTTCTATGAGGCACCCCTTCCGGATGTAATTGGCACTTTGTGGAGTCGCTAAACAATTGTTTGTAAACAAGATTAAAAACAGAATATGAACTGTTCATAGTAAATTAGCTTGCTGTTGTTTTTAACTATGACAAATTGTATTATTATATTATAATATATTATATTATATTATTATTATTTATTCAAAATAAAAAAAGTTTTATACATTTTTTGTTTATTTTTGGTGTACTGCTAACAAATCCCATGGGCATTTACAAATGTTTTTGTTGAATCACAAATGCTATATTGCGCTGCAATGCTGTTCATTTTGGAAGGCACTCCAAAGATTCTCCATAATGTGTGTTACAAAGCACCAGGATCATGTTTAATGTGCATTGCAGTGTGCTGCACTGCAAAAAAGGAATATCAATTTATATTTGTGCAATGTGGTATGTTGATAGTGCATTACCTTTAACCTCCTGCTGACCGCTCACAGTAAATATACTGCGAGCGGGAGTGGCAGGTGCAGGCTTGGCATCATAAATGTACATGACCAGCTAGATTCCTGGGTTTGGACACAGCACGAGTTTGGCAGTATATTTCAGCCAATGATTTTGGCTGAAACCTGCTGATCGGGATTGTCCAATCACACACAGAGTTCTGTGTGTTTACAAACACACAGAACTCTGTGTACTGGGAACAGCAATCAGACTGTTTCTTCTCCCTTCAAAGCAGGGAGAAAAAACAGCCAGATAGTAAAGTAAAAGCAGAACACATTACACCCACTATAGCATGTTAGGCACACAGTTAACCCCTTGATTGCCTCTAGATGTTAACCCCTTCCCAGCCAGTGTCATTAGTACAGTATACAGTATTATCACTGAATTATAGTGTCAAAAGCAACGTCAGTGTCAGTTAGTGACCCTTGAACTCAGTGTCTGGTAGCACCAGATTATCCGACACCCTATCACTGTCACACTAGGAGTTGCTAATCACTGACGTAATAGTATAGCGTCTATAGCGGTGTAAATTCCAGTATATGTACCATAGTTTGTAGACACTATAACTTTAACACAAACCAATTAATATACAATTATTAGGATTTTTTTTTACCAAAGCCATGTAGCAGAATACATTTGGCCTAAATTGATGAAGAAATTTGATTTATTTTTATTTTTTTTGGATGTGTTTTATAACAAAGTAGAATTTTTTTTTCAAAATTTTAAGTCTGTTCTAGTTTATAAAATTAAAAAAAAATCAGAGGTGATCAAATACCACCAAAAGAAAGCTCTATTTGTGTGAAAGAAATTATATACATTTCAAATGCTTTCTGTGTTGCATGACCGTGCAATTGACAGTTAAAGTAGCACAGTAAAACTTCACTGCTTCAGGTCACGCGGCCAAAATTACACCTCCCTCACCAAAGATGGGTGCTGGCTCAAATACATGAGAACAGAAAGATTGTCCGGATGGCTGCACTCCAAAAATAAATGCCTTTATTAATAACGTAGTACGGTGCTGAAGAGCAAAAAATGATCTGGTCATGAAGGGGGTAAAACCTTCCGGAGGTCAAGTGTTACGTGCCCCGGCTAACACAATTTGACTCAGTGTGCAAAAACACATACATTGTGGTGCTTTGCATTCTGGTGTCATTGGACCCTTAGAACAAATTAATTCAGAGAGTCTTGCGTTAAAGTGATAATCCAACCATTTTTTTGATGTAGAACAGTTTTTTCCATCTTCGTGGTCCACTGGGGAGATTTTCGCTCACTTCCTGTCAAGTGTCACCAAGACATCTCCAAGAGATTTTTTTAATTTTAGTTTTGGATAGAGTGAAGAAAGGCAACATTTTTTTTTATGACTGTCTGTGTTCTCATTAGGCCATATCCCCATCTCTTTTTGTTTGCTGAGGTGAAACACTTTAACAGGGTCATTGAGATCCATAAAAACCTGATGAAGGTTCTACCATTACTCACATTATCCACTTGCTGACCGCAATACGTATATATGCATTGCAGCTTGCAAGTGGTCTACCGGGGTTATAGCTAAAGTTATTTATTTTTTTAACCAGTGGCTGGCTTTCACACGAAAACAGTCTGAGCAGCTAATTAGCAGCTGGATTGCTTTCCATAGCAGTGGAAGCACCCAAGAAACGATCCGACGGATCACATGGCTGGCCATAGAGGTGACCAGAGACCAGATCATCTCTGATCACCTCTATGTTGGGATGAGCTTCGTGTTCGAGTCGAACCCATGTTCGACTCGAACATCGGCTGTTCGGTCGTTCGCCGAATTGCGAACGATATTGGCCGTTCGCGCCAAATTCGTGTGGCGCGTCACGGCCCATAATTCACTGCGGCATCGCAGTGCATTGCTTGCTGATGATTGGCCAAGCATGCACTATGACCCACATGCTTGGCCAATCACAGCGCCGCCTGAACAGAGAGACGTAATTGGCCAAAGCCAAGGAGGCTTTGGCCAATTATGGCTCAGGGGATTTAGTACACGCCCCACACTATATAAGGCCGCCTACACGGCGGCCCTGTGTAGTGTGTGTTCCGGCGTTCATTGAGAGAGAGAGTCAGACAGTGACATTTGATTTGAGTTAGCTAGATTAGGCAGGACAGTCAGTCAGTTAGCTGCACTTAAAGTGTATTGTGTATATATATGCATCCCAGGTGTTGCATATATATATATATACACTGTATTCAGTTTAGCTAGATCCGTTCCTGTTATCTTCTAGACTATTTACATTTAGTGCAGTGCGTCCTGCTCACAGTGTTCAGCTAGATCCATTCCTGTTATCTTCCTACTGACAGGCAGGCTTGTCTTGTTACAGTATATAAAGCTACCTGAAGAAAATTACTGGTGTTCTTTTGATCCTATTAGTACCACGGTCAGGCAGCTAGACTATTTACATTTAGTGCAGTGCGTCCTGCTCACAGTGTTCAGCTAGATCCGTTCCTGTTATCTTCCTACTGACAGGCAGGCTTGTCTTGTTACAGTATTTACAGCTACCTAAAGAAAATTACTGGTGTTCTTTTGATACTATTAGTACCACGGTCAGGCAGCTAGACTATTTACATTTAGTACAGTGCGTCCTGCTCACAGTGTTCAGCTAGATCCGTTCCTGTTATCTTCCTACTGACAGGCAGGCTTGTCTTGTTACAGTATATAAAGCTACCTGAAGAAAATTACTGGTGTTCTTTTGATCCTATTAGTACCACGGTCAGGCAGCTAGACTATTTACATTTAGTACAGTGCGTCCTGCTCACAGTGTTCAGCTAGATCCGTTCCTGTTATCTTCCTACTGACAGGCAGGCTTGTCTTGTTACAGTATATAAAGCTACCTGAAGAAAATTACTGGTGTTCTTTTGATCCTATTAGTACCACGGTCAGGCAGCTAGACTATTTACATTTAGTACAGTGCGTCCTGCTCACAGTGTTCAGCTAGATCCGTTCCTGTTATCTTCCTACTGACAGGCAGGCTTGTCTTGTTACAGTATATAAAGCTACCTGAAGAAAATTACTGGTGTTCTTTTGATCCTATTAGTACCACGGTCAGGCAGCTAGACTATTTACATTTAGTACAGTGCGTCCTGCTCACAGTGTTCAGCTAGATCCGTTCCTGTTATCTTCCTACTGACAGGCAGGCTTGTCTTGTTACAGTATATAAAGCTACCTGAAGAAAATTACTGGTGTTCTTTTGATCCTATTAGTACCACGGTCAGGCAGCTAGACTATTTACATTTAGTACAGTGCGTCCTGCTCACAGTGTTCAGCTAGATCCGTTCCTGTTATCTTCCTACTGACAGGCAGGCTTGTCTTGTTACAGTATATAAAGCTACCTGAAGAAAATTACTGGTGTTCTTTTGATCCTATTAGTACCACGGTCAGGCAGCTAGACTATTTACATTTAGTGCAGTGCGTCCTGCTCACAGTGTTCAGCTAGATCCGTTCCTGTTATCTTCCTACTGACAGGCAGGCTTGTCTTGTTACAGTATATAAAGCTACCTGAAGAAAATTACTGGTGTTCTTTTGATCCTATTAGTACCACGGTCAGGCAGCTAGACTATTTACATTTAGTGCAGTGCGTCCTGCTCACAGTGTTCAGCTAAACCTACAAGTTAGTGGGGTGCATCCACCTCACAGTGTTCAGCTAAAGCTACCTGTAGAAGGTTGGTGGTGTTCTCATACTACAGGCAGGCAGTTGATTTTGCTAGCTGCAGTATCAGTACATATACAGTGGCTTGCGAAAGTATTCGGCCCCCTTGAACTTTTCAACCTTTTGCCACATTTCAGGCTTCAAACATAAAGATATAAAATTTAAATTTTTTGTGAAGAATCACCAACAAGTGGGACACAATTGTGAAGTGGAACGAAATCTATTGGATATTTTAAACTTTTTTAGCAATTCAAAAACTGAAAAGTGGTGCGTGCAAAATTATTCGGCCCCTTTACTTTCAGTGCAGCAAACTCACTCCAGAAGTTCAGCGAGGATCTCTGAATGATCCAATGTTGTCCTAAATGACTGATGGTGATAAATAGAATCCACCTGTGTGTAATCAAGTCTCTGTATAAATGCACCTGCTCTGTGATAGTCTCAGGGTTCTGTTGAAAGCGCAGAGAGCTTAATGAAGACCAAGGAACACACCAGGCAGGTCTGTAATACTGTTGTGGAGATGTTTAAAGCCGGATTTGGATACAAAAAGATTTCCCAAGCTTTAAACATCCCAAGGAGCACTGTGCAAGCGATCATTTTGAAATGGAAGGAGTATCAGACCACTGCAAATCTACCAAGACCTGGCTGTCCCTCTAAACTTTCAGCTCAGACAAGGAGAAGACTGATCAGAGATGCAGCCAAGAGGTCCATGATCACTCTGGATGAACTGCAGAGAACTACAGCTGAGGTGGGAGAGTCTGTCCATAGGACAACAATCAGTCGTACACTGCACAAATCTGGCCTTTATGGAAGAGTGGCAAGAAGAAAGCCATTTCTCAAAGATATCCATAAAAAGTCTCGTCTAAAGTTTGCCACAAGACGGTGGCCAGTGTTTTGTTACTGTACGTAAATTTGGGTCAGGGACACACTGGACACCTTTGCTGCCATTGTGCTCTTGCTGGGTGTCCAGTGTGCTCCTGTCCCTTTAAGGGGGCTTGGGCCGCCTCCAGGCTCACCTGCCTACACCTATCCATTCAATGCATGTGCTTCCACTGTGGAGACACTTATAAATTTAGTAGTGTTAGGACTGCAAGTATACAGGGTGCCTTGACGAGGCCTTGCAGCTTTCACATGCGTTTGCAAATGTGTGCTAACTAAACCCCTGCTTTTAACAGACGGTTAGACAGGCTAATTTGGTTGGTCAGCAGACTGGTTGGTGAGTTGAGCTATGGAATTGTCTTTGTCTTACATGTATATGCCCTCCATGTGCTCCTTACTGTGAAGGCCAGTTATGGGTGTGGGCGGTGGCCAGTGTTTTGTTACTGTACGTAAATTTGGGTCAGGGACACACTGGACACCTTTGCTGCCATTGTGCTCTTGCTGGGTGTCCAGTGTGCTCCTGTCCCTTTAAGGGGGCTTGGGCCGCCTCCAGGCTCACCTGCCTACACCTATCCATTCAATGCATGTGCTTCCACTGTGGAGACACTTATAAATTTAGTAGTGTTAGGACTGCAAGTATACAGGGTGCCTTGACGAGGCCTTGCAGCTTTCACATGCGTTTGCAAATGTGTGCTAACTAAACCCCTGCTTTTAACAGACGGTTAGACAGGCTAATTTGGTTGGTCAGCAGACTGGTTGGTGAGTTGAGCTATGGAATTGTCTTTGTCTTACATGTATATGCCCTCCATGTGCTCCTTACTGTGAAGGCCAGTTATGGGTGTGGGCGGTGGCCAGTGTTTTGTTACTGTACGTAAATTTGGGTCAGGGACACACTGGACACCTTTGCTGCCATTGTGCTCTTGCTGGGTGTCCAGTGTGCTCCTGTCCCTTTAAGGGGGCTTGGGCCGCCTCCAGGCTCACCTGCCTACACCTATCCATTCAATGCATGTGCTTCCACTGTGGAGACACTTATAAATTTAGTAGTGTTAGGACTGCAAGTATACAGGGTGCCTTGACGAGGCCTTGCAGCTTTCACATGCGTTTGCAAATTTGTGCTAACTAAACCCCTGCTTTTAACAGACGGTTAGACAGGCTAATTTGGTTGGTCAGCAGACTGGTTGGTGAGTTGAGCTATGGAATTGTCTTTGTCTTACATGTATATGCCCTCCATGTGCTCCTTACTGTGAAGGCCAGTTATGGGTGTGGGCGGTGGCCAGTGTTTTGTTACTGTACGTAAATTTGGGTCAGGGACACACTGGACACCTTTGCTGCCATTGTGCTCTTGCTGGGTGTCCAGTGTGCTCCTGTCCCTTTAAGGGGGCTTGGGCCGCCTCCAGGCTCACCTGCCTACACCTATCCATTCAATGCATGTGCTTCCACTGTGGAGACACTTATAAATTTAGTAGTGTTAGGACTGCAAGTATACAGGGTGCCTTGACGAGGCCTTGCAGCTTTCACATGCGTTTGCAAATGTGTGCTAACTAAACCCCTGCTTTTAACAGACGGTTAGACAGGCTAATTTGGTTGGTCAGCAGACTGGTTGGTGAGTTGAGCTATGGAATTGTCTTTGTCTTACATGTATATGCCCTCCATGTGCTCCTTACTGTGAAGGCCAGTTATGGGTGTGGGCGGTGGCCAGTGTTTTGTTACTAAAGTTTGCCACAAGCCACCTGGGAGACACACCAAACATGTGGAAGAAGGTGCTCTGGTCCGATGAAACCAAAATCAAACTTTTTGGCCACAATGCAAAACGATATGTTTGGCGTAAAAGCAACACAGCTCATCACACTCAACACACCATCCCCACTGTCAAACATGGTGGTGGCAGCATCATGGTTTGGGCCTGCTTTTCTTCAGCAGGGACAGGGAAGATGGTTAAAATTGAGGGGAAGATGGATGCAGCCAAATACAGGACCATTCTGGATGAAAACCTGTTGGAGTCTGCAAAAGACCTGAAACTGGGACGGAGATTTATCTTCCAACAAGACAATGATCCCAAACATACAGCAAAATCTACAAAGGAATGGTTCACAAATAAACGTATCCAGGTGTTAGAATGGCCAAGTCAAAGTCCAGACCTGAATCCAATCGAGAATCTGTGGAAAGAGCTGAAAACTGCTGTTCACAAACGCTCTCCATCCAACCTCACTGAGCTCGAGCTGTTTTGCAAGGAAGAATGGGCAAGAATTTCAGTCTCTCGATGTGCAAAACTGATAGAGACATACCCCAAGCGACTTGCAGCTGTAATCGCAGCAAAAGGTGGCTCTACAAAGTATTAACGCAAGGGGGCCGAATAATTTTGCACGCCCCACTTTTCATTTTTTTATTAGTTAAAAAAGTTTCAAAAATCCAAAAGATTTCGTTCCACTTCACAATTGTGTCCCACTTGTTGGTGATTCTTCACAAAAAATAAAAATTTTATATCTTTGTTTGAAGCCTGAAATGTGGCAAAAGGTTGAAAAGTTCAAGGGGGTCGAATACTTTCGCAAGCCACTGTGTATATATATATATATATCCCAGCTTAGTGCAGCTACAGGCCATTAGTATGTCTGGAAGGCCAAGAAGGAGAGGCAGACAGTCACAAGCCAATAAGAGAGGGCAAGCAGGCTCTGTGTCTAGTGCTGGTCATGGAGACGGTGCATCCTCATCAGCACGTGGCCATGGGACACGCTTGGCCTTTTTTTCGGCAGCTGGCCGTGTTGAGCCGAAACATGCGGAAGACTTGGTTGAGTGGATGACCAAGCCGTCCTCATCCTCCTCATCCTCTCTCACCCATGCCCAGGGTGCTTTGTCTGGCAAAGCAGCGGCCTCTTCCCTCGGCTCAATGTCATCAGTGACTCCTTCCCTAGCTCCACCATGTCCTCCTGAGGAGTCCCTCGAACTGTTTGACCACAGTGTTGGGTACATGCTCCAGGAGGATGCCCAGCGTTTGGAAGGCTCTGATGATGATACTGAGCTCGATGAAGGCAGTAACATGAGCATGGACAGAGGGGGTGCCCAAGAAGGACAGCAATCTGGCAGTCATGCTCCCCCTGCTGCAGCATACTGCCAGGTTTGCTCCAGTGATGAGGAGGGAGGGGATGATGAGGTCACTGACTCAACGTGGGTGCCTGATAGGAGAGAGGAGGAGGAGGAGGAGGAGGAGGAGGCGGCGGCACATCACCAACGAGGCAGGATGCCCTCCAGGGGCCAGCCTAAGGGCAGCACATTGACTGCATCACACCCCAAAGCTCCACATGTGCAGGGCGCTGCAGTCTCTGCGCGTTATTCAAAAAGTTCTTTGGTGTGGGCCTTTTTTGAGACGAGTGCATCAGATCGCACCGCTGCTATTTGCAACATATGTCTCAAGCGTATCTCACGTGGCCAAAACATCTCCCGCTTGGGTACCACAGGCTTGACCAGACATATGTTGACCTGCCATGCAGTTCGTTGGCAAGCGTATCTAAAAGACCCACACCAAAGAACAAAGAGGACCTCTCCTTGCTCCTCATCAGCTGAGATTTCCAACCCCACTAGACCTCCAGTCCTCTCTGAGACCTGCACTGAGAGGAATGAAGGTGTAGAATTAGGTGTGTCACAGCCAAGTACTTGTGGGCAATCTGCTTTTGGTACACCGACGTCAGATTGTACCAGGCAAATTTCCCTGCCCCAGCTGCTGCACCGCCGGAAGAAGTTTGCTCCCAGCCATCCACATGCCCAGCGGTTGAATGCTAGCTTGGCAAAATTGCTAGCACTTCAACTGCTGCCTTTTCAGTTGGTAGACTCTGCCCCCTTCCGTGAGTTTGTGGAATGTGCGGTTCCTCAGTGGCAGGTACCCAAACGCCACTTTTTCTCACGGAAGGCGATTCCGGCTCTCTACCGGCATGTGGAAGGCAATGTGCATGCCTCGCTGGACAGGACGGTCAGTGGTAAGGTGCATATTACCGCTGATTCATGGTCCAGCAGGCATGGACAGGGACGTTATCTAAGTTTCACGGCGCATTAGGTGACTCTGCTGGCAGCTGGGAAGGATGCAGGACAAGGTGCAGTAGTGTTGGAGGTTGTTCCGCCACCACGCCTCCAAAATGCTAATGATTGTGACACACCTCTCTCCTCCACCCCTCCTCTTCTTCTTCCTCCATGGCCTCTTCCTCGGAACCAGCGGTACTCCGTAGTCGTTCAAGGGGCTACGCAAGTACGCAGGCCAAAAGATGCCATGCGGTGCTTGAGCTGGTGTGCTTGGGGGAGAGGAGCCACACTGGGGCAGAGGTTCTGTCAGCTCTGCAGGGGCAGGTTCAGAGGTGGTTGACGCCACGCCAACTTAAGGCAGGAATGGTGGTTTGCGACAATGGCACCAACCTCCTCTCTGCCCTCCGACAGGGACAAATGACCCATGTGCCCTGTTTGGCTCACGTCCTTAACTTGGTGGTGCAGCGGTTCTTGGGCAGGTACCCGGGCTTACAGGATATCCTGAGGCAGGCCAGGAAAGTCTGTGTGCATTTCCGCCGGTCATATAATGCCAGTGCTCGGCTGACGGACCTCCAAAAGGAGTTTAACCTGCCCAAGAACCGCCTAATCTGTGACATGCCCACCAGGTGGAACTCAACATTGGCCATGCTGCAGCGGCTGCACACGCAGCAGAGGGACATCAATGAGTACCTGTGCGACTATGGCATCAGGACAGGGTCAGGGGAGCTTGGTTTTTTTTCCCCACGCCAGTGGGCCATGATCAGGGATGCATGCACTGTCCTGTCACCATTCGAGGAGGCCACGAGGATGGTGAGCAGTGACAGTGCATGCATCAGTGACACTGTCCCCCTTGTCCACCTGTTGGAGCACACACTGCGTGGAATAATGGACAGGGCACTTGAGGCAGAACAGAGGCAGGAAGAGGAGGACTTCCTTAGCTCTCAAGGCTCCCTTTATCCAGACAGTGTTCCTGCGTGCCCGCCGATCACACAGGAAGAGGACGAGGAGGAGGAGGAGGAGGAGGAAGATTGTGTCAGTATGGAGGTGGAGCCTGGCACTCAGCATCAGCAGCAGTCTTTAAGGGATCAGTCCCAAGAAACACATGGACTTGTACGTGGCTGGGAGGAGGTGGCTCCGGACGTTGTCGTCCTTAGTGACCCAGAGGACTCCGGATCGAATGCCTCAGCAAACCTACGCTGCATGGCCTCCCTGATCCTGCAAAGCCTGCGTAAGGATCCTCGTATTCGTGGTATCAAGGAGAAGGACCAATACTGGCTGGCAACCCTCCTTGATCCACGTTACAAGGGTAAGGTTGCGGACCTTATCCTGCCATCGCAGAGGGAGCAGAGGATGAAACATCTTCGGGAGGCCTTGCAGAAAGGTCTGTGCAATGCGTTCCCAGAGACTGGGAGGTTACAAACTCCTGTTTCTGGACAACGTGTTGCTGAGGCTTCGGTCAGTCAAAGAAGGAGCGGTGGAGAAGGTGGCCGTCTGACCGATGCGTTCAGACAATTTTTTGGTCCGCAGCCCCAAGGTATGATCGGTTCCAGCAACCATCGCCAGCGTCTGTTTTACATGGTGCAGGAATACCTAGGGGCAAGATCAGACTTGGACACCTTTCCCACCGAAAATCCTCTGGGTTACTGGGTCTTGAGGATGGATCACTGGCCAGAGCTTGCACAGTATACAATTGAGCTACTGTCCTGCATCCAGCGTTCTTTCGGAACGCACATTCAGTGCTGCTGGAGGCGTGGTAACCGATCACAGGGTGCGTCTGTCCACCGACTCGGTCGATCGACTGACCTTCATAAAAATGAATCAGTCTTGGATCACCACCAGCTACCAAGCACCTGATGCTGATGTAACCAAATAATTTTTTTTGAAATCTCAGATCCCTTCAAAGACTGCCTATGCTGATGCTGAGTGACTATCCCTGAGTAATTATCCTCTTCCTCCTCAATCATCACGCTGATAGCTTGTAAGAACATTTTTGGTTCTGGGCGCCACCACCAGTGCCTAAGGCACAATTTTTCAGCCCCTGTTTAACAATTACAATTTTTGATGTAATACTTTGCAGCAGGGCTCGTTCCTGCATTCCAACTAGAGTGTCTGTGAGGGGTTGCAGTGTTGTGGCACCAGCACCAGTGCCTAAGGCCCAATTTTTCTGCCCCTGTCTAACAGGGGCGTGTAATTACAATTTTTGATGCAATACTTTGCAGCAGGGCTCGTTCCTGCGTTCCAACTAGAGTGTCTGTGAGGGGTTGCAGTGTTGTGGCACCAGCACCAGTGCCTAAGGCCCAGTTTTTCTGCCCCTGTCTAACAGGGGCGTGTAATTACAATTTTTGATGCAATACTTTGCAGCAGGGCTCGTTCCTGCGTTCCAACTAGAGTGTCTGTGAGGGGTTGCAGTGTTGTGGCACCAGCACCAGTGCCTAAGGCCTAATTTTTCAGCTCCTGTTCAACAGGGGCATGTAATTACAATTCTTGATCTAATATTTCACAGCAGGGCCCTGTGAGGGCTTACAGTGTTGTGGCCACAGCAACACCTAAGGCCCAAATTTCTGCTGAGTATATAGGGCAGGACCCTACTTTCAAACATCTAACTTACAAACGACTCCTACTTGCAAACGGAAGGAGACAACAGGAAGTGAGATGAAATCTACCCCTAGGAAGGGAAATTCTCTCCTGTAAGAGTTAATATGGGAAAAAAAATTCTCCTTTCCACTGATGCTTTCCAATCCTTGTTCCACAAAAAAACCCAAATTTTCAAAAAACATTTTTCATTGGGACAAAAAGTGAGGTGAAATCTTCTGAAGAGGAGGAAAGACAGCAAAACAAATGTCACAGGGGTGATAACCCTTCCCTATGTTTTCCAAAAAGCTTAAAAAAGATTTTTTGGCTGGAGCTAAACACGTTAAAAATGTACCCGTTCAAAATTACAAAGAGATTCTACTTAACAACAAACCTACAGTCCCTATCTTGTTTGCACCGCCTGTATACTGCTGTTCAGAGTATATAGGGCCTGGTGGCCCCACACCTTTCCTTATTTTAATTTGGGTGCGGGGTTCCCCTTAATATCCATACAAGACCCAAAGGGCCTGGTAATGGACTGGAGGGTACCCATGCCGTTTGTCTCACTGATTTTCATCCATATTGCCATGACCCGACATTACATTAAACCCGGAAGCAGTTTTAAATGAGATTTTTTCCTTTGAAAATGACATTTGGTGCAGGGACTGTTCTAAACACGGGAAACACGCGTCACTTTACAGGCATACTATAGACACCCCCCAGGTACGATATTTAAAGGAATATTTCACTTTTTTTTTTTTTACTTTAAGCATCATTAACCACTTCAATACCAGGCACTTAGACACCTTCCCGCCCAGCCCAATTTTCAGCTTTCAGCGCTGTCGCAATTTGAATGACAATTGCGCGGTCATGCTACACTGTACCCAAACAAATTTTTTATCATTTTGTTCCCACAAATAGAGCTTTCTTTTGGTGGTATTTGATCACCTCTGCGGTTTTTATTTTTTGCGCAACAAATAAAAAAAGACCGAAAATTTTGAAAAAAAACAAGTTTTTCTTTGTTTCTGTTAAAACTTTTTGTAAATAAGTACGTTTTTTTCTTCAATGACGGGCACTGATATGGCTGCACTGACGGGCACTGATATGGCGGCACTGATGGGCACCGATGAGGTGGCACCGATGAGGTGGCACTGATGAGGTGGCACTGACGGGCACTGATGATGGGCACTGATAGGCGGCACTGATGGGCACTGATAGGTGGCACTGATGGGCACTGATAGGTGGCACTGGTATGCGGCACTGATGGGCACTCATAGGTGGCACGGATGGGCACTAATAGGCGGCACTGATGGGCACTCATAGGTGGCATTGATGGCACTTGTAGGTGGCATTGATGGTTACTTATGGGTGGCACTGATAGTTGGCACAGATGGGCACGGATGGGCACTGATAGATGGGCACTGATGGGCATGGATGGGCACTGACAGGTGGCATGAATGGACACTGATGGGTGGCACTGGTGGCATTACTTGTTTGCAGTGATGCCCCTAAGGGTGGCATTGCTGGGCATCACTGCAACATAATTGTGCCAATCAGTGCCCATTTGTGGGCACTGATTGGCACAGATTTGGCATACTGGGCACATGTGGATGGCCATGGGGTACATACCTGGCCATCCACATGTTGCCCCTTCCCTGGTGGTCCTAGTGGTGATCCCTGGTGGTCCAGTGTGGTGATCTGCGGGGGGGCTGCGCTGATAAACAATCAGCGCAGACCCCCCCTGCCAGGAGAGCCGCCGATCGGCTCTCCTCTACTTGCGTCTGTCAGACGCGAGTGAGGAAGAGCCGATCAACGGCTCTTCCTATTGACAGCGTGATCAGCCGTGATTGGACACGGCTGATCACGTGGTAAAGAGCCTCCGCCGGAGGCTTTTTACCAAGATCAGTGTAGCGGTGTGTCAGACTGACACACCGCTCCACCGATCGCCGCGATGCGCGCCCCCGGGGGCGCGCTGCGGCATGTTATCCTGAAGGACGTCATATGACGCCCAGTCAGGATAACACAACCACTTCCCGGACGTCAATCCGCCATAGGGCGGGCGGGAAGTGGTTAAAATCACTGCTCCCGAAAAAACGGCCGTTTTTAAAAGTTTTTTTTTGCATTGATACATGTCCCCTGGGGTAGGACCCAGGTCCCCAAACCCTCTTTAGGACAATACCATGCAAATTAGCCTTTAAAATAAGCAATAAATTGATTTTGAACGTTCGAGTCCCATAGACGTCAATGGGGTTCTAACGTTTGTGCGAACTTTCGGTCCGTTCGCAGGTTCTGGTGCGAACCGAACCGGGGGGTGTTCGGCTCATCCCTACCTCTATGGTCTTGGAGGACCAGAGAGACTTCATGATGTCACTTCCAGTCTAGGGCGAAAGTAAAACCATTTTGAGCAAAATCTCAATTTCTTTTTATTTTTTTTTTATTTATTTTTTTTCAGCTTTTGCTTTTAAAGGTAGAGGAGAGATTTGGGGCCTTATTGACCTCAGATCTCTCCATAAAGAGGACCTGTCATCACATATTTCTATTACAAGGGATGTTTACATTCCTCGTAATAGGAATAAAAGTGATTGAAAAAAATTAAAGGGACAGTGCAAAAATAAAAAATAAAATAAATATTAAAAAATTTAAAGTGCTCCTATCCCTCTGTGCTCGCATATGTAGGTCTCGCACGCATTTGTAAATGGTGTTCGCATCACACATGTGAAGTATCGCTGCGAATGTTAGAGCGAGAGCAATAATTCTAGTGCTAGACCTCTGTAACTCTAAAGGTAACCTGTAAAAAAAAAAATTAAAGCATTGTAGTTTGTCGCCATTCCACGAGCGTATACAATTTTAAAGCATGATATGTTAGGTATCTATTTACTTGCCATAACATCATCTTTCATATTTAAAAAAAATAATTGGGGTATATATTATGTTTTGATTTTTTTAAATTGAAAAAAATGTTTAAAATACAGTAAATTGTATTTTTTTTTTTTTTAAATGCGTTGCACAAATACCGTGTGACATAAAATATTGCAATGATCGCCATTTTATTCTCTAGGGTCTCTGGTAAAAAAAATATGTTTAATGTTTGGGTTTCTAAGAGATTTTCTAGCAAAAAATACTGATTCAAACTTGTAAACAAAAAGTGGCAAAAAAACAAAAAAAAGTCTTCAACTTTTTTTTTTTTTTTTGCTTTGTGTTCCCACTCACTTCCTAATCTGCTGATGTAAATGTCCTTACCTGGTACAAAGAAAGCATGCCAGCTGTTCTAAACCTTTCTCATTATGCGTTAAATTAAAGGATTTTTTTTGGCTGAAGCTAAGGTTATAATTTTTAATTAATAAAGTTGTCTTCACTAATAATCAAAAAAAAAAAAAGGAATAAACTCATACTGAGCTAGAGTTATGGATGCTGCACCTCGGGTTCTGCTGAAAACAAAGCTCTGGCATCTTCCAACATAGTGGACTGGTGCCTACAACTGTGATATTCTATGTGACACCTGCACCCTTTCAAAACAAATAATAATGAATGATATATGATGTAATATATATTATAATATACAGTGCAGCAGCTAAACAACAAATAGTGTCAAAACAAATAATATACAAAACAAATAATATATACTCAAACAAACAGCCCTTGCACTTAATAAAAGTCCAATAAAGCAATAGTCCACTGAAATATAATACATTCTTGTGTGCTTTCATTCACCCTCATAATAAAAATCAACGCGCTACAGGAAGTGATGGAATCCAAAAACAATATTAAACATCCAAGCAGACAGAGTAAAGTTCAAAGCTGCTATAGATAAGGAACAAGCCTGTAGCCTCCTAATGGGCGGTTCCCCCCCCCCCCCCCCCCCTTGTTGGCACATTCTGGGTTTTTTCTCTGAATATTCAATGGGATGTTGGTTATTACACCATAATGGATTCTAAACAATAATGGATATTATTCTATTTAGATTGCTGGGTGCATAAATACATTGTATTACCAAAAGTATTGGGACGCCTGCCTTTACATGCACATGAACTTTAATGGCATCCCAGTCTTAGTCCGTAGGGTTCAATATTGATATTGAGTTGACCCACCCTTTGCAGCTATAAGAGCTTCAACTCTTCTGGGAAGGCTGTCCACAAGGTTTAGGAGTGTGTCTATGGGAATGTTTGACCATTCTTCCAGAAGCACATTTGTGAGGTCAGGCACTAATGTGGATGAGAAGGTCTGGCTCGGCTCGCAGACTCCGCTCTAATTCATCCCAAAGGTGTTCTATTGGGTTGAGGTCAAACTCTCTAATCAAAGTCTTTATGGACCTTGCTTTGTGCACTGGTCCAAATCATTTGGTGGAGGGGGAATAAGGTGTTGGCTTGTTATTCAGGGGTTGGGCTTGGCCCCTTAGTTCCAGTGAAGGGAACTCTTAAGGCATCAGCATACCAAGACATTTTGGACAATATCATGCTTCCAACTTTGTAGGAACAGTTTGGGGGTGACCCCTTCCTGTTCCAACATGACTGCACACCAGTGCACAAAGCAAGGTCCATAAAGACATGAATGAGCGAGTTTGGGGTGGAGGAACTTGACTGGCCTGCACCTGACCTCAACCCGATAGAACACCTTTGGGATGAATTAGAGTGGAGACTGTGAGCCAGGCCTTCCCATCTACATCAGTGCCTGATGTGGACACAAATGCGCTTCTGGAAGAATGGTCAAACATTTCCATAGATACACTTTTAAACCTTGTGGACAGCCTTCCCAAAAGAGTTGAAGCTGTTATAGCTGCAAAGGGTGGGCCAACTCAATATTGAACCCTACTAAGACTGGGACACCATTAAAGTTCATGTACGTGTAAAAGCAGGTGTCCCAACACTTTTGGTAATATAGTGTATATCAATGGCACTTGAAGAAGTGGACTAGGTCTAGGAAATGCATTGAGCCTTAGGATCATCACTCTTGAATATGATATAGTGTATTGTCAAAATGTTTTTATGGTTTTGTATTATGATGTTATAAAATTTTTTATATGTAATGATGATGCTCCTACACAATTTTATAAATATGAATTAATAAAACTATATTTTTAGATAAAATGTTGTGCCTCAAAAGTCCCATTTAACTATACATAGTTTTTGTATGATACACTGCTTATAGGGATGTGGCACCTCAGTCTCCCCTAATTCTCTGGCGGTGTTTATAGAAAGCTTTTACAAGCCATTTACAAAACTTACGGGAAGGTTTGCACTGCTTTCTTAGATAATTTAAAAGTGAAGTTCAGGTATAGATATTTTTGCATAGAACTTAGATTGGCTTACATTCTCTGGCACCCTACAAAATATCACGGTCTCAGCTATGCAGTTGGAAAATACGGACATCATGCTCCAGGCAACAGGAATTTCATATCCAGTTAGGACACAATTAATTCTCTTTCGTTCTATAGATAACCACACTAGCAAACTATGAGCATACCAAGCCACCCCCTGGGGGGTAATCAACTTAGCTCACCATCCAGAAGTGCCATTCTTGGTCACCTAAACTCTAGGCCAGGGGTCTTCAAACTACGGCCCTCCAGTTGTTCATGAACTTCAATTCCCATCATGCCTAGTCATGTCTGTGAATGTCAAAATTTTACAATGCCTCATGGGAAGTGTAGTTCTGCAACAGCTGGAGGGCCGTAGTTTGAGGATCCCTGCTCTAGGCCATGGTTGCTTAATATGCTGCCCTCCAGCTGTTGCAAAACTACCCATGAGTCCCATGAGGCATTGCAAGGCTGACAGGTACAAGCGTGACTCCCAGAAGCAGGGGGGCATGATGGGACTTGTAGTTTTGCAACGGCTGGAGGGCCACAGGTTGAGCACCCATGCTCTAGGCTATCCACTCACAACCAGGGTTCCATGAAACCCTGGGGTTCTTCCAGAGATTGCTAGGGGTCTTTCTTGAGCTGTGGCTAACTCTCTTCCCATTGGACAGTGTTTGCATTGTTACATAGTAAGGGAGGTTGAAAAAAGACGCAAGTCCATCAAGTCCAACCCATGTGTGTGATTATATGTCAGTATTACATTGTATATCCCTGTATGTTGCGGTCATTCAGGTGCTTATCTAATAGTTTTTTGAAACTATCAATGCCCTCTGCTGAGACCACCGCCTGTGGAAGGGAATTCCACATCCTTGCCACTCTTACAGTAAAGAACCCTCTACGTAGTAGAGGTTAAACCACATTTCTTCTCATTTTAATGAGTGGGCACGTGTCTTGTTAAACTCCCTTCTGTGAAAAAGTTGTATCCCTATTGAGGGGTCACCAGTACAGTATTTCTAAAATGAAATCATATCCTCTCTCAAGCTTAACATGCGGCCCTCCAGCTGTTGTGAAACTACAAGTCCCATGAGGCATTGCAAGGCTGACAGGTACAAGCGTGACTCCCAGAAGCAAGGGCATGATGGGTAGTTTTGCAACAGCTGGAGGGCTACAGGTTGAGCACCCATGCTCTAGGCCAGTGATGGCGAACTTGGCACCCCAGACGTTTTGGAACTACAATTCCCATGATGCTTATCTACACTGCAGTGTAGTTGAGCATCATGGGAAATGTAGTTCCAAAACATCTGGGGTGCCAAGGTTCGCCATCACTGCTGTAGGCTATCCACTCACAACCAGGGTTCTGTGAAACCCTGGGGTTCTTCTAGAGATTGCTTGGGGTCTTTCTTGAGCTGTGGCTAACTGTCCTCCCATTGGACAGTAGGGTTTGAAACAGGAAAATCTGGATGCCGCACACCGGATAAAGTTGAAAACATCTTCTTTATTGTAAAACTTGGATAATAAAAAACAGGACAATCAGGCGGGTGGTACAGACACAGCTGACGCGTTTCGCGCTCTAGTTCGAGCGCTTACTCATAGCTCCCATTGGACAGTGTTTGCATTGTTGAACAGCCAATACCACTTGCCACTGTTGACAGTGCCAACAACCAATGGATACCAACGATCTGTCTTTAAGTTCCATTTGACTATATATAGTTTTTGTATACCTTCCTATATGCTCTGTTTTTATTAAAAATAAATAAAGTCTGTCCAATGTGTACAAGGTCTTATATCACTGTACATGTGTCCTTGTCAGCAGATTGCGTTTGCAGTCATAACAAATACAACATTTTAGGATTTTTTTTTTATTTGCACTGAAATATCACATACAGAAAAAACGTAGATGCAGGTAAATAGCTCTTCACAGTCTTTTTTTTTTTACAGCATAATAGGAACCAAGAGAGACAGTTCATGGCTTTATTTAAAAAGCAAAACTTTTAGAAAAATCTTGATAAAGAATAATGCATTCATGAAAAGAACGGAACTGAGCTCCCAATTAATTTCCAGAGACATCGGACCTCCCATTGTTTGTAGATTTCAAAGGCGCCCTTCCAGCTGAAAGATCAGGATTAATTTGCTTGCACAAACCCTTCCAGATGGCCTGAACTCAAAGCACTTGAGAGATGCTGGTGAATATGTATTCACCTCTTTCATGTGTGTGCTGCTTTTTGGGTAGCAGAACTCTCCAAAAATATTTTTTCTTTCATACTCTTCCAAATTAAAAACAGCCGGCTATATCATCAGACATTTAATTAAAGCTCTGAGTATACAATCTGATCTTCCATAGCATGTGTTTTGTACGCAAGCAGGAGGGTCACCAAGACACAGTCAGCAAAATGCAAAGTTGAGGTTAAAGATCTGCTATTTATGTGGATGGAAGGAGGAAAGTCTAAAGTTCTTGCCAAACTCTTATTTTGTATAAAGAATAATTCAGGCTTAGACATGGTTAAATTTAAAGCCGAACTCCAGGCAATCAGCTAAATACACAGCAAAATGGTATATATAATAAAGTTACCATTCGACTTTGTTCCCCAGACACAGTCCCCATTTTGAGGGGTCTGTCCCCAGGAAATGAGCATCCCCGGCATGTCCCCAGGTGTGTGTGTAAACTTGGCACAGATGCCTTGGCTGGGCAAAAATGGTGCTGCTGGACTCTGTAGCCAACTAAGCATGCACAACAATATTTGCCCTGTAGGCTGGTTTTCTTTTTCTGGCTTTTAGCTAAGGAATCAAGAATGTCTATTTTGGGGTTGTCCAGGCACAGGGCTGGTGCTACCACTAGGCAAACTAGGCAGCCGCCTAGGGTGCACTGCTGCCTAGGGCACCCGGCCACTGGTGTTCCTACTCTCTTCTCTCTGCAGCAAGCAACTAAGTCTCAGAATCAGCAGGCAGCCGCCACTCTGTTTGCACATAGTGTCAGAGGCGCAGCGGCGGCAGAGGAATGTGTCTGTGTTCCGTCTCCCGAATGAATGAAAGCAAGCAAACATTCATTGATGGGCACTGGTAGGCTGCATTGATGGGCACTGGTAGGCTGCATTGATGGGCACTGGTAGGCTGCATTGATGGGCGCTGCTGAGGCTGCATTGATGGGCGCTGGTGAGGTTGCATTGATGGGCACTGGTAGGCTGCATTGATGGGCGCTGGTGAGGCTGCATTGATTGGCGCTGGTGAGTCTGCATTGATGGGCGCTGGTGAGGCTGCATTGATGGGCACTGGTGAGGCTGCATTGATGGGCGCTGGTGAGTCTGCATTGATGGGCGCTGGTGAGGCTGCATTGATGGGCGCTGGTGAGTCTGCATTGATGGGCACTGGTAGGCTGCATTGATGGGCGCTGGTCGGCTGCATTTATGGGTGCTGGTGAGGCTGCACTGATGGGCGCTGATGAGGCTGCATTGATGGGCGCTGGTGAGTCTGCATTGATGGGCGCTGGTGAGGCTGCATTGATGGGCGCTGGTGAGGCTGCATTAATGGGTGCTGGTGAGGCTGCATTTATGGGCACTGGTGAGGCTGCATTGATGGGCGCTTGTAGACTGCATTGTTGGTCGCTGGTGAGGCTGCATTTGATGGGCGCTGGTGGGCTGCATTTGATGGGCGCTTCATTAAAAAGGTGGGGTATACATGGGCAGGGCAAAGGGGATGGAGTCAGGGGTGGAGCCAGGGGGGCGGTAAAATGAGGTTTCACCTAGGGTGTCAAAAATCCTTGCACCAGCCCTGCCCAGGCACCTCTGCAGTGTAATTTTTACAATGCTCTGCCATGTGGCTGGAAATGGGCCTCATGCTCTGCTTTTCTGCATGGATTTTCCTTCCACGCACAGCCTTTTCACTGGCCATGGAGAGCTGTCAGATCGTTTGTGACATGTTGTTCCATTCCTGTATATCCGTGAGTGCATTTTTTACCATTATCTTATTATATTGTTTATAATTGTAATGCATGAAGGGAATACATTAGCGGGCTTACACAGGGGGGGATTACACAGGGGGGTTACATTAGGGAGATTACACAGGGAGTGATTATACAGGGGGGTTACATTAGGGGGATTACACTAGGAGGGGATTACACAGGGGGGTTACATTAGGGAGATTACACAGGGAGTGATTATACAGGGGGGTTACATTAGGGGGATTACACTAGGAGGGGATTACACAGGGGGGTTACATTAGGAGATTACACAGGGAGTGATTATACAGGGGGGTTACATTAGGGGGATTACACTAGGAGGGGATTACACTGTTACGCTGGGAGAATTACACTGGGGGGGATTTAGACTTGGGGATTACATTGGGCTGCTCAGTCTAAAATGCCTGGGTCTATTTTTTGTCCCAGTCCAGGCCTGGGTGACACCATTAAGAAGGAAGTGATATCCGACCGTGATGGTGTCACTCCCATCCGTGACAGTGCATGGATTGGGGCACTGGCATAAAACACGACATTAACAGGGGCTGGTTTGGGGTGCGCACTGTGATCGCTGCCATCCCAAAACTAGCCCAGCACCCTGCAGAGCACTGTGGCAGGCTGGGCAGAAGAGAGCCCGATGCACCAGTCTGCCCAGTGTCTACTGCTCTGTCCTGCTCCTGCTGTCACTCCGCAACGGCAGGACAGAGCACTGTGGCAGGGTAGGGGGGAAGGCTGTACTGGTGCGTTAGCCTGATCAGTGCCCCGGATTGCTCGGTGACTGGGGTGGGGGGGGGGGGGGGGGTGACACCATATTTTACCGCACCAGGTGACACCAACCCTAGTGACGCCACTGCACTATGTCACGTTACGTCGAGGCGCCCTGTCTACACAAATGTATTTCTCAATGGACTCCATCACTAATTACAATAAACATGGCCAAAGGTTTCTTAGATGATTGTATTTTTGTTTTTTTTCCTCAAGTAATGTTTGTTTTTTTAAATTATTAGGTTTCTTGTTAGTTTTTTTTTTTTTTTGTGGTCTCATATGACTCTATGGTGATTTTTTAGTATAAGGACACAGTTTGTAGATAGAGGTAAATAGGGTGTATTAGAGTTCATAATATATGTGCTATAGTATTTTAGTTAGTAGTGGGATCCATTCTATGGCTGCAAATCTCTACGTTTATCCCCCCGCTGGTTGAACCCCCCTTTTTGACATGTGAGAGATATGAGAGAAATATTTCCTATATAAAATTCCCTTTTATGGGGGGGGGGGCATTTTTGACTTGAGTTTGTTATTAAATTTTGTGTTTGTTATTTCTTATGCACTTTATATTGTATTTATATACTATTTTTGAAGAATCACATTGTTATTTCATATACAATGGGCATAGATCCTGAAAAAACAAGTTCTTCACAAAATGCGTCAATCTCAGGCACCAGTTACCACACATTGATCATATACCGAGGTTTATTGTTTTTATAAAGTTTTGTCATATTTTTCATTTTAATTTGGAGAGAATAAAATTTTTTTATTTTTCTTCCAATTGTGTGATTTCTCAGTGGCACATATAAAGTCCTATTTACCTGCTTCTGCCCTTTATGGGCAGTAAAAGGTTACTCCATTTTCATTCTGTGCATTACTTACGCCTGACCCCTGCACTGCCTGGATCACTTACCCATGACCCCTGCACTGTGTGCATAACTTATGACCCCTGCACTGTGTGCATTACCTACCCATGACCTCTGCACTGTGTGCATTACAAACCCGTGATCCCTGCACTGTCTGCATTACCTACCCATGACACCTGCACTGTGTGCATTACCTACCCATGACACCTGCATTGTGTGCATTACCTACCCATGACACCTGCACTGTGTGCATTACCTACCCATGACACCTGCACTGTGTGCATTACCTACCCATGACACCTGCACTGTGTGCATTACCTACCCATGACACCTGCACTGTGTGCATTACCTACCCATGACCCCTGCACTCTGTGCATTACCTACCCATGACCCCTGCACTGTGTGCATTACTTACCCATGACCCCTGCACTGTGTGCATTACCTACCCATGATCCCTGCATTGTGTGCATTACCTACTCATGACCCCTGCACTGTGTGCATTACTTTTTAATAAAAATAGCAAACATGTTATACTTATCTGCTCTGTTGCAGTGCACCTGGCTCCTCCCTCCTGTTGAGTGCCCCCACAGCAAGCAGCTTGCTATGGGGGCACCCGAGCCAAGTCACAGATCCCTGTGTCCATTCAGACACGGAGCTGCAGCCCGGCCCTGCCCCCTCTCTCTCCTGATTGGATGACTGACTTTTATTGACAGCAGTGGGAGCCAATGGCAATCTCAGCCAATCAGGAGGGAGAGTCTCGGATGGCCAGAGACACTTGTGGACATCGCTGGACAGAGAGGGGGCTCAGGTGAGTATTAGGGGGTGCTGGGGAGGCTGCTGCACACAGAAGTTTTTTTTATCTTAATGCATAGAATGCATTAAGATAAAAAAAACCTTCTGGCTTTACAACTCCTTTAATACATTCTCTGCATTAAGGTAAAAAAAAACTTTCATGGTCAGCTCCCCCCAACCCTAGCCACCCCTAAATACTTATCTGAGTGAGTCCGATCTTGCTCCTATGATGTGCCTAAGAGCAGCGGCGATGGTCTCTCTCTCTCTCTCTCCTCACGAGACAAGGTGGCAGCAGCAGGAACCATTGGCTCCCACTGCTGTTAATTAAATCCTGTGAGCTGGGGGTGGGGGCAAGCCACACTGTGTGTATCTATAGATGCACACAGCCCAGCAGGGGATCAAGCCCTCATGTCTGCTACCCTAGCAAGCTGGCTTCCTATGGAGTTACCCAAAAAAAGGGGAGCCTGAGAGCGTGGGGGACCCTAGAAGAGGAGGATTGGGGCAGTTCTCTGCAAAACAAATGCATACAACAGGTAAGTATAACATGTTTCTTATATAAAGAAAAAAATCCAAGCCAATGGAGCCTATTTCTCGCCTACACAAAAACAACAAAATACTACTGAGAAAGAAAGGACTTTACCAGATGGGTTAATGACAAATTTATAGCGTAAAATCCACAGAATTAAACCACCTCATCAGCTGTTTGTGATATTTTGACGACTGCCAAACACATTGGAATATAATACAAATCCACATTACGGAACAAGTCTTAATACTCAGGCAATGCTCCTAATTGCAGAACAAAATAGATTTTTAATAAGGGCCCATGGGAGTCTGAACAACTGAAAAACTATCCTATTTTTAAAAGGAAACCTGGTTACACTGAAACGAAATTGGTTCATAGGTGCTTTGTAATATCTCATGTCTTGTTATTGGAAACAATTAGAAATCTTTTCATTTGCATACATTTCTTGAGCATGCGGTAAAACGTGACATACCGTAACAATGCACCGGGAGTGTGAATAACATTAGATGCTGCAACAAATGCAAATACCCAATGTTAAAGCTGAACACTCGGCAGATATGAAAACCCCACAAAGATCTACACAAGTCAATGTAGTTCTGTATTCTTTAATCCATCATTAATATAGTTACATTATTTATTTATTTATTTATTTATTACATTATATTTCATTATAAAGTGGAACCTCGGTTTGCGAGTAACGCGGTTAACGAGCTCTGCATTTCTAAAATTCCTAACTCGGTTTGCGAGTGTTGTCTCGCGAAACGAGCAGGATTCAGGCCAAAAGCGGTGTGCAGTACCGCTTTTGGCCTGAGGTGGGGGGGCGCCGGAGCCGAGCAGAGCCGAAAATCGCCGATCGGCACCGTTCGGAAATGCACGGAAAGGCCCGAGGACAGTTTGGCTGACCTCGGCAAACCTCGGAAAGGCTCGTGAACGGAGTCTTTCCGAGGTTTGCCGAGGTCCGCCGAAGTGTCCCTCTGGCCTTTTTTGGCTGTTTCCGAGGCTCTCCGGAGCCCCCGCCTCTGGCCGCATGCGGTACTGCATCCCACTGAAGTCAATGCGGAACTAATTATTTTCGTTTCCATTGACTTCAATGGGAAAACTCGCTTTGATATGCGAGTACATTGGATTACGAGCACACTCCTGGAACGGATTATGCTTGTAATCCGAGGTTCCACTGTAGTTTAATGCACAAGTTAAGTGCGAATATTTAACTTGATATCAGTCTCTTGCAGTTCTTGTTAAAGCGGAGTTCCAACATTTTTTTAAATGCATTTCTTAGGATCATTACATTGACTAATGCCACTCACTTATTTTGTTAATTTCGCCACTAGATTGAAGATTATAGATTACTAAATACCTTACGATATATTCTGCTGTCTCGGCAGTTCCCATATTGCTTGTGGGCATGTGAAGCCCACAAGCAGAATCTCCTGGGATACGGTGCAGCTGATGCACCGCCCATTCTCGCGCATGCGCCATATGTACGGCGCAGCGCCGTACACTTCTGACGTTGCCATCACAACGGGCATCGTCGTCCAAAGTGCCCGCCACCATTGTGATGGCAACAAAGCCCTCGGCGCTGCCCAGTGACTCCTGGGAAATGATGACAGATATCTCCCAGGAGCACTAGCGAGCACGGGCACCGAGGGAAATGACGTCAGGCGCCTTGGAGAGGAAGAGGCAGATTACGAGGGACCCCCTAGCAACAGACCTGAAAAGGTGAGTATCAAAAAAAAAAAAATGTTTCCAAAGGTTGTTTAGATTTAAGATTTAGTTTTAATGCTCCTGAATAATGTAAAAAAAAATTATGACTGGTACTCTGCTTTAAGCAGAGCTCAGGCTTGGAGATTAAGAACTATCACAAGTAGCCAGTTTATGTACTGACAAGCAGCATACTGAATCTGATAGGAGAAGACAGCAGAGTGATAGAGAGTTGACATCATCATTGTGCTGCTTCTCCCTCACGATCCAGTGTTGAGGATTATTTCAAGCTTCTCTTTATAAGCAAATGATTATGTGCGCTAATAAGCACAATCATAGCTCTCTTATATCTCCAAGTAACACAAACAGATGCTGGTATCATGTCGAGCTTAGCAAAACCCTGTATAGCGTGATCTGCTGCTTTTATGTATACTGTAAACATGAATAACAAAAGAAGGTGGTGGCTTCAGAATAAGCCAATCAGACACTTGTATTCTTTCAAAAGAACCAATCACACACATGTATATATTCAAATAGAATTCCAGTAGTGACGTGTGTAGATGGTCGTGTGCAGAGCCATGCGGCTAGCTTCCCTGTGAGACACAAAAGGGGTTATCTATGACAGGCAAGATCCAAGGGGGACATGCAAGAAAAATAAAAAACAGCATTTTAGATTACACATGATTGGATGATAAAATCAGCAGAGCTTCCCCTCATTTCAGATCTACCCCTCAGATTTACAGCGACTGAACTTCCAAGTGCACTTTCAGTGCAATTTCAATAATTTCAACTGCACTTTGCCCTTGTAGTTTGCACTTGTAGTGCAAAGTGGATTTGCCTTTTGTAAATAACCCCCAACGTGTCTCACAATTTGAACACTACTTACAGGGCTCTGGAAACAATCGTGTGCACATTCCCACTGCTACCAATGACGCGAGCCGTACTCTATCATGGCTCAGTGGGCCATAATTGTTGTATGGTTATGCTGTGGTTCCCATGTACACAGATCTGTTAGCTAGGAGTGTTAATGGAATCGCCATGAGGTGGCCAGTCTCGTGGTGAGGCATAAACGAACATCCCTAAAAGAGCAAACATCTGCTGTGTCTACGGGAAGGTTTCCGCAGCCAATGGTCTTCCACCAACGTCTGTATGTGTGAATACGCTTGCATGAGCGTATTACAGCAAAACTGAAACTGGGGGACATCTGACAACATACATTATTCAAAATTTCCACAACATCAGTCACAATCTGGGGGCGGGCCTGTGACAACCTGGGTTCAGGGGAATTGGGTTGAATGACATTGGTCATCATTCAACCCAGAAGATTGACTACATCTACATCTCTGGGCTGAAGGTGAAGCAAAAGCTGTTTCTTTGTTTTTTTTTGTTTTTGTTACCAATTTATTATACTATATTATGAAAATAGACATCATTTACATTATCTTCTAAAAATTGAAGCGAAAGCTGTTTATTTGTTTTTGCTTTTTTGTTTTTGTTACCAATTTTTTATACTATAATATGAAAATAGACAGAATTTACAATTATCTTCTAAAAATTTACAATTATCTTCCAAAACTTGAAGCAAAAGCTATTTCTTTGTTTTTGCTTTTTTGTTTTTGTTACAAATTTATTATACTATAATATGAATATAAACAGAATTTACAATTATCTTCCAAAAATGTATAATTATCTTCCAAAAATTGAAGAAAAAGCTGTTTCTTTGCTTTTGCTTTTTTGTTTGTTACCAATTTATTATACTATAATATGAAAATAGATAGAATTTACAGGGTTATTGGGTATGTGGACGGGGGATTATAGCGGTGCCAAGGTCAAAAAAGTGTTTTCAAAGAAGAGTAATTGAGAGAAGGAATAAAAAGCAAAAAATACAAAATTTATTGATAATCTAACATAGACAAAATACACATTACATACAATTCATGTTAAACTAAAAGGAAGATTATGGATACATGTACTGTAAGTGACCCTAAGAATGGTAAGGTGGGCCAGGTGGAAATGGCTGTTGAAGGAGGAGGGCTCGATTTCCTACATGTTTCGCCAAGACATTGGCTTCCTCAGGGAACAGGAGCTCATAAGGTAGATATGTAAAAACAATTCTGTGTGGTAAACATGAAAAACATGGTGAGAGCAATAATTTAACCGGACACTACATAGTATAAACAATGGAGAAATAGAAACTGTGGCTGGACAATCATGCGGCCAAAGGCTCCACACTAAATAACGGTGATGCAAACATACCTGGGGCGTCAGTGCCCGAGAAGGGAGGGAGGAGAAGGGAAGGGGGAACACAGCCACCCAAGGGGATCCCCGCAGGGGAGCGGGCAGGCCGCGCCGTAAATTGTGCCTGCAGGGGGCGTACAGTAAACCTGGCAAAGGAATGTAAAGGTAACCATAAGTCATAATGCACTTGTAATAATAATCCAGAGATAAAAATTGCACATCCGTGCATTATATTTGAGAGAATACATAAAATGTATATATATATGTATATATATGAGTAAATGTATCTATATCTCTAGAGAAGAAAGTGCAGACTTACATGTATGTTTAAAAACCGTGGAAAGAAAATGTGGTCACGAGGTGCCTGTAGTAGATGTATGCACACAGCAGGGGCAAAACGTCAAGATTGGACCAAATCAATAGTCCAATTGGACCAGGCCTAATTAAAGGAATAGATACTGGTCCAATTGGACTATTGATTTGGTCCAATCTTGACGTTTTGCCCCTGCTGTGTGCATACATCTACTACAGGCACCTCGTGACCACATTTTCTTTCCACGGTTTTTAAACATACATGTAAGTCTGCACTTTCTTCTCTAGAGATATAGATACATTTACTCATATACATACATATATATACATTTTATGTATTCTCTCGAATATAATGCACGGATGTGCAATTTTTATCTCTGGATTATTATTACAAGTGCATTATGACTTATGGTTACCTTTACATTCCTTTGCCAGGTTTACTGTACGCCCCCTGCAGGCACAATTTACGGCGCGGCCTGCCCGCTCCCCTGCGGGGATCCCCTTGGGTGGCTGTGTTCCCCCTTCCCTTCTCCTCCCTCCCTTCTCGGGCACTGACGCCCCAGGTATGTTTGCATCACCGTTATTTAGTGTGGAGCCTTTGGCCGCATGATTGTCCAGCCACAGTTTCTATTTCTCCATTGTTTATACTATGTAGTGTCCGGTTAAATTATTGCTCTCACCATGTTTTTCATGTTTACCACACAGAATTGTTTTTACATATCTACCTTATGAGCTCCTGTTCCCTGAGGAAGCCAATGTCTTGGCGAAACATGTAGGAAATCGAGCCCTCCTCCTTCAACGGCCATTTCCACCTGGCCCACCTTACCATTCTTAGGGTCACTTACAGTACATGTATTCATAATCTTCCTTTTAGTTTAACATGAATTGTATGTAATGTGTATGTTGTCTATGTTAGATTATCAATACATTTTGTATTTTTTGCTTTTTATTCCTTCTCTCAATTACTCTTCTTTGAAAACACTTTTTTGACCTTGGCACCGCTATAATCCCCCGTCCACATACCCAATAACTATTTGATTACTTTGGGGATGAGGTGCTGTATCCTCTGGTACCATCTAGCCACCCTTATACCAACAGATAGAATTTACAATTATCTTCCAAAAATTTACAATTATCTTCCAAAAATTTAAGCAAAAACTGTTTCTTTGTTTTTGCTTTTTTTTGTTGTTACTGATTTATTATACTATAATATGAAAATAGACAGAATGTACAATTATCTTCCAAAAATTGAAGCAAAATCTGTTTCTTTGTTTTTGCTTTTTTGTTTTTGTTACCAATTTATTGGTAAGTCTTGTGACTTCACGACTCTGCCCACCGAACTCCGGCAAAGAGACCCAAACACTGATTCCAGAGTTTTGCAGGACTTCTGCTGCTGAAGGGGGTGACATTTGCAAGGTAGGGATACATGCAGGATACTATGCCATTAGTTTATATTGAAGAGGAGAAAGGGGGGGTTTGGGACTTTAAATGAGGCAATGAGTGGGTGGGTTCATCTGTCTCCATCCCTGTTGTGTTGAAACAAAAAGAGAGGGTTTGATGGGACTTTATATAAAGCACAGCTAATGCTGCGTACACACGAGCGGACTTTTCGACTCGACTAGTCCGACGGACTATCCGACGGACTTTTGCCGGACTTCCAACGGACTTTCCCAAGGAACGGACTTGCCTACACACGATCACACCAAAGTTCGTAGGATTCGTATGTGATGACGAGCAGTAGCAATATGTATCAATCTATATTGAAACAAAAAAATCGCAGAGCGAGCAGATGGTTGGCACAGAGGGGAAAAAAGGGGGGGGGGGGGGCAGAGGAGGAGATGAAATATTTTCCAAACACTCTTTCCTACAATAAGTTGGATATGTAAAAAGGTAGTATTGGATGACTGGGGTACCCAGGATAGCAAACATCTCCAGGGAGCTGAGGCCACAGATCCACAGCCTCACTGAGGCAAAAGGAGTGATGCAAAAGACATCAGTGATGATGTGGTCCCCAATTAGAAATGACTTCTTGATGCAGGCTGTATAACAGTGCCAATGGATTCCTGTGGATAGTAACATGGTATAAATATATATGTGTATGTAGAGCTGCACAAGGTGCATTAATGGACTAAAATCAAAGAGGGTATGTGATGGTATCAAAAAACCTGGTAGGGAGTAGAAGCACTAGAAGATAGAATCCACACAACCGAATCAAAAGAATACGAGCAAAAGTATTGCAAATTAAACCAAATAGTGAACCTTAAACCATCAAATTGTTACCTTAAACTGAAACAGGAGAGTGTAACACCCGGTGTGTTGGGGTATGAGGTGAAATTGGTGTGTGCTCCACCCAAGTGCAAGCCTATATAGCCACAGGTAGCCGCGGTGTGCCGTCAACGTCACGCTGCGTAAGCAGAAGGGGGTGGGGTCAATACCTGGACACAGGTGTCACTCGGCAATGGAACTTAAACCTTCCCCTCGTTTTGATCGCTGGTGAATAACATCAGGCGCGTGGGGCGTGGCGTCGATGTGCGTCGGGCACCCGCCCACCCCTCGCGTCCAAGGGGAGAAAGGAGGGAGGGGGGCCCCCCAGCGCACATCGCAGCTCCCGGACATGTAGAGACCAAGGCAGCTATTCTTGCTTATGTTATTTCATCATTCTATGTATAATTGTTTTGAATCCATTAACACGTGATTGCCTATTCAATACCCTTAGCTGTGCTTCATATAAAATCCCAACAAACCCTCTCTTTTTTTGTTTCAACATTAGTTTATACTGGGTGAGTGGTGGGTTTACATCCACTTTAACCACTGCTACACGCCAATATAGGTCGGCACATTGGCAGCGGTGGGCAAATGGGCATACCTGTACATCCCCTTTAAGTGGCACACGCCCGCCGCATACAGCGTGACCATGCCCGCGGGAACCGGTGTCCTGGCGATCGTGTCACAGAGCCGCAGAACGGGAAGATGCCTATGTAAACAAGACATTTACCCGTTCTGCCTAGTGACATGACAGAGATCACTGCTCCCTGACAGCAGTGATCGCTGTCATGTGAATGGAAGCCCACCCCCCCACAATTAGAAACACTCCCTAGGACACACTTAACCCCTTGATCGCCCCCTAGTGTTTAACCCCTTCCCTGCCAGTGTCATTTACACAGTAATCGGTGCATTTTTATAGCACTGATCGCTGTATAAATGACAATGGTCCCAAAATAGTGTCAAAAGTGTCCGATGTGTCCGATAATGTCGCAGTCATGATAAAAATCGCAGATCACCACCATTACTAATAAAAAAAAAAAACAATAATAAAAATGCCATAAATCTATTCCCTATTTTGTAAATGCTATAACATTTGCACAAACCAATCAATATACGCTTATTGCGATTTTTTTTTTACCAAAAATATGTAGAATACATATCAGCCTAAACTGAGGAAAAAATTTTTTTTATATATTTTTGGGGGATATTTATTATAGCAAAAAGTAAAAAATATTGCTTTTTTTTTCAAAATTGTTGCTCTTTTTTTGTTTATAGAGCAAAAAATAAAAACCACAGAGGTGATCAAATACCACCAAAAGAAAGCTCTATTTGTGGGAAAAAAAGGACGTCAATTTTGTTTGGGTGCAACGTCGCACGACCGCGCAATTGTCAGTTAAAGCGACGCAGTGCCGAATCGCAAAAAGTGCTCTGGTCAGGAAGGGGGTAAAATCTTCCAGGGGCTGAAGCGGTTAAGCTTTAATATTTTTTATATATTACATAAACCACAAGCACAGATCCTGTCTAAGAAAACTAAAGCATTTTTTCCCAGGGAGTCAGGTTGAGATGGAACAAATGGCCATGCTTTTCATACCCCTGCAGACTTGGATCTCTTACCTTCTAGGGCTATCTTGCCAAATAATTCAGGTGTTTTCTAATCCCCAATTCAGCTCCAGCTGCTCACCATGTCAGACGGTGTTTGCGTTGTATATTAAATTCTGATTCAATTTGTACAAAGCATTTTGCTGCATGATTCAGTTCCTATCTGGTGATTCTAAAATTATTTTTAAATAAAATGATGTTAAATAATAAGTATGAAGAATGGTTTGGATCATTTATTCATGCAAATGTTCATTGAAGGTGTTCATGGTTCCTTAAATTACCAGTGACTAATTAGACACATTTCGGAAAATGATCAAAATTCTGCGCTGAAATATATTGGCTGAAGCACTCACAGTGACAAGGTATACAAAACTAGTGAGGTATGACATTATTCCTTAATGGGCTTATTTAAAGTACACCTGTCATTATATTATACTGCTTAGCTGCAATTAGAAATGAAATGCAGTCATATTTCTGAATCTCTTCTTAAAGGGTAAGTCCTAAAACTGATATTTCAGTTAGAGGTAGATGTTGGAGAGTTGAACCCTCTGACAAGGCCCAGGCCTAGGGCAGCACTTTGCAGGGGGGCAGCACAGAAAGAGTCCCCCCCTGCGCTGTTAGTGTAGCGCCAGTCTTATGGGGCAGACTGGGCTGAGAGGCAAATAAGTCTAGTGACCACATAAAGCTATGCTGCCAGCATTCCGCAACTGTAGGGGGTATGGTTGCCACCTCATCCCTTTAAACTCGAACACATATTAATTACTCAGGTTCTGTAGCCGATTAGGTGGTAATTAAACTCACTTGGTGCCTTATCTGCATTTAATTACCCCAGAACCTGTGTAAAGGTGTTCGGGTTTAAAGGGATGAGGTGGCAACTCTAATAGGGGCTGGGCGCCACTTCTAATTTCGACTGTCCCATCATCCTGGACCACAAACCTTCCTCACTGTGCTATGTTTTCTGCTGCACCATTGGCGTGGTTATATCTTCTTTGTCCACTCCATAAAATTATCAGAAATTTGTGCTTAACCACTTGACATCCGCGCTATGGCCGAATGACGGCCACAGCACGGACCTGAATTTCCGGGAGGCCGTCATATGACGGCCTCCCCTGTGCACGCGCCCTACGAGCGCCCTGCAGGGCACGTGCCGAGCACGCTGTGATCACCGAGTCACTGAGACTCGGGTGATCACCGATCCGAGTAAGGGGCCGGTCTCAGCCCCCTACCATGTGATCAGCTGTCAGCCAATGACAGCTGATCACATGATGTAAACAAAAGATCCGTAATCTTTTTTTTTTTCTACTCACTACTGATAGCGTGAGTAGAAAAAAAAGCCAATCACTGGCTCAGCTGCAAGGGACATCGGTCCCGAAGTGGAAGAGGCACATCTGCCTCATCTGTGCTACCTGCCATTGCCACCTAACAGTGCCCACAGTGCCACCTATCAATGCCCACAGGTGCCACCTATCAATGCCCACAGGTGCCAGTTATCAATGCCCAACGAGTGCCAATCAGTGCCACCTAGCAGTGCTGCCTATCAGTGTAACTGATCAGTGCCCATTATTGCCACCTATCAGTGCCCATCACTGCCACCCATCAGTGCCCATCACTGCCACCTATCAGTGCCCATCAGTGCCACCTCATCAGCGTACATCAATGAAGGAGAAAAATTACCTGTTTTAAATTTTTTATAACAAAATATATAAAAAAAAAAAAAAATTTTAAATGCAGTCTTTTTACATTTTTTTAACAAAAAATAAAAACTGCAGAGGTGATCAAATACCACCAAAAGAAAGCTATATTTGTGGGGAAAAAATGATAAAAATTTAATTTGGGTACAGTGTAGCATGACCGCGCAATTGTCATTCAAAGTGCATCAGCGCTGAAAGCTGAAAATTGGTCTGGGCAGGAGGGGGGTTGGTTAAAGTAGAACTATAGGCAACACTTTTTTCTTCATTTTGGAAAGAGTAAGGGAGGGTTATAACCCCTGTCAGTTTATTTTTTACCATCCCTGTCCCATTGCAGAGATTTCCCTTCACTTCCTGCCCCATAGCCAAACAGGAAGTGAGAGAAATTCTATGCAAATTGAGCGAATCCATCGTCCCCCCCGTCCCCCCAGGCCCTCAGAACTAGTGCTCCCACTCGAAAAATAAACAGCAAGGGGTGTGGCCTTGACAGGAAGGGGTGGGTCATATTTAAATTAGGGGGTGCACAGGTTTAGTCAGGCCTAGGGCAGCACAAAACCTAAATACACTACTGTCTCGGGTACTCTGTTGTTGAGATCTCTGTGCTTACTGGGCCTGGTCATTCAACGGGTTCCCACTCTCCCTGCTGGATGTATTTATATTATTCAAAATATATCAGGGGAGCTGGAACATGCAAAGGTGGGCAGAGATTCAAAAATCTCCAAGGTGGGAATGAACACTGCTTTCCGACCGTATACTGTATATATATGGCGGCAAGGCAGCTCTCCTGCACAGGATCACGTACCTAGTACTGTACATGATCCTGCACTTTTGGGTCAGTGGCGCGCACGCACGTCACCGGTGGCCAGCTTCTGCTGTAATAGGACGTGACGTCTGTCGTGACCCGCCGATCTTTCGGGACACAAGCAGAATGGCGGTCTGCCTATGTAAACAAGGTAGATTACCGTTCTGTCAGTAGGGAAGGTATTGTATTGCAAAGCAGGAACACGGATCTCTGCCTTCCCATAGCGCAAGCACCACCCACACAGTAACCAAGCACAGGTTAGGCACACAGTTAACCCCTTGATTTCCCCTGATGTTAACCCCTTCCCAGCCAGTGTCATTAGTACAGGGACAGTGCATATTTTTAGCGCTGATCACTGTATTAGGGTCACTGGTTCCCAAAAAAGTGTCAAAAGCAGTGGTGGCCTTGTGCTCTTTTTTTTTGGGGGGGGGGGGGCGGAAAACAGCCACCCCCCCCTCTTCCGGTGGACATCAAAGCCCCACACTTACCCCATCTAGGAAGCGGGCGGGCAGCGTGTGAGGCAGCCCCCTCCTCCTCCTAGGCGTCCAATAGGATCACCTGACCTTTCAGCCAATCAGGAAACAGGTATCAGGCTCGCAGAGAGACGATTCAGTGTTAGAAAAACAAATATTCATTTGCTTTTCTAACACACCTAGGGGGGCCCCCGAGTGCAATGCTCTGCGCCATGAGTCCACCCTATTTTGAAGCCATTTAGAGCCTCTGGCTCTAATCAGGTGCTTCAAAAAAACACCCCTGCCGCTGTAATTCAGGCACCCGGCGTCCTGAAAGGGGACAGACGCATGAATAGGTGATAGCCGCGGCGGCCATGGATAGATTCATGTTATGCATGAATCTTTCTATTAATCATATATTCATCTATCTATTAATCATATAGGGGGTGGCGTAGATAGGATGGGAATGGATGGTTAAAAGTGTCACTTATGCCGCATACACACGAGCGGATTTCTCGTCGGTAAAAGATATGATGGCTTTTCCGACAGGATTCCGCTCAAGTTTGCCTTGCATACACACGGTCACGCAAAAGTTCACTGAAATTACGACCGTCAATAACGCGGTGACGTACAACACTACTACGAGCGCAAAAAAGAAAAACCACAGAGATGAGCAAATACCACCAAAAGAAAGCTCTATTTGTGGGAAAAAAGGACATACATTTTATTTGGGTACAGTATCACACGATTTTTTTTTTTGTACACAATTTTCAGTTAAAGTAACGCAGTGCCGTATCGCAAAAAATGGCCTGGTTATGAAGGGGGAGGGGGTAAACCTTCCAGAGCTGATTAGCGAGTGAGGATCCCAGGTGGGGTAAATATTGGACTCATGTGACTGTGCACCCTTTATAAATTAAACTAAAGATGCTAGCACAAAAGTGAAAAATCACTCAACATATGCGTATAGAAATATGAATACACCAAAAAAATCAACAAGCAAATTAAAATAGCGCCCAATATAAACCTGTGCATAATTATGATCCAAACTCACCATATAACAGTCCATCATATAAATGTCCATGAATAAGGTTGTGATATGATTCACCAATTGTGCTGATGCCCCTGATGATGTCAGATCGATGAAATGCATAGGGCGTGGCCTGGTAGTGCTTTGCTAGAGAGGATTTTTCCATGCAGCCAGAGGTATTTGTATATTACCAATATAAGAGCCTTCCACTGAAGCAGCATTGAAATGTTTTTAAAGTGATTTGGATGATTTTAATCAGTTACTATTTGAGTGCATTTTCTTCCTTTTTTTAATAATAAAAATACATCAGTGAGCACTATGTCAGCTTTTGTATCTTTTTGAGCACTGATCCATTATCACCTGAGCTGAGATGAGAACTCAGGCTTTTTTAAACCTTCAGAGAGTCCAACTGGATGGCGATTGATTTTGTTAAAGGCTCAAAAAGACCTTTCTAATGAGGGTCAATCCATAAGGTGAGCGTGGACCCAAAAGAGGATTGGTGGAGTTGTGTACTATCACACAATCAGTTCTCACTGAACTGAACTGTTTATGTGGAACTGATCGCGATTGGTGGATTGTATCACAACCTTATTCACGGACATTTGTAAGAACGACTGTTATATGGTGATTTTGGATCATAATTATTCACAGATTTATATGTAGCACTATTTTGGTTGTTTCTTTTTTGTTTGGTATATTAATCAGCACAGCATGTTTCTATACAAATATTGGACTATTGCATGAGAAATAAAAGAAGTTTGTGGGACCTAGGCTCTTGTTGATGATTCTGAGATCATTCGAAATGTATTCACAGCCGCATTTGACCTATAGTTGATTTCCTTCTGACTTACATTTAATCTACTTCAATGGGTATTACATTCTAATGGACTTGTATTGGAATGCAAATGCATCTGACGTTAACCATCAGTACAGGAGCTGGTGAACCTGGTGTGCTGAAATTGCTCCTCAATGCTTAGTAGAGTGTGAGTGAAAACTGTGCCTGCATCTCGGGATAGAAAGTTGAGAATAAGTGTCAGCTTTTGGAGCTGTACAGTTTCTATGATTGTAGACAGAAACAGACTTGGGATTTTTGCCAAGGAAATCTCACTGTTGGAGTATCCAGAAAATATAGGAAGCAAGAAGCCAAAAGTTGATTTAGTCAACCAAGTCCCATTTACAGTATCTCACAAAAGTGAGTACACCCCTCACATTTTTTTTTTAAATTATATCTTTTCATGTGACAACAATGATGAAATTACACTTTGCTACAATGTAAAGTAGTGAGTGTACAGCGTGTATAACAGTGTAAATTTGCTGTCCCCTCAAAATAACTCAACACACAGCCATTAATGTCTAAACCGCTGGCAACAAAAGTGAGTACATCCCTAAATAAAAATGTCCAAATTTGGCCCAAAATGTGAATATTTTGTGTGGCCACCATTATTTTCCAGCACTGCCTTAACCTTCTTGGGCATGGAGTTCACCAGAGCTTCACAGGTTGCCACTGGAGTCCTCGTCCACTCCTCCATGACGACATTACGGAGGCGGTGGATGTTAGAGACCTTGCGCTCCTCCACCTTCCCCACAGATGCTCAATAGGGTTTAGGTCTGGAGACATGCTTGGCCAGTCCATCACCTTTACCCTCAGCTTCTTTAGCAAGGCAGTGGTCGTCCTAGAGGTGTTTGGGGTCATTATGTTGGAATACTGCCCTGTGGCCCAGTTTCCGAAGGGAGGGGATCTTGCTGTGCTTCAGTATGTCACAGTACATGTTGGCATTCATGGTTCCCTCAATGAACTGTAGCTCCCCAGTGCTGGCAGCACTCATGCAGCCCCAGACCATGACACTCCCACCACCATGCTTCACTGTAGGCAAGACACACTTGTCTTTGTACACTTCACCTGGTTGCCGCCACACACGCTTGACACCATCTGAACCAAATAAGTTTATTTTGGTCTCATCAGACCAATTAAAACCTGCCCCCACTTCCCAATCTCCCCCTCCCTTTCTAACTCCTATACTAACTACCCTCTAGAAGGAAGATGCTTGTACTTACCTATTCTCAGGGTGCGTAGGTCAGGTGATCTTCCCAGCAGCAGGCTTCAGGGGAGAGGAAAGAGCGCCGATAACAACAGTTGAAATGCCTGGCTAGTGACATCACCCATAGCTTGGCGCCCAACAAGGAGGGAAGCTTGAAGGACATGGCTACCACCCCACGACTCCTGCCCTACTACATGTTGATGACAGGGTCTCTTTAAGAAGACCTGAAGGTATAGGCAGGCATGCTTGAACTTAATTTTCAACAGCAGTTAAAACAGCATAACATAATGACAGGTGTTATTTGAAGCAAATCTGCCAAGAATGAGGCAAGATCGTGGGACTTTCAAGCAGACAGAAGAAATTTAGTGACCTCTTTTACTTTTTAGATTCATGCTGTCATTATAGAGTAATTAGCAGTGGAAAAAGAGTGGTTTTGGCACTTCCAATTTAAATCTACGAACTTTACAGTAGAATACCGCATAGAGTCAGGATCTCTCGACACTGCTCAATGCCTGGACAGTGGAGATAATTATTAAAAATGGCCAGAGGCAGACTGAATTTATTATTAGATTTTAACATGAATCTAGACACAGACAGACAGGAAAAACATGATAAGTTATCTAATTACTTCTGCAAGTCCAGGCTCTCATTCCTTGGTCACACATTCCCTTTACCAAAGCAGTGCAAACAATAATGATTCAGAAAGAACATTTAACCCATGCCAGCCAATCAGGTGTCACTTTCATGAATCCAAATTAGTTAGAACAATGAATGATGAGCTGCGATTAGTTGGTTTGGAGTACGGCACTTTGCACATTTCTCTTTGCATTATTTGATAAGGCCGACTGTCCTAGTTGTACAGAATTATTGTTATATTATGTCAGATTAAAAAAAGAATCACCTAATTAACAAGCACACATTACTTAGTTATATCATTTGCAATTCAATGGTAAGATTTTTTCACATAGTTTTCACTATAAAGCAATTATTTATGATTAAAAGGTGACATTTTGCACATAGTATAAGAATTGCTTTAGAAAAAAAAAATGAATAATTATAACATTTATTAGGCCTTATGCACAGGGGCAGAAAAAAAACCTCAACTTTCGTTTTTTTTTTTAGTTTGATCTTTCTGAATGCACCTCTACTTCAGCCAACATCCACAACATCCATGCACATTGTGGCATTTTGATTCATATTTTTGAGCAGTGTTCAAGGACATAAAAAAAAAAAAAAAAAAGCCAAACCTGCATTCGGATATGAGCTTGTTGGTATAATTTGTACACATGTAGCGCTTCATGTAGGGGCTGCTGGATCTAATCAGTACAGGGCAGCCAGGCACATAGCTGTCACCCATCCACTCTTGCTCAATAAACAGTCTAGGGGTGTCTTTTCGTAAATGTATTGTTGGCATAGGAATGCGCACAGGGTGGGTGTGCCAAGTGCTCCTGGACACACCCTATTCATACTGTGTGGTGCAGTTTAAACCCCTGATATTTCACCAAAGCCCTCTAACAGGGCTCCTAAAAAACTTGCAAAAAAATAATAAAAAAAAAATAATAAAAATAAAATAATAAAAATAAAAACTACTGACACCATCCACTGCACTACTGACACCAATCTTTGTCCTACTAACACCATCCACTGCTCTACTGGCTCTATAGATACACATTCACACTCACCCATACCCTATAATACCAAAAGTATTGAGACGACTGCCTTTACATGCACATGAACTTTAATGACATCCCATTCTTCGTCTGTGGGGGTCAATATTGAGTTGGTTTTCTGAATATTCAATGGAATGTTGGTTATTACACCATAATGGATTCTAAACAATAATGGATATTATTCTATCTAGATTGTTGGGTGCATAAATACACTATATTACCAAAAGTATTGGGACGCCTGCCTTTACATGCACATGAACTTTAATGGCCTCCCAGTCTTAGTCCGTAGGGTTCATTATTGAGTTGGTCCACCCTTTGCAGCTATAACAGCTTCAACTTTTCTAAGAAGGCTGTCCACAAGGTTTAGAAGTGTGTCTATGGGAATGTTTGAGCATTCTTCCAGAAGTGCATTTGTGAGGTCAGGCACTGATGTGGAGGAGAAGGCCTGGCTCACAGTCTCCGCTCTAGTTCATCCCAAAGGTGTTCCATCGGGTTGAGGTCAGGACTCTGTGGAGGCCAGTCAAGTTCCTCCACCTTAAACTCGCTCATCTATGTCTTTATGGACCTTTCTTTGTGCACTGGTGTGCAGTCATGTTGGAACAGGAAGGGGCTATCCTAAAACTGTTCCCACAAAGTTGGGAGCATGAAATTGCCCAAAATGTCTTGGTATGCTGACACCTTTAGAGTTCCCTTCACTGAAACTAAGGGGCCAAGCTCAACCCCTGAAAAACAGCCCCACAATATAATCCCCCCTCCACCAAATGATTTGGACCAGTGCACAAAGCAAGACCTGACAGAACACCTTTGGGATGAATTAGAGTGAAGACTGCGAGCCAAGGCTTCTTATCCACATCAGTGGATAAGAAGGCGTCCAGGTGTCTTATACCGGCCCAGAAACAGAAAATGACTCCTGCGCACAAGTGGTCAACCAGACGGATGGTAAAGCGACACAGGCCTTGCTGCCCTCAAGGATGGGGAATCCTAGCAGACAAAGAAATAGAAAGAGAGAGGGGCGCACCGGCCATGTGCATTATCTTTTGTAAAATTTATTGAATAAAAATGATAAAAGAAATAACTCACAAGCAGTTGTAAAACCAGGTGCCGTAAACCTCGAGCAGCAACTAGCAGCACGCGGTCAGTGTTGCCAACCGCCCGTAGATTTACGGGCAGCCCGTAAAAACGACCCGTTTTTCGGGGCGCCCGTGAATGCCCGTTACGGGCACCGGTGCCCGTAAAAATGATGGCCGTGAGCCGGCCACGCAACTGCGCATGCGCCGTTCCGAAGCCGGCCGGGCTCGGGAAAGCTCGTACGCGCTCGGCCGGGCGGCGCATGCGCAGTAACGTAATACCGCCGCCCGGCGCCATTTTCGAAATGATCGAGCGCGGCCACGGCGGCAAGGCAAGCTGAGCTGAGCCAGGCGACTCTGTCCACTCCTGTCATGCAGTGCATGACTTGGCTGGCTGCACACACAGGAGGTACGGAGAGCGAAGCTGTGGGGGGGATGGGATTGGGATCTAAAGGAGGACATTACTGGGACGACTGGTGCCGGGAGAAGTAATATGATGGTGAATAGAGCACATCAGTCTCTGTCCCTGGGCCCTGGCTGCATGGCATATGCAGGGGACAGAGACTGATGTGCTCTATTCACCATCATATTACTTCTCCAGTCCACATCAGATTCATCAGTGTGCTGTGTCCTCCTCCTGTACCCCTTTCACCTCTCCACAGGTCAGGGCAGAGGTGAAAGGGGTACAGGAGGAGGACACAGCACACTGATGAATCTGATGTGGACTGGAGAAGTAATATGATGGTGGACAGGGGAGGAGGCTGCTGTGAGGAATGAGGATGTGTCCTGTCCGCAGTCTTTGTCCCCCTCCTGTGGTATGTCCGCAGTCTTTGTCCACCTCCTGTAGTATGTCCGCAGCCTCTGTCCCCCTCCTGTAGTATGTCCGCAGCCTCTGTCCCCCTCCTGTAGTATGTCCGCAGCCTCTGTCCCCCTCCTGTAGTATGTCCGCAGCCTCTGTCCCCCTCCTGTAGTATGTCCGCAGCCTCTGTCCCCCTCCTGTAGTATGTCCGCAGCCTCTGTCCCCCTCCTGTAGTATGTCCGCAGCCTCTGTCCCCCTCCTGTAGTATGTCCGCAGCCTCTGTCCCCCTCCTGTAGTATGTCCGCAGCCTCTGTCCCCCTCCTGTAGTATGTCCGCAGCCTCTGTCCCCCTCCTGTGGTATGTCCGCAGCCTCTGTCCCCCTCCTGTGGTATGTCCGCAGCCTCTGTCCCCCTCCTGTGGTATGTCCGCAGCCTCTGTCCCCCTCCTGTGGTATGTCCGCAGCCTCTGTCCCCCTCCTGTAGTATGTCCGCAGCCTCTGTCCCCCTCCTGTGGTATGTCCGCAGCCTCTGTCCCCCTCCTGTGGTATGCCCGCAGCCTCTGTCCACCTCTTGTAGTATGTCCGCAGCCTCTGTCCACCTCTTGTAGTATGTCCGCAGCCTCTGTCCACCTCTTGTAGTATGTCCGCAGCCTCTGTCCACCTCTTGTAGTATGTCCGCAGCCTCTGTCCACCTCTTGTAGTATGTCCGCAGCCTCTGTCCACCTCTTGTAGTATGTCCGCAGCCTCTGTCCACCTCTTGTAGTATGTCCGCAGCCTCTGTCCACCTCTTGTAGTATGTCCGCAGCCTCTGTCCACCTTCTGTAGTATGTCCGCAGCCTCTGTCCTTCTCCTGTAGTATGTCCGCAGTCTCTGACAATCTCTTGTCTCTTATCATGTCTGCAGTCTTTGAGGGGATCCTAGAAAGGATTCAAGAGTGGGAGCGCTGCCGGGATGGGGGTTCGGAAGAGACAGACACGTGTGGACTGTGGAGAGGAGGCTATAGAATAGCCACCAAGCTGGACCCATCTGACTGAGCCCTGCTGGGTGCACCTGAGAGGAGGTCAGTGACAGTGCCGCCAGGCCAGTCTGGGGGGGTCACTGATGTAAGGCGGAAGTAAATACAATAATGTAAGGGGGCACTGATATAAAGGTTCCCCCCCCCTATATTAGTAATCCCCCCTTACCTTAGTGTATTCACACTGCGGAAGGTGGTCTCTGGTCACCATCCTGCAGACTCTGATGTAAGGCTGATTGAGCCGAAACATGTTGGGTGGACTTCCTATGATCACCGCATCCGATACCATTTAAGCTGTTTATGATCGTATACCATGTGAGTGCCTTTTTTTAAATGTTTTAATAAATGCATGCCTTTTAAAACGATATCACGCCATGTGAGTCTTCTTTCTCTCATGGTTCCAAATATACATCCGGATGGTCTGCTGATACCTCTGGACGGTTGAAGTTGCCTACAGATCTTCCTTCCCTATTGAAGTTTTGGATACCTGATGTTTTTACCCTGCTAGCCCCGGTGGCTAAACAAGCTTTCTGTGACTTACAAGACGTATGTCTTTTTAAGTCCTCTATGTCCGGTAAGCCTCCTCAGATGTTATGGTGGTGGTTCTGACACATACACAGACGTCACATTGGATTTGGTGTTCCTTTGTTTTCATCCACCAGTAACACCCTGTTGCTGCTCTCATCAACTTACCCTCAGAGACTGTTGGTGGTGGCTTCTTTTTTGATTTCCATCATGGACACACCCTATTTACATGGACTTTATTTAAGTGATTCATATTGTGTTTTGTTTTCACTTGTTTCACAGGTGTATCCCATTATGGTTTAATATGATTTTGTATTTGTGCAATCATATTTCTTTTCAATTCACTTAATTAATTTTTTGTTTGTTTTCTGGCCATTGCTAGATGGCTCGATTTTAACGTCTCACCTTGACCTACTCATACACTTAGCGCTACACTATATATATATTTGCTGAATTTTTTACTTCTTTTGTCTTAGAGGTGTGTTAGCTGCTTACTGTATTTTTTGTATTTATAATTTTTTTTTTTTTTTTTTTAGCATCTTTGTAGCAGCGCTGTATTTATCCTTTATCTGTTTCTGATGTAAGGGGGAACTCTCTGCTGGCCGGGTTATAGTAACCTGACCTTCATGTAAATTGAGAAATATGTTTTTTGACTTTTGTTTAACTTAAACACATTGCTAATAGCACTAGCTATGTGTTTATAGTTCAAATATTAATATTTGCAATGTTTAGCACTAAAAACAGTAATTTTAGGTACTTTTTTCGCAGTGTCAGTAAAAAATGTGGATCTGCCAGTAAATTTTATGGGTTTTTTTTGTCAGTAAAAAATGGGCACCGTTTGTAAATTTTGACGTTCTGCCAGTAAATTTCACTTCGGGGGGTTGGCAACACTGCACGCGGTTGTAGTGATGAGCGAAGCCAAAAGGCCTAATTCATTGACTGTGCCTTTTGGCACACTTTATATACAGGAACTACTGAAGGAGGGTTCACTGCTGAGCTCTGATGAAGAAGGGATGTGCCCTTTGAAACGCATAAGCCGGTAGTGAGGCCTGTATGTTCATCTAAGACCTTTGGAAGTCTTCGCTCATCACTACAACCGCATGCTGCTAGTTGCTGCTCGAGGTTTACAGCACCTGGTTTTAGATAGATAGATAGATATACTTTATTGTCATTGTATACACACAACAAAATTTTTTCGGATACCCTTTACAGCAGCAATAAAACATTTCTCAAGAAAACCACACATACATACTCCTAGCACATGCCCACATATATATTTAAATATATCAAGATATAAAATGTTATTTAAAAATAAATAAAAGAATGTTAAAATTCTACATAAAATTCCTAAAACACTGTACCTGATGGGATTATGGACAATACGGCCCTAGGAAAAAAACTATGCTTTAAGCGATTAGTGTGCGTTTTAAGTGTTCTATATCTTTTCCCTGATGGCAATGGGACAAACACATTGTAACCTGGGTGGGTTGGATCAATACTAATAGCTTTTGCCCGCTTTTTTAATCGGCTGGCATATGCTGTGTCCAAATTTGGTAGATCTGTTCCTATGATCCGCTGTGCTGTTTTCACCACACGAGACAGGCATTTCTTATCCTCCGCCCTGCAGCTGGCATACCACACTACAGCGCAGTGGAGAAGAATACTCTCAATGGTACAATGATAGAAATTGACCAGAAGCCTTAAGGGCAATCCAGCCTGCTTCAGTCTCCGAAGGAAAAACAGTCTCTGCTGCGCTTTTTTCACTAGAAAAAAAGTATTTTGAGACCATGACAACTCCCTTGTAATATGCACTCCCAAAAATTTAATAGTGTCCACCCTTTCCACCTCCTCACCACCTATATGAACCGGGCAATGATTGATCTTTCTTGATCTCCTATAATCCACTATTATTTCTTTAGTTTTTGCCGTATTGAGTATTAAATCATTTTCTCTACACCACTCAACCAAATGTTGAATTTCCTGCCTATAAGCTGTCTCATCATTATCTTGTATGAGTCCCACTAAAGTGGTGTCATCAGCAAACTTCACTATAGTGTTAGACGCATGTATGGGAGTACAGTCGTGAGTGAACAATGTAAACAAGGCCGGACTTAACACACATCCCTGTGGTACCCCTGTATTCAAAATAATAGTGTTAGACATCTGATCTCCTATTCTCACCATTTGTGGCCTATTTGTTAGAAAATCCATAATCCATGAGCGCAGCAATGGACATAGGCCCAAAGCTTTTAACTTTTTCACTAATTTGTCAGGGACTACTGTGTTAAATGCAGAGCTAAAATCAATGAATAACATCCTAACATATGTGTTTGGGTGCTCAAGATGTGTCAAGGCAGCATGCAATGCAATAGCAATTGCATCATCTGTGCACCTATTTGCACGATAGGCAAACTGATACTTATCCAGATCAACAGGAATGCTTGCCTTAAGATGTGATAATACGAGCCTCTCAAAACATTTCATGATGATAGGAGTTAGGGCAACTGGGCGATAATCATTTAAGCATGATACCGCTGATTTTTTAGGTATTGGGACAATAGTAGTAGATTTAAAACAAGAAGGTACTGCAGCCTGCTTTAATGACAAATTAAAAATATCAGTAAAAACACCTGCTAACTGGTCTGCACATCCCCTTAGTATATGGCCTGACACTCCGTCTGGTCCTGCTGCCTTTCTGATGTCAATCTTCCTCAAATTTGACCTGACCTCATGTATTTTTAATACCAATAAATGGTCATCCTCCACTAGTTCTTTACTACAACTGCTTGTGAGTTATTTCCTTTATCATTTTTATTCAATAAATTTTACAAAAGATAATGCACATGGCCGGTGCGCCCCTCTCTCTTTTTATTTCTTTGTCTCATACCGACCGCCTGCAGCCCGGCTGCAGAAAGGCCGCGGCCTGGTGGTTGACGACCCCTGTGTTAGAACAACTTTGGGATGAATTAGAGCAGAGACTGTGAGCCAGGCCTTCTCCTCTCCTCCAACATCAGTGCCTAACCTCACAAATGCACTTCTGGAAGAATGGTCAAACATTCCCATAGACACACTCCTAAACCTTGTGGACAACCTTCCCAGAAGAGTTGAAGCTGTTATAGCTGCAGAGGGTGGGCCAACTCAATATTGAACCCTACGGACTAAGACTGGGATACCATTAAAGTTCATGTGCGTGTAAAGGCAGGTGTCCCAATACTTTTGAGAATATAGTGCATGTGTTTGAGCTCTGAAGTGCACACCCTAATGCAATAGGCTGTGCACACCTATGATTGCCGGTAAAATTTGGGTAGGGGACCTGGGAGTGAAGCAGGTTACTCCAAGATGGAACAGGATGCTAATGGAGTACACTTCTCTCTTGTTATTAGTAAAAGTAGTCACCAAAGTGATAGTGATCAGCTAGGACAATTGTATAAGAGGATATTCCTGCGCTATCAGATATGGAAAGGCTAAACGTGGAGCAGCTGCGTGCACCTGTTAGGTGTCACTTGGCCTAAAGGAGTGTTGTATAGATAATATGGTGCCGCGCTAATCCTATTCTATGAACTTCTCCTTGTGAAATGCAATAAGATTATTAAAATAAATATAAAAATAAATATAAAAAGGCCCGGCCTAGAGGGCCAGTGATAAATATAAACAAGTGTTAAAGTCCACTGTGCACAATAAATAAATAAAAATATATAGTGGATGTGAGCAATAAATAAATAAACAGCCTAAAAGCCTCAAAAATTCCAATCGTGACTATCCATAGGTGTAAATATTGTGATAATGTGACAAAAACCAAAGAAATTATATTAGCATAAATTAAATACAATAATTATCAATCACAAACCAGCAAAGTGCAAGGTGCCAACACTGTGCAATCTAAATGGCTGAATCATAACGTAAACATATTGTGAACCAACAAGTTTTCCGTAAGGTGCAAGCGTGCAAACAAACTTATATAAAGTGTATAGTCCAAACTGGATAGTATCAAAATATAATGTCCCAGCAGATGGAATATAAAAATCATACAGAAATAGCGTCCTTAATCATCAATAAAATCTTTGTGACTTATAGTGCTGGCATGCGCATGTAGCAGTTAAAGTGCCTGGTGACTCAAGGTTTCATGCAGCTTCGTGTGTAAACACTCCAGTGAGCAGTGGCCCCTTACCTCACAGAAATGGGGCAACAGCATATGACCAAACTGGTTCTTATCTTTTTTCCGCCTAGCGGCTCCTACGTATTCCTCACCGTCCTGGGGTGGGATTCCCTCAGATTCCCTCAGATTCCCTCAGGTATGGTCCAGGGAGGTGTATTTGAAAACAGGAATAAAGGAACCCAATAGTGTAATACCGTTTACAAGGTAACTAAGTTTATTAGATAAAAGTAGCAGGTACTCACATTTAAAATTGAACAGCAGGGTGTTTGTATCCGACGAGCGGCGAGCTCGTAGCTTTCTTTCAGTGTACTCAGCCTATCCTGTCCCTACGCGTGACGTCACACCACACGTGACTTCTTCAGTCATATCACTTTTTTTTTTTAAAGCAGTCATATCTACACTCTATGTAACGTTGCTAGCGACTAGGAATCATCAATGACTCCTTCTGTTCTCGGTCAGGACTGCCGCAAAGCAGACGATAGCTAGGTAGAGCCTGGAAGAAGACGGTACTGTGTGTGATGTGATGCTGCGAAGAACCGATTTACCCAAGTGATGACCCACGATAAAATTGAGGCAACGCTTCATGATAAGGTCCGAAAGTACACAAAAATTTGGCATCCTTGGGTTGGTTGATAAGTACCTACCCCCTGAGTTTGATGCCTCCCTTTTGGAGGCATTACTAACACTTTAACTTTGTTGTTTGAGCTCTTGGGTTTGTTGCTGTCACAGACCACAGAACCGCTCCCCCTTCTTTCCTCCTTTCCCTTTCACCTCCTTCCTCTCCACCTTTCCCTCTGATTATTGCAGGCATATTGTGTACCTTCCCAACAATGCCTGTTCCTTGTTGTTCCCCTGGGCTATGGCTGTGGTGGACCATTCAATTGTCAGTTCTTTTGCCTTTTTTATCTTTAAAGTGTTGCAACGGATGTTAATAGCCATTGCCCTCTAGTTTTATTTTGCTGCATTGTTGTTCACTCCTTGAAGAAAGAATATTGCTGCGCCTCAAATTGTTAACAATGCGCCCCTTTGTCTCTCTCCCTGTGCAGAGATTACTAATACCCACATTGTCGATTCAGCTGTTGATGATAGCCTTTATATCACCTAATAAAGCGGAGTTCGAAAACAAAAATGTAGAGCAAGACTTAGAAGACTAAGGTATTCCACTTTCAAAGCAGAAGACAATGAAACCTCAGCACGAAAAAAAGGAGCTTTACTCTTGGGGTCCCAAAGCATCCATGGTCCCAACAGCAAAGGTCCAGCCCAGAAATGCTCCAGGGCAAGTAGCCCCTGGAGCTCATAGATCCATCCCACATAGGGGAAAGACCCCCTCCTCTGGACTCCAACATATTTAACAGGAACCCATCTACCATCTGAGCACACCTCCCCAGGGATTGGATAGACCCTACTAAATATTCAAGCCAGGTATTTGAATTCTCCTGTCCTAATCACCAGAAACTCAGAACCTGTGGAGTCTTAAGCAGACCAAACCAAACAATTCTGGCTCTTGTGGCAACTCGGAAGCCCCATACTAAATTTACCTAACAGCCTATGTAAGGGGCCGCTACGCGTGTAAACGAATTTGAGTGGCTAGAATAAATTATTATGAGTGAGTTTACATGCTCGTGCCTCTAAAGCCTAAATGCATGCAAATATATTTGCGTGCCAAAATCAGCATTTTTATGCTGGATTTTGTCCAGCTCCTTAAAAGAGATTTAAAAAACAATTATACTCACCTAGTTGGGTGCATCATCGGTTCAACACTGCATCTGTCCCCCGCCACCTCTAAGACTGAGAACTGAGCGTTCAAAGACGGCTGATCGCTCAGTTTACGGTCTTCAGTGAGCAGAGAGACGGTGACTGTCAGTTACCGGCTCTCTGCTCTGCCCCTCCAGCGCTCACTGGCACGCCGGGCTGTAAAGGGGGTGGGATCGGCTGGCTCAGGTTGTCAACTGCATGTTGAGAGGCTGAGCCAGCTGTCTCTCGAGATTCTGGGTGGATCTGATATTAAATTCGGGATCCTTCCAGAGTCTGGACTGTCTGAGGGACGTTAGCTGACTTTAGCCCGCTGACAACTGAATACGGGTCACAGGAGTGCAGAACTACCTCCTGTGACCCACAGGAGAAATAGGGCCAAAAAAGCTTTGTTCATACTTCTCCTTTAATACGCCTGTGTGCAAGCAGCCTAAGGCTAGGTTCACATTGCAGCAATCTGATGTTGATCCGACTTTCAGTGCGATCTCTGTAGTTCTTCTTACTTTGATGCTACTTGGATAGGGTCTGCATATTCTATGGGGACAAAATCGATCTGGAATTGCACTAAAGTAGCACAGAAACCTTTTCCAAAATCACTCCATGCTGAGTCGCATTGATGTGAACAGACACCATGAAAAACAATGTGATTTACATTGTCATGCGATTCTGTGTGTCTCAAGTTGCATCTGAAATCACGGTAGTGTGAACCCCTCCACCACGAGTGGGAAAGAGTCCTTTGAAAGTTTCCCCTGACCCACTTATACTCACCTTCGCTATGCTCCCCTACCACTCTGTTATGCATGCCATACACTTATAGATTTATTTCGGTCAGCCTGTGGGCTGAACAAAAGAAGTCCAACAGGTTCCTCCATCCACGATAGCAGCACGGATGGGCGGACACCCAAAGTTGGGCTGCTGGGAGCTGACTGTCAGAAAACCTGACCAGTGCCTGCATCTGATTGGATGCAGGTGCTGTTCGGCTGACCATTTTTGCAATAGGCTCCTGCGAAAAAGTTCAGCAGAGGAGGAATTCCCTTGGAGGAGTTATATTATCACTGAGGCACAATGCGATCCCTGAAAGCCTCTGCAGATATCTGGCTGATGGTGAGAGACTATTCTGAGAAGCTAACAGAGGAAACCCACTATAATGGGAAATCTATTCTTTCTCTCCTCAACAGATATCTCTCCCTATTGCTACTTCTACTCTCTCCCTAACAAGTAGGGAAGTCTTGTACTATGGGCATGCCAAATGATGCAGAACCTGCTATTTAAAGATTACTGAGTCAATATGGACGCCCAAATCTTGTGGAATTTCCGCTTCCAATAGGGGATTCAGGCCTCCCCAAGATGGCTGCCTGGAGATTATAAAGGGGACAGAATAGTCTTCTATGATTTCCTGCCTGCTTGAAGGAACGGTCTGCTGTTGGCAGACGTACTGCATCCAACCACCTTCCTAGAAGCCTGTGACTGGACAGTGAAAGAAGAAGCATCACACCGTCAAGCTCATCTTTCTGTCATTCTGCTCTCTCTTCCATCAGCATGCTCCTTACACTGCAGCAAAACTGATTGGCTCCTTGTTCTGCTTGATTTTTTTCTGTGATTTCAAACCTGTAAAATACTTTGTGTTAACTTTTTTATATCTATAGCTATGTGTATGCCCTCTTTTGTACCAGTAAAGTCCAACTATACCCTTTTTTCAAGTCTTGACCTTGACCCTTTGGCTCCCGCCAACACTTTAAGGGGTTGTAAAATCCAGGAGGCAGGGCTTGCGACCATGTGACTGCCGAGATTGGCTGTCACGACGGTCACATGACATACCTCCCAACTTTTTGAGATAGGAATGAGGGACACTTATCAGCAAAAGTATGCAGGCATAGGACACACCCCTTACCACGCCCCCTTAAAGGAGAATTGTACAAAAAAAACAAGATTTGTTGAACCCACAAGCGCTTTTGCCACCACTACTGTTCCTTTATATTGGGTTTTGGAATTTACAAATGCAGCAGTTTAGAAATCAGATGAAAGGTTTAGCACTGGGAAACACTTTTTGATAGATAAAATGTGTATTTTATATACAACTATATAGATCAGACCAAAATTAGGGACAAATGAGGAGGAATGAGGGACAGAGGGCCATTGCTCCAAATCAGGGACAGACCCTCGAAATCAGGGACAGTTGGGAGCTGTGACATGATCGTAAAGCAATAATCAGGAGCTTCTCGTGAGCCGCCGGTCACTGTTCCCTGAGCTCGCTTTTGGCACAGCTCTATTGGCGCTAATGCACGCAAATATGTGGTCGCTCAGCACCCACGCCCGGCTGCCGAGAGGCCGCATATTCGCGTGCATTCAGTGCCTAGGGGTTAAATTATGTACAGTGAAACCTCGGATTGCGAGTAACGCGGTTAACGAGCGTTTCGCAATACGAGCACTGTATTTTTAAAAATCTTAACTCGGTTTGCTAGTGTTGTCTCACAAAACGAGCACGATTCAGGCCAAAGCAGTGTGCAGTACCGGTTTTGGCCTAAGGTGGGGAGCCGAACATCACGTTCAGAAATGCACGGAAAGACCCAAGTACAGCACGGCTGTCCTCGGCAAATCTCGGGTAGGAAGTTTTTCCGAGGTTTGCCGAGGTCAGCCCAAGTGTATTCGGGCCTTTTCGTCTGTTTCCAAGGCTGTCCGGCGCCCCCCTGCCTCTGGCCGTATGCAGTATTGCATGCCATTGAAGTCAATACGGAACAAATTATTTTCATTTCCATTGACTTCAATGGGAAAACTCGATTTGATATGCGAGTACTTTGGATTACGAGCATTCTCCTGGAAAGGATTATGCTCGTAATGCGAGGTTCCACTGTATTATTGATTACAGAGCTGAATTAATGTGTGCCTTTTATGTCTGCCTGGAGTTTAGCTTTAAGAAACACCGTCTGTGCTTTTCACACATGCCATTATTAGTCCCTATAGCAGGGTTGCAGGTAAGTTTAACTGCAGTATGCAGAATTTTGAGAATGCACTGCACCAAAGAGGTCCACGCGGTGTCCATGAGAACAATAGCACAGCATCTCAACATACGGTCCCTGCAGAGGGCAAAATCTGCATGTTCGATAGACCCTGCCAGTGAGGGGGTCCAACACGGAGGGTAAGGGTCCACCTTTTTTATTCTTATTTGTTGGAGTCATCGCCAGTGGAGCTGCACCACCTTGCACATCCCTCTCCTTTGCCGATCCATCTATGGGGATATTGGTTGTTGCATAGCTGCATAGTGGATGAAAGTGCTTTCACTGATGAACTTTTTATGATTTAATTTACGGACTAGGATTTGCAATTTTCAGGTTTTTATTTTTATACACCTTGAATCTATTCTCTGCATTTCATATGTACACTTTTTCACAGGTCTCACCTTGTTATCCCACTAAGTTTTTACGTTTCACACGTATACACTTATGCAACGTATTGAGCCATAAGTTTGTTCTCACCACATCCTGGTTTGCACATTTAATTATTTGTATTCATTTGTGCATTTTTATATTGTAAGCGCACTTTTTATTTTTTATTTTTCTTGGTATACACAGATATTGGTGTGTTTTAAGTGCAGCTATCAATTTGTTTTCTTTATATTTTGCTCTGCAGCGCGGTTTTTCTTTTCCATTTGAACAATAGCACAGCCTTCTTTTTATGTTTAGATGCATATTCTTTTTTTACAAGCCAGAAAACAAGAATGAATGGGCATTGAAAGATTATTTCTGATTGGTCGCTGTGTGTTATTGCACTTTTCAGCATACTGTCTCTCATTCTGCTTCCAGTGGCCGGCAACATTTTAAAAGGCAAACAAATAAAATTGTGCTGTAAAAAAAATGAATGGACCGCTACACTATAAGCTGTAATTACAGCTGGAGAAGATTTCAGAACAATATGAATTTATGCAATGGAGGCATTCACAGGTGAGAAAGGATTATCATATGGTCTGGCTGGTTTATGATGAATCATCTACAGACATGGAACAGTGCCATCCAGTGGGCACAAAAATTGTAGGACGACTGCAAGATATTCTAAGACAAATTGGATTTGAGCTAAGCAAGTATCACACAATTGTGGCTGTATAGTTGATGGAGCCAAAAGCGATGTTCTGTGTGCCAGGCATGTATGATTTCATAGAAATATTGCTTTAAACACCTCGCATCGGATGCAAAGATTTGCAATGTGTTAAAACAGTTGTAAAGCAACGACATCAACAATCAAAGATACTCAGCTAAGGCATGGCTGAATGTGAAAATGGTATCCATTTTTATAGTAAAGAATTAAGAGTACATTTTTCTTAATAAACTTTATGTGCCCTTTTGCTATCTTCTTCTAGCTTCTCAGGCTCAAGCAGTGTGCAGTGAGACCCCCTCATAAGTGCATCACTTCCAGGGTTGTCACCGGGGCCGATCTAGGGGGGTGTTGGGGTGGCCTGTGCCCCCCAGATTTTAGTTGCACCCACCCAGGTCTCTGAGAGTGCATCCACTGAACCGTGACCCAGTCTCATTGGGGGCAGTTGATGTAAGGGAGCACTCTGATGTGATGCAGACAGTTGATGCAAGGAGGCACTCTGATTGGGACAATCCATTATACGGGGATACTGTGATGGAGATACCCAAGGTAAGAGGGCACTCTGATGGGGACAGTTGATGTAAGGGGGCACTATGAAGGGTAAAGTTTATGTACGGGGGCACTCTGATGAGGACATCTGATGTAAGGGGGCACTCTGATGCGGACACCTGTTGTATGGGGGCACTTGATGTAAGAGGGAACTCTGATGGGGACCTTGATGTAAGAGGGTACTCTGATGGGCACCTTGATGTAAGAGGGTACTCTGATGGGGATTCTGATATAAAGGGGGACTCTGATGAGTACGCATAATGTTAAACGGGACTCTGATGAGTACTCATAATGTTAAACGGCACTCTCATGAGTACTCATAATGTTAAACGGCACTCTCATGAGTACTCATAATGTTAAACGGCACTCTGATGAGGACACCTGATATAAGGAGGCACCACTTACCAGCTATCCTGAAAAACAATTTGCACTGTCTAACACTTTACGTTAAGAACAAATGTTGCGTTGCACACATTTGCAAATATATGTGGAAGCCACACTGCCTTGTCAAAGCTCCTCTGCAAAGTGCAGTCCTAAGTATTATATTTGAGAGTCTCCATGTTGGAGCATATATAGCAGTGGATAAATTAGGGGCACATATGCCTGGAGGGAGCCCATTCCTCATTAAAGGCGCGGGACACATTAGAAGCCCAGCAGGAGTACAATGGCAGCTACAGTCACGTCCATAAATATTGGGACATTGACACAATTCTAATCTTTTTGGCTCTATACACCAGAATGGATTTGAAATGAAACAAACAAGATGCACTTTAACTGCAGACTTTCAGCTTTAATTTGACGGTATTTAGATTAACAGATTAATAATCATCCATCAAACTTTCACTTTTTAATACTTGGTTGCAAATCCTTTGCAGTCAATTGCAGCCTGAAGTCTGGAACACATAGACATCACCAGACGCTGGGTTTCATCCCTGGTGATGCTCTGCCAGGCCTCTACTGCAACTGTCTTCAGTTCCTGCTTGTTCTTGGGGCATTTTCCCTTCAGTTTTGTCTTCAGCAAGTGAAATGCATGCTCAATCGGATTCAGGTCAGGAGATTGACTTGGCCATTGCATAACATTCCACTTCTTTCCCTTAAAAAACTCTTTGGTTGCTTTCGCAGTATGCTTCGGGTCATTGTCCATCTGCACTGTGAAACGCCGTCCAATGAGTTCTGAAGCATTTTGCTGAATATGAGCAGATAATATTGCCCGATACACTTCAGAATTCATCCTGCTGCTTTTGTCAGCAGTCACATCATCAATATATACAAGAGAACCAGTTCCATTGGCAGCCATACATGCCCACGCCATGACACTACCACCACCATGCTTTACTGATGAGGTGGTATGCTTTGGATCATGAGCAGTTCCTTTCCTTCTCCATACTCTTCTCTTCCCATCACTCTGGTACAAGTTGATCTTGGTCTCATCTGTCCATAGGATGTTGTTCCAGAACTGTGAAGGTTTTTTTAGATGTTGTTTGGCAAACTCAAATCTGGCCTTCCTGTTTTTGAGGCTCACCAATGGTTTACATCTTGTGGTGAACCCTCTGTATTCACTCTGGTGAAGTCTTCTCTTGATTGTTGACTTTGACACACATACACCTACCTCCTGGAGAGTGTTCTTGATCTGGCCAACTGTTGCGAAGGGTGTTTTCTTCACCAGGGAAAGAATTCTTCGGTCATCCACCACAGTTGTTTTCCATGATCTCCTGGGTCTTTTGGTGTTTCTGAGCTCACTGGTGCGTTTTTTCTTTTTAGAGATGTTCCAAACAGTTGATTTGGCCACACCTAATGTTTTTGCTGTCTCTCGGATGGGTTTGTTTTTTCAGCCTAATGATGGCTTGCCTTACTGATAATGACAGCTCTTTGGATCTCATATTGAGAGATGACAGCAACAGATTCCAAATGCAAATAGCACACCTGAAATGAATTCTGGACCTTTTATCTGCTCCTTGTAAATGGGATAATGAGGGAATAACACACACCTGGCCATGGAACAGCTGAGCAGCCAATTGTCCTATTACTTTTGGTCCCTTAAAAAGTGGGAGGCACATATACAGACTGTTGTAATTCCTACACCGTTCACCTGATTTGGATGTAAATACACTCAAATTAAAGCTGAAAGTCTGCAGTTAAAGCACATCTTGTTCATTTCATTTCAAATCCATTGTGGTGATGTATAGAGCCAAAAAGATTAGAAGTGTGTCGATGTCCCAATATTTATGGACCTGACTGTAATGCCCCGTACACACGGTCGGATTTTCCGATGGAAAATGTCCGATCGGAGCGTGTTGTCGGAAAATCCGACCATGTGTGGGCTCCATAGGACATTTTTCATCGGATTTTCCGACCCACAAAGTTTGAGAGCAGGATATAAAATTTTCCGACAACAAAATCCGTTGTCGGAAATTCCGATCGTGTGTACACAAATCCGACGGACAAAGTGCCACGCATGCTCAGAATAAATAAAGAGATGAAAGCTATTGGCCACTGCCCCGTTTATAGTCCCGACGTACGTGTTTTACGTCACCGCGTTCAGAGCAATCGGATTTTCCGACAACTTTGTGTGACCGTGTGTATGCAAGACAAGTTTGAGCCAACATCCGTCTGAAAAAATCCTAGGATTTTGTTGTCGAAATGTCCGAACAAAGTCCGACCGTGTGTACGCCCTATAAGTGTTGTCATCCTGTAAAAAGAAGTGCCACGTAAAAAAGTATAAAGAGTATAAAGAGGTATATATTTTTTTAAATAAAGCTACAGAAATATTAAAAGCTGTCTTAAAAAGATTCTATAATCTTTACATTTCTTTTTTTGTAATTATATATATATGCACATGGAGCAGGCATACAGTATTTTCTCATTTGTAGACACTTGTTACAATGAGTGGGTCTCATTTTACATTAAGATGACTTAAAGCAGAACTCCAGGCTTTGTTCCTTTTTTACCATGCAGTGAGGATGTGCCCACACTGCATGGGTTTACTGGTCCTTTTGGTCCAGGGCAATGGTTCTCAACCCCTGTCCTCAGGACCCACTGACAGGCCAGATTTTATGTATTACCTTGGGGTCGGGGAGATGCAGACTATAATATTGCAATCACTGAGCAGAAAATGATATCACTTGGGATGTATATCAGTTATCTTGCAAACCTGACCTGCTAGTGGGTCCCGAGGACAGGAATTGAGAACCGCTGGTCTAGAGGTTCATAAAGCCAAAATATACTCACCTAATCCTCCGATCCTCCCAGCACAAGACTGGTCCCTTCAGCTCCTGCCTCCCCCAGCAGTCTTGTGCGGTGAACTGTTCCTAACATCATCACACCCATAGACCTGCTCTGGACACAAAGACGCCAGGAACAGTCCAAGTGGGAAATGAGAGAGCGCCATTTTCTGGAGGATTAAAGGATTGGGTGAGTATAGGCTCTATGTTCACACCTAGAGAAAGTGATCAGTTAACCCATGGCACAGTCCCACTGCATGGGAAAAAAAAACATGTGCCTGGATGGTGCTGCGCTAATCCTAGCATAAACAAAAATTATATTCTGTTAATAGTACCAATCAGCTGCGGTGCTAAATAAACATACTTAGGTGTGGATAAAAATAAATGAATACCAAAAAGTTTTAAATAATATGTGACCAATCCTGCATATAAACCAAACAATAAATAAGAAAGTGCAAAGTGCAAACATAGTATATATAATAACTAACAGTTAATGTCCATATCCAAAAGTTACAAATTTATCAAAAAGGTGTAAAGATTGCTGTAGGAATAGATCCTCCTATATAAAGTGCAAAATGTCCAATGTAAACGGTAAATTCCTGTGTCTAGCATGCACACAACAGGTATAGAAATCAAAGTGTCTTGTGCAATAACGAAATCCACGTGACTGATAATGCAAAAAGATTTCAAATCAATCAAAGTGAGTGAACATATGAAAGTCCTCCTTCACAAAGTGAAACCGACTTCCTAGCATGCACAGATTACAGTGAAGTGCTCAGGTAAATCAAAATAGTGCTCCTCTTCGTGTTCAAACACACACTAGTGAGTAGTGGCCCCTTACCTTAAGGTAATGGGGTAACAGCATAAGACCAGTGTTGAGAGTACCATCCTTTATTTTTATCCTCTATCCTCGTGGTCCTAATACCGGAACAATATTCCCTCAGGTGCACTTTGCACTTTCTTATTTATTGTTTGGTTTATATGCAGGATTGGTCACATATTATTTAAAACTTTTTGGTATTCATTTATTTTTATCCACACCTAAGTATGTTTATTTAGCACCGCAGCTGATTGGTACTACCGGTATTATCTGAATATAATTTTTGTTTATGCTAGGATAAGCGCAGCACCATCCTATTATTACATTCATTTGCTAGCAGGGTCCGGTTGTACCCTATTCAGTGCAGGCAGCTTTTCCAGTAGCTCCGCTGTAACACACATGATAGCGCAGGAATAACCATATACATTTAGAGTAGATTGTTGTATCAGCCAATTTTTTTATTTCTCACACAGAAGACACCATAGCACTAAACTGTGGCAATACATGAAATGTGACAGTATAAGTGCAGCAGGACGGAAGTGCATAGTTTGGACAGCAGTAGTTTGAAAACAGCAGGAGTTTGGCGAGAGCCAACTATCTTTATTTAGTACCTGTGTTTGGGTTTAAGTACATATCTTTCTTGTTTAGTTCAGTCTAGTTGTCTTTCTTAGTTCAGTGCAATGCTTGCTCGGTATTTGTTTTTCATGTTACCTTTTAGAAGTTGGGTTGCTGGCACATTTGTATGCAGAGTTCTAGAGTACTTGGTGACATTGCTTGTAAAAATTCCTTGGTTTGTGCCCTGTAGTCTGAGATCAGGAGGGTCGTAGGGTTGCCACCTGTACGGGATTCACCCGGACAGTCCGGGTTCTGAATCATCTGCCCGGTTTTCAGACTGCCTGAAACCCGGACAGACCATTCTAGCAGAGGGGGGGCTTCATTAACTTGTCACTGTGGAGTCAGTCACACCAGCAGTGTCATTTCTTCTCTCTAAATACCATACCTCCCAACTTTTGAACTTCAGAAAGAGGGACACTTATGGGAGGAAGCGACTGACCGCGCGCTACGTGCACTGCGGCAAAAAGAAAGATTCTCACTGATGCATACAAAAACCCCAGCAAAGTCATTTAAAAAAATAAGAATAAAAAGCTTCCATTACAAATGATTTTGCATAAACTATGGAAGTGTGCATTACACAAAGTGTGGAAGGATTCAGAAGTGCGTTATGTACAGAGTGCAGGGTTCAGGATAAGGCTAGATACAGAGTGCAGGGTTCTGGGGTGTGTTATGCACAGGGTGCAGGGTTCTGGAGTTACATATAGAGTGCAGGGTATTGGCATGTGTTATGTACAGAGTGCTGGCACAGTGCATGGTTCTGGAGTGCGTTGCGTACAGAGTGCAAGGGTTCAAGAGCGCTAGGTACAGAGTGCAGTCATCCATCCACATGTCACTGTTGCCCTTCTCCTCAACTATAACATCTGAACCCGCCCCCTCCCCCCACACACACATATAACACACACCACACACATAACACACACATATAACACACCACACACACACACACATAACACACACCATAACACACACATATAACACACACCACACCACACACACACACACATGCATAACACACACACACACATGCATAACACACACACATAACACACACCACACACACTTTTGTAAAAGTAGCACCTTTCTGTAGATGTCTTCTATCCAGTGCAGCCACAGCTTCCTTCTCCTTTTAGTGCACTGGGTATCTTCGACTCCTGGAGCAGGAAGGAGATAAGGATTAGGGGGCAGCTCACCCCCCTCCTCCCTCCTCGAACACGCTGCAGTCAGACTTTTGTCCCGACTTTAGTGCAGACTGCAGAGCAGAGAGCCTGTTGAAGGAGCCGAGCTGAGCTGTTACTTTCACTTTCAACTGCAGAAGCCAGGCTTCTGTATTTAGGTGAAAGTGGGGAGCTGCCTGTGAGTGCAGGGCTAATGGAGGCTGAAAAAACTCTGGGGGAGAGGAATAGATAGCTGATCCTGGCCAGCAATCTATGAATGCCGGTGTGGTGTCACTGGCTCTTTCGCTATGCACTGGTTTGACAGAGGGGCGGGTCTGGATAGCAGTCCCGCCCCTAGCCGACATCACACTCTCTTTTTGACAGGTGAAGTCTCTCATTGGGGCTGCACAGTGCACATCCAGCTGACTTACTAGCCAATCCCTGGCTGTACAGGATGTGCACACTGCTGCAGGTCCTATTGAGAGAAAAATTAGCTTGTAGTTAACAGCATTATGCGGGACAAATCACCTGTATGGCGGGATAGCGGGACAAAGGTGTCAAAGCGGGAAAGTCCCGCCCAATCCGGGACTGTTGGGAGGTATGAAATACACACACTGTGCTGGTGTGTGTGTTGGGAATCTGAAGCTGCCTTCTGTCTCCCCCCTCCAGGCTCCTGCAGTCTCTGTTATCTTGGACCCCCCCCCCCCCCCCCCCTCTCCAATCACTAGTGCCGTGTTCTGAGAGAAGAGGGGGGGCGGAGCTGAGGAGATCACTGGAGCTGCTGTCGGGCTGGCCGCTGCTCACTAGGAGGTGAGCTGATTTATCTTTTTTAGGAAACGAAAGTTTCCTAGGGTGCAAAGTTCCAGGAGGATTTCTTTTGCACTGCATTGAAGGGTTAGGACAGGGAGAATCAGAAGAGACAGCAAGTGAGTGTGTGTGGGGGAGGTGGGGCAAGAATCTGTAGCCGATCACAGCCAACTCACAGTATCTCCCAAGCAGCACACTTATCTATAGATACAAACCTCCCCCATCCTCTGTCCAGATTATGTGATGTAATTTATGACCATTCACTTAACCATGTGTGTATGTGGTAAGTCTACACCTCTGATTGTCCAAACTCAGAGCCTGGATAACACAGGGTTATATGAATGGTCATCAATTACCTTCACATCATCTGGACATACAGAGTTCTGGGGGCTGGCATCTTATAACAGATTGTTTTCATTGAGTAGTATTGTTGTATATTTTTGTAGATGACCACAAGAGCTTTTTTATTATAGACATTACTATCTGACCACTTCTCAGCCCCCAACTCCCCCCAGCTTACATCAGACCACTTCATACAGATCACTCAGAGCTGCTTCCTACCCCCCAGCTGAGGGACATCATTCCATGGTCGCCCCACAGACACTGCAAGAAATCCCTCCCCATTCTGCCCCCATCACACCCTCCACACTCCTCTCCTGTACATACTGCCCCGTCACACCCTCCGCACTCCTCTCCTTTACATACTGCCCCCATCACACCCTCCACACTCCTCTCCTTTACATACTGCCCCCGTCACACCCTCCACACTCCTCTCCTTTACATACTGCCCCCGTCACACCCTCCGCACTCCTCTCCTGTACATACTGCCCCCATCACACCCTCCACACTCCTCTCCTGTACATACTGCCCCCGTCACACCCTCCGCACTCCTCTCCTGTACATACTGCCCCCATCACACCCTCCACACTCCTCTCCTGTACATACTGCCCCCATCACACCCTCCGCACTCCTCTCCTGTACATACTGCCCCCATCACACCCTCCACACTCCTCTCCTGTACATACTGCCCCCATCACACCCTCCGCACTCCTCTCCTGTACATACTGCCCCCATCACACCCTCCACACTCCTCTCCTGTACATACTGCCCCCATCACACCCTCCACACTCCTCTCCTGTACATACTGCCCCCATCACACCCTCCACACTCCTCTCCTGTACATACTGCCCCCATCACACCCTCCACACTCCTCTCCTGTACATACTGCCCCCATCACACCCTCCACACTCCTCTCCTGTACATACTGCCCCCATCACACCCTCCACACTCCTCTCCTGTACATACTGCCCCCGTCACACCCTCCGCACTCCTCTCCTTTACATACTGCCCCCATCACACCCTCCACACTCCTCTCCTTTACATACTGCCCCCGTCACACCCTCCGCACTCCTCTCCTGTACATACTGCCCCATCACACCCTCCGCACTCCTCTCCTTTACATACTGCCCCCGTCACACCCTCCACACTCCTCTCCTTTACATACTGCCCCCGTCACACCCTCCACACTCCTCTCCTTTACATACTGCCCCCGTCACACCCTCCGCACTCCTCTCCTGTACATACTGCCCCCATCACACCCTCCGCACTCCTCTCCTGTACATACTGCCCCCATCACACCCTCCGCACTCCTCTCCTGTACATACTGCCCCCATCACACCCTCCGCACTCCTCTCCTGTACATACTGCCCCCATCACACCCTCCGCACTCCTCTCCTGTACATACTGCCCCCATCACACCCTCCGCACTCCTCTCCTGTACATACTGCCCCATCACACCCTCCACACTCCTCTCCTGTACATACTGCCCCCATCACACCCTCCACACTCCTCTCCTGTACATACTGCCCCATCACACCCTCCGCACTCCTCTCCTGTACATACTGCCCCATCACACCCTCCACACTCCTCTTCTGTACATACTGCCCCTTCACACCCTCCTCTCCTGTACATACTGCCCCCTTCACACCCTCCTCTCCTGTACATACTGCCCCATCACACCCTCCACACTCCTCTCCTGTACATACTGCCCCCATCACACCCTCCACACTCCTCTCCTGTACATACTGCCCCCTTCACACCCTCCACACTCCTCTCCTGTACATACTGCCCCATCACACCCTCCACACTCCTCTTCTGTACATACTGCCCCTTCACACCCTCCTCTCCTGTACATACTGCCCCCTTAACACCCTCCTCTCCTGTACATACTGCCCCATCATACCCTCCACACTCCTCTCCTGTACATACTGCCCCCATCACACCCTCCACACTCCTCTCCTGTACATACTGCCCCATCACACCCTCGGCACTCCTCTCCTGTACATACTGCCCCATCACACCCTCCGCACTCCTCTCCTGTACATACTGCCCCCATCACACCCTCCACACTCCTCTCCTGTACATACTGCCCCCATCACACCCTCCACACTCCTCTCCTGTACATACTGCCCCCATCACACCCTCCACACTCCTCTCCTGTACATACTGCCCCCATCACACCCTCCACACTCCTCTTCTGTACATACTGCCCCCTTCACACCCTCCACACTCCTCTTCTGTACATACTGTCCCTTCACACCCTCCTCTCCTGTACATACTGCCCCCTTAACACCCTCCTCTCCTGTACATACTGCCCCATCATACCCTCCACACTCCTCTCCTGTACATACTGCCCCCATCACACCCTCCACACTCCTCTCCTGTACATACTGCCCCATCACTCCCTCTGCACTCCTCTCCTGTACATACTGCCCCATCACACCCTCCGCACTCCTCTCCTGTACATACTGCCCCCATCACACCCTCCACACTCCTCTCCTGTACATACTGCCCCCATCACACCCTCCACACTCCTCTCCTGTACATACTGCCCCCTTCACACCCTCCACACTCCTCTCCTGTACATACTGCCCCCATCACACCCTCCACACTCCTCTCCTGTACATACTGCCCCCATCACACCCTCCACACTCCTCTTCTGTACATACTGCCCCCTTCACACCCTCCTCTCCTGTACATACTGCCCCCATCACACCCTCCACACTCCTCTCCTGTACATACTGCCCCATCACACCCTCCGCACTCCTCTCCTGTACATACTGCTCCCATCACACCCTCCACCCTCCTCTCCTGTACATACTGCCCCCATCACACCCTCCACACTCCTCTCCTGTACATACTGCCCCCTTCACACCCTCCTCTCCTGTACATACTTCCCCCTTCACACCCTCCTCTCCTGTACATACTGCCCCCTTCACACCCTCCTCTCCTGTACATACTGCCCCCTTCACACCCTCCTCTCCTGTACATACTGCCCCCTTCACATCCTCCGCACTCCTCTCCTTTACATACTGCCCCCTTCACACCCTCCTCTCCTGTACATACTGCCCCCTTCACACCCTCCACACTCCTCTCCTGTACATACTGCCCCCTTCACACCCTCCTCTCCTGTACATACTGCCCCCATCACACCCTCCACACTCCTCTCCTGTACATACTGCCCCCTTCACACCCTCCTCTCCTGTACATACTGCCCCATCACACCCTCCACCCTCCTCTCCTGTACATACTGCCCCCATCACACCCTCCACACTCCTCTTCTGTACATACTGCCCCTTCACACCCTCCTCTCCTGTACATACTGCCCCATCATACCCTCCACACTCCTCTCCTGTACATACTGCCCCATCACACCCTCCACACTCCTCTCCTGTACATACTGCCCCATCACACCCTCCACACTCCTCTTCTGTACATACTGCCCCTTCACACCCTCCTCTCCTGTACATACTGCCCCCTTCACACCCTCCTCTCCTGTACATACTGCCCCATCATACCCTCCACACTCCTCTCCTGTACATACTGCCCCCATCACACCCTCCACACTCCTCTCCTGTACATACTGCCCCATCACACCCTCCGCACTCCTCTCCTGTACATACTGCCCCCATCACACCCTCCACACTCCTCTCCTGTACATACTGCCCCCTTCACACCCTCCACACTCCTCTCCTGTACATACTGCCCCCATCACACCCTCCACACTCCTCTCCTGTACATACTGCCCCCATCACACCCTCCACACTCCTCTCCTGTACATACTGCCCCATCACACCCTCCGCACTCCTCTCCTGTACATACTGCCCCCATCACACCCTCCGCACTCCTCTCCTTTACATACTGCCCCCATCACACCCTCCACACTCCTCTCCTGTACATACTGCCCCCATCACACCCTCCACACTCCTCTCCTGTACATACTGCCCCATCACACCCTCCGCACTCCTATCCTGTACATACTGCCCCCATCACACCCTCCGCACTCCTCTCCTTTACATACTGCCCCCATCACACCCTCCACACTCCTCTCCTGTACATACTGCCCCATCACACCCTCCACACTCCTCTCCTGTACATACTGCCCCCATCACACCCTCCGCACTCCTCTCCTGTACATACTGCCCCCATCACACCCTCCGCACTCCTCTCCTTTACATACTGCCCCCTTCACACCCTCCACACTTCTCTCCTGTACATACTGCCCCCATCACACCCTCCACACTCCTCTCCTGTACATACTGCCCCCGTCATACCCTCCAGAAATGTTATTTAATCACAAAACTATATATATAGTGTATACGACATAAAAAAAATGCAGTTCATTGCATTATACAGAGGTAATGAATTTAATGTGCTACAAAAAAAAAAATTGCCGTGCCCTGCTAAAGTGTTCGGGTTTGGCTTGATGAAAAGGTGGCAACCCTAGGAGGGTGCCTATGCCAATTGATTCTGTTGTGCTGCCTTGCAAAAAGCCACTTCTTCCTTAAAAACTGCAAAGGAGAAGGGCAGTGTGGACAACTGTTGGGCCTGGAAGAGTGAGGCCTGTGGACTACAAACATGTAGCTTTTGTGTGACACTGCATAACCCCTATAGTGTTCCTTTTGGGCTAACAGCAGATACAAAGTTTGCAAACATAGCTGCTTGTGAGAATGGCAACCCTTCTCTGGACAGGAAGTAGGTTCCTGAGAAAGAATTTGATTTATCAAAACTAACTGTTGTATCTGATATTGCAAACCAGGCAAGTGTTGTGGATAGGGCCGGGACAAGGGGTGGGCAGGAGGGACAGCCGCCCTGGGCACTGCAGTATCATGCGAGGTGCAGGGGGCACCACAAGGAGATTGGGGGGAGTTTGTGTTGGCAGGGAGAATTTGGAGGGCAGCAAGGCAGAGAATTGCTCTAGGAGGGGTAATGTGGGGAGGTGAGTTAGGGGTTGTGATTGGGGGGGGGGTTGTGTTGTGAGGAGGGATGGGGGAAGAGGAATTGTGCAAGGAGGGGGTTTTTGGAGGGTTTGTGCTAGAAAAGGTAATATGGTGGGGGGAGGAGGGGATTTGTGCTAGGAGGGAATTTTTTTGGGAGGGGGATTTGTGCTAGTAGGGATGTTTGGGGGGCATTTGTGCTAGGAGGGGAGGATTGGAGGAGGGGAGCTTGTGCTGGGGGGGGGGGGATTTGGTGTCGGAATGAGAGGATTTGTGCTAGGAGGGGGAATTTTTTTTGAGGGGGAATTGTGCTGGGAGCATATGAGGAATGAGAGGACCTGAGCTGGGGGGGGGGTTGAGCTGGGAGGGGGATTTCAGATGGGGGGTGGATCTGTACTGGTAGGAGGTTTTTTTTTGGGGGGGGGGGGGTTGTGCTCGGAGCATATGAGGAATGAGAGGACCTGAGCTGGGGGGGGTTGAGCTGGGAGGGGGATTTCAGATGGGGGGTCGATCTGTACTGGTAGGAGGTTTTTTTTTGGGGGGGGGTTGTGCTCTGAGCATATGAGGAATGAGAGGACCTGAGCTGGGGGGGGGGGGTGTTGAGCTGGGAGGGGGATTTCAGCTGAGGGGGTCAATCTGTACTGGTAGGATGGGGATTTTTTGGGGGGGGGATTGTGCTGGGAGCATATGAGAAATGAGAGGATTTGAGCTGGGGGAGGGGGGGGGGTTTGTGCTGGGAGGGGGATTTGAGCTGGGGGGGGGGATCTGTACTGGGAGGAGGGGGGATTTATGCTTAGGGGTAAGCATGCGGATTAGTATTTGATTTTATTTTTTTTATACATCTTGGGGGGAAGGTGCAATTTGGCATGTTCGCCCTGGGCTCTAGATGACCTTGTCCCGGCACTGGTTGTGGATAAGGCTCCTAAAAGGAGAAGTCTTCTTGTTGGTGATTCAATTGTAAGAGGTTTTTTTTAGGAAGTCATGTGGAAGTGTCAAAGGAAGTTAGGTGTTTGTCTGGTGTTACAGTTAGGAGAGGCATTGGCATATTGGCAAGAAAGCTAGTGAGGAGTGCAAAGTCGATGTTGTTGTGGCACCTTGGCAAAAATGATTTCTCCAAAAAGGATGTGTGTTCTCTATAGAAGAATTTTCAAAATTTGGGCCAGAATCTTCACCAGTTAGGGTATACTCTTACATTTTCAGAGATCTTATCTGTGCATAATGCACAACAAGGGAAAATACATTATATAGCAGAGTTCATTTTTTGGTTAATGGATTGGTGCAGAGCTGAAGGTTTCGGTTATGTTAGTCATAATGCTATTCAGTGGTTTAATATTGAGCTGTACAAAAGAGATGGTCTTCATTCCTCACACAAGGACACTGAGCTTCTTATTAAAGAATTCAGGCATTTTTTGGACATGTATTAAAACTGAGGAATGAGAGCACTTAAATGATGAAGAGCATTTCTGTCCCCAGCAGGTTATAACAAATTTGAAGGTTTGTGTTGCTAAGGACTTGGCTGATGGGGTGATCACTTCAGTTAAAGGGTCGGGTGCTAAAAATACAGCAGTCGATAGCAGTGTTTGTCACATCATGTGCACTAATGCTCGTAGTTTAGGCAACAAGTTGTGAGAGCTGACAGCTCTTATGTCTAAAGACAACTTGGACCTTGTTGCAAACACAGAGACATGGTTCCAGGATTCAAATGACTGGGAAATAACTATACCGGGATATACACTATACAGGAACGACAGAGTAAGGAAGTGGGGACGTGGAGTTGCCATATGTGTCAAAAATAGCATACGGATTCGTACGTGATGACGTACACCGGACTAAAATAAGGAAGTTGATAGCCAGTAGCTGCCCTAGCGCGGGTTTTTGTCCGTCGGACTAGCACACAGACGAGCGGATTTCTGAGTCCGGCGGAGTTACGACGTAAAGATTTGAAGCATGTTTCAAATCTAAAGTCCGTCAGATTTGTAATACATATAGTATATATAATATATATACGGTGATCAGTGGTGAAAGGGTTAACTAGGGGGCAATCAAGGGGTTAAAACATTTATTAGATAGTATATGGGGGTCCCTGACGCTATAAAACGCTGACGGCGAACCTAAATATTTACGACCGTGTGTACGCGGCATTAGAATTGGTGTAGTATATAGGCCCCCAGAACAGACTGAAGGTCATGATACCTGATGAGATAACTCAAATGGTATTGAAGGGAGAGGTTTTTATTATGGGCGATTTCAACATGCCCGAGATTAACTAGAATTCTCAAACTGCTATTACAAGCAGGAGCAGGGATAGCACTGAATGGGGTTTCTCTAAGAACCAACCCGAGGTGATCATATTCTAGACCCAGTACTGACAAATGGGGATTGACTGTCTGATGTTGAGGTAGGAGAAAATTTGGGTTCTAGCAATCACCAATGTCTTTGGTTCAATATTAAAACAAGAACTGAAAAATCCTTTACAAAAACAAAACTTTTGGATTTCAAAAGGATACATTTTGCTGAAATGGAGGAATTTCTAAAAAAAAGATTCAGTGGGGCAGTGGGCCCTATTAAAGTCTACTGTCCTTCAGGCAACTAGATTAAATGTCAGGCAAATTAGTAAGAGTAAACAGAAGAAAAAACAATCTGCTTCACTAAAGAGGTAAGTAGGATAGTAAAGGAGAAAAAAAAAGCATATAGAAGATTCAAGGAACCAAAGGGTGTAGCTCATACAGAAGTGTATAAAAATAGATAAAGGGAGGCCAAATATATTATCAGTGCTGCTAAAATACAGAAATAGGAGGAAATGGCTAAGTCTATTAGGAAAGGTGACAAAACCTTTTTTAGGTACATCAGAGATTGAAGGAGATAATACAATGGGGTCACTAAATTGAAAAAACTGGGCACAACACTTGTGTTAAGGGAGACCTGGATGTAGCAAACAATTTAAGCAATTGCTTCTGTTCAGTTTTCTCAGAAATAAGTTGCACTAACAATAACAAGTTGGGGGATCATATTGGTTCTTGTTATTACAGTTCATTTTCAGGGTTTCTAGAGACAGAGGTAGCAGGGAAGCTGGCTCGGTTAAAGCTTAAAGTGATACTAAAGTCTTTTTAGTTAAAAATAGCAAACTTGTTATACTTACCTGCTCTGTGTAATGGTTTTGCACAGAGCAGCCCAGATCCTCCTCTTCTAGGGTCCCACAGCTCCGTGTGTCCTTTTAGACACAGAGCCGAGGCCCGGACCTTGCCCACTTTTACTTCTCATTGACTGACTGACTTTGATTGACAGCAGCGAGAGCCAATAGCACTGTGCTGCTGTCTCAGCCAATGAGGAGGGGCTCCTGGGCAGCCAAGACACTTCTGCAATATCGCTGGATCTAGAGGGGGTTCAGGTAAGTATTAGGGGGGCTGAGGGGGGCTGCTGTACATAGAAGGTTTTTTTATCTTAATGCTTTTAATGCATTAGGATAGAAAACCTTCTGCATCTACAACTACTTTAATAAAGCAACGGGCCCTGATGGTATTAATCCCAGAGTTCTAAAAGAAATAGAGGTCTAGTTGTTGGACCATTAACTGATCTTTTTAATCAATCTCTTCTAAAAGGAGAAGTTCCCCATGACTGGCAGAGAGCTAATATTGTACCTATCAGCGAGAAGGTTAGCAAGGTAGAAGCTGTCGGCCAGCAAGTTCAGCTTCTGTTGTAGTGTTAATGGAATCACTCCTGAAAAGGTGGATCATCACTTAAAGCGGTAGTAAACCGCTTAAAAAAAAAAAAATTGGCCCCCCGGCAGTTTAAGTCATAATGTGCTAGTATGCATCGCATACTAGCACATTATAACAGAATTACCTGAAAACGAAGCCCATTCACTGGGTCCGATCTGGTCCGGCACAAAAAAATAAATTGAAGGGGATCCTTTCCTCTCCATCTGGCCGTTTCTGTTCGGAGGGCAGACGGGTGTTAGCAGACAACCGGTCCGTTTACATCTGGCTGCCCATAAAGCAGAGCGGGCTGTGTTCGTGTCCGCGCTACATGAGCGGAGTGGAAACTGATCGGTCATCTGGCCGCTACACAAAGCTCAGCAGGGGATTAACAGACAGAGCTCTTGCTGAGCAAAATCAGATTTGGCCCGTGTGAAAGCGGCCTTAGGGTTTTAAAGAATGTGTTTTACTTTGAGATGGTCTGATCAGAGTCATAGAGTTCTATGGGGCACTACATCATACCCAGAGCAAAAGGATGTAAATGTGCCCTTTGTACTTTCTGAGGAATATAGAATTAACCCTAATGCCGCGTACACACGATCGGACTTCTTATCGGAAAAAGATATGACGGCTTTTCGGACGGGATTGCGCTCAAGTTTGCCTTGCATACACACAGTCACGCAAAAGTTTGCTGAACTTACGACCGTCAAGAACGCGGTGACGTACAACACTACGACGAGCCGAGAAAATGAAGTTCAATGTTTCCGAGCATGTGTCGAATTCTTTCCGGGCATGCGTAGGAATTTTGCGCGTCGGAATTGCCACAGACGATCGCATTTTCAGATAGAAACTTTTTCTGACCGAAAAATTGTGAACATGTTCTCAGTCTTTTGCTGGCTGGAATTCGGCCAGCAAAAGTCCGATGGAGCATACACACGGTCGCATTTTCCGATGAAAAAATCTCATCGGTCTTTTGCGGGCCGAAATTCTGATCGTGTGTACGCGGCATTACAGATACCAGCTTGCCATACTAAAATATTACTTTTGGATAGACTGGTCTTCTAAGACACACGAGAAATACACGTATGGTTCGTTTTACTTGTGGAACCATTTATCCTTTTGAAACATATTCACTCTGGAATTGCTGGTAAAGTGCATCAAGCTAGTTTTTTGGAACACAATGGTGAAAACTGCACCACACCGAAAACAGGAGTATAGAACTGTGTCTATGACCCCGGTACAGTAGATCATACCTAGAGTGTAAAAATGTAAATGGGCCCCTTGTACTATCTCAGGAATATAGAATTAACACTTACAGATACGTGACAGCTTTAGAACTGGGATGATGCTCGGTCTTTTCGAGATTTACTTTTGGAAGCTCACTCAGGCTGTATTTATACATGCAAGGAGGATCTGCTTTGAAAGGTTAGCTCATCATTTCCAATGCATCTTAAATGTAACCCTGTCAGATGTGAGCTGTTTGGAGTAAGCTCCCCGCTGAGACCATTTTAGTCAGGCTTCAGACAGAAAATTAAACCTCTGCTGAAAGCCGAATTTTTACTTTGTTATTTAAAACCCACTACAGGCTGAACCAAAAAAAAAGCGGAGACCTCTGAAGAGGATCACAGGTTGAAGGCACACTGAGGTCCTTGTGGAACAGAGCCAGACAGGAAAACGCAGCATGGTGCATTTGTAATGCGTTCTGCCGGACCAGAATCTAAGTTAGCTGGAAAGTGAGAATTTCTAAAGCTGACAGCTGCCATCAGTCATATAGCTGCTGCGCAGGGCCAGAATCTGTCCCTGGCGTTGGCAGGCACACAAGCTTTGGTGCCCAAGGCAACATCTATCTTCTAGGACAGGGATCTCCAAACTTTCTAAGCAAAGGGTCTGTTTACTGTCCTTCAGACTTTATGGGGGCCAGACTATGGGAAGTACAAGTAGAAAATGACCCAGTATCAATGGAAGTAAACAATTCCTCAGGCTTGGTGGTCAGTAGGAGTAAAAAAATTGCAAAGCATGCGTGGTTAGTAGATGGAGGGATGATGCCCCATCATTGGTACTGGTGGGAGGAATGGCACCCAATCATTGGTGTCAATGGAAGAAATAGTGCTCTATTGTTGGTGTCAGTGGTAGGAATAATGCCCCACTACTGGTGTCAGTGGAAGGAGCCTTATCCTTGTTAATAATGGGACGAATAATACCTCATATCAGTCGGAGGATTAGTGACCAATGGGCCGGATAAAGTCAAGCAAAGGGCCACATCCGGCCCGCGAGCCACAGTTTTGGAGACCACTGTTCTAGGATATCCTTTCTCAACCTTTTTAACATGGAGTAACCCTTCAAATACCTTTCCAATCTGAGAGAACCCTCTGCAAATAATTGCAATGCTGATGTTGATAGTCAGGGTCACTGATAAGGGGGCACCATCACTTAACAGGGGGGGGTTGCCAGCACCGATCATGCTCCATCAAACTTTCCTGCAGAGCAGTCTCTGTTCATGCTGCTCTCCTCAGCAGTCTAATTACCTATTAGTCCAGTTTCCTAAATTGGTGTCATGTAATTGATCCCCCCATCCTCACTGCACACACGGACCTCCTTACATGAGGACAAGATGGAGAAAAGGAGAGCCCGGTGTCTGGCTACAGAACAAAGAACACCCCTTCCAGAAGAGGCATGCATGGCAAGCCTGTGCCTCCTCTGCAGACCAGCCACTGGGATCACTGTCCTGACTCTGCAGCCCTGATTTCCCATTCATTCTGCTGTGTTCTCGGCTGGAAAGATCTGGAGATGATTTTGTGTGTGGATGGAGGATGATCTTCACACACTCCTGTGAAAAGGGCTATGGAGGCAGCAGGGTAAATATACAGTAAAAAGCAGCAGCTCCAGTTCCTGGCAGCCTGAGCATACAAGATAGCTGCCTGGGGCCATAATAACTGACCTCCTCCCATCTCTCTCTCTCTCTCTCTCTCTCTCTCTCTCTCTCCCCCTCTCTCTCTCACCCCTCTCTCTCTCCCCCCTTTCACTCTTCCCCCTGTCTCACCCCCACCCCCCCTCTCTTTCTTTCACCCCTCTCTCTCTCTCTCACCTCCTCCTCCTCTCACCCCCATTCCCCTCTCCCTCCCCCTTTTTCACCTCCCTCTGTCTCCCCCCACTTCTTTCCCCCCTCAAGAGGTGGGGTCAGGGGCGATGGGGGACCCCATGAAGTAGGCTGTACTGGGGCCCCATGATTTTTAACAGTGGCCCTGTTGATAGTCCAAGAATGGGATGGGAGTTGTAAAAAGGTTATGGTTCCATGGGGTGGGTTTCACTAATTTTTACACCTCCCAATCTGTTCTTGAACAATCAATATCTGACTTGATACATTCCATGGTGACTGAATCAAGGTCACCGAGTTATTTGTGCAGCTATAAATGCTGGGATATGTTCCCAATACTTATTAGAACTGAAGAAGCACCTTAGATAAGTACATCAACCACATTGCTACCTGGTGATGTGAATGCTTCTCATTGGTTTTACAAAATGTCGATTAGTGGAGTACCTACAGGATCCAGAAGACTTTAAGCAGCTGCGTCATGACATCACCATGTAGGGGCAGGAACAAAATCAGTAAGCAGGCCTGAACTACAGCGAGAAATTACTGATCTCCTCTTCAGAGGATCACATGTTTGCATGTAGGCAGGTAGTGGTAAATGCTGCCCCAACCAGGAAGTTGAGTCAATTGTGCTACCTGGGTTTTTCTTGGTGGGTTTTCATGGGCCCGACCCCCAGTCCTGTGTGCTATTAAAGGGACCCTGGGGGCACAGGGGAATTTGTGTTGCTGGTACCCCCCTGTAAGACAGTGACCCTATTCAAAGTGCCTAGTGTAGCCCAGAAGAACCCCAGGCCTCTCATGTGACCCTTGCTTGGCACCCAACAAGGAGGGAAACATGCAGAGATCAGTAAAAAAAATATTGTCAATACTTGTCAAGACTTTCTAAAATATATAAAATTATGAATGAGTGGGGAGGATTAAGTGGGGCTTTGATTATGCTTGGGCATGAACTTTAGGAATAAATGAGCAACCCGTTGAAACACTTGTTTCAGGTTTAATATCTGGACAATGGTTTTCCTTTTTTTTAAATGTTTGAATCATTAGTCAGCTTGCTGTTTGTCAGCAATTTAGGGTGTTAATATAGAAACAAGCAAAACATCTGGGGCTTTGAAATTAGTGTGATTTTCTTGCACAGTATTGTCATGTTAATTGCACCTCTTTGCATGAAAGCTTCAAACTGTTAGCGACCATTGTTCAAAAAAAATAAAAATAAAATAAACTCAAGACCAGAAAAAAAATCCTTCCTATTCATGCAGTGGTTAATTGTATGCATTTTCCTTGCAGGTGAATCACAGCAAGCAAGAGAGAAGAACATTGTGGAACAAAAAAAGGTGTCTGTCAGGAATCAAGACTGGACTCAACTTCATCAGCACTCCGCCATCGTTAGGTTTGTTGGCCATTCACAATCTCGCAGTGTGAGTTGGCTCTCATCGGAGAAACATCATTATTTTAATGGGCACTATGAACGAGGGGAACAACAAAATGTACAGTCCTATTATCCAGTTCGGTTTGTACTCAAGGCATGGTTCAGTAAAGCAAACAAGCAATGTGCAAAGTCCTATTATCTGCAGCAGCTGATTGGGAATCATTTTTTTATTTACCCGACTAAATGATAACCTATGCTTGATGAATTAATGAAAGGAAACATTTGATTGGCTGTTAGAGCAGGGGCATTTTATGAAATTAGTGGGCCTGTGTGCGGCATCATGAGTTGGGCCCTAGACAAAGAGGAAAAGAAAATGCGGTGCACATAGCGTACGGCGGTGAAAAGTGGAAATGTAGTAGTATGGAATAGGGAATGTGCAGTGCAGTATACAAAATGAGGGGGCAAAGATGTCAAGTGTGACAACCCCCCCCCCCAATTAAGGAGTTCAGGAGTGCGCTACATACAAAGTGCAGAGTTCAGGGGTGAGCTATATACAGAATGCAGAGTTCAGGAGTGAGCTATGTACAGAGTGAAGAGTGCAGGGGTGTGCTATATACAGAGTGCAGAATTCAGGGGTACACTGTGTACAGAGTTCAGGAGTGCGCTGTGTACAGAGTGCAGAGTTCAGGGGTACGCTATGTATAGAGTGCAGAGTTTGGAAGTGCACTGTGCACAGGGTGCAGAGTTCAGGAGTGCACTGTGTACAGAGTGCAAAGTTCAGGGGTCTGCTATGTACAGAGTTCAGAAGTGCACTGTGCACAGAGTGCAGAGTTCAGGAGTGTACTGTGTACAGAGTGCAGAGTTCAGGGGTGTGCTATGTATAGAGTGCAGAGTTCAGGAGTGCACTGTATACAGAGTGCAGAGTTTAGGGGTCCACTGTGTAGAGAGTGCAGAGTTCAGGGTCTGCTATGTACAGAGTGCACAGTTTTCACAAGTGCACTCTGTTTAGAGAGCAGAGTTCAGGAGTGTGCTACATACAGAGTGCAGATCCACCTCAGGCAAGCATCAGGCTGTAATTGTATTTAGTGTGTTTGTAAAGATATTGTTCAGTGATGTTGTTTAAGTTTTATTAACAGGGATATGGAAACCAGGACTATGAATGCCATTTTATACAAAGAAGAACCAGGAGGAGTAAGAAATAAGTTTAATACGTCACCCAGCTCAAGGGGAAAAGGTGGCACTGCATGCGTGTATTTTATACCATCCCAGAGTTCAGCTTTAAAGTACATGTCATGTGATGGTCATGTCCATATTTGGTCAATGACATCACCCAGGAGACCCTGCCCTTTTGTTTGTATTAGCAGCGGGGAGAGGGAAATGCCACTCTGTGTACATGAAGCAACAGGATTTGACATGTAAGTGGGTTTTTTCTTTTGGTGGGTCAGCGGGCATCATTCATGCCGAAAATCCTTAGCTGATAGCTGAAAGGTCTGGATGGGGATGAATCATGGTTGTTGGTTGCCAAAGGCTGACAACTTCGTAACATCCAGAGTGAGGCGAGGCTGTCACATTTACCAGTGAAAGTAATACAGCTGCTAAATGTTATCCCTTCCCACTGCTAGCAGAGGTTCAACTTGGTCAAATATCAATTTACTTTGTCCATTTATGGAACCTCTGAACTAGCAAAATTCGGTACAAACCTAGGACCAAACCAGCAGATCATCCCTAATCCATTTGGCTTTGTGCTCTCATTCTTTCACTCCATGCCACCTGACTCTCCCAGGAACCCCATTAGGGTTCCACCAGACACAATTACATGCAATCATGTGATTTTTTGCAGAACCTCTACCAAGCTTGGAGTCCAATGCTCCACCACCCATCTTAAAGTGGGATCTTAAAGTGGTAGATTAATATGGCTCAAGCCATAAGGACCTCAATGTTTTTTCTGCATCCATAGTTGCTGTCCATTTACATTCAGGCTGCTCTTAATATGCCGGGCACAATAACCTACCCCTTCTAGTCACACTATGCCTGCTAATTCTTTAATCCTTCAAATGTCTCTTTATTGGTGGACAAAACAGTTCAAGGTTGGCTCAGCAAAGTAACAAGATGATCCCAATTAGATTGAAATCCCAAATGGATATCATGTGTTGCTAAAGTACTGTGTAGCATAAACAATTAACATTATTTCTTTGCACAAAATACTGTTTTTACCTATTTTATCCTTTTTTTGGCATCTCAGTGCTGCTGAGCTCTCTGGCTACAAAAACTCACTCTGGATCGGCTTCCTGATAGTGCCAACAGTGGTTTATGCCCATTCACTGTCATTTGTAGTCTCAACCAGGGGCACCTGTGACAGGGTTAAAATACATTAGAACAGGGGTCTCAAACTCAATTTCATTGCGTAAGAAGAGTTTGCTGGCCTCACATAACCTGGTGGGTTAAGTAAAATTGTACCATCATCCGCATTTAGTTGAGACAGAAGATTTGGGAGCAAGAACCCCAACTCCAAGCTCACCAGGATAAAGTGCAAACGGACTATCTCGGTACAGGTAGAAAAGGGTATACAGTAAAAGTAGAAAGGTGTATATAAAAAAACAGATTTTATTGATACAATACTCAAAACATAATAATAGTGTATAATTGTGTATATCTTATTGTATTGTATTTCATTCGCAGACACATTTCCTGATGAAGCGGGTTCCCTGCGAAACTAGTCGAAATTTCCTGTCATCTGCGCATATTTTAATATAGTTTGTACTATTATTATGTTTTGATTATTGTATCAATAAAATCTGTTTTTTTATATACACCTTTCTACTTTTACTGTATACCCTTTTCTACCTGTACCAAGATAGTCCGTGTGCACTTTATCCTGGTGAGCTTGGAGTTGGGGTCCTTGCTCCCAAAACTTCTGTCTCAATTTCATTGCGGGCCGCATCAGCATTATAGTTGCGCTCAAGGGGCCAGTGTATCTGTAAGACTAGATGTCCAGACCACTCCACCGCCTTACATCAGATGTCAAAAGCCACCCCACCATCAGAAGTTAAGAGTCCCCCACCCTCCCTTACATCACAGTGCCCCTCCCCCCCCCCCCATTTACTTGGTTCTGCTGATCAGAAGAAGTTGGGGGCAGACCTGGGAAGCAGAAAGTGCAGAGTCTGGAAGAGGATCAGAGGAGGCTGGGGTCAGCGGCCGAAGTCTGTTGAACGCTGTTGAATGTTGAAGGCAGAGACGAGGGGGTGCTGCGGCCGCACAAGGAGGTGCAAGATCTGTAGGAGGAGTTCTTTCCTCCTCTCTGCTGCTGATTTCTGAGACAGGGGGCAGAGATAGACAAGCCTCTCTGCGGCTGCAGAGAGAAGTGCAGGATATGGCAGAGGAGTTATGTTATCCTCTTTGCTGCCAACTGTTGAGACAAGGGGGGAGCCACAGCTGCAGGAGAGATGTAGGGACCACAAGAAATGACCTGGTAGGCCAGAACAAATGGAAAACAGTTGTCGTGCTACAACAGGAAGTACCTGAACAAGAACCTTCATGAAGTCTCTCCAGACATCCTTTTAATGAAACCACAGATTTGAAATTACATTATCATATTAAATTGTTAATGACATTTTAGTGATTGGTTTTAAATCTAACTAAACTGCACATTTTAATTTTCAGCATATCACAATAATCACATAATGTATATTTTGACATAACAGATGGAGTCTAAATAATGGAGAGTCGTTAATTGCCTAGAGCAGCATGATCACTGCCTATAGCCCTCTGTACCACTGTGAGATCTGTACAGCACATTGCCTTTAGATGGTCATAATGTGCATACAAAGAATAGACACAACTTCAGAATGACTACAAGTGTTATACAAAAAGTACAGACAGGTTAGCTATAAAACCCAGCGGAAAGAGGCCTGACAGATGCTGCCTGTTGTATGACAAAATAATATAGTCAAGACTTCCAGTAAATATTAATGCAAAAGGCAAATCTCACACACTGTGCCATGTAACATTCAAAGAAAAGTGAGGCGCAAATATTAAACTTGTAATTTCTGTATAGTAAAAACAAAAATCTACAAAATAAAAGAGCATTAAAAGAGCGTTTGACTGACTGGCTATGTTTAGGTGGTTTAGAAATTCTGAAAAGAAATGTAAATTTCAACAAGGTTTATTTTATTTTTGTGTAGATGCTTGATGGTACCTTCAAATACAAAGTATCTCTCTGGATCCCCAACAGAAGATCCCCATACCATAGGTCTGAGCTCTTCTGGCCTTGCTGAATTCTACCAAGCCATGCAAGAGAATCAGTCCAAGGCAGATTCTGGAGGTATGAGGGTGATTCCTGATGGATGTGGCTGGTGGATATGGCTGAAAGCAGAAATTGTGGTGAAACTGGCACTCAACTGAAGGGATCTCACAACAACATGCCTCTCAACTGTTCCTCATTTGAAGGACCTCTCCCTCCTTTGAAGTAGCACTCCTTGGTACCGTATGATGTATAGACTTCTATTAAAAAAAAGGATTATTTAACTGCCAAAGGTGTTATCATGTGCTAAACCTTTCACCGACCTCTAAATTATTTAATTTGTTATCTTGTAAATCCAATATAAAGCTGGCTTTATGTCTATGTGCTGTGGTTGTACAATGTAAAATGCTCATTGGGTTAAGACACGGTCCGATGCAACTCATATACAATGGCACCCAAAGCACAAGTGCAATGTGTATATGCCATGTGTTATAGAGTGCCGCATTAAAAAACGTGCAGAAATTGGCTTTATTGCTGTGTGTTGGCAGTCACCTATAAATAAATAGACTCCCTTAATGCAATGCACACAAACACATGCAATACCACTTGTAAACACATGTTCGGTAACCATCTAGATTTTAAAGAGGCCTTATGTTGCGTACACACGGTCGGACTATGATGTCACAGTCCCTGGGCATGCTGGGACTGTGACGTTTTAGGGGGCGTGGTCGACCACGCCCCCTAAAACGTCACAGTCCCAGCATGCCCAGGGACTGTGACATCATATGGGGGCGGGGTCTCCGCCTATATAAGTCACAACGCAGCCCTCAGAGACCAGTCCAGCCGGAGAGAGCGTCGTGTCAACATCTGGGGGAAGAGAAGAGAAGAGAACACAAGAAGCCAAGAAGCCCAGAAGTCCGGACCTCCGCTGGCAATAGAGCTACCTGAAGAAAGCGGAGGGGCCGGCCGAAGACCTGGGACACCGGGAGAAGAGGCCGGAGAGCGGAGAAGAACCAACCGGACGCCGGGAGAAGATGAACCGGAGGGACCCCCGAAGACGGAAGAAGACCCCCCCCCGGAGCTGTTTAATAAATTATTTTAAAAACCTGTGTTGTGTTTTATTACTGACACTTTTTACCTAGGTAAATGGGTAGGGGTACCATGTACCCCATACTCATTTACATAGGGTGGGGGGCCGGGATCTGGGGGCCCCCTTATTAAAGGGGGCTCCCAGATTCCGATAAGCCCCCGCCCGCAGACCCCGACAACCAACGGCCAGGGTTGTCGGAAAGAGGCCCTTGTCCTCATCAACATGGGGACAAGGTGCTTTGGGGGGGGGGGGCGCAGGGCGCCCCCCTCCCCCAAAGCACCCACCCCCCCATGTTGAGGGCATGCGGCCTGGTACGGTTCAGGAGGGGGGGGGCGCTCGCTCGTCCCCACCCCCCTTCCTGACCGGCCAGGCTGCGTGCTCGGATCGGGGTCTGGTATGGATTTTAGGGGGACCCCACGCCGTTTTTCGGCGTAGGGGTTCCCCTTTATAATCCATACCAGACCTAAGGGCCTGCGACGGGGCTCGCAAGGTTTCAATCTCGCCAAAAAAAGCGGCGAGATTGAATTCCTTTTCTAGTCCCGTCGTACCAAAGTCACGTTCAAAATGAACGGACTTGTCCGTGTGTGGGAAAGTCCGTTCGTTCTGGAAGTCCGTCGGGAAGACCGGATTCCGGAAAGTCCGGCCGTGTGTAGGCAAGTCCGGCCGTTCAGAAAGTCCGGCGGTAGTCCGCCGGAAGTCTGGCGGCAAGTACGTCGGACCTAGCTTTCTAGAAAGTCCGACCGTGTGTACGCGGCATAACTGGTGCAATGCAACCCACGTAAAGAATTAAATCGTGGCGCTACCTCCAAAACTACTCCCACCTCTTACAGTGAATTGCAACGTAAAGAGGTGCTCACTAGATTAGGTAATTCACTGTAAGAGGTGGGAGTAGTTTTAATTCTTCACGTGGGTTGCATTGCACCAGTAACACGTCACAGATTTAAATATTTATGTTTATCCTGATGGCACCAAGCTTCCAAGTGGGGTTCGATAGGTGATCTGTATTCCGTACTCCAGATGGTTGCTAGCGCTAGATTGCAGGTCGAGGTTATCTGTGGAGGCAGGATGTAGAGTCTATGGGTGATGATCAATGGACCCAGGCACTGGAAGATGTTACTCAGGTCTCGCTGTCCCCCTCGCAAAGATTGACCCAATTATTTATCCTTCATCGGGTGCACTACTGTACATGCCACAGAAGTTGCATACCTGGAGGCGGGCTTTATCTTTTAACTTTCCCAGATGTACTAATACCACAAGTACTCCTATTCATATGCTGTGGCGATGCCCCAAGCTTCACCGTTATTGGTCATCCATTTTCAATATACTTAACAGTATTTGCTCTACGTTGATACATTTAGAACCAACATTAGCTATCTTGAGTATTATTCTGGAGGAGACACTACCTGTACTTCCTGGTGACTGTCCATCACCATTCTGTGCTCTGCCTCGCGGGGTATAGAGAGGGCAAGCTTGGGGTGTCAGCAACCCACTGAGAGACTGATTCAGCTGCCTGCCAGACATGTGGGCAGATTACGACATTATTTTTGGGATCCCTGCAGAGCCTTGATCGTATCTTTGATGTCAGCTGACAGCGGACTTTAGCCCACTGTCGGCTGAATCTGGGTCATGGGAGTGTATTCCTGTGACCCACAGGAGAATCATGGCCAAAAGAGCTTTGGCCATACCCCTTATTTAACCCTTTTGCTGCCAGATCCATATGTGGTAAATCGCAAATTTTGAGTTTTCCCCAGAAAAGTAATAGAGGGGAAATCTTCCAATGGGGACACTAGTTCTGGTGACCTGGGGGTCCCCAAGGATTTCCCTTAATTTGCAGGGATTTCTTCTCGCTTCCTGTTTGGCAATAGGACAGGAAATGAAAGGAAATCTATGCAATGGGGCACATATGGTGAAAACAAATGGGACAGGGGTTATAACCATCCCTTACTATATCCAAAATGAAAAAAAATTTTGTCTATAGTTCTACTTTAATGCATTCTTACTAAGAAATAGAGCTGTTTCTCCACAGCCACCAATCAGTAATGAGTGGTTACACTTTACTTTTATCATGTTTGCCCTTCTACGTACCATCTTTCCAAGTAAACATGGTATTAAATGATATCAAAAGGAAGCTAATCTATAAAATTGTACAGAAAGTGACAAAAGTAAAACTATTATTTAATTGTTTAACTACTTGACCTCCTGAAGATTTACCCCCCTCCATAACCAGGCTACTTTTTGCAATATGGCACTGCGTTATTTTAACTGACAATTGCGTGGTCATACACCCAAATAAAATGATGTCATTTTTTCCCACAAATAGAGCTTTCTTTTGGTGGTATTTGATCACCTCTGTGTTTTTTAATTTTTTGCGCCATAAACCAAAAAATACTGAAATTTTGAAAAAAAACAAAACTTTATTTTTACTTTCTGCTATAAAACACATCCAATAAAAAAATTGAAAAAATCAAATTTCTTCATAAATTTAGGCCAATATGTATTCTGCTACATGTTTTTGGTAAAAAAAATTCCAATAAGCATATATTGATTGGTTTACGTGAAAGTTATAGTGTCTACATACCAAAGGATATGGAGCCCATATCCATTTTGTTTTTTGAATATTTTTGGTATGTTGGTTAGTGGAGGGCTCCCCCACCAGGGGAATTAGTTAAAGCGTACAAACCTTTTAGGACTCCATAATGTGATTTTCTGTGTGTAAACTATAAAATATATACTGGAACTCTTTTTTTTTTTTTTTTTTAATACTAGTAATGGCCGCAATCAACGACTTATAGCAGGACTGTGATATTGTGGCAGACAATCAGACACTAACTGACACTTTTGACACTTTGTGGGAACCAGTGACACTAATACAGTTATTAGCGCTAAAAATACACTGTCACTGTACTAATGACACCAGCTGGGAAGGGAGTTAAAAATCTAGACGGCTCAAAGGGTTAAATGTGTGCCTAACCAGTGTTTGTGTTTACTATGTGTGCTGCTTTTACTGGGGAAAGATGGATTTGAGTCCCTGCTTTGCAGGAACACAGAATCCATCCCTTCCTCCCTGTCAGAATGGAACTCTTCCTTGTTTAAATTGGCAGAGATCCATTCTGAGTCTCTGCCTGACGATCAGCGGGTGCCGGTGGATATCGAGTGCCTGACACTGGCACATTGGCTTATGCTGTTAATAATCACAGCAGGAGCAGTTCGTCGGCGCCATGCACACGCGCCCCCTTCAGGTGGAAGTGAGGGAACACGTATATATACGTGATCCTGCGCACAGCTGCCACCCTATGCTATAGGGTGGTCAGAGAGATGTTAAAAAACAGAGAATGTTCAGCCCTTGCATACTTTCTTTAGCAATCCTGCCATGAAGGTCCTTGTTCAAGTACTTCAGAGTGACAAGACTATGTCCCTTTCTACCAGCCGAGCTCTTGTGTTGTGACCCTCTCACTGAGGTTTCCAGCAGTGACTACAAATGGCCATTTAAGCACCAATTAAACAGGCATGGTGGACCATGGTCACCATCAGGAAACCCGCACTGAAAAATACAATGCAACCATCGATCGGAGTGTATGCAGACACAATTGGCTGCAAAGAGACCGAAGACAATCAGCAGTACTGAGATGTAACAAATTCTGAACAAAAGTTTAAAACAATTTTTTTTATTAAAAGGCAATAGTTTATGATGTGCTGTGCACAAGCAATCTAATTGCAACTCAGCTAAGGTTTACATCTACTTTAAACTCTACACTGCCTGGTTATCCTTTGAAATGCCCATAATAGTCACATCTTTGCCAGATATTGTAGTATGAATGACCGTATTACAGGGATTGGCAATAATCAGCTGTAGCCGTGGTTTACGAACCAAATATTTATAGAACCTGGCTGACCCAGGCACCCAAACCACTTCCAATTTCATTAAATCTGAAGCCTTTAGGCTGTCTGCAAAATGTTCCTATTAACACAAAACAAATTAAACTAATCTCCAAAACAGACATCCCTGAAACCCACAGAGATAGACAAAAAAGTGTCCCCTTCCCGTCTCCGCAGCCTCTCTTACAAGCCGGAATACGGTATTTGCTTTAAAATCTCAGTGCACATAGAAAAACAAAAAAGTGTTTTGTATGCTGGGGAACTCCAAAGTGACTGACAGGCCAAAGGCTGAGTGTACACTATATGTGCAATCCAGAAAATTGGAACCTGCTTGCCAAAACGTATTAATCGTAAACAGAGTTGTCTGGCGTTTGGCAACGTCTAATGTCTTTTATACAATGCCAGTAGCTGCAAACCACATCCCTCCCATTGCATAGCCTAGCATGTTTTTCTTTTTTCCTTTTTTTTACTTTTTTGCGGTTTGTTAATAATTCTTTGTCCTGACCATTAGGTTACCATTATAGCAACATTGTTACATTTAGCTCTTTTAATTATTATATTTTTATTATTATACAGGATTTATATAGCGCCAACAGTTTACGCAGCACTTTACAATATGAAAGGGAGACAACACAGTTATAACACAATAAAATACAAGAGGATTAAGAGGGCCCTGCTCAGAAGAGCTTACAATCTAATAGGGTGGAACAGGTGATACAAAAGGTTGTAACTGTGGGGAATGAGCTGATGGAAGTGGTATTAGTTGGAGACATGCTAGGCTTCCCTGAAGAGATGAGTTTTCAGGGATCGCTTGAAGGTAGCAAAAGTAGAGGATAGCCGGACAGGTTGAGGTAGCGAGTTGGGAGATGGGAGAGGCTCTGGAGAAATCCTGGAGACGAGCATGGGAGGAGGAGACGAGAGAGCTTGAGAGTAGGAGGTCTTGAGAAGAGCGGAGAGGACGTTTTGGGTGATATTTGGAGACAAGATCGGTTATGTAGATCGGGGCAGAGTTGTGAATGGCTTTGTATGTTGTAGTTCGTATTTTGAATTTAATTCGCTGGGTGATTGGGAGCCAGTGTAGGGATTGGAGGAGAGGGTTGGTAGGCACTGAGTAGATGGTAAGGTGGATAAGTCTGGCAGCAGCATTCATGATAGACTGAAGAGGGGATAGCCTATGGAGAGGCAGGCCAATGAGAAGGGAGTTGCAATAGTCAAGGCGAGAGATAACAAGGGAGTGAATGAGGAGCTTGGTGGTTTCATTTGTTAAAAAGGGACAAATTTTAGAGATGTTACGAAGGTGAATTCTACAAACTTTTGACGATTGGACTTGGGGCTGAAATGACAAGTCAGTCTAGGATTACACCTAGTACCCTGGCGTGAGGGGAGGGACTGATGGTTGCATTGTTGATTTTGATGGAAAACTCATGGAGGGGGCACAGGCAGGGGGGAATATTATTAGATCAGTTTTAGAGAGATTTCATTTAAGGAAGTGGTGCGACATCCATGCTGATATGTCAGTTAGTAAGTTAGTAATGCGAGAGGAGACTGAAGGAGTGAGGTGAGAAGTAGACAGATAGATTTGGGTGTCATCGGCGTATAAGTGGTATTGGAAGCCGTGGGCAGGTATCAAGTAACCAAGGGAGGAGGTGTAGATAGAGAAGAGAAGGGGTCCAAGAACAGAGCCTTGGGGGACCCCTACAGAAAGGGGCAATGGAGAGGAGAAGACAGAGTTGTAGGAAACACTGAAGAAGCACTGTGATAGATAGGCAGAGAACCAGGATAGAGCAGAATCTTGGAGGCCAAGGGAATGGAGTTTATTGAGAAGGAGCGTGTGGTCAACAGTATCAAAGGCCGCAGAGAGGTCAAGTAGTAGGAGTATGGAGTACTGGCTTTTGGTTTTAGCAATTAGTAAATCGTTAGTGAGTTTTAGTAAGGCAGTTTCCGTAGAGTGCTGCGAGCGAAAGCCAGACTGTAAGTTTTAATAGTAGCACTTGCAGTTCTAAAAGATGGACATAGTGACTAGGGATGAGCTCGATGTTCGGGTCGAACATAAGTTCGACTCAAACATCGGGTGTTCGCCGAACAGCGAGCATTATGGGGCGTTTGTGGGAAATTCGAGTGCCGCAGAACAGCCCATAATGCACTGAGAGATCACAGTGCATTGCTGTATGATGATTGGCCAAAGCGCGCTCTGCTGAGAGAGCCATAATTGGCCAAAGGCAGGGTGCCTTTGGCCAATCATGGCTCGGGGGACTAAGTCCACGCCCCACACTATATAAGGCTGCTTACATATCAGCCGTGTGTAGTGTTGTTGGCGTGGACAGAGAGATAGCTTGAGTTAGATTAGGCAGGCAGGTTATTCAGTTAGTGGCAGTGTATTTGATATAGATATATGCAGTGGCTTGCGAAAGTATTCGGCCCCCTTGAACTTTTCAACCTTTTGCCACATTTCAGGCTTCAAACATAAAGATATAAAATTTTAATTTTTTGTGAAGAATCACCAAAAGTGGGACACAATTGTGAAGTGGAACGAAATCTATTGGATATTTTAAACTTTTTTAGCAATTGAAAAACTGAAAAGTGGTGCGTGCAAAATTATTCGGCCCCTTTACTTTCAGTGCAGAAAACTCACTCCAGAAGTTCAGCGAGGATCTCTGAAAGATCCAATGTTGTCCTAAATGACTGATGGTGATAAATAGAATCCACCTGTGTGTAATCAAGTCTCTGTATAAATGCACCTGCTCTGTGATAGTCTCAGGGTTCTGTTGAAAGCGCAGAGAGCATCATGAAGACCAAGGAACACACCAGGCAGGTCCGTAATACTGTTGTGGAGAAGTTTAAAGCCGGATTTGGATACAAAAAGATTTACCAAGCTTTAAACATCCCAAGGAGCACTGTGCAAGCGATCATTTTGAAATGGAAGGAGTATCAGACCACTGCAAATCTACCAAGACTTGGCTGTCCCTCTAAACTTTCAGCTCAGACAAGGAGAAGACTGATCAGAGATGCAGCCAAGAGGCCCATGATCACTCTGGATGAACTGCAGAGAACTACAGCTGAGGTGGGAGAGTCTGTCCATAGGACAACAATCAGTCGTACACTGCACAAATCTGGCCTTTATGGAAGAGTGGCAAGAAGAAAGCCATTTCTCAAAGATATCCATAAAAAGTTTGCCACAAGCCACCTGGGAGACACACCAAACATGTGGAAGAAGGTGCTCTGGTCCGATGAAACCAAAATCAAACTTTTTGGCCACAATGCAAAACGATATGTTTGGCGTAAAAGCAACACAGCTCATCACACTCAACACACCATCCCCACTGTCAAACATGGTGGTGGCAGCATCATTGTTTGGGCCTGCTTTTCTTCAGCAGGGACAGGGAAGATGGTTAAAATTGAGGGGAAGATGGATGCAGCCAAATACAGGACCATTCTGGATGAAAACCTGTTGGAGTCTGCAAAAGACCTGAAACTGGGACGGAGATTTATCTTCCAACAAGACAATGATCCCAAACATACAGCAAAATCTACAAAGGAATGGTTCACAAATAAACGTATCCAGGTGTTAGAATGGCCAAGTCAAAGTCCAGACTTGAATCCAATCGAGAATCTGTGGAAAGAGCTGAAAACTGCTGTTCACAAACGCTCTCCATCCAACCTCACTGAGCTCGAGCTGTTTTGCAAGGAAAAATGGGCAAGAATTTCAGTCTCTCGATGTGCAAAACTGATAGAGACATACCCCAAGCGACTTGCAGCTGTAATCGCAGTAAAAGGTGGCTCTACAAAGTATTAACGCAAGGGGGCCAAATAATTTTGCACGCCCCACTTTTCATTTTTTTATTAGTTAAAAAAGTTTCAAAAATCCAAAAGATTTCGTTCCACTTCACAATTGTGTCCCACTTGTTGGTGATTCTTCACAAAAAATAAAAATTTTATATCTTTATGTTTGAAGCCTGAAATGTGGCAAAAGGTTGAAAAGTTCAAGGGGGCCGAATACTTTCGCAAGCCACTGTATATATATACACAGTCAGTCTAGTATATATACAGTGGGGACGGAAAGTATTCAAACCCCCTTAAATTTTTCACTCTTTGTTATATTGCAGCCATTTGCTTAAATCATTTAAGTTCATTTTTTTTCCTCATTAATGTACACACAACACCCCATATTGACAGAAAAACACAGAATTGTTGACATTTTTGCAGATTTATTTAAAAAGAAAAACTGAAATATCACATGGTCCTAAGTATTCAGACCCTTTGCTGTGACACTCATATATTTAACTCAGGTGCTGTCCATTTCTTCTGATCATCCTTGAGATGGTTCTACACCTTCATTTGAGTCTAGCTGTGTTTGATTATACTGATTGGACTTGATCAGGAAAGCCACACACCTGTCTATCTAAGACCTTACAACTCACAGTGCATGTCAGAGCAAATGAGAATCATGAGGTCAAAGGAACTGTCTGAAGAGCTCAGAGACAGAATTGTGGCAAGGCACAGATCTGGCCAAGGTTCCAAAAAAATTTCTGCTGCACTTAAGGTTCCTAAGAGCATAGTGGCCTCCATAATCCTTAAATGGAAGACGTTTGGGACGACCAGAACCCTTCCTAGAGCTGGCCGTCTGGCCAAACTGAGATCGGGGGAGAAGAGCCTTGGTGAGAGAGGTAAAGAAGAACCCAAAGATCACTGTGGCTGAGCTCCAGAGATACAGTCGGGAGATTGGAGAAAGTTGTAGAAAGTCAATCATCACTGCAGCCCTCCACCAGTCGCGGCTTTATGGCAGAGTGGCCTGACGGCAGCCTCTCCTCAGTGCAAGACACATGAAAGCCCGCATGGAGTTTGCTAAAAAAAAAACCTGAAGGACTCCAAGATGGTGAGAAATAGGATTCTCTAGTCTGATGAGACCAAGATATAACTTTTTGGCCTTAATTCTAAACGGTATGTGTGGAGAAAACCAGGCACTGTTCATCACCTGTCCAATACAGTCCCAACAGTGAAGCATGGTGGTGGCAGCATCATGCTGTGGGGGTGTTTTTCAGCTGCAGGGACAGGACGACTGGTTGCAATCGAGGAAAAAATGAATGCGGCCAAGTACAGGGATATCCTGGATGAAAACCTTCTCCAGAGTGCTCAGGACCTCAGACTGGGCCGAAGACAATGACCCTAAGCACACAGCTAAAATAACAAAGGAGTGGCTTCACAACAACTCCGTGACTGTTCTTGAATGGCCCAGCCATTCAGGCGGTGTATTAATATATATGTACACAGTCTAGTACTCTGCATCCAGTGTAGCCTATATACTGTATATACTCGAGTATAAGTCGTTCCGAGTATAAGTCGAGGCCCTAATTTACCACAAATAAAATGGGAAAAACTTATTGACCCGAGTATAAGACGAGGGTGAAAAATGCACAGCTACTGTAAGTGGAAAAGAGGGTCAACAATGCCAATTTGCAGCATCACTGTTCCCATTTGCATGCCTCACTGTGCCCATTTGCAGCCAAAGGTCCCCAAAACTTCATACTCGGTAGTTAAGGGTTCCTAGATGCCCCCTAGCTGCAGCCAAAATTTGGGGTCTCTGAACCATTCAGTGGTGTACTGTTTCTATTACACAGTATCTAATACAATGTGTACAGTTTCTACTACACTTCTGGTGGTGTACACAGTATAGTTTTTGCGATTCGGCACTGCGTCGCTTTAACTGACAATTGCGCGGTCGTGCGACGTGGCTCCCAAACAAAATTGACGTCCTTTTTTTCCCACAAATAGAGCTTTCTTTTGGTGGTATTTAATCACCTCTGCAATTTTTATTTTTTGCGCTATAAACAAAATAAGAGCGACAATTTTGAAAGAAACACATTAATTTTTACATTTTGCTATAATAAATATCCCCAAAAATATATAAAAAACTTTTTTTTTCCTCAGTTTAGGCCGATACGTATTCTTCTACATATTTTTGGTAAAAAAAATCGCAATAAGCGTTTATTGATTGGTTTGCACAAAAGTTATAGCGTTTACTAAATAGGGGATAGTCTTATGGCATTTTTATTAATAATTTTTTTTTTACTAGTAATGGCGGCGATCAGCGATTTTTATTGTGACTGCGACATTATGGCGGACATGTCGGACATTTTTGACACATTTTTGGGACCATTGTCATTTATACATCGATCAGTGCGATTAAAAATGCACTGATTACTGTGTAAATGATACTGGCAGTGAAGGGGTTAACCACTAGGGGGCGGGGTGGGGTTAATCAGTACTAGGGGAGTGTTTTCTAACTGTAGGGGGGAGGGGCTGTATGTGTCACTAGACTGATCACTGCTCCCGATAACAGGGAGCAGTGATCAGTGACACTTGTCACTAGGCAGAACGGGGAGATGCTGTTTACATCAGCATCTCCCCGTTCGTTCTCTCCGTGAGGCGATCGCGGGTATCCCCACGGCGATCGAGTCCGCGTGACCCGTGACCCGACCAACGGCGCTCCCGGCCGGCGCGCGCGCGCCGCAGGCGGTGCACATGCAATGGCACGGCGGGGAATTCAAATGGACGTACAGGTACGCCCATTTGCCCAGCCGTGCCAATCTGCCGACGTACATCGTCGTGCGCCGGTCGGGAACCGGTTAATGCCACATAATATTAGAACAGCAGTTTATCAAGTGTAACATTTCTGTAAAAAAATACGCTAGAATTTAATTATAACTAAAGGCAAATTTTTTTTCTAGTTTTGGACAGAGTGGAGAGGGATTGGAACCCCTGTCAGTTTTTATTGCTGTCTGTCCCCCCGTTAGGGAGAAGCATCCTTATCATTGACAGTGAAAGTAAAAGAAAATCCCAAATTTTGGGTTGTCCCCAGAAAAGTAATAGAGGGGAAATACTCTAATGGGGACACTAGTTTTGGTGATCTGGGGGACCCCAAGGAATCCCCTACAGACGGTCCCCTAGTTACAAACATTCGACTTACAAACGACTCCTACTTACTAACGGAGGGAGACAACAGGAAGTGAGATGAAATCTACCCCTAGGAAAGGAAATTCACTCCTGTAAGAGATATTATGGGAAAAAGGTACCTCCACTGATGCTTTATCACCAAGGCTTGTTTCCACAACAACCCAAAATTTTCAAAGTTCAACTGTCATTGGGACAGAATGTGAGGTGAAATCTTCTGAACGGGGACACAGACAGGAAAACAAATGTTACAGGGGTGATAACCCTTCCCTATGCTATCCAAAAAGCTTAAAAATAATTTTATTGGCTAGAGTACACTTAAAAAATGTACCTGTTCCGACTTACAAATAGATTCAACTTAAGAACAAACCTACAGAGTGGAGAACCATTCCTCCCACTGGCACCAATGATGGAGAACCATTCTTCCCACTGACACAAATGATGGAGAACCATTCCTCCCACTGGCACCAATGATGGGGCACTATTCTTCCCACTGACACCAATGACGGAGAATAGAGATGTGCATGATGAAAAAATGTGTCTCGTTTTATTTTGTTCTGATTCATTAATCTAATTATTTTGCTTAGTTAAATTCAGTTGATTCGTTTAATTCATATTCGGAATTCGTATTCGAATTTTCTTCGAATTCACTGATTTTTTCAATTCGAAAATTTAGGGTTGACACCAGAGCAGTAATAGAGGGAAACAGTTCTGGTGACACACCAGGAGTCCCTCAATTTGAAGGGATTTCCACTCAGTGTTTGGCTATGAGACAGGAAGTGAAGGGAAATCTCTGCAATGGCACACAAATGGCAAAAAATTAAATAAACTGATAGGATATAACCCTACTTTACTCTATCCAAAATAAAAAGTTTTGCCTTTAGTTACACTTAAGGGGTTTGCTTGTTGATATGGTCTTAACACCTTCCGGCCCGCCTTATGTCAGATTGACGGTCGGGCGGTGGCCTAAATGTTCTGATTGCATGTCATATGCCATCCTTTAGAACAAGCCACTCGTGTGCACCTCCGTGGACACACAGCTTGGCGATCGGTGGTGCGTTGTGTCTGATCATAGTAAAGAGCCTATGACGTGGCTCTTTACCATGTGATAAGCTGTGCCCAATCACAGTTGATCACAGTGTAAATAGGAAATGCCGTTTATCGGCATCCCTTTCCTCGTGCTGACAGCGCCTGAGGAGAGGAGAGCCGATAAGTGGCTTTCCTACGTGGAGACATCTGCACTGATAATCACTGCAATGAGTATCAGTGCAGCCCCATTAGTGATGCCTGTCAGTGCCCACCAGTGATTCCAATCAGTGTCTCCTCATCGGTGCTGCCTATCAGTGCCATCTATCAGTGCCCATCAGTGCTGCCTATCAGTGCCCATCATTCCTGCCTATCAGTGCCCATCAGTGCTGCATATTAGTGCCTCTTCATCAGTGCCCATCAGTGCCACCTCTCAGTACCGCCTCATAAGTGCCCATCAGTACCGCCTCATCAGTGCAGCCTATCTGTGTCCATCAGTTCAGTCTCATTAGCACACATCAGTTGAAGGAGAAAAATTACTTATTTTCAAAATTTTCGGTCTTTTGTAGCAAAAAAATTTAAAAACCAGTGGTGATTAAATATCACCAAAAGAAAGCTCTATCTGTCTCAAAAAATGATAAAAATTTCATATGGGTACAGTGTTACATGACCGCGCAATTGTCATTCAAAGTGTGACAGCGATGAAAGCTGAAAATCGGCCTGGGCAGGAATTGTGCCCAGTATTGAAGTGGTTCATTTATTAAAGACATGGTCTTGTGCTTTACAACACAAGCGGTTATACCCTTTTCAGACCCTTTCTTACCTTTGATGGTACTTTTTTTGTTACTTTTTTGCCTTTGATTCTCAACAATCACAGGCAATGGCAAATTGCAGCTGTCATTTTGACAGCTGGGACTTGTTCTGTATGATGGGGACATCTCTTGTTTTTCTCGTGTAAACTGACAGTGTCTACACACTGTCGACAGGAATTACAATGTAACTTTGATAAAAAACAAAAAACAGGCAGTTGTGTGGTTTTGTATACTGTTTTTAAATAAAACTTTAATAAAAACGACATTTATAAAACAAAAAACAGGTAGTTCTGTATACTTTTTTAAAATAAAACTTTAATAAAAACGACAAATTATAACAAAAACAAAACTGGGGTAGTTGTCCTTGACTGTGTATGCTGTATGGTTTTCTAACCTGTTAACCACCCCACTCTTGTATTACTTATGCCGCGTACACACGGTCGGACTTTCCGGCATACTTGGTCCGGCGGACCAGAGTGTGCCGGACAATCCGCCCGTGTGTAGGCGGCGGCGGACTTTTCCGGCGGACTTTTTCCCAAAAGCCCGCCGGACCTAGATTTGAAACAAGCTTTAAATCTTTCCGTCGGACTCAGTTTCGGGCGGAAAGTCCGCTCGTGTGTGTGCTGGTCCGACGGAAAGCCCGCTCGTGTGTATGCTGGTCCGACGGACCAGATACGACACGAGGGCAGGGTATTGCATCTCGCGCTCGCTGCAATAGGAAAAACTAATTTTCCTATTGCGGCGAGCGCGGAGCATACCAGGCCCTTAGGTCTGGTATGGATTGTAAAGGGAAGCCCCTACGCCGAAAAACGGCGTGGGGTCCCCCCTAAAATCCATACCAGACCCCGATCCGAGCACGCAGCCTGGCCGGTCAGGAAAGGGGGTGGGGATGAGTGAGCGCCCCCCCCTCCTGAACCGTACCAGGCCGCATGCCCTCAACATGGGGGGGTGGGTGCTTTGGGGGAGGGGGGCGCCCTGCAGACCGCCCGCAGACCCCGACAACCAACGGCCAGGGTTGTCGGGAAGAGGCCCTTGTCCTCATCAACATGGGGACAAGGTGCTTTGAGGTGGGGGGGGCCCGCAGGGCGCCCCCCTCCCCCAAAGCACCCACCCCCCCATGTTGAGGGCATGCGGCCTGGTACGGTTCAGGAGGGGGGGGGGCGCTCGCTCGTCCCCACCCCCTTTCCTGACCGGCCAGGCTGCGTGCTCGGATCGGGGTCTGGTATGGATTTTAGGGGGGACCCCACGCCGTTTTTTCGGCGTAGCGGGGTTCCCTTTATAATCCATACCAGACCTAAGGGCCTGGTATGCCCCGCGACGGGGCTCGCAAGGTGTCAATCTCGCCGATAAAAGCGGCAAGATTGACATCCTTTTCTGGTCCCGTCGCACCTGAGTCACGTTCAAAATGAACGGACTTGGCCGTGTGTGGGCAAGTCCGTTCATTCTGAAAGTCCGCCGGAACTCCGGCGAAAGTCCGTCGGAAAGACGGGCGGACTTAGCCCGCCGGAAAGTCCCGGCGTGTGTGGGCAAGTCCGTCCGTTTTAAAGTCCGGCGCACCTGGCGGACAAAGTCCGTCGGAAAGTGTGCCGGACCAAGTAGGATAGAAAGTCCGACCGTGTGTACGCGGCATTACCCTTACCTTCCTAATAAAACACACCACACCTTCTGGATTAAATGGTTGTCTGGCCCCTTTATTAACAACTATAACAAAATTCCATAAATTAAATTAACTTTTATATATATATATATATATATACAGTGGCTTGCGAAAGTATTCGGCCCCCTTGAACTTTTCAACCTTTTGCCACATTTCAGGCTTCAAACATAAAGATATAAAATTTTAATTTTTTGTGAAGAATCACCAACAAGTGGGACACAATTGTGAAGTGGAACGAAATCTTTTGGATTTTTGAAACTTTTTTAACTAATAAAAAAATGAAAAGTGGGGCGTGCAAAATTATTCGGCCCCCTTGCGTTAATACTTTGTAGAGCCACCTTTTGCTGCGATTACAGCTGCAAGTCGCTTGGGATATGTCTATATCAGTTTTGCACATCGAGAGACTGAAATTCTTGCCAATTCTTCCTTGCAAAACAGCTCGAGCTCAGTGAGGTTGGATGGAGAGCGTTTGTGAACAGCAGTTTTCAGCTCTTTCCACAGATTCTCGATTGGATTCAGGTCTGGACTTTGACTTGGCCATTCTAACACCTGGATACGTTTATTTGTGAACCATTCCTTTGTAGATTTTGCTGTATGTTTGGGATCATTGTCTTGTTGGAAGATAAATCTCCGTCCCAGTTTCAGGTCTTTTGCAGACTCCCAACAGGTTTTCATCCAGAATGGTCCTGTATTTGGCTGCATCCATCTTCCCCTCAATTTTAACCATCTTCCCTGTCCCTGCTGAAGAAAAGCAGGCCCAAACCATGATGCTGCCACCACCATGTTTGACAGTGGGGATGGTGTGTTGAGTGTGATGAGCTGTGTTGCTTTTACACCAAACATATCGTTTTGCATTGTGGCCAAAAAGTTCGATTTTGGCTTCATCGGACCAGAGCACCTTCTTCCACATGTTTAGTGTGTCTCCCAGGTGGCTTGTGGCAAACTTTAGACAAGACTTTTTATGGATATCTTTGAGAAATGGCTTTCTTCTTGCCACTCTTCCATAAAGGCCAGATTTGTGCAGTGTACGACTGATTGTTGTCCTATGGACAGACTCTCCCACCTCATCTGTAGTTCTCTGCAGTTCATCCAGAGTGATCATGGGCCTCTTGGCTGCATCTCTGATCAGTCTTCTCCTTGTCTGAGCTGAAAGTTTAGAGGGACAGCCAGGTCTTGGTAGATTTGCAGTGGTCTGATACTCCTTTCATTTCAAAATGATCGCTTGCACAGTGCTCCTTGGGATGTTTAAAGCTTGGGAAATCTTTTTGTATCCAAATCCGGCTTTAAACTTCTCCACAACAGTATTACGGACCTGCCTGGTGTGTTCCTTGGTCTTCATGATGCTCTCTGCGCTTTCAACAGAACCCTGAGACTATCACAGAGCAGGTGCATTTATACAGAGACTTGATTACACACAGGTGGATTCTATTTATCACCATCAGTCATTTAGGACGACATTGGATCATTCAGAGATCCTCGCTGAACTTCTGGAGTGAGTTTTCTGCACTGAAAGTAAAGGGGCCGAATAATTTTGCACGCACCACTTTTCAGTTTTTTAATTGCTAAAAAAGTTTAAAATATCCAATAGATTTCGTTCCACTTCACAATTGTGTCCCACTTGTTGGTGATTCTTCACAAAAAATTTAAATATTATATCTTTATGTTTGAAGCCTGAAATGTGGCAAAAGGTTGAAAAGTTCAAGGGGGCCGAATACTTTCGCAAGCCACTGTATATATATATATATATATATATATATATATATATATATATAAAACAACTTTTTAACATATACTGTATATACTGACTGTTATGTCTGAGGTTCATTAAGAAAGGTATTCTATTGCATCGACTGTACCACCACCACTTCCGCATCCTGGCTCCTAGCCGGGATCCCACCAGCTCAGGGACAACTCCAGCTTAGCAGCCCGGGCAGCTCAGCACATGTCCACCCAGACAGCCGTCCAGGTGGCACAGAACACTGATCACCTAACTCCACCCAAATATATAGCAGGCTCCCAGCAGGCTAAAGGGCCCAAGAAAACTCCTGCCCATTGGCTGAGACACCCCATTGCGTTTATCTTATCTAATGTCACCAGGTACCCGGCCACCCAGCGACAGAAGAGAGAAGTGCACCAATTCCAGACTTAGGGTGAAATCAATTGATTCCTAACAATTGGCCAAAGCATCTATACCTGGCAGGTAAATTTAGGAGCAACCCTGTCTAAACATCGGGGTGCTTCATCGCGTACAATTGTATCATGCTGTGATGGAACATGTGGACATTTGTGAATCAATAATGTGCTACCATAAAGCATTACTTTTATTATTGTAGTATGTCATGATGGAACATGTGTACATAGATTAACCACTTCCCTACCCGCCTATAGTCAAATGACGTCCACAGATGGGATCTCCCATCCTGGGTGGACCTCATATGACGGCCTCGGGTTCCCGGCCGCCTAGGGGGCGCGCGCCCACTGCGTTGCTCGGGACCCGGTGCGTGTGCCCGGCGGCCGCGATGTCCGCCGGGCACCCGCGATTGCCCGTTAACCGGGCCGGACCGTGGATCTCTGTGTGTAAACACAGAGATCCACGTCCTGTCAGCTCAGAGGAGAGCGATCTGTGTTCCCAGAACAGCGGAACACTGATCGGTCTCCTCCCCTTGTGCGTCCCCTCCCCCTACAGTTAGAAGCATTCTCTAGGAAACACATTTAACCCCTCCCCGCCCCCTAGTGGTTAACCCCTTCACTGCCTGTCACATTTACACAGTAATCAATGCAATTTTATAGCATTGATCGCTGTATAAATGTGAATGGTCCCAAAAATGTGTCAAAAGTGTCCGATGTGTCCGCTATAATGTCGCAGTCACGAAAAAAAATCGGGTTCGCCGCTATTATTAGTAAAAAAAAAAAAAAAAATCATTTTTTTTTAAAAATGCCATAAATCTATCCCGTATTTTATAGACGCTATAACTTTTGCACAAACCAATCAATATACGCTTATTGCAATTTTTTTTACCAAAAATATGTAGAAGAATACGTATCGGCCGAAACTGAGGAAAAAATTTGTTTTTTAAAAAAAAAATTTGGGATATTTATTATAGCAAAAAGTAAAAAATATTGTGTTTTTTTCAAAATTGTCGCTATTCTTTTGTTTATAGCGCAAAAAATAAAAACCGCAGAGGTGATCAAATACCACCAAAAGAAAGCTCTATTTGTGGGGAAAAAAGGATGTCAATTTTGTTTGGGTACAACGTGGCACGACCGCGCAATTGTCGTTTAAAGTGCGACAGCGCTGAAAACTAAAAATTGGTCTGGGAAAGAAGGGGGTGAAAAGGCCCGGTATTGAACCGGTTAATTAATAAATGTGACCCTATCTAATTGTATTATGTTATGATTGAGCATATATATGTAGCACCCTGGAGTTTAGGCAGGGTTGCTCCTCAAAATTTACTTGCCAGGAGTAGTTATCCTGGTTGATTCCTAGAGATCTATTGAATTCTCCCTGAGTTTGGCCTTGTTGCATTCTTCTCTTCTACCACTAGGTGGTCGGGTGCTTGGTAGTACTAGATATGAGAAGGGGAAGGCAAGGTCAGATTATGGGTATGTGGGGTATCTCAGCCAATTAATCCCTTGTCTTGCTGGGAGATCCTATATATTCGGGTGCAGTCAGGTGATCAGTATTCTGTGCCACCTGGATGGCTGTCTGGGTGAAGATGTGTTGTATTGCCCGGGCTGCTAGGCCGGAGATTGGGTCTATCTCGGGCACCTCTGGCTGCTAGGTTGTCTGAGGGCCTATCCAGAAGCAGGAGAGCAGTGCAGGGTTGGGACCTCAGCTTGAAGTCAAACCAAAAGTGACGGTTCTGCCGGCTGGAGAACCTGTCGTGGTCGGAGGTAGAAGAGAAGCTGTCACCACTAAGGGACCAACCACCTTATTACTAGGGACCACAGTGAGCAACTGAAGCAAGTACCGGAGCAGCATTCTCAACAACCGGGGACGGTGAAGAATCGGGAAACTTCGGTGGGTATCAAGCTAGGGACCCAGCCAATGGAGGTGACTCTTGCAGAGCAGCCTTGTGTGTAAAGCCAGGGACCGAGCAGGCCAGTGGGGTGAAGCTTGAGAGGTATCTTGAGTGCCAAGCTAGGGACCCAGCAGAGAGGCGGGGGTGAAGCTTGAGGAAGATACCACCGTGAAGATTGAAGGAGCTCAAGGAATTTAAGGGCAGCAGATTCCGGGGCTGCGAACTCCGGCTCTGTGACTGGTCAGAGTCGCGTTACGTAACTCCCGTGCATGCACGCGGGAACCGCCAGTTACGGCATGACCCCTATTAGAAACGGCATGATGTGCCCTTTCTAAAGTGTGCATGCTCCGTAGACACCAGCGCATGCGCCATAGTCATCGGCGCTTGGCTTTTTTGTTAATATCTCCTAAACCGTGGAGGTTTAGGAGATGTTTCAAGCACCCACAGGTAAGCCTTAATATAGGCTTACCTGTAGGTAAAAGTGGTTGTACAGGGTGTACAACCACTTTAAAGCGGGACTGCGATATTGCGGCAGACAGTCGGGACACTAACTGACACTTTCTGGAGACCAGTGACACTAATACAGTGATTAGTGCCAAAAATATGAACTGTCACTGTACTAATGACACTGGCTGGGAAGAGGTCAAAGGTTTAACTGTGTGCCTAGCCTGTGTTTTCTAACAGTGGGGGGAGGTACTTTTACTAGGGGAAGGCATGGATCCATGTTCCTGCTTTGCACTGTTGCGTGTCGAGTTGCACACCGGGAAACGTGTAGCGAGGACAGAACAGGTAATCTGCAATATTTTACATTTTTGGTTTTAGGATTTAGATATAAAATGAACACTAAACAAACTTTAGACTCTAGCAGAACAAAGACATACTCACAAAAGGCCAGAACATTGGCACAAGAGTACAAAAAAAAGCCGTGCCTTTGGTACACCCAGGCCCCTTGTACAAAGGACAGAGCACCTCTGGGATATGCGGAGCTCTGGGCTTATTTTCAGAACACCCATATATATTGGATGAAAGCTTATTCTTCTGCTGGAGAACATCAGATCTGCATGCCAGAACTTCAGACCCGACCTGACAGGCATGTATAGAATAGATGTACAGTATATGTAAATCGATCATTTAAACTCAGGTCACGAACATGAATAGACTTCAACTTAAATCCGCTGCCAGGAACGCTTTAAACTCTTTTTATCTGCGGAATGTTGGGTTCACTTTCTGCTGCTCTTATTCATTTATTATATTACACTGCGTGATAGACTGCTTCCTTTAATGTGAAATAGACATAGATTGGGAATGTCACTGTCTTTGAAGTGGGAAAGCCCGGTTAAAATCCTAGTATCACTTTTATGACCTTGTAAATTCATTTTTATCTCCCAGAAGCTGCAGGCCAAGAGCCGGATGGGACATTGCTTCCTCGGTGCCAAAGAGTTGCGCTCCGTTACGAAATTCTGTTCTAGTAAAGTAGGAAAGCCACACACTTGATTAAGAATTGATTCATTTAACTTTTTTAGCAAGGACAGAAGTCAAGCAGACAGATTTCATGAAACTCTTACGGAAATGCGATGTACACGTTGTCCAAGACTTCATTTTTAGGATTAAAACATTTTGTAATGATAAATTCAGTTGGAAATGTTTTGAAGGCAAATCATTTGTATTTTCAGGGAATTTATATTTGAGTTATTAGTGACTGCCACAGATACTATATTACCAAAAGTATTGCCTGCCTTCACACGCACAGGAACTGTAATGGCATCCCAGTCTTTGTCCGTAGGGTTCAATATTGAGTTGGCCCACCCTTTACAGCTATAACAGTTCCAACTCTTCTGGGAAGGCCGTCCACAAGGTTTAGGAGTGTGTCTATGGAAATGTTTGACCATTCTTCATGAAGCGCATTTGTGAGGTCAGACACTGATGTTGGACGAGAAAGGCCTGGCTCGCAGTCTCCACTCTAATTCATTCCAAAGGTGTTCTATTGGGTTGGGGTCAGGCCAGTCAAGTTCCTCCACCCCAAACCCCTTCACCCATGTCTTTATGGATCTTGCACTTGTGAGAAACATCCAGAAGAATGAGAGGGAGGTTAAGAGGAGTTGCTTGGAGTATTCATGGGGGGTTGGCAGGGGGCAGGCAAACTCATAAATACTCAGGGTCAGCCCAGAAGGGCAGAAGAGTTTGGGTGGAAGCAGGGGCGTAACTACCACCATAGCGACCCATGCGGGCGCTATGGGGCCCGCAGCCGAGTGGGGCCCAGTGAGGATAAGAGTACCGCCGGCACAGTCTCCCATCCAGGGGAAGAGAGAGGAAAGGAAGAGACGAGCTGTCCGTATCAGCAGAGAGCTGAATTGCCCGATGTAAGAGCTTTCATTAGAACTTCCAGTGTTCCCGGGGCTCACGCCACATAGCTCCACCTTTTGGCCCGGTGCCTTTGATAGACAGAACGCCGATCCATGTGACGTCATCAAAGGCGTCGGGCCAAGAGGTGGGGCTATGTGACGATGAGCCCCGGGAAGACAGGAAATTCAAATGAAAGCTATTACAGCGGGCAATCCTGCTCTCTGCTGATCCGGGTGGCTTGCCTCTTCCTCTGCATAGGTGGGGCTGTATGGGGCACAGGCAGACCAGGCTGTATTGGGCACAGGTCACGCTGTATGGGGCACAGGTCACGCTGTATTGGGCACAGGTCACGCTGCATTGGGCACAGGTCAAGCTGTATGTGGCACAGGTCACGCTGCATTGACACTAGGGCAGCTGTGGGGGGGGCTGTTTGCAGGGGGGCCCCATACAACATTTTGCTATGGGGCCCTGCTATTTCTAGTTACGCCCCTGGGTGGAAGCTGCAGATAAAGTGCTAAGGTTGTCTTAAGGGTAGCCCCCTAATCTGGAGGGAGGGTGACCTCAGGTCTGGGACTCAGGTAATGGAAGGACCCTCTACAACACACAGAGGAATACTTCTTGGATGCATGGGAACAGGTGTGACTACAGCAGGAGCTAGTGAGCATGTCCAGGAGATATCCCGGGAGAAGACAGCCGGGTGGCTGGTGAATGAGACAGTTGGGGAGGACTGAGAGGCAGCCTGAGATGGTTGTAAGGTCAGTCTGTGTGGACTGTGAAGAAATAGCCAGGTGGGCTAGTGAAAGGGGCAGCTGCAGCCATGTGGGCTGGCAGTGCCTGAAGAGGTGGTGCTGGGATTGGTAGCCACAGGAGAATACTGGACACTGGGACCTTTTTTTCTACACACCAAAAAGGGGCCTGTGGTCCCTGCCTGTAATGGGCATTTGCTGGAGCTGACAGAGTGCCCTGCCAGATCCCATTTAACAGTGTGCCAGGCGGATCTGTGATTTTGTTCTGCAAGCAAGTTTTGTGAAGGAGACAGAAGAGGCGTGTACATAGAGACTGTGTATAGTTAAGTGTCCCTGAAGACATTTTGCAAGTCAAGTGAGGATCCCATAATACCCCTATCCCCATCCAAAAGGTATCCCCTCAAATAAAACAAGAAAAAGCACTGGACTGCTTCCTTACTCAAGTGTGCTGTGAAGATGCGGTGTGCCTGGCTGTGCAGGGTGGGGGGTCCCTTTCTACTTGCGGCTCCTTAGAGGGTGTGCTACAGCTTCAGGACCATGTACGTGACAAGTAGGTGGTGCAGCTGGACTGCAATGCTGGATCACCATTCTTGACTACTGGAGGAGGCACTGGCAAGGTACACAGACAGTGTACTAAGTAGAGCTGCGCGATCAATCGTTAAAGAATCAAGATCACGATTCTATGCCCTCGTGATCTTAACAGAATTTTCCCTATTCAGTGCAGAGAGTTCTTTGCTCACTGCTGACAGCTGTCAAAAAAAAAAAAAAACAGGCAGACTGCCAAGTTTATCATAACATCACTTAGGTGGAGATAAAGAGAAAAATTGTAACATTTAGTTCTTTTAGATCAAAGGAATGAACTTCGGTCTGTAAATGAAGTCAGTTTACCGCTTAAAGACTAAAGGCCCATACACACGATGCAAAAATTGGAAGTAACGACCTGCCCATTTTTGGTTAGTATGGTGCTTTCGACAACCGATTCCAATTTTTCTTCCGTCAAAAGTTGGATGTGCAGACTATAAAATTTTTGCTGTACGTGAACTCAACGTCCGATTTTCGTTTCATTAGTATGGTTTTCATCTGAAAAAAATCGAAAGAGCAAGACTACGCATGCTCAGAAACTAAAGAATACATACAAAACTAGTCAACACTTTACGTCACTTCTGAAGTTGTATTCTGTCGTACAAGAATCTTCATATGGTGAGTAACCTCTTCACTTTCAACATGAGACTAGCATGCCACAAAGAACAGACGAACAGTCGTCCGAAAATCTGATCGAGTGTAAGAGGCTTAAGCCTTTTTCTGACACTTGTTACTTGTTGCTTGCAAGTTAAAATCAGTATTTTTTGCTAGAAAATTACTTAGAACATTAATTACTTTAGCAGAGACCCTATAGAATAATATGGTGGTTGTTGCAATATTTTATGTCACACTGTATTTGCGCAGCGGTCTTTCAAACACAATTCTTTTGGAAAAAATACACTTTAGCCACATGCCGACCGCCGCACGCCGATTTGCGTCAGCAAAATGGCACAGGCAGGCCAAAGGGCGTACCTGTACGTCCCTTTGAAATTCCCGACCAGCGGGTGCGTGCCACGGGAGCGCGCTCGCGGGTCCCGCAAACTCGATGTTCGCCGGCGGCCCACGACTGCGGTGAGGAGAGGCAGAACGGGGAGATGCCTATGTAAACAAGGCATTTCCCTGTTCTGCCTAGTGACATGACATGGATCTACTGCTCCCTGTGATCAGGAGCATTGATCTCTGTCATGTTGTAGTGAACCCATCCCCCCTACAGGGAACACTCAGGGAACACAGGGGAGGATAGACAGATCTGCTGTTCTTAGTGATTAGGAACAGCGATCTGTCTCCTCCTCCAGTCACTACACTGCCCCCACAGTTAAAAACACCTCCCTAGGGAACACTTAACCTCTTGATTGACCCCTTCCCTGGCATTTATACAGTAATATTCAGTGGCTATTTTTAGCACCAAATGCTGTATAAATGTCACTGGTCCCAAAAAAGTGTCAAAAGTGTCCGATCTGTCTGCCGCAATGTCACAGTCCCACTAAAAATCACTGATAACCGCCATTACTAGTAAACAAAAAAAAAAAAGAATAAAAAAAATGCCATAGATATATCTCCTATAGATGCTATAACTTTTGCGCAAACCAATCAATATACACTTATTGCCTTTTTTTTAAACTAAACTGATGAAGAAATTCGTTTTTTTACATTTTTTGGGGGGATATTTATTAATTAATAATTAATAATAATTTAATAATTAAGTTAAAAATATAGTTTCTTTTTTTAAATTGTCGGTCTTTTTTGTTTCTAGTGCAAAAAAACAAAAAACAGAGAGGTGATCGAATACCACCAAAAGAAAGCTCTATTTGTGGGCAAAAAGGACATAAAATTTGAGTACAGCGTCGCACGACTGCGCAATTGTCAGCTAAAGCGACGCAGTGCCGTATCGCAAAAAATGGCCTGGTCATGGAGGGGTCAAATCTTTCCAGTCCTTAAGTGGTTAATAGATGTCACACGGAACAGAAAATGAGGAAAAATCTTCCCACTTCCTGCATATTTGATGGTTCCCAGACAGAACAATGAAAAAAAATCTAATTTCCTGTCCTTTTAATGAATGTCAGACAAAAACAAGATCAGGAAAAATCTCCCCATTTTCTATTTGATGGGTGTCAGAGAAAACAGGAAATTAGGAAAAAATCTCCCCACTTATTTTTATTTCAGAGAAAATTGTAAGTAGGGGGAAATCCAACTAAGGCACAGGCAGCAATGAAATACATTTTCTAGAAGGGAGAATGTTGAGGACCTCTGTCAGGATTTTTTTGCTAGCTGTATCCATTGAGGGAGATTTGCCTGTACTTCCTGTCCAGGTGACATGTGACAAACACAATAGCGAGAGAATTGAAATCTCCTCACTGAATTTTTTCTATCCGGGTACAATCCTGGTTAAATGAGTTATCTCAGCTGGAACATTCTACAGACCGCCTTGTAATCTACAGGAGGTGTATTAGGATCCTGGTAGAAATGTAATTAATCTAAAGGAAAAGAGTGCCAGGCAGATCGTTTTTGTCCAGATCAATTTTATTTGTCATCACATTCGGGCCGGATCTTTTTGCATTTTTGCTTTTTTATTGAAACCAATAGAAATGCATCAATTGCCTTAAGACACATGTTAAAATACACCTATTCATCGCAACGTACGTCAACACATCACAATGTGTGTCAGCAGCATGTGTTAATGTGCATTAGGACGCACACTGACATGTAATACAAAGTGAATTGCAATGCACTTTTAAAAATCACAAGCACGGTAACATGCATTTTGATGCATTTTTATTGATTTCAGTGAAAAAAGCTTCAGGGCAATATGATTAACCATTTCAGCTCCGGAAGGTTTTACCCACTTCCTGACCGGGTCATTTTTTGCGGTACTGCACTGCGTTGTTTTAACTGAGAATTGCACGGTGGTGCAGTGCTGTGCCCAAATAAAATTGATGTCCTTTTTTTCCCACAAATACAGTTTTCTTTTGATGGTATTTGATCACCTCCGCGGCTTTTATTTTTTACGCTATAAACAAAAAAAGACCGACTGTTTTGAAAAAAAAAAACTTTATTTTTTTTACTTTCTGCTATAAAACATTATCAATAAAAAATCAGAAAAAATCGAATTTCTTCATCGGTTTAGGCCAGTTTGTATTCTGCTACATATTTTTGGTAAAAAAAATCCCACAAATCATCTATTGATTGGTTTGTGCAAAAGTTAGGCCCCTTTCACACTGGGGCGGGGGCGGCGGGGGGGGGGGCGGTAAAACGCCGCTATTGTTAGCAATCCGTCGGTATTCGGCCACTAGCGAGGCAGTTTTACCCCCCGCTAGCGGTCGAGAAAGGGTTAGAAACCACCACAAAGCGTCTCTGCAGGGGCGCTTTGCCAGCGGTATAGCCGCACTGTCCTATTGATTTCAATGGGCAGGAGAGGTGGAGGAGCCGCTCCAAAGATGCTGCTAGCAGGACTTTTTTTACTGTCCTGCCAGCGCACCGCTCCAATGTGAAAGCCCTCGGGGCTTTCACATTGGAGACAAAGCAGCGGTACTTTCAGGTCGGTTTGCAGGCGCTATTTTAACGCCTGCAAACCGCCCCAGTGTGAAAGAGGCCTTATAGCATCTATAAACTATGGGATAGATTTAGGGACTTTTTATTTATTTTTTTATGTTTTTGCTAGTAATGGCGGCGATCAACGATTTTCAGCGGGACTGTGACATTATGGCGGACAAATCTGACACTTAGTAACACTTTGTGAGGACCAGTGACACCAATACAGTGATCAGTGCTAAAAAAAAATGTGCTGACACTGTATAAATGACACTGGCAGGGAAGGGGTTAACATCAAAGGGTTTCCTGGCAGTGTTTTCTTACTGTGTTGGGGATGGATGCACTCGAGGAAGAGAGACGTTCGTGTTCCTAGATTAGCAGGAATCACAGATGTCTCTCTTCCCGTCTGACAGAAGGATGATCTGCCTTGTTTACATAGGCAGTGGTTAAAGTGGTTGTAAAGGCTCGAGTTTTTTTTTTACCTTCATGAACTCTATGAATGAAGGTAAAAAACCTTCCTGCCCCCCCCCCCCAAATACCTACCTGAGCTTCATCTCGATCCAGTAATGTGCACAAGATCAGCAGCTCTCCTGGGTCTCTTTCTTCTGTCCACTACTGTCAATCACAGTCACTGAGCCAATAATGAGAGAGCGGGGGCGGGTGAATGGACACACAGAGCCATGGCTCCAGAGCCCCATAGCAAGCTGCTTGCTATGGGAGCACTCAGCTGAGGGGAGGGGCCAGGAGCACTGGCGGGGGACCCAAGAAAAAGAGAATGGTTTTGCACTGAGCAGGTAAGTATGACATGTTTGTTATTTTAAAAAAATATATGTCTTTAACCAGTTTAGATCAACGCTATAGCCGAATAACGGCTACAGCACGGAACTGCTTTGCTGGGACTACATCTATTGACGTAGTCCCATGCCCGAGCGGCCTGCGCGCCCCCTGCAGGGCGCGCACGGCGCACTCTGTGATCAGCGAGTCTATGAGACTCTCTGGATCACAGATCGGAGTAAGGGGTTGATCCCCACCCCTTACCACGTGATCAGCTGTCAGCCAATGACAGCTGATCATGTGATGTCAACAGAGCCAGTAATCGGCTATTTTTTATCCTCGCGCTGACAGCGTGAGGAGAAAAAAAAAAGCCGATCACCGGCGGCTGTGAGAGGGACATCAGTCCTGGTCACGGCAAGCTGCCGCCAGATCATCAGTACCCACCTGTGCCCCCTGCCAGTGCCACCTAGCAATAGGCAACATTGCTGTCTACCAGTGCCCAACAGCACCACCCATCAGTGCCCACAGTGCCACCCATCAGTGCCCACAGTGCCACCCATCAGTGCCCACAATTAGTGCCTCAACAACAGTGCTGCACATCAGTGCCACCTATCAGTGCCCATCAGTGTCACCTACCAGTGCCCATCAGTGCCGCCCATCAGTGACCATCAGTGCCACCTATCAGTGCCACCTATCAGTGCCCATTAGTGCCCTCTATCAGTGGTACCTATCAGTGCCACCCATACATGCCACCCATCAGTGCCACCCATCCATGCCACCCATCAGGGCCCATCAGTGCCATCTTATCAGTGGCCATCAGTGCCACCTTATCTGTGCCCATCAGTACCGCTTTATCTGTCCCCATCAGTGCCACCTTATCTGTGCCTATCAGTGCCCATCAGTGCTGCCTCATCAGCGCATATCAATGAAGGAGAAAAATTACCTGTTTGCAAAATTTTATAACAAACTATGAATCATGATTTTTTTTTCTTCAAAATTTTCCATCTTTTTTTGTTTGTTTAGCAAAAAATAAAAATCCCAGCTGTGATTAAATTTCATCAAAAGAAAGCTCTATTTGTGGGAAAAAAATGATAAAAATTTAATTTGGGTACAGTGTTGTATGACCGCGCAATTGTCATTCAAAATGTGACAGCGCTGAAAGTTGAAAATTGGCCTGGGCAGGAGGGGGGTTTAAGTGCCCAGTAAGGAAGTGGTTAATATCACTTTAAGGCTTCATGTACACCACTGCTCATAAACAAACGCTTAGGAGCAGTTGGGCATTTTTTTCAGCTGCCCCTGAACTCTCCTCTATGTTATCTTATCAGTAAACCTACACAGGGTCGTTTATAGTCGTTTCTAGGCAGCTGAATTTAGAAGATTTTTTTGGAAAGCAAATAAATGCGATCAGGACGGATGTTCAGAGGCATTTGAAACGCCAAGCGCCTGTGACAGCTTGTAAATGCGGTAACTCGCGTTTAGCCGCGTTTCGTTTACAGGTGTTTTAAATTTTTGACTATTTGAAAAAATAAAAACGCTTCTAAACGCAAACAGCTAAACGCGGCATGTAAACGCGGCAAGACTGAAGTTTTTAAACATCGGTTACTATCTGTCAAGTTCAATCGTTCAGGAGAGGTCGTAAAACGCCCCGTGTACATTAAGCTAAAAACGTAAATAGGCTCTTGGTAAAATCACACAACGCGTTTCGGAGGTTCGAAGGGGCCGACTTCATCAGGGTGTGTGCATGCAGAATCAGTATTTATTCTGAACAGTTTAAAAAGCTTTCAAATTTTAAAGGAGTGAAGGAAAGTTTTAAAAAAAAGGATGCATTTGACAGAAAAATCTCATTGGGGATGATATTTAAAACCTTACAGAAGTACTTATGATTCCCCACTCTATCCCAAATTGAAAAAAAAATATTTTTGATTAGATTTATATTTTTAGCCGCCTTGCCACCCTCTTATGGTGTTGTAATGTACTTATCTCATTATGTTACCCGGTGACAGCTCTTTGTGTCCGTTCATTGCATAAAAAGTACAACATGCTGCCTAGCAAGAGCTATACAATCCATTTAAGTAGACATCAAGATGTTCCAATTAAGAATAAATCAAAGGCTCCTAGACATACCCTCTTAATCTGAGCGAACCAATACATAATATACTTACATTACAGTAATTAACTCGATGCTTTGTGTACCGTCAGGTAAATAATAGCTAAAGGGGCCGCCGTCTCGGAAATGAGCAGTTCCACCTGGCTGACTCTCATCTTCAAAGACCTTGCGGTGCTAAGAAAAGAACGGTCCCCGCGTCCCCGTATTTATTAACTCGCTGCCTTTTGTATTTCATTTCGCTCGGTTTATTCAAAGACATTATTTGCACATCTTTTTTTCTGCCAGGATACAGGAGGAGAGTTTTGGTGTGGTAGGATCTCTTGAAAGAATCACAGATAAAGCTTTGTCAGTAGAGATGATTGGAGAAATTGACGTAAAATTAATTTGGCAGCGAAATGACTGATTTTGCTGTTAGTGGGATTTTAAAGAAGCAGAAATGTTGCTCCTATAGCAATATTTGCTTTAAAAAAAAAGTGATGCATTTTTTCCCCCTTATTTAGAGGGTGTATGTATTTTGGGGTAACCATCCATATTCTCATCACACTGGCTCTAGGATACTGGGTGCTGCAGCAACCACCAGCTGGAGACTGGATCTTACATGATGCATTGTAGATATTTGCCAACACACCATGAATCTTCAAGTTGAGTCCAAACGGCTTCACTGAAGTATGATCAAATATCACATGCCTGATGAAGGGGTCCTGCATGACTCCGAAACGTGGCACTCTCTTGTTTGTGATCATACTTCAATAAAACCGTTTGGACTCAACTTGAAGATCCGTGGTGTGCTGGAAAATACAGTATCTACATTGTGTCATGTATTTTTTGGGGGTACTGTTTAGGGTAGTTAAGGGGTTCATTTAAAAAGAATTAGTATCGCAATTTGCTATGGGCAGAGTGAAACGTGTTAGGGGCGTGGCCTGGCGGGAGCCCAGGCTGAGGTTGTCTCTCTCTTACCACCATAGGACTCCGTGGATGTGCGGCACTAGGGATCTTTCCTCTCTTCCTTCCAGTGACTACAGAAGCTGGAACGAGCTCCATCCCTTGCTAGCACTCCCGTAGTTGTCGCAGCATCACCGACACTACTCCCCACAGTGATCGAGCCTGATCGAGCCTGAGCGACACTCTAAACAAACCGTGGGTCTCTTTCTACCTGTCTGGCTACTTGATACTTTGATAAATGACACATTCTGCTTTTGCTGCATGCTGTCTGTGTTGACCTCAGCCTGTTCCTCTATCACTCTTGCCTGCTTCCTCACCGTACCTCTTTCCTATATGAGGCAGAGACATAGGCGTGCACAAGGGGGGTCCCAGATGTGCCTGGGCTCTAGCGCCATCCAGTGTATCATCCAGTGTACAGAAGTGTGTGGCACACATGGGGCCTGAGGGAAGAGGGTCCCACTGTGCCCTGTCACACACTACACACCTTGACTAATCCATATCTGCATCACTGGATCCGCTGCATCATCTCCCTTGTCGGCCGGGAGGGTGCACTATTCAGTGCCATACCGATTGGCGGCAGTGCCCAGTACAGTGTGTAGAAACAGGACAGAGGAGGCTGAATCTGCTCCACCTCCCATTCTATCCCTGCTGAGTCTGTCCCTCCCCACACGCCACCCCCTGACTTGCCCACTTGGCTATGAAAGGGCCTTTAATGAAGGTGACAGGTGTCTCTCCCTCACACCCCCCCCCCTCACCCCCTCTCTCCCACACACTCTCTCTCTCTCTCTCGCCCCCTCTCCCTCACAGCCACCCTCTCTCACCCCTCCCTTTCTCCTCCACCCTCTCTTTCCCCTCTCTCTCTCCCCTCTCTCATCTCTCTCTCATCTCTCTCTCCCTCCCACCCCTCTCATCCTCACCCCCCTCTCTCACCCCCTCTTTTCCACACACACCCCTTTCTCTCTCACCCCCTCTTTCCCCTCTCTCTCTCATCTCTCTCTCTCTCTCTCTCTCTCTCTCTCTCTCTCTCTCTCTCTCTCTCTCACCCCCTCTCCCTCACAGCCACCCTCTCTCACCCCTCCCTTTCTCCTCCACCCTCTCTTTCCCCTCTCTCTCTCCCTCTCTCTCATCTCTCTCTCCCTCCCACCCCTCTCATCCTCACCCCCCCTCTCTCACCCCCTCTTTCCCCCACACACCCCTTTCTCTCTCACCCCCTCTTTCCCCTCTCTCTCTCTCTCATCTCTCTCTCTCTCTCACTCTCCTCTCATCCTCACACCCCCCTCTCTCTCACCCCCCTCTCTCACCCCCTCTTTCCCACACACACCCCTTTCTCTCTCACCCCCTCTTCCCCCTCTCTCTCTCTCTCTCTCTCTCTCTCTCTCTCACCCCTCCCTCTCTCTCTCACTCCCCTCTCTCATCTCTCTCTCTCACCTCCTCTCATCCTCACACCCCCTCTCCCTCACCCCCTCTTTCCCACACACACTCCTTTCTCTCTCACCCCCTCTCTCCCTCTCCCTCACCCCCCCTCTCCCTCACCCTCCCACCCCCTCTCTTCCCACCCCGGCTCTCTCTCACCCCCTCTCCCCCCTCTCTCTCACCTCCCCCTCCCCCTCCCCCCTCTCTCTCTCATTTCCCTCTCTCCCTCTCTCTCACCACTCCCTCTCTCTCACCACTCCCCCTCTCTCTCTCTCTCTCTCTCTCTCACCCCCTCTCTTTTTCTCTTTCTCACCCCTCATCTCCCTCTCTCACCCCCCTCTCTCTCCCCTCCCTTCTCTCTCTCTCTCTCTCTCTCTCCCTTCTCTCTCACCCCCTCTCTCAACCCCTCTCTTTCTCTCTCTCTCACCTCCCTCTTTCTCTCTCTCTCTCTCTCTTACCCCCCCCCCCCCTCATTCTCTCTCTCTCACTCTAATCGTCTCTGCCATAGCATGTAAATTATATTAAAATATAAAAAAAGTTTTTATACATTTCAAAATGTATCTATCTATCTATCTATCTATCTATCTATCTATCTATCTATCTATCTATCTATCTATCTATCTATCTATCTATCTATCTATCGATATAGATACAGTGGTGACGGAAAGTATTCAGACCCACTTAAATTTTTCACTCTTTGTTATATTGCAGCCATTTGCTAAAATCATTTAAGTTCATTTTTTCCCTCATTAATGTACACACAGCACTCCATATTGACAGAAAAACACAGAATTGTTGACATTTTTGCAGATTTATTGAAAAAGAAAACCTTAAATATAACAAGTCCTAAGTATTCAGACCCTTTGCTCAGTATTTAGTAGAAGCACCCTTTTGATCTAATACAGCCATGAGTCTTTTTGGGAAAGATGCAACAAATTTTTCACACCTGGATTTGGGGATCCTCTGCCATTCCTCCTTGCAGATCCTCTCCAGTTCTGTCAGGTTGGATGGTAAACGTTGGTGGACAGCCATTTTTAGGTCTCAACAGAGATGCTCAATTGGGTTTAAGTCAGGGCTCTGGCTGGGCCATTCAAGAACAGTCACTCCTTTGTTATTTTAGCTGTGTGCTTAGGGTCATTGTCTTGTTGGAAGGTAAACCTTCGGCCCAGTCTGAGGTCTTGAGCACTCTGGAGAAGGTTTTCGTCCAGGATATCCTTGTACTTGGCCGCATTCATCTTTCCCTCGAATGCAACCAGTCGTCCTGTCCCTGCAGCTGAAAAACACCCCCACAGCATGATGCTGCCACCACCATGCTTCACTGTTGGGACTGTATTGGACAGGTGATGAGCAGAACGGTCGGAGAGGAGGAAGCCATGCAGCAGTGATACATCAGGTAGCCCACTATACCCTTGAAGGCACCTGAAGCCACTCAAGCTACGAGCGTCAAGCAAGGCTTCTCTACCCAGGACCCGATTAGCAAATTCCTACGGAGGATCATAGGAGCAGTACCATCCACCGGCTTCACAACCACCTGGCCTTCACAAGTTACTTTCAATATGACCCGTGTAACTACCTCCAGGAATCCCCAAGGAGGTTAAGGTACGAGCATTATCCACTTATCAATAAGTTGAGGACTTTGTGCAGTCTTTAATAGCTCAAGCTCTACAAGTACCACACGGTCATCCGTGTTTTTGTCAACTATTGTCTGCACCTTAACAATAGTCCTGAAGCCTATCGATCACTGTGCTCTATCAAGCCCCCCTGCTTACACGGCCGACTATTACTGCTCACATTGTATATGTGACTCACACTATACCTACATCATCTGCTCAACCTAACTCAGAATAAACCTGGCTACCATCTGATAAGCACTCTGAACTGCAAGGATCTGTACAACCAACTCCTTGATCCCCATTCCCGGGCCCGGGCCCCTTTCCTTTCCCCCCCCCCTCCCCCTCTCCCCCGTCCCCCTCTGCCCCCCCCCCCCCCCCCTCCACGTTCAATGTATATGCTTCTCGGCAGCGCGTTCCACTAAATTTCCATGACATATATTATGTCGTCTATTAATTTGATCGCCTGGCCACCGAGCAGCATATAACCAGTCCGGACAGTGTTCATGCCGTCTATGTTCTGTGTATGTCTTGTCTGTTGTATTTATTAGTCCCTTTATGCCACCACACAAGATATGGCATTGTATTCTTAAGTGCACCAATCATTATTGTATGGTTATCATTCCCAGCTGTTTTATCATCTTATAATAAATGTTACTTTTTACTGCAATCATACTGTACTGACCTCTACTTGCTATAGTAACCACTTTTCCCGTCGGTATCCTTCATACCGTTTATCCCCCCCCCCGTTCCCTGGTCCCCCACCTATTATATTACACAGGTGATGAGCAGTGCCTGGTTTTCTCCACACATACCGCTTAGAATTAAGGCCAAAAAGTTCTATCTTGGTCTCATCAGACCAGAGAATCTTATTTCTCACCATCTTGGAGTCCTTCAAATGGCTGCAATATAACAAAGAGTGAAAAATTTAAGGGGGTCTGAATACTTTCCGTCCCCACTGTATATATATAGGTATATAGAGATATATACAGAGATATATATATAGACACACATACCCACACGCATGTTTCTTTGAGTTTTGGGGTGCACACCTTAATGCAATAGGCTGCACACACCTATGGACAGAGGATTCACCACACTCTAATGCCGCGTACACACGGTCGTACTTTTCGTCTACAAAAGTCGGACAGCCTGTCGGACAGACTTCCGGCAGACTTTCGGTGGACTTGCCGCGGACTTGCGGCCTACTTTCTAACGACCGGACTTGCCTACACACGACCACACAAAAGTCGGTCGGATTCGTACGTGATGACGTACACCGGACTAAAATAAGGAAGTTCATAGCCAGTAGCCAATAGGTGCCCTAGCGTGGCTTTTTGTCCGTCGGACTAGCACACAGACGAGCGGATTTCGGGGTCCGTCGTAGGTACGAAGTAAAAGTTTTGAAGCATGTTTCAAATCTAAAGTACGTCGTATTTGAGGCTAAAAAAGTCGGTTGAAAGTCCGGAGAAGCCCACACACGATCGGATTACCAGCCAGCTTTAGTCCATCAGCGTCTGTTGGACTTTTGTAGACGAAAAGTACGACCGTGTGTACGCGGCATTACAATTACTTTATGTGAATAAATTAAACACCCATCAGCTTAATTAAATGTGCAGGATGTGATTATCTTTATAGGTTAAGGCTTGATGCCCTGATGCACGCCTAGTGCCACTTATTACTGCCATACTACCATTTACAGTAGTAAAATCCTGAATATTACCTTGGTCGGGGAACTAGCCCTGCAGCTATTTACTCCAGTGGGGGTATAATTTATGTGTTATTGATAGATATATGATGCTTGAAGAGAGTCTGATTTACATGGTAAATGTGAAAATGTTCAATTTTTCTTATTTTCTGGGTGGCTGCTTGGTAATATATTGAAGATTTACATTATGAGTACTTCTATAGAATGTGGGAGCCTCAGAGACAAGCATGCCTTTATTATATTCTTTGGGATGCAGTGACAGTTTTAGTTTTTTGAGAGTTACAATTAGGGGTCTGTCTTAAAGGAAATTTGCTGTGTGAATGTCTCAGCTGTCACAAATAATCCCTGTATTTTGCTAGTGACCATAATGCAATATTTCCCTGATTAAGGTATTTCAGGAAATCTTCGGAAGTAAACATGTAGCACCCTCTACTTTAGGTAGGTGCCAGAAGTAGGTTTTTGTAAGTCCAGGTAAATTTAATCAGGCCTAGCAGAAAGCTAGCCCTGTTTGTTTTGATCTGTGTGGGCTGGGAGTGGCTCAGAGTAGGCTGGTGACTCACAGATAGCATCACCTTTGGTTAGCTCCCTTCTGCTTCTAGAGGATTCTAGAAAGAAGCAGGGGAAAAGAGGTGGAGCAGTCTGGGGTGTTCTAAGGAGCCCTGACCAATCCCCAACCTGGATTGGAAGGGGGCAGGCCTCCTTCAATACCTGGAGTCAGCCCAGCTGGAGAGAGTTGCCGGGTGGAAGATGCTGGAGATGGAGCACTAGGTTGTCCAGGCCTTTGAGGCACTCCCAAGTCTGGAGGGGGGGGGGGGGTGACCTTGGGCCTAAGGAGTGCAAGTCAGAGCCTACCTGAGTAACGAAGAAGGATGTGGACAGGAGGCACAAAGAGGAACCCAGAAAGACAGCGGGAGCTAGTGTTGCCGGGCAAGTCTCCAGGAGGGATCCACCGGAGTGCAGCCAGGAGGGCTGGTGAGTGATAGGCACAGTTGGGTGAGCTGGGGAGGCATGCCGGCGTGGACTGGGAGTGTGCAGTCTTAGATGGATGTAGAGCCAGCAGGAGAGACTGATGTCATTGGCAGTGGAGTCGGGCAGCTGCAGTCAGGAGGGCTGGCAGGGCCTGAAGAGGACTGACTGGGAGCAGTAGTCCACCAAAGGTCAGCTAGCACTAAACATCTTCCTATTTTTGTTGCTACACTAAAGGGGCCCGTGGTCCCTGTCTGCAAATGGTAGTTGCTAAGACCTGGTTGGAACCAGAGTCAGGCCCAACCATATGCTAGCTGTACCAGTAACCAAGCATTTTAAAGGAGAGAAACAGTGTACAAATAAGCATTGTGCTGGAGGAAGCTGGAACTCTAGAAGTGCAAAAGAGTTTCCACCTGATCAACTTATTGATTCCATAATTGACTCTGGACATCCCATAATTTCCCCTTACCCTATCCAAGTTCAAAAACCCCTCAATAAAATACAAAACCAACATACGGACTGCTCATTGTTTCAAGAGTGACTGGGAAGTGAATGCCGAGCTGGGCAGGGTGACAGGTGGACCACAATATCCCGCAGCCCCTACGTGGGTACCGCTACAAACATAGGCAAATTACAGGGATTATATGCATGATGGCAGAGTGCTTGAGACATTTTCATAGGGAAGTTTTTTGATAGACCCCTTAATATCTCCCTTATTTTAAAGCCCAACTCCAGACAAATTAGATATTATCTCCTGCAAGGGGGCTGTACCTTCACTGCAAGGGTTATTTGCTTGTTTTGCCTAGGGGAGAAGAGAAACTGTTTTACTTACCTCTCAGTGTCAGGATCCTCCACTTCCCCACATTCTGGCAATAGACTGCTTCTTATGCCGCGTACACATGAGCGGACTTTTCGACCGGACTGGTCCGACGGTCTATCCGACGGACTTTTGACGGACTTCCGACTGACTTTCCGAACAAACACACTTGCCTACACACGATCACACCAAAGTCCGACGGATTTGTACGTGTTGACGTACGACCGGACTAAAATAAGGAAATTGATAGCCAGTAGCCAATAGCTGCCCTAACATCGCTTTTTGCCTGTCGGACTAGCATACAGACGAGTGGACTTTTCGATAGGAACTGGGTCCGGCGGAGTTCCGACGTAAAGATTTGAAACATGTTCCAAATCTAAAGCCTGTCAGATTTTCGACCAAAAAAGTCCGCTGCAGGTCCGATGAAGCCCACACACGGTCAAATTGTCCGCCTGACTCGGTCCGTCGGACCAGTCCGGTCGAAAAGTCTGCTCGTTTGTACGCGGCATTAGTGTGCTCATGTTCAGAGCAGGGCTAAGGACCCTGCTCTGGTCTTGATGATGTCAAGACCCTAGATCAGTGGAGAATGAGGGTGCAGATGCTGCAGTGACTGGTATAGCTGTGGGGTGGGGGTGGGCGTGGGGATGGGAAGAGGATTGGGTAAGTAAATCTTTTTTTTTTATGTTCCCCTGGCAAAAAACAGGCAATTAACCCCTGCAGTGCAGGCACAGCCCCACTGCAAGGGATATTTTTTTTTATTTGCCCGGATTTTGGCTTTAACCTTGTGCTCAAACATTATAGGTATGATTCAATAAAGTTCATGAATAAAACCTAAGGAAGACAAAGAACTTTAACCACTTTAGCCCCGCAAGGATTTACCCCCCTTCCTGACCAGAGCACTTTTTGCGATTCGGCACTGCGTCGCTTTAACTGACAATTGCGCAGTCGTGTGACGTTGCACGCAAACAAAATTGACGTCCTTTTTTCCCCACAAATAGAGCTTTCTTTTGGTGGTATTTGATCACCTCTGCGTTTTTTATTTTTTGCGCTATAAACAAAAAAAGAGCGACAATTTTGAAAAAAAAGCAACATTTTTTACTTTTTGCTATAATAAATATCCCCAAAAATATATAAAAAAACTGATTTTTTTTCTTCAGTTTAGGCCAATATGTATTCTTCTACATATTTTTGGTAAAAAAAATCACAATAAGCGTATATTGATTGGTTTGCCCAAAAGTTATAGGGTCTATAAAATAGGGGATAGTTTTATGGCATTTTTATTATTAATTTTTTTTTATTAGTAATGGCGGCGATCTGCGATTTTTATCGTGACTGTGACATTATGGCAGACACATCCGACAGTTCTGACACTATTTTGGGACCATTGTCATTTATACAGCGATCAGTGCTATAAAAATGCACTGATTACTGTGTAAATAACACTGACAGGGAAGGGGTTAAACACTAGGGGGCAATCAAGGGGTTAAGTGTGTCCTAGGGAGTGATTCTAACTGTGGGGGAGATGAGCTACCAGTGACATGACAGCGATCACTGCTCCCGATGACAGGGGGCAGTAGATCTCTGTCATGTCACTAGGCAGAACGGGGAAATGCCTTGTTTATCTTGTTGCCTTGCATCTCCCCGTTCTTCCGCTCCGTGACACGATCACGGGCACCCGGCGCACGCCCACAATGCCTCATCTTAAAGGGGACGTACCTGTACGGCCATTTGCCCAGCCGTTCCATTGTGCCGACGTATAACATCGTGCGCTGGTCGGCATGTGGTTAAAAAGTGTAGCTTCATTTATTTAAATCCAAGAACAATAATATAATATATTGCAGTCCCTAGATGCGAAGGCTGCACTAGTTTTCTTTTTCCCAGGCTTTTTTCTCTTTATATTCACCCAGTGATCCTAACAGTAACACATTTCCTGTCCTAGAATGACAACACTCACTCAGCCCCGGTCCACACTAGTGGCGGCTTTGAGAGTAGTACATTTCACAGTACTTCAGTGTGATTTCAAAGCCGCAGATCAGAGCGATTTGCGACACAAGTCGCGCCGCTATGAATGGTTTCATTGCCGGCAATGGGGTGCAACTTGTCATGCAATTTAGAACTGTCAAATTGCATGACACCTGTGTGAACGAGGGCTTATGCCGTGTACACACGGGCGGACTTTTGAGCATCAAACGTCCGACGGTCTTTCCGCGGAATTACGACTGACTTGCGAACGACCGGAATTACCCACACACGAACTGACTAAAGTCCGTTCGAAAGTCCGGTCGTTTGAACATGATGACGTACAACCGGACTAAAATAAGGAAGTTCATAGCCAGTAGCCAATAGCTGCCCTTGTGTCCTTTTTTGTCCGTCGGACTAGCATACAGATAAATGGATTTTTTGATCGGACTCGAGTCCATCGGAAAAATTTGAAACATGTTCTAAATCTAAAGTCCGTCTGATTTTCAACAGAAAAAGTCCGCTGGAGGTCCGATGAAGCCCACACACGATCGGATTGTCCGCCAGATTCGTTCCGTCAGATCAGTTCGGTCGAAAAGTCCACCCACGTGTACACGGCATTAGTGTACTTTATCTATGGAGGAGCAGCATTCCTATCTGAAGACGGGACCACAGAACACCACCTCTCCCAATCTCCGTAACAAACAGGGAAGGTGTTTTAAAGTTCACAGAGGGAAACTGGGCAGGGCTGTTTAGACTGCTTGAAATCACCCTACAGAGTGTACAAGACCAGACTGGATTTCTGGCAGGATCAACAGTTTAGCTTTCCTTTTGCACTTACATAGCTCCCAACTGTCCCTGATTTCAAGGGACTGTCCCCAGGGGCGGACTGACCATTGAGCGATTAGGGCACTGCCCGAGGGCCCTGGGCCACTAGGGGGCCCCATCAGGGTTGCCAGCCTGTAAAACCAGGGACAGTATGTATAAATCTGTGTTTTTTTTACATCTGTCTGTGTATACTGTGTGTACATGTATGTGTATACTGTGTGATTGTATACTGTGTGTGTGTATACTGTGTGGCCCCATAATCTCTGATTGCCTGGGGGCCCCATAATCTCCTATTGCCCGGGGGCCCCATGAGTTATCAGTCCGCCCCTGACTGTCCCTGATTTGGAGCAATGTCTCTCTGTCCCTCATTCCTCCTCATTTGTCCTTCATTTTGGTCTGATCTATATAGATGTATAAAAAATGCACTTTTTATCTCTGGAAAAAGTGTTTTACAGCACTAAACCTTTCATCTGATTTCTAAATCGCTGCATTTGTAAATTCCAAAAGCCAATATAAAGGAAGAGTAGTGGTAAAAAGCACTTTTGGGTTGAACCAATCTTTTTTTTTTTTTGTACAATTTTCCTTTAAGGGGGCGTGGCAAGGGGTGTGTCCTATGCCTGCATACTTTTGGGTTGAACCAATCTTTTATTTCTTTGTACAATTCTCCTTTAAGGGGGCGTGGCAAGGGGTGTGTCCTATGCCTGCATACTTTTGGGTTGAACCAATCTTTTATTTTTTTGTACAATTCTCCTTTAAGGGGGCGTGGCAAGAGGTGTGCCCTATGCCTGCATACTTTTGGGTTGAACCAATCTTTTATTTTTTTGTACAATTCTCCTTTAAGGGGGCGTGGCAAGGGGTGTGTCCTATGCCTGCATACTTTTGGGTTGAACCAATCTTTTATTTTTTTGTACAATTCTCCTTTAAGGGGGCGTGGCAAGGGGTGTGTCCTATGCCTGCATACTTTTGGGTTGAACCAATCTTTTCTTTTTTTGCACAATTCTCCTTTAAGGGGGCGTGGCAGGGGGCGTGTCCTATGCCTGCATACTTTTGCTGATAGGTGTCCCTCATTCCCATCTATAGAAGTTGGGGGGGGGGGGGTATGCACTTATCAGACATTTAAACTAAAGTGAAGTTTATTGTCAGGGTCAACATAAACTTTAAAAGAACTTTAAAAAAAAAATGTTCCTTATTTTTTTGGCTGCTGCTGCATATTGTTATTTGGTTCATATTTAAGAAACAGTGTGAAACGTATTATTTATTTTTTTTTTCATTTCAATTTCCTTGTACTGTGTGATTTTAATCTTTGGATAAGTTTATCATTAATATCTTGGGCCCAGACAAGAAGAAGCTCACACTCCTGTCGCTTTTGTGAGGCTTCATTGGGCTGGAGTCTTCGGAAGCCCAGAGGCAGTTTTAATTCTTTATTTTCCCCTTTGCAGTTTGTTGCATGTCGACTTGGCAAAGGCATCAAAGCAGGTAGCGTCTTTCTTCTACAGCCAGCCGGCAAATTGAAGCGGTACACAAAAAATGGAAACTTGCTGAGAATTATCGGAGGGGAAACAAATTCCACAGCTTTCAGATGACATTCTATTTTACAAACTAGGGGATGTCACCCTTAAGGGCTAAACTATGTCAGCTGCCTCTCAGCTTGTCTGAAAAGCACAGTCGCACTTCATATAGACGGCAGCCTAATAAAAAGTGACCCGCTCATGGTTTCTAGTTTATATTTTGGTAAGAATTGAAAAGTAAGTCTAACATGAAGGCTGATCCTTTGTGAAGGACAAGCGTTGTTCTGATATGTCTGTGTTAGCATTCCTGAACGTTGACAAATTATGTGATTCCGGAACTGCATATATTTTTATTCAAGAGCGACTTGCATCTGCACACTAGAGGCAGACATTTGTGTGGTGTGCTATATTCTGGGGGTATTGTCACCTAATGGGGAGTGCTGGATAAGATGGAGCTGCATTAAGGTTTTACCCCCTTCCTGACCAGAGCACTTTTTGCGATTCGGCACTGCGTCGCTTTAACTGACAATTGCGCATCCGTGCGATGTTGCACCCACAAAAAATTGACGTCCTTTTTTCCCCACAAATAGAGCTTTCTTTTGGTGGTATTTGATCACCTCTGTGGTTTTTATTTTTTGCGCTATAAACAAAAAAAGAGCGACAATTTTGAAAAAAAACACAATATTTTTTACTTTTTGCTATAATAAATATCCCCCAAAAAATATATAAAAAAACTATTTTTTTCCTCAGTTTAGGCCGATATGTATTCTTCTACATATTTTTGGTTAAAAAAAAATATTGATTGGTTTGCACAAAAGTTATAGCATCTACAAAATAGGGGATCGTTTTATGGCATTTTTATTATTATTTTTTTTTTATTAGTAATGGTGGCGATCTGTGATTTTTATCGGGACTGCCACATACTTGCGGACACATCAGACACTTCTGACACTATTTTGGGACCATTGTCAATTATACAGCGATCAGTGCTATAAAAAGGCACTGATTACTGTGTAAATGACACTGGCAGGGAAGGGGTTAACCACTAGGGGGCGATCAAGGGGTTAAGTGTGTCCTAGGGAGTGATTCTAACTGTAGTGGGGATGGGCTTCCACTGACATGACAGAGATCACTACTCCCGATGACAGGGAGCAGTGGATCTCTGTCATATCACTAGGCAGAACGGGGAAATGCCTTGTTTACAAAGGCAACTCCTCTTTCTTCCTGCTCCATGACACGATCGCGGGCACCCGGCGGACATCGAGTCCACGGGACCCACAGTCACGGAGCACGCGGCAGGCGCGCGTGCCCACAATGCCACATCTTAAAGGGGACGTACCTGTACAGCCTTTTGCCCACCCGTGCCATTTTGCCAATGTATATCGTCGTGCAACGGTTGGGAAAGGGTTAAAGAGCACAGTAGTAGGTGTAGACTGCTCTTGCAAGATACAGTGCCTTCATACCCCTTGAAATTTTCCACATTTTGCCATGTTATAACCAAAAAACATAAATATATTTTATTAGGATTTTATGTGATAGACCAACGCAAAGTGGCACATAATTGTGAAGTGGAAGGAAAATGATAAATGGTTTTCAAAATGTTTTTACAAATAAATATCTGAAAAGTGTGGCGTGCATTTATAATATGCAGCCCCCTTTACTCTGATACCCCTAACTAATATATAGTGGAACCAATTGCCTTCAGAAGTCACCTAATTAATAAATAGAGTCCACCTGTGTGTAATTTAATCTCAGTATTGATACAGCTGTTCTGTGAAGCCCTCTGAAGTTTTTTTTAGAGAACCTTAGTGAACAAACAGCATTATGAAGGCCAAGGAACACACCAGACAGGTCGGGGATAAAGTTGTGAAGAAGTATAAAGCAGGATTAGGTTATAAAAAATTATCCCAAGCTTTGAACATCTCACACCAAGCTTTGAACATCTCGCAGAGCACTGTTCAATCCATCATCCGAAAAGGGAAAGAGTATGGTACAACTGCAAACCTACCAAGACATGGCTGTCCACCTAAACTGACAGGCCGGGCAATGAGAACATTCATCAGAGAAGCAGCCAAAAGGTCCAAAGGTCCAGAGATCCACAGCTCAGGTGGGAGAATCTGTCCACAGGACAATTATTAGTCGTGCACTCCACAAATCTGACCTTTATGGAAGAGTGGCAAGAAGAAAGGCATTGTTGAAAGAAAGCCGTATTGCCGCGTACACACGGTCGTACTTTTCGTCTACAAAAGTCAGACAGCCTGTCCGACAGACTTCCGGCAGACTTTCGGTGGACTTGCGGCGGACTTGCGGCCTACTTTCTAACGAACGGACTTGCCTACACACGACCACACAAAAGTCGGTCGGATTCGTACGTGATGACGTACACCGGACTAAAATAAGGAAGTTCATAGCCAGTAGCCAATAGGTGCCCTAGCGTGGCTTTTTGTCCGTCGGACTAGCACACAGACGAGCGGATTTCGGGGTCCGTCGTAGTTACGAAGTAAAGTTTTAAAGCATGTTTCAAATCTAAAGTACGTTGGATTTGAGGCTAAAAAAGTACGTTGAAAGTCCGGAGAAGCCCACACACGATCGGATTACCAGCCAGCTTTAGTCCGTCAGCGTCCGTTGGACTTTTGTAGACGAAAAGTACGACCGTGTGTACGCGGCATAAGAAGTCCCTTTTGCAGTTTGCGAGAAGTCATGTGGGGGTCACAGCAAACATGTGGAAGAAGGTGTGATAATGAGTGGGTTGAAAATGGTGCCTAGTGTAATGTTTTAGAACATAGCTGCCCCTTTAAGAAAGTGTAAACACTGAACCATATAAAAAAATCAAATGTAAAGGTTTCAAGAAGATTCACATTTATGTATTTATGATGTTGGGATTGTCACTTTGGTTTTTATATATTTATTTGCTTTTTCAATCACTACCTGCTTTTTCTCAATACTGTTAACACCAATTTTGTATTATTCACCTTGATGTTTTTAGCGCCAACACCTTTACATTTGATTTGTTGTGTGGAAGAAGGTGCTCTGATGAGAACAAAATTGAACTTTTTGGCCTAAAATCAAAACGCGATGTGTGGTGGAAAACTAACACTGCACATCACCCTAAACACACCATCCCCACCGTGAAACATGGTGGGAGCATCATATTGTGGGGATGCTTTTCTTCAGCAGGGACAGGGAAGCTGGTCAGAGTTTATGGGAAGATGGATGGAGCCAAATACAGGACAATCTTAGAAGAATACCTGTTAGAGTCTGCAAAAGACTTGAGACTGGGGTGGAGGTTCACCTTCCAGCAGGACAACGACCCTAAACATACAGACAGAGCTACAATGGAATAGTTTAGATCAAAGCATATTCATGTGTTAGGATGGCTCAGTCAAAGTCCAGACCTAAATCCAATTGAGAATCTGTGGCAAGACTTGAAAGTTGCTGTTTACAGACGCTCTCCATCCAATCTGACAGAGCTTGAGCTATTTTGCAAAGAAGAATGGCCAAAATTTCACTCTCTAGATGTGAAAAGCTGGTAGAGACATCCCCAAAAGACTTACAGCTGTAATTGCAGTGAAAGGTGGTTCTACAAAGTATTGACTCAGGGGGGCTGAATACAAATATACACCACACTTTTCACATATTTACTTGTAAAAAAAATTGAAAACCATTTATCATTTTTCTTCCACTTCACAATTATGTGTCACTTTGTGTTGGTCTATCACATAAAATCCCAATGAAATACATGTACATTTTTGGATGTAACATGACAAAATGTGGAAAATTTCAAGGGGTATGAATACTTTTTTAAGGCACTGTACTTTGTTGCTTTGGTCCAAATAGAGACAAATAGAGCCATCCTTGAGATTAGGACCCAAGATCAGCTCCCATCTTAGTATTCAGACACCAGATCAGCTCCCACTTAACATTCAGTTCTAAGATCAGCCCCCCTCTCTCCTTTCCCCTTTCACAGCTCCCTTCACTTTAACCCCTTTCCTTCCTCAGCCTTCGACAATTCCCTTCACTGTGTCCTAAACAGGGGCCAAATAGATAAGCCATCTTTGACATGTAGACCCCAGATCAGCCCATTCATGTTCAGACCCCAGATCAACCCCCCTATAACCATCAGGCCCCCCTCCTCCTTTCCCCCTTCACAACTCCCTTCACTTTACCCTAAATAGGGGAGAAAAGCTCCCTTCTAAATTTGGACCCTAGATCAGTCCTCTGTAAAATTCAGATACCAGATCAGCTCCCCTAAACATTCAGATGCCAGATCAGCACCCTTTTAACATTCAGATCCTGGATCAGCCCCCTTCCTCCTTCCACCCTCCACAACTCCTTTTACTTTACCCTAAATAGGGGAGATAAGATCAGCCCCCTCTTAAATTTAGACACCAGATCACACCCCTCTTAACATTCAGACCGCCTTCATCCTCCCCCCCTCTACAACTCTCTTCACTTTACCCTAAATAGGGAAGAATAGATAGATCAATCCCCTCCACAACTCCCTTCATGTTACCCTAAATAAAGAAGAAAAGATCAGCTCCCTCCTAAATTCAGACCCCAGATCAGTCCCCTTTTAACATTCAGACCCCAGATCAGCCTCCTTCCTCCTTCCCCCCTTCACAACTGCTTTCACTTTACCCTAGGGGGCTGATCCGGGATCTGAATGTTAAAAGGGTGCTGATCTGGCATCTGAATGTTTAAGGGAGCTGATCTGGTGTCTGAATTTAACAGAGGGCTGATCTAAATAGGGGTATTAATATCAGCCCCCCTCTTACGTTTAGATGCCAGATCAGCCCCCCATAACATTAATATGCCAGACCTCTCCCCCCCTCCCTTAACATTCAGACCCCTTTATCCTTCCTCCCTCTATGACTCCACTTTACTCTAAATATGGACGAAAAGGTCCGGTCTCTCTTAAATTCAGACGTCAGATCTGCCAGCCTTCCTCCTTTCCCCCCTCACAACTCCTATCAGTTTATTCTAAATAGGGGAGAAAATATCAGATCTATCTTAAATTTAGACCCCAGATCAGCCCTCTGTTAAATTCAGACACAAAATCAGCTCCTCTAAACATTTAGATGCCAGATTAGCCCCCTTTTAACATTTAGATCCCCAAATCAGCCCCCTTCCTCCTTTCCCCCCTTCCCAACTCCTTTCATTTTACCCTAAATAGGGGAGATAAGGTCAGCCCCCTCTTAAATTTAGATGCCAGATCAATTCCCACCTTTACATCCGCATGCCAGATCACACCCCTCTTAACGTTGAGACCCCCTTCATCCCCCCCTCACAACTCTCTTCACCTTACCCTAAATAGGGACAAATAGATCAGTCTCCTCTTAAATTCAGACCTCAGATCAGCCAGCCTTGCTCCTTTTACCCTCCACAACTGAAATGGAGATATATTTTCTCCACTCTCCTGTGCGGGCACCACATTCACAAGTTATCTGATGTTGGCATTGGGTGCTTCCCAGTGACTGAACACAGAATATACAGTGGCACTAGAAAGAGAGCCAGACTAACAATCTAAAAGTCTAATATTGATTTATAAGTTCATTACTTACAGTATAAACATCAGCTGTCTGGATATTGTGTCTTTTATGGAGAATTAATACATTTTGAAAAATTTTAAGAGCAAGCAAGGAGTTGCAAATCATCTCTCTTCATGATAGTCTGCCCATTCTGAGTCACTACACGTACAGTAGCAGTACAAACTGCCCCCCCCCCCCCCCCCAGTCTCTTCTTTTTCTTTGTTATGAGTGTGTTTTTGGTGGACTATTAAGGGTAGTTTAGTTTATTTAATTTAGTGTTTTTTTTATTAGTTTTTTTCACTTTTGTTTGCATACAATTACATGTGTTGCCCATTGTTCCATATTTGTGTTACTAATAGTACGAGTATACCATTACATTATTTTTATTTATTTTTTCTACTGTCTGCAGTGACATTGTGCAAAAATATATTATATTATATCTAAATCCAAGAACAAAATGAAAAAGTGCTTAGATGTGGTGACTGCATTCATTTTATTTTTCCAGACTTGGAACGTTTTCAGCAACTACAGAAAATCTATTGATCTTGCTAGAAATGTAGCCCCACTTCTTGTGAGCTGAACTGAAAGCACACGCTTATCTTTCTTCTATAAACGAATAATCCACCCACCCCCATGTAATGATGATGAAGAGAGGAAGACAGCCTGGGTGACAGCCATGATTCCCTCCATAGATACAGTGGAAGAGAGAGTGTAGCCACCCAGAGACAGGAGGTGTGTTATATGCAGGATCACTGGGAGAATATAAAGGGGGACAAGCCTAAAAAAGAGGATTAGTAGGGATAAGGATAAGGATTAGTACGCTGCAATATATTACATTTTTATAAAGAGAGACCAATTTATTAACATAGGAACCGGTCTAGGACAGCTGTGGTTTGAAGAAAGCACAGCATATTCACCGATTATGACAAACTTACCTGTGTGTTTTTCCTCCCCCGGCGATGAATGTTCATCACCATCCCTCGCCGCTCTATGCCTGCTTTTGTCTTCTTCATCACTGTGGGTTCTGGTATCTTCCACTAGGTGGCCACTGATGATGTGTAAAAAAATATACTCCACTCTCCAAAGTTTAGCTCTTTCTGTATTTAATTAATCAAAAAAGACTGCATACATGGATGTCTCCACCTGGAACCAACCTTTCTTGATGTGTTTTATCACTATGGAGTGGTGAAACCCATCAAGGAAGGTTGGTTCTGGGTGAAGACATCAATGTATGCAGTTTTTTTTTGTTGAAATATTAAACATAAAATTATATATGAAGCGGAAGGGGCATTGTCAGCATTCCAGCACTACAAGGAATGCAATAAGAAGTGTGTCACAGACCCACGTCCTCTACAGGATTATGTCCACCATATATGCTTCCTTTGTTCTGTACCAGCACTATCCAAGGTCCCTTAGCCCACCCAGTCACTTGTGGAAGCATCAGTGTAGGGTGGAAAACAAACATCAGACTGTTTATTCAAACACAGGCACAAAGAGATACTGTATACACTCAAGGGACAAACCCCCCTTCTTTGCATAATAACACAGGGAGGGGTAAACTTTACCTCCTCCAGTAACAAGAGACAGGTGTATTCAACTTTCCAGCAGTAGACCGTCTTATCAACAGGGAGGGCTGTTGGAGAATTTCCGCCCTCCCTCCACCCATCCCCTGGTCTACATGCTAGAAACACATGTACATCCCATAATAGGTTGCTCCCAAGGTAGACAACAATAGAACAATGGGATACAGCCACGCTTCAAATAATCTAGTAAAAAGTCTTTAACAGTTTATGAGACCAAGCTCATACAATATTCCAGCAGTTGGATAGGTGGAATTTATCTTCAAATTTTCTCGAGGGATATTGTTCAGAAATATTACTGTCCCAAATGAAAGAGCCCCTTCATTCCTTCATCACAAACCACACATATAAAACCCTGGATAACAAGAAATGCTGAGTCTGGTGTGGTTGTATGGTGAGTCTGGTTAGTGCAGACCCAACTGGGGTTCTCGGGCACCCTGTGCCCCTAATAGACACAGGGTTACTTAAACATAGCAGGGGCCGGGGGAGCTGGACAAAGAGTTTCCAGAGCGCTCTAAGGTAAGCTGGGTTCCACAAGCCCCCTGCCCAAAGTGACTCCTTTCACAAAGTGTAAGAACGAAATCAGGGCGGCTAAAGAAGACTATGAGAGACACATAACAGAGGAGAGTAAAAAAAATCCCAAGGAATTTTTTAGATATATTAACAGTACATTGCCCACATAAAAGGTGATAATGGGAGTATGGTTACAGATGACACAGAGAAGGCAACTGTATTAAATGCTTTCTTCTCCTCTGTCTTTACACAGGAAAAGGAGGGGTATGCCGACCATGACAGGATTGTTAATAACACATCACAGGACCTACCCTTGTGGCTAACAGAGGCCAGAGTCAAGGAAAGACCAGATAAGCCAATGTGATACTAATATTCAAAAAAGGGTAGAGACATATTCCTGGAAACTACAGGCCAGTCAGCCTAACATCAATAGTAATTTGTAAATTATTGGAGGGGATGATAAGGGACTATATCCAAGAATTTTCTGAAGAAAACAGTATCATTAGTAGTAATCAGCATTAATTTACGAAGGATCGTTCTTGCCAGACCAATCTGTTAACATTCTATGAGGAAATGAGCTGCCATCTAGATAGGGGGAGGCCTGTGGATTTTGCAAAGGCATTCAATACAGTTTCCCATAAACGCTTAATCTACAAGTTAAGGTCTGCAGGCATGGACCATAAGGTTTGTTCTTGCATAGAAAACTGGTTACGGGGGTGCGTCCAAAGGGTATTGATAAATAACGTGTACTCAGACTGGTCTGGAGTGGTAAGCGGGTTGACTCAGAGCTCTGTCTTGGGACCAGTTCTGTTTAATTTACTCATAAATGATATTGAGGATGGGATACAGATCTCCAGAGCAATAAACAGGGCAATAACTTTGCATCAGGATATAGAAATTTTACAGAAAGACCTGAACAAAATAATGGAGTGGGCAACTACACGGCAAATGAAGTTTAATGTGGAGAAATCTAAAGTAAAGCACTTGGGGACTAAAAAACATAAATGCAAACTACTCACTAGGGAGAGAACCTCTGGGGGAATCAAGGATGGAGAAAGATCTGGGGGTCCTGGTAGAAGACAGACTGAGCAATAGCATGCAAGCTGTCAAGCTGCAGCTACCAAAGTCGGCAGAATATTAGCATGCATAAAAAAAGGGGATATACTCCAGAGATAAAACTATAATCCTTCCACTTTATAAAACTCTGGTCAGGCCACATCTATAAGAAAAAAACTCTTCAGTCTCAGGGAGTGTAAGAGGACAAGGGGCCACACAATGAGATTGGAGGAGAAGCGGTTTAGCGTTAAAGTGGAAGTCCATACTAAAACTAAAATTCCTGCATATATAGCGACCAACATTCTAACACTAACCTATCTAGCCATGAAAAGAAATAATCAGCATACATACCTTCTCTGCAGGCGATCCAACCCGATCTCCATCGGCGGAAGCTCTGATCCCATGCTATGCTGTCAGCCGTTCGATGTGGAGGTGGGCACACAGGACATGTCTGTTAATGGAAGCGCCATAGTAACTCTATGGGTGACGTCACTTCCCATTCATTTCACAGTCGCCGTCCGCCATGTCCTCTGCAGAGCTTCCGCCGCTAGAGATCGGGTTGGATTGAAAAGGTATGTATACTGATTTTTTCTTTTCAGGGCTAGAGAGGTTAGTGTTAGAATGTTGGTGGCTATAGATGCAGGGATTTTAGTTTTAGCCTGGACTTCCACTTTAAGCTGATCAGGGTTTTTTCACTGTCAAGGCAATAAGGATGTGGAACTCTCTTCCACAATCGGTGGTGTCAGCTGGCAGTATTGATATTTTTTAAAAGACTCTTGGACATGCATCTTAAAGAACACCACATACAGGGATATGTGTAAATAATTATTGGCACTGACATACGTATACCTGCATAGGTTGAACTGGATGGAGTATTGTCTTTATTCAACCTTACCAACTATGTAAGAGCTAAACTTTGGAGAGCAGCATATACCATATTTATTGGCGTATAACACGCACCACTTAAATTTTAGCTGCCTCAGAGGGGACAGGGAGGGGGCGGGACGAGCGCCGTCAGATTACATACAGTGAGAATCTCCTGTTTACTTGGCGGCCTCTGTAGGAAGTCTCGTCTCCTTGGCCGCCATTGGACTACTGTTCTGTCTATCATAGGAGATTCTCACTGTATGTAATCTGTCGGCACTCGTCCAGCCCCCCTCCCTGTTCCCTCTAGGTTGCAGATGGGCATCGATCAGGCTGCACTGATGGTAATGGTGAGGCTGCTGCATTAATGGCAATGGTGAGGCTGCTGCATTGATGGCAATGGTGAGGCTGCTGCATTAATGGCAATGGTGAGGCTGCTGCATTGATGGCAATGGTGAGGCTGCTGCATTAATGGCAATGGTGAGGCTGCTGCATTGATGGCAATGATAAGGCTGCTGCATTGATGGCAATGGTGAGGCTGCTGCATTGATGGCAATGGTGAGGCTGCATTGATGTGGACTGATGAGGCTGAAATGATAGCACTTGTGAGGCTGCAGATGGGCATTGATAAGTCTGTATTGATGGCAATGGTGAGGCTGCATTGATGGCAATGGTGAGGCTGCAGATGGGCACTGACCCTTATTTTGCTTCAAAGTTCCTTTTTTAACATTTTTTCCTGAAACTTCCCTCTTAAAATGAATGTGCGTGTTATACGCCGGTAAATATGGTATTTATTACTTTTACCTGAGAGTGGAGACAGGCTGTGGTAGACAGCACCACGGTTGTCAGGAGGAGGAAGTCTGGAGCAGAGCCATGGGTTTGGGTATACGCTGATGATGCTGGATTTACATGATCACGGCACCCATCTGTATTCTCGCCATCTCACAGGTGCTAGGAATGGGTTGGAAAAGTACACAGCACTGCGTATACACCACATGCAGTGTACACAAAAAGGATTAATTGCTAGACTCATAAAATCATTTCTACCAAAAAACAGCACGTTTTTTATTTATTTTTTATTTAATACCTCTTTAATTTGCCTCCTCATGGTCATACTATACGAGTCATAAGAAAATAGAATGTATGTACTATGGGGTTTTTTTTTCTGTCTTTTATAGAAAAGTATGCTATTTATAAATCACTGCCTGGGGATTGTTATTGGCCTCAGTTCAGCAGATGTCAGCAAATTCTAAGGGAACTTTAATAGAATTGTGCTCCATCCTTGTTTTGTCACCACTTAGATAATACAGATTTGCTTTTTTTGATGACTATTCCGCTTGCAGAGATTTAGCTGGAAATTTGTTCCGCTCAGCTGACAAGTCCTCTCAGTGAGACGTATAGCTCAAAATCAAAGGAGATTATGTCCTTGCAATTAATGGCAGAGCTTGTTATATTTTTATGACAAAAGCAGAATCTATAAATAAATTAAAGGTGTCATGCAGACAAGATGTTAAAAATAAATGCAAAATAGGTGCAATCACTGGCAACAAGTAAAAAATTAGTCTATGAACTGCTAATGCTAGTTATTAAATAGTGCAGCTAAAGACAGAAAGTCCATTTGCATTACCTTAGTGTGATTCTTGTTTTATCCACTGCAGTCAGATTCCAGAGAACTTCCACATGTGCAGTGGGTGTGCGCTTCCTGAGGCTATGCTATCCTTCTCTCTCCTCCTAAAATGCCTAATTTTTTTTTTGAAGACGAGGTCCACACTAACATTTAATTGTTCACCTTTACAGAAAACAAAAAAGGTGAACTAACATTATACACTCTCTCCAGCCCCCGGTCCCTGCTGTACTTGCCTCCAGGGATCCTGAGCTGTCCCCATAAGTGTGCGCAGCCTATTGCATTAGGGTGTGCACCCTTAAGCTCAAACACACATGCATGTGCGGGTGTCTACATATATATGACCCCGTCACATTGATCTCCCTGCCGGCACAGTAAAAGAGAAGAGCATAAACACTTCTCTTATGGCAGAGCCGATAAGAGGGAGATCTTTCCCCTGTTCCTGCTGCTACACAGAGCGATAACACTAATGTGCATGGGGTGATTAGGGTGTGCCTGGGCACACCCGGCACTCCCTGTGCGCACGCCTATGGCTGTCCCCATAGTTGGTCCGCAGATTTAAAATCTCAGCTCTTCTCCTTCTTCTCAATACAGCGCTTCCAGGAAGGCCCAGAGCGATTATGATCGGTCAATGCCTGCACAGTGAAACACTCTGATCTGTCCCAGAAGCGCTGCACAAAGAAGAACAGGGATTTAAAATTCCCAGACCACTGGACTGGCTGCAGGGGCACCCAAAGACCGTTGATTAATTGGTTTGGATGAGGACAGTGCTGGATCAAGTATGTGTCCTTTTATCAAAAGTCAGCAGCTACGGTATAGCACCCTCCTATGTAAGTGCTAGAAGAGAGTATCTATTTTGGGTCTTTCTGCTTACCAGGAAGGCTTTCAGGTAAATGTAGATGCTCTCTGCCTACCAAGGAGCAGGGATCCATTGATATGGTCTGCTCATGGTGCTCAGATGCTGCTCATGTTGTCTGAATGTTTCACACTGGTCCAATAGGACAGGGCATATTGGACAGTGGGAGGAAACCTGACAAGCGAGAGCATAGGCATAGTTACAGCCCTAGCCATTGGCAGAGGAAAGTGCCTCAATGCATGCTGGGTGACCATATATATACCAAGGGCACATGTGCTTGAGGTTTTCAGCTGGAGAGTGAGTTCCTGAAGGGAATAGGCGGCTGCCCCTCCTCTGCACAAGCTGCCAAGCGGCCTCAGGTGGTCGACCTGAGGGCCTGAATCTGCATAAAGCTGCAAACCAGATGTCCTGCAAAGCTGACTGGAAGAGAGACACACCAGGAAGGATCTGTTTCTCCCTAGGATGAATACGGATCTGTGTCATGGGGCCTGTCCTGTGAGGGCCATCCCTTCAACTAGTAGAGTCAGTGGACGGGGGTCAGCCAAAGGACTTATTTCTCCCATACGAGTGTAGTATGGTATACCAGAGAGTCTGCTACCACATTCAACCTGGTGAGGCCGAGTGAGAGTTGTCATCTGTAATTAGTTCCAGTTGGAGCATCCCATTATTCCCTTCTCCCATCCAAGTTCCAACAGTAAATACCAAAAAAAATCAAACACCTTGGATAGATTATTGGATAACGAGCGGATGAGAGTACAGTTGGTCGTGTGAAAACCCCTAGTAACTAGCTGCAAGATAATCAGCGGGAGGCCCAGGGAAGTCTACTCACAGCAATCCCTATGGGGGCAGTGCTACAACAGCATTTGCAAATTTTTGTGAAGCCAATCCGACTCGATCCCACATTGAGCTGTGTGGGCGGATGCAGAGGACACAGCCGACAACGGAAGCCCCATAGTAAGTCTATGGGTGACGTCACTTCCCATTTATTTTATAGCCGTTGCCGACTGTGTCCTCTGCAGAGCTTCCGCCGCTGGAGACCGGATCGGCTTCAGAAAAGGTATGTGTACTGATTTCTTCTTTACAGGGCTAGATAGGTTAGTGTTAGATCGTGGATGTCTGTAGATGCAGGGATTTTAGTGTTAGGCTGGACTTACACTTTAATGAACAAAGCAAACAAAAAAAAAAAGGTTTAATTATCAATAGTTTATAAAATAGAAGTAAATAAAAAAATAAAAAATCTGCAGGAAAATGATAATTAAATGGATAATGAGAATACAGAATTAATAAGGCTGATTGGAGTAGGGTTAATAAGGGTTTAAATAGAGAAACTATTTAATAAAAACTTACATTTTTTTTTTTTTACTTGACAAGGTTGCTTTAACCACTTCAATACCGGGCACTTACACCCTCTTCCTGCCCAGGCCAATTTTCAGCTTTCAGCACTGTCGCATTTTAAATGACAATTGCACGATCATGCTACACTGTATCCAAACAACATTTGTATCATTTATTTTCTACAAATAGAGCTTTCTTTTGGTGGTTTTTGATCACCACTTTTTTTTTTTGTCAAACAAATAAAGAAAGACAGAAAACTTTGAAAAAAAAAAGTTTTTCTTTGTTTCTGTTATAAAATTTTTGTAAATAAGTATGTTTTCTCCTTCACTGATGGGCACCAATGAGGCTTTACTGATGGGCATTGATGAGGTGGCACTGATGGGCACTGATGATGAGGCACTAATATGCAGCACTGATAAGCACTGATAGACGGCACTGATGGGAACTGATAGGTGACACTGATGGGCACTCATAGGTGGCACTGATGGGCACTCATAGGTGGCACTGATGGGCACTCATAGGTGGCATTGATGGGCACGTATAGGTGGCACTGATGGGCACTGATGATGAGGCACTAATATGCAGCACTGATAAGCACTGATAGACGGCACTGATGGGCACTGATAGGTGACACTGATGGGCACTCATAGGTGGCACTGATGGGCACTGATAGGTGGCATTGATGGGCACTTATGATGAGGCACTAATATGCAGCACTGATAAGCATTGATAGACGGCACTGATAAGCACTGATATGCAACACTGATGTGCACTCATAGGTGGCACTGATGGGCACTGATAGGCGGCACTGATGGGCACTTATAGGTGGCACTAATGGGCACTGATGGGAGGCACTGATGGACACTGATAGTTGGAAGTGATCGGCAGCATTGATGAGGAGGCATTGACAGGCATTACTGATTGGCACTGATTGGCATCTCTAATGGGCACTAATTGGCATTCCTGGTGGACATGGATGGCCATCCCTGGTGGGCTCTAGTGGGCATCAGCATTATCAGTGCAGACCCCCCCTGTCAGGAGAGCAGCAGATCAGCTTATGCCTTGAGTAGAGGAAAAGCCGATCAAAGGCACTTCCTAGTTACCATGTAATCAGCTGTGATTGGACACAGCTGATCACATTGTAAAGAGCTTACGTCAAAGGCTCTTTACCGAGATCGGATATGCGGTGTGTCAGAGTGACACATCACACCACCGATCGCCGTGCTGCACTGCCCTGCGGGCGCAAGCGAGCGGCTTACCCTACTGGATGTCATATGACGCCCAGTCAGGATAATGAAACCACTTTCCGGACATCATTTTGCTGTATTGCAGAAAGAAAGTGGTTAAAATTGACTTAATTTACAGACCGAAGTTTATCCCTTTGATCTGTATATAAACAAAAAGATACAATGTTTCTTTTTATCTCTCTTTAAACATTTCCTGGTGCTTTTTTTTTTGGCAGCTGTGAGCAGGGAACTGCTCTGCACTTGTTACATGAATCGTGGAAATGCTGGATTAAGATCATGTGGGGGGTTGAATCGAGATCACAATCTTTCTTTTAACGATTAGTCGTGCAGCTCTAATGCTGAACCTCCATGATGGAAAAAACTGGAATCCAATGGATTAAAAGGAGATGGGCCAGGGACTGTCAGGCTCCGGACGAAAGGGCTAGATTAGGGGTCTCAAACTGGCGGCCCTCAAGCTGTTGCGAAACTGCAAGTTCCATGAGGCATTGCAAGGCTGACAGTTACAAGCATGACTCCTTCAGACAGAGGCATGATGGGACTTGTAGTTTTGCCACAGCTGGAGGGCCACCAGTTTGAGACTCCTGGGCTAGATGATACTGGATATTGTCAAGCCAGGTAATGAGACAGACTGTGACTTGCTGCAGCTTCTAATGCACACTGTCAGAAGCTCACAGTGTGCAGTGAAATCAGAGTACAGGAGAGGAGCCGGTACAAGTCTGCAAAACTGGAGGGAAGTCCGGAGTTCAGCTTTAAATTCTTTTCTATGAAGAGCAAAACACAATTGATTGCTATAGGCAAAAGCTCCAAATGCAGGTCAATTTTTTCTAAATCCTCCTGTCGTTGTTTTGTTCATTCTCTTTGATCTTCAGTGTGTTTTAGCTCGAGGAAACATACAAAAGGGAGAAGGTATTCCCCGCCATAGTATCATCTGGTAGTCGGAGGATGATATAGTTCCATCATAATGATTTTCCATGTATATTCATATGAAAATTGCCGAATCCATAACTCCTGCTTTCCTGCTCGGCACAGAGAAATGTCATGTGGTGCCCTGTTCTAATAATGGCTGCTAACACTATTGACTGTGGCTTGTTTATCCCACCGAGCCCCGGCTGATAGATTGCATTGTGTTCCCTTGCAGTGTAATTGGATTTTACAAAAGGATAAATCACAAACCGTAGCCGAGGAGCATGCATGCCGCTTCGCTAAGGCAAAACTCCTTAATAGTAATGTGAATTAGTCACCTCATCGGAGGGGCAATGCATGCTCCGGCTCTCCAGTCATTACGCTTTACCTTTTTTTACACTTTTCTCTCCCACTAGGCTCTGATGAATGCTTATTCTTCTGTGGAACTACAAGTCCCAGCATCCCCTGTCAGTTTCAGGCAGCCGTTTGCTGAGTCATGTCCAGCCGTCCGTTCAGTCTTGCACAGCTGTACAGGCTTCTCTACTGTACTGAATTAGCTTAGCCTGATTTCACTGCACACTGTCAATTTCTCACAGTGTGCATTAGAAGCTGCGGCAAGTCAGATAGGGCCTATTTCCTGACTGGAGGACATCCAGCATCATCTAGCCCAGCCATTTACAACACAAAGAAAATGAGTTTCAAGATCCATGGAGTCATAAGTTCTAGGTCACCACATCCCCCGAAAAAATAGAAAGAACAAAACCCCCATGGGTGGGTGGGACTTTAAAAGTGACCAAGAACAATACGTTTTATCAAAAATATACAATTTATTAGAAAACACATATATTAAATAAAAAAAGACTTAAGTCAAGGAGCGACAAAAAATACATTGATATAATACATATAAGAAGTATATTTGGATGAACCCAACGTTTCCGGCTTGATGCCCTTCTTCAGGGATTTTTAACATCCAGAGCCCGGTGTCTACTGAAAAAAAAAAAACAAAAAAAATAAATAAATGTATATATATATATATATATATATATATATATATATATATATATATATATATATATACATATACATACATATATATATATATACACATACATAAAGTTTAGTAAATAATCATTTATTTACTAAACTGTATGTATGTGTATATATATTTTTTCAATAGACACCGGGCTCTGGATGTTAAAAATATTAAAAAGATGTTAAAAAACCCTTGAAGAAGGGCATTAAACCGGAAACGTTGGGTTCATCCAAATTAGCCTATCTGTGTCTGCACATACTATGCAATATACTTCTTATATGTATTATATTGATGTACTTTTTGTCGCTCCTTGACTTAAAGTGGATGTAAACCCAAAAATGTTTTTTTGTTTTTTTTTAATGTCATAATGTAGAGTATAAGATTTCCTATCATTTGAGCCCAGTCTTGCCACAAAGAGTTAATCCAGCTCTGAGCAATCCTCTTTTATTGTTCAGTGAGATAAAACTTGACAAACAGAGAAAAACTTTGTCAAATCCTCCCCCTTGCTGTGAGTGACAGGTGATTTACATATCTTGTGCACTAGCCTAAGACAGGCAGTATTTTTTAATTCCCACCCCCACTCCTTTCTTCAGCAGCTCTGCAAGGATTGGCTGTTCCACACCTCACCATGATTTGGCATGCTGAAGTCAAGTGGTTACTTTCCTGTCTTTTCACTGGATGTTAGAGATCATAGCAGAAGTTCAGTGTAAGAAATACACAGGAGAAAATGAATATTGACAAGGGGAGTGTAGAGGTGGGCGGGGAGTCTACTGACATCATGACTCCACCCACCGAGCTCCAGACAACAGACCCGCCCACAGAATCTGCAGTTTTTTGGGTCTCATAACAGACAGAGGGGAGACATTTGACAGGTAAAGATACATACAGGAGGCATGTATATCCTTATAGATAACCCCTATGGCAGTAGTTTAGAAAGGATGACATTGGGTTTACATCCACTTTAAGTTTTTTTTTAATTTAATATATTTGTTTTCTAATAAATGTGATAACTTTCTGGTCTCAGTGAACCCCTGCTTAAAAATGACTATATCTAGAGCTCATGGTACATCAGTGTGATGATCAGTGGAGAGAATGCTCCTTACACTTGTTCACCCCTTTAATATCAATAGCTCCCGCTGCTGTCTCTCAGCCAATGAGGAGGCAGAGACCCGGGAGAGCAGCTGCTCTCATGCACATCGCTGGATGAAGATCAGGCTTGTGTAAGTATTAGGGGGGCTTCGGGGGGGGGGGGGAGCTGCATACAGAAGATTTTTTTTTTACCTATAAGCATAGAATGCATGAAAGTAAAAAAAACTTCAGCCTTTACAAACACTTCACATGAAATATGAGCAAAGCATATCCTTCTACAGTGTATACTTATCTCAATCTAGAGAAATAAGTCTAATTTCTGCATGCTGCTTCCTTCCTCTGCTATCAGCAGACACCAAAAACAAATGGTGACTGGGGAGGGACTTTCAGCTGACTGACAGCCTCAGCTTTGTCCCTGTGTGCAGGTGGGTGTGTCCCTTCCAGCCAATCAGCTATCAGAGCTCTCCTCACTGAGCTCTGCAGAGTGCACTTTCAGCTCTCCACCCCCTTTTTTCTGACAGCTTAGACAGGTTGATAAATTCTGGACTGTGAATGGATGTAGAGAACAGAAGATTGCAGATAAACAGGTACAACTTATGTAGGAGTATTTTTTTTAAATCTCTGAGAGTAGTCACTTTACTGGGTATATGAGAGGGTTTACACCCACTTTAACGACAACCCAAATGCAACGTGTTTGCCTGCACCGGATCACATGGTGTGAAAGCACCCATTGCAGAGAATGGGAAGCAGTTTTCAGGTGCTTTACAGGCGCTATTTCTAACACTAAAACGCCTGCAAACTACCTCAGTGTTAAAGGGGTCTTACATGCACATGAACTTTAATAACATCCCAGTCTTAGTCCATAGGGTTCAATATTGAGTTGGCCCACCCTTTGCAGCTATAACAGCTTCAACTCTTCTGGGAAGGCCGTCCACAAGGTTTAGGAGTGTGTCTATGGGAATGTTTGACCATTCTTCCAGAAGCGCATTTGTGAGGTCAGGTGTTGATGTTGGACAAGAAGGCCTGGCTAGCAGTCTCCACTCTAATTCATCCCAAAGGTGTTCTATCGGGTTGAGATCAGGACTCTGTGCAGGCCAGTCAAGTTCCTCCACCCCAAACTCTCTCATCCATGTCTTTACGGACCTTGCTTTGTGCACTGGTGTGCAATCATGTTGGAACAGGAAGGGGTCACAAAATTAGGAGCATGAAATTGTCCAAAATGTCTTGGTATGTTGACGCCTTAAAAGTTCCCTTCACTGGAACTATGGGGCCAAGCCCAACCCCTAAAAAACAACCCCAAACCATAATCCCCCCTCCACCAAATGATTTGGACCAGTGCACAAAGCAAGGTCCATAAAGACATGGGTGAGTGAGTTTGGGGTGGAGGAGCTTGACTGACCTCAACCCGATAGAACACCTTTGGGATGAATTAGAGCAGAGACTGCGAGCCAGGCCTTCTTGTCCAACATCAGTACCTGACCTCACAAATGCGCTTCTGGAAAAATGGTCAAACATTCCCATAGACTCACTCCTAAACCTTGTGGACGGCCTTCCCAGAAGAGTTGAAGCTGTTATAGCTGCAAAGGGTGGACCAACTCAATATTGAACCCTACAGACTAAGACTGGGATGCCATTAAACTTCATGTGCGTGTAAAGGCAGGTGTCCCAATACATTTGACAACATAATATATAATATATATATATTATATTATTTATTGTTTATTATTTTTTTTTTTTTTAAAGCTAGAATATAGTTTTAAAAAAATACAGTAATGGGCTTTAAGTGTAAAACATCGACATCGTACAAGATAGAACCCTGAAAGAATTGATTTTCTGTACAGAAAAAGAAAAGGTTTTACATATAATTGATGCTTCTTATAATTGTTTTTTTTTTTTATTTCCTCTTCAGCTGCTAAATGATTGGCTGTCAGCAAATTTATCACCTCTCAATAATCATTATTTGTACTTTGTGATGAACAGAGTTCAGCTAATGAGATCTTCATTATCCAGGATCAATGGTCTTCTCTCCTAAGTCAGGTCAGCAGTAAGTCTTGATATTAGCTAACTAATCTGACACCTTCCAGCCGCCTTCTATACAGTTAGAGAGTTCCATGTACTAAGTATCAAGTCTGAGATCTAATCTTTGCTATGTACTAACCTTCAAATGTATACTGGGAATGTAAGGGGCATAGACCATTTCCAGCAAACTACATTAATAATTGTTCTCCACAGGTGAACGTAATAGATATTGCAAGTGGTTGTAAACCGCAGACATGAAATATGAACAAATCATATCCCTGTATAGTGTGTACTTGTCTCAATGCTATGTGACAATCTCCAAACCGGATGGTTATAGATGCAGCTCCTTTGGAAGATAAACATTTCCCTATATCCATTTTATCTCTGAATTCAGCTTTAAAGGGAAATTGCAATGGGTTTGGGTAAATTTTATAGTGTATACTTTTATACTCACACTGTATGTCTTTAATGTTGTGGAAGGGGGGTCACTATAAGTTTTGTAAATGGAGAACACCTGAAGAAGCTGTTTACTTTCAGGCTAGCTCTCATTGATTAAAACTCCATTGAAACTCCTCCAGGCGGGATGTGGGGAAGAAGTTATTTTTCTGACTCATTGTCTCATACCTTGTTGAAGGCCACCTTGACGAGGGGGCTTCCCTTGCGGCTGAGTGCTGAGCACCCCTGAAGGTAAGAACAGGGAGTGCAAGGCCCAAAGAAGCACAAGTGCCTTTTAGGCATCAGTTTGGCAGCGGAGTCTACAAGATAGCTGCCAGCTGGTCTGTCAGGACTGATGGCAACAAGGCCCACCTCTGCTCTGCATGGTGTCCCGACACTCATGTAGTTGTTTGTGTCAGTTTCAGCTGGAGCTATTGAGCTCTGTAAGGAACTGTTTTTTTTTTTAGCAAAGAAGTTAAATGTAGTCTAGCAAACATGTGAAAAAAACCTAGAGCTCCACCTTCTGGCTGGGATAATAATAAATAGAATATGCACTCAGTGTGACAGAAATCGTCCAGCACTCAGCTTGGGTGCTTCCGTCAAGATATAGCTTCCTCCAGTCTGGACCCAGAAACCGGGTATTGTAGCTGAGCACAAGACTATACACTAGCTTAGATGCAAACTGGAACTCACTTTATTGCAAAATCACACAGAATATATAGCACACCAGGTCAGGTCAGCCTAATCACATTATTGTATGGAAAGGAAACTGGAATATAATTAACATAGCTAAGGAACAGCCAACATAAACAGTATGCTAATCCACCTCTAATAGCCGACAGTGATCTAATTACCACGAACTACAAACAACCAGCTAGGTGACAAGACCGTTCGACACCCAGCCCACCACCTTGGATATACAAAGTACATTGACATTATCATAAGCATAAACACTTAACATCCCACAATGGTTCGATAACAAGGTACAGTGGTCACAATATTAATCATCTCTCCAAGAGATGATTAGACAGACAAAAACAATAGGTGACTTAATTAACAAAGGCAATGTACACCTAGGAGGCACACAATGGGAGACAGACATACATAACAAACAGTGATCCCACTCCACCTCAGACCGTCCGGCAAAAGTCTACAACAGTCTAGGAGATAAACTCTTATGCCGCGTACACACGATCGGAATTTCCGACAACAAAATGTTCGATGTGAGCTTGTTGTCGGAGGTTCCGACCGCGTGTAGGCTCTATCGGACATTTTCAATCGGAATTTCCGACAACAGATATTTGAGAGCTGGAATCTCAAATTTTCTTAACAACAAAATCCATTGTGGTAAATTCCGAGCTTGTGTAGACAATTCCGATGCACAAAAGTCCATGCATGCTCGGAATCAAGCAGAAGAGCCGCACTGGCTATTGAATTTCATTTTCATTTTCCTCGTCGTATATATTGTACATCACCGCGTTCTTGACGTTCGGAATTGCCGACAACATTTGTGTGACCATGTGTATGCAAGACAAGTTTGAGCAAACATCTGTCGGAAATAAATCCACGGTTTGGTTGTCGGAAATTCCGATCGTCTGTACATGGCAATACAGTGTTCCAATAGTTTGAAAAGGTGGAATTAACTTATCTTCATAGATTTCTTGAGGGATATTGTTGATATATATTGTTGATAAATATTTCTTTCCCAAGTGAAGGATCCTCTCCAACCTAGTCTGCAGGAGGGCCACCGTATTTCCCCTGACCTGATTAACCTGTAGATTAACCTCAAGATTAATATTACACCTTTCCATCCACTCCAGATGGGAAACTTTATTGTCCTTATTCAGAGAATTAATCCAAGACTCGTTCTCTGCGTTCATCACATTGTTGTCCATCATTGGAGAATGATCTGCTCTCTCCATGGGCCATAATTAATGGGTAGGAGGCCCCTAGTTGCCCCTAGTCCTCTCCAAACGCTCCTGCTCCGGTTGGGTCTGTCACATCCAGTGTTTCATGTTAAGAGCCTGTTCACACCTCATGATTTGAGATCACAGGCAGATTCACTGGATTCTGCCCATGATCCCAAATCGTGTGACAATTGAAGCATAATACAATGCACATTTTTGTGTGCCATTATCCTTCAGTGCCACCCCAAAGGCAATGCAATTCTGCCACGATTGTCAGGGGCAGGAATCGTGGCAAACCACGCCTTCACAAATCGTGTGAATGAGCTGCCCTGTGCGCATTTGTCGCTGGAAAAAAGGTCCTGCTCCCAAGTGAATGGGCTGCCCTATTTGACACACAGAATCACCTGAAAATCGCATGTTAAAATCTCATAGTGGGAACAAGCATCTATCTGTTGCGACCCTGGATGGACAGCAAGAAAAGAGTGGGTGATCAAACTTTGCCCCACTCCCCTAAAGATGGAGGAACATATTTTGACAATGTTGGCAGGTATGGACCTTAAGGGGAATGGTGTTTAGTGTTTTATATACTGTATTAATTTAGTCTTCTAAAAACAAAATATTGCAAATCAATATGATAAATTTACAGTGCCTTGAAAAAGTATTCATACCCCTTGAAATTTTCCACATTTTGTCACGTTGCAACCAAAAACGTAAATATATTTTATTGGGATTTTATGTGATAGACCAACACAAAGTGGCACATAACTGTGAAGTGGGCGGAAAATTATACATTTTTTCAAATTTTTTTACAAATAAATATGTGAAAAGTCTTTTTGGGGATGTCTCTACCAGCTTTGCACATCTACAGAGTGAATTTTTTGCCCATTTGTCTTTATAAAATCATTCAAGCTCTGTCAGATTCAATGGAGTGAACAGCAATTTTCAAGTCTTGTCACAGATTCTCAATTGGATTTAGGTCTGGACTTTGACTGGGCCATTCTAACACATAAATATGCTTTGATCTAAACCATTCCATTGAAGCTCTGGCTATATGTTTAGGGTCGTTGTCCTGCTGGAAGATGAACCTCCATCCCAGTCTCAAGTCTTCAGCAGACTCAACAGCCGCGTACACACAAGCGGAATGTCTGACAGAAAAAGTTCGACATAAGCTTTTCATCCTCTATTCCGATCGTGTGTAGGCTTCATTGGACTTTCTATTTCGAAAATTCTGACGGACCTAGAAATAGAAATGTACTAAATATTTCCGACGGAACCAATTCCTATCAGGAAAACCGCTCGTCTGTATGCTGTTCTGACGGACCAAAAACGACGCATGCTCTTAAGCAAGTACGAGATGGAAGCTATTGGCTACTGGCTATTGAGATTCCTTTTTCTAGTCCCGTCGTACGTACTGTACGTCACCGCGTTCTGGACGGTCGGACTTTGGTCGGACTTCGGTTTGACCGTGTGTAGGCAAGACCACTTGAATGAAATTCCGTCGGAGTTCCGTTGGAGAAACCTTCAGAGTTTATTCCGACGGCAAAACCGGTCGTGTGTACGCGGCATAACAGGTTTTCTTCTAAGATTGCCCTGTATTTGGCTCCATCCATGTTCCCATCAACTCTGACCAGCATCCCTGTCCCTGCTGAAGAAAAGCATCCCCACAACATGATGCTGCCACCACCATGTTTCACGGATGGTGTGATCAGGGTGATGTGCAATGTTAGTTTTCCGCCACACATAACGTTTTGCTTTTAGGCCAAAAAGTTCAATTTTGGTCTCATCTGACCAGAGCACCTTCTTCCACATGTTTGCTGTGTCCCCCACATGGCTTCTTGCAAACTGCAAACGGGACGTCTTATGGCTTTCTTTCAACAATGGCTTTCTTCTTGCCACTCTTCCAAAAAGGTCAGACTTGTGGAGTGCACGAATAATAGTTGTCCTGTGGACAGATTCTCCCACCTGAGCTGTGGATCTCTGCAGCTCCTCCAGAGTTACCATGGGCCTCTTGGCTGCTTCTCTGATTAATGCTCTACTTTCCCAGTCTGTCAGTTTAGGTGGACGGCCATGTCTTGGTAGGTTTGCAGTTGTGTCATACTTTTTCCATTTTCGGATGATGGATTGAACAGTGCTCCGTGAGATGTTCAAAGCTTGGGATATTTTTAAATAACCTAACCTTGCTTTAAACTTCTCCACAACTTCATCCCTGACCTGTCAGGTGAGTTCCTTGGCCTTCATGATGTTGTTTGTTCACTAAGGTTTTCTAACAAACCTCTGAGGGCTTCACAGAATAGCTGTATTTATACTGAGATTAAATTACACACAGGTGGACTCTATTTACTAATTAGGTGACTTCTGAATGCAATTGTTTCCACTAGATTTTAGTTAGAGTTATCAGAGTAAAGGAGACTGAATAAAAATGCACGCTACACTTTTCACATATCTATTTGTAAAAAAAAATTAAAACCATTTATCATTTTTCCTTCCACTTCACAATTATGTGCCACTTTGTGTTGGCTAATCATATAAAATCCCAATAAAATAAATTTACGTTTTTGGTTGTAACATGACAAGATGTGGAAAATTTCAAGGGGTGTGAATACTTTTTCAAGGCACTGTACAATTCCAGCCAGAGGATAGAAGTCTTGGCTTCATTTCACATATTTACCTGACCTTAGTTTCTTTGCTTAAAAAAAAAAAAACATGCTCACTAGCTGAAGTTCAAATCTACACACACACAACAATGTTAGTGATTCATCCCCTGCTCTGTTCAGCCACTCAGAATTTCAGTTATAGAGAGAAGGTCTGAAAGCAAACAGCATCTGTCTGTCCTGTTTAAGGACTCATTCACACCAACTGATATGCACTGGGAGGAAACAGTACCAATCCACTAATTCTGGTGCATCGTACTGTTTACTTTGCTTTTTGGTAGAACTTTATTGAGATGTCATAACTTCTATTCACACAGAGGCATTGCGTTGCAGTAAAATATTCAGCTCTGAGTTCCAGATATTTTACTACGTAGGTCATATTCTTCTTTTATTTTAATCTTTCGAGAACTTTTTGATCATGTACCATGGATTTTATCTATTATAATTTTTAGGAGGGGTTCATTGAGATGTGAAAAATACTTCAAGGTTTCCTCCTCGGTAAAACAGTTGAAAATGCTGCCTTACAATATACCTCTAATAAAACATGTGTTTTTTTTAATATTTATAACATAGAACCTGGAGCACACATGTTTTATTAAAGGTATATTGTACTGCACTGATACATTTTCCAGACAGCGCTGCACTTTTTTCCAAATCTTTTACCCTCCATCCATGTGACCGCTCTCTACGGTGCTCCCAGTCACGGTTACATGCTCTCCTCCTCATACAGTGCATTGTATGCAATAATGACAAGGAATGGCTCACAGCCTGGAGTGTAGAAGAGGGCAGCACCAGAGCCTGCCAGAGCAAGGTGGAGGGTAAGTGATTCCACCCCATTCTCTACACCTTAGACTTAATGAGCATTTAACATTTTAGTGTGGGGGAATCCAAGAGTTTTTTTTCCATTCCATCATGTCTATGGGAATGTTTGACCATTCTTCCAAAAGCGCATTTGTGAGGTCAGGCACTGATTTTGGACAAGAAGGCCTGACTTGCAGTCTACACTCTAATTCATCCCAAAGGTGTTCTATCGGGTTGAGGCCAGTCAAGTTCCTCCACCCCAAACTCACTCACCCATGTCTTTATGGACCTTGCTTTGTACACTGGTGCTCAGTCATGTTGGAACAGGAAGGGGCTATCCTCAAACTGTTTCCACAAAGTTGGGAGCATGAAATTATCAAAAATGTCTTGGTATGCTGACGACTTAGGAGTTCCCTTCACTGGTACTAAGGGGCCAAACCCAACCCCTGAAAAACAACCCCGCACCATAATCCACCTCCCCCAAATGATTTGGACCAGCAAGATCCATAAAGACATGGATGAGCGAGTTTGGGGTGGAGGAACTTGACTGGCCTGCAGAGTCCTGACCTCAACTGATAGAACACCTTTGAGATGAATTAGAGCAGAGACTGTGAGCCAGGCCTTATCGTCCAACATCAGTGCCTGACATCACAAATGTGCTTCTGGAAGAATGGTCAAACATTCCCATAGACACACTCCTAAACCTTGTGGACAGCCTTTCCAGAAGAATTGAAGCTGTCAGAGCTCCAAAGGGTGGGCCAACTCAATATTGAACCCTACAGACTAATGCCCCGTACACACGGTCGGATTTTCTGATGGAAAATGTCCGATCAGAGCGTGTGGTCGGAAATTCCGACCATGTGTGGGCTCCATCGGACATTTTCCATCGGATTTTCCGACACACAAAGTTGGAGAGCAGGAGATAAAATTTTCCGACAACAAAATCCGTTGTCGGAAATTCCGATCGTGTGTACACAAATCCGACGGACAAAGTGTCACGCATGCTCAGAATAAATAAAGAGATGAAAGCTATTGGCCACTGCCCGTTTATAGTCCCGACGTACGTGTTTTACGTCACCGCGTTCAGAATGATCGCATTTTCCGCCAACTTTGTGCGACCATGTGTAGGCAAAACAAGTTTGAGCCAACATCAGTCGGAAAAAATCCTAGCATTTTGTTGTCGGAATGTCCGAACAAAGTCCGACCGTGTGTACGCCCTATAAGACTGGGATGTCAATAACGTTCACGTGTGTGTGTAAAAGCAGACGTCTCAATACTTTTGGTAATACAGTGTATGTATATATAGGGGAAATTAGTAGGAGAGGTGGTGATTCCAGCGTTGGACTTTACAATGTGCCAGTGTCCAGTGCATATGTGCCGTGAACTAATAATGAACACCTGAATGACATCAACTTGCATTACCTGCCACGTCATCATTGCTTGGCAGGCTTCTTTATCTCCCGCCGCTCAGGTATGTAAATAGTCTTATTCTGCCATGTTAATTAACACCGCGAGTTTTCACCACAGCGTAGTATTATCTTTTAACAGGACCATAGATCAGACCGGCGACAGCGAACATAAATCACACTGTATCAGCCAATAGGCCTTCTGAAGCCTTTAGCTATTATAAACAGCCAGACTATTTTAGAGCTTTACTTGTGAAAAACATTATTATTATTACATGAATAAAAAGCGCATTCAGTCCCCAAGTCATAAAAGCAACGTAGCGCACTAAGGAGACAACGCAGATGTGACTTCCATGGCCTCTGATCATACAACCTGTCACGTCGTTCCTCTAAATTGAATAAAATGGATTCTGTACTGTTAGACCCCGACAGTCTGAAGACTAGCCGTGAGGTGCTGTACTTTCATGGTACGTGATGTGCCGCTTATCTGTCGATCTTCAATGACCTTCCTCAAGGTAAATTATACAGTAGCCAATTCTTTACCTAGTTTTTTTCCTCCCCAGTCTATTTCCTAGTATAATCACCAGGCTTTCAGACCTCACACAGTGTCTTGCTAGGATACACAAATTGCTGTAATAACATCTATGATCAATAGAAGCCTGGAAGAGCGAGGGCACAGAAGAATATGTGCGATCCAGCCAGTCAAGCGGATGGCTTCTTGCTGACTAGCAGAACTGACACTGTGCCTCTCCTTCCAACGTGAACTTTGTATTATATGTACCAGACAAGGACATTAAAGCTGAACTATAGGAAGATATTAGGAAACGCCAATTAATGCAGTCATGTATTGTATTTAAAAATCCAATTATCTTAAATGTATTTTTAATGGCAGCTAGTGTAAGTACCTGAATCTGTTTTGGTGTCATCCTAAAATAATACTCTGTACAACAAGACTCAGGCGAGGGAGGAGAGACGCTAAGAACCAATTAGGCAATGCTGCATGCACCATTTTTGACAGGGAACAGCAGGAGAGGGCAGAGCGAATTTGTTTATTAATCGTTTGCTCTTTCATTGTCTAGTGATAGGTTGAAGACAGAGGGTGACCAGGCTTTAGGCGTTGTCGCCCATACAGCATGAATAGGCCATTTCTTCATGTGGCTGGGACTGCATGCAGGCAGTCTACCGTATGTTACTCTCTAGCGGGGGTCTCCAAACTTTCCACAAAAAGGGCCAGTTTACTGTCCTTCAGGCTTTAGGGGGTCTGGACTGTGGCTGGTGGGAGTAAAAAATGCCATGCTGTAAATGAAGTAGGCAATAATCCATCATTGGTCTTATTGGGGGACTAGTGCCCCATTGTTGGTAACAGTTGGAGGAATAGTTCCTCATTTTTGGTATCAGTTGGAGGAATAGTCCCTCATTGTTGGTATCAGTTGGAGGAATAGTCCCTCATTGTTGGTATCAGTTGGAGGAATAGTGCCCCATTGTTGGTAACAGTTGGAGGAATGGTGTCCCAGTGTTGGTATCAGTTGGAGGAATAGTGCCCCATTGTTGGTATCAGTTGGAGGAATAGTGCCCCAGTTTTGGTATCAGTTGGAGGAATAGTGCCCCATTGTTGGTATCAGTTGGAGGAATAATTCCCCATTGTTGGTATCAGTTAGAGGAATGGTGCCCCATTGTTGGTATCAGTTGGAGGAATAGTGCCCCATTGTTGGTATCAGTTGGAGGAATGGTGTCCCATTATTGGTATTAGTTGGAAGAATAGTGCCCCATTTTTGGTATCAGTTGGAGGAATGGTGCCCCAGTGTTGGTATCAGTTGGAGGAATAGTGCCCCATTGTTGGTATCAGTTGGAGGAATAGTCCCTCATTGTTGGTATCATTTGGAGGAATAGTGCCACAGTGTTGGTATCAGTTGGAGGAATGGTGCCCCAGTGTTGGTATCAGTTGGAGGAATAGTGCCCCATTGTTGGTATCAGTTAGAGGAATGGTGCCCCATTGTTGGTATCAGTTGGAGGAATAGTGCCCCATTGTTGGTATCAGTTAGAGGAATGGTGCCCCATTGTTGGTATCAGTTGGAGGAATAGTGACCCATTGTTGGTATCAGTTGGAGGAATAGTGACCCATTGTTGGTATCAGTTGGAGGAATGGTGTCCCATTGTTGGTATCAGTTGGAAGAATAGTGCCACATTTTTGTTATCAGTTGGAGGAATGGTGCCCCATTGTTGGTATTAGTTGGCAGAATACTGCCCCATTTTTGGTATCAGTTGGAGGAACGGTGCCCCATTGTTGCTATTAGTTTGAGGCATATTACCTCATCATTGGGTTCAGTGGGAGAAAGGGATAAAGGCAAGCAATGGGCCACATCTGGCTCCCATGCCACAGTTTGGAGACTACTGCTCCGTGGGAACACAGCCCCTTATCCTAATTTGACTGGCATGCAGGGGCGAGTGTGTGGCACCGAACACAGACAGTGTACATTCAGGACCACACATCCACCTATGCATGGCCGTCAAATTTTTTAACATCAGGAGAGAAAAGTCAGGTCACCAACCTCGCTATGCTGCCTCTCAGGGCTGTGTACAGCTCAGGAGAAGATGGGAAAATACAACTCTTTTAGCATTAATGCAGCTCCCTTATACATATTTACCAGGTTCCTGGAATATCTAAGTCAGAAATTATTTTTGTTACAGTCATAATTCAACGTTTTCAAAGGAATGATAGTAATTTTCTTTTAGACAATAAAAATATGATTTCAGCTTTCAGACATTTAACCAATGCCCATTTATTGAAAAATATTAAAGAGTCATAGAGGCAGTATTAAAGAGGAATTCCAGGTATGGATACTATTCATCGTCCAGCTTGGACCAATATAACAATGTATATACCATACCTGGCCGATGCCCTTGGAAGCTGTAGATCAATGAAGTAGACACCTCTACTCCGGTGATCTCCACTTGCTTCTGGGTCCCATGCTGAATGGCTGGCTTGCTTCATTCTGAACACAGGCGGTCGGCTGCTCAGAAGGGCACCGTTTAGACTCTGCTTTGCAGGGGCATTGGACAAGTATGGTATATACATAGTTATAATGGTCCAAGCTGGCCCAATGTAACTATGTATAAAATATCCATTCCTTGGAATTATTTAGGGTACCTCAGGAAAAAAGGTGAATTGGGTCACAATCTTGTTTCAATGAAGTACCTTCAGACACTGAAGTTTGTCCAGAGAAGAAGTATTTGGATGTGCTAGAAAGCCTTGTCAGAGTGCTATTTGTCGCTTCACTGGTAACCCATCCACACAGGGGTTTTCAGTGCATCTTCTTCTAACCTGCTTCACAGGGCTTGGAATGGTCACATGATACATGTTTAGCACCCTACCAGAAGACACAGATATACATCCAACCACCATCATATGTCTATTACAGCTTTAAAGATTCTACATTAAGATTCAAAATCAGCATTTAATGCAAGGTTCATACATGAAACAGGATTCCCAGAGCACTATGGGTTTTCTACAGAGTCTCTCTCTCTCTCTCTCTCTCTCTCTCTCTCTCTCTCTCTCTCTCTCTCTCTCTCTCTCTCCTCTCCATCTCTCTCTCTCTCTTTCTCTCTCTCATAATATGTAGATATTAGATTGTAAGCTCGCAGGTGCGGGGCCCTCCTAACCCTCTTGGATTGAATTGTATTGTTGATGTTTTGTCTCCCTTTATATTGTAAAGTGCTGTGCAAACTGTTGGCACTATATATTAATCCTGTATAATAATATAATAATAATAATATACTGTATATATAGATATGTATTATTATTATTAATATTATTATACAGGATTTATATAGCGCCAACAGTTTATGCAGCTCTTTACAATATAAAAGGGAGACAATACAGTTATAATACAATAAAATACAAGAGGATTAAGAGGGCCCTGCTCAAAAGAGCTTACAATCTAATAGGGTGGGGCAGGTGGTACAATAGGTTGTAACTGTAGGGAATGAGCTGATGGAAGTGGTAGGAGATTAGTTGGAGACGTGATAGGCTTTCCTGAAGAGATGAGTTTTCAGGGAGAGCCTGAAGGTTGCAAGAGTAGGGGATAGCCGGACAGGTTGAGGTAGCGAGTTCCAGAGGATGGGAGAGGCTCTGGAGAAATCCCGGAGACGAGCATGGGAGAAGGAGATGAGAGAGCTTGAGAGCAGGAGGTCTTGAGAAGAGCGGAGAGGACGATTTGGGTGATATTTGGAGACAAGATTAGTGATGTAGCTCAGGGCAGAGTTGTGAATGGCTTTGTACGTTGTGGTTAGTATTTTGAATTTAATTCGCTGGGTGATTGGGAGCCAGTGTAGGGATTGGAGGAGAGGGTTGGCAGACATATGTATATATCTATATATAGCGATAGATATGTATTTTATTCCCCAGTTGGCCCATCTGAACACAGCAGGAAAAGTGAGAGAGAGGGATTCAATTGTTTGTGTACATTTTATCTTGAGCTATTGAGCTCTGTAAACAAATGGCTTTTTCAACAAAGCTCCTAAGGATAGCTTGTTACACAAAAGGAGCGCAGAGCTCCATCTGCAGTCTGTGAATGAAACAATGAAAGGTTCAAATGTAAAATTTCATATTTACCAAACTACAAAAATAAAGAAAAAAAATATACAATATGTATAACAATATGTATAATATAACAAATGTACAATAAAGTTGTACTTTTCATTCTTGACCATTCTTATATAAAAAAGAAAATATATACTAAAACAGTACATTACTTTTACATGCCGCTTACACATTACTTACCTTCCTCAAAGCTTCACACCTAAGCTTTCCTTTGTTTTCCTCTTACTGAAGAAAAAGCTTTTGAGTGACACCATCCAAGATGGATTTTCTTGTTTGTGCGTGTTATTGAGTTTTCATACATAACAGCAAGACTTAGTCACTAAAAACTACAGCTTATGACACAGCAAAATGTCACCCTTCAGGCCTTGTGCAGACAATAGCATTTGAAATCAAGAGTTCTTAAAGTGTTTTGAGAGACGCATTGGGATTATCATGGAAGAGGTCAATGTTTGCCCCATGGTGCTCTCTTATGTCTGCTGAGGACACAGAAAGGATCATTTTGGCACATAAAGGGTGCAGTGTCTAAAGGAAACTGAATTAATCAAGAGCAATTATTTAACTGCTGTAATTGTTCTTAATAGAGGCATCTGACTTGAAATGGTCTCTCAAAGTCTTGCAAAACTTTAACCACTTGACCTCCGGAAGATTTACTCCCCTTCGTGATCAGGCCATTTTTTGTGATACGGCACTGCGTTACTTTAACTGACAATTGTGCATCGTGCGACGCTGTATTCAAATCAGCTTTGTTTTGGTGGTATTTGATTACCTCTGCGTTTTGTTTTGTTTTTTTTGCGCTATAAACAATAAAAAAACTGACACTTTTGAAAAAAAAAAGGAAAATTTATTGTCAAATACTTACCGTAATTTTCCTTTCCTGATGGACTCCATGGCAGCCTACGTGTGGGTTTACCCCGCCTCCTCTCCAATGCTATAGGACCCCATTCCCATAAATGAGCACTCACCACTAGCTACTGCGTTCCGTAACTAGCCTACTCCTTGACCAATGGGTGGGAACTCCGTCTGCCATGGAGTCCATCAGGAAAGGAAAATTACGGTAAGTATTTGACAATAAATTTTCCTTTTTCCTGACAGACTCCATGGCAGCCTACGTGTGGGAAATAACTAGCCAACCACACGGGTGGGTATGCTGAATCAAACCAAAAATTTTAATTTGACCTATCAACCGATAGGATTCTCAAACCAAAGTCTACAGAGGATAACGAAGCAGGCTCAATACAGTAATGAGACATGAAAGTGTTAATAGAGGCCCACGAAGCTGCTTTGCAAATTGTGTCTGGGGCCACATGTCGAGCTGCCGCCCATGAAGCTGCCATTCCTCTGGTGGAGTGAGCTGTCACCGCCTGTGGAGGAGCCAAGCCCTTCGCTCTGTACGCTTGTTGAATAGTTTGAACGATCCAAGTAGCGAGTGTCCTGACTGAGGCTTTCTTTCCTTTGTTACTTCCCGAGTGAAGGATAAATAGATGGTCAGAACGCCTGAAGGGAGAAGTCATCGTTAGATAATTTTTAATTGCTTCTCCTACATCCAGAGGGTGAATTTCAGAGGACTCCAGAGACCTAAACGTGGGCAAGACTATTTCTTGGTTAACATGGAACACAGAGGACACTTTTGGGTTAGAACCCAGCATTGGGATAAGTACCACCCGATCCGGGAAGAATGTTAAGAAGGGTTCTTCACAACCCAGAGAGCCAATCTCAGAAACTCTTTTTGCAGATGTGATAGCTACTAGAAAGACTACTTTAGCTGAGAAGTCCTTGATAGAGAGCGGGGAAGGCCCCGAAGTACTGAGTCCGGAGATTGAGTCTAAGACAAGTGGCAGGTCCCATTTGGGGAACCTGGATCTCCTTTGAGGCTTGAGCCTTGAAGCGCCACGAAAAAATTGTCGAATTAGTGGATTAGTTGCCCAGGAGGACCCAGAGAAGGCCGATAGTGCAGAGACCTGAACCCTAAGCGAGCTGATGGATAATGGAAGATCTAAGCCTGTTTGTAGGAAACTGAGTATGTCTTGCACCCCCGGGTGTCTAAAAGACCTGCCGCTGGAGGAGCAAAAATCCACAAATTTAGACCAGATTCTGCTGTAAACTTTATTTGTGCTGGATCTTCTTGAACTCATGAGAGTTGATACTACCGTAGGAGCACAACCAAGCGAGATTAGCCTCTCCCTCTCAAGAACCAGACCATCAGTCTCAGCACTGCTGGGCACGGGTGTAGGACTGACCCCTGGGAAAGAAGGTCCGGCCTGAGAGGGAGAGGCACCGGGTCCCTGAAACTGAGTTGGACCAGGAGAGGGAACCAGGGTCTGTTCGGCCAGTATGGAGCTATCATCAACACTTCTGCCGTCTCTGAACGGAGTCTCCGCAGGAATCTCAGGATGACTGGGAGTGGCGGGAAGGCGTATGCCTTGCTGAACCTCCAGAGGTCCGTCAGTGCGTCTGACCCGAGAGCCTGACTGCAACGGCCTCTGGTGTAAAATTTCTCCAGCTTGAAGTTGTGGCATGAGGCGAACAGATCTACCTCGGGGATGATCCCCAGCGAGGAGACCCATCTGAACGTCTCCATGTGAAGAGACCACTCGTTGTTGTCCAGTTTGGTGCGTGAAAGGAAGTCTGCTTGAGCATTCTGGACTCCTGGGATAAATACTGCCGAGATATTGCAAAGATTCTTCTGCGCCCATGAAAGAATGGGTTCGACTTCCCGAAGAAGAGTGGGACTCCGGGTACCCCCTTGCCTCTTCACGTAGGCAACGGCCGTTGTGTTGTCCATTCTTAATAGTATTGACTTCCCTTTCAGAAGATGAGAGAAGGCCTGTAGAGCACACCAGGCTGCCCTGAGTTCTAGAACGTTCGAACCTGGGACTGCACGGCAGGAGTCCCATTTGCCTTGGGCGAGGTTCGAGCCGCAGAGGGCCCCCCAACCCGTCCCGCTGGCGTCGGTCGTCACCGTGACCCAGGAGATGGGAACGATGGAATGACATGCCAGAAGATTCTTGCGTTGAAGCCACCAAAGGAGGCTGTTCCTCATTGACGAGGTCACCCGGATGACTTGACTCTTGTCCCCTGTTTTCCATTGCTGCAGAAACCCCGACTGGAAGGGACGTAACCTCCACAAGGCCCACTTGACCATGGGCGCCGTAGACACCATTGTACCGATAATTTCCAGACACTGAGAGGCTCTTAGGTGTGAGGCATGTACTGCCCGAGAGATCCTGTCTCGTACTACCGGAATTTTCTGTAGTGGAAGGGAAATGGTGCCACTTACAGTGTCGAACTGAGCTCCTAGGTATATTAGGCGCCGTGTTGGTTTTAGATGACTTTTTGCCAAGTTCAGGAGCCACCCAAAACTGGAAAGGGTGGAGATCACCTGTTGTCGATGGGCTAGCAGCTGTTCCCTGCTTTGCGACAGCACCAGGAGGTCGTCGAGGTAGTGGTAAAGACGTACCCCTTTCAGTCTTATGTGAGCTACCGTGGCCAGAAGGACTTTTGAGAAGACCCGGGGGGACGTTGTCAACCCGAAGGGGAGGCAGATAAACTGGAGATGATCTTGCCCTACCTGGAAGCGGAGGTATTTGTGAAACTCTTCCTCTATCGGGACGTGAAAATAAGCGTCCTTTAGGTCGATGGAAATCATCCAGTCGCCTGGCTGAATAGCTTGCTGAATAGTCGACAGCGTTTCCATCTTGAATTTCCCTGGTTTTATGAACTCGTTGAGGTATGTCAGGTCTATGACCGGGCGCCAAGAGCCACTCTTCTTTTGAACCAGGAAAAGAGGGGAGTAAATTCCCTGAAACCACTCGTCCCTCGGGACGCACGCCACTGCCCCTTGAGACTTCAGGAGATCCACATAGGACAATAGCATCTGCTTTTGATCTTCCGCCCGGGGCAGAAGAGTGGGGACAAATCTGGGGGGCGGTGCACTGGAGAAGGTCCACCTGTGACCTGTCGAGACCGTCTTTATTACCCAAAAGTCCGAGATCGAGGCCACCCAGACGTGCCGGAAGAGGCGCAGCCGCGCCCCCACCCGACCCGCCTGGGTGGGCGCAATCTCAAAAAGACCTCGCCTGTTCATGGCCGCTGGGTGCCTGGCCTTTAGTGGATTTGCGAAAAGATGTCTGGCCCCTGCTCCAATTCCTTCTGAAGTCCCTACCGGGCTTATAAGAGCGAGCTTCCCTAGAACGCTCCGGAGAGCGTCTTCTGAACTGCGGCTTCTTCCGACCCAGAAGGCGCTTGTCCTGTGGGAGAAATCCCGACTTGCCACCCGTGGCTCGCGTTATGGCATCATCTAGCTTATTGCCAAACAGCGAGGATCCCTCGAAGGGGATTTTGCACCAAGCCTGCTTGGAAACGGGGTCAGCAAGCCAAGGGCGTAACCACAGGGCCCGTTTAGCCGTGACCGATGACAGCATAATTCGCGCCAATAGGCGAATCAAGTCAATGGACGCCTCTCCCAAGAACACCGCCGCTAGCTTCAATTCTGCAGCTGCTGAACTTCCCGCTAGCTCTTCTGAAACCCCTTTAAGGAAGGAATCCACATTCTCCGTCCAAGCCTCCATGGCTTTTGACATGGCTGCCAGAGCAAGAGCAGGTTTGCAGGCCGTTCCGGCCAACCCGTAAATCCTCTTCAGGTCTTGGTCGATCCTTCTTTCAAGACCATCCTTGAAGGACACTGCATCTTCCAAGGGAAGTGTAATATGCTTAGCCAGGCGCATCAGAGCTGCGTCCACAAGGGGAGCATTCTCCAGATACTTCACCTCTTCTGACTTGAAGGGATATAATCTGGAGGTTTTATTAGTCATAGAGGACTTCCTGTCCGTCTTACTCCATTCCTCATCAATGATCTCTTTCAGCTCAGAAAGGAGCGGGAAACTTGCGCGTTCTTTCCCCAAATGTTTGAAGAATTTCTTCTGCTTGGCCGGGGGAGTAGATGGGTCTTCCCATTTAAGAGCTTCCTTGATTGCCTTAATTAAAGGTGACACCATACTAAAATCAAAGCCTCCTATTTCCTCTTCTTCCTGAGGATCATCATCCGAGGAGTCAAGGGAGGCCACGTACGGCTGTGAAGTGCCCGGATCTTCACGGGATTCGTCAGCCGGGGGGCCAGATAATGTAGTAGACTGGCTCAATGTGTGGGGAGGATCCAGCTCCCTCAAGGATTGCTGTACCACTCGTTTAACGAGAGTTTCCAGACGCTGGTTCTCCGATTCTTTCTCCCTAGTCGCCCGGGCATAACAACGGTCACACAGTGACTTGCCCTCTGGAACTCGTGTTCCACATCCCCAGCAGGCTCTGCGGTCAGAGCGGCTGTCGTGGCGTTGGGAGCGGTGTCTCGAGGAGGAATGAGAGCGTCTCCTCTGGTGGCTTCCAGACTTAGAGTCATGCCTGGATCTTGAAGGTGACTGGTGTTGTGGCCTGGCAAGGTCTCTGTTATTCTGGACCACAATTTGAGGGTCCGATCTGCAAGGGCTGGGAGAAAAAACACAGTAGGGAGGGGGAAAAGGCGAGACCAACATCAGATAACGCAATTCACAGTGCGACTGACTCTCAACCCCTCCCCTCATAAGCACATACCTTGTGCGTGAGGGCTGGCCACTTAAAGGCGGTGAATTGTCCGAGCCTTCCATATGAAGCGCGACACAGCACGGATTAGTCTGCAGAAAAAGAAGGCGGCCTGAACGGGCCAAGATACCAGTAAAAAAGGGGACAATCTGCCCCACAATACCCTCAGCCTATTATGACTGGATGACAAACATAACTTTTCTTTTCTTTTTTTTTTTTTTTTTTTTTTTTAAATACAAAGTATAATAGGCACTCACCTAAAGCAGACTAGGGCTGGAGATGGGGAAGAGAAACCGCTCTGCTCCTAATCACTGAGAGACATTCCCACTGTGAAGGAGTCTATGAGCTGAATTTAAATCCCCCGCCCATGACGTCACCATCTGACCCCGCGCCTGCGCCGTCAGGCGGTGACCGTACTGCGCATGTGCGGATAGCCGAGCGTTCCGCCGTTCTGCGCACGCGCCAGCCAAGCCTCGGACCCGAGGAGGCTACCGCGCATGCGCGAGTATTGCGGACGGCCGAACCCGGAAGAGCTGGGGCGAGATGGAACGCACAAGCGTTCCAGCCGCCATGAGGGGGAAGAACGGTCTCCACAGAGACTGCGATGGTCATAGCCAAGCCAGGAAACCTAGGGAGAGACAGACAAACACACAAAAAAACCTGCCATGGATATACATTTTTATAAGCTTCCGACCTTGCCAGCCGCTGATGTCCCTGGACGTCCGGCATACAGAGGCGACCATCCTTCCACCAAAAGGGTAAATATCAGCCTCTACCTGCTACTCGCCCGCCCATGGCTGGGCCCTGAGCTGCACCGCAAAAGGTATGCCATGATCCTGGATCCGTCCGACCGGACGCGAACAACTTGTGTAGGTCCATTGGAGGAGGACAAAAAAGGAACGCAGTAGCTAGTGGTGAGTGCTCATTTATGGGAATGGGGTCCTATAGCATTGGAGAGGAGGCGGGGTAAACCCACACGTAGGCTGCCATGGAGTCTGTCAGGAAAAATATTTTTTACCTTTTGCTATAAAAATCTATAAAAATTTCTTCATCAATTTAGGCCAATCAGTATTGAGCTACATGTTTTTGGTAAAATAATCACAATAAGCGTATATTGATTGGTTTCCGCAAAAGTTGTAGCATCTACAAACTATGGGATATTTTTATTTAATTATCTTTTTTACCAGTAATGATGGTGATCAGCAACTTATAGCGGGACTGCGATATTGCGATTGACATTCTGACACTAACTGACACTTTTGACACTTTTTGAGGGCCAGTGACACTAATACAATGATCAGTGCTAAAAATATGCACTGTCACTGTACTAATGACACTGGCTGGGAAGGGGTTAACCGCTTACCGATCGGCCACTGTATATATACGTCATTAGTTTGAAGATGGACATCTCGATAACGGCAGCAGCTGCTGCCACAACCGAGGTATCCATCTTTAGGGCCGGCGGTTCTGTACACGATAATGGTGGTCTCTGCGGCGGGTTCGCCACGAGATCACCGTTATTGGTGGAGGGAGAGGTGCCACCCCCCCTCGCGCCACTCTCCCGCGCCCTCCGCCGCTTACCAGAGCCAACGGTAGAGGCGGAGGCGATCGGGTCCTTTCACTTCCTCAGTATGGAGACGAGTGAGGCTAAGATGGCCCCCACCCGTCTCCATACCATAGGACGGCAGAAGCGACGTCATTACGTCAACTCCGCCCATTTGTCTTAAAGGCACAATTTTTTTGTGTCATTTTTTCAAACAACTCGCGCGCAGAAGCGAACGCATACGTAAGTAGCGCCCACATATAAAAATGGTGGTCAAACCACACACGTGAGGTGTCGCCGTGACCAGTAGAGCGAGCGCAATAATTCTAACCCTAGACCTCCTCTCTAACGCAAAACATGCAACCTGTAGAATTTTTTAAACGTCGCCTATGGAGATTTTTAAGGGTAAAAGTTTGATGCCATTCCACGAGCGGGCGCAATTTTGAAGCGAGACATGTTGGGTATCAATTCACTTGGTGTAACATTATATGTCAAAATATTAAAAAAAATTGAGCTAACTTTACTGTTGTCTTATTTTTTTTTATTCAAAAAAGTGAATTTTTTCCAAAAAAAATGCGCTTATAAGACCCTTCTCTAGGGTGTTAGAAAATGTTTGGTGGTTCTAAGTAATTTTCTAGCAAAAAAACCTGTTTTAAACATGTAAACACTTAAAATCCAAAACGAGGCTGGTCTTTAAGTGGTTAAACATATAGGGTGATCAAAGGGTAAATGTGTGCCTAACCTGTGTTTTAGCATACTGTGGAAGGGGCTTTTACTAGGGGAAGAGATGGAATTAATTCCCTGCTTTGCAAGGACACAAATTCCATCCATTCCCTCCTGTCAGAACGGCGATCTGCCTTGTTTACATAGACAGATCGCAGTTCTTTTTCTCACGATAGGCGGGTGCCGGAGAACATCGAGTCCGCAGTACCCGCCCAAAACGATACTGGGAGGACAGTAGTCTTGCTCTTGCCTTTTCTTGAGGTTGCTAGCCTAAATTGATTTCTTTTAGTAAACTAGACCTTGCTCCTAGAGAAAAACAGTCGTTTTTACTTGCAAGCTGCAGCCACAGGATGTCGCTCTGTAGAGTATCATGCTCTGGTTTCTTCAACCAGTTCAGGTCCACCCAAAAGCAGTTTTACTGCTACGGAGCGGCACCTGTGCCCCAGATCATACGTGTTTTTCCTTAGGAGCAAGGTCAATTTTACTAAAAGAAAACAATTTAGGCTATTAACCTCAAGAAAACGCAAAAAGAAGACTACAGCCCTCCCAGTGTGGTTTTGGGAGCATCTCACGAAATTCACCGTAGCACCAATGATAATCTTTAAACTATTCCATTACTAAACAAGGGCAGAAGTTTAAACACACAAAAAATGTATTATACTGAACTAGAGCTAATCGTTCTACTCTCTTTCCACAACTAAAACATTTTGACTGGAGTCATTTTTGTTAAGGAGGAGAACTAGAGCTCAAATTGGTTGACCCTTCTCTCCAGGAAAAAAAACACAAGTATAAATCAATGGTGGACACAGAGAGTAAATATGGAATTTCTGATCCATGGTGGTCCTAACCCATACGCGTGGCGTACACAGTTGGACATGTACACTACCGTTCAAAAGTTTGGGGTCACCCAAACAATTTTGTGTTTTCCATGAAAAGTCACACTTATTCACCACCATACGTTGTGAAATGAATAGAAAATAGAGTCAAGACATTGACAAGGTTAGAAATAATGATTTGTATTTGAAATAACATTGTTTTTACATCAAACTTTGCTTTCATCAAAGAATCCTCCTTTTGCAGCAATTACAGCATTGCACACCTTTGGCATTCTAGCTGTTAATTTATTGAGGTAAGCTGGAGAAATTGCACCCCACGCTTCTAGAAGCAGCTCCCACAAGTTGGATTGGTTGGATGGGCACTTCTGGCGTACCATACGGTCAAGCTGCTCCCACAACAGCTCAATGGGGTTCAGATCTGGTGACTGTGCTGGCCACTCCATTACCGATAGAATACCAGCTGCCTGCTTCTGCTGTAAATAGTTCTTGCACAATTTGGAGGTGTGTTTAGGGTCATTGTCCTGTTGTAGGATGAAATTGGCTCCAATCAAGCGCTGTCCACTGGGTATGGCATGGCGTTGCAAAATGGAGTGATAGCCTTCCTTATTCAGAATCCCTTTTACCCTGTACAAAGCTCCCACCTTACCAGCACCAAAGCAACCCCAGACCATCACATTACCTCCACCATGCTTAACAGATGGCGTCAGGCATTCTTCCAGCATCTTTTCATTTGTTCTGCGTCTCACAAACGTTCTTCTTTGTGATCCAAACACCTCAAACTTGGATTCATCCGTCCACAACACTTTTTTCCAGTCTTCCTCTGTCCAATGTCTGTGTTCTTTTGCCCATCTTAATCTTTTTCTTTTATTGGCCAGTCTCAGATATGGCTTTTTCTTTGCCACTCTGCCCTGAAGCCCAAAATCCCGCAGCCGCCTCTTCACTGTAGATGTTGACACTGGTGTTTTGCGGGTACTATTTAATGAAGATGCCAGTTGGGGACCTGTGAGGCGTCTGTTTCTCAAACTAGAGACTCTAATGTGCTTATCTTCTTGCTTAGTTGTGTAACGCGGCCTCCCACTTCTTTTTCTACTCTGGTTAGAGCCTGTTTGTGCTGTCCTCTGAAGGGAGTAGTACACACCGTTGTAGGAAATCTTCAATTTCTTTGCAATTTCTCGCATGGAATAGCCTTCATTTCTAAGAACAAGAATAGACTGTCGAGTTTCAGATGAAAGTTCTCTTTTTCTGGCCATTTTGAGCGTTTAATTGACCCCACAAATGTGATGCTCCAGAAACTCAATCTGCTCACAGGAAGGTCAGTTTTGTAGCTTCTGGAAGGAGCTAGACTGTTTTTAGATGTGTGAACATGATTGCACAAGGGTTTGCTAATCATCAATTAGCCTTCTGAGCCAATGAGCAAACACATTGTACCATTAGAACACTGGAGTGATAGTTGCTGGAAATGGGGCTCTATACACCTATGTAGATATTGCACCAAAAACTAGACATTTGCAGTTAGAATAGTAATTTACCACATTAGCAATGTATAGAGTATATTTGTTTAAAGTTAGGACTAGTTTAAAGTTAGCTTCATTTAAAAGTACAGTGCTTTTCCTTCAAAAATAAGGACATTTCAATGTGACCCCAAACTTTTGAACGGTAGTGTAAGTATTTACGATCTTCTTTGCAGGGAACTCTTTTATTATCACATTGATTATGGAGACAGAGTCACTTTAAGTCAACCTTTGAGATTAGGTCTACTTTAATATGCTGGGGAGGACAAACAGCTTAATTGCGCCTCAGCACAGCGCACCTTACTTGTTAAGGACAGAGAAAATATGTGCGCATTATGTGACACAGGAATAAAAGAAATCCAGGCCCAAGAGACTTAAACATAGAATAGAGATTTTTATTTATATACGTTCTGCTTTTTTGTCCCTGTAGGCCAGGCACATCACTGAAAGCCGCTGATCCGAGTAGACTTAGTAGGTCTGGACCTTTCAAAGATGTCCCTGTACTTAGGCTCCTCGCCATGAAACTTTAATGACGTTGTCAGAGCAACCCCTAAAAGATGTCAAATAGCAGAAAACATCAAAGCAAGATGGATTCTGTTTGTTCCAATTGTGCGGCTGGTCTCTGGTGTGGACAGCATTGTCAAAACACCCTTTCATCCACTTCAATCAGGAGAAGGGATCGGACTTGTGTATTGCGCAATTGTTTAAATTATGATGATATTGAAGTGGCCTGTGCATAACACAAAAATGCAATTGCATATAAAATGACAGATCTTAAAAAAAATTAAAAAAAAGAATTCTGGTAAGAATAAATATCACCAAATTGTGGAGGTAATAAACAATCACCTGCAGGTCAGATAAAATGTATAAGATTATAAGTTAAGCATATTGCAATTCCTTACTTGCCTATATTCTGTAGATACTGAGTTAGAGCTTGCCAGTGTACTTGTTTAAAATAAACTTGTACTCTGCCTTAAAATGTTATCAGTAAAAGACATGCCTAAGAGCAAACATGCCTTGACTATGGTATTAACCATGGCTTGTTACCTGCTATGCCAATAAAACCACCCCCCTTTGCTCTAATGACCACACCACACATAACTTTGGTAAATTGGCTGTAGCAGCCGTTTTATTAACCAAATATATAAATAACCAATAATTAACATATCAATAACCTTTTAAACATAACATACAGTTTATTAATGATAATGGAGCCCAAGGTCCCAATAGGCATAAACCAGAACCGTACCTGCTAGTCACTTCTATGTCCTCCAGTCACGAACCATCGACTTGGAGACAACTAGCAGATACCCGTACCAACTGGGAGCGGTACCTCAGACGGGTCCCTACACCATACATTGTAAGTGCCCATATGACCTAAAGGACCTTGCATCCTACCAGGTGCACCACTTTTTCTCAGGGACTCACCAGTCCCCAAAACCAACAGGAAAATGCCACAACATGTAGGGCGGGAGGGTGGGAAGCTGTTCCTGCAGACTGATGCCGCCACCCTTCCTCGTCCTACGTCACTTCCCCCTCCAGGGCTCTGCCCACCTCAATCACCCACTACACTCCCCTGCTTCCCTAACCTCAGGTACCTAATGTGCCGGCCCTCCGTTATGCCTTTGGGGTTGTACTCCGGGCCTCTCTTTCTGGTCAGAAAAGCCTCCTCTGTGCTCTTCTGATTTAGTTTCAGTTTGTTACTGGGACACTTTCCTTGACTTTATAATCAACTGTTATCTTCCTGTCCAATGAGAGTACCCCTACTGGCCACTGAGGAGCCTCACTGAACAATAGAAAGGAAGGTGTCATGAATTCAGGTCACGTCAGAAAAAGCAGGACCCAGCAACAAGGTGAAACAGTTTAAGAGAGGGGCACAAAAACACCTGGCTAACAAAAAGCAGGTGCCATGTTGTGTCTAACATTTTCCCTTCTTGTAACCCCACACTGTCCCTCCATATGACCACAATCATTACACTCACCCTTCCTGCAACCCTAATACTAGCCCTTTCTGCAAAACCAACCCTCACACTACCCCTCCCTGTAATCCAAACCATCACACTCAACCTGCCTGCAACCCTCACTTTACTCCTCCCTGTGACCACAACTACCACACTCAACCTGCCTGCAACCCTCACTCTACTTCTCCCTGTAACCCCAACTATTACATGCCACCTGCCTGCAACTCTAATGCCCCGTACACACGGTCGGACATTGATCGGACATTCCGACAACAAAATCCTAGGATTTTTTCCGACGGATGTTGGCTCAAACTTGTTTTGCGTACACACGGTCGCACAAAGTTGTCGGAATATCCAATCGCCAAGAACGCGGTGACGTCAAGCACGTACGACGAGACTAGTTCAGAACCAAGCGCGACACCCTTTGGGCTCCTTTTGCTAATCTCGTGTTAGTAAAAGTTTGGTGAGAGACGATTCGCGCTTTTTCAGACTCGTGGTTTTCAGATCGTTTTCTGCTGTTCAGTTTGTGCTTGTGGGTTTGTATCTGCTCTTCAGTGCGTGCAGCAAGCTACGTGTAAATTTGATTAGTCATTGTGTTCTTGTTCGCTCGTTACTGTTTTTCAGGTCGCTCTTCACAGGCCTTGCTGTTCTTCAGTGCGTTCTGTTACATCGTTCTGAGCAGCCGACCGTTTTCTAGCCATGTTGCGTATACGTACTCCTCGTAGAGTTCGTGCTGTGTGGGGGCTTGGTGTTGGGGTCCTGACCTTGACACAAGTCCAGTCCATGAACAGGGTGGGGAGGAGTTCATGGACCAAGAATTGGTTGCTTCAGCGTGACCAGTTCTGTCATATGCCTTTGCTCCGTGAGATCCGTGAGAATAATCCTGATGATTTCAGGAACTTTCTCCGGATGACGGACCCCGCTTTTCACTGTTTGTTGGCTTTGCTGACCCCCTATATCAGCAGGCAGGATACCTGCATGAGGCAAGCCATCACTCCGGAGCAGAGGCTAGTCGCCACCCTGCGGTACTTGGCGACGGGGAGAAGCCTGCAGGACTTGAAGTTCTCGACAGGCATCTCCCCCCAGGCTCTGGGTATCATTATCCCAGAGACCTTTTCTGCCATCATATAGGTCCTGCAGAAGGAGTATATTAAGGTAAGATTTTTATCCTTTAATATCACATTTTATTGTATATAATGTTTGATAATATGTTGTATTTCTTTCCTTATTCCCTAATTACCATGATTGTAATATGCTGTGAATGTCCCCTTTGTCCTCATGCATGCTGGATTTTTATGTACTTATTTTTTTCGTCCTTCATACATATTTGCCTTCACTTACCTCCCCAGCATGGTCTTCTGCCCCTATATTCACCTCATGTAGTCACTTAACAATGTATTTTATCAGCTCCATAGTAGTGCTTTACCCTAAATACCCCCTAAAATGTTTTTAAATGTGATTTGTGCTTTAAATTCTGGCAGAGTGCCAGAGGCTTTTTTTGGGGGGTCCCCAAATCATTTGGATCCCTCCCTCCCCCCAACTGCTAAATCAGCTGATAACAATTCTCTATCTATCCTCAATCATCTATCTGCTAACTTTGACAAACCCATACACACTATACCCATCTCTTTTGTGGTCAGATTTATGGATGAATTCCCCAAAGCATGTAGTGCAAGGGCCTGCCTGAATACTTTCAAATGGTACTGTTTAAAGTTTTTGTATCCTATTATTATCTTGCTAGGTAATAGCAGAATGTCCAAATGTGCTCAAATGTGTACAGTGTGTATTTATATCTTTGTATTATGACACTTCTTACCTGTCCAGTGGGCTGCCAATAGTGTAACTAAGGAGGGGCTGTTCCAAGTAATACCCATTATTTAGGCATTCATCTCTCAATGAAGCGGAGAGGGTTACCTGTCCAAGATCCCCCCCCTATAATGTTAGAAATGGCCCATGAGAGGGGGGGGGAATCTGATAGGTGTACCTTATACTTTGGTCTTAAAAAATTCCCATTAATAAATGTTATCTTGATGTTGGCCAAGAAGTTTTGTGTCTAATCTGCTTTCCATGTTTATGTGCAAAAAGACTAATTTTTTTTTTTTCCTCAACAGTTTCCTTCCACGCCACAGGAATGGCAGACTGTGGCCTCCCACTTTGCCCAGCAGTGGGACTTTCCTAACTGCGGAGGGGCAATTGATGGGAAACACATCCACATCGTCCCACCACCCAACTCAGGGTCGTACTATTATAATTATAGGGGTTCAATAGTATTGTGATGTTGGCAGTGGTGTCAGCTAATTACGAGTTCCTGTATGTGGACGTGGGGAAGAATGGCCGGATGTCTGATGGTGGAGTCATCACCCAGACGGAGTTTTACAGGCGTCTCCAGAATGGCAGCTTGGACTTTCCACCTCCAGAAGACAATGTGGAAGGACTCCCATTCGTCTTCGTTGCGGATGAAGCATTTGCGCTGGGGGACCATCTTATTTAATTCCCGATGAGGACCCTCACCCCGGACCAGAGGGTTTTTAAATACCGGCTGGCCAGAGCCAGAAGAGTGGTGGAGAACACATTTGGAATCATGGCCAGCCGGTTCCGCCTATTTCTTGCACCCATACATATGGCGGAGTCATATTATCCTGGCGTGCTGTGTTCTACATAACTTTTTACGTCAACATTCTGCCAACTATGCTGGCTCAGTTGGGCCTGAGGCCGGCATTATAAATGGAACAACCCTGACTGCGCTTGAAAGTGGCCGTCCTGGCTTGCCCTCCCTCAGTACCAGTGATGTATGGCTAAAATACCTTGAGTTCTTTGCGGGTAGGGGGGCCATCAATATGCCAGACAATGTGTGAAACCTTTATCAAATAAAAAAACAAATTAAGCAAATTTTTGTTGACATATACTGCTTGTGTTTGTTTTAGCTGACCCTGACAGAAATGTGGTGAGTCCTGAAAATGGCATGATTGTGTAACCTTACAAAGCACTGTTGGGTGTTATTTACTAAAGGCAAAGACACTTTGCACTACAAGTGCACTTGAAACTGCACTGAAACTGCACTTGTAGTGCAAAGTGGATTGGCCCTTATTAAATAACCCCCATTGTCACATAAAGCAGCAATTGGAGCACCACAAAAGTGTGGTAGCGTTTAGACAATTATCCACACATTCTTGATTAACAATCTTTTTAATACCAGCACAATCATATGTGTATTTAGAAAAGGTTTTTAAAACAAACCAACATGTTTGTTGTATAACAATTCTTGGGGTGGCATTAGAAAAAGTACAAATGCCCATTTAAGATAAAACAGGCATGTTTCAAACCAACAAGAAAGACACAAATCTTGAACTTACAAAGTTCACATTTGGTAGAACTTGAAGGCAATATCAGACATGAGTATTTAGGAACTGTGTTTGATATTGCGTTCAGATGGGGTGAAGTCAGCCCCGGAAAAGCCAAATTTTGAAGGTGCACACCAATTTACAAATGTCAACATGTGCTAGCTGTCATCACGGGGGATCAAGGGACGTGTTTTGGAGGTGCAACCCCTTCCTCACAGCTACTTTATTATTGAGGAAGGGGTTGCACCCCCAAAACGCGTCCATTGATCTCCCGTGATGGCAGATAGCACATGTTGGCACACTGTGTGCATCCTCAAAATTTGGCTTTTCTACAATTTGCGCAAAAAAATGAAAATTGTAGTACACCATAAAAGAAAGGGCTTTGGAGGAGTTTTAATCTCTCCCCAAAACATCAGTGATGTTCTTATTTTTATTAATAACATCATTGATGTTTTTGGTGATATTTTCCAAGGCAACATTACACCCCATGATCCTCCCAATCAGGATCTGGGCACTTTCCGAGGTGAAAGGATCAGGATCCACAACATCACGATCACCTAAAAAGAGAGAAACAAAAAAAAAAAACATGTATTATAAATATGCCGGCATCCATCTCTTACCTGAGCCTGTGGTCGCAGACACTCACCTGTTGTGGTGATTATTTCCACCACGTCTTCTTCCTCCTGCTCTTCTTGTGTTGGGGGGATTTTCCCTTCTTCCAGAGGTGGGGGGTCTCTGGTCTCCTCGGATGAGGGGTGTCCTCCGAGTCTTTTCTCCCCTATGTGAAACAAAAAAGGTATACTTAGCACACAGATATTTGATGGCAGAACTATAAATATGAAACATTGCTTGGAAGTGGGGTACAATTGTCTATTTTGGCAGAGTTCCAAGATGTATAATTTGTATTGTCCTTTGTCAAGCTTCAATACTTTACCTATCTTGTACAAGCTTCACAGATGGAGACCCCCCTATAGTATACACTGGAGCACCTGTGTGGGCCCCCTAATAAAAAGGGTGTTCTTGTGTCCCACACTAGTGCTCCAGTGTCCAGATGTGAAAACCGCTGCTGAGTGTCCTCTCCTTACACAGAATCTAGTTTGCATTTCATTCTAGTAACAAACACATCTGCACAACCAAATTAGTTTCATACAAGTAGCCCCTAAAAATGTGGTCAAATGCATATGGCAAAAACAATGGTGTTTTATAGTCCGAAAGAAAAATGTTTGATACGATTGAATAATGTGCCCATGAACATGAAAGTTGCCATTTTAAACTGTACAACAGTTCAGAAAAGCACATGGAGCAGTACGAATGTAATAAACACAAAAAGAACAGGAACACTGGACAACTACTTACTTTTTTGCAGCACTCTCCGGATCTTTCTGTACTGCTCGTGTTCTCTTAATTTCAGGTCTGACCACCGCTTCCTGAGCTGATCTTTCGATCGTCATACCCTGAAATTCCAGTGCAGACTCCTGACTACTTTCACCATTATCTTGGCCTTTCTGACATTGGGGTTGATGTAAGGTCCATACTTTCCATCATAGTCGGCCTTCTTCAGGATGGCGACCATCTCCAACATCTCCCCAAAGGACATATTTGAGGCCTTAAATCTTCTCCTTCTTGATCCAGACGTTTCCGGATCCGGGCTTTCCTCCCCCTCCTCCTCGTTGCTGTAATTAGCACGCACCTGCTGTGTCTCCACCATGTGCTCTTCCCCCACTGCGCCGAGCGAAAAGGGGCAGGGAATAGACTAGAAAGAACGTCAGGGGCGGGCGGATTTACATGCATGCGCAGTGTGTATAAAGCGTAACACGCATGCGTAGTTCGTACGATCTGTGAGCAGAGGAAGGAGTATCAGAGGCGCCGATCATGATAACAAAGGTAAGAGCCAAACTTGGGCCTATACTGCTTCTAGATTGAGGCCTATATTGTAACAATATTAGGAGAGTTTGGCCTGACATTAGGGTTTGTCTTGTGTTGTGTCTTGCAGTGAAAATGGATATCTTGAAAGATAACGACTTTATGGCAATCTTCATTGATATGTTCAGGGAGCTGCCTTGTCTGTGGCAGATAAACCACCCACATTATAAGAACCAAACAAAGAGGAAGGCAGCACTGGATCAATTGCTGGAATTTGTGAAGACGGTGATCCCCACGGCAGACATGACCTATTTGAAGATCCTAATTGGTGGCCTGAGGAGCACTTACCTAAGGGAGCACAAGAAGGTCCAGGATTCCCAGAGATCCGGAGCAGCAGATGACATCTATGTCCCCAGACTGTGGTACTATGACAGGCTGCATTTTCTGGCAGGTCAGACTGAACCCAGGTCATCACTCTCCAGTCTTCCTTCCACGCTTCCTTCCACCCTAGCTGAGGCTTCTGACGCCCAACCTGGGACTTCCAGCCAGCAACATGTGGAGGAGCCCAGCTTGAGCCAGGTATAGCATTCCTCTAAATATTTCTGCTTGTCCAATCAATGATGTTAACTAGATGTTAGTTTGGAGTACTAATTTATGATTGTGATTGATGATGCAAAAACTAAAACCATGTCCCTTTTTCATACACAGGGAAGTCTCAGCCAGGAGGTGGCCAGGCCAAGCAGGCTGCCTGATATGCAGGTCCCTCCCCTACATCCGCAAAGACAGAGTGGCAGGAAGAGGAGTACCCTGGAGGAGGCTACCATAGGCCTCTTTTGGAAGGCAACAGAGGCCCTGAGAAGCCCCCACACTGTGGAGGTGGACTTTGCTTGCATAACTGCCTGCAAAATGAGGCAGATGGAGGAGGGCCAACAACTCCTGTGTGAGTCCTTAATGTTGGAAGCTCTCAATAAGGGGTTGAGGGACCAAATAACATCTGCTATCCGCATTTGTGACCTCACACATGGTCCTCCTCCTCCTCTAGGTCCTACTAGTCCTCCTCCTCCTCCTCCAGGTCCTACTAGTCTTCCTTCTCCTCCTCCAGGTCCTACTCCTCCTCCTGCCACATCTCCAACACCTGAGCCACAGCCAGGAAGGAAGCGTGGAAAGAAGACCAGAAAGTGATGACCCTGGGTCCAGTCTGGTCTGGCAAAAGATGCAGGCTCTTGTAGTACCACAGCCTGGGGACACAGATGTCATCTGCTGCTTTCCAGATCTCTGGGACTTCTGGACCAGACTGCACTCCCTTAGATAAGGACTCCTCAGGCCACCAATTTTGATGTTAAAGAATTGATGTCTGCCCTGGGGGTCCAAGGCTTCACTAATTTCAGCTGTTTCTCCAGTGCTGCCTCCCTCTTTGTTTGGTTCTGAGCCCTTAATAAAGGTTTTTTTTTTTCAATTATACTCTCCTATGTGTTTTTTCCTTCAAAAAGGACAGTTTGTATGTGAGGATTCAGGTACATTTCGAAAGTACAATGTGAAATTAACAAGGGACACAGACACCAAACAATCTCCTTGAGATTAAATAATATAAGATATCAATGGTGTTGTGGTAACTTGACACACAAAACACACACAAAAATATTATGGAGTAAAACTAAAAATAGAATAGAACAAAGATCACACTTGAAAAAAATACAAACCTAAACAAACAACCAAAAACAGCCTTTAAAAAAAAAAAAACAACCCAAAAATAATTTTATCAGATGTGACAAATCCAAATATATTGAGGGAGTCCCGATAAATAATAAAGAAAGAAGTTTGTGAGAAGTGTGTGTGAATATGAGCAGCAAAACTACTTAATTCTTCTCACATTATAAAGAAGAAGAGAGTGCGCTGTATTAAACCATTTTTGACATTGCACCGTGACGAAAGTGCTGTATCCATTGCGAACGCAAACAGATTTTGTTGTCGGAAAATTTTATAGCCTGCTCTCAAACTTTGTGTGTCGTAAAATCCGATGGAAAATGTCCGATGGAGCCCACACACGGTCGGAATGTCTGACAACACGCTCCGATCGGATATTTTCCATCGGAAAATCCGACCGTGTGTACGGGGCATAACTCTAAAGCTGGCCATAGATGGTGTGGAAACAGGTTGCAGGAAAGAAAATCGCGTGATTCCCCTATCAACACAGTAAGTGGAGCTATTGTGTTCTCCCGGCAGGGGGAGGGGGTGCCAGGAGAGGACAGTGATTGATTATTGCTAGTGGCTGTAGCCGCTGGTAATAATCGCATGTAAAAATACGACATTCTGGCTGTTTCCCAAGTCAATCGGTGGATCGACTTGGGTACAATCAGCCTGCTCATAGACGGCCGAGATTCGAGCCATCTATGGCTGGCTTAACCCACCCTGTAAACCCAACTCCCACACTAACCCTCCCTTTAGCCTCAACCTTTATACTAACCCTCTCTGTAACTTTAAATCCAATACTAACATTCCATTTAACCCTAAAAATTGCCCTCCCTGTTACTCCAGCTCTAATACTAACCCACCTTGTAACTCCAACCCTAACACTAACCCTGCCCCTACCTTTAACCCCATTCCAGACAGGTACCTTCATTTTAACCACATCCCATACACCAACTTCCCTGTAACCCCAAGCCTAACTGTAACATTTACCCTTTCGTTGACCAAAACCCTAACACTAACCCTTCATGTAGCACCAACACTCTATGTAACATGCACACTAAACTTTCCAGTAACCCTAACAGTAATCCTTTACATAACATTAACACTCCCTGTAATGCAAACACACACACAAAACCTTTCCAGTAACCCTAGTACTAACCCCAATACAAACTCGCCCTATAAACCCCACACTTTATCTTCCCCTGCGAACGTAACACTAACCCTCCCTGTACCCTCACAGTGACCCTCCCTGTAACCTTAATAATAACCATCACATCGACCCCCCCCCCCCTGTAACCCTCACACTAAAGTTAGCCTTAACCTGAAAAAACAGTTGATTTCTCCATCTATGCTATACAGTGCGGATATACTAGTCTCCAGCTGTAGCTATTGCATTTTAGCAGCTGGCCCCGCCAAATGGTAAAATACACAAATAGAGGCTACACTGAAATGGATGCAGCCACTGTTCAGCTAAACGTTAATAAACAAAAGTCTTCATGACCCAGCTGAAATTTGCGCTTTGTATGGCCAACTTAATTTCCTTTGTAACCCCTAACAGTAACATTCCATGTAACCATAACACTAACCCTACCACTAACCTGTCTTGAACCCAGGATCTCTGCTGTGTCTGGCAATTACTCTTCTTGCTGAGTTACCTGAGATTATGGACAGCATCCTCTCTGATCTATTAGGCAACCCTGCCTTGTGCCTTGACTCCTGCTGAACCTTGAACTCTTTGCTCCTCCCATGAACTTCCTGATTTATGCCATGTCTCTGCACTTCCTGTTTGCCAGATTATTGTGCTTTCTTCAGCCAGTATCTCGCTCTTGTCTTCCCTGTTGCATATTTTGCTACCACACGTTATCAACTCTTGGCTTGTTCCTCGACTGCCTGATCCCAACCTGCAACTACTTGTTACTGACCTTTGGCTTGTTAACTGACTAAGTTTTTGTTTAATCCTTACCTGCTTATCCGCTACTGGACCCCGGCATGCTCACCTCCTGATGGGGCGATCCTGAGGACCACGACCTGGTACTAACACGCAGAAAAATCCATCTCCACCTACAGGAGCTCTAGAGAACACCGGTTAGTGCTTAGATTCTGCACCTCATGTGAGCTCTCGTCATTCACCAGGGTGACTGCCTGTGTAGCTATCCTGCTGGTCGGTGGTGGTCCCGCTACTGCTATAGCAACTGGTCTTCAAGCCTGACCCCTGATCATGACATAACCCTTCTTTTTGTTTGCATATTCACTTACAGTATCCTGTGAGGGATCCTCTGCATTGAAGACCAACCTCCCTACACCAAAAGATACCAGGACAACAGTTCATGTTTTTGACCTTTCCCCACTCTGCCCCTGGTTCTTATTCAACTTAAAATAAGATATCACTTAAAGATCTGATTCTTTACTAAGAAAACATTCTAAAAGGTCAAACATTATATTAAAAAAAAAAATTGGCCTGTCCATAAAATGGCAACAAAAGCAGCAATATGCCTACACTGAAGATAATTCGTTTTTATATATATATTTATGCTGGGTCTCATTTGGCCAGTGCAAATACCCAGTTTCATGACAGAGTAAAGCTGCTTTCACTAGTTGAAAAGACCCTTTTTATCTGGCAAGGCAATATGAAGAAGCAGCTCAGAACATGATCAAAGTATGGCGAGAAGACACAAAGCCATGTCTATGCGCACCAAGCTTTGTTTGATACCAGACCCCGGTTTGTCAGCAGTCACTCCACAAGGTATCGGTTTGTGTTTTTGCAAATAAAAGAGACATCAAGGATGTGACAGGAGATGCATGGCACAAAGACAAACTGCACTTAGGATGCTTAAAGAGTTTACTTTCCAGAGAGATGTGGGAAGATCTTGTCAGTTTCCTCTACTAATTGGCCAGTGACATGCACAAAAAGGACATCTACAGAATATCAGATCTGTAAAGGAATCCTGGCCTTAGAAAATCACCTGGGTTGTCATTGCTGATCTCCTTTTAAAATACTAATTGCTTGGCTGTCTTGGTTTTTGAGTCATTGGTCCAGAACAGGCATGCTCTTGATTAGAGATGAGCGTGTTCAAACCCTATTCCAAACTCACCCAAACGAGCCTGCCAGGAAGCTGTCACCTTACAGTGCCAATAATAAGCACTCAAGGCATTCACTGTCCCCTGAGGATGTGCATGCGCACGAAACACGTTGGGTGGGGCCTGTACATGCTAACGTCACGCCGCCAAGTCTATGAGTTGGATCAGCAGCCTCTGAAATGCGTTTATTGCATTTTTATAAACTTTCCCCATGGATTGGTTATTTTATGTACTATTGGTTATATTTTAATAAAATACTACACTATATATTTTTCCTGTGTGGGCTCTACGGTGTGAGCTTTATATGCAGAGAAATGATCACCGGCACCTGAGCTGTTGGAGTCTGATGAACATTAGGTGATATATGAATTGAATGTGTATTTGTTTATACATTTCATCTATCTGGTGAGTGCATTGCAGAGGTGGTGGTGCGGTGCACTGTTAGTGACAACGTGGATTATTTCTGGACTTGGGGGCACTGCATATGCATCTATTAAGGAGGAAGATTGATATTCATCCTTGCACCTAATTTTTTGGACTTTGTTTGCACTATTTTTACTTTTTTTAAAGAGGAAGATTAATATTAATCTCTGCAGTTATTTTTGGGACTTTGCACTTTTAGCACTTTTTTAAAGAGGAAGATAGATATTCATCTTGGCAATTATCTTAAGGATGATGCATTTTTTAAGGATGGTTGCCACCTATTGGTAATTACCTCTCATTACATGTATTGTTTATTTATGTTACACTTTTTGGTTTAATTTGATGATTATGAATTCCAGCATTTCTTTTATGCACGTTATTATAAGTATGTAGAATTTCCGAGCGCTGCACTGTCACCTTTTATAGTCATTGTCCCCTGATGACGTGGGTTGCCATGAAACGCATAGGGTGGAGCCAATTCATGACGTCATTGCGCACGCAAATGTCAGGCAGCGACGCTGCATACATGTTTTGTACTGTAAATTGTTCGCGAGTACCGCTTTAATAAGAAAACCCCATTTGGATGATATTGGACCATGGTCTGTGGTTTATTTTCTATTGAATGATGCAAGCATCCCTTCTGAGATGATATTCAGAATCCGAGAGGATGTGTCGGGTGCCATCAAGTGGAGGAGCTGACTGTTGTACCAGGGATCATTGGGTTTACATGCTATATTAAACTTTTTATAAGTTAGAGGTTAACCCTCTGGTAAGCGACCTGCACTGGGGGGTGGTTGAAGACACACAAGGACATTCTGATATAACAATTAGTTCACTGCATTGGCTTGCTCCACACTATATGAATTGGGTGGACTTTTATCTATTTATTTATTAAACTTGTTGGCCTGGGTTTGATATACACATAATTATGAATTTGCATAGATATATTTATTGTTTATGTAATATTATGCACCAAGCACTTTAAGAATTATGTTTAAAATGCTTCATTATTGCACATGAGTACTACATTTATGAATTGAGTATTGCACATGAGCACCTTTTAATAGATCTTAAAGAGACAGTGCACCTTTTTGTTTATGTCGCCTTGAGGGAATAACGTGGCCACTTATGATTGGTCCAGATTCCTGGTGGGTTGGTTCAGACTAGGATCTGAACACTCCTGAGCTCATCCCTACTCCTGATCTTTATACCTGTTTGTAATTAGTGGGTCAGAAAGTACAAAAGTCATTGCACAAGTAAGAAAGTCCTGTGTTCAGGAGAAGAGTCCAGTAATGGCAGCCTCTATATTCCCAGTGGAGGTTCCCTATAAAGGACAGCTATACCTCTAGTACACTTGACATTTAATAAATCCCTCCACCCCCAACTTAGTGCCTGCTATATAAAAAAACATATCTTTCGCCCTCCCTTTTATTGTGTCCAACCCGCCATTGTACAGTCTTTATGCAGGAAACACCCCTAATGGTTCTTAAAGCATTTGTTACCCCAACATTTTATATTCCCGATATGGGCCTTCTGTACCATGTATGAAAAAGTATCCTTCTCTCTTTGTATTGCTTCCTTTGTGTGAAATCCCCGCTGTTCCTGCCAGTCCCTCTGTTTTGCTATCAAAAACTGACCACACTAAGCATGAGAGCGCTGTCAGTTCTCTAGCTGTGCTGGGAGCTCAGTGTGCTATCCTCCAATGATCAGACTTGTCCTGACACCCCCTCCCCTGCACAGCCATTCACTGGGAAGATCAGTGTGCTGCTGTTTCTCCTCCCCCAGCTCTTATGCAGCTGAGAACAGAGGGAATGTGATCACTTATAAAAAAAGTTTATATATATTTTTTATATGTGTACACAAATGTTTTGCCTTTTATTTCTATTTTAAACTGAATGGGTTGTTTTATAAGGTGATCGTTTACATACGCTTTAATTATGCATGGCCGGTATGACCCCATTGGGTCCTTTGGATGATCCATACTGCGTTGGACAGCTAGATCCTGCTATGAACATGGCTTACCCATAGGAATGGATGGGGTCGCAATGTATGCACAGTAAGAAAAGAACCTGGCTGGGATGGATTTTGGAGTAAGGCTTTGTGGCACCAGGCAGTACAGCACAGCAAATATCATCAGGTAGGAAGGTATTAACATAGCAGGCTGCACTCAATGGGGTAGAAGCAGGGCTGGAATAAGAGGTGGGCAGGAGGGGCGGCTACCCTGAGCACTGTGGGTTATATGTAAGGGGGGCACCACAACACGATTGAGGGGGGGTGGATTTGTGTTGGTGTTTGTGCTAGGAGGGTAGGGGGGATATTTGTGCTAAGAGGGGGATTTGGAGTGAGGGGAGAGAATGTGTACTCGGAGGGTAAATTTAAGGGGTGGAAGATTTGTGCTAGGAAGGGTGATTTTTTCTTTAGGCGGGGCATTTGTGCTGGGGGGATTTGGGGGATGGAGGAGGGATTTCAGCAGGGGGGCAATTTGTCAATTTATACTGGGAGGAAGGGGAATTTATACATAGGGGGTAATTACGCAGATTATTGCCCAATTTTTTGGGGGGGGTTTTACTGACAGATTATGCTCATACATCTTGATGGGGGGCATAGTTTGGCATGTACGTCCTGGGCTCTGGGGGGGGGGGTCCAGTTTGGCATGCTCACCCTGGGCTCTGGGGGGGTGCAGTATGGCATGTTTGCCATGGGTTCTGGGGGGAGGGCAGATTGGCATGTTCGCACTGGGCTCTGGGGGGTGCAGTTTGGCATGTTCGCCCTGGGCTCTTGGGGGGTGCAGTTTGGCATGTTTGCCCTGGGCTCTGGGGGGGGTGCAGTTTGGCATGTTCGCCCTGGGCTCTGGGGGGGATGCAGTTTGGCATGTTCGCCCTGGGGTCTAGGGGGGGGCAGTTTGGCTTGTTTGCACCGGGCTCTGGGGGGGTGCAGATTGGCATGTTCGCACTGGGCTCTGGGGGGGGTGCAGTTTGGCATGTTCGTCCTGGGCTCTGGGAGGGTGCAATTTGGCATGTTTGCATTGGGCTCTGGGGAGGTGCAATTTGGCATGTTCGCATTGGGATCTGGGGGGGTGCAGATTGGCATGTTCGCCCTGGGCTCTGGGGTGCCTGAATTAATTTATTTTATTTTTTATTTTATTTTTTACAAACACTTTTTTAAATTTCTTTCTGTAAGATACATTTTATCCTTCTGCTCCATTCACAGAAATAAAAAACACAGAGGCGGGCTTTACAGTGACTGCTTTCTGTGGTAGCCAATCAGAGGCTACCCCAGCGATTAGGTGACCCGGAATCAGGGAAACATTGTCAGGGTTAGTGTTTGGGTCGGGTAAAGGTCAAAGGTCAGGATCATCATATTTTGAGATGCAGACAAGCAAAGAAAGTGTTTCCACCGCTCAGGCTGACACTGACCCAGGTGTAAGTGGAAGTTTCAGAGCAGAAGAGCTCCAGGTGCTGGCTGAATGCTAGGCAAAGCAGGCTTGAATGGAGGAGAAGATTTGGATGCCGCACACTGGATGTAGTCAAAAAACTTCACTTTATTGAAAAAATGGGATCATCAAAATAACAAGACTGTACTGCAGAAAGTACAGATAAGCTGACGCGTTTCGCACTCAGGGCTGAGTGCTTACTCATAGCTATGAGTAAGCACTCAGCCCTGAGTGCGAAACGCGTCAGCTTATCTGTACTTTCTGCATGACAGTCTTGTTATTTTGATGATCCCATTTTTTCAATAAAGTGAAGTTTTTTGACTACATCCGGTGTGCGGCATCCAAATCTTCTCCTCCATTCAATCATCATATTTTGGACAGGATTTTTTTTTTATTATCATTGGTGTCAGTAAGTGTCGGTGTGTTTTAGGTAGGACAAAAAAAAAAATGCGCACTATTGCTTCTGGGCTTTACTACGGGTACAAATAACATACACGTATGTGGTATTGTTGCGTTCGTCAGGAGTAGGAGAATTTATTTTGGGTTGTTCTTTGGTGGCAAGTTATGGTAGTAACAAAAAATATACAGCTAAATTTTAAAAAATATTTTTTTTTCACTATTTTAGACCAGTTTTACTAAAATTCAGGAGATATCCATAACTATTTACTACCAAATGAAAGCCCAATTTATCCTGAAAAAAAACAAGGTATAATCTAAAAATCAGGACATATTCATAACTTTTTACTACCAAATGGAAGCCCAATTTATCCTGAAAAAAACAAGGTATAATCTAAAAATCAGGAGATATCCATAACTATTTACTACCAAATGAAAGCCCAATTTATCCTAAAAAAAACAAGGTATAATCTAAAAATCAGGACATATTCATAACTTTTTACTACCAAATGGAAGCCCAATTTATCCTGAAAAAAACAAGGTATAATCTAAAAATCAGGAGATAGCCATAATATTTACTACCAAATGAAAGCCCAATTTTTTCCTGAAAAAAAACAAGGTATAATCTAAAAATCAGGAGATATCAATAACTATTTAACTGCTAAATCAGCTGATAACAATTCTCTATCTATCCTCAATCATCTATCTGCTAACTTTGACAAACCCATACACATTATACCCATCTCTTTTGTGGTCAGATTTATGGATGAATTCCCCAAAGCATGTAGTGCAAGGGCCTGCCTGAATACCTTCAAATGGTACTGTTTAAAGTTTTTGTATCCTATTATTATCTTGCTAGGTAATAGCAGAATGTCCAAATGTGCTCAAATGTGTACAGTGTGTATTTATATCTTTGTATTATGACACTTCTTACCTGTCCAGTGGGCTGCCAATAGTGTAACTAAGGAGGGGCTGTTCCAAGTAATACCCATTATTTAGGCATTCATCTCTCAATGAAGCGGAGAGGGTTACCTGTCCAAGATCCCCCCCCCCCTATAATGTTAGAAATGGCTCATGAGAGGGGGGGGGGAATCTGATAGGTGTACCTTATACTTTGGTCTTAAAAAATTCCCATTAATAAATGTTATCTTGATGTTGGCCAAGAAGTTTTGTGTCTAATCTGCTTTCCATGTTTATGTGCAAAAAGACTAATTTTTTTTTTTTTCCTCAACAGTTTCCTTCCACGCCACAGGAATGGCAGACTGTGGCCTCCCACTTTGCCCAGCAGTGGGACTTTCCTAACTGCGGAGGGGCAATTGATGGGAAACACATCCACATCGTCCCACCACCCAACTCAGGGTCGTACTATTATAATTATAGGGGTTCAATAGTATTGTGATGTTGGCAGTGGTGTCAGCTAATTACGAGTTCCTGTATGTGGACGTGGGGAAGAATGGCCGGATGTCTGATGGTGGAGTCATCACCCAGACGGAGTTTTACAGGCGTCTCCAGAATGGCAGCTTGGACTTTCCACCTCCAGAAGACAATGTGGAAGGACTCCCATTCGTCTTCGTTGCGGATGAAGCATTTGCGCTGGGGGACCATCTTATTTAATTCCCGATGAGGACCCTCACCCCGGACCATAGCTATGAGTAAGCACTCAGTCCTGAGTGCGAAACGCGTCAGCTTATCTGTACTTTCTGCATGACAGTCTTGTTATTTTGATGATCCCATTTTTTCAATAAAGTGAAGTTTTTTGACTACATCCGGTGTGCGGCATCCAAATCTTCTCCTCCATTCAATCATCATATTTTGGACAGGATTTTTTTTTTATTATCATTGGTGTCAGTAAGTGTCGGTGTGTTTTAGGTAGGACAAAAAAAAAAAATGCGCACTATTGCTTCTGGGCTTTACTACGGGTACAAATAACATACACGTATGTGGTATTGTTGCGTTCGTCAGGAGTAGGAGAATTTATTTTGGGTTGTTCTTTGGTGGCAAGTTATGGTAGTAACAAAAAATATACAGCTAAATTTTAAAAAATATTTTTTTTCACTATTTTAGACCAGTTTTACTAAAATTCAGGAGATATCCATAACTATTTACTACCAAATGAAAGCCCAATTTATCCTGAAAAAAAACAAGGTATAATCTAAAAATAAGGACATATTCATAACTTTTTACTACCAAATGGAAGCCCAATTTATCCTGAAAAAAACAAGGTATAATCTAAAAATCAGGAGATATCCATAACTATTTACTACCAAATGAAAGCCCAATTTATCCTAAAAAAACAAGGTATAATCTAAAAATCAGGACATATTCATAACTTTTTACTACCAAATGGAAGCCCAATTTATCCTGAAAAAAACAAGGTATAATCTAAAAATCAGGAGATAGCCATAATATTTACTACCAAATGAAAGCCCAATTTTTTCCTGAAAAAAAACAAGGTATAATCTAAAAATCAGGAGATATCAATAACTATTTAACTGCTAAATCAGCTGATAACAATTCTCTATCTATCCTCAATCATCTATCTGCTAACTTTGACAAACCCATACACATTATACCCATCTCTTTTGTGGTCAGATTTATGGATGAATTCCCCAAAGCATGTAGTGCAAGGGCCTGCCTGAATACTTTCAAATGGTACTGTTTAAAGTTTTTGTATCCTATTATTATCTTGCTAGGTAATAGCAGAATGTCCAAATGTGCTCAAATGTGTACAGTGTGTATTTATATCTTTGTATTATGACACTTCTTACCTGTCCAGTGGGCTGCCAATAGTGTAACTAAGGAGGGGCTGTTCCAAGTAATACCCATTATTTAGGCATTCATCTCTCAATGAAGCGGAGAGGGTTACCTGTCCAAGATCCCCCCCCTATAATGTTAGAAATGGCCCATGAGAGGGGGGGGGGAATCTGATAGGTGTACCTTATACTTTGGTCTTAAAAAATTCCCATTAATAAATGTTATCTTGATGTTGGCCAAGAAGTTTTGTGTCTAATCTGCTTTCCATGTTTATGTGCAAAAAGACTAATTTTTTTTTTTTTCCTCAACAGTTTCCTTCCACGCCACAGGAATGGCAGACTGTGGCCTCCCACTTTGCCCAGCAGTGGGACTTTCCTAACTGCGGAGGGGCAATTGATGGGAAACACATCCACATCGTCCCACCACCCAACTCAGGGTCGTACTATTATAATTATAGGGGTTCAATAGTATTGTGATGTTGGCAGTGGTGTCAGCTAATTACGAGTTCCTGTATGTGGACGTGGGGAAGAATGGCCGGATGTCTGATGGTGGAGTCATCACCCAGACGGAGTTTTACAGGCGTCTCCAGAATGGCAGCTTGGACTTTCCACCTCCAGAAGATAATGTGGAAGGACTCCCATTCGTCTTCGTTGCGGATGAAGCATTTGCGCTGGGGGACCATCTTATTTAATTCCCGATGAGGACCCTCACCCCGGACCAGAGGGTTTTTAAATACCGGCTGGCCAGAGCCAGAAGAGTGGTGGAGAACACATTTGGAATCATGGCCAGCCGGTTCCGCCTATTTCTTGCACCCATACATATGGCGGAGTCATATTATCCTGGCGTGCTGTGTTCTACATAACTTTTTACGTCAACATTCTGCCAACTATGCTGGCTCAGTTGGGCCTGAGGCCGGCATTATAAATGGAACAACCCTGACTGCGCTTGAAAGTGGCCGTCCTGGCTTGCCCTCCCTCAGTACCAGTGATGTATGGCTAAAATACCTTGAGTTCTTTGCGGGTAGGGGGGCCATCAATATGCCAGACAATGTGTGAAACCTTTATCAAATAAAAAAACAAATTAAGCAAATTTTTGTTGACATATACTGCTTGTGTTTGTTTTAGCTGACCCTGACAGAAATGTGGTGAGTCCTGAAAATGGCATGATTGTGTAACCTTACAAAGCACTGTTGGGTGTTATTTACTAAAGGCAAAGACACTTTGCACTACAAGTGCACTTGAAACTGCACTGAAACTGCACTTGTAGTGCAAAGTGGATTGGCCCTTATTAAATAACCCCCATTGTCACATAAAGCAGCAATTGGAGCACCACAAAAGTGTGGTAGCGTTTAGACAATTATCCACACATTCTTGATTAACAATCTTTTTAATACCAGCACAATCATATGTGTATTTAGAAAAGGTTTTTAAAACAAACCAACATGTTTGTTGTATAACAATTCTTGGGGTGGCATTAGAAAAAGTACAAATGCCCATTTAAGATAAAACAGGCATGTTTCAAACCAACAAGAAAGACACAAATCTTGAACTTACAAAGTTCACATTTGGTAGAACTTGAAGGCAATATCAGACATGAGTATTTAGGAACTGTGTTTGATATTGCGTTCAGATGGGGTGAAGTCAGCCCCGGAAAAGCCAAATTTTGAAGGTGCACACCAATTTACAAATGTCAACATGTGCTAGCTGTCATCACGGGGGATCAAGGGACGTGTTTTGGAGGTGCAACCCCTTCCTCACAGCTACTTTATTATTGAGGAAGGGGTTGCACCCCCAAAACGCGTCCATTGATCTCCCGTGATGGCAGATAGCACATGTTGGCACACTGTGTGCATCCTCAAAATTTGGCTTTTCTACAATTTGCGCAAAAAAATGAAAATTGTAGTACACCATAAAAGAAAGGGCTTTGGAGGAGTTTTAATCTCTCCCCAAAACATCAGTGATGTTCTTATTTTTATTAATAACATCATTGATGTTTTTGGTGATATTTTCCAAGGCAACATTACACCCCATGATCCTCCCAATCAGGATCTGGGCACTTTCCGAGGTGAAAGGATCAGGATCCACAACATCACGATCACCTAAAAAGAGAGAAACAAAAAAAAAAAACATGTATTATAAATATGCCGGCATCCATCTCTTACCTGAGCCTGTGGTCGCAGACACTCACCTGTTGTGGTGACTATTTCCACCACGTCTTCTTCCTCCTGCTCTTCTTGTGTTGGGGGGATTTTCCCTTCTTCCAGAGGTGGGGGGTCTCTGGTCTCCTCGGATGAGGGGTGTCCTCCGAGTCTTTTCTCCCCTATGTGAAACAAAAAAGGTATACTTAGCACACAGATATTTGATGGCAGAACTATAAATATGAAACATTGCTTGGAAGTGGGGTACAATTGTCTATTTTGGCAGAGTTCCAAGATGTATAATTTGTATTGTCCTTTGTCAAGCTTCAATACTTTACCTATCTTGTACAAGCTTCACAGATGGAGACCCCCCTATAGTATACACTGGAGCACCTGTGTGGGCCCCCTAATAAAAAGGGTGTTCTTGTGTCCCACACTAGTGCTCCAGTGTCCAGATGTGAAAACCGCTGCTGAGTGTCCTCTCCTTACACAGAATCTAGTTTGCATTTCATTCTAGTAACAAACACATCTGCACAACCAAATTAGTTTCATACAAGTAGCCCCTAAAAATGTGGTCAAATGCATATGGCAAAAACAATGGTGTTTTATAGTCCGAAAGAAAAATGTTTGATACGAATGAATAATGTGCCCATGAACATGAAAGTTGCCATTTTAAACTGTACAACAGTTCAGAAAAGCACATGGAGCAGTACGAATGTAATAAACACAAAAAGAACAGGAACACTGGACAACTACTTACTTTTTTGCAGCACTCTCCGGATCTTTCTGTACTGCTCGTGTTCTCTTAATTTCAGGTCCGACCACCGCTTCCTGAGCTGATCTTTCGATCGTCATACCCTGAAATTCCAGTGCAGACTCCTGACCACTTTCGCCATTATCTTGGCCTTTCTGACATTGGGGTTGATGTAAGGTCCATACTTTCCATCATAGTCGGCCTTCTTCAGGATGGCGACCATCTCCAACATCTCCCCAAAGGACATATTTGAGGCCTTAAATCTTCTCCTTCTTGATCCAGACGTTTCCGGATCCGGGCTTTCCTCCCCCTCCTCCTCGTTGCTGTAATTAGCACGCACCTGCTGTGTCTCCACCATGTGCTCTTCCCCCACTGCGCCGAGCGAAAAGGGGCAGGGAATAGACTAGAAAGAACGTCAGGGGCGGGCGGATTTACATGCATGCGCAGTGTGTATAAAGCGTAACACGCATGCGTAGTTCGTACGATCTGTGAGCAGAGGAAGGAGTATCAGAGGCGCCGATCATGATAACAAAGGTAAGAGCCAAACTTGGGCCTATACTGCTTCTAGATTGAGGCCTATATTGTAACAATATTAGGAGAGTTTGGCCTGACATTAGGGTTTGTCTTGTGTTGTGTCTTGCAGTGAAAATGGATATCTTGAAAGATAACGACTTTATGGCAATCTTCATTGATATGTTCAGGGAGCTGCCTTGTCTGTGGCAGATAAACCACCCACATTATAAGAACCAAACAAAGAGGAAGGCAGCACTGGATCAATTGCTGGAATTTGTGAAGACGGTGATCCCCACGGCAGACATGACCTATTTGAAGATCCTAATTGGTGGCCTGAGGAGCACTTAGGGAGCACAAGAAGGTCCAGGATTCCCAGAGATCCGGAGCAGCAGATGACATCTATGTCCCCAGACTGTGGTACTATGACAGGCTGCATTTTCTGGCAGGTCAGACTGAACCCAGGTCATCACTCTCCAGTCTTCCTTCCACGCTTCCTTCCACCCTAGCTGAGGCTTCTGACGCCCAACCTGGGACTTCCAGCCAGCAACATGTGGAGGAGCCCAGCTTGAGCCAGGTATAGCATTCCTCTAAATATTTCTGCTTGTCCAATCAATGATGTTAACTAGATGTTAGTTTGGAGTACTAATTTATGATTGTGATTGATGATGCAAAAACTAAAACCATGTCCCTTTTTCATACACAGGGAAGTCTCAGCCAGGAGGTGGCCAGGCCAAGCAGGCTGCCTGATATGCAGGTCCCTCCCCTACATCCGTAAAGACAGAGTGGCAGGAAGAGGAGTACCCTGGAGGAGGCTACCATAGGCCTCTTTTGGAAGGCAACAGAGGCCCTGAGAAGCCCCCACACTGTGGAGGTGGACTTTGCTTGCATAACTGCCTGCAAAATGAGGCAGATGGAGGAGGGCCAACAACTCCTGTGTGAGTCCTTAATGTTGGAAGCTCTCAATAAGGGGTTGAGGGACCAAATAACATCTGCTATCCACATTTGTGACCTCACACATGGTCCTCCTTCTCCTCTAGGTCCTACTAGTCCTCCTCCTCCTCCAGGTCCTACTAGTCTTCCTTCTCCTCCTCCAGGTCCTACTCCTCCTCCTGCCACATCTCCAACACCTGAGCCACAGCCAGGAAGGAAGCGTGGAAAGAAGACCAGAAAGTGATGACCCTGGGTCCAGTCTGGTCTGGCAAAAGATGCAGGCTCTTGTAGTACCACAGCCTGGGGACACAGATGTCATCTGCTGCTTTCCAGATCTCTGGGACTTCTGGACCAGACTGCACTCCCTTAGATAAGGACTCCTCAGGCCACCAATTTTGATGTTAAAGAATTGATGTCTGCCCTGGGGGTCCAAGGCTTCACTAATTTCAGCTGTTTCTCCAGTGCTGCCTCCCTCTTTGTTTGGTTCTGAGCCCTTAATAAAGGTTTTTTTTTTTCAATTATACTCTCCTATGTGTTTTTTCCTTCAAAAAGGACAGTTTGTATGTGAGGATTCAGGTACATTTCGAAAGTACAATGTGAAATTAACAAGGGACACAGACACCAAACAATCTCCTTGAGATTAAATAATATAAGATATCAATGGTGTTGTGGTAACTTGACACACAAAACACACACAAAAATATTATGGAGTAAAACTAAAAATAAAATAGAACAAAGATCACACTTGAAAAAAATACAAACCTAAACAAACAACCAAAAACAGCCTTTAAAAAAAAAAAAACAACCCAAAAATAATTTTATCAGATGTGACAAATCCAAATATATTGAGGGAGTCCCGATAAAAAATAAAGAAAGAAGTTTGTGAGAAGTGTGTGTGAATATGAGCAGCAAAACTACTTAATTCTTCTCACATTATAAAGAAGAAGAGAGTGCGCTGTATTAAACCATTTTTGACATTGCACCGTGACGAAAGTGCTGTATCCATTGCGAACGCTAATTTTACCAGACCGAGCTGTTCCGTCTCGGAATTTCTTCTGAGCATGCGTGGCACTTTGTGCGTCGGAACTGGCCACACACGGTCGGAATTGACGCAATCGGATTTTGTTGTCGGAAAATTTTATAGCCTGCTCTCAAACTTTGTGTGTCGTAAAATCCGATGGAAAATGTCCGATGGAGCCCACACACGGTCGGAATGTCTGACAACACGCTCCGATCGGATATTTTCCATCGGAAAATCCGACCGTGTGTACGGGGCATAACTCTAAAGCTGGCCATAGATGGTGTGGAAACAGGTTGCAGGAAAGAAAATCGCGTGATTCCCCTATCAACACAGTAAGTGGAGCTATTGTGTTCTCCCGGCAGGGGGAGGGGGTGCCAGGAGAGGACAGTGATTGATTATTGCTAGTGGCTGTAGCCGCTGGTAATAATCGCATGTAAAAATACGACATTCTGGCTGTTTCCCAAGTCAATCGGTGGATCGACTTGGGTACAATCAGCCTGCTCATAGACGGCCGAGATTCGAGCCATCTATGGCTGGCTTAACCCACCCTGTAAACCCAACTCCCACACTAACCCTCCCTTTAGCCTCAACCTTTATACTAACCCTCTCTGTAACTTTAAATCCAATACTAACATTCCATTTAACCCTAAAAATTGCCCTCCCTGTTACTCCAGCTCTAATACTAACCCACCTTGTAACTCCAACCCTAACACTAACCCTGCCCCTACCTTTAACCCCATTCCAGACAGGTACCTTCATTTTAACCACATCCCATACACCAACTTCCCTGTAACCCCAAGCCTAACTGTAACATTTACCCTTTCGTTGACCAAAACCCTAACACTAACCCTTCATGTAGCACCAACACTCTATGTAACATGCACACTAAACTTTCCAGTAACCCTAACAGTAATCCTTTACATAACATTAACACTCCCTGTAATGCAAACACACACACAAAACCTTTCCAGTAACCCTAGTACTAACCCCAATACAAACTCGCCCTATAAACCCCACACTTTATCTTCCCCTGCGAACGTAACACTAACCCTCCCTGTACCCTCACAGTGACCCTCCCTGTAACCTTAATAATAACCATCACATCGACCCCCCCCCCCCCCTGTAACCCTCACACTAAAGTTAGCCTTAACCTGAAAAAACAGTTGATTTCTCCATCTATGCTATACAGTGCGGATATACTAGTCTCCAGCTGTAGCTATTGCATTTTAGCAGCTGGCCCCGCCAAATGGTAAAATACACAAATAGAGGCTACACTGAAATGGATGCAGCCACTGTTCAGCTAAACGTTAATAAACAAAAGTCTTCATGACCCAGCTGAAATTTGCGCTTTGTATGGCCAACTTAATTTCCTTTGTAACCCCTAACAGTAACATTCCATGTAACCATAACACTAACCCTACCACTAACCTGTCTTGAACCCAGGATCTCTGCTGTGTCTGGCAATTACTCTTCTTGCTGAGTTACCTGAGATTATGGACAGCATCCTCTCTGATCTATTAGGCAACCCTGCCTTGTGCCTTGACTCCTGCTGAACCTTGAACTCTTTGCTCCTCCCATGAACTTCCTGATTTATGCCATGTCTCTGCACTTCCTGTTTGCCAGATTATTGTGCTTTCTTCAGCCAGTATCTCGCTCTTGTCTTCCCTGTTGCATATTTTGCTACCACACGTTATCAACTCTTGGCTTGTTCCTCGACTGCCTGATCCCAACCTGCAACTACTTGTTACTGACCTTTGGCTTGTTAACTGACTAAGTTTTTGTTTAATCCTTACCTGCTTATCCGCTACTGGACCCCGGCATGCTCACCTCCTGATGGGGCGATCCTGAGGACCACGACCTGGTACTAACACGCAGAAAAATCCATCTCCACCTACAGGAGCTCTAGAGAACACCGGTTAGTGCTTAGATTCTGCACCTCATGTGAGCTCTCGTCATTCACCAGGGTGACTGCCTGTGTAGCTATCCTGCTGGTCGGTGGTGGTCCCGCTACTGCTATAGCAACTGGTCTTCAAGCCTGACCCCTGATCATGACATAACCCTTCTTTTTGTTTGCATATTCACTTACAGTATCCTGTGAGGGATCCTCTGCATTGAAGACCAACCTCCCTACACCAAAAGATACCAGGACAACAGTTCATGTTTTTGACCTTTCCCCACTCTGCCCCTGGTTCTTATTCAACTTAAAATAAGATATCACTTAAAGATCTGATTCTTTACTAAGAAAACATTCTAAAAGGTCAAACATTATATTAAAAAAAAAAATTGGCCTGTCCATAAAATGGCAACAAAAGCAGCAATATGCCTACACTGAAGATAATTCGTTTTTATATATATATTTATGCTGGGTCTCATTTGGCCAGTGCAAATACCCAGTTTCATGACAGAGTAAAGCTGCTTTCACTAGTTGAAAAGACCCTTTTTATCTGGCAAGGCAATATGAAGAAGCAGCTCAGAACATGATCAAAGTATGGCGAGAAGACACAAAGCCATGTCTATGCGCACCAAGCTTTGTTTGATACCAGACCCCGGTTTGTCAGCAGTCACTCCACAAGGTATCGGTTTGTGTTTTTGCAAATAAAAGAGACATCAAGGATGTGACAGGAGATGCATGGCACAAAGACAAACTGCACTTAGGATGCTTAAAGAGTTTACTTTCCAGAGAGATGTGGGAAGATCTTGTCAGTTTCCTCTACTAATTGGCCAGTGACATGCACAAAAAGGACATCTACAGAATATCAGATCTGTAAAGGAATCCTGGCCTTAGAAAATCACCTGGGTTGTCATTGCTGATCTCCTTTTAAAATACTAATTGCTTGGCTGTCTTGGTTTTTGAGTCATTGGTCCAGAACAGGCATGCTCTTGATTAGAGATGAGCGTGTTCAAACCCTATTCCAAACTCACCCAAACGAGCCTGCCAGGAAGCTGTCACCTTACAGTGCCAATAATAAGCACTCAAGGCATTCACTGTCCCCTGAGGATGTGCATGCGCACGAAACACGTTGGGTGGGGCCTGTACATGCTAACGTCACGCCGCCAAGTCTATGAGTTGGATCAGCAGCCTCTGAAATGCGTTTATTGCATTTTTATAAACTTTCCCCATGGATTGGTTATTTTATGTACTATTGGTTATATTTTAATAAAATACTACACTATATATTTTTCCTGTGTGGGCTCTACGGTGTGAGCTTTATATGCAGAGAAATGATCACCGGCACCTGAGCTGTTGGAGTCTGATGAACATTAGGTGATATATGAATTGAATGTGTATTTGTTTATACATTTCATCTATCTGGTGAGTGCATTGCAGAGGTGGTGGTGCGGTGCACTGTTAGTGACAACGTGGATTATTTCTGGACTTGGGGGCACTGCATATGCATCTATTAAGGAGGAAGATTGATATTCATCCTTGCACCTAATTTTTTGGACTTTGTTTGCACTATTTTTACTTTTTTTAAAGAGGAAGATTAATATTAATCTCTGCAGTTATTTTTGGGACTTTGCACTTTTAGCACTTTTTTAAAGAGGAAGATAGATATTCATCTTGGCAATTATCTTAAGGATGATGCATTTTTTAAGGATGGTTGCCACCTATTGGTAATTACCTCTCATTACATGTATTGTTTATTTATGTTACACTTTTTGGTTTAATTTGATGATTATGAATTCCAGCATTTCTTTTATGCACGTTATTATAAGTATGTAGAATTTCCGAGCGCTGCACTGTCACCTTTTATAGTCATTGTCCCCTGATGACGTGGGTTGCCATGAAACGCATAGGGTGGAGCCAATTCATGACGTCATTGCGCACGCAAATGTCAGGCAGCGACGCTGCATACATGTTTTGTACTGTAAATTGTTCGCGAGTACCGCTTTAATAATAAAACCCCATTTGGATGATATTGGACCATGGTCTGTGGTTTATTTTCTATTGAATGATGCAAGCATCCCTTCTGAGATGATATTCAGAATCCGAGAGGATGTGTCGGGTGCCATCAAGTGGAGGAGCTGACTGTTGTACCAGGGATCATTGGGTTTACATGCTATATTAAACTTTTTATAAGTTAGAGGTTAACCCTCTGGTAAGCGACCTGCACTGGGGGGTGGTTGAAGACACACAAGGACATTCTGATATAACAATTAGTTCACTGCATTGGCTTGCTCCACACTATATGAATTGGGTGGACTTTTATCTATTTATTTATTAAACTTGTTGGCCTGGGTTTGATATACACATAATTATGAATTTGCATAGATATATTTATTGTTTATGTAATATTATGCACCAAGCACTTTAAGAATTATGTTTAAAATGCTTCATTATTGCACATGAGTACTACATTTATGAATTGAGTATTGCACATGAGCACCTTTTAATAGATCTTAAAGAGACAGTGCACCTTTTTGTTTATGTCGCCTTGAGGGAATAACGTGGCCACTTATGATTGGTCCAGATTCCTGGTGGGTTGGTTCAGACTAGGATCTGAACACTCCTGAGCTCATCCCTACTCCTGATCTTTATACCTGTTTGTAATTAGTGGGTCAGAAAGTACAAAAGTCATTGCACAAGTAAGAAAGTCCTGTGTTCAGGAGAAGAGTCCAGTAATGGCAGCCTCTATATTCCCAGTGGAGGTTCCCTATAAAGGACAGCTATACCTCTAGTACACTTGACATTTAATAAATCCCTCCACCCCCAACTTAGTGCCTGCTATATAAAAAAACATATCTTTCGCCCTCCCTTTTATTGTGTCCAACCCGCCATTGTACAGTCTTTATGCAGGAAACACCCCTAATGGTTCTTAAAGCATTTGTTACCCCAACATTTTATATTCCCGATATGGGCCTTCTGTACCATGTATGAAAAAGTATCCTTCTCTCTTTGTATTGCTTCCTTTGTGTGAAATCCCCGCTGTTCCTGCCAGTCCCTCTGTTTTGCTATCAAAAACTGACCACACTAAGCATGAGAGCGCTGTCAGTTCTCTAGCTGTGCTGGGAGCTCAGTGTGCTATCCTCCAATGATCAGACTTGTCCTGACACCCCCTCCCCTGCACAGCCATTCACTGGGAAGATCAGTGTGCTGCTGTTTCTCCTCCCCCAGCTCTTATGCAGCTGAGAACAGAGGGAATGTGATCACTTATAAAAAAAGTTTATATATATTTTTTATATGTGTACACAAATGTTTTGCCTTTTATTTCTATTTTAAACTGAATGGGTTGTTTTATAAGGTGATCGTTTACATACGCTTTAATTATGCATGGCCGGTATGACCCCATTGGGTCCTTTGGATGATCCATACTGCGTTGGACAGCTAGATCCTGCTATGAACATGGCTTACCCATAGGAATGGATGGGGTCGCAATGTATGCACAGTAAGAAAAGAACCTGGCTGGGATGGATTTTGGAGTAAGGCTTTGTGGCACCAGGCAGTACAGCACAGCAAATATCATCAGGTAGGAAGGTATTAACATAGCAGGCTGCACTCAATGGGGTAGAAGCAGGGCTGGAATAAGAGGTGGGCAGGAGGGGCGGCTACCCTGAGCACTGTGGGTTATATGTAAGGGGGGCACCACAACACGATTGAGGGGGGGTGGATTTGTGTTGGTGTTTGTGCTAGGAGGGTAGGGGGGATATTTGTGCTAAGAGGGGGATTTGGAGTGAGGGGAGAGAATGTGTACTCGGAGGGTAAATTTAAGGGGTGGAAGATTTGTGCTAGGAAGGGTGATTTTTTCTTTAGGCGGGGCATTTGTGCTGGGGGGATTTGGGGGATGGAGGAGGGATTTCAGCAGGGGGGCAATTTGTCAATTTATACTGGGAGGAAGGGGAATTTATACATAGGGGGTAATTACGCAGATTATTGCCCAATTTTTGGGGGGGTTTTACTGACACATTATGCTCATACATCTTGATGGGGGGCATAGTTTGGCATGTACGTCCTGGGCTCTGGGGGGGGGTGCAGTTTGGCATGTTCACCCTGGGCTCTGGGGGGGTGCAGTATGGCATGTTTGCCATGGGTTCTGGGGGGAGGGCAGATTGGCATGTTCGCACTGGGCTCTGGGGGGTGCAGTTTGGCATGTTCGCCCTGGGCTCTTGGGGGGTGCAGTTTGGCATGTTTGCCCTGGGCTCTGGGGGGGGTGCAGTTTGGCATGTTCGCCCTGGGCTCTGGGGGGGATGCAGTTTGGCATGTTCGCCCTGGGGTCTAGGGGGGGGCAGTTTGGCTTGTTTGCACCGGGCTCTGGGGGGGGTGCAGATTGGCATGTTCGCACTGGGCTCTGGGGGGGGGTGCAGTTTGGCATGTTCGTCCTGGGCTCTGGGAGGGTGCAATTTGGCATGTTTGCATTGGGCTCTGGGGAGGTGCAATTTGGCATGTTCGCATTGGGATCTGGGGGGGTGCAGATTGGCATGTTCGCCCTGGGCTCTGGGGTGCCTGAATTAATTAATTTTATTTTTTATTTTATTTTTTACAAACACTTTTTTTAATTTCTTTCTGTAAGATACATTTTATCCTTCTGCTCCATTCACAGAAATAAAAAACACAGAGGCGGGCTTTACAGTGGCTGCTTTCTGTGGTAGCCAATCAGAGGCTACCCCAGCGATTAGGTGACCCGGAATCGGGGAAACATTGTCAGGGTTAGTGTTTGGGTCGGGTAAAGGTCAAAGGTCAGGATCATCATATTTTGAGATGCAGACAAGCAAAGAAAGTGTTTCCACCGCTCAGGCTGACACTGACCCAGGTGTAAGTGGAAGTTTCAGAGCAGAAGAGCTCCAGGTGCTGGCTGAATGCTAGGCAAAGCAGGCTTGAATGGAGGAGAAGATTTGGATGCCGCACACTGGATGTAGTCAAAAAACTTCACTTTATTGAAAAAATAGGATCATCAAAATAACAAGACTGTCATGCAGAAAGTACAGATAAGCTGACGCGTTTCGCACTCAGGGCTGAGTGCTTACTCATAGCTATGAGTAAGCACTCAGTCCTGAGTGCGAAACGCGTCAGCTTATCTGTACTTTCTGCATGACAGTCTTGTTATTTTGATGATCCCATTTTTTCAATAAAGTGAAGTTTTTTTACTACATCCGGTGTGCGGCATCCAAATCTTCTCCTCCATTCAATCATCATATTTTGGACAGGATTTTTTTTTTATTATCATTGGTGTCAGTAAGTGTCGGTGTGTTTTAGGTAGGACAAAAAAAAAAATGCGCACTATTGCTTCTGGGCTTTACTACGGGTACAAATAACATACACGTATGTGGTATTGTTGCGTTCGTCAGGAGTAGGAGAATTTATTTTGGGTTGTTCTTTGGTGGCAAGTTATGGTAGTAACAAAAAATATACAGCTAAATTTTAAAAAATATTTTTTTTCACTATTTTAGACCAGTTTTACTAAAATTCAGGAGATATCCATAACTATTTACTACCAAATGAAAGCCCAATTTATCCTGAAAAAAAACAAGGTATAATCTAAAAATCAGGACATATTCATAACTTTTTACTACCAAATGGAAGCCCAATTTATCCTGAAAAAAACAAGGTATAATCTAAAAATCAGGAGATATCCATAACTATTTACTACCAAATGAAAGCCCAATTTATCCTAAAAAAAACAAGGTATAATCTAAAAATCAGGACATATTCATAACTTTTTACTACCAAATGGAAGCCCAATTTATCCTGAAAAAAACAAGGTATAATCTAAAAATCAGGAGATAGCCATAATATTTACTACCAAATGAAAGCCCAATTTTTTCCTGAAAAAAAACAAGGTATAATCTAAAAATCAGGAGATATCAATAACTATTTATTACCTAATAAAAGTCCAATTTGTCCTGAAAAAAAAGTATAATTCACCTGGACGCACAATGTAGTTGTAGAATATTATTATTTTTTTATATTTTTATATTCAGATTTAGATATATTAGATATATTTAGATATATTTTAGATTTAGATTTGTTTTACCCTTAGGCGTGAAGAGGTTAAGGATCAGTAAGTTCCAATATATTCAATTTTTGTTTTGGGGTTTCTTTCAGCTTTAAATGTAATTGTCATAAAAAAATATTAGATTGTCAGCTCACTAGGTCAGTGATAGTTTGTTTAGGTGAAAAACCTTCTCTATGTGGGAAATAACTAGCACAAATAAATCAATCTATTTCTTTGCAGAGAGTATCTTTGCTTTGTGTGCAGAGATAAGAAACTTAAATTGGGATTTTCCCCTTAGGATGTGATCAGCAACCTGCAGATATTGGGGTTGCCGTTGACATTCACAGAATGAGACAAGTGTATTTACTGGAATGAAATCTCTCTCTGCCAGGCTGAGCAAGCCTGACGAACAACATGTACACCCGTCCTCATCCCTATTCCTCGGTGGCAGGCAGCTGTCACATTTGATGGGGGATGCCACAAAGAGATAATGAAATGAAACGCTTGCAAATTCACTACGGGACACTTTAAATGTCAGCTTCTTTTGTGGCTGCTTACATTGTACGGATTTCAGCTCTGAAAGAGGGGCAAGCCGTGTCTATAACTCTTCCTGGAGACAGCCAAGGCTCTCTGTGTAAAGTGACAACATTAGTAATATGAATAGTGTAGATTTCTTTCTGTGCCGCACACAATAGAGACACAGAAGTGAGCGAGAGATAAGGATTTCTTAGCATGCCATAATCAAGCCTTTTCCCGCACAGCTGTAAAATGCGTCAGCGTGATATCCTGATTTTAGTTCTCTTCTATTGTACCACCTTGATGTCATACAGCTTTACTAAACAGCACTTCCCTTAGCCCTTGAGCTACTGAGAAGGAAGTTAACCCTATCTGTAACATGTTTCAAGTATGTCTACTGTTTCTTTGTAGAGGTTCGGAAATGCAAGTGTACCACTACCCCCACAGGAGCTGCTTGGTAATTTGGGCTCTTTAATCCTAGAAAAAGAGTGTCCCTGAATCTCCTAGTCAGAGAGATATGGGGAAATAGGGGATTTTTTTGCGCGCCTGACAATGTCGTCACAAAAACAATATAAATAAAAGCAATCATATTTATTATACATGATTCAAATCTAGAAATACAATCTAAAATTATATTGTAAATTATATTGTAAATGCTACCAGGCTTGTCATACAAGCAACAAAGCACTAGGAGGTAACGAAGAGTGGTGGGATTGACGCGTTTTGCACGAAACTGACTTTTTCAAGATCCACTTCATATTCACAGCTTTTATACCCAAAGTAAGAGATAACAAGAGAAGCTGATGAAAAGACTGCTTAGCAAAGGGTGGTAGTATCAAGAATGGCAGTGGTCCTCCTTACAAGGGAGGGTAGTCCAGTTTAGACCCGATAGCCAGTGTAAAAGGAGGGGAGAAGGTGATGGCCCAGATCTAAAGGTCAGCACCACGCAATCATACAAGGGATCAAAAATCCTCCAGCTATGTGCTCAGCCAGTGCCATTGACACTGCATGTGCTGCTGGACAGGCCTAATGTGTAAAAATGGGTTCTTTGTTCTGCGCCTCAACTCCAAGAACAACCTCAGCCCCTCTGACACACCTGGTTGAATGAAAATTACTGCAAGCACTTATAAGAACACGAGTATAGACACAGCTTCCAACCAATTTTGAGGCACTGCTTCTCTTTCCACCTCATTTGTCCCTTATTTTTGTTCTTATTTATATATGGTAGTTGTATAAAAAAAACACTATTTATCTATCCAAAAGTGTTTTACAATGCTAAATCTTTCATCCAATTTCTAAATTGCTGCATTTGTAAATTCCAAAAGCCAATATAAAGTGGTAAATGAACTCACTGTATTAATATTGGGTAGAATAAATGGTTGTTTGAGCATAAATGAGCATACAGAAGGTAGGCTCAGACACAGTCCACTAGACAGTATAATCACTGCACTAAAGTAACTTACAATAGAGTTCTGCACCCCTAGATTGGAATCAACACATACATCAGCAAAGTCAGCAATAAACAGTGCATATAAGCATTAACTTCAATGTGAATAATAATACTATAACTAGTCTGGAGTGCACTCTAGGCAAATGGCCACAATATGGTGCAAAGTTTCCAGAGAGGTACCTCTTAGCATAAGCTATTGGTAAAGGTCTCCGTGTAGCAGCTGTAAAGAAGCAGTCTTCAGTCCTAACTCTTCAGCCGGCTAGTGTTGGGGTCCAGTTGGACCGTTGGTGCACAGGAATACAGTCCCAGTCAAGCATGCACGCAGCAATAAGGCTACTAGATGGCTGTATGGTCAGTTCTTAAAGTGTTCAGTATCTATAGCAGTGCTTAGTAAATCCCCACAGCAGCAGCTTACTAGTTTCAATGATATTGCAGCTCACCATCTGGTCACACGCAGCGATTAGTGTACTCTCTGCCCTGAGCCCAGGTAACTCTGACAGACGGCACTTCCGAACTCCAGATCCAATATGCAGCAGAGGTGGTGAACACTGGACAGTGATGCGCATTCTCTGGTCTCCCTCTTGGCAAGAGGAAGCTTTGTCCTGTACAGCCCCGGAAAATGCTGCTCTTTCCCCTCCTCCTTATAATCTCTCTCTGGAGGATGTAGTTCAAAAGCTCTTGATTACACAATAGAGTTTCTCCTCAGGACTAAAGTTACCATAGTGCAGTGACTGACTCAGTCTATTGAACTCCTCCTGCCCAGCAGCTCCCTCTTCTTGCTGATATAGCTGTCAAAAAGTATGGGGATTTTTTTTTTAAATCATACTTACCTAGATGGATGCAGTATCGGTCCGATGTTGCATCTGTCCCCGCCGGCTCTAAAACTGAAAACTGAGCGATCTAACACCGTTGATCGCTTGGTTTTCAGGGCTCTGTGAGCAGAGAGCTGGCAACTGTCAGTCACCGGCTCTCTGCTCTGACCCCCCGCGCTCAATGGAGCGCTGGGCTGTGGAGGGGGTGGGACCGACCGGCTCTTAGCGGATCACTGAAAGTCTGAGTCGGGTGCAGGTTCAGGCATGTGGGCAGATCCCGACCATATGGCCATGATCCTTCCCGAGCCTGGACCGGCTCAGTGACAACAGCCGACAGTGGGCTTCAGCCTGCTGTCTGCTGAAAATGTGTCACATGAGTGCAAAACCAACTGCACTCCTGTGATCCATAGGAGAAGTACAGCCAAATGAGCTTTGACTGTACTTCTCCTTTAACCAGTTCAGCACTGCAGGGCACAAGCTACAGAGAGCAGCTGCAGCCAGTGTTTCTCCCACTTTCATTCTTACCCAAGCACCTGGCTACACAAGCATCAAAATTAAATAAGCTATATACTTTTCTTATGCCACATGAGCATTCCATGATACCAATGGCAGGAAGAGGTCTTTAAAGTGGACGTTTGGTAACTACACAAATTTGCATGAATAAATTCCTGCCATCTTGTAACAGGCATCAACATTTTAATTTGGCAAGAATAAAAAATCCCATTTTTTATTATTAAATGTGTAGTGCTTAATCTGTTTCAAATGATGCCTTATGCATTGACATACTTCCTTAGACCTGGTCTGTCCAGACAGTATGGTCCCCTGCTGACTTAGCATCATCTACAGGTAGCTTAACTCTTCCACAAGACACAGAAGTTGAATCCAGCTCAACTTCACTTCAGCTAATGGCAGTACAAATAATGTTTTTACAATCTTTTAAAGTGTTATAATAAAATGACTTTCCTGAGCCCTGTCTCTGTGAATAACTAACACTGACTGAGGAGGGGACATGGAAGAAGTAGGGAGGATCTAACTAGGACCACACTAACTAGCAGTAAACAGAAATGAAGGACAGAGAAAGATACCAACATTGCTCTATGAATGGGCTCAAGCAGCCTCATGAAATTTGTGACAGGGACATCCCACGAGGATGTGGGAACAATTCACGTCATTTGCTTAGGTGAGAAGGGGCAGGGCCACTGGGAAAAAATAAATAAATACCCCTGTCCCCAAAAGGTGTTATTCTGAAGGTGGGGTCAAAGGCAGAGACTTTAAGTCAGTTTGCAGAGTGAAGTTATGCTTTAAGCTCCAGTCAAGTGGCTTTGTCTACGCTGAAAAGGTACCAATCTGCTGCAGACAAGAGGAATCATTTTCCTAGTCTCCTTTTCCCACATAACAAGACGTCAACATTGTAATTTAATAGCAAGATTGGAGTCTACAGCAGGACCCAAAACTCAAAATTCAAAATTCCACATTCAAATCATAACATTAAACAGCTCAGCTTAAAGTCTTATCCAGACAAAAGCAGAGTATCATAAATTCCATACCAAGGCAGGGAATTTTATAAATTCTCATAAATCCTGCTTACCCAGAATCTACAAAGCTGTCAGTGAGACCACCATAAACAGCTAAGTGGCTATAATAAACAGCACTAAGTAGAATCTGAAAACCAGAGACCTTTAATGAGCCTTTTGCAAAACTAGTCATTTAAAACCTTCTAGTACACACAACATCTCTGACACGACCCAGGCCCAGGTATTTAAACCCCTTTTGCAAAATGTCTCTCAGGCCAACAGCCTACTAATAGCATTGTAAACTTTCCTAAGCAGAGGCTTTATGGCATATATAAATATATCAGCAGAGCAATGAAAAGCCACATTTTTGTCTTTTTTTAAATGTCAGGACCAAAGTCTACACATATTTCATATGTCCTAATAGATCAAATTTAATGTCTATAAAATTGTAATTTCATGCTGTGCAATAATATATTGATTATCAGATTTTAACACATCGTCATATGAAAATATTGATACAGTTAAAAAAACTGACATTGTGGGAGGGTCAACTGAAAATATTTTATTTCTCTAAGCTCTTTTGATTGGACAGTGATGCCCTCTAGAAGGTTGACAAAAAGCTGCTGCAGTTGGCTGCTGTAGCTTCAATTTTTTGAAAGTCATCTCTGAGAGCCAGTGACTTTGTCAGAAGTAGAATACGCTACATTGAATTGGATTCTGCCAGAACCTCAGACAAGGGAAAACCTTGTTAAAGATGAACTATACTCACCTTCACTCCAGCGATGCGGTGTCCACAAGCACCCTCCCCAGCCTTTAAAATATTTGACTGGTGTTCTTTCGGGTTCTGATCCTCAGCCATTTAATTACCATTTTTATTCTTATTCCCATTTATTTTACGGCTACTTATTGTCTATTTTTATAATTTATTTTCTTGTAAAGATTGTGCTTGCATGTTTTTGGTTTGTTTTTTTGCCTTTTCATTAAACTATATGTAAAACATATTAAGCTTTATCTCTAAATGCTCTAAACATCACTTAAATAATCCCTGTGTCTGTGAAGAGTGTGCTATTATTTATTTAATCTCTGCCACATTCCTGTCTGGAGTGACAGCATATATCACAGACGTTTTTGAGGTCAGGATTGTTACAGCAGATACTGTAAATGGTGCATGTTTCTGATGATAGTGGCAGCTATTGTTTATTCTGCCAGAACCACAGACAAGGGAAAACCTTGTTAAAGCAGAACTATACTCACCTTTACTCCAGCGATGCGGTGTTCACAAGCACCCTTCCCAGCCTTTAATATATTTGGCTGATTTTCTTTCAGGTTCTGATCATCACCCATTTTGATTGGCTGGGCCAGGATAACATCACTCCCGGATCTGCGCAGGTGACCATTCAGTTTGTTAGGGACCAAAATTCATTCATCTCGGCAGATGACATGCGCTGCTCAGTGTACATTGCAGACAAGCAGGTAAGAATACTTTATTGCAAAAGAGTCATAGTATATCTCTTCTACATTACAAAATCCTGCCTGTTCATGTTTTTGTGGGGGTTTTTTGCCTTTTCATTAAACTATATAAAAAAAAATTATTAAGCTTTATCTCTAAATACTCTAAACATGACTTAAAGAATCCCTGTGTCTGTGAAGAGTGTAATGTGATTTATTTAATCTCTGCCACATTCCTGTCTGGAGTGACAGCATATATCAAAGTCGTTTTTGAGATGTTTCAGAATTGTTACAGCAGATACTGTAAATGGTGCATGTTTCTGATAATAGTTGCTCCTATTGTTTTTAGGTATAAATGGTTAACTGCAGAGTTAACCAACCCTCAGGGACAATCACTCTCAGAGGTGAATTTAGGGACTGCAGCTGTCATGGGGGGATATCTGTGAAAGTTAATAAACACCTGGAAGTGTTGCATTACACATTACTTAATATGCCTGCACCTAACATGAAAATTATATTTGATGGTAGGTCCACTGAAAAAGAAACCTGTCATGAGAGAGGCATGGAGGCTCCTGTTGGTGAGCTCTTCTTCCGATAATGGCAATTGTCTAGCTAGCTGATCCTTAGCATTGAAACTTTGATAATTACTAATGAAAGAAGCCAAATAAAAGAGGAATGAGAGGAAAAGAGGTGTCTTCACTACTGTTATTATCTTTAACCCAACAAGACAGAGAGACAGCAGACTGCCCCTTAATATTTGTGAGTGGACATCAAAAAATATCTTGGATTACATAAAGACTTTTCTGTCGTTTCTGAACATTTCTTTCATTAAAAAGCATAGGTGTATAGGGAACAAAGATGATATTGTCAAAAGTTTGATCAACAAAATATCAACCTTGACCTTGAACTATTACCACATTTAATACAAAACATATATCACATTAATTTTAACGTCTATGTCGGTATAGGATGGGATAATGTTCTGCCTGTCTGATTACTTTAGGCATGTTATATCTTATGAAATTGAAAAAGGAAGAAAGGGGCATCAATCTCAAATGATGAATGTCAATGGTTAATGTTCTGATTATACAGGATGTATACAGTGCCAACAGTTTGTGCAGTGCATTGCAGCTATCTTTCCATTATGATAGCTAGTAGTAATTTCTCTCATTTAATTGGACTCGTTCTGTAAAGTTAAAGATGTCTCACTACTCATCTAAGTGGCATCCTAAGTTCAAAGTCACTTGCATGAGGGTGGTGGTTGAAATGTCTTCAGCATTACAGAGCAAGTCCAGTTGAATGTGATTATCTACCAGTAGATATGCCATGATGTGGATACCGTAAATTTAAGCCTTCATTGATAGGTCTTTTATGATGTTACAATATGAGGGCACATGTCTCTTAGGGAGGTAGACCCTCTGTTTTACACCAGTAAAACATTATATTCAAGGTGTCATTTGCAGTCACCAGTATTCAATCAGATATTTTGACTTGTTTTATAACTGTTTAAAACAGAAGTATGTTTTTTAATTTTTTTGTAGATTCATACTTACCTAGGTGGATGCAGCATCAGACCAAGGCTGCATCTGTACCCCTCTTCACTGAGAACCGAGCCACCGAACATCGCCGATGGCTCAGTTCTCTCACCTCCCTGAACGGAGAGCTGCTGCATGTCAATCAGCAGCTCTCCTGCTTTGCTCCTCCATGCTTACTGGAGCACTGAGCTGTGGAGGGGCAGGAAGTGGCCGTCTCAGCATCTCAGTGGCTCACTGAGAGGCTGAGACTGCCATCAGTCCAGGCAGCTGACAGAACTAGACTGACTAAGTCAGGATGACGCGATGGATGACAGGATGCCTGGACTGATTCCAGTGACGTCAGGGGAGAGCTGACTTCAGACGGCTCTCTGCTAAAAACAGGTCACAGGAGTGCAAAACGAATTGCACTCCTGTGACCCATAGGAGAAGTACAGCCAAACAAGCTCAGGCTTGACTTGTCCTTTAAAGGACTCCACATGCGAAACTATTAAAAATCTCTCAAACAAAAAAAAAAAGACAGAAGAAACTGCAACCCATTGTTATAAAGAAGAATGAGAACCGGCGCCAATACAATTACTCTGAAATATTCTAATGCAGCACCAAAAATTAGTAATAACTAATAAGACATGAAAAATAATAATTAAGGGCACAAGTACAACTTATGCTAAATCCAATATTAAAGTGCATAAGTGTCAACAGCCCAAACTAAAAGCAAAAAATATAGGTATTAGGGATGAGCTTGGTGTTCGAGTCGAACCCATGTTCGACTCGAACATCGGCTGTTCGGTCGTTCGCCGAATTGCGAACGATATGGGCCGTTCGCGCCAAATTCGTGTGGCGCGTCACGGCCCATAATTCACTGCGGCATCGCAGTGCATTGCTGGCTGATGATTGGCCAAGCATGCACTATGACCCGCATGCTTGGCCAATCACAGCGCCGTCAGTAGAGAGAGCTGTAATTGGCCAAAGCCAGGGTGGCTTTGGCCAATTATGGCTCAGGGGATTTAGTACACACCCCACACTATATAAGGCCGCCTGCACGGCGGCCCTGTGTAGTGTGTGTTCCGGTGTGCTGAGAGATAGAGAGAGAGAGAGACAGTGTCATTTGATTTGAGTTAGATAGATTAGGCAGAACAGTCAGTCAGTTAGCTGCACTTACAGTGTATTGTGTATATATATGCATCCCAGGTGTTGCATATATATATATACACTGTATTCAGTTTAGCTAGATCCGTTCCTGTTATCTTCTATCTAGACTATTTACATTTAGTGCAGTGTGTCCTGCTCACAGTGTTCAGCTAGATCCGTTCCTGCTATTTACATTCAGTGCAGTGCGTCCTGCTCACAGTGTTCAGCTAGATCCGTTCCTGGTATTTACATTTAGTGCAGTGCGTCCTGCTCACAGTGTTCAGCTAGATCCGTTCCTGCTATTTACATTCAGTGCAGTGCGTCCTGCTCACAGTGTTCAGCTAGATCCGTTCCTGCTATTTACATTCAGTGCAGTGCGTCCTGCTCACAGTGTTCAGCTAGATCCGTTCCTGCTATTTACATTCAGTGCAGTGCGTCCTGCTCACAGTGTTCAGCTAGATCCGTTCCTGGTATTTACATTTAGTGCAGTGCGTCCTGCTCACAGTGTTCAGCTAGATCCGTTCCTGCTATTTACATTCAGTGCAGTGCGTCCTGCTCACAGTGTTCAGCTAGATCCGTTCCTGCTATTTACATTCAGTGCAGTGCGTCCTGCTCACAGTGTTCAGCTAGATCCGTTCCTGCTATTTACATTCAGTGCAGTGCGTCCTGCTCACAGTGTTCAGCTAGATCCGTTCCTGGTATTTACATTTAGTGCAGTGCGTCCTGCTCACAGTGTTCAGCTAGATCCGTTCCTGCTATTTACATTCAGTGCAGTGCGTCCTGCTCACAGTGTTCAGCTAGATCCGTTCCTGCTATTTACATTCAGTGCAGTGCGTCCTGCTCACAGTGTTCAGCTAGATCCGTTCCTGCTATTTACATTCAGTGCAGTGCGTCCTGCTCACAGTGTTCAGCTAGATCCGTTCCTGGTATTTACATTTAGTGCAGTGCGTCCTGCTCACAGTGTTCAGCTAGATCCGTTCCTGCTATTTACATTCAGTGCAGTGCGTCCTGCTCACAGTGTTCAGCTAGATCCGTTCCTGCTATATACATTTAGTGCAGTACGTCCTGCTCACAGTGTTCAGCTAGATCCGTTCCTGCTATATACATTTAGTGCAGTACGTCCTGCTCACAGTGTTCAGCTAGATCCGTTCCTGCTATTTACATTCAGTGCAGTGCGTCCTGCTCACAGTGTTCAGCTAGATCCGTTCCTGCTATTTACATTCAGTGCAGTGCGTCCTGCTCACAGTGTTCAGCTAGATCCGTTCCTGCTATTTACATTCAGTGCAGTGCGTCCTGCTCACAGTGTTCAGCTAGATCCGTTCCTGGTATTTACATTTAGTGCAGTGCGTCCTGCTCACAGTGTTCAGCTACATCCGTTCCTGGTATTTACATTTAGTGCAGTGCGTCCTGCTCACAGTGTTCAGCTAGATCCGTTCCTGCTATTTACATTCAGTGCAGTGCGTCCTGCTCACAGTGTTCAGCTAGATCCGTTCCTGCTATATACATTTAGTGCAGTACGTCCTGCTCACAGTGTTCAGCTAGATCCGTTCCTGTTATCTTCCTACTGACAGGCAGGCTTGTCTGGTTACAGTATATAAAGCTACCTGAAGAAAATTACAGGTGTTCTTTTTGATCCTATTAGTACCACGGTCAGGCAGCTAGACTATTTACATTTAGTACAGTGTGTCCTGCTCACAGTGTTCAGCTAGATCCGTTCCTGTTATCTTCCTACTGACAGGCAGGCTTGTCTGGTTACAGTATATAAAGCTACCTGAAGAAAATTACAGGTGTTCTTTTTGATCCTATTAGTACCACGGTCAGGCAGCTAGACTATTTACATTTAGTACAGTGTGTCCTGCTCACAGTGTTCAGCTAGATCCGTTCCTGTTATCTTCCTACTGACAGGCAGGCTTGTCTGGTTACAGTATATAAAGCTACCTGAAGAAAATTACAGGTGTTCTTTTTGATCCTATTAGTACCACGGTCAGGCAGCTAGACTATTTACATTTAGTACAGTGTGTCCTGCTCACAGTGTTCAGCTAGATCCGTTCCTGTTATCTTCCTACTGACAGGCAGGCTTGTCTGGTTACAGTATATAAAGCTACCTTAAGAAAATTACAGGTGTTCTTTTTGATCCTATTAGTACCACGGTCAGGCAGCTAGACTATTTACATTTAGTACAGTGTGTCCTGCTCACAGTGTTCAGCTAGATCCGTTCCTGTTATCTTCCTACTGACAGGCAGGCTTGTCTGGTTACAGTATATAAAGCTACCTTAAGAAAATTACAGGTGTTCTTTTTGATCCTATTAGTACCACGGTCAGGCAGCTAGACTATTTACATTTAGTACAGTGCGTCCTGCTCACAGTGTTCAGCTAGATCCGTTCCTGCTATATACATTTAGTGCAGTACGTCCTGCTCACAGTGTTCAGCTAGATCCGTTCCTGTTATCTTCCTACTGACAGGCAGGCTTGTCTGGTTACAGTATATAAAGCTACCTGAAGAAAATTACAGGTGTTCTATCCCAGCTTAGTGCAGCTACAGGCCATTAGTATGTCTGGAAGGCCAAGAAGGAGAGGCAGACAGTCACAAGCCAATAAGAGAGGGCAAGCAGGCTCTGTGTCTAGTGCTGGTCGTGGAGACGGTGCATCCTCATCAGCACGTGGCCATGGGACACGCTTGGCCTTTTTTTCGGCAGCTGGCCGTGTTGAGCCGCAACATGCGGAAGACTTGGTCGAGTGGATGACCAAGCCGTCCTCATCCTCCTCATCCTCTCTCACCCATGCCCAGGGTGCTTTGTCTGGCAAAGCAGCGGCCTCTTCCCTCAGCTCAATGTCATCAGTGACTCCTTCCCTAGCTCCACCATGTCCTCATGAGGATTCCCTCGATCTGTTTGACCACAGTGTTGGGTACATGCTCCAGGAGGATGCCCAGCGTTTGGAAGGCTCTGATGATGATACTGAGCTCAATGAAGGCAGTAACATGAGCACGGACAGAGGGTGTGCCCAAGAAGGACAGCAATCTGGCAGTCATGCTCCCCCTGCTGCAGCATACTGCCAGGTTTGCTCCAGTGATGAGGAGGGAGGGGATGATGAGGTCACTGACTCAACGTGGGTGCCTGATAGGAGAGAGGAGGAGGAGGAGGAGGAGGAGGTGGCACATCACCAACTAGGCAGGATGCCCTCCAGGGGCCAGCCTAAGGGCAGCACATTGACTGCATCACACCCCAAAGCTCCACATGTGCAGGGCGCTGCAGTCTCTGCGCGTTATTCAAAAAGTTCTTTGGTGTGGGCCTTTTTTGAGACGAGTGCATCAGATCGCACCGCTGCTATTTGCAACATATGTCTCAAGCGTATCTCGCGTGGCCAAAACATCTCCCGCTTGGGTACCACATGCTTGACCAGACATATGTTGACCTGCCATGCAGTTCGTTGGCAAGCGTATCTGAAAGACCCACACCAAAGAACAAAGACGATCTCTCCTTGCTCCTCATCAGCTGAGATTTCCAACCCCACTAGACCTTCAGTCCTCTCTGAGACCTGCAGTGAGAGGAATGAAGGTGTAGAATTAGGTGTGTCACAGCCAAGTACTTGTGGGCAATCTGCTTTTGGTACACCGACGTCAGATTGTACCAGGCAAATTTCCCTGCCCCAGCTGCTGCACCGCCGAAAGAAGTTTGCTCCCAGCCATCCACATGCCCAGCGGTTGAATGCTAGCTTGGCAAAATTGCTAGCACTTCAACTGCTGCCTTTTCAGTTGGTAGACTCTGCCCCCTTCCGTGAGTTTGTGGAATGTGCGGTTCCTCAGTGGCAGGTACCCAAACGCCACTTTTTCTCACGGAAGGCGATTCCGGCTCTCTACCGGCATGTGGAAGGCAATGTCCATGCCTCGCTGGACAGGGCGGTCAGCGGTAAGGTGCATATTACCGCTGACTCATGGTCCAGCAGGCATGGACAGGGACGTTACTTAAGTTTCACGGCGCATTGGGTGACTCTGCTGGCAGCTGGGAAGGATGCAGGACAAGGTGCAGTAGTGTTGGAGGTTGTTCCGCCACCACGCCTCCAAAATGCTGATTGTGACACACCTCTCTCCTCCACCCCCTCCTCTTCTTCTTCCTCCATGGCCTCTTCCTCGGAACCAGCGGTGCTCCGTAGGCGTTCAAGGGGCTACGCAAGTACGCAGGCCAAAAGATGCCATGCGGTGCTTGAGCTGGTGTGCTTGGGGGACAGGAGCCACACTGGGGCAGAGGTTCTGTCAGCTCTGCAGGGGCAGGTTCAGAGGTGGTTGACGCCACGCCAACTTAAGGCAGGAATGGTGGTTTGCGACAATGGCACCAACCTCCTCTCTGCCCTCCGACAGGGACAACTGACCCATGTGCCCTGTTTGGCTCACGTCCTTAACTTGGTGGTGCAGCGGTTCTTGGGCAGGTACCCGGGCTTACAGGATGTCCTGAGGCAGGCCAGGAAAGTCTCTGTGCATTTCCGCCGGTCATATAATGCCAGTGCTCGGCTGACGGACCTCCAAAAGGAGTTTAACCTGCCCAAGAACCGCCTAATCTGTGACATGCCCACCAGGTGGAACTCGACGTTGGCCATGCTGCAGCGGCTGCACACGCAGCAGAGGGCCATCAATGAGTACCTGTGCGACTATGGCACCAGGACAGGGTCAGGGGACCTTGGTTTTTTTTCCCCACGCCAGTGGGCCATGATCAGGGATGCATGCACTGTCCTGTCACCATTCGAGGAGGCCACGAGGATGGTGAGCACTGACAGTGCATGCATCAGTGACACTGTCCCCCTTGTCCACCTGTTGGAGCACACGCTGCGTGGAATAATGGACAGGGCACTTGAGGCAGAACAGAGGCAGGAAGAGGAGGACTTCCTTAGCTCTCAAGGCCCCCTTTATCCAGACAGTGTTCCTGCGTGCCCGCCGATCACACAGGAAGAGGACGAGGAGGAGGAGGAGGAGGAGGAGGAAGATTGTGTCAGTATGGAGGTGGAGCCTGGCACTCAGCATCAGCAGTCTTTAAGGGATCAGTCCCAAGGAACACATGGACTTGTACGTGGCTGGGAGGAGGTGGCTGCGGACGTTGTTGTCCTTAGTGACCCAGAGGACTCCGGACCGAATGCCTCAGCAAACCTACGCTGCATGGCCTCCCTGATCCTGCAAAGCCTGCGTAAGGATCCTCGTATTCGTGGTATCAAGGAGAAGGACCAATACTGGCTGGCAACCCTCCTTGATCCACGTTACAAGGGTAAGGTTGCGGACCTTATCTTGCCATCGCAGAGGGAGCAGAGGATGAAACATCTTCGGGAGGCCTTGCAGAAAGGTCTGTGCAACGCGTTCCCAGAGACTGGGAGGTTACAAACTCCTGTTTCTGGACAACGTGTTGCTGAGGCTTCGGTCAGTCAAAGAAGGAGCGGTGGAGAAGGTGGCCGTCTGACCGATGCGTTCAGACAATTTTTTGGTCCGCAGCCCCAAGGTATGATCGGTTCCAGCAACCATCGCCAGCGTCTGTTTTACATGGTGCAGGAATACCTAGGGGCAAGATCAGACTTGGACACCTTTCCCACCGAAAATCCTCTGGGTTACTGGGTCTTGAGGATGGATCACTGGCCAGAGCTTGCACAGTATGCAATTGAGCTACTGGCCTGTCCTGCATCCAGCGTTCTTTCGGAACGCACATTCAGTGCTGCTGGAGGCGTGGTAACCGATCACAGGGTGCGTCTGTCCACCGACTCGGTCGATCGGCTGACCTTCATAAAAATGAATCAGTCTTGGATCACCACCAGCTACCAAGCACCTGATGCAGATGTAACCGAATAATTTTTTTTGAAATCTCAGATCCCTTCAAAGACTGCCTATGCTGATGCTGAGTGACTATCCCTGAGTAATTATCCTCTTCCTCCTCAATCATCACGCTGATAGCTTGTAAGAACATTTTTGGTTCTGGGCGCCACCACCAGTGCCTAAGGCACAATTTTTCAGCCCCTGTTTAACAGGGGCGTGTAATTACAATTTTTGATGCAATACTTTGCAGCAGGGCTCGTTCCTGCGTTCCAACTAGAGTGTCTGTGAGGGGTTGCAGTGTTGTGGCACCAGCACCAGTGCCTAAGACCCAATTTTTCTGCCCCTGTCTAACAGGGGCGTGTAATTACAATTTTTGATGCAATACTTTGCAGCAGGGCTCGTTCCTGCGTTCCAACTAGAGTGTCTGTGAGGGGTTGCAGTGTTGTGGCACCAGCACCAGTGCCTAAGGCCTAATTTTTCAGCTCCTGTTCAACAGGGGCATGTAATTACAATTCTTGATCTAATATTTCACAGCAGGGCCCTGTGAGGGCTTACAGTGTTTTGGCCACAGCAACACCTAAGGCCCAAATTTCTGCTGAGTATATAGGGCAGGACCCTACCTTCAAACATCTAACTTACAAACGACTCCTACTTGCAAACGGTAGGAGACAACAGGAAGTGAGATGAAATCTACCCCTAAGGAAGGGAAATTCTCTCCTGTAAGAGTTAATATGGGAAAACAATTTCTCCTTTCCACTGATGCTTTCCAATCCTTGTTCCACAAAAAAACCCAAATTTTCAAAAAACATTTTTCATTGGGACAAAAAAGTGAGGTGAAATCTTCTGAAGAGGAGGAAAGACGCAAAACAAATGTCACAGGGGTGATAACCCTTCCCTATGTTTTCCAAAAAGCTTAGAAAAGATTTTTTGGCTGGAGCTAAACACATTAAAAATGTTCAAAATTACAAACAGATTCTACTTAACAACAAACCTACAGTCCCTGTCTTGTTTGCACCGCCTGTATACTGCTGTTCAGAGTATATAGGGCCTGGTGGCCCCACACCTTTCCTTATTTTAATTTGGGTGTGGGGTTCCCCTTAATATCCATACAAGACCCAAAGGGCCTGGTAATGGACTGGGGGGTACCCATGCCGTTTGTCTCACTGATTTTCATCCATATTGCCATGACCCGACATGACATTAAACCCGCAAGCAGTTTTAAATGAGATTTTTTCCTTTAAAAATGACATTTGGTGCAGGGACTGTTCTAAACATGGGAAACACGCGTCACTTTACAGGTATACTATAGACACCCCCCAGGTACGATATTTAAAGGAATATTTCACTTTTTTTTTTTTACTTTAAGCATCATTAAAATCACTGCTCCCGAAAAAACGGCCGTTTTTAAAAGTTTTTTTTGCATTGATACATGTCCCCTGGGGTAGGACCCGGGTCCCCAAACCCTTTTTAGGACAATACCATGCAAATTAGCCTTTAAAATGAGCACTTTTGATTTCGAACGTTCGAGTCCCATAGACGTCAATGGGGTTCTAACGTTCGTGCGAACTTTCGGTCCGTTCGCGGGTTCTGGTGCGAACCGAACCGGGGGGTGTTCGGCTCATCCCTAATAGGTATATCATATAAAACATTGTAATCTAATAATTGGGGTCTTCTATATAAGCTCCAACACCGTGCTTCCTAAAGTGCAACGTGCTTCAACTCTTGCCAAAAAAGTTCTTCACCCGAAGTGACATATAATTGTGCTCACCAGATATCTTTGGCCACAAAGTGACCACCAGGCATGTAAAATGAAAGGAATCCTTCCTCCATTGGCTATACTCTGTCAAGCCTCACATAGACATTTCTTACTGCTTCCAAGAATTAGCCCGGGCTTCACTCCAATCATTAATGGTATGAGATAGTAAAATCTTCAATCAAAATAAACTCTTGAATACGTATCCACAGCTCCCTTCCACTCACTCTGCAAAGTTTGGCTTCACCATGAATGAGCCACAGAGAGGCATAGATAGTGTAATACAGTCTTTCATTTCTTAAAAGCACTTACAAATCATGTGTAAAGTACAGCAGGTTGCAGCGCAGCTTTGCGAGGAGGCAGGGGCCGATCCGTCACTGGTGTGTGATATGAGAAGCTTTAAAGCGTTTAAGAGTTTGCTATAGTGTTCTCTAAAAAAAAAAGCGCTGGGATTAAACTTTAATACAATACAATATTGCTGCCTTGGCTTTGTTACTAGGGGCTTGGCAACTTCCAAATCTTGCTGCAACTTCTCTGTCCAGTTTGAGTATCTAGGTGTCCATCAAAGTCACTCTTATTAAATGAGGTGCAGGCAGGTTATCCTAGGTCAGATGTCAGGAAAACCGAGCCTTTCTAGCAACAAAGTAAAACTAACATCTAAGAGCCCTTTCACACTGGGGCGGCGTCGGCGGTAAAACGCCGCTATTATTAGCGGCGTTTTACCGTCGGTATGCGGCCGCTAGCGGGGCGGTTTTACCCCCGCTAGCGGCCGAGAAAGGGTTAAATACCACCGCAAAGCGCCTCTGCAGAGGCGCTTTGCTGGCGGTATAGCCGCGCCATCCCATTGATTTCAATGGGCAGGAGCGGTAAAGGAGCGGTATACACTCCGCTCCTTCACCGCTCCGAAGATGCTGCTGGCAGGACTTTTTTTCCCTTCCTGCCAGCGCATCGCTCCAGTGTGAAAGCCCTCGGGGCTTTCACACTGGAATGAAAGCAGCGTCACTTTCGGGTTGGTTTGCAGGCGCTATTATTAGCGCAATAGCGCCTGCAAACCGCCCCAGTGTGAAAGGGCTCTAAGGGGGACTTGTTTTCCAGGGAAAAAAATATTAGCAGCACCCTGTGGTGCCCTTAGGCGATCAATTTGTTTTAAATGTTCAAAATGGCTGATGGATTCACTTTTCATAAAATAAAGGCTTATTAAATAAAGAAAAGAGCACTGCGCATACTGCAGCAACCCGTGAAAAATGAGAGAAAAAACAAATCTTTCACTGCTCTAGAGGATGAAAAATGACTTATTTTTGGTCGCTATGGGTTACTGCACTTTTCACAGCATCATTGCTATTCAGAGTACTTAATAAGTCAGGTAATTGGGCAGCCCAGTGTGGCTCCTGCTTGTTAAAATCTGAATATTTAGAGTGCAGTTATCATTATGTCTTGTAGCTGCATTATAACTGATTTGTAATTACTGTCAGAGAGGTGCACTGCTGTTTGCATATGCTCTACTAATTGCAAAATATACTGTTCCTTTCAGATCTTAATGCATTGCCTCCAGTGATCTCCGCTTAAGCACCGGCAGCCTTGAGTAAATGGTATGACAGACGTACTGGGGGATAATACCACGGCTCTTCCCCTGTAGCAGACTATGTCTCACATGCATTAGTGTAATTTTGCATGTGGCTTCTCTCAGCTAGATACAAAGCAGGTGTCAGGGCTTTGAAGTCGAACTATATTTCGAAAAACATAACCACCTCGTCGCACCTTCCCTACCATATGCTCCCTCTCTGATCTGAAGAACGCAAAGTAATCAATTAAACATATAAAAAACAGAAGTGCTGGTCGAATTTAAAATCAGGGCATACATTTTCTAACCATCCCAAATCAGAAAATGTATAAAATATACGTGGTACAAAATGAAAGTCCCTCTATCACAATAACAGGTTAGTTTAAAAAAAAAAAAAATCTATAGATCTTAGTATCTTTATTATGGAGATCTAAACATGTGACTGTACACAATGCATTGTCCTTTTAGCTATAACATTTTGTGCCGCTGGAACAGAATCTCGAATCAAGGCTGCTTTAAAGTGTGTGTAAACCCTAAATATTAACTTCTCTTAGGTGCTTCATTTTGGTCCATTGAATAAACTATTAAAACGTGTTTGTTATGGAGATGAGGAAGGGTTATAGAGATGAGGATGGATTATGGAGACGAGGAGAAGTTATGGAGATGAGGAGGGGTTATAGAGATGAGAAGGGGTTATAGAGACGAGGAGAACTTATGGAGACATGGAGGGGTTATAGAGATGTGGAGGGGTATAGAGACATGGAGGGGTTATAGAGAGGTGGAGGGGATATAGAGACGTGGAGGGGTTATAGAGATCTGGAGGGGATATAGAGACGTGGAGGGGTTATAGAGATGTGGAGGGGATATAGAGACGTGGAGGGGTTATAGAGATCTGGAGGGGATATAGAGACGTGGAGGGGTTATAGAGATCTGGAGGGGATATAGAGACATGGAGGGGTTATAGAGATGTGGAGGGGATATAGAGACGTGGAGGGGTTATAGAGATCTGGAGGGGATATAGAGACGTGGAGGGGTTATAGAGATGTGGAGGGGATATAGAGACGTGGAGGGGTTATAGAGATGTGGATGGGATATAGAGACGTGGAGGGGTTATAGAGATGTGGAGGGGTTATAGAGATGAGGAGGGGGTTATAGAGATTGGGAGGGGGTTATAGAGACAAGGATTGGTTATGAAGATGAGGAGTAGTTATGGAAACAAGGAGGGGTTATAGAGATGAGAAGTGGTTATAGAGATGAGGATGGGTTATGGAGCTGAGGAGAGGTTTTAGAGATGAGGAGAGGTTATAGAGACGTGTAGGGGTTATAGATGTGGGAGGGGTTATAGAGACAAGGATGGGTTATGGAGAAGAGGAGACGTTATAGAGACAAGGGTGGGTTATGTAGACGAGGAGGAGTTATAGAGATGAGGAGGGGTTAAGGAGATGAGGAAGGGTTGTAGAGACGAGGAGGGGTTATAGAGATGAGGATGGGTTATGGAGATGAGGAAGGGGAATAGTTCAATCTTTGTTATGTGCAATACTAATCCCGTCATCCTCCATATAATGAAGATGAACAAAGACAGACATGTTTGAATTCCAGACTGGATGGCCTTCATGGATGCATTGGGGAAGTGAACAAAGTCACCCAGGGACAGAACCTGTGTTATTCGCAGGATAACTATGTGAAAACAAAAGTTTAAAATGCTTATAAAAAGGAAACTAATACAGTCACCACATTTAAGTAAGGTCAAGATGCAACACATACATTTTTTGTCAGGGTTTTGATATTCTTTAAAACAGAACTCAAAATTAAAGAATTCCAAGCACCAGCATGTTATACATAGTTACATTGGTCCACCTTGGACCAATGTAACTATGTATATTACATACCTGGCCAATGGCCCTGGAAGCTGGAAACTACTAAAGTAAATACCACTAATCTAGTGGTCTCCACTTGCTTCCATGTCCCATGCTGAGCAGCCAACCCGATGCCTTCTTTACACAGGTGGTTTGTCACTCGGCACAGGCACCATTCAGAGAATGTTTTTCATTTTCTGAATGAATGCAAAGCATTCTCAGATTGGTTTATGTGGAGAGGCAAGGCAGTAAAGACTATAATATTTCAATAAAGCTTTGAGAGACTTTTGCTATATACCATAGCATACGTTACAATTGGTTGGTCTGTCTGCCCCATACAGGAATTGTGTGTGTATTCTCAGTCTACATTTGATTTGGTTTGGTTTGGTTTTAACCAGGGGTCTCAAAGTACCAACCCGTGGGCCATTTAGGGGCCATGGACCAGTTACAAACAGCCCACAGGACTGGTCCACCAGGATCAAGGCCGAACTAACCTACGGGGATACTGGGAAATCTCCCGGTAGGCCGCTTGCCCTGGGGCTGCTTTGAGCTGTGACTACAAGGCCAATCCTGGGCGGGTCCAGGTGCCACAAGCTGAGGCAAAGGGGGGGGCACCACATTGCCAGAGTGCTCCCCTTACTCTGTTTACGTCATGCAAAGTGGGGATCTCCCACTGTGTCACGGAGCTTGGGTCTGAATTGTTCGACAGCGCTGTAACAAAGTCCCGACTCCTAGACGGTCTCCTATGATAGGCGGCACACTGATCCAATGTCGGGAAATTGAATCAGTGTGACGTTTAATATAGTAGCCAGTCTAGGAGGAAGGACTTTGTTACAGTGGCCGCCCGGGCAATTCAAATCCAAGCTCTGTGACACAGCAGGAGATCGCTGCATTGTGTGATCCAGGCACTGGTAGGCTGCATTTGATGGGCACTGGTGTGACTGCATTTGATGGACACAGTGAGGCTGCATTTGATGGACACAGTGAGGCTGCATTTGGTGGGCACTGATAAGGCTGCATTTGGTGGGCAGAGTCAGGCTGTATTTGATGGACACAGTGAGGCTGCATTTGATGGACACAGTGAGGCTGCATTTGATGGGCACTGATAAGGCTGCATTTGGTGGGTAGAGTGAGGCTGTATTTGATGGGCACAGTGAGGCTGCATTTGATGGGCACTGGTGAGGCTGAATTTGATGGGCACAGTGAGGCTGCATTTGATGTGCACTAGTGAGGCGCGCTTTTGGTGGGTACTGATAAGGCTGTATTTGATGGGCACAGCGAGGCTGCATTTGATGGGCACAGTGAGGCTGCATTTGATGGGCAACTGTGCGGCTGCAGTGACTAGTAGCAAGTAGTAACTACCACTGTATAGTATATACTGTATAGTTTAATGTTGTTTTTGATGTTTGAAAGTTTGCATGTGGCCCCCATGGGATATGAAAATTTGTCAAGTGGCCCTGAGGTAATTTGAGTTTGAGACCCCTGAATTAGACCATGCTGAATAAGAGCTCAATTATGTTCTCCAGTTGCTAGGTGTATGTGTTATTTTATGATAATAACACATTTGATACAAATGAAGATAAGCATTCGCCCCCCAAGTGTGCCTAATTATATGCAGCATATTTTACAGCTTTGTGACATAGTAACCCTATTAAAAAAAATAAGCATATATTTTCTCTTATTGCTCATATAGCCTGGAATGCAGTACGACATAAAGGATGCAGGAGAAGACTGACAGTTTTGTTTTTTTTGTTTGTTTTTTTTTAAAACAGGCAACTTTCGCATCTGTCACTTAATGTTCTTAGAAGAGAACAAACATTATAAAGGAATCACAGTTCAGCTTTCTTACACCAAGCATGGTTTTAATCTGCTGAGTAAGCAGGATCTGTTAGTAGTAATGATGTTACTTAGTTCATAAATGGGCACTCTAATAGCCAAAAGATTAAAGCAAGGCTATAAGAGGGTAGGAAAGGTAGGCCTGAGTTACTGAATGACATCACTACTGTACTTTACGTGAACCTTAACACTCCTCCATTGTATAGAGAGAAGTACACTTGACTTCTTGAATACCAGAACTTGTGAATTACAGTGCACCACTGTTGCCACTGAAAGCTATAGCCATGGAAACCACAGCTTTTTAATATATTGTCTTTCTGGCAAAAGTCAAGGGTAATCCCAATTATAGCGCCCTCGTCTCTTGCCACTGACCTCTGGGAAGGCCATTGTGGAAGCCTGAGGGGACCTGTTTAAGGAAGCAGTCCTTTGGCACACTGCCACATGTAAAGCCGGGCATACAAGGATTAAAATTTGACTAGTTCAGCAGGGATCAGCTGACTTTCAATCAATGTATGGGCATGGTGGTTGCACAGAAGTTGATCTACAGATCGACTTCAGTACAACCTCCCTGTTGGATGTTTTGCTAAAGGAGGTGGTCAGAGAGTGTGCGGACATGCTACAAGAGATGGTCAAAAAGTATGCGGACATCCTACAGGAGAAGATCAGAGAGTATGCTGACATGATACAGGAGATGGTCAGAGAGTATGCTGACATGATACAGGAGATAGTCAGAGAGTATGCGGACATGATACAGGAGATGGTCAGAGATTATGCGAACATGATACAGGAGATGGTCATAGAGTATGCGGACATGATGCATGAGATGGTCAAAGAGTATGCGGACAAGATACAGGAGATGGTCAGAGACTACGAGGACATGCTACAAGAGACTGCAGACCTACTACAAGAGATGGGTCAGAGAGTAAGAACACAGCTGATAGCACAGAACGATGAGGAGGACTTGTGTACATGTACAGATAGGGGTGATGATCACCTTCAGTCCTGTCATGTCCTGGTTGGTCCCTGGACTCCTCCGGTCACAGCCCGACTGCTGATTCACCAGTGTCTCTGGTGGGCCTTCTGAAAGGGAGCACCCCCCCCCCCCCCCGTCCAAGCTTGAACGAGGGAACTTGCCTGAGCCCGAGCAGTGCATGTGCAGTTGTTAAGTCAGCTTGTGGCCATGTTTTAATGGACGGACGCTGCAGGCTTGTTACGGGGAATCAGAGCAGTCCAAGGGACCGTCCAGGAGTCGGGGCAAAGCTAATTTTCTGGGATTCTTCCCGGGAGATGGGTCTAAATTCCTTAAATGTCCCAGTAAAATTGGGACTGTTGGCAACTATGCACCAGGCTCCCCCTTGCATCAGAATCCCCTCTTCTATCAGTGTCTCCCTTAGCACAGTTCCAGATAAGTTGTTGCGGTGGGTGTAGTTTGGAGAGCCCTGTGTTAAAGAATGCCCCCTGTATGTGATGTCACCTCACCTTGTGTAGGGAGTTGACAGATCATGTCTATCCTTACCCTTGTAATGTGGGTGGGTGTGATCAGTAGTATGGAGAAAACAGCCCCCCTCTGGCCCTGAGTGTACATACAGTGGATCGTTGATTTTCCCGGGGCGGTGTGGTACGGTGGTGTGCGGTGAGCCCAGAACAGGAGGTATGAAGTGTAGTAGGGGGAGGAGAAGGAGGTGTAGGAGGAGTGCTTGGTGTAGACAGTGTGCTCAGTGTTCGGTGTCGATGTGTGGAGGGGTCAGTGCCAGGATTGGCTGTGTACAGCACAGTGGACTTTGTATCCTGTGGGACATTCCTGGGATGAGTGTCGCTGTGTACAGATAGGAGGCGCCGTGTCTCTTCTGTAGGATAGGAATGTGTGCTGTGTATTTTACAATAGTGTGTGCGGGAATGTCTCCTCCCACCCGTCTTTCTTGTTCCTTCCTTCAGTAGGGCAGCTACACAGCTCCATCCGGATTGCCAATACACAAGGCACCTATTGGCTAGGATGCAGGGCAAGCCCGCCCCCTGCTTCCTCCTCAGCCACTAGCTGGTTGTTACATCCCTCCCTGTAAAAGTGCTTTATTGCCTGTACAGATTTGTTGGTATTATTACTGCACTGTTGTTTGGTTTATTATTCATTTTATAAAAAAAACTCCTAGAAGACATTGGCACCCCAGCACCCATTTAAATCACTTCCACTCAGTTAGTCCAGCCCACAAGCATGTATCACCCTCTGATGGATGTCTGATTAGGTAATAATCTCCATTCTGGGCCCCAGCCCAATATACTTTATTGGTATTGGCCAATTACAATATTAGTACTAGATAGGGTGGCAAATGTCCCAGACCCACAGCCCAGTCTTCCCCTGCTCAAACCACACAGAAACTGCAAGGCAAGTGCTGTACTGTTATTTTAAATGGTACAATTTCCAGTCTCACATTATTTGTGGGTTGTGGTTTTGAAAAACATTTCCCTGTTTTTCCCATAGCACCATAAGTGTGCTCACTGCCTGGGCACACCCAAATCACCCATGCTGTGCCGATTTCCCCTCCTTTCTGGCGCCCCCCCCCCCCCCGCAGTGCTGCCAACTTCCGTCCTTTCCTCTCATGCCGGCTGCTGTGGGGGATGTTTCAGGTATGAAGAGCTGAGGTAGAAGCCAGTAAATATTTCATTTACCAGCCCCTTCCTCTTCTGAGTGATGGTGAGTGATCTGTACCGATCACTCCTGTGTTCATTCTGATCTGAAGCATAGTTTGTGAATGAACATGAAGCCAATCAGCACAGAGCACTTCTCATTTGTTCACTGTCCAGTGCAGCTGAGGCTGCAGAGAAAGGAATTCTCTGTCCTCAGTGCCTTTCTCAGTCTCAAAAGTGAGACATCAGGGGTCTGTTTAGACCATGGGTCTCCAAACTTTCTAAACAAAGGGCCAGTTTATTGTCCTTCAGACTTCACGGGGGCTGGACTGTGGCCAGCGGGCGTGGAAAAATTCCAGGCATCAGTGGGAGTAAACATTGACACATTTGGTATTTGGGAGGAATAGTGCCCCATCATTGGTGTCAATGGGAGGAATAGTACCCTATCATTGGTGTCAGTAGGAGGAATAGTACCCCATCATTGGTATCAATGGGAGGATAGTGCCCCATCATTGGTGTCAGTGGGAGGAATAGTACCCCATCATTGGTATTAATCGGAGGAATAGTGCCCCATCATCGGTGTCAGTGGGAGGAATAGTGCCCCATTGTTGATGTCAATGGGAGGAATAGTACCCTATCATTGGTGTCAGTAGGAGGAATAGTACCCCATCATTGGTATCAATGGGAGGAATAGTGCCCCATCATTGGTGTCAGTGGGAGGAATAGTACCCCATCATTGGTATCAATGGGAGGAATAGTGCCCCATCATTGGTGTCAGTGGGAGGAATAGTGCCCCATCATTGGTGTCGGTGGGAGGAATAGTACCCCATCCTTGGTATCAATCGGAGGAATAGTGCCCCATCATTGGTGTCAGTGGGAGGAATAGTGCCCCATTGTTGATGTCAGTAGGAGAAATGATGCCCAATAGTTGATGTCAGTTGGCAGAATAGTGTCTCTTATAAGTAGGAGGATTAGTCCTCCAAGGGCCGGATAAAATCAAGTAAAGGGCCACATCCGTCCCCCGGGCTGCAGTTTGGAGACCACTGGCTTAGACCCCTGATGTTTCACCAAAGCCCCCCAATGGGGCTCCTATTTTTTTTTTTTAATTAATAAAAATTATTATTGTAAAAAATAATTACAAAAATAAAATTGTAAAGAATAATAAAAATAAAAAACGACTGACACTGTCCACTGCCCTACTGACACCAATCTCTGCTCTACTGACACCGTCCACTGTTCTGCTGATATACACACATGTGTGTTTGTGCCCAGGGGTGCGTACCCTAATGCAGTAGGTTGCACACACCAATGCATAGCACACCCTCCATTGACGCAATGATACAGCTTGCAAAACAACATCAAAACCCATGCAAAATAAATGCACACATTTTTAAAATGCTTCTCTCCTTTAGACTCTTTTAAATATATTGTAAACATCAACTATTTTTTTTTTTTACCAAGGGGGTAAACACTATCTAGTTCTCAGCTTTGCTTTACTGCCTGCTGTGTAGTAAATCATTACCTGTGTCTCATAAAAAACACAGCAACTGTATATAAAAGCAAGTTTATACTAAGCTCTGAATATCCACCAGCAAAATATCACTGAGCATCTTTACCGTTAACCAATGCTACAAAACAAAATGCAATATTTAAGCAACACGGTAAACAAAAGGCGAAATAATTGCCACAATAGCCAGCTCCAATAAGGCATGCAATAATCATAGTAATCACATCCGAAGGAAAAAAAAAACCTGCTGCCGGGATACAAATATTTTAAAAAGTCCAAAGAGCACAGCGTGTAAAAGGAACATCAGATGCAGTCTGGAAATATCATCTCGGTCTGGATGGTACTCTTTTCTATGTGCCTGGAATAAAGAGAGGGGAGAGATGTAATTGGTTTGCTGGTTACGACTCACTTGTGGATCATAAGATTTTTAATATCCTGTAGAAGCACATGTATTGCACAAAAGAATTCAGAGGACATGCCGAGCCGCAGAAAGCTGCTTCTGTCTGATCGATGGGAGCGGAGGCTGCTAAATTGCCCGGGCTGTTTATGGCCAATAACGGGGTGGGGGTCATTGATAAGCCCACCGGTAATTGATATCGCAAGAAAAGCCTTACCTATTGACGTGTACAGCCATTTTCTCTGTGGGTGTCTAGTAAGTTTTCACTTGTCTCTCAAGAAAACAAGGGCATAAATGGATCTTGGTGCTGTACAGTAGGGATGAGCCGAACACCCCCCGGTTTGGTTCGCACCAGAACCTGCGAACGGACCGAAAGTTCGCACAAACGTTAGAACCCCATTGACGTCTATGGGACTCGAACGTTCAAAATCAAAAGTGCTCATTTTAAAGGCCAATTTGCATGGTATTGACCTAAAAAGGGTTTGGGGACCCGGGTCCTACCCCAGGGGACATGTATCAATGCAAAAAAAACTTTTAAAAACGGCCGTTTTTTCGGGAGCAGTGATTTTAATGATGCTTAAAGTAAAAAAAAAAAAAATGAAATATTCCTTTAAATATCGTACCTGGGGGGTGTCTATAGTATGCCTGTAAAGTGACGCGTGTTTCCCGTGTTTAGAACAGTCCCTGCACCAAATGTCATTTTTAAAGGAAAAAATCTCATTTAAAACTGCTTGCGGGTTTAATGTAATGTCCGGTCCTGGCAATATGGATGAAAATCAGTGAGACAAACACCATGGGTACCCCCCAGTCCATTACCAGGCCCTTTGGGTCTTGTATGGATATTAAGGGGAACCCCGCACCCAAATTAAAATAAGGAAAGGTGTGGGGCCACCAGGCCCTATATACTCTGAACAGAAGTATACAGGCGGTGCAAACAAGACAGGGACTGTAGGTTTGTTGTTAAGTAGAATCTGTTTGTCATTTTGAACGGGTACATTTTTAACGTGTTTAGCTCCAGCCAAAAAATCTTTTTTAAGCTTTTTGGAATACATAGGTAAGGGTTATCACCCCTGTGACATTTGTTTTGCTGTCTTTCCTCCTCTTCAGAAGATTTCACCTCACTTTTTGTCCCAATGACAAATGCTTTTTGAGAATTTGGGTTTTTTTGTGGAACAAGGATTGGAAAGCATCAGTGGAAAGGAGAAATGTTTTTCCCATATTAACTCTTACAGGAGAGAATTTCCCTTCCTAGGGGTAGATTTCATCTCACTTTCTGTTGTCTCCTCCGTTTGCAAGTAGGAGTCGTTTGTAAGTTAGATGTTTGAAAGTAGGGGCCTGCCCTATATACTCAGCACAGCCCTGCTGTGAAATATTAGATCAAGAATTGTAATTACATGCCCCTGTTGAACAGGGGCAGAAAAAATGGGCCTTTGGTGGTGGTGGTGGTGCTGACACAATCTTCCTCCTCCTCCTCCTCCTCCTCCTCCTCTTCCTGTGTGATCGGCGGGCACGCAGGAACACTGTCTGGATAAAGGGGGCCTTGAGAGCTAAGGAAGTCCTCCTCTTCCTGCCTCTGTTCTGCCTCAAGTGCCCTGTCCATTATTCCATGCAGCGTGTGCTCCAACAGGTGGACAAGGGGGACAGTGTCACTGATGCATGCACTGTTACTGCTCACCTTCCTCGTGGCCTCCTCGAATGGTGACAGGACAGTGCATGCATCCCTGATCATGGCCCACTGGCGTGGAAAAAAAAACCAAGCTCCCCTGACCCTGTCCTGGTGCCATAGTCGCACAGGTACTCATTGATGGCCCTCTGCTGCGTGTGCAGCCGCTGCAGCATGGCCAACGTTGAGTTCCACCTGGTGGGCATGTCACAGATTAGGCAGTTCTTGGGCAGGTTAAACTCCTTTTGGAGGTCCGTCAGCCGAGCACTGGCATTATATGACCAGCGGAAATGCACACAGACTTTCCTGGCCTGCCTCAGGACATCCTGTAAGCCCGGGTACCTGCCCAAGAACCGCTGCACCACCAAGTTAAGGACGTGAGCCAAACAGGGCACATGGGTCATTTGTCCCTGTCGGAGGGCAGAGAGGAGGTTGGTGCCATTGTCGCAAACCACCATTCCTGCCTTAAGTTGGCGTGGCGTCAACCACCTCTGAACCTGCCCCTGCAGAGCTGACAGAACCTCTGCCCCAGTGTGGCTCCTGTCCCCCAAGCACACCAGCTCAAGCACCGCATGGCATCTTTTGGCCTGCGTACTTGCGTAGCCCCTTGAACGGCTACGGAGCACCGCTGGTTCCGAGGACAAAGCACAGGAAGAGGCCATGGAGGAAGAAGAAGAGGAGGGGGTGGAGGAGAGAGGTGTGTCACAATCATTAGCATTTTGGAGGCGTGGTGGCGGAACAACCTCCAACACTACTGCACCTTGTCCTACATCCTTGCCAGCTGCCAGCAGAGTCACCCAATGCGCCGTGAAACTTAGGTAACGTCCCTGTCCATGCCTGCTGGACCATGAGTCAGCGGTAATATGCACCTTACCGCTGACCGCCCTGTCCAGCGAGGCATGGACATTGCCTTCCACATGCCGGTAGAGAGCCGGAATCGCTTTCCGTGAGAAAAAGTGGCGTTTGGGTACCTGCCACTGAGGAACCGCACATTCCACAAACTCACAGAAGGGGGCAGAGTCTACCAACTGAAAAGGCAGCAGTTGAAGTGCTAGCAATTTTGCCAAGCTAGCATTCAACCGCTGGGCATGTGGATGGCTGGGAGCAAACTTCTTTCGGCGGTGCAGCAGCTGGGGCAGGGAAATTTGCCTGGTACAATCTGACGTCGGTGTACCAAAAGCAGATTGCCCACAAGTACTTGGCTGTGACACACCTAATTCTACACCTTCATTCCTCTCAGTGCAGGTCTCAGAGAGGACTGAAGGTCTAGTGGGGTTGGAAATCTCAGCTGATGAGGAGCAAGGAGAGGTCCTCTTTGTTCTTTGGTGTGGGTCTTTTAGATACGCTTGCCTACGAACTGCATGGCAGGTCAACATATGTCTGGTCAAGCATGTGGTACCCAAGCGGGAGATGTTTTGGCCACGCGAGATACGCTTGAGACATATGTTGCAAATAGCAGCGGTGCGATCTGATGCACTTGTCTCAAAAAAGGCCCACACCAAAAACTTTTTGAATAACGCGCAGAGACTGCAGCGCCCTGCACATGTGGAGCTTTGGGGTGTGATGCAGTCAATGTGCTGCCCTTAGGCTGGCCCCTGGAGAGAATCCTGCCTCGTTGGTGATGTGCCGCCTCCTCCTCCTCCTCCTCTCTCCTATCAGGCACCCACGTTGAGTCAGTGACCTCATTATCCCCTCCCTCCTCATCACTGGAGCAAACCTGGCAGTATGCTGCAGCAGGGGGAGCATGACTGCCAGATTGCTGTCCTTCTTGGGCACCCCCTCTGTCCGTGCTCATGTTACTGCCTTCATCGAGCTCAGTATCATCATCAGAGCCTTCCAAACGCTGGGCATCCTCCTGGAGCATGTACCCAACACTGTGGTCAAACAGTTTGAGGGACTCCTCAGGAGGACATGGTGGGGCTAGGGAAGGAGTCACTGATGACATTGAGCCGAGGGAAGAGGCCGCTGCTTTGCCAGACAAAGTACCCTGGGCATGGGTGAGAGAGGATGAGGACGGCTTGGTCATCCACTCGACCAAGTCTTCCGCATGTTGTGGCTCAACACAGCCAGCTGCCGAAAAAAAGGCCAAGCGTGTCCCACGGCCATGTGCTGATGAGGATGCACCGTCTCCACGACCAGCACTAGACACAGAGCCTGCTTGCCCTCTCTTATTGGCTTGTGACTGTCTGCCTCTCCTTCTTGGCTTTCCAGACATACTAATGGCCTGTAGCTGCACTAAGCTGGGATATATACATATATATATATATATATATATATATATATATATATATATATACTGATACTGCAGCTAGCAAAATCAACTGCCTGCCTGTAGTATGAGAACACCACCAACCTTCTACAGGTAGCTTTAGCTGAACACTGTGCAGAGCTCGCAAAAAACTAACTTGTAGCTTTTTTAGCTGCCTGCGGTAGTGATAGGATCAGGAAAACACCACCAAACTTCTACAGGTAGCTTTAGGTGAACACTGTGCAGAGCTCGCAAAAAAATAATTTGTAGGTTTAGCTGAACACTGTGAGGTGGACGCACCACACTAACTTGTAGTTTTTGCTGAACACTGTGAGCAGGACGCACTGCACTAACTTGTAGCTTTAGATGAACACTGTGCAGAGGTCTCACTACACCAACTTGTAGGTTTAGCTGAACACTGTGAGCAGGACGCACAGCACTAACTTGTATTTTTAGCTGAACACTGTGAGCAGGATGCACAGCACTAACTTGTAGTTTTATCTGAACACTGTGAGCAGGACGCACTGCACTAACTTGTAGCTTTAGATGAACACTGTGCAGAGGTCTCACTACAGCAACTTGTAGGTTTAGCTGAACACTGTGAGCAGGACGCACAGCACTAACTTGTATTTTTAGCTGAACACTGTGAGCAGGACGCACAGCACTAACTTGTAGTTTTAGCTGAACACTGTGAGCAGGACGCACTGCACTAACTTGTATCTTTAGATGAACACTGTGCAGAGGTCTCACTACACCAACTTGTAGGTTTAGCTGAACACTATGAGCAGGACGCACTGCACTAACTGTAAATAGTCTAGCTGTCTGACTGTGGTACTAATAGGATCAAAAGAACACCAGCAATTTTCTTCAGGTAGCTGTAAATACTGTAAGAAGACAAGCCTGCCTGTCAGTAGGAAGATAACAGGAACGGATCTAGCTAAACTGAATACAGTGTATATATATATATATGCAACACCTGGGATGCATATATATACACAATACACTGTAAGTGCAGCTAAACTGACTGACTGTTCTGCCTAATCTATCTAACTCAAATCAAATGTCACTGTCTGTCTCTCTCTCTCTCTCTCAATGAACGCCGGAAAACCTGATAGAAATCTAGATCTGCGAAGGTACTGTTTTCTCTGGTGTTGAGCCCTGATAAAGAGGGGGTGGTGTTGCCCCTGAAACACGTTGGCTGTTTTTTTTTTTTTCTCTCCTTTTTTTCTTATTTCTTTTTTTGTGGTGTAATTTTATTTCACTGTATACCACCTAACTTTCTGAAATTGGACAGAAGAATGGGAACATGGGCAACAGACTCTACCGCCCCTTTGAAAAGCCATCTGCGGTGGATCACTTTTTCAGAAATGGTTTAGAGCCAGTTTACAGGCATTCAGGAGGCGATGTTGCCACCTTGTGAATACCACCTAGGCTAAGGTCACACTGGCATTAAAAGCAGGCATTTGAGAGGCGTTAAAAAGGCCCCTTAAACGTCTACGCAAATGATACAATGGACAGCATACAGTGCTGTTCACATTATCAAAACATGAAGCGTTAGTGTTGCTTTGCTTCAAAATTGAAGCCTCATGTTGATTCAGAAGGCATTTTAAGTCTTTCAACGCCTCCTATTCAAGTCCATGGTGACACTTCGCAAACGCTCTGGTAGGCGTTTGCAGTGCGGTTGTGGGTCGTTAAAATTAGTATATTTCCTGTAATGTCACTTTCCATTGTGGAACAGTTTTAACACACTTTGCTTTGGCTTTGCTTCAAAAATGATACCCCATTTTTCTTTAGTGGTGCTTCACAACGTCTTCAAAGCTTCCATAGAAGTCTATGGCAAAGCTCGCTGGAAGCTACTGAAGCTTTTGAAAGGCTTTAATTCAGCTTTAGCTTCACTTTGTTTTCGAGAAACCACAGGTATGAGATATCAACACACACAGGGCATCGGCCAAGCTTCATTAAAGGTTCAAAAAAGCACCACTGAAGCATCATCAAAGCACCATTGAAGCACCCTTGAAGCATCATCAAAGCACCATTGAAGCACCACTGAAGCATAAAAAACACATCAAAAATGTTGAAGTGATAGGCGCTTCAGTGTGTGTTGAAGTCAGAGGGTATTGAAGTCGAAGTGTAAATGAGCCCTAATAGACAAATTTGACAGGCGGTGCCACCTGTCAAACTCGACATGCCGAGTGAACACCGCCTCACTAAGTAGCAAAGCATAGCTTGGCATTAACTATGTGCTTTTTTTTTTGCAAGGAATTCAAATTATCTTGGACTTCTGATCCAGTTTTGGCCTGGCGCTCTATTCTATAGTTTGATCTACCTTTGGGTGTCCATCGCAGGAAGTCTTGCTGTATGGGAGCTGCCTCACCATATATATTGTGCTTGTTTGAAGTTTTCTTCCATGTGGCTACACATGCAGGTCTAAAAGTTCCTGGCTCCTCTCTGAGTATACTTGCCACCTACCTGTCAGCAGACTAGCCAGAGGAGAGTTGCCCGTAGTCCTGACACAGTGGCCAATTTCCAATATGACCATGCCCGCTTGCACAGGGATGTGCGCAAACGTACTGGAGGTGAACGTGCGAATGCATGTTCGCCATGGCGCACACAACAGAGCCTGGCGTCCCCTGGCCTTTAAAAGAGTGACTGTTGCACATGGATATTGCTGACTGGTCTGCAGCTTCCTGTTCCTTTGTTTTGCTTATGCTTCTAAATACCGACCTGGCTTGCCCTTAGATACCTCTTGTATCTCTCCTGGCTCTGACCTTAGATTGCCCACAGATCAGCTCTTTTCTCCTGTCCTGTGTATGACTTTGGCTTGCCTGACCACGTCTCAGATCTCCTGTCTGCTGACCACTGGCTTACTGACCTTTGCAACCGTTCCTGACTTCGCCTTCTGCTTTGCTCTGTCTGCTGTGATCACCCTTGGTGCCTACACCTAATACAGATTAGTGTCTGCAGAGGCCCCAATGGCTGAACAGAATTTGTTAAAAGTCTTCATGTGGCCCCTGGCTGCATGTTGGGCACCAGGGCCCTATACTGTAGGAGAGGTTCTGAAGAAGAGTTCAGTTAGTTAGGTTCTGAAGTAGAGTTAGGTTCTGAAGTACCTAACCTCAAAACACGTCAGCCATTGGAAGTGTCTTCCCCACACTGGGATTGGCGCAGTGGACCAGAGTGTGTGCGAGTCATTGAATATTGATCAGCTTGATATCATGTGCTGTTTGTGAGTACATATCTGTTGTATTTCTTTAATAAAAAGATTTTTAAGGCCTGGTTCACACCTATCCTGGTTGCATTTGCATATCCCAGGTGCATTTTGCGTTTTTCAATACACGTTTTTGATCCATTGAAGTCTATGGTACCAAGAACCAGAAAAAAGTATTTGGCCCTTTCTATAAAATGCACAGATGTGAACGTGACCCATAGGAAACCATGTTAAATGTACTGTAGTGTGTTTCTGCAAAACTGAAAATGCACTAAAAAATGCATAGGTGTGAACCAGGCCTTAAAGCGGAGTTCAACTCGTTTTTGTGTTCATTAAAAGCCAGCAGCTACATAAAGTATAGCTGCTGACTTTTAATAAACACATACTCACCTGTCCCATGGTCCAACGATGCGGCCGCCCAAAGCCTCGCTTCTCTCCCTCTCCTCTCTGCGGCGCCGGCATTGCAAGTGTGGGCACCCGACTGTGACAGCTTGCGGCTTCAAGCGTGCGTGTGCACTGCGCATGTGCGGGTTGCGCTGTGTGTCCTTAATGGCCGGGAAATCTTCTGGGACCTGTGATGTGTCCCAGAAGATTGCAGGGAGGAAGGGGAGAGGAGGAGTAGCCTAGGCGGCATGACCAGAAGTGGGAGCTGGGTACTTGTCAAAACTAGGTACCCGCTCCTCCCCCCAAACATTGACAAGCCAAATGTGGCATGTCAGGGGGTCAGGAGCACTTAAAGCAGAGGTTCTACTTTTGGGTGGAACTCTGCTTTAAGGTAATGCGCAAGGCTGGTGTCTGTTTTTTGTTTTTCCAGTCTTTGCTTTGGGCTTCCACAGTCCTCAGGGGGCAGTCTTGCCTAGAAAGAAATCGCTCCTGCGCACAAGTGGATAGCCAGACAAGTAGTGCAAAGACACGGGCCTTGCTGCCCTCAAGGATGGGGAATACTAATAGACAACAAGAAATAAAGGAAAAAAGGGCGCACCAGCCATGTGCAATATCTTTTGGATAAAATTTTTTTGAAAATAATGATAAAAAGGAACTACTCACAAGCAGTTATAGAAGATGGCACAATGTAAAAGTACACCGACTAGCAGCATGCGGTCTAGGGTGAGCGGAACCTTCCAAAGGTCATAGAGGAACTCACAAGCATCACTACCAGCTGACGTGTTTAGAAGGGAACGTCCCTTCTTCCTCAGAGCTCGGCAGTGGACACTCCTTCAGCAGTCCATATATATATATATATATATATATATATATATATATATATATATATAGATAGATATATATATATATATATATATATATATATATATATATATAGTGCCTTGCGAAAGTATTCGGCCCCCTTGAACTTTTCAACCTTTTGCCACATTTCAGGCATCAAACATAAAGATATAAAATTTTAATTTTTTGTGAAGAATCACCAACAAGTGGGACACAATTGTGAAGTGGAACGAAATCTATTGGATTGTTGAAACTTTTTTAACTAATCAAAAAATGAAAAGTGGGGCGTGCAAAATTATTCGGCCCCCTTGCGTTAATACTTTGTAGAGCCACCTTTTGCTGCGATTACAGCTGCAAGTCGCTTGGGGTATGTCTCTATCAGTTTTGCACATCGAGAGACTGAAATTCTTGCCCATTCTTCCTTGCAAAACAGCTCGAGCTCAGTGAGGTTGGATGGAGAGCGTTTGTGAACAGCAGTTTTCAGCTCTTTCCACAGATTCTCGATTGGATACAGGTCTGGACTTTGACTTGGTCATTCTAACACCTGGATACGTTTATTTGTGAACCATTCCTTTGTAGATTTTGCTGTATGTTTGGGATCATTGTCTTGTTGGAAGATAAATCTCCGTCCCAGTTTCAGGTCTTTTGCAGACTCCAACAGGTTTTCATCCAGAATGGTCCTGTATTTGGCTGCATCCATCTTCCCCTCAATTTTAACCATCTTCCCTGTCCCTGCTGAAGAAAAGCAGGCCCAAACCATGATGCTGCCACCACCATGTTTGACAGCGGGGACGGTGTGTTGAGTGTGATGAGCTGTGTTGCTTTTACGCCAAACATATCGTTTTGCATTGTGGCCAAAAAGTTCGATTTTGGTTTCATCGGACCAGAGCACCTTCTTCCACATGTTTGGTGTGTCTCCCAGGTGGCTTGTGGCAAACTTTAGACGAGACTTTTTATGGATATCTTTGAGAAATGGCTTTCTTCTTGCCACTCTTCCATAAAGGCCAGATTTGTGCAGTGTACGACTGATTGTTGTCCTATGGACAGACTCTCCCACCTCAGCTGTAGTTCTCTGCAGTTCATCCAGAGTGATCATGGGCCTCTTGGCTGCATCTCTGATCAGTCTTCTCCTTGTCTGAGCTGAAAGTTTAGAGGGACAGCCAGGTCTTGGTAGATTTGCAGTGGTCTGATACTCCTTCCATTTCAAAATGATCGCTTGCACAGTGCTCCTTGGGATGTTTAAAGCTTGGGAAATCTTTTTGTATCCAAATCCAGCTTTAAACTTCTCCACAACAGTATTACGGACCTGCCTGGTGTGTTCCTTGGTCTTCATGATGCTCTCTGTGCTTTCAACAGAACCCTGAGACTATCACAGAGCAGGTGCATTTATACAGAGACTTGATTACACACAGGTGGATTATATTTATCACCATCAGTCATTTAGGACAACATTGGATCATTCAGAGATCCTCGCTGAACTCCTGGAGTGAGTTTGCTGCACTGAAAGTAAAGGGGCCGAATAATTTTGCACGCACCACTTTTCAGTTTTTTATTTACTAAAAAAGTTTAAAATATCCAATAGATTTCGTTCCACTTCACAATTGTGTCCCACTTGTTGGTGATTCTTCACAAAAAATTAAAATTTTATATCTTTATGTTTGAAGCCTGAAATGTGGCAAAAGGTTGAAAAGTTCAAGGGGGCCGAATACTTTTGCAATGCACTGTATATGCACCTGAAAGCACTATCAGTGAATCAGAGAGGGCGGTTGGGGGCCCCTCCCCCTTATACCCCACCCCGTTGGGTGGCCACCATGTTTCATTCAGTCTGATGAGCGGCCTGCCGTTGACCTCTTTATTTTTGCCCCCAGCAATATGGCGCCGATCAGTCCTCCGCCGCCCACGTCACTGACGGGTGACTAATGACGCAGAGGAAGTGATGCTTAGCCCGCCCATTCCTCCCGCCTGGAGCGCAAACGCACTGCTGTGCGTTCCAGGACGTGATACCCACTAGGAAGTGATCAGCGCAATGCTGTAGACCTGACGGCGCGGCTTCTCATATCTGTGGAAGCCTTGATAGGCTATTGAAGGTACTTTTTGTCTCTACCCTGACACCACAGACTGGGGGGGTCCTCTTATTAACCATCTATGCACACTACATGCACATACCATCTCTGCACTGCATATGCACGGTATGCCACTGCCTGCAACTAAGGTCTAGCTATGCTCCTACTTTGGGCGGCTTTATACTAGTATTATTCATTCATATTAATTTGATTTGACCGCCTACTGGGCTGAGGAGCGTAAGGGGGAGGGGCATAATTGGGAGGGGCCCTAATCGCCCTCTCTGATTCACTGATAGTGCTTTCAGGCATATATATATATATATAGGTACTGCTGAAGGAGTGTCCACTGCCGAGCTCTGAGGAAGAAAGGACGTTCCCTTCGAAACGCGTCAGCTGGTAGTGATGCTTGTGAGTTCCTCTATGACCTTTGGAAGTTTCTGCTCATCCTAGACCGCATGCTGCTAGTCGGTGTACTTTTACATTGTGCCACCTTCTATAACTGCTTGTGAGTAGTTCCTTTTTATCATTATTTTCAAAAAAAATGTATCCAAAAGATAATGCACATGGCTGGTGCGCCCTTTTTTCCTTTCTTTCTTCTGGCAGTCTTGCCTAGCTTGAAGATGTCAAAGACCTAAGGTCCGCCACCTTGAGCGCAGGAGGTTGTTAGTTTTGACTATAGGAGAAGCTCCATGGTGGGAAGCAGGCGATGGATCCAAAACTCCCCCAACAGCTTTTCCCCACTTATTTCACCCAATCTCAAAATGTACCACCATCCAATAGCTAGGGTAGCTTTCTGGTGCTTAAATATTGCAAAAAAATGTATATTCTTACATAAACTAATTAAGGAATAACATATTTGGAAATGTGACAGATCCTTTTCAAGTCAGAGAACATTAAGAAAATCTGTCAGATTAGTGGATAATTTGGGTTTTCGAAAGCCTCCATCTGTCCACAGCCCCGTGGCCTTTTGATGTATTTGTTGCAATGTAATACGTTGGTCTATTGTTGCTGTGCTTTTCAAGGTGTTCTTAATAATCCTCTTGGATTTTCCAACAGGATGGAACAAAGTACAATGCTTCAGAGCCGAAATGTAATTAGTACATTATGAATATGACTCTATTAGCAGACGCGCTCTTCTTATGATCACAACAAGAAATAAAGCTCACGATTTTGTTTTGACTCAGAATTACCAAACAGCTCGCTAATTTTAATCAAAGCTCATTGTTACCTTTGCAGCATCAGCCACTAAATGATTTCTCATTAAGCCCAGATGAATTTTATGGTACATCTTTTAAAGGAGATACTTTCAACGTCATTCCCACAGCGATTTCATTTGTCATCTAAAGAGGAACTCCAGTCAAAAAAGAAAAAAATGGGGGTTATTTTTCTTCAAGCAGCTGCAATGGTTCTAGTCTACTTCTTAACCCCTTCATGCCTAAGGGTAAAACAAACTGTAATGCCTAAGCAGAGTTTTGTAACTTTGACATGTGTTAGTAAAACTGTACATATCATTACAACTACTTTGTGCATCCAAGTGGATTATGCCTTGTTTTTTTTCCAGGACAAATTGGGCTTTCATTTGGTAGTAAATGGTTATGGATATCTTCTGATTATTTTTTTATTATTATCAAAGGAAAACTGGCCAAAAATAGTAAAAAAAAAAAAAAAAATTCATTTAGCTGTATATTTCTTGTTACTACCATAACCAACCATCTAAGAACAACCCAAAATAAATGATCCTGCTTCTAATGATCGCAGTGATATCACATATGTGTATGTTATTTGTTGTTTGTACCCAAAGTACAGCCCAGGAGCAATAGTGCGCATTTTGTTTTGTTTTTTCATCCTACCTAAAACATACTGATTTTTTTTATTAAAAAAAATCCTTCCCAAAATATGCTGACCCTGACCTTTGACCCTGGTCTTCACCTTTGACCCTGATCTTGACCCAAACACTAACTCTTCCACTGGCTTAGTTCAAACCTTGGTCTAGGTATTTTATTTTATTTTTTATTTTTATTATTTAGTTTGTTAAACGCACTTTTTTTTTTTTTTCTTTGCAAGGAAAGTGAAAGATACACTTTATCTTTCCTCTCCATTCACAGAAAAATGAGAAACACAGGGGTGGACTTCACAGTGACTGATCACTGTGGTAGCCATTCAGAGGCTACCACAGAGATCAGGTGACCTGGATTTGGGAGTTTGGAGTCCCAATCGTTAGTACAGGGCCCCGGAGCTCTCAGTGAGACCTCGGTCTCTGTGCTGGGAGCGTGTCATGGATGCGCTCCCAGCAGAAAGGGAGATACTCATAAATGCGGCCCCACGGAATAAAGCCTACTTCATATTTGTGATACGTCGGCGGGAGCGGGAGACAAGTCAAATTAAACTAGGGTTGCATTAATACCGTTATCGGTGCCGATAGTACGTATTTGCACAAGCACTGGTACTCGTGCTAATGCTTTGATACCTACAACTGATACCTTGAACCCATACAGAATGAATGGGCTCAATGTGCACTGCAAAGAATCACATGTGATTTGAACAGGAATGTAGTGTGATTTCTGTCTCAGTCACATGCAGTTTCCCCCACCGCTCCTGTGTAAACCCAGGCTTGTTACAAAAAAGGGTATCGGTGCAACCCTAATTTAAACCCCTCTATTTTCCAGCACCTAAACACCAAAAAATTATAGAAAAAACAGAAATAGAATCTGCGCTATGGAATATGTGAACGGTGAATAATATAAACAGCAGCAATTTTAACAATAGACATCAATTGTAAAATCAGACATAGAAAATAAAAAATTGCGCTAGTTAAATGTGCAAATTAGCATACATGACATAAATAAAGACTCATGTAAAGGAGGATAAATGCAGAAAGGAGCTGCATACACTTCACAATAATGTCCCATCAAATAAAGGAAAATGTATAGAATAGTGACTCCAAATCACCCAAAAAAAGATCAAAGAAAGTCCAAGTGATGAACAATAGTAAATCTGTGACATCCAAAGAAGATCCACCACCGGGAATAGAGGGGGTTACTTCTTACCGAATGGCCATGATCCCCCACTACAGAGGATCACAGCAGGCAGGTAAACTTTAAACAGGCTGTGGGAACTCCTATCGTCATCCACTAGGGGTCATCACACCGTCAGCAACAACAGCAGTAGAACTCGTGGCAGAGATGCACCATAAAACACAAAAGGGGCTCACACAGCATAAAACCATAGAGATTTATTAAAATTCGTATACATAAATGAACACTTACAAAGATCCGAAGGATAATAAGCCTTAAGTCTGGTTCTCTTCCCTACGCGTTTCGTGACATCATCACGTCTTCCAGTGCCCCTGGAAGACGTGATGATGTCACGAAACACGTAGGGCGGAGCCAGACGACGCGCTGACGTCACCTCCAAGCTGTGTTGTATTCCAGTAGGACGGGTTTGTCCGTGTTCATCTGGCCAGAGAACCGGACTTAAGGCTTTTTATCCTTCGGATCTTTGTAAGTGTTCATTTATGTATACGAATTTTAATAAATCTCTATGGTTTTACGCTATGTGAGCCCCTTTTGTGTTTTATGGTGCATCTCAGCCACGAGTTCTACTGCTGTTGTTGCTGACGGTGTGATGACCCCTAGTGGATGACGATAGGAGTTCCCACAGCCTGTTTAAAGTTTACTTGCCTGCTGTGATCCTCTGTAGTGGGGGATCATGGCCATTCGGTAAGAAGTAACCCCCTCTATTCCCGGTGGTGGATCTTCTTTGGATGTCACAGATTTGCCAAAAAATTATACCTTTAATGTTTACCAAGCAGTTGCAACAATCTTTATCAGGTCTGGACGGAGGGGTCTGTAGACAGTCAGAGCAAATGATTGGCTGTTTAGGCAGAGGCAGTCAATAAGTGAGTCAGCCTGCAGAAAGATGCGTGTAGGCAGGTGCAGTCTGTACTCCCCACTGTCAGTGGTGCTTGACTGGAGTGGCAATGCAAAAGAGTAAGTAAGCTGTGAAGAACTTGGTTTCTCTATGACTTCCTGCGGTCAGTAGGGGGACAGCTGTCTGATTGGACACTCGAGCCCCACCTGACCTCGGTGGCCATCTTGGGTCAGGGCAGGAGTGACTCTTGCTCCCGAGTTTGCCGCACTTTATACGAGTGGCTAGTGTAGGGGCAGGTTCCTTGTCTGGCAGGGACAGCACATAGCAGCAGGGAAAGGTTCCTGAAGAGTAGGGAAAGTGCAGGAACTATGCTTAAGGAAGCCTCCCATTTGGGTGTGGACCAGGCAGGCCACATTTCCGCTCCTCGTTGCAGAAACTGTTGGCATCATTCCAAGATTACGATCCCCTGCTACTGTAAGTGGCTCTGGTTGGCTGTGTCTACTCCTTAGGCCCGACTGTACATTCCTGGGACTTTCTTAATATACTGTCCTCATCCACCTTGGCTTATGAGTGTATTTTTTGCTGCCAGCACATGATGTCGCGCCCTACCCACATGCCATGCTATGACAGCGTTCATGTGGCTTGCCAACAGCCATTCGCTTTTGGGTTTCGTGGAAGACGTTAAAAACAGATTTTAGGCTACTTCCTCCCCCCGAAATCAACCGACCACCCCCTCCCCCTTCTTAGCTAGATTTTTGGTTCTTCATATTTACCTTTTCCAGAAGTTCTTAAAACGGTCACTGCCAGGTCTTTTTCCTCTTTACACCTTTTTTGATCTTCATTGACAAAGACAGGGGCGCTGATGTGATGACATCAACATTGCTCTCTCATTATTACACTGCGATTGAAGAGCGTTATGATGACCGCTCCTTGGGGGCAGGGCCATAATTGCCTGTACCAATAGTTTGGAATGGACTTAACAAAGAGTTTTGCAAGCACAAGCCTGTACCACTCTTCCAAACATAAAAAATGGAGTAGATGCACAGACAACATGAGAGCTGGAGCTGTATGCTCCAATATCTTTGTTTGTCTCTGCTCAACTAAAGTAGGAGGAGGGTTGTTAACCCTGCAGGCTCTGCTCATATAGTGTAATCAATGCACAAGCAGAGAGAGGGATGTTACCTGTCTACTGACAACTCATATCCCATAAGACAAGTCACACCTGGTGGTAATCTGCGGCAGTTTTCCACTTGGAAAACTTCACATTCCCTCTGTTCTAGTTTCTACTTCATACTAAGATAAAAAACTGGCACGGGTGGCACAGATAGACCTAGCACAGGCAGCATAGTTAATTCCCCGGTATGTCCTCAATCTTTCAGGTTGAATGATGCTAACTGCCATTCAGCCTGGAAGACTGAGGACATCTTGTGGGAGAAAGGGGGTACTTTGGGGAATAGTTTTGGATTAAATGTGAGTATGCCACCCTGAGATGATTTTTGTATTACTGCCTGTGGAGGCATTTTACTGTATAGGGATAACAAAATGAGAACAACTTTAACTGGATATACAAAGGTTAAGTACAGCGCTGTGCTAAAGATGACAAACAGCAGCCAACACACCCGTAGACTCAGGATTAAAACTAACAGTAAAAATTCAAAAGTGTGGCGCTAGAATTTACGTGAAAAAATGAATATAAAATACAGTGACTACAAATCAGATATTTCGGTATGAGCCAAAAAAATATAAATAAATGAATAAAAAGATAACAATCAATATACATGTATTGAACAAGTGTAAAAAAACAAGTGTGAAATATAAAGTCCAAATAAGTGTGCAAGCACAAGCGAAAAATTCTGTGACAATGGTGAAAAAATGATGATGGTAAACAGGTATCTCCTGAGCATGCAGGGGGATGGTTCCGAGCCGGCAACCTGGTAAGTAAATAAGCCGTAGAGAAACCGGGAGTGCTATTAACATCCTATTGTGTTATCATGCTCTCACTCAACAGTATATGGGAGCTGACATACATTATGTATGACTTTCTGCCATAGCTCTTTATGTGTGAAGAATCAATTGTGCTGATAAAGAAAAGTTTCATTCAGTCTTCCCCCGATGTACCAGAGATTGAATGGATAAGATATAAGTTATAATATGTCAGGGATGAATATAATCTACAGTCATTTAAATAGTAAACCTGAGGGTGCCTTCATTACTAAGTATTAAGGTCCAAGGAAGGATGAATTGGAAAGAAAAGAAGTAAAGGCTTAACTTGTCTTTAACCACTTCAATACCGGGCACTTTTACCCCCTTCCTGCCCAGGCCAATTTTCCGCTTTCAGCGCTCTCACATTACAATTTAAATGACAATTGCTCGGTCATGCAACACTGTACCCATATTAATTTTTTTATCATTTTTTCACACAAATAGAGCTTTATTTAGGTGGTATTTAATTACCACTGGGTTTTCTTTTTTTGCTAAAAAAAACGAAAAAAGACCAAAAATTTTGGGGGGGGGGGGGGGACGTCTTTGTTAGCTTCTGTCAGAAAATCTTGTAAATAAGTAATTTTCCTTCTTCACTGATGGGCACTGATGAGGCGGCACTAATGAGGAGGCACTAATATGCAGCACTGTAGGACACTGATAGGTGGCACTGACAGGTGGCACTGATGGGCACTAATAGGCAGCACTTATGGGCAATGATAGGCAGCACGGATAGGCAGCATTGATGGGCACTGATGGGCTTTGTTGAGCAGGCACTGATGGGCACTGAAAGGCAAAACTGACTTGCATCATTGATAGGCACAAATTGACCTCACTGATGGGCACAGATGGGCATCACTGATGGTCATAGATTGGCATCACTGATGGGCACAGATTGGCATCACAGACGGGCACAGACCGGCATCACTGCTGGACATTTTTGGGGCTGCATTGACGATCAGTGCCCTGATTATCTGTACACATCTCCCCTGTGAGGAAATACCGCTGATCGTCTCTCCTCTCCTCACACTCTGTAAGCGTTAAGCCAGGAGAATCGACAACCGGCATTTCCTTGTTTACAAACCGGCATTTCCTTGTTTACATGTGATCAGCTGTGATTGGACACAGCTGATCACATGGGTAAAGAGCCTCACCATAGGCTCTTTACCGAGATCGGGGTCGCGGCGTGTCCCAGTGACACAGCGTGCCCGCAGGCACGCAAGCGTGGTGAGACTGGGACAATGTAGTATGGCGTCGACCGAGAATAACGGAGTGGGTGGGTCGGAGGTAGTTAAAGTGGATACAAACCCTAACTAAATAAACTATAGTTTGCTTAAGTATCATAAACCACTGCCATTTAGTTTTTTACAAAAAGTACTTATTTTCACAATTTTTTTTTTTATCTTTTGAATTTTAGTGCCGCTGACCTCCTGCAGCATCTCTGCAGCCACTTCCTGTCCATCACTGATGACATCACTCCAGCAATGACTGCATGGCATTTCTCATGGGAGAGTTTCTTGAGGTGACAACTTAAATGAGATTTTACTAATATGGGTTTGAGTACCCTTTACCCTTAGGTAGTGCCCCTCCTTGACCCCCTATATGGGGAGGGCTGACGTTTCACCTCAAGTTGCTGGTTCCTAGGGATGGTGGGTGTGAAGAGTTACAGAAAAATGGGTGCCAGTCACTTTTAGGCTGAACACAAATTCATTTTTTTGCTAACAACAAAATGAGGGAGAGAAGGTTAGGGCACAGGACACCCTAGGACAGTAGGCAGACAGACCCACGGACTCAAAAAAACAAAATACGGCCAGGTGGACAGCAATACAGAGGAGAAGAAACAAGGCGCTTCTAAGTGCAGATTACCAGCAATTTAATACAGGAAATCAGGTAAAACACTTACAAGAAATTGGATGTTACAGGCTCATCCAACATCTTTCCAGGCTGGGTGCCTGTCACTGTCTCTTGCTGTACCGGCCAGCAGCTGCAGGGGGAGGTGTGAGCATGGAGTAAAGATGGCCACCACTGTTCCAGAACCACAGTGGAACACACGCTGAATGCTTGGAATGCACCCGCCGAAAGTGACGTCAAAAAGGGAGCCGTGACGCATTTCGGAGCATGCGCAATCGGACCTAAGCCCCCTGGGAATACAGAGCCATCATAAATAGCATGGATAGGCAATACAGGACCAGGGCCTCAGGCCTGCACCCCATATTCTGTATCTATGTAGCTACAGTTGTCTCCTTTAGCAACTAAAAACTCACAGCACCATGCAGGGATTCTCTGGATGAGTCCGTCTTGATGCTTCCAGGCTCTCCACAGTTCCCAGCTGTAAGAGTAACCTTTGGTACTTCATCTCAGAACTCCATGCTTTTCCCCATGCCTCCATGAAAAAAGAAAGAAGCACCACCTAAGTTCAGGATTAAACAGGTAGGATTTATTAATACAGGAGTAAAAACACTCACAGGATCCAAGAAGGTATGAGCTTGTATAGTGTGAGGGCACAAAAATGCCACTCGCTCAGTCCTGCAGGGGACGGCTGTGGTCCAAGAAGCCGGAGGAGATGGGGCGTGGACGCCCTGTGTCACCAGGAAGTCCACGCTGACCAGCGTGGAATGCAGAGTGGACATGATGTAACTGGGAGGAGAGGAGAAGGTTTGAGAATGCTAGGCTACACACTTGGAGCTATCTGCTCCTTCTACCAGTCACTATCATACTCCACAGGACACTGTATACAGACATCTTATCCCTGAATTACGGTACCTGAAGGATTGCTACTGGTCAGTCTCAGCTGCTTTGTCTTGACTGCATATCACTGTGCCACATTTAGAATTGTTGTTTCTTTGAGCTCCAACATGCCGATGAAGATAACTGCAAGGCCTTGAATCTTTGAACTCTGCTAATTCCATCTCCATTTAAGTGGACACACCTCTAGCCCCTATATTACTTCATCTGTCATTAGGATTAAAGGCATAATAGGGGTTCCCCTTCAGCAGTGGTATTATATTCAGCAATCAGTAGCCCTTTTGAAATCCATTCATTTATTGTCTGCTTTCTGTATGCCTTTGTATTATATTTCCGTCATTGCCAATTATCATTTCATTGCTTTGGGGGACTTTATCAACTGAGTCTTGGCTGTTTATCCAGGATTTGGCTGACTAATACCCTGTTATAAGGCTCCCCTCTTAACTAAGCAAAACCAGAGAGAGCTAATCAATATACCTTGTGTCAGTGTGTTATTTGAAGGTATACACAATATGTCTGAACCTAGAGTGTCAGAATGGCTGGAAAGTTCACAGGCTCAAGGCGGCGCAGATGAACATGCAATTCTAAGCAACCCCACAAGGGGGCAGTGTTACACTAAATTTACTAATAGCCCCTGTTTAAGACAAGGGTGCTACATTTATTTAAATGTATTTAACCCTTTTTGTTTAATTTATTGGTATATGAAAACTTAAATAGTTTGTCTTTGCATTGATATGGTTTAATTTATTTAAAGTGTTTCTAAACCCAGGAGCCTGCATTCACTATATCTGGTCTCCCACAGTACACAGAACATAGAAATGCAATTATTTTAGTAAATATAAACTGCTAAATACCTTTTCTCATCAGCAGTATATAACAAAAAACAGCCTAGGAAAAATGCAAGCTCTACTTTTTGTATCATAAGCAGTATATAGCAGTCTTGTGACATCTATCAGTGTCTGGATAAAGCTTGTAGGAGGAGTTTTCATTCTCCTTGACTGTCCTATGAGGCTGCAGGACCCCTGACCCTCTGTCTGGACAGTACTGATTGGCCCTTTGCAGATTACATGCACTCTCCCAAAAAAAGAAAACTCTCTAGCAAAACACACCAAACTGAGCATGTGCAGCTTGCCCCCAAAGCTCTGTACAATCAGCAGATAGATTGGGGACTATAGAAGAAGGGAGGGATCACAGAAGACAGGATCAAACAGCCTTTTCACACAATGCGGAGGATTAACCCCTTAGGTTCCACAGTGAGTATAACAAGCATGCTTTACAGCATATACAGACCGATTTTACTGGTGTGGGTTTAATATTAAGTATCTGAGGGCAAAATGTGCTTAAATCCAGGGACACGTATACATTAAAGCTGCACTCCTGGTAAAAGGTATAAATGCTGTAGCCCTGTATTTATTAACACATCATTAAATGTGTTTTTAATGCAAACAATTTAAGTAAATTAATTTGACTTGGTATCAACAGCTTGCAATCCAGTGTACAGCAGAGCTCGGACTGGGAGAGGAAGTAGCAGCACTAACAGCTGCAGTGCTCATACGCTAATGTGAGGGACATGCTGATAGAACGAGAGAGCAGAGTGACAGAGAAATTAGCTGCTGCTTCTCTGTTCACTGTTCAGTCATGGGCGAGTAGAGGGAGAAGACTTGTAAGCATTAGTTTACTGTAGTGGGGGAAAAAAATCAGGTCTCCTGCCCTGCCAAATAAATCACAAAACTTGATGGAAAGAAACAGAAGTCCTTATGCCTTAGTTTTCATTTGTGGCTGTGAGGGGGCTTTACAAACTGGCTGTAGAAGCAGCATTTTTATTGCCCTTCCCCCTGTGCTTTGCAGCACAGCCTGCGTAACGCCACCTGTTCAAGTGAATGCGGTTGTGCCAAAAACACCCTGCAACAGCATGCAATGCATGTGGTTGTGGCACGGTGATACTGGATTTTAGGGGTTAAACATTTGGCTTCCACACTGCAGCGTTATTTAACCACTTCAGCTCCGGAAGATTTACTACCCTTCATGACCAGGCTATTTTTTTGCTATAAGGCATGGCATTACTTTAACTGACAATTGCGCGGTCGCACGACGCTGTACCCAAATAAAATTTATGTTTTTTTCCCACAAATAGAGCTTTTTTTTTTTTTGGTGGTATTTGATCGCCTCTGCAGTTTTTATTTTTTGCGCTATAAACAAAAAACTTTTTTTTAAAAACTATATTTTTTACTTTCTATAAAACACATCCAATAAAAAATGTAAAAAATCGAATTTCTTCATCATTTTAGGCCAATATGTATTCTGCTCACTTTTGTTTGGTAAAAAAAAAATCCCAATAAGTGTATATTGATTGGTGTGCACATTGGTTCTAGTGTCTACAATCTATGGGATAGGTTTATGGATTTTTTTTTTCTATACTAGTAATGGCGGCGATCAGCGACTTATAGTAATTAAATGTAGAATGGTTGCGCTCTATTAGGCAGGGAAATAATTCAACCTGAAATTGCTGCTGCTGTCACTTATGTGCTCCCACAAAAAAAAAGTAAATAAAATATAAACGAGACAGCGCTGCATCAGTGAAAAACACAAAAGTATAACAGTAAATCAAAACTAATGTGCAATATAAGTGTTCAAAACAAAAGTCCAATAATAAAGTGATGATTTCTTCCGCTGACATGCGGAGAAAATCTGGAACAATTCTTTGCTTCAAGCAACCTCCATATGCATAGTGCTCCCGCCACCACATGCAATGCTAGCTCACCTCCTTACAAGACCCTGCTAGGGGTCAAACACGCTTTGCACTCTGTGCAACTCTCCCTTCAGGAAATCCTCACTGGTCCTTGGTAACCTCTATTGGACTCTCGGCAAACAAGTAATGATCTATATCTGATAAGGGTTCCTTCTACTGTGCTACTTCAGACTTGGATCCAGTATAATCTACATAAAAGGGGTTGTAAAGGTAATTTAAAAAAAATAAATAAATAACAAACATGTTATACTTACCTTCAGTGTGCAGCTCGTTCTGCACAGAGTGGCCCCGAACCTGCTCTTCTGGGGTCCCTCGGCGGCTGTTTCAGCTCCTCCCCACAAGAACTAACCTCCTTAATGCGAGCTCCCTCGCATGGTGGTTAGTTATTGCGGGCGCGCTCCCGTGATACAGCCGGCGGCTATAGCCGCTCGCTGTATCACTCAGCCCCGCCCCCCGGCGCGCCGCGTCATTGGATGTGATTGACAGCAGCGCAAACCAATGGCTGAGCTGCTTCCATCCACTATAGCCAATCAGCGACCAGGCTGAGTGGCGAAATGGAGGTCGTGAGCGAGCGGCTGAGTTTCGAGGTGTCAGGTAAGTAAAACAGGGGGGTGGGGGCGGCGGTATTGTCAAAAGTTTTTTCACCTTAATGCATAGAATGCATTAAGGTGAAAAAATTTATACCTTTACAACCCCTTTAACTGCTGGTAGTTTCAACAATACATGGAAAAAACAGAAAGTGCCTCCAGTATAGTGCAGTATCCGAGGGATTAAAAATGAACCTCTCCACCCCAGCTAATATACAACTCACATTTATTAAAAAAATAAAAACATTGGTAATACATCAGAAAAGTCTCACTCAGTTGTGACAAGGTCCCACCACTAGGCTCCACCCCCACTAGTTTCACCACCTCACACGTGGTTTCATCTGGAGGAATCAGCGACTTATAGTGGGACTGTGACATTGCGGTGGACAAACCGAAAACCAAGTGACACTTTTTGGGGACCAGTGACACCAATACAGTGATCAGTGCTAAAAAATATGCACTATCACTGTACTAATGACTGGGAAAGAGTTAACTTTAGGGGCTATCAAAGGGATAAATGTGTGAATAAAATGTGCATGGTTACTATGTGGGAGGTGCTTGTAGTATAGGAAAGGCACTGATCCATGTTCCTGCTTTGCAGAAACACAGGATCTACTTTCCCTACTGACAGAACGGTGATCTGCCTTGTTTACATAGGCAGATCGCTGTTCTGTTTTGTCCTGAACGATCAGCTGGTCCTGTGGACATCGAATCCGCCCGACCCGCTGATTGGCTCCTGCTGTGTCCAATCACAGCGGGAGCGAGTCATTGGCGGTGTGCATGCGCGCCCGAGACCCAGAAGTACAGGATACCAGTACGCGATCTTGCAGGGGAGGGCCACCATATATGTTCAGTATATGGTCGACAAGAAGCCCTATGCCCTCCCTTATATGTATCTGTGTATTTAGCTGTTTTCAGGGGTTACATTTATTGATGCAAAAGCTAAACTAAATAATTTGATTACTTTGGCCCTGTCCAGTGGAGATCATTTGAACAATACATTTGGGGGGGTTTTATAAAAGTAAAGCACCACTATCATACCATTTAAACTCTTGAAACCATGCCTTTATAGAGCTGGCTTGTGTACGGGGACACAGAAAAGGGCCTTCCCCAAAATGTTTGCCCTGAGATTGGAAAGTCCTAGCTGTCTAAAATGTCTTTGTATGCTGAAGCATTACCACTGGCCATATAGAGGTTATCCTAAACATGCTTGATAAGATTATACGCCAATCAGCCATACCGTTATGACCACTGCCTGGTAAAGTCCATAACATTGGATTATCTCATTACAATGGCACCTGAAAGGGAGTGGGATATATTAGGCAGCAAGTGAATATGTTGTCCCTAAAGCTGATGTGTTGAAAGCAGCAAAAATGGATTTGAGTGACTTTGACAAGAATAAAATTGTAATAGGTAGACGACTGGGTCAGAGCAACCCCAAAACTGCAGCTCTTGTGGGATGTTTTCTATTAGCAGTGGCCTGGTTCAAGAAAGGAAAACCGATGAATTGGTGACAGAGTTATGGGGGACCAAGGCTCGTTGATGCACGTGGTAGAGCGAAGACTGTGAAGACTGGCCTGTATCCAATTCAAAAGAAGAGCTACTGTAGCTCAAAATGCTGAAAACGTTAATGCTGTCTCCAACAGAGAGGTTCCAGAACACACAGTGCATCTCAGTTTGGGCATGGGGCCAATCAGGGTGCCCATGCTGACCTGTGTCCACAGCCAAAAGCACCTACAATGGGCACATGATCATCAGACCGGGCCCACAGAGCAATGGAAGAAGGTGGTCTGGTCTGACATATTCAAGAATGGTTTGTGGAACACAACCTTGAGTTTGAGGTGTTGACTTGACCTCCAAATTCTCCAGATCTCAATCTGTGGGATGTGGTGGAAAAAACAAGTTTAATCCATGGAGGTCCCACCTCCCAACTTACAGGACTTCAAGTGTGACAGACCACCTAGCACCCTGCCTGAGTGCTTCTGCCAAGATACAGCTTTCTCAACTTCCGAACCAGGGACTAGGCATTATAGCTGAGCATTGCACCCAAGAACTAGACAACACTAGCTTAGGTGAAAACTGGAACTCTTTATTGTAAGTTCACGCAGAATTTATACCACACAAAATCAGATAAGAGCTTGATCACATTATCCTAAACAATGCAAATGTTAAATAGTAATATCATAAGTACATCTAACAGTACATCTTACAGTACAGTCTAACATAAACGTAAACAGTAAGCTAATCAACAGCTACCGGGTTTCCCCGAAAATAAGCACGGTAGGGCTCGCATGCAAGGAATCCCCAGTGTGAACAGAGTAAAAGTGCCTGTAAAAGGCTGGAATCCTCTCTATTACAGGATTGTGTAATGTGGAGGGTGTGTGTTTCTCTAATAAAATTGTGCAAGTACCTTTTTATAGTGCTGCTTGGCACTTCCATGGCCCACTGAGTTGTCTTCAACAACTCCGAGCACTGCAGAGGGAGGGGGGGCCGAGATCCCCCACTGACACCCCGGAGACGAGGAGAGCATTGGAACTGAGCGACTGCAGAGCGAGGGGGCCGAGATCCCCCCACTGACACCCGGGAAATGAGGAGAGCAGCGGAGCTGAGCGACTGCAGAGGGAGGGGGGTTGAGATCCCCCGCTGACAGCCAGAAGAAGAAGAGGAGAAGAGATCATCTGAGCACCTCTGTACCGAGGGTATGTGATACAATTGTATTGCAGAGGCAAACACCTTTTGAATTTTGTACTACTATAGGACAGTGGATTCTACCTTTTTCCAACCACTTTCAACTAAGGCTTATTTTCGGGGTAGGGCTTATATTGCAGCCCTTCCCGAAAATCTAGGTAGGTCTTGTTATCAGGGTAGGTCCTATTTTCGGGGCAACACGGTAGCAACTAATAGCTAACAATGATCTAATTAACAGTAAGCTAATCAACGGCCAGGCACCCAAACTTTGATTAGTCCAGGAGTGTCCACCCCAGACAATCTGGAACCACATCCACAGATACACAAAGTACATTACACATGGTGTCTGTCAGGCGTTTGGCTTTCACTGGTGTAATCTGTCCACTACACAAGTCATCATAAGACAAAATTCATATGCCCCGTACACACGGTCGGACATTGATCGGACATTCCGACAACAAAATCCATGGATTTTTTCCGACGGATGTTGGCTCAAACTTGTCTTGCATACACACGGTCACACAAAGTTGTAGGAAAATCCGATCGTTCTGAACTCGGTGACGTAAAACACGTACGTCGGGACTATAAACGGGGCAGTAGCTGATAGCTTTCATCTCTTTATTTATTCTGAGCATGCGTGGCACTTTGTGCGTCGGATTTGTGTACACACGATCGGAAATTCCGACAACGGATTTTGTTGTCGGAAAATTTTATAGCCTGTTCTCAAACTTTGTGTGTCGGAAAATCCGATGGAAAATGTGTGATGGAGCCCACACACGGTCGGACAACAAGGTCCTATCACACATTTTCCGTCGGAATATCCGACCGTGTGTACGGGGCAATACACTGTTCCAGCAGTCTGAAAAAATGGAATTAATTTCTCTTTATAGATTTCTTGAGGAAATATTTCTGTCCCAAGTGGAGGAGTCTCTCCAAACCAGTCTGCAGGAGGGCCACCATATTTCCCCTAACCATTAACCTGTACCAGATTAATATTACACTTTTTCATCCACTCCAGAAGGGAAGCTTTATTGTCTTTATTCAGAGAATTAATAGAAGCCTCGCTCTCAGCGTTCATCGTGTTGTTGTCCATCATTAGAGAATAATCTGCTTTCTCCATGGGAGCAGAGCTCTTTTCCATGATCTGACTGGGAGAAGCAGACAAAATCCCCAGTCTCCTCCATTGGCCATAGTCAGAAGGTAGAAAGCTAGCCCCTAGTCCCCTCCAAAAACTCCTGTCACTGTTGAGTTTGTCACATAAAGGATCTGCTACTAATGGCTTGGTGCCAGATACCACAGCATTCCTTCAGAGGTCTAGCGGATTTCATGCCAACTTACTAACAGACATATCAGCCTGGATGTCACATCACTTCCTCCAACTCAACCTATCCAAAACCGAGCTCATAATATTTCCTCCCCCACATGCCACTTCCTCTGATTTCTCTGTCAAAACTATCAACTATCAACCCGCCCCCACATGTCAAGGTCCGAGGTGTAATCCTGGACTCTGAACTATCCTTTTGGCCCCACATCCAATCGCTGTCCAAAACTTGCCGCCTCAACCTCTGCATCATCTACAGGATACGCCCCTTCCTAACCAATGTCACCAGAAAGTTTCTAATCCCCTCCCTGGTCATCTCTCACCTCGACTACTGCAACTCCCTCCCCATTGGCTTACCTCTAAATAGGCTATCCCTTCTTCAGTCCGTCATGAATGCTGCTGCCAGGCTCATCCACCTTATAAACCGCTTGACGTCTGCTACCCCGCTCTGCCAATCCCTCTATTGGCTGCCATTCAACCAACAAATTAAATTAAAGGTACTAATATTAACTTACAAAATACCAACCAAATCGTCCTCTTCGCTCCTCCCAAGACCTCCTGCTCTCTAGCTCCCTTGTCACCTCATCCCATGTTCGCCTCCAGGACTTCTCCCGAGCCTCTTCCATCCTCTGGAATGCTCTACCCCAATCTGTCCGACTATCTCCTACTTTGTCTGCTTTCAGATGATCCCTAAAAACTCATCTCTTCAGAGAAGCCTAACTGGCCCCCACCCAACAACTCTACATATATTTTCTCCATCAGCACATCCCCCACAGTTATTACTTCTTGTATCTCTCGACGCTACCTCTTATGCCCCGTACACACGGTCGGATTTTCCGACTGAAAATGTGTGATAGGACCTTGTTGTCGGAAATTCCGACCGTGTGTATGCTCCATCACACATTTTCCATCGGATTTTCCGACACACAAAGTTTGAGAGCTTGCTATAAAATTTTCCGACAACAAAATCCGTTGTCGGAAATTCCGATCGTGTGTACACAAATCCGACGGACAAAGTGCCACGCATGCTCAGAATAAATAAAGAGATGAAAGCTATTGGCTACTGCCCCGTTTATAGTCCCGACGTACGTGTTTTACGTCACCGCCTTCAGAATGATCAGATTTTCCGACAACTTTGTGTGACCGTGTGTATGCAAGACAAGTTTGAGCCAACATCCGTCTGAAAAAATCCATGGATTTTGTTGTCGGAATGTCCAAACAAAGTCCAACTGTGTATATGGGGCATTAGATTGTAAGCTCTAAAAAGCAGGGCCCTCTGATTTCTACTGTATTAACGTCTATTGTATTTGTACTGTCTACCCTCAAGTTGTAAAGTGCTGCGTAAACTGTCAGCGCTATATAAACCCTGTATAATAATAATAATGCTTCAATGGATGGTCAGGCTGATCGGTGTACATTCCATTTCACCTTAGTGTACAACTCTACTTTTAACACTGCAAGGCAAAACAATTTTCTTTTTTTTTTTTTTTTAGATAAAGCATTAATTGGCTGAAATTATTCAGCTGATTATGGTCATTGACAGTAATCAATAACTGATAGCATATACTGCCTACTGAGCAAAGATAATACATGCGTGCCTTGCTGTGCCAAGGGGGTTAAACCAATAGAAAATATCTCTCTTGTAAGTTTTATTATACATTATCCTGCTCTGACAGGTGTTTAGCCATTCAGTGTTTACAAGTCTCACAGCAAGGAAGGAGATCCTAAAATCTTATCACATCGTTGGCATCGATTTCCTAGGCAACAATGTACTGCAAAAAAATCATTCTCCCCTCTAGAGGAACATGCACGGGAATCTAAATTGATGCAAATTTGCAAAGCGCCTGGCGCGGCTGTTTTTACAGAAATAAATGAGCAGATTTGATGTTAAAAAAAAAAAAGTAAAAAAAAATATGTATAAAAAGTTTGAGGAACATGATAAGCAATTTTCGCCAACCCACTGCAATAACATGCAGGGATTCATTCCAATCTAGTGTGCTCAGTTCATTGAAAATGGGCACTTAACAAGCAGCAAATTAAAATGTCAAGACCAATCATGGCAGAGCGCTGTTTACAAGAGTGTTGTTATTTGGTCGGCGAGCGGCAGGAGAGCCGCGGCACCCTTTCCTCGAATCCGTGGGCCGCCGTCGACGTGTGAAGGAACCAGGTCTGATATGAACCCGCAACTTTATTTTGACACCTTAATTTAAATTGTAATTTGTCTCTGGTTTTCTGAGTATTCCAAGTCTTTTCCTTTTCAATTTTAATAAAGTGGCACAAGCCTGAAGCAATCTTGTCGGTGTGGGTGGACACGGTCTATCGTGTGAAAATGGACTGGGATATTACATATATAGAAGCTGTCAGTCTGTCAGCCATACCACTTTGTTCTTAAGACTTGGCATATGAGGGTGACTGTGTGTATTGACTGCAGTAATCATTTAATTGCTTTTTTTTTATATTCAAAGTGGACCTGTCACTCGCAGTCTTCAGTACGTTAGAGAGACTGGTCGCCTCACCCATTAGGGAGTCTCATGAAAGCCATGCCCCCCACTCTCACATGCACTCACATTCGCCAAGTTCCCTGCCGTTCCATTGCTCTGCTGGAGCTCTTGCAATATACTGATTCGTCTGGGTATAGGGTAGCATGGGACCTTCTACCATGATGCATCGTACAGGAAAACTAAGAGAGGGTGCAATAGACAGTTATTGTATTCACAAACATCATGTGCTCATCAACTGACCAAAATTCCAAATCCAGAGATGTGAAATGCAAGACCCATACTCTCTTACATAGGAAGAAACTACTCAGGTCTAGTATGGCTGACGTGTTTCACGGGAAATCAACTCACCAGAACAAACTCTGGCTCTGATGAAGGGGGGACTCCCCTTGAAACACATCATCCAATCATCCATACTAGACCTCTGTGTGAGGGATATCCAGTGCATGTGCAGATGTGTTGTGGCTCTAAGATCATCAAGTCTTAAATTCCAAATCCAAAGATGTGAGATCCAATGCCCATACTCTTTGTCATGGGAAGAAAATACTCAGGTCTTGTATGGATGATGTGTTTCAAGGGGAGCCCCCTCTTTGTCAGAGTCAGGGTTTGTTAAGATAAGTTGACTGCCCTTGAAACGTGTCAGACATACTAGACCTGAGTATTTTCCACCCATGATAAAGTGTATAGGCACTGGATCTCACATCTCTGAATTTGGAATTTTGGATTTGTTGATGAGCTTACACACTTGTGTTTGTAAGTATAATAATTGTCTATTTTTTTTATTAATAAATGGTTTGCAACAGTAATGCACTAGGCTGCACTAAGCTGGCTCTCTTTGTTTTCTAGTATATTTGTTTTTGGGGCCTCCCAAGCCTTAAGAGGGCAGCAAAGCATGGTTGTCTGATGTGTTTCTGGAGTGGAACAAGGGGAGTTCCATCAGTCTCTCAACACCACACTAGGAGGCAGGAGATGGTTTCTGTTCTTCTGCATGCATTGTTCAGGCCTGGACAGCCGTTCACTTTAAAAAGGAATCTCACCCTACCTATCCTAAATTTAATTTAAAATGCCTAAGGCCGGGTTCACATATGGTTTGTGCCTGGGGTTCGGCGCGTGTCTGTTCACCGGTGCAGGTGCAATACAAGTCTGAATTTTGCCCTAATTCGCACCTGAACTGGACCCAAACACAAACAGGACCCTTTTGCAATCTGCTCTGTGGCTCCATTGAGAGCCGGCCACACTCGCCTGTCATGCAAATTTAATGCGGGGAAACCTGCATCCAATTTGCATATGTGTGAACCCGGCCTTAGACCCCTTTCACACTGGGGAATTTTTCAGGCACTTTAGCTTTAAAAAAGCGATTGTAAAGCGCCTGAAAGAAGCCTCATCTGCAATCCCAATGTGAAAGCCCGAGTGCTTTCACACTGAGACCCCTTTCACACTGGGGCATTTTTCAGTCGCTTTAGCGTTAAAAAAAGCGCCTGTAAAGCACCTGAAAGAAGCCTCATCTGCAATCCCAATGTGAAAGCCCAAGTGCTTTCACACTGGGGCGCTGCGATAACAGGGCGTCAAAAAAAGTCCTGCAAGCAGCTTCTTTGCAGCGCTTTCATGTTTTTCCCCCAGGTTGGGTGCGCCGATGGACCGAGCCCTTTCACATTGCCAGCGCCCGAAAAACGCCTGAAAAATACCCCAGTGTGAAAGGGGTCTTGAGCGGCACTTTACCAGCGTTTTTCGGGCACTGGCAGTGTGAAAGGGCTCGGGCTTTCACATTGGGATTGCAGATGAGGCTTCTTTCATTCACTTTACAGGCGCTTTTTTTAATGCTAAAGCACCTTATCTGGGACCTGAGCTCTGGGATTGCTATTGCACTCAACAGGACTCGTTAGCCTGTAGATATACTGTCACAAGGTAAGTTTTGTTATATCACTAAGGGACCTCTTGGTCGCCTGCTTTTTGAAGTCTGAAGCTGAATGCTCGTACATTTACTATCATAATGCGGTGGGATATTGCTTTACCCCACCGTTCAGTGATATACAACATATACTGTTGCTCTGCATAGACTAGCTCACGGTTCCTAGAGACACTTATTACTATTCTAAACAATCCCCCTTTTTTATGAGATGTCCCCTACGCTTAATGAGGTCTTGATATCTGGCTTACAAATAGTACATACTCACTGTTGTCACTACGTATTTTGGTTATTTTCCTATCATCTGACTTATTATTAGAATTAGTGTTGCCACTATAGACACCCGACGTTGACCTCTTTTCAGGTCAACCTCGGCTAGACTACCCTGTCCCGGCAGGAGGAGCTACGTAATTGGCTCTCTCCTTATTCTACTGTTTAGTATTTTTATCCTGATTGGCACTATCATATATCTATATTTTTGTGACCTAATCCTATTATTAGTACTATCATTTTTATTATTATATATTTCTTTAATCAGTGCCAGACCATCACCTGCTGTCCATACGGTCCAGTTCCCCTATCGGCATCTCCCATCAGGATCTGGCATCCATGGGTTACTTTGCTCTAGGTAATCCCTAGAGGGACATATGGTTGCGGAAATGAGTATTCAGTGGTCCTCCTGTCTTTAATAGACCAGGTGAGCTTAATTTGTCATCATGTACCCATTTATTATCTTTTACCTATATAATGAATTATCGCTTTCCAAACGCATTTGATAGTTATAACCATTTTTAATGATTTACTTTGTACATAATCTAGATGAAATCTGTGATGTCTATAATGCCCTGATGAAGCAAAATATGCGAAACATGTTGGCTGATCACAATTGATTTCACAGCACAAGTCGTTGTACCGTCATATGATGGTGTCTGATTGGAATTTTTGGACTGTATACTTTATATGTATTTAAATAAAATTAATATTTTTTATACTAACTACTGTGGTACCAGCTCACTTTAAACAGACACACCGTCTCCCCTTAAAATCCCACCATCTATTAGAGCGAGTTTTGTCTCCCTCTTTAGACTTTTTCTGCTCATATAGGAATCGGGAGTCCTGTCTCTGTTTCTCTGAAATGTAGTCCAATTTCCTTTTTATATAAATGCTAAAGCACCTGAAAAACGCCTGAAACACGCCCCAGTGTGAAAGGGGTCTTAAGTAAAGCTATATACTGCCTGTGGTCTAAACAAATAAAAAAATAGATTCCCCCATCCACACGAAACAGCGGACAGATGGGTGAATCCTACCGCTGGTCTATTGTATTGTGACAGCCACTGCCCGTGGCTGTTGGAATACCAGAACAGAGGGATGCAGCTGCTGTTTGCTCAAAAATTTCTAGTGGGTTCCTTTGACAAAGTTCAGTTAAATGTAGCAGAACCAGCAAGGGTGCCTGCTGAGAAAATGTAAGCCAATTCATCAGGAATTGGCCAAAATGTACTCATTAAATGGCCAGCTTTAGCCAATAAAGAGTCTCGGAGTCATTTTTGACTCAGAAATGTCAATGGATGCACAAATAGGATCAGTAGTCAGCGGATCTCACCATCTCCTCCGCCTGCTACGTAGACTCATCCCATTCGTGCCAGAAGAGGACAAAGCAGCAGTAGTTGGAACAATCATCAATTCCAGACTCGACTACGCAAACTCCCTCTACATATGACTACCCCAATATCAGCTTGCGCGCTTACAACTCATCCAAAACATGGCGGCAAGACTGTTAACAGGAAAAAAAACCTGGGAATTCATCTCCCCTTCCCTGAGGAGCCTACATTGGCTAACCGTAAAGAATCGGATCACTTTCAAGACCCTCTGCCTCACCCACAAATGCATATACGGAAATGCTCCTCACTACCTATGCGAGAAAATAAAACGCTACACACCGAATCGCAGTCTTCGATCTTCTAACCATAACCTCCTTCTTATTCCAAAAACCCGCTACAAAACAAAGGGAGAATGAAGATTCGCAGTCCAAGGACCACGGCTATGGAACGCATTACCTACTCACATTCGCATGGAAGAAAACCATCAGGCCTTCAGAAAGAAACTCAAGACCCACCTCTTCTGAGAAGCTTGACAACACAGGACGGATCCAGCGCCTTGAGGCGATTCAGTTCGCAACTGCAGCGCTATACAAATCATTCATTTATCACTGACACTCCAAACATTTAGCTATGGCTGATAGCTAACATGCCACAAGACTTAATCTGAAACATTAAATACCTGAGCCCCCAACCCTGACCAGCAGTGTTCAACTGGTCCTTTGGGCTTATCAACAAAATGCCAAAAAGAATGACCCCCGACCATACCTACCCTATCGCCTGTCACCACATCAGTAAAAACATTGAGAGCGTTGCCTTACATTGAGAATTGAAACGTCAAGTTTTATTAGCTCTACTAAATTTATTTTGAATGAATACAGGTCTGTTCTTCAGTTCTGGCTTTCTCTCATACTTACGCCTCGATAGCAAATGAGCATTAACTTAATTTTGTTGACGAAAGAAGATTAGGGTGAGCGATGGGGCAAAGGGAAAAGGAAAGCAGGTTTCATTTACAGGAATTAAAAAAAAAAAAAACTGAATTGCTCCCATAGCAAGAGCTAGATAAATTCCTTAATTAATTAAGGTGAGGTGATCAGCGGGTGCAGTCAGCAGCTATAAGAAAGATTAAGCAAGTGATTGTTTTTTACCCAGAGCATCGGTGGGAGCTGGCAAGTGTAATGCATTTGTAGAGATACTCCATCTGTAGCTGACAAAGCAGTGTACACACAGGGAGAGACTGACAGCATAATTTACCGTACCCTGGGTGCCAGAGACAAGAACTGCACCCATGTGTTATTCTGGCTTTATCTGTCTTTAACTGCAGCCAGCTCTAGCTAGATCACAAAGATAGCTGTTCCAAAATGCCTCAGCTTGCTTAAAGGGAACATATACTCTTTGCTAAATATTTTATCTATTATGTTCAGGACTAAGAAAATATATTACAAATTTATTTTTGTTTTTTACATATTGCTTCTTTAATGTGAAGCTTGTTGTGTACAGACCTCAATAACTCATACTAACATTTGCCCATACATGTAAAATAGTAACAGTAACTCATCACAGTGACTCATCCCCTTATTTAAGGGCTCTATCAGAACTTAGGCAAGCATTGTCTGCTGTGCTGACACTTTAGTTTAGCTCTCTTGCTCTGGCAACTCTTTTTTATGTATTTATTGGTAATCTATGTAGCACCCTCCTAGCGTAGGTTGCTAGGCAAATTTAGCTTTGGCTCCTTCAGTAATTAAGGGAGCAGTATTGTATATTTGGGCCTAAAACAGAGAGGACATAAGGGCGCTCTGGTGGAGGTGGATAGCTGGTCAGAGGGGTGATAGTGATGAGATGGCACTTCTGGCAGCACTTTGGTTAGAGGAGAAAAGAAAGGCGCCTCTATGTGCAGTATGCAAAATTTAATAAAGTTTACAAAGGGTTAAAAGCACTTACAAGATCGTTGCGTGTTAAAAGACATGATAAAATCAGGAGTCCTCATCTGTGGTATGTTTCCATCCTCAGCATGGTGGTAGAGAGCAGTGTAGAGTCGTCCAGCAGCTGTAAAGCTGTAAAGCGTTCTCATACGTGTTGGAGAGAGAAGTCAACGGGGAACCCTGTATTCACTGCAGGACACACGAGGCTGATGGTGTCAGTGGAGAGAAGGGGGGTTAGCATGTTTTGGAGCATGCGCGGCTCCTTCGTCAGACCACGAAGGAGCCGCTCTTCAACACGTATGAGAACGCTTTACAGCTGCTGGACGGCTCTACACTGCTGTCTTCCACCATGCTGAGAATGGCCACATGCCACAGATGAGGACTCCTGATTTTATCATGTCTTTTAACACTCAATGATCTTGTAAGTGCTTTTAGGCCTTTGTGCACTTTATTAAATTTTGCATACTGCACTTAGAGGCGCCTTTCTTTTCCTGTTTGTTTAGGCCTGTTTAGGGTCTCGTAGGCTGGGAGTTTGATTGCTTCCCCCTGGCTCTGGACGAAGCCTCCAGAGCTTAGGGGGGAGATCCAAATTGACCAACCTGAATATTTATCAGGTTCCAGCCTATCCCTGGATTGAAAGTGGAAAAATAGTCAGACACTGGAGAGCTGGGTTCCTTCTCCCCAGGAAGGTTCCAGAGGTGCAGAGGCTGCTTCTGCTGCCAGGTAGCCTGTGGCCTGAACCGCTGCTCTAGGAGGCCTCAGAGAAGCCAGGATCAAAGGCTCAAATGGACTTAGCTCAGAGCTAAATGAGGACTCACACCACAAGGGATCCAGTCCTGAGAGGCGCCATCTTGCTCACTGGGTTGTGTCCAGAGGAAGCTGGAAAGAGGCAGCTGTCCTGAGGACGTATGAGTGGTAATCTTAACTTAATCCTTGAGACTGTGTGCTGGACGCTGCACTGGGTGCCAATAGTATCACACTGGCACAGGGGAACCAGATGCCCAAAGATTTGCCCCATCATCTTCAGCTGTGAGGCCTAGGACTGTTCACTATTTGCCATTACTGCTTCTGCTAGAAAGACTGTCCTCTGTTTATTATCTACTGCTGAGCGTTTTGGAGTATGCCATGACCCAATCCTCATCCCATGTTTTACCAGCAATAAATCACAAAAAAGACAACCCCTTCTTTTTTGGAGCCAGTGTGAATGGACTGTTGCTTAGGTGGCAGGCAGCCTCTGTGCTTTTTGGGGGAGAACCAGTAAAAGTCAGTGGCCCCTGCGGGGGTAGTGCTATATCTGCAATATTTCATATTTTTTACCCAAGGTCCTAATATTGGGTAGACCTATTTAAAGAGAAAACCTATGTTAAAGAGAAAAACAATACCATATAGAATAAAAAAATATTTACTTTACACCTTAGCTTCCTTGTGCTTACCTAGGCGAGAGTGATGTTACTGGGTCTTCAACTGGAAAAGCTGAATACCTCAACTCTTGTGGGAATGACTCCTTTACTGGACAGGATTGCATTCTCATTCAATTTGGGATCCACTGAGATATTTTTAAAGCTACAAAATAATGGAGTTGTTTTAATTGGTTAGTTAATATACTAAGACAGAAATATTTAAAAACCCTTAAAACAAAAAATACAGCTTGCTTGATGAACCAGAGCCCAGTATCCCTCAACCTACTTGCTTAGATTAAAATAAAGGAGCACCCAGTGTCCAGAGAAATGTGACTTCTAAAATATGGTTCACAGACCTTTAATAAAAATTAGCACATGTACATCAAACCAGCGTGTTTCGGAGGAAAAGACTCCTACTTCTTCAGGGATAGCAAACAAAACAAAGGATGGATAAAAGTTATATATATATATATATTATACTATAAGAATAAACAATTATAGTATATAAAATAAACATAATATAAAAATGTATAAATAATGCTATAAAAATATGTAATATATAAATAGAGCTTATAGAGCTAATATATTGCATATTTCATAGTATTTTTTATATTATGTTTATTTTATATACTATGATTGTGATTGTTTATTCTTAATATATATATATATATATCTTTTATCCATCCTTTGGTTTGTTTGCTAGCCCCGAAGAAGGGAGAGTCTATTTCCCTGAAACGCGTTGGCTTGATACACATGTTGCTAATTTTTATTAAAGGTCTATGAACCATATTTTTATATTTTTCACATTTGTGACTATATTAGACAAACTAGAAATGCATAATATATCATTACATAGATATCTTGCACGTGTACACACTTCCTCCTAATGAGTGACATCAAGTCACGAAACGCGTTGAGCTAACAGATGTCATGTTCAAATCGTATACCCTATCCTACCACGTCATTTTGGATTCTGTTCATGCATTATGTATTTGATTATATTTCAATCATGTGCTATCAAATTTTGGGCTTTTCTATATGTATCATGTGCTATCCATTTTTGGATTATTTATGAATTATGTACTTATGTATGAAATAAAGTTTTTCGTTCAATATAGTTTATTAATTTTCTATCGAATATGAATTATTATGAGACAAATGTCCTACTCTTTTACACATATTATAGATATGTTAATTATAACTCCACACAACACTTGACCCTCCGTGTACTTCATTTAAAGTCCTGCTTCCTTGTTCTCTTTTGTATATTTAATAGGGATGGAGGTTGATGACAACATCATCTCCTCATATAAAGTCCCATAGACCCATCTTTTACAAACTGGAGTTTGGCTTTAATTTATCATTATCAGTAGGGATGAGCCGAACACCCCCCTGTTCGGTTCGCACCAGAACATGCGAACAGGAAAAAAGTTCGCTCGAACACGCGAACACCGTTAAAGTCTATGGGACACGAACATGAATAATCAAAAGTGCTAATTTTAAAGGCTTATATGCAAGTTATTGTCATAAAAAGTGTTTGGGGACCTGGGTCCTGCCCCAGGGGACATGGATCAATGCAAAAAAAAGTTTTAAAAACGGCCATTTTTTCAGGAGCAGTGATTTTAATAATGCTTAAAGTCAAACAATAAAAGTGTAATATCCCTTTAAATTTCGTACCTGGGGCGTGTCTATAGTATGCCTGTAAAGGGGCGCATGTTTCCCGTGTTTAGAACAGCCTGACAGCAAAATTACATTTCGAAGGAAAAAACCCATTTAAAACTACACGCGGCTATTGCATTGCCGACAATACACATAGAAGTTCATTGATAAAAACGGCATGGGAATTCCCCACAGGGAAACCCCGAACCAAAATTAAAAAAAAAAAAATGAAGTGGGAGTCCCCCTAAATTCCATACCAGGCCCTTAAGGTCTGGTATGGATATTAAGGGGAACCCCGGCCAAAATTTTTAAAAAAAATGACGTGGGGTTCCCCCTAAATTCCATACCAGACCCTTCAGGTCTGGTATGGATTTTAAGGGGAACCCCGTGCCAAAAAAAAAAAAAACGGCGTGGGGTTCCCCCAAAAATCCATACCAGACCCTTATCCGAGCACGCAACCTGGCAGGCCGCAGGAAAAGAGGGGGGGACGAGAGTGCGCCCCCCCCCTCCTGAACCGTACCAGGCCACATGCCCTCAACATTGGGAGGGTGCTTTGGGGTAGCCCCCCAAAACACCTTGCCCCATGTTGATGAGGACAAGGGCCTCATCCTCACAACCCTGGCCGGTGGTTGTGGGGGTCTGCGGGCGGGGGGCTTATCGGAATCTGGAAGCCCCCTTTAACAAGGGGACCCCCAGATCCCGGCCCCCCCTGTGTGAAATGGTAAGGGGGTACTTACCCCTACCATTTCACTAAAAAAGTGTCAAAATAGTTAAAAATGACATGAGACAGTTTTTGACAATTCCTTTATTTAAATGCTTCTTCTTTCTTCCTTCATCTTCTTCTTCTTCTGGTTCTTCTGGCTCTTCTGGTTCTTCCTCCGGCGTTCTCGTCCAGCATCTCCTCCACGGCGTCTTCTATCTTCTTCTCCTCGGGCCGCTCCGCACCCATGGCATTGGGGGGAGGCTCCCGCTCTTCTCTTCATCTTGTTCTTCATCCTCTTCTCTTCTTCCTTCTTCTCTTCTTCTCTTCTTCTCTTCTTAATTTTCTTCTCCGGGCCGCTCCGCATCCATGCATGGAGGGAGGCTCCTGCTGTGTGACGGCGTCTCCTCATCTGACGGTTCTTAAATAACGGGGGGTGGGGCCACCCGGTGACCCCGCCCCCCTCTGACGCACGGTGACTTGACGGGACTTCCCTGTGACGTCACGGGGAATGCCACAGGGAAGTCCCGTCATGTCCCGTGCGTCAGAGGGGGCGGGGTCACCGGGTGGCCCCGTCCCCCGTTATTTAAGAACCGTCAGATGAGGAGACGCCGTCACACAGCGGGAGCCTCCCTCCATGCATGGATGCGGAGCGGCCCGGAGAAGAAAATTAAGAAGAGAAGAAGAGAAGAAGGAAGAAGAGAAGACGATGAAGAAGAAGATGAAGAGAAGAGCGGGAGCCTCCCCCCAATGCCATGGGTGCGGAGCGGCCCGAGGAGAAGAAGATAGAAGACGCCGCTGAGGAGATGCTGGACGAGAACGCCGGAGGAAGAACCAGAAGAGCCAGAAGAACCAGAAGAAGAAGAAGATGAGGGAAGATAGAAGAAGCATTTAAATAAAGGAATTGTCAAAAACTGTCTCTTGTCATTTTTAACTATTTTGACACTTTTTTAGTGAAATGGTAGGGGTAAGTACCCCCTTACCATTTCACACAGGGGGGGGGCCGGGATCTGGGGGTCCCCTTGTTAAAGGGGGCTTCCAGATTCCGATAAGCCCCCCGCCCGCAGACCCCCACAACCACCGGCCACGGTTGTGGGGATGAGGCCCTTGTCCTCATCAACATGGGGACAAGGTGTTTTGGGGGGCTACCCCAAAGCACCCTCCCAATGTTGAGGGCATGTGACCTGGTACGGTTCAGGAGGGGGGGGGCGCACTCTCGTCCCCCTCTCTTTTCCTGCGGCCTGCCAGGTTGCGTGCTCGGATAAGGGTCTGGTATGGATTTTTGGGAGGACCCCACGCCGTTTTTTTTTTTGCTTTTTTTGGCGCGGGGTTCCCCTTAAAATCCATACCAGACCTGAAGGGTCTGGTATGGAATTTAGGGGGAACCCCACGTCATTTTTTTTTTAAATTTTGGCCAGGGTTCCCCTTAATATCCATACCAGACCTGAAGGGCCTGGTATGGAATTTAGGGGGACTCCCACATAATTTTTTTTTTTAATTTTGGTTCGGGGTTTCCCTGTGGGGAATTCCCATGCCGTTTTTATCAATGAACTTCTATGTGTAATGTCGGCAATGCAATAGCCGCGGGTAGTTTTAAATGTTTTTTTTTTCCTTCGAAATGTCATTTTGCTGTCAGACTGTTCTAAACACGGGAAACATGCGCCCCTTTACAGGCATACTATAGACACCCCCCAGGTACGAAATTTAAAGGGATATTACACTTTTATTGTTTGACTTTAAGCATTATTAAAATCACTGCTCCTGAAAAAACTGCAGTTTTTAAAACTTTTTTTTGCATTGATCCATGTCCCCTGGGGCAGGACCCGGGTCCCCAAACACTTTTTATGGCAATAACTTGCATATAAGCCTTTAAAATTAGCACTTTTGATTTCTCCCATAGACTTTTAAAGGGTGTTCCGCGGCATTCGAATTTGCCGCGAACACCCCAAATTGTTCGGTGTTCGGCGAACTTGCGAACAGCCAATGTTCGAGTCGAACATGAGTTCGACTCGAACTCGAAGCTCATCCCTAATTATCAGTAGTGAACAGGATATGTATTTAACCTAAATATTCTTGACTAAAGTGTGTATACCTGTAGAGACAAGTGAGTGTAGACTAGGGGTAGGCAACTCCCGGCACTGGTGCCACAAGCAGGAAACAAAGCCTCTTTTGCCGGCACTCGACTCCCTCCTGAACAGCAGAGCAGCCCAGGGAAGTGTCAGTAAGACACTAATGCATTCTAATTTTCAGAATTCCCCACACCGCACCTGCACTGAGGGGGAGGCACTGTGCCCCCACACATTGTAAAAGATGGAAAACATTGTTTGGTTCTCTAACTTTGCTGTAGCTGCGATCGTCAGCTTTTGTGATAGGGAAGAGATTGGGTGCAGTTCTGCTAGGGGGGACGGTCCCTGTTTCCAGGAGGAGGAGGACTGTCAATGGCCACTGCTAAAGTCAATCACAGTCCTGCTAGCCCCGCCCACCATCTGGAGGAAGATGACTTGCTTGGTTGCCACTACCAATCTCAGAAAGAAGGGATTTCACTGTGATTGAGAAAACCCCAATCAGGTGACAGTTTGTGGAATTAATGTTGAGCTTCTGGGAACTTTGTTGAAGTCATTCCTGATCCTTTGCTTTACTTACTACTGAACCCCTGCTGTCCCTATAAGCCAAAGCCAGTATTCAGCGCAATGAAAATCACATTCTGTGGGACAGAAGAGCAGGGGGTACAGTGTTGGGGCAGATGAGCAGGGGAGTTCAGTGTTGGGCCAGATGAGAAGGGGGGTTCAGTGTTGGGTGGAGTTGGGACTTCAGGCTTGGAGTCCGACCAAGACGCAGAGGTTCAGCCGGATGGGGAACCAAGTTGTTGCTATCGGGAACGATCATTTCAGTTGCCATCGGCAATCACGGATCAAGGCCAGAGGTAAAGGGAAAGCAGTCACCACTAAGGGACCATCCTTCCTGTTATCAGAGGCCAGTTTATGGAAGTCTGAAAGAAGTACCAGAGCAACCTTTTTCACTAGGCGGGGACGGTGAAGAAGTGGAAAAGCTTCAGCAAGTGCCAAGTCACGGACCCAGCGGGTTAGCGGGGGTGACGCTTGAGGGGTATACAGCGGGTTAGCTGTGGAAGAGCTCAGGGGATCCAGTAATGACTGGGATCTTGAAGTCTAGTGAGAGACTGGGAGCTCAGTGAGTAAAAATCTACAGTGGGACACTGTAAGATGTAAGAAAAGATCTACTGTTACTGTGAGTTACTTGTAAGGATTACTATTGACTGTTGCAAGTTCAGCTTCCATAGGAGACAACAGTTCTACAAATACAGTGACCATATCCAGCTGGAAGGCCCTTAACCTGTATAGCTGTCTGCCTATTTTGCCTCGGAGTCTGCCAATTACCATTGCATCCGTCTAAGGTGTCCTGGCTGATAAACCTCTCTCCTCCAGTTCTTGTTAAGAGACAAAAAAATTTCTTCTATTTACATCCAAAAAGTGCCTGGCTCCAGGCCCGGATTTACTCCCTTTGCCGCCCCAAGGCCGGGTCCTTCAATGCCGCCCCCCCCCCCACACACACACACATACACACACACACATACACACACACCACGCCCTTTATCGATGACTTCTACAATAGATCAATTAAAAACATATCTCCATATACGAGAACACTGAAAATAACTGGCTTTAATTGTATAGACTAAAAATATTTCAGGGTAAGCGCGCGAGGGGTAAGGATTTTTCGCAGGCAATTTTTCAAGGCAATGGCTGGTGTTAGTGCTGCAATCATCCCCGGCACCATGGTTGTTATGGTGTCAGGATGATTGAAACACATTATTTCTATCATTACATTGTAATATAAACTGAAATAGTTCAACTCACCATAATGCAGAATCATTGGGAGCCCTGAGCGTGTCACTTGCCACAATCTCTTGTCACTTGCCACTATGCCTGCCATCAGATGGGGATGTCACTTGCCACTATGCCTGCCACCAGATGGGGATGTCACTTGCCACTATGCCTGCCACCAGATGGGGATGTCACTTGCTACGCTGCCTGCCACCAGATGGGGATGTCACTTGCCACGCTGCCTGCCACCAGATGGGGATGTCACTTGCCACGCTGCCTGCCACCAGATGGGGATGTCACTTGCCACGCTGCCTGCCACCAGATGGGGATGTCACTTGCCACTATGCCTGCCACCAGATGGGGATGTCACTTGCCACCATGCCTGCCACCAGATGGGGATGTCACTTGCCACGCTGCCTGCCACCAGATGGGGATGTCACTTGCTACGCTGCCTGCCACCAGATGGGGATGTCACTTGCCACGCTGCCTGCCACCAGATGGGGATGTCACTTGCCACGCTGCCTGCCACCAGATGGGGATGTCACTTGCCACGCTGCCTGCCACCAGATGGGGTTGTCACTTGCCACGCTGCCTGCCACCAGATGGGGATGTCACTTGCCACGCTGCCTGCCACCAGATGGGGATGTCACTTGCCACTCTGCCTGCCACCAGATGGGGATGTCACTTGCCACCATGCCTGCCACCAGATGGGGATGTCACTTGCCACGCTGCTTGCCACCAGATTGGGATGTCCCTTGCCATGCTGCCTGCCATCAGAAGGAGGAGGGCGGAACAGCGGTGCGGGCAATGAGAGATGTCATCTCTCTCCCCCGCCACCGCACCGCTGACATTACTACCTACTCGATTTTTTCAAAAATGGCGCCGGGCGGCGCAATCACGCTACTGCGCATGCGCCGCCCCGCCGAACGCTTACAAGCTTTCCCGAGCCCAGCCGGCTTCGGAACGGCGCATGCGCAGTTGCGTGGTCGGCTCGCGGCCATCTTTTCTATGGGCACTGGTGCCCATAATAGACTTTAATGGGCAGCACGAAAGGGGGGGTGGCCGCGAAGTCGCTGCAGGAGCGGCGCTGCCCCTACACCACTGCCGCCCCGAGGCCTGGCCACGGTGGCCTTGTGGCAAATCCGGCCCTGCCTGGCTCCCAATCATTTCATCTTGCATTACACCCACTATGCCTAGTAACCCACTCTACAAGGAAGGATGTCAGCTTTACCTGATTCTGGAGGTCACCACTAGGCCACTGGAGGTCAGGGCTAGTGCTACATAGTCATTATGTAGGTGTGCCTAAAGCTCTGAACATTGGGTGAAGCCAGGGCACGCTTCAAGAAAAATGGTGGACTTGAGGACATCTCCCATATGTTTCTAAATGTAAAACTGAAATACAAATCACAGAGAATAGTGGTGAGGATGGAGGATGTAAGCTGAGAAAGGGGATAGAACTTACCCATAGAATCTGGAGCCCAAAGCTGAGCAAGGTGCCCACAGCTTTGCCTATTAAAAGCCTATAATGCTGCTCATAGATTAGCATAGTTGACATGAAACCCACCAATATGGCAACAAAGGGTATCTATGAATGAGGAGAGTGTGATCAGTCACAGGATTCTCTCTGCCATTCACAGATAATGTTGCAAGGTGCAATCAGTGGAAGAAATTTTCTCAATGGAGGAGAGGGCAGGAAGGGGTATTTATTAGCAGGGAGAGGATAGGGTGACCCTGTAAAGAAGATTTCTACAGGAACCAGCAGCCTGCACATTGTTGGACATACTTCAATCCAGGTAAATAATTAGAAAGAAAAAAGCTTTTTAGCTAAACTTCAGCTTTAAGAACTCTCTGTGATCAATAGGAAATAGAACATCTCAAATGAGTATGCACATGACAAACGCTCCAATTGATTACCAAAACTATAGCCTTCATGTATAGAACAGTGCTGCAGTATTCATGGGGAAAATGCCATTAAAGCCCACACAATGAGAGACAAGAGTTCTGCATTGAACACAATGCTAATTATGCTTCCTTTGTTCTAACTCCATCAGCAGGCTTTGTGCTACATGTGTCATGTGATCTCTGTTTTGTACAGGGACTCCATTTTGTCAGAGCCCAGCCGCGATATATAGCTCAGTAAGCGAGCACTCAGCAAATGACGTCTGACAGCTGTGGGTAGTTTTTTTTTCCTGCTTATAGCACATTCCCACCTTCACAGGAGAGCAGATATTTAATAAAATGTTGTTTTCCACCTACAATTATTGTGAATCAGCAGCTAGATAAAAAATGTGACTTTGCCATCTGTTATGGTGTAGGTGGCATGGCATAGTCTGGAGTCGAAAGCTTCTTCCCATGGAAAGTTTTAAAATTGGAAATTAAAATATAGAGCAGTATCATTTACAGATTTGTTAATGTCTTGTATTATAACATAACACATTTGTAAGGGATGTAAATAATGTATATCACTACCCTGAAAACTAGTCCAGTACCCATAAACTACAAACGAGCATACTGTACATTAAAGGGCAACTCTGAGCTCTGTGCTCTCCCATAAATCATCCCTAGCCCCACTATGTGACCCAGCTGGCTGTATTTTATACATTTGATGTTTTAATACTTACCTATTCCAAAGTCTTGAGACCAGTTACATGACAGAGCAGGATTCCCTTCTTGATACTGTGAATGTGTTACTCACATGATCCCTGCTGGTTCTACTTCTTCCAGGATACCTCAGGATTTCTGATGGGTCTTCCGGGAGTTCTGGCAGGCTTCCTAGGACCTCCACTACCTCCAGGACTTCCAGTCTTCCCATACCGATGCTGGGCATGTCCTCCAACCAGAACGGTATTTCAGCTGCAGCCTTTGGGATGACTGGTGCTATGTCTTATCACCAGTTACCTGAGGGCTAAAAAGCTATAATACTTACCTACCGGTGGCCTGTTTGTTGCCAACCTAGATTGACCTGATTGCTGTCTTGCCTTACACCTGGACCAGACTACTCTTTCTTGACAATTGCCTGGACCTGACTACTCTCTTGCCTGACACCTGCCTGGACCTGGCTACTCTCTTGCTTGACACCTGCCTGGACCTGGCTACTCTCTTGCTTGACACCTGCCTGGACCTGGCTACTCTCTTGCCTGACACCTGCTTGGACCTGACTACTCTCTTGCCTGACACCTGCCTGGACCTGGCTACTCTCTTGCCTGACACCTGCCTGGACCTGACTACTCTCTTGCCTGACACCTGCCTGGACCTGGCTACTCTGTTGCCTGACACCTGCCTGGACCTGACTACTCACTTGCTTGACACCTGCTTGGACCTGACTACTCTCTTGCCTGACACCTGCCTGGACCTGACTATTCTCTTGCCTGACACCTACCTGGACCTGGCTACTCTCTTGCCTGACACCTGCCTGGACCTGGCTACTCTCTTGCCTGACACCTGCCTGGACCTGACTACTCTCTTGCTTGACACCTGCTTGGACCTGGCTAGACATGTAAGGTTTGTTTTGTTCCAAATTAATATTCGGACCAATTTTTCGTTATTCGGAGATTTGGATATGTCCGAATACCCAAATTACAATATAAGCAAATTTTACCGAATGCTCTGAATAACGTAATGAAATTCGTCTGAATTTCAGAAATTCGAACTGAAATTCTAATCGAATTTTACATTGAACTCCAGTTGAATTCTCACTACACATTTTGCTGAAATCAAAGACTGTCGTTAGAGTACCATTTCAAAATAATGCTGTTTTTGTTAAGCCAAAGGGGATTTAAAGAGTCATTGTAATCATTTGATGAAGATTTTTCTTTTGTTTGTTCACTTTGCTGCATTCGAATCGAAAACAATATAACATTTTTGTTTCGACCAATTCGAAAATTTATCGATTTCATTGTTTCGAATCGAAAAAATCTGTACATTCAAAGAAAATTTGAAAATTCCGAATACAAATTCTGAATGCGAATTACGAAAACAAATTGAACGAATCAACCGAATTTAACTAAACAAAATAATTAGATTAACAATCAAAATAAAACGAAACACATTTTTTCGTCATGCACATGTCTAGACCTGACTACTCTTGCCTAATAATTGCTTGGACTTGGCTACTCTCTTGCCTGACACCTGCCTGGTTCTGCCATCAAGTATCCCGGTGAGGTCCCCCTGCACTCTGGAGTGTGCCAAGTCTAGGACTACAGGGCTATAGATGAGTAGCTTGATGAGCTATTTTAATTCACATGTTTGTGAGTAGTATTCTTGATGATCTTAAATAAATGCTGTGGGATAATGCACTAGGCTGGTGCACCCTCTTTTTTTTTTTTTTTTGTAGTGGCTTCAGGACATTCCCCAGTGACATGGAGTCATCTTTTACACCTGTACCAAGCCATAACACTTATGCACAGGAGACATTTTGTCATTATTGCCACCTGCCTAGACCTGACCATGCTCTTGCCTGACACCTATCTGGACCTGGCTACACCCTTGCCTGCCACCTGCCTGGACCTGACTGCTCTCTTGCTTGACACCTGCCTGGACCTGACTGCTCTCTTGCTTGACACCTGCCTGGACCTGACCATTCTCTTGTCTGAAACCTGACTGGACCCGCCTACTCTCTTGACTGACACCTGCCTGGATCTGGCTACTCTTGCCTGCCACCTGCCTGGACCTGACCACACGCTTACCTGACAGCTACCTGGACCTGACTTCTCCCTTGCCTGCCACCTGTCTGGACCTGACTATTCTCTTGCTTGACAGCTGTCTGGACCTGACTTCCCTCTTGCTTGACACCTGTCTAAACCTGACTACTCTTTTGCCTGACACCTACCTGGACCTGACTTCTCCCTTGCCTGCGACCTGCCTGGACCTGACCAATCTCTTGCCTGACACCTGCCTGGACCTGGATAATCTCTTACCTGCCACCTGCCTTTACCTGACTACTCCCTTGCCTTAAACCTGCCTACTTTTTGCCTCACACCTGCCTGGACCAGGATACTCTCTTGCCTGCCACTTGCTTGGACCTGACTACTCTCCTGCCTGACACCTGCCTGGACCTGACTACTCTCTTGCCTTACACCTGCCCGGACCTGATTACTCTCTTGCCTTACACCTGCCTGGACCTGACTACTCTCTTGCCTGACACCTACCTGGACCTGACTACTCTCTTGCCTGACACCTACCTGGACCTGGCTAATCTCTTGCCTGCCACCTGCCTGGACCTGACTACTCTCTTGCCTGACACCTGCCTGGACCTGACTACTCTCTTGCCTGCCACCTGTCATGACCCCTGCCTGGACCAGACTATTTTTTTTTGGCTTTAGCCTGCCACAACCCCTGCCTGAACGCCAGTACTCTCTTGTTTGCCGGTTGCCATGATCTCTGCCTGGAGCCAACTACTCTATTTTCTGCCAAATACTGAACAGTCTGTGAACTGTCTAGTGAACTGTAGCCCTTTTGACCCAGTAACCCCTTGGTGTGGTGATCCTGAGGGTTGTGACCTGGTGCTAGTTTGCAGCAAAAAACAAAACAGGGACCTCTAGGATTTCTGGTCTCTGCCATGAGGAAATCAGGTAAAGGTCATCTGATTCTTAGATTCTGCACCTTGGGTGAGCCCGGCACCATAACAGAATAAAGGGGCTGTTGTGATTTCCTCTCGGGGAACAATGCCTTGACACCCCAGCAGGGGATATTTTCACCACACATACTGTCACAATTTAAACAGTGCAGGGATTCCGCCTACACAGCCGCCTCATTCGTTAACAGAGTTCTGTGAATTAATAGACTACAAGGACCGTCAGCCGACAACAGCTTGTAGTTCTCAATTAACTATGGTGAGTGCTCTTGTAGTTCACTAATTCTTCCTGCAGTTTAGTTACTGTCTGCCTGTATGGGAGGTACAGGTAGAGAGCTGAATTAGAGTCTGCAGGAGCCTGACACTGCACCTGCAATCTGCTAATCGTGGGTGCATTGCTTTACAGGCTGCAGTGTAAAAAAATAATAAATGCACATTTTTTTACATGCAAAATGATGTGCATTTATTATTTTTATTTTTATAAAAGGTGAACTTATTTAAACTTCTATGATAAAAAAAAAAGTTCTTGGAAGGAGGTCCTACTCAACTCCCACTGACTTGGCTCAGAGAAAGTACTGACTGTCATTTGACCCAAAAGACTAAGGACATCTTGTGGTGGAAATGAAGTACTGTGGGGCAGCTCTGGATTGACGGCAGCTTTTTCAGCAAAAGCTTCTTTTTAGTTTATCCTTAAATAAGCTATTTTTCTTTTATTTTTTAATTAAGTTCTGTTTTAAAGAGTAGCTGGAAATCCCCTTCTGCTTGTGACCAAATAATTACCTCAAACAGGATTGTAAGTCCTACAACAACCAATCATATTCTCCTTTTCATTTTCCAATGCTGTAAGGGTAGAAATTCTTTGGCAAAGTAGACTGTTCCCTCAGATATACACTATGTTACCAAAAGTATTGGGACACCTGCCTTTACATGCACATGAACTTTAAGGCATCCCAGTCTTAGTCCGTAATGTTCAATATTGCGTTGGCCAACCCTTTGCAGCTTTAACAGCTTCAACTATTTTGGGAAAGCTGTCCACAAGGTTTAGGAGTGTGTCTATGGGAATGTTTGACCATTCTTCCAGAAGTGCATTTATGAGGTCAGTCACTGATGTGGACAAGAAGGCCTGGCGCTAATTCATCCCAAAGGTGTTCTATTGGGTTGAGGTCAGGACTCTGTGCAGGCCAGTCAAAATCCTCCACCCCAAACTTGCTCATCCATGTGTTTATGGACCTTGCTTTGTGCACTGGTCCAAATCATTTGGTGGAGTGGGGATTATGGTGTGGTATTGTTTTTCAGGGGTTGGACTTGGCCTCTTAGTTCCAATGAGGGGAACTCTTAAGGCATTAGCATATCATTTTGGACAATTCCATGCTCCCACTTTGTGGGAACAGTTTGGGGATGGCCCCTTCCTGTTCTAACACGACTGCCCACCAGTGCACAAACAAGGTCCATATAGACATGGATGAACGAGTTTGGGGGTGGAGGAACTTAACTGCCCTGCACAGAGTCCTGACCTCAACTCGATAGAACACCTTTGGGACGAATTTGAGCAGAGACTGCGAGCCAGCCCTTCTCGTCCAACATCAGTGCCAGTGCTTTTGGAAGAATGGTCAAACATTCCCATAGACACACTCCTAAACCTTGTGGACAGCCTTCCCAGAAGAGTTGAAGCTGTTTTAGCTGCAAAGGGTGGGCCAACTCCATATTGAACCCTACGGACTAAGACTGGAATGCCATTAAAGAGGAAGTAAACCCTAATGGGTTTACTTCCTCTTTGTTTTCCTGCAAAGGTAAAGCATAATGGGCTACTATGCATCTAATAATAGCCCATTATGTGCCACTTACCTGAAACCAAAGCCTGCGAGGTCCCTGATTTCTTCGCCGGCTGGAAGCGTCCATCTTCCTTCCAGGGTCGTGGACTCCAGCTCTGTGACTGGCCGGAGTCGCGTGACGTCACTCCCGTGCATGCGCGCGGGAACGACACCAGTTCTGTGACTGGCCGGAGTCGTGTGACGTCACTCCCGCTCGTGCGCGCGGGAGATGCCAGTCACGGTATGACCTCTACTTGGAATGGCATAGCGTGAGTTTTCTAAAGTGCGCATGCGCCGAATATGTCGGCGCATGCGCAGAAGAAATTCTTGTAAGGGGAATTGTGAATATCTCCTAAACCGTGTAGGTTTAGGAGATATTTACAGCACCTACAGGTAAGCCTTAATATAGGCTTACCTGTAGGTAAAAGTGTGTTGTAATGCCGCGTACACACGGTCGGACTTTTCGTCTACAAAAGTCCAACGGACGCTGACGGACTAAAGCTGGCTGGTAATCCGATCGTGTGTGGGCTTCTCCGGACTTTCAACTGACTTTTTTAGCCTCAAATCCGACGTACTTTAGATTTGAAACATGCTTCAAATCTTTCCGACGGACTCGAGTCCGGTCGAAAAATCCGCTCGTCTGTATGCTAGTCCGACGGACAAAAACCCACGCTAGGGCAGCTATTGGCTACTGGCTATGAACTTCCTTATTTTAGTCCGGTGTACGTCATCACGTAAGAATTCGACGGACTTTTGTGTGATCGTGTGTAGGCAAGTCTGTTCGTTAGAAAGTCCGCCGCAAGTCCGTCGAAAGTCCGCCAAAAGTCCGTCGAAAGTCTGTCGGACAGGCTGTCGGACTTTTGTAGCTGAAAAGTCCGACCGTGTGTACGCGGCATAAGGGTTTACAACCACTTTAAAGTTCATGTGCGTGTAAAGGCAGGTGTCCCAATACTTTTGGTAATATAGTGTATTTGAGCACAAGACTTTTGTCTAGCGCAAAGCTTTTGTTCCTTTTGTTTTGTACACAGGTTTTAAGCCTTTGGCAGCTCTCCTAGGGTGGCATCAGCCACTACACCAGGTGCTAATTAAGAGACTTATACAAGCTTTTTTTTTTTTTTATCACAAGTTGTTTGGGTAATGTGAAACTCAGTCTGACACCAATTTTAATTGCAAACACTACAGGTGAGATAGGAACTTGCTCAATTTTTGGTTGCTGTGAAGTGGTTGCTGTGTCGCCTTCTTTCCCTCTGGCCACTGTCACTAAACAAAAATTATTCTCGGTAAACTTCGAAAAGGGTTTGACATTGCTGACTGCAAGCACCTAAATACATGGGTTTCCAAATCTGCACTTATGCTAAAGAGAATGTAAACCTCTAACACAATTTGCCTTTAAAACAGCAATGAATAATATTTGCAGACATTCTACTAAAGGTGTAGCAGCATCTCAGAAGGGAAGCATTTGAGAGCCGTGATTGTCAGGAGTTTGTGCAAAAAGTTCCATTTTTTTTTTACACTGGTTAAAGTCATCAGCAAAAGCATACCTGGTCTTTGACATTGTGCTTGTATTGTAATTGTAGCGCTACTCCCTAGAGGGCCACTGGATTTTTGGGTTCTCCCTATTCCTGCACACTTGCAGCAAAATGAATCCTAGACTGTACTCCCTCCGGAATAATGTCAGTCCTTAATGGATCAGTAGCAAATATCTTCTTGCAGGAGCTCTATGTCCCCTGAGTAGAGATGGAAAAGTCCCAAACTGCATGCAGGAGCTCTGTGTCCCCTTAGCGTAAAATAGCAACCCACCTGGCTGTCTTAAGAAACGTCCTAGAGCAAAGGATTTGAGTTAGCTGTGACACTGTCCCATGAAAGCATGCTGGATATTGCATCTGGCAGCCTTCTCCCTTATTGGCCCTGGTGGTGATAGGTAGAGGTACTCAGTGTCCCTTGAGCCTAGGTTCACAGTGGTGTGGCGCGGGAAACCGCATGCGATCAAATCACATGCGATACTTTTCAGTGTAATATGAGCCCATTCATTTTTGTTTTTTTGCCACACTGGAATCAGATCGCATTGGTGTACACTGATTTTGGGGTGTCGTTAAGTTAACATTGACACCCGCAGCAGTTCGCATGAACCAAGTGTGATTGTGATGCGGTGCGGGAAATGCGTAGGAATCGCTGCGAATCCTGCACCGTATCAGTGTGAACCAGGGCTAAATCCTGCTGCTTGCATAGACTGCTGTTCAGGCCTTCTGCTGGACAGATCTTTGCTTGCTGGTCAGGGTGTCTCCTGAATGAGACGGAAGGTTAGTGGAGATCCCTCTGCAGCTTCTCTTCCTCTCTTCTCGACTCCAGCCTGGAGGCAGAGCCCCCCAGCCCCAGGGGGGCCCTCACAGGCCTCACGACTCAAGCCTAAACACTCCATCTTCCACCCACCTGGCAACCACCATCTTGCTGGCCAGGCTCTTCTATATTTATGAGCCTATCCAACCACTTTGCCCAGCCTCCTGCCTGGTAATTGGTCAGATTCTCATAAATACGCAGATCACTGCCCCCTCTCCTCCGCCCACTAGCTTCCAGAACTTTCTGGTAGTTTCTAGAACCAGGGGGAGGTGCCAGAAGCCTGACCTGTAGAACCCTCCAGTCTGACCTACATCTGAACCCACAGCATTTACTCACTTAAGCTACTGTGAGCCAGCTACATTTTCCTATCAACTTTGTGCATTAGAGGGTGCCATATAATGCATGTGTTAATTTAAAGTGGTCGTACAAGCTGAAGGTTTTTTTTCCGTAATGCATTCTATGCAGTGAGGTAAAAAAACCTTCTGTGCTCGGTAACAAGTGGTTACAGGTTGGGGTCAAGCAGAAATGCAGTTCAGGAACAAGCCAAAGGTCGGTAACAAGTGGTTACAGGTTGGGGTCAAGCAGAAATGCAGTTCAGGAACAAGCCAAAGGTCGGTAACAAATGGTTACAGGTCGGGGTCAAGCAGAAATTCAGTTGAGGAACAAGCCAAAGGTCAGTAACAAGTGGTTACAGGTTGGGGTCAAGCAGAAATGCAGTTGAGGAACAAACCAAAGGTCGGTAACAAGTGGTTACAGGTCGGGGTCAAGCAGAAATGCAGTTGAGGAACAAGCCAAAGGTCGGTAACAAGTGGTTACAGGTCGGGGTCAAGCAGAAATGCAGTTGAGGAACAAGCCAAAGGTCGGTAACAAGTGGTTACAGGTTGGGGTCAAGCAGAAATGCAGTTGAGGAACAAGCCAAAGGTCGGTAACAAGTGGTTACAGGTCAGGGTCAAGCAGAAATGCAGTTGAGGAACAAGCCAAAGGTCGGTAACAAGTGGTTACAGGTCGGGGTCAAGCAGAAATGCAGTTGAGGAACAAGCCAAAGGTCGGTAACAAATGGTTACAGGTCGAGGTTAAGCAGAAATGCAGTTGAGGAACAAGCCAAAGGTCGGTAACAAGTGCTTACAGGTTGGGGTCAAGCAGAAATGCAGTTGAGGAACAAGCCAAAGGTCGGTAACAAGTGGTTACAGGTTGGGGTCAAGCAGAAATGCAGTTGAGGAACAAGCCAAAGGTCGGTAACAAATGGTTACAGGTCGGGGTCAAGCAGAAATGCAGTTGAGGAACAAGCCAAAGGTCGGTAACAAGTGGTTACAGGTTGGGGTCAAGCAGAAATGCAGTTGAGGAACAAGCCAAAGGTCGGTAACAAGTGGTTACAGGTTGGGGTCAAGCAGAAATGCAGTTGAGGAACAAGCCAAAGTGGTAGCAAATATATGCATGGCAGCAGGAGTAACAAGAGCCAGGCACTGGCTGGAGAGAGCACAATGATCTGGCAAACAGGAAGTGCAAAGGCACGGCTTAAATAGGAAGTTCATGGGAGGAGCAAAGGGTTCAAGGCTCAAGAGAAACACAAGGCAAGGTCTTTCTTGGGAATCAGGCAGGGAGCTGTCCAGCATCTCAGGTGGAGAGGGGGGTTGTATTTGGGCTTTACAGGTTTCCTTTAATATAAAAGGTTGAACTTCCTGTGATCCAGCAGTGTGCAGATCACAGTGGCCTGCCCCCATGAACCCCTGCTGTGTCTTTGAGCAGAACTCCACAGAGGGACCAGTTCAGAGCGCTCGCTGGCTTTTCCTAAGAAACTGAGGCAGTGGACGGAGATCCTGCTTCAGAAATAATTAGCAATCTCTTTCGGCACTTTAATTTCTTTAATAAACATAAATATTAAGTTCCATAGCAAGAGGGTTCTTTATTAAAGTTGACACACACTATACACAAGATTTACTGTAATCACAATACAATTTGCTAACAACTCAAAAGTGTAGTGACTCTAAATGAGCAGCTTCTTTTCATTTACAGCATTTGTGAAGCCTGTTAATCAATGTGCCTTGGAAATGTCCAATTAAAGCTAAAAGCTTCTCTAAATGTGTTTTATAATGAGCCAAACAACAAAGTGGGTAAAAAAAATAACTGATTTAGGCAAAGATGGCATTTCCAGGCTTGAGGAAATATGCTGTATTTGCATTAGAATTATGAGTTTCTATACAGGAAAATAATCTCCAGCACATATATTTTCATTTTCTATTTGAATTTAATGCAGCCTTATAATCTAGCCATTGTTCAAAACAGCATGGAGGCTCTGAAATGTACAACTTTAACTTCAAGTATACCAGATTGAAAGGGAACCTGTGCTTTCCTCATACAAAGCAAAGCAGCTGGTTTACTTGACCTCAAAGATTTACCCCTTTCATGACCAGGCCATTTTTTGCGATACGGCACTACGATTATTTAACTGAAAATTGCACGGTCATGCGACAATGTACCCAAATAAAATGTATAGGGTTTTTTTCCCACAAATAGAGCTTTCTTTTGGTGGTATTTGATGGCCACTGCATCTTTTTTTTTTTTTTTTTTTTGCGCTATAAACAAACAAAAAAAATGAAAATTTTGAAAAAAAATTAATGTTTTACTTTCTATCCAATAAAAAAAAATAAGAAATCAAATGTCTTAATCACTTTAGGCCAATATGTCTTCTGCTACATCTGCTACTTTTATCCCAATAAGTGTCTATTGATTGGTTTGCACGCATGTTATAGTGTCTACAAATTTTGGGATATATTTATGGAATTTTTATTTATTATTTATTTTTTTTACTAGTAATGGCGTCGATCAATGGCTTAAAGCTTGACTGTGATATTGCGGTGGACAAATCAGACACTAACTGACAGTTTTTGGGGACCAGTGACACCAATACAGTGATCAGTGCTAAAACATAAGCACTGGCTGGGAAGAGGTTAACATCAGGGGCGACTGAAGGGTTATCTGTGTACCTAGCCAGTGTTTGTGTACTGTAGGGGAGGTGCTTTTATTACAGGAAGGTAGGCTTTGCAGGAACACAGGATCCCTGCCTTCCCTACTGACAGAAAGGCAATCTGCCTTGTGTACATAGGCAGATCGCTGTCCTGCCTCTGTGCTGAATGATCGGCGGGTGCCGGCGGTATAATCACAGCAGGAGCAGACCACTGGCGGTCCATACGCACAAACCAGACCCAGAAGTGTAGGATCACATACTAGGTACATGATCCTGCGCAGCAGAGATGCCTTAAGTTATGCTTAAGTTATATGGTCGGCAAGTGGTTAAAGTGGATCTAAACGTAAAATTTTATATAAATATATAGAAATCTTTTAGAAATGTTAAAGTGTTACTAAACCCAGGACCCTGCATTCACTATATCTGGTCTCCCACAGTACACAGGACATGGAAATACAGTTATTTAAGTGATTATAAACTGCTAAATACCTTTTCTCATCAGTAGTATACAGTAGAGCTGCACGATTCTGGCTAAAATGAGAATTGTGATTTTTTTGCTTAGAAGATAGATCACGATTCTCTCGCGATTCTCGCGGCGTAACATCATCTTTCACATTAAGCAAAAAAATTGGGCTAACTTTACTGTTTCTTTTTTTTTTTTTTAAGTCACTGAAGTGTATTTTATCCCCAAAAATTGTGTTTGAAAGACCACTGTGCAAATACAATGTGACAACAAATATTGCAACGATCGCCATTTTATTCCCTAGGGTCTCTGCTAAAATATATATATAATGTTTGGGGGTTCCAAGTAATTTTCTAGCAAAAAATACTGATTTTAACTTTGTAAGATACAAGTGTCAGAAAAAGGTTTATGCCGCGTACACACGGTCGGACTTTTCGTCTACAAAAGTCCAACAGCCTGTCCGACAGACTTTCGGCGGACTTTTGGCGGACTTGCGGCGGACTTGCGGCAGACTTTCTAACGAACGGACTTGCCTACATACGATCACACAAAAGTCCGAGGGATTCGTACGTGATGACCTACACCGGACTAAAATAAGGAAGTTGATAGCCAGTAGCCAATAGCTGCCCTAGCGTCGGTTTTTGTCCGTCAGACTAGCATACAGACGAGCGGATTTCTGGGTTCGGCATAGTTACGACGTAAAGATTTGAAGCATGTTCCAAATCTAAAGTCCGTCAGGTTTGAGGCTGGAAAAGTCCGCTGAAAGTCCGGGGAAGCCCACACACGATCGGATTGTCAGCCAGCTTTAGTCCGTCGGCGTCCGTCTGACTTTTGTAGACGAAAAGTCCGACCGTGTGTACGCGGCATTAGACTTTAAGTGGTTAAACTTCCTGCATTTACACACAGAAGTTTATCCCTTTGATCTAGGAAGGAAAAGTTACAATGTTTCCAGCTATCTACTAGCACTGACAATGTTGTTAAAAACTTGGCAGGCTGCCTGTTTTTTTTTTTTTTTTTGACAGCTGAGTGAGCAGAGAAGTCTCCACACTTGTTACATGAAAGAATCGGGAAACTCTGCAATAGGGATCGTGAGGGGGGGTTGAATCCAGATCACGATTTTTTAACAATTAATTGAGCAGCTCTAGTGTGTAGCAGCCTTGTGACTTCTATCATTGTCCTGCCGAGCACTTGTTAAAGCTTGTAGAAGGAGTTTTCATTCTACTCTGACTGTCCTATGAGGCTGCAGGACCCCTGACCCTCTGTCTGGACAGTGCTGATCACATGCACCCTCCCAAGAAAAAAAAACCTCTCTGGCAATACACACCAAACTGAACATGTGCAGAGTGCCCCCAGATTGATTGGGGATTTTGGAAGAAGGGGAGAATCAGAGAAGACAGGATCAAACAGCCTTTTTTACACAATGTGGAGGATTAACCCCTTAGGTTCCACAGTGAGTATTACAGACATGCTTTACTGCATATACAGACTGGTTTTACTGTTGTGGGTTCACACTTTAAGCCTAGGTTCACACTGCTGCGGGATTGAAATCATGTGAGTTCAGCTGACCTCGCACAATTTCATTCCCGCATGTCAGTCTGACTTCGGGGGTGATTTCAGAGACATCTGTGCGGCTTGCTGCACAGATGCCTATTGAAATCGCACCCGAAGTCGCCAAAAGTAGTACAGAAACTATTTTGGGAATCGGTGTGGCGCCGCAATAGCCGCCGATTTGGCATGCGATTTGACATGTCAATTCGCATGCCAAATCGCATCAATGTGAACCTAGGCATAAGGAAAATTCCACTTTTGTGGGGGGGGGAAATATCAAATAAAAAAAAATAACGCAGCGTATCCAATTGTTACACAAGTCATACAGATAGCAGAGGAAGGAGGCAGCAGATAGAAATGACACTTAGGGGTTGATTTACTAAAACTGGAGCACTCAGAATCTGGTGCAGCTGTGCATGGTAGCCAATCAGCTTTCAACTTCAGCTTGTTCAATTAAGCTTTGGCAATAAAACCTGGAAGCTGATTGGTTTCTATGCAGAACTGCACCAGATTTTGCACTCTCCAGTTTTAGTAAATCAACCCCTTAGTGCTCTGCTTTGAGACAAGTAGACACTATAGAGGGATATGCTTTGTTTATATTTCATATCTGAGGTTTACAATCACTTTAAAGAAGAATAAAATAAACTATATTGCATAGCTAAAATCATTCCTCTACTCAGAGGGTATGAGAATGGCACTTCTTGGAAAGAATCAAATAATACTTATGTTTGGATGAGATTGGAGTTCACTACTGATCCTTGTGATGATTAAAGTCAGTAACGGTCTTGACCGCTGGACATTGTTTATGGTGTATAGAATAGGAAATAATATGCACTTTGATGCATGAAGACCACATAATATGGATCAGTGATGGGAGTTTGGGCCTGTCATGGACTGTATGAGGAGCTATAGTATGGATGTTGAATATTTACAGTCATAGAAGACCTGGCCAGTGATAAATCTGTTAGCAGCATTGATTTGGATTATATTTCTTATGGAGTTTTTTTTCATACTAACATAGTCATCTTAGAACAGATGTAGCAAGGTCCCAGGCCTCCTGTGGTTTAATGAGAACCTCCAGGGCCAGAGATAGCTGACATCCTTCTGTATATGGTGGGTTGCATGGCATAGTGGGTGTAATGCAAGGTAGATTGATTGGGCGCCAGACACTTCTTGGATGCAAAAGAGATTTAATTTTTCTTAACAGAACTTTGGAAGAGAGGGTTAGGGCCAGGACACCCGTAGGTAGTTGCAAGATTAATTGTCAGACTCCGAGACTTCTACAGGAGGACAATCATGCAGGGAAAGGCATCAAGCAAGACGCCACATCTGCATGTGTAGGAATGCTGTCTCCTATGGTAACAGTCTTTAACATTTCCTACCACAAAGTTCCTTCGCTTCAACAACAATTACTTCTTTCAGTTCTTCAGCCCACTGAGCTCCCAGTCCATCACTAGACTAGATGATTCAATGCCACTGAATCCCTTGAGCTCCTCCAATCTTCACTGTAGTATCTTCCTCAAGCTTCACCCCCACCTCTCTGCTGGGTCCCTAGCTTGGCACTCAAGATAATTCTCAAGCTTCACCCCACTGGCCTGCTCGGTCGATGGCTTGACACACAAGGCTGCTCTGTAAGCCTCACCTCCACTGGTTGGGTCCCTGGCTTGATACCCACTGAAGTTTCCCGATTCTTCACCGTCCCCGGTTGGTGAGAATGCTGCTCCAGTACTTGCTTCTGCTACTCACTGTGGTCCCTGGTAATAAGGTCGATGATCCCTTAGTGGTGACAGTTTCCCCTCTACCGCCGACCACGACAGGTTCTCCGGCCGGCCGAGCCGTCACTTCTGGTTGGACTGCAAGCCGCTATCCCAACCCTGCGCTGCTCTCTTGCTCCTGGATAGGCCCTCAGACAGCCTAGCAGCCAGATGTGCCCGGGATAGGCCCAAACTCTGGCCTAGCAGACCGGGCAATACAACCCACTTCCACCCAGACAGCCGTCCAGGTGGCAGAGAACACCGATCACCTGACTCCACCCAAATATATAAGCTCTCCCAGCAGGCCAAGAGATTTAAGAAAACCCCTGACTATTGACTGGGATACCCCATGTACTCATAATCTGACCTTGCATTGCCCTTCTCATATCTAATGCCACCAAGTGCCCGGCCACCTAGCGGCAAAAGAGAGAAGTGCAGCAATTACAGACTAATGCCCCGTACACACGGTCGGATTTTCCGATGGAAAATGTCCGATCGGAGCGTGTTGTCGGAAATTCCGACCGTGTGTGGGCTCCATCGGACATTTTCCATCGGATTTTCCGACACACAATGTTGGAGAGCAGGAGATAAAATTTTCCGACAACAAAATCCGTTGTCGGAAATTCCGATCGTATGTACACAAATCCGACGGACAAAGTGCCACGCATGCTCAGAATAAATAAAGAGATGAAAGCTATTGGCCACTGCCCCGTTTATAGTCCCGACGTACGTGTTTTACGTCACCGTGTTTAGAACGATCGGATATTCCGACAACTTTGTGTGACCGTGTGTATGCAAGACAAGTTTGAGCCAACATCCGTCAGAAAAAATCCTAGGATTTTGTTGTCGGAATGTCCGAACAAAGTCCGACTGTGTGTACGCCCTATTAGAGTGAACTCAACTGATCTTCAACAATTAGCCAGGGTAGCTATACCTGGCTGGCAAATTTAGGCTCAACCCAGCCTAAACACTAGGGTGCTACACAGACATTCAGACAGCCCAAAAAGATCAGATTGGATATACCTTTTTTAAAGTACTGAATATACAATATATTATTTGACAGTTTATGTGCTGTTATATTTTAACATAAATTGGTTTATATGTCGTGTAGATGTGTCTGAAAATTGTCCCCTAAACAAAGTTGACAATATTTCTTTTTTAGATGTTTTAATCATGGGCAATATGAAATAAATAAATATGTGAATCACTTTTTTGCATAGAACATTTTTTGACTTTGCGTTCAAGTACACCCATTTCACTTTTAAGTGGATCTTCACTGCATCTGAGCAGCACAAACCAAAAACACTATTTAATTCATTTTTATTGTTTAGTGCAAGCTCACCCATCCATCCATGTCTCCATGCTTTATTTTCTTGAGAAATCACTTTGAACCCCCCCCCCCCCTAGCATTTCTGGCTGTGGCCATCTTGAGTAAAGGCAGATGATTCGTGTAGCATTTACTTCCTGGAATCCACCTGCCCTTAGCTCAATCATGCATGCAGGAGAGTGTGCCTAGCTTAAAAAAAACCTCCTCCTCTCCTTACCTCCTGAATACTCCAGAGATGTGTGACATAATTTGCCTAGGCAAGAAACCAGGAAGTAACTGAGGAAATGTAAAAAAATAAAAGTTTAAAACCAGCGTTTTACCTTCTTATCTATTTATTAATGCTAGCAGCATGAGGCTTAACATAATCAATGTTGATTCATTTTCTCAGTCCATTTTATTTAATAGTCCTTTTTAAAGCTTACGGTATATGTTTTAAAACTTTTTTTGTCTACTGTATATACAGTCCTTGCTTTAAATATCAATACATATTTATCACATGAATATGGTTCCCAGAGAAATGTGAGTTACCTAAAGAGAAAAGCACAACAGTGCAGTTTTCTTTGCAACTCCCTTTCCCTGATAAGAGTGGGAGTTATCTGATAAAGGGTGGAGTCACTTCTCTGATGAGTCTGACATAAGTTCTGCTAATCCTATCAGCACAAATGAAAAGGAAACCCGCTAATAATGTGAAAAGAAGACTAGCACTCCATCTGCTGGCTGGATATAAGACATAACATTACTATTCACTAATATACCGTATATTTATCTGACTTAAAAAAAAGAAGAAACTTTTTTTATTTTTTATTATTATGTTATTTATTTTTAAATAATGACCATAAAAAAGTAAATGCGTTATCTATTTTCTTTAAACATGAAAACTGCATTTACAATGATCCAGCCTGTCTCATTTTCACCTTGGCACTCATTGCATAAAATTGGTAGCTCTGCTAGCTCAACCCCTATTGTTGTCACTGTCTTCTGTGTCTGAAAGGTCCTGAATTAGAGCCTTGAAAATGCATTTAGCGTGTTCCATACGTAAGGCAACGCCAGTGGCAAGCAACCAGCTACAAACATGGATCCTTTTAGAGAATCGACAAAGCCAGAAACATAGGAGCTGCAGTTGCTGACCTCGTTTTTGAAATTGAAAGAGGCTATCAATCTCATCCCCAGTATATTTTTTTATAGTGGTTTGAAAACAATGATTCCTAGTGATGGGTAGCGGTAAATCATTTTTTTCAAAGCACTATAAAAAATATGACACCTTTACTTTTAGAAACTCCTTAGTAATAAGAACTCATACTTGTATTTCATGCCCAATGGGCTTATCCAGGCTCACACAGCCAATGTACAAGACCACAGCCAAGACCATATTTGAAAATAGCTATACCCTCCTAACATGGTCTAAAGCTGGGGTCTACAAACATATCCCCCTCTAACGGAAAAAGACCTGAAAGCTCTGTGTCTCAGACTATTTATACAGACTCCCAGCAGCCATCTGGGCCACCGTCCCAGGGATTGGCCAGAGCTGTATAAATATTCGTGCTGCCCATTTGCTTTGCTCAACACCTATGTTCCAGAACAATTCACAGTTCACCAGAAAGCAGAAAGACCAATGAAACCTGCATCAGATTAAACAGTGAATAAACCAGAATGATCAACACAGCTCCACTGATTACAGGAAGCACAACTAAATCTTAGCACTAGGGTTGTCCCGATACCGATACTAGTATCGGTATCGGCACCGATACCGAGCATTAGCCCAAGTACTTGTACTCGGGCAAATGCTCCCGATGCTTCCCCCGATACCTAGAGGACAGCTGTGATCGGCGCGTGGGGGAGTTACAAGATTCTCCCCCAGCGGCTTTCACCAGCTTTAGTGGCATACAGCGGTGATCGCTCACAGCTGACTGTCACTGCTTCCTCCTCTATGCCCCCTCCTTTCCTCTGTGCCTCTCCGCTGTCCTCTGCATTTCTTTCTCCTTATCTGTCCCCCTCCGTACTCCCCCTTCGTTCCTCTCTCCTTATCTGTCCCCCTCCGTACTCCCCCTTCGTTCCTCTCTCCTTATCTGTCCCCTCCGTTCTCCCCCTCCGTTCCTCCGTCCCCCTCCTCCTTCCTTTGTGTATGGATAGAGTCAGCTGACTCTGTCCATTCACATAACTGAAACATTGTAATCTCCTGTGATTACAATGTGTCAGTTTATGAATGGAGAGGAGCCGCTGTCTTCTCTCCATTCATTCTCAGTGCAGCTGACGCTGCAGAGAAAGGGACTGGGGAATCTCTATCCTCTGTCTCTTTCTCTGTCTCAAGGGGGAGATATCAGAGGTCTGTTAAGACCCCTGATATCTCACCAAAGCCCCCCAAAAGGGCTGATTAAAAAAAAAAAAAAAAAAAAGAATAAAAAAATATTATTGTAAAAAATAAAAATTGTAAAAAAAAAACAAAAAAAACCACACACACATACAACGTTCACCCCCCCCCCCCCCAAAAAAAATAGCAAAAAAAAAACTGTCACGTGACATTAAAAAAAAAGTATCGGTAATCGGTATCGGTATCGGCGAGTACTTGAAAAAAAGTATCGGTACTTGTACTCGGTCCTAAAAAAGTGGTATCGGGACAACCCTACTTAGCACCTATCTAGAAGGGTGCTACACTGGTTTTGACAGACACCTGGTTGTGCTGCCTGACAGTGCCCATGTGAATGGGGTCTTGTAGTATACAGGACCACGTTGGTAAGACTCTATCAAAAGCCAACTGCCGTCACAAAACTGGTGCTCTTGTAACCGCAGTTGAGATCGTCTGGGCAAACGCGCGACAGGCTCTGTTTACTGTTTAGTCCCACATTAACCTAATAAGCAGTTTGTTTGTGGTTCTTATAAACACTCCTATTACAAGTGCAATATTCTTTCATTTCAAGATATATTTTCTCCTCTCTGTAATTACAGCTCAGTGAGCCAGTGTACAGCTGCAGCCACGCTCAATGTTATGACATTGTGGAGCAGCTAAGCCAGAAATCAGATCTGGTTTCATCTGCCAAGACTGAAAAAGAGAAGAAAAATCAGACAACTGATAGGTTACATGATCTTAGCAAATAGAACTTACTAGAAATAGATACTTTTTATCCAGAGTGTTATAGCAAATTTCAGTTACGTGGAATTTTCAGGGTCTAAATAGATAGAAGGATTGTTAGTTGGCTGATAGCAGTGTTGGTGAGAATGTACCAGACACAGACATGCAGTCACAAACTTAGAGTGATCGTTATAGGACAATTGTGGCATGTGTATTTTTATTGCATCCAGAAGATACCCCTAGAGCCTGTTTTATATTGGAATATTGGCTGAGAAAATAGAATAATTGACGTGGATGACCCTCCTATCTTCCAAGATTTGAAAGTACACTTAACCTAGCCATACACGTGTAGGTTTGTCTTGGAGAAGCAATAGATTCAGTCTTCCATGCTAAACAGTGTGGATGAAAGTATCTTCACTGCCCGCTATTGTATTCAGACAGCCACAGCACCCACTGCTGTCTGCATACGCAAGCGGTGACTGCATCTGTAACATAGATCTAGTACCATTGAAGTGAAGTTGTGACTTCTTGAATACTGAAATTAAATTTCAAACAATGGAGGAGATTTAGTAAAACCGGTGCACTCAGAATCTGGTGCAGCTGTACACGGTGGCCAATCAGCTTCTAACTTCAACTTGTTTCATTTAGCTTTGGTGATAAAACATGGAAGCTGATTGGTTCCTATGCAGATCTGCCCCAGATTCTGCATGCTCCAGTTTTATTTAATAAACACCAATGTTTTAGCACTCCCAGCTATCTTTTGTGAACTACGATACACCCCCATCTATGAAATGAGGATGAGGCGAGCAACCTAGAATGACAATGCTGCTCCTCCATGTTATTACATTTCTTTTGTTATTGTTCTATGTGCTGACCCTTTCTTCCTTGGTATAGTCCCCTCTGCCCTTTTCTGCTGAGGATTTATTAACATGGGATACAGCTTGAAAGGGGGACAGAGGGGTGGGTAGGAGTCAGCCTTGTGATTTTCCTCTTTGTGCACTTTCCCTTCTCAGGTGCAAGATTCTATCATTATGGACTTGGTTTGGGGCTGTAAATCAAATGTGTTGGAGAGTCTAACTCTTGAGAAACAGAGAAAACCAAAAAGCATTACATCACTCCTATGGGAATTGAGCCATAGTAGCCTGAGGTTAGTCTACTGTTATCTTTGCTATAATCTGAAATTGTTCTTGCACTATATGAAAGTCAAGTAAAGCTGTTACTTGCATCCTTTGTCTCCTTCCTGTTTCGCACAGAGAAAATAGAATGGGCCTCATTAGACCATAGAATGGCCTACAAGTACTGAAGGGGGTTGGAAAAGTAACGCACAGCCAGCACAGGACTGGTGACCGTCCAAAAGTGGCTTCCGATGGAATGGTGGTTGGAATGGTCCAAGATGCACCATTCCTGGGCAACTGGGCTACTGACACTTGTCCTTGGTTGTGGGGCAGAGTTACACCCAGGGACCAGGACTGTAACCACAATATTAACAAGGCCTTGTGGATAGACATATCAGATACATGTATATGGCTCCTATCCTTGCCTGAGGGCAAAGTGTATATTATGGACCTTGTGTGTGTATTGGGGAATGGTAGGAGGGCTCAAGCTCTGTACTTTTCCTCATGAAAAGTACCCATGTTAAGAGCCAGAAACCTGTGCTATAGACTGACTCGGGTATTGCAATTAAAATGGAAGTAAATACTTTCTTCAAGTAAGCCTGTAGCCTAAATTACTGTCACATCTACCTCCCTTCACTAGGGGGTGCTTACAAGTTGCTGCCCTAGAACAAGATTTGTGTTCCTGGCAGAATCACCATAAAGGAAAAAAAGCCTGAAAATAGGAACCATTTGCAACTACCACATCTAAGGTCTGGTAACCTATAAGGTAAGATACATAACTTTTTCATTCAGGTTAGATGCACTGTAAGCTAAGGGAGTTCCTTCACCTGTCTAATTTTGCATTCTTCATAGAAATAAATGGAAAGTCTACTTCTGAGTATCTCCACTCTTTGGCTTGTCTTATGACAATATTAGGAGTTTATTCTATCTTCGGCCACAAGATTACTACCCAGCAGTTCTGATTATGCAAAAAGAGGATCACTTCCATTTCCATTCTAAACTGTGTCAACAAAATGCAGAAACTGACCTGTGAAGCGTGGAGAATGGTGGTGAATTATTCTTTAAATCACATCCCTTTGTGTGCAGCCAGTTCAGCTTTATTTTTATATAACCGAAGATTGAAAGTTGAAAGAGAGGGACATCTGTAGTATGGTTATAAGTCCTGCTATAAAAAGAAAAATATTCAAGGGCAAAGGTTATCCTAACCTGTAAAATGGTTTAACAATAAAAGGCAAGGCAACATAAAGTCATGGGGTTCCACTTTTATAGCGTTCCAACACAAAGTAAGAGCAGGCCTAAAGGAAATGAGAGAAACGTGAGCTGCCATTGCTAGTTGCTTGGCTGTCCTGCTCCTACACTAATGCCCCGTACACACGGTCGGACTTTGTTCGGACATTCCGACAACAAAATCCTAGGATTTTTTCCGACGGATGTTGGCTCAAACTTGTCTTGCATACACACGGTCACACAAAGTTGTCGGAAAATCCGATCGTTCTGAACGCGGTGACGTAAAACACGTACGTCGGGACTATAAACGGGGCAGTGGCCAATAGCTTTCATCTCTTTATTTATTCTGAGCATGCGTGGCACTTTGTCCGTCGGATTTGTGTACACACGATCGGAATTTCCGACAACGGATTTTGTTGTCGGAAAATTTTATCTCCTGCTCTCCAACTTTGTGTGTCGGAAAATCCGATGGAAAATTTCCGATGGAGCCCACACAGGGTCGGAATTTCCGACAACACGCTCCGATCGGACATTTTCCATCGGAAAATCTGACCGTGTGTACAGGGCATAATACTTTCTGTGTCACTGACTAAAAAAGGTGCAGCTAACAGTGAAGACACACATCGTGGATGTTCTACAACACTTTTACTCAATGATTCCTTTTACAGTAGGTCAACCTGTTCTTGGATAATTAATCAATACACCGCGCTAAATGCTAAATATTAGTGAATAAACAAATAACACAACATTGTATGGTCAGGGGCGTAACTACCACCATAGCGACCCATGTGGGTGCTATGGGGCCCGCAGCCGAGTGGGGCCCAGTGAGGATAAGAGCACCGCCGGCACAGTCTCCCAGCCAGGGGAAGAGAGAGGAAAGGAAGAGGCGAGCTGTCCGTATCAGCAGAGAGCTGAATTGCCCGATGTAAGCGCTTTCATTAGAAGTGTTCCCGGGGCTCACGTCACATAGCTCCACCTTTTGGCCCGGTGCCTTTGATAGACAGAACGCCGATCCAATGCGGGACATGTGACGTCATCAAAGGCGTTGGGTCAAGAGGTGGGGCTATGTGACGATGAGCCCCGGGAAGACAGGAAATTCAAATGAAAGCTATTAGAGCGGGCAATCCCGCTCTCTGCTGATCCGGGTGGCTTGCCTCTTCCTCTGCATAGGTGGGGCTGTATGGGGCACAGGCAGACCAGGCTGTAATAGGCACAGGTCACGCTGTATGGGGCACAGGTCACGCTGTATTGGGCACAGGTCATGCTGTATTGGGCACAGGTCACTCTGTATTGGGCACAGGTCCGCTGTATGTGGCACAGGTCACGCTGCATTGACACTAGGGCAGCTGTGGGGGGGGGGCTGTTTGCAGGGGGGCCCTATACAACATTTTGCTATGGGGCCCTGCTATTTCTAGTTACGCCCCTGTGTATGATAACACTATATTCACATTAATAACAATCCCAATCAAGTGATGGTGGGTGCTCGTGCTCAGAAGTAACCAAGATCCATGCTGCTTGGTGCTCAGACAAGGTGCCCCCACATGGATGTAAAATCACCCCTCAATATGGACCAACTATCTCTAGTATGGTCAGATAAGCGTGTGGGGAGACCCCTGAAGATTTCCTTGTGCTGACGGTTCCTGGAGTGGGTATACCTCATGCAAGTAGATATTAGTTTATTCACTAATATTTAGCATTTAGCGCGGTGTATTGATTTATTATTATTGGTTTATTTGCACAGCAAATATTTCACTGCAGCTGTTAATTAATAGATCATTACCAAAATTTTTCACACCTTTGGCGCTTTGGTTATATATTTCTTAACCTTTTCTTGGAGCTGGTATATGTACAAGGAACTTGAGATGTACGTACTAAAGCTAGGTTCTATTTCCTTATTACACTATGCTACAACTCAGTGTACAATAAAACAGAGAAAAAACTGCGCTATAATAATAATAAGTTATAATCCTAAAGTGATCCCGCGCTTCAGCAAAAAATTAAAACAATTTTTTTTTTTTTTTTTTTTTAACTAAATAAAATGAATAAATCTAATTGAATAATTAAAAAACAGTGTAAGTGTCAAAAGTTACACAATGTTTATTCATTTTATTCAATTAGATTTACACAATGTTTATTCATTTTATTTAGTGTAAAAAAAATAAAAAAATTTTGTTTTAATTTTTTGCTGAAGCGCGGGATCACTTTAGGATTATAATTTATTAAGAGTGGATTGTGATACACTGGAAGATTCTGCTGCAGTCAGCTGTCCTCGATTTATTTCATTGCACCTTAATGCACTATATACACTTTATGATTCAACCATCTATTTAACAATTTTATTCGAAGTTGTACAGCTTTTAAGAGTTCATTTGAAACACATCCTAGTAGCGCGAAGGTTCTCTACATTTATATTTGCAATAATAATAAGTGAAATCAATATGTGAATACATGGAAATCAATTGGTGTATAGAAACGAAGAAGGGTCAATAAGTGAGTGACCATAGAAATCATCCATAAAGACAGAGGAAGTCCAAATACAAAAGACATAAATCACTCAATCTTCCCAGTAAAGGCTATGTAGAGAACATGGGATAAAACACCACTAGTTGTGATCCACCACCACATAAATTTCGGGCTTACCAGAAGGCAAGCTAAGTAAGCCTGTGTGTAAGCTGAAGATCCAGATGCTGAACCAATGGCGCTACTTCTGTGTAGCATTCTTGTAAGTGCAATTCCTTTTTTAATAAAACTTTTTAAGCGGATTTACAATATGGCCAGTTTTCTTTTACATCCATGATCCTGAGCCTGGGTTGGTGTATGGGCCGTCATTTGCTGTACTTCCAAGTCCACGCTGAGCACGGAGAAGTAGCGCTATTGGTTCGGCATCCGGATCTTCAGCTTACACACAGGCTTACTTAGCTTTCCTTCTGGTAAGCCCGAAATTTATGTGGTGGTGGATCACAACTAGTGGTGTTTTATCCCATGTTCTCTACATAGCCTTTACTGGGAAGATTGAGTGATTTATGTCTTTTGTATTTGGACTTCCTCTGTCTTTATGGATGATTTCTATGGTCACTCACTTATTGACCCTTCTTCGTTTCTATACACCAATTGATTTCCATGTATTCACATATTGGTTTCACTTATTATTATTATAGCGCAGTTTTTTCTCTGTTTTATTGTTGTTTTTGTGTATATCTCACAATTTAAACTGCTGCTGGCAGGGTTTTGGTAGCACAGTATTTTTCCCTTTCCATCTACAACTCAGTACAACTCCTAGAGCTCTTGATTACCTACTATTCTGCCATAACAGGTCCCACATAATCTAAATTTGCTGTATTCCTCCAGGATGGGGAAACACCATCTCATCATCATATGGTCCTCTCAACATAATCTCTTTTTCGCCATACATGAAAAGATCTTGCGAATGGTCCCAATCAACCCAGCTCCCCTTCTGTACACCTGCCCCTTCTCCTGAGATAACTTACCCAGTCAGAAAGAGGGGATGGGCTGTTCCAATTTCCCAAATCTCAGTACACTGCAGGAGTAATGTGGAAAAACCATCTCATCATCACATGGTGGTCCCAACTCAAACTTTTTTTTCGAAAAGATCTTACAATGGTTCCAATTAACCCAAATCTGCTTCTGATTACGAGCCCCTTCTCCTGAAATAATTTACCCATGATGTTCCAATTTCCCAAATCTCAGTACAATGGAGGAGGGTCTTCTTGCTAGATTTGGGATTCTCAGCATTCTCCAAGAGGATCCTAACCTTACCCAGGAATGAAAGGATAACAATGACAGCCTAAATATTTACGTCATGGCAATGTTCCTTAAACGTTTACACATAGTTTTTTCTTTTTCATAGCCTGTGCCTCTTTGGAGGGGTTTCCCTTTACTTCCTTTTCTGGAGACTCCACAGAAGACGAGAGGTAATATCTCCAAAAGGGGGAAGTCTACTTGTAGACAGTTGTAACTGGAGATGTTGTCCCCATGATAGGATTTTTTGTTCTGGTGATAGCCCAATATTTTAGATTTTCCCTCACTTTTTTCCCAGGGACAATGGTGATCAGGAAAATGAGAGGGTGAATCTCTCCAATGGGGACACAGACAGCAATAAAAATCTGCGACAAAGGAGATTTCATGGTGCTGGATCCTCGGGGAACTCTTGCTCACCAATGTAAACATTAACTTCGGTATTATGTGTGTAGGCAGGTGCAGTCTGTTTTCTCCACTGCAGGTGCCACTCATCCACAGCGGCATTGCAGAGGGAGAGGAAGTCAAGAGGAACATGGTTTCTCCATGGTTTCCTGAATCACGGGGACAGCGATCCGGTTGGATGCTGGCCGCCCATGTGACTCTGGCGGCCATCTTAGGTGTGGTAGAGTCTATTTAAGACCCTGGCCCCTGGGTTTGGTGTCGATTCAGTGTGTAGATAGTGTAGGGACAGGTCACCTATCTGTCAGGGACAGTAATAGTGGTAGGAAAATGTTCCAGGCAAGTAGGGAAAACTTAGGGCTCCTTAGACACCTTCCCGTTTGAGCCTGTACTGGCCAGCCTTCATTATGACCCTCCAGACGCTGTCAGTTTGGCTGAAACCTGCTTCACTACATTCTGTTTGTGTCCATGAGTGTTCCCAGTTGGCCCTCTTTCCACCGAGCTTGTTGTGAACAGTTTTTCCTTTACTTCAGTACAAGTTCCATAATGTGCACCTGGACTGAGTGTGTGTTATTGCCGCTGCACCCATCCACACGTGGGGAGCTGAAGGTTCTGTAAGGACCCTCCAGACTGGAACCAATAAAACAAAGAATGGAGCACCGCAACCAAAATGAGTGTCCAGGTTTAAAGCTTTGTCCATTAAAACAGGATCCATGTATCTAGCCAATGGGATTGATTTACTAAAACTGGAGAGTGCAAAAACTAGTGCAGATCTTCATGGTAGCCAATCAGCTTCTAACTTTAGTTTGTTCAGTCAAGCTTTGACCCAAAAAAAAAATGGAAGCTGATTGGTTTCTATGCAGAGCTGCACCAGATTTTGCACTCTCCAGTTTAAGTAAATTAATCCAAACGTGTTTAGGGGGTCAGAGAGTGCCCCCTTCATCAAGGTTTGTAGTAAATGATGATTGTGTAGGTTAGACTCAGTAATGCATGGTAAAGATAATAAATATTGCAGTATGTGCATGCGAGCTCCACAGTGGATGGTTTTGACATCCTAAATCAAAATTAGGTTTCCAAAACCAGCTGCTCCGGGACATGCCTGCACACATTGCAATGTATTTCCTTTACCATGCATTACTGAGCCTAACCAACACAATCATCCTTTCTCGAAAACCCGGCAGGGGGGGGGGGGCACTGCTCAAAATGCATTGGTTACATATGCAGAACTGTTTTAATAGAATAAAATGTAACACTTAAATTTTAAGTGTAGTGCTCCATTCTACACGGCAATAAAAATCTGACAGGGGTTCTAAGCCTTTGCCCTCTATCCAAGACTAAAAGAAGTATTTTGGCTATAAAAACACTTTAAGTGTTGCAGATGATGATATCAGAAATATCGTTTTCATGAGTACCGGTCTGAACTGTCATCTCACAGTAGCTGGAAGATGTACAAACACAGAGCATAGATTATACAACACATCACTTGTCATTTGACTTCATTTTGAGAGTGCATCTAAATGAATCTAAGTGTGCGCATTCTACTTGCCATACAGTACCGTTGATGTGATTGCTATATATTTTCTATGTGCAGCTCGCTTAGGGAAATCATAAAATGAATTCAGTTTCCCAACACAGTTTACTCATAAGATGGTAAATTAAACTCTCAGGGAAGAAGACCCCGTGCCTGAGAACTCACATTACCTAAGAGAACATCACACCTACTGGGCGGTGGGGATTATCTGTAATTGAATTGTCCCCAGCACATCTGTTCTGAAATAATCAGACAAAGAAATATTCAATTTGTTTTAAAAGCAGATGCTTCATGTGCCTTGCTAACTGCAAGCTTCGTCTATTAGGTAATGTTTCTCACTCCCGTCTTTTAGACATTAACCACTTGCCGACTGCTGCACGCCGATATACATCGGCACAATGGCATCGGTGGGCAAATGGGTGTACCTGTACATCCCCTTTAATTGTGGAGCGCACGCACCCGCCGCGTACAGCGTGACTGTGCCCGCGGGATCCGCAGACTCGATGTCCGCCGGTGTCCCAGCGATCGCCTCACAGAGCCACAGAACGGGGAGATGCCTATCTAAACAAGGCGTTTCCCCGTTCTGCCTTGTGACATGACAGAGATCACTGCTCCCTGTGATCGGGAGCAGCGATCGCTGTCATGTCTTAGGTAGCCCATCCCCCCCACATTTAGAATCACTGCCTAGGACACACCTAACCCCTTGATCGCCCCCTAGTGTTTAACCCCTTCCCTGCCAGTGTCATTTACAGAGTAATCAGTGCACTTTTATAGCACTGATCACTGTATAGATGACAATGGTCCCAAAATAGTGTCAAAAGTGTTCGATGCGTCAGTCATAATGTCGCAGTCATGATAAAAATCGTAGATCGCCGCCATTACTAATAAAAAAAAATTAATAATAAAAATGCCATAAATCTATCCCCTATTTTGTAGACGCTATAACTTTTGCGCAAACCAATCAATATACGCTTATTGCGATTTTTTTTTAACAAAAATATGTAGAAGAATACATATCGGCTTAAACTGAGGAAAAAATGTGTTTTTTATATATTTTTGGGGGATATAGGAAGTCAATTTTGTTTGGGTGTAACGTTGCAATTGTCAGTTAAAGCGACGCAGTGCCGAATCGCAAAAAGTGCTCTGGTCAGGAAGAGGGTAAAATCTTCCGGGGCTGAATTGGTTAAAGGAAAATGACAGGCAGGTCGCTAAAAATATGCAGTTGAAGGGGCTCCATTTGCATTCGGTTAGGTAGGGTTTAGATACTCTGTCAGGTTTTTACATTTCCCCCTACTGAGGAGATTCCCCCTACTTCCTGTCCTAACTGACAATTGCGCGGTCATGCAACACTGTACCCAAATGAAATGTTTGTCCTTTTTTTCCCGACAAATAGAGCTTACTTTTGGTGTTATTTGATCACCTCTGCGGTTTTTATTTGTGCGCTATAAACAGAAAAAGAGCGACAATTTTGAAAATAAAAAAAATATATATTTTTTACTTTCTGCCATAAAAAACATACAATTAAAAAATGTAACAAATCATCAATTCATCAATTTAGGTATTCTGGAACATATTTTTGGTAAAAAAATCCAAATAAGTGTATATTGATTGGTTTGTGCAAAAGTTATAGCGTTTACAAACTATGGGATATTTTTCTTTATTCTTTCATTTTTTTTATTTCTTTTACTAATAATGGAGGTGATCAGCAACTTATAGCGGGATTACAATATTGCGGGGGACACCTAACTGACACTTTTGACACTTTTTGGGGACCAGTGATACTAATACAGTGATCAGTGCTAAAAAAAAGCATGCACTGTCACTGTACTAATGACACTGGCAGGGAAGGGGTTAACATCAGGGGCGATCAAAGGGTTAAATGTGTGCCTAAGGAGTACTTGCTAACTGTGGGGGATGTGCTTTAACTGTGGGAAAGCAGAAATCGGTGTTCCTGCTTAGCAGAAACACAGGATCTCTACCTTCCCTACTAACAGAACGGCGATCTGCCTTGTTTACCGCCTGCCTGCCTGTCTCTCGGATGATGGGCGGATTCTGGCAGGCATTTCATCCGCCGGACCCGCTGATTGTCTCCTGCTGTGTCCAATCACAGAGGGAGTGGGTCGCCGGCAGTGTGTGTGTGCCCCAGACCCGAACGTGTCAGATCACATACTAGATACGAGGCTCTGATTAAGAGGGAATGCCTTCGAAACGCGTCAGCCAGTAGGGGTTCGTATGTATACTCTCCAGGACTCAGAGTCTGCAATCAGTAGACGGACTGCCATATGCCAAAGATCTTTTTAAGCGTGATTGTCTCCTACCTTTGTGAGTGGTTTTCAATATATTTTCTGAATAAATGTACCAAAAGATACACTAGGCTGGTGCGCCCTCTTTTCTTTGTGTCTTTGTATACTAGGTATGGCACAGAGCAGCTGCCCTGCCGCAGTATGTGTGCGTAGGGCGGTCGCCAAGCGAGCACTTTAGCAGCACTTTAAAGGATTGGTATAGGACCATTGACCCAACTCAACTCTCAAGCTTCCCTCTCCCCTTTACAGAGTATGTACCAGCATTACATTTTTCTTTAACCTTGTTCCTGTAGCAAGAAAGAGCTTTTATTCTTCCCTGTGACATCCTGGGCACACTTGTAAATTCTCACAGGGGCAGCTGCTGGGAACTTTGTTTCTACTGAGATAGGCATACCTCCAGAACTATATCTCCCCGGAGCTTTTATTCCTCCCTGTGACATTCTTACCACACGTGTAAAATTCTTGCAGGGGCAGCTCCCGGGAACTTCAGAACGACATTGTTCAAGAGTTTTTTGCATAAACATACTCTGGGAAGATAGCGAAGCTTCTTGCACCATTATCATGTCAGGAGTGGCGTGTGCCACACTAACAGAGTGGATAGACCCGGTTTTTGGTCCATTTGCTCAACCTGCTCCAGAGTGAATTAGAAACTAAGGAAGGTCTGCCCATAATTAACAGAGGAATTATGGCAATTTTTCACATAGAAAACTGCTGCAGATTCCCCCATAGACAGCACACGTCCCTCTCTCTGCCTGTGCAGTCATTACACAACACGAGCAGAGCTGTATACTATATATACTGTATATAATGACAGACCCACTTTAACACCTTTCTGTCTGGCCTAGAGCAGATTGATTGCCGGACGGGTGCTTTACTGTTCTGACTGAACATCATATGACATCCTTCACATCGGGGCACAAAGCGCGATGATCTGTGGTGATCTATGGTGATCTGTGGTCCCTCAGACACAGCGCATTACCAATCAGGGTAAAGAGCCTATGGCATAGGCTCTTTACCATGTGATCAGCTGTGTCCAATCACAGCTGATCACATATAAACAGATGCCGGTTATCGGCATTGCCTTTCCCCAGCGCTGTCAGTGTCTGAGGAGGAAAGGAAAGCCGATAACTGACTTTCCAGTTACAGGGGACATTTACACTGATAATCAGTGCAGCCCCATGAGTGCCCATAAGTGCAGCATATCAATGCCCATCAGTACAACATATCAGTGCCCATCAGTGCAGCATATCAATGCCCATTAGTACAACATATCAGTGCCCATCAGTGCAGCATATCAATGCCCATTAGTACACCATATCAGTGCCCACCAGTGCAGCATATCAATGCCCATCAGTACAACATATCAGTGCCCACCAGTGCAGCATATCAATGCCCATCAGTACAACATATCAGTGCCCACCAGTGCAGCATATCAATGCCCATCAGTACAACATATCAGTACCCACCAGTGCAGCATATCAATGTGCCCATCAGTACAACATATCAGTGCCCACCAGTGCAGCATATCAATGCCCATCAGTACAACATATCAGTGCCCATCAGTGCAGCATAGCAATGCCCATCAGTATAAAATATCAGTGCTCATCAGTGCAGCATATCAATGCCCATCAGTGCCACCTCTCAGTGCCATTCAGTGACGATTATTAGTGCCCATCAGTGCTGCCTTATCAGGGCAGCCTCATCAGTGCCCATCAGTGCATCCTCATCAGTGCCCATCAATGTAGCCTCATCAGTGCCCATCAGTGCAGCCTTATCAGTGCCCATCAGTGCATCCTCACCAGTGCCCATCAATGCAGCCTCATCAGTGCTCATCGGTGCAGCCTCATCAGTGCCCATCAGTGCAGCCTCATCAATGCCCATCAGTGCAGCCTCATCAGCGCCCATCAGTGAAGAAGAAAAATTACTTTTTTGCAAAATTGTATAACAGAAACGAAGACAAAGGTTTGGGGGGGTTTTTTTCAAAAATTTCAGTCTTTTTTTATTTATTTAACAAAAAAAAAAAAGCTGTGACGATTAAGAACCATCAAAAGAAAGCTCTATCTATCTCAAAAAAATGATAAAAATTAATATGGTTACAGTGTTGCATGACTGCGCAATTGTCATTTAAAGTGTGACAGCGCTAAAAGCTGAAAATGGCCTGGCAGGAAGGGGGTGAAAGTGCCCAGTATTGAAGCGGTTAGGAATATGTTGTTATTGTAAGATTATATTTGATTTGTTCTTTGCTTTCCACAACTGATTAGGATAATATAGCTGAGTCTGCGTCACTATTAGATCTTCTTCTCTTGCAAAACTCAACACCCATCACAGACTAGACCCCAGAGCTGGTATCATCTGTAAATCCGCCATCTTGATACATATGGCTGCTGAGAACCGCTAATGCCCTTTAAACATATGGTACATCCATGATTCCACTGAGGACTGTCCGTGTTTGTTTTCCAGAGCAGCTATATATTATTTACCAAATAATCCATTATTTAGCCAACATATATATATATCTATTGTCAAGACACACACTTTCTATGGGCTCAGGGGAAATAAAGGGGACATTATGGCTTCTATAAAACATGAAAATATTCTTCGATCTCTAAATCACTCTCAGGCCAGCCTGGGAAAGAAAAGTGCTAAAAGAAATGTGTTAGACAATTTGTTTTAGCACCAGTCATAGCACTAGTATTGCAAGTAGCCCCCTGGTAAAATGTAGCTTAAGGCCCATACACACGATACGAAAATCGGAAGTAAAATTTAGTCTGACGAACGATTTGCCAATTTTCGTAATGTAATGCTGCGTACACACGGTCAGATTTTCCGACGGGAAATGTTCGATGGGAGCTTGTTGTCGGAAATTCCGACCCGTGTAGGCTCCATCGGACAGTTTCCGTGGGAATTTCCGACAAACAAAATTTGAGATCTGGATCACAAATTTTCCTACAACAAAATCCATTGTCGTAAATTCCGAGCGCGTGTACACAATTCCGACGCACAAAGTTCCACGCATGCTCGGAATCAAGCAGAAGAGCCGCACTGGCTATTGAACTTCATTTTTCTCAGCTCGTCGTACGTGTTGTACGTCACCGCGTTCTTGATGTGCGTAATTTCTGTCAAAATTTGTGTGACCGTGTGTATGCAAGACAAGTTTGAGCCAACATCTGTCGGAAAAAAAACATGGATTTTGTTGTCGGAATGTGCGATCGTGTGTACGGGGCATAAGTATGGTTCTTTTGACAGCGGATTCTAGACAAAAGCTGGGTGTGCAGACCATAACATTTTCTTTCAATAAATTTTTATTGATGGTAAAAAATTTTTTACAGAACTGTTGTATAAGGCATTACATGGTAGGAGGTTACGAAAATACATAAGGAGCAAATTAATTCGAGGGGAAGCCTCTCAATGCGAGATGTAAAAGAAAAGGTCCTACCAGCAAAAAGCTGTGTTACAGTGTACAGTATATCAAAATTGTAAAATAAAATTATACAAAAACGATAGATATGTCTCTGGGGCTAGGACCATAACATTTTTGGCGTACGTGAACTCAATGTCCGATTTTTGTTTAATTTGTACGGTTTTCGTACGAAAAAAAACGTAAGTGCAAGACTACACATGCTCAGAAACGAAAGGATACATACAAAACTATTTAACACATTACGTCACTTTTGAAGTTGTTTTCTGTCGTACGAAAATTTTCATATGGTTAGTAACCTCTTCACTTTCGACGTGAAACTAGCAACAAAAAACGGACGTTCGGTCGTCCAAAAATCTGATCGTGTGTACGGGGCTTTAGAATGGGTTTGTTACATACACATTGGCTTATGCTGACTAGGGTTGAGCAAAGTTGAGAGATTTCCCCAAAATTTCAGCAAAAAATTTGAAGAGGTCAGAAAAGTTTTGGCACTTTTGTGGCATTAAAGGCAAAAGTTGAGAATATCTAAAACAAAGAACACGCTATATTGCAGCTTTCCAGTCCTTAGATATAGTGACTCTATTAGTGTATATTTTTCAGGCTCATGCCGTGTACACACGAGCAGACTTTTCGACCGGACTGATCAGACGGGACGAATCTGTCGGACAATCCGACCGTGTGTGGGCTTCATCGAACTTGCAGCGGACTTTTTCGGTCGAAAATCAGCCGGACTTTAGATTTGGAAGATGTTTCAAATCTTTCCGACGGACTCGAGTCAGGTTGAAAAATCTGCTCGTCTGTATGCTAGTCCGACGGACGAAAACCGACGCTAGGGCAGCTATTGGCTACTGGCTATCAACTTCCTTATTTTAGTCCGGTCGTACGTCATCACGTACGAATCCGTCAGACTTTGGTGTGAACGTGTGTAGGCAAGTCCGTTCATTCGAAAGCCCGTCGAAAGTCCATCAAAAGTCAGTCGAAAGTCCGTCGGAAAGACCATCGGACCTTTGATGCCGAAAAGTCCGCCCGTGTGTACACGGCATAATAATTTATTTTCAAAAGTACCAAAAATACCTGCTGATCTTTCCATAAATGCAGTATCCTCATCGCTTCCTTCTACAGGATAGTGGGAATAAACTTTAGAAGAGGGGTGTGAGCAGGATTTAGCACAGTTAGCAATAAGCCTGGAATTCCACTTTAACATCACGATGAAAGAGTTTGGGAGCCTGAGGCCCTAAATGGTTTTACTTTGGGGCCCCATCACATAGAGTTACAGCCCTGATATGAAAGTTGATTTTGATCTTAACTCCTGAAAATCCAAAGCTTCCTATCGGTACTCCATGTGGTGATAGCTTCATTGGTCGATAGGTAGACTTTTTAGGTCAAGCTGCTTATATGTAACCTACCTGGTGGTGGAGCCTGACGTGTGGAGGTAGGCTTCCCTTACACCTTTGGCTCAGGAACCCTGGCAAAGTGAACGGAACACCTGAGCACAGAGTGGGCATGAGTGCCTGACTGGCCTCCCATTGCAGGACACTGAATAGCAGGCTGTGCGTTACTGATGAGCAGAGCATAGCTGAAGAGCAAGCTGAACAGGCTGCGAGACTGGAACAGGAGATTGGCACAGGTCACCAGGTTGAGATGCAGGTAAACAAGGTCAGACAGTCCGGGTCGGAAACAGAAAGGCAGATCAAGTACAAGTGGCAGGCAGACCGTAATCAAATTCGGGCCAACTATGGGATATTTTTATTTATTTTCGTAATGGCGGCGATCAGTGACTTTTACCGGGACTGCGATATTGCGGTGGACATTCTGGCACTCGCTGACACTTTTTGGGAACCAGTAGCACTAATACAATGATCAGTGCGAAAAATATACTAATGGCACTGGCTGGGAAGGGGTTAAACATCTAGGGTGTTCAAAGGGTTAAAAGTGTACCTAGCCAGTGTTTATGTGTACACAGTGAGGTGCTTTTACAAGGGGAAGTAATCCATTTCCTTCCCTGCTTTGCGGGGAAAGTAAATCCACTTCTCATACAGGACAGAGCTCTTCCATATTTACATGGCGAGTGCCGCTGGTAAACTATTGGCCAGCACCTGCTGTGGAAAATCACAGCAGAGCCGGGTCTCCAGTGGCGCGCCTGAGCCCCTACCCACAGTACTAGGTACATGATCTGGCACAGCAGGGCCGCCTTTCCGCTGTAAGGCTGCATTCACACCTGAGCGTAGCGTCTTTGAGTGCTTTTCCGGTGTTTTTTTTTTTTCTTTTTTTTCTGGCGTTTTTGCACGTTTGTATGCTGCATTTTTGGGCTTTGGCTAAATAACTAAACACCCCAACTTCAATGCCGCGTACACACGATCAGACTTCTCGTCGGAAAGAGATATGATGGCTTTTCCGACGGGATTCCGCTCAAGTTTGCCTTGCATACACACAGTGGCGTCTCCAGCTTTCATATTTAGGGGGGGCACATGGGGGGACAGGGAAAAAAATAGGGGGCAATATAAAATGCATATATATATATATATATATATATATATATATATATATATATATAGATATAGATAAAATATATATAGATAGATAGATATATCTATCTATCCTGGGGCCCTTTACCCCTTTACTACAATCCCACAACGGCCCTTTCACATGTTCTGCAGTGAGCTCCCTTCCTACTGTATTGGGCCCCCCCCAGGGTGACAGAGAACAAGAGATATATGTCACCAGCATACCAAGAAAATATAAGGGTCCAAAGCAGTGGGAGAACTATCAGGGTTGCAAAGGTTGTCTTGCCACCGGGCCCTGGTGTTCTGCCACTGTGGGGTTCCCCAGCCTCCTCTTGCTGTCCTGCCCCTGCCCTCAGTCTGTTTTTTCAGTAATTGAGAGTCCTGGTGGAGTCCTTCTTGCAACTCGCTCTTCTCCCTGCCAATGAGGATGCAGGGGAAGGAGCAGATCGGGCGGCCGTGGTTGTGTGAGCGCTCGCATTATGCAGTGTCAGCAAGCAGAGGGAGGGGGGAGGAATCACCCACTGGGGACCTTCTCCCTCTCAATAGAGACTGTGGCCCGAGTAAGATGCGGCACATCCGATATGAATACAAACAAAAAGAAATTGCCTTTTTGTAAAAAAAAAAAAAAATTTTTTTTTTTTGGGGGGGGGGGGGGGCACATGGTGGGGCCCAGCATAATGTTGGGGGGGTCAGGGCCCCCTCTGCCCCCCCCCCCCTAGGGTCGCCATTGCATACACACAGTCACGCAAAAGTTCGCTGAACATACGACCGTCAAGAACGCAGTGACGTACAAAAGAAAATGAACTTCATTGCTTCCGAGCATGCGTCAAATTGTTTCCGAGCATGCGTAGGAATTTTGCGTTTCGGAATTGCCACAGACGATCGCATTTTCGGATAGGAACTTTTCCCGAACAAAAAATTAAGAACATGCTCTCAGTCTTTTGCTGGCCGGAATTCGGCCAGCAAAAGTCCGATGGAGCGTACACACGGTCGCATTTTCCGACGAAAAACTCTCATCGGTCTTTTGCGGGCCGAAATTCCGATCGTGTGTACGCGGCATAACACAAAAAAATATTATTAGTAGTATTATTATTATCAATGTATTTTTTTGTTTGAGTTTGGGAGTTGTTATTTATATTAATGTAGCGGTATAGTTGCCACTAGTAACAAACATCCACCAAATCACCCCACTGCCAGACCTTCATATATCACCTCAGAGACAACGATCAGTCATTTTCTTTGTTTTGTTTTTGTTTATTAGGGGGTACAACTTGGTTGGGGAAAGGGGTATATGAGATGCCCATAGGTCAGATGCCATCATATGTATAGATTTCATAAATTAGAACTTAGTTTGAGCTTGAATGAATGATGCGCATATGTAACATCTACAGTCTCTTCCCTGCATCAACATGCAGATTATTGATCCTCCTCTGCGTAACTCCTGCAGACTGTTGCTCCCAGGAATTCCTCATTAGTTATCATGTAAAGAATAAGGACTTCACCCAAGACTGTGTAAGGGTGAAGTTCCCAGAAATCCTCTCCTCCTGCACAAACTTATGCTGTATCACATTCATTTCCTGTCACATCTTCTGTTTGCAAAAGAACCCACTCTGAATAGCCTCTGATGCTGACTCTGGTTGGTTGCTACTACTAGGCCAGAGGTCTGCAGTACCTCTCCCCGGAGGCCTAGTAGTTTAAAAGCCGGTGCTGAACAGTGGACTACTGTTCCCAGCTAGCCCAGCTTGCAAATCCTGTGCCCTCGGCTGCATCGATTTGACACTATTCCCCACAGTCTCTCCTCTGATCCAGGACTCTTCATCAATGACCGTGTAATGATGAGGACTTCACCAATGACCGTGTAAAGATAAGGACTTCACCAATGACCGTGTAATGATGAGGACATCATCAATGACCGTATAATGATGAGGACTTCACCAATGACCGTGTAAAGGTGAAGTTCCCTCACAGACTTCCTGGTACATCCAGCCCTCCACTGTGGTACACCCACCGACCTTTCTCTGCCCTGAGTTCATGATGGAGAACTTAACTGGACCATACATTCCGACAGCTTCTCCTGCCCCTCTGCTCCAGGAATTCCACATCAATGACCGTGTAACGATGAAGACTTCACCAATGAATGTGTAAAGGTGAAGTTCCCTCACAGCACTCCCGGGCCTCCTCCTGCGATCGGCACCCCCCCCCCCCCCAGAAATGGGGATGGCCTCCTGCTACTGTATAGTATTCCATTCTCCACTTCTCTCAGCCGACAACTCCTCCCCAGTGGCCTGTTACCTCAGCTTATATAGGAGGCCCGCCCCCTGCCAATACCAGTTTGGGATTGGTCAGGGCTTCCACATGAGCTGCCTTCCACTCCAGTTCTATTATTATTTTAGGGACCCCTTTTCCTGCTGCAGCATATATACATTACGCCGTTGAGAAGAGGTTAAAGATAGCTGGAAACGATGTCGTTGATGTGAGTCAACAAAGGCAGAGAGAACGTAAACTTATCAGGTCACAATGTTTCTGGCAGGATCTACGAGTCATTTTTGCACTTCTCGAAACAGTCATAACAAAATATTTTTGGTGTATATTTAACAGACCAAAAGAGAACAAATAGGCCTAATACACACAGGGTGTTTGCTTTTCTTCTCTGTACTCCAGAACTCTCGGCAGGAAAACAGCTGCTAAAAAAACACGCCCAAGGCTGTGTATTGCACGTACATTTATGTCACATCAAGCATTTAGGCATTAATATATTCCATCGGCCAGAATATAACTTTATTTTGGCCATTGAAATGCATTAACGCTCAAACGCACCTATGCGAGTTTACACATGTTTGGGCGTGTCAATAATTTTTTTTCCACTCTAAAGCTCCTATCCTAAACGCGCCTCACCATTGCCATCAATGTAGCAGCCTCACCACTGCCATCAATGCAGCAGCCTCACCATTGCCTTCAATGCAGCAGCCTCACCATTGCCATCAATGCAGCAGCCTCACCATTACCTTCAATGCAGCAGCCTCACCATTGCCTTCAATGCAGCAGCCTCACCATTGCCATCAGTGCAGCCTGATAAATGCCTATCTGCAGTCTCACCAGTGCCATCAATGCAGCAGCCTCACCATTGCCATCAATGTAGCAGCCTCACCATTGCCTTCAATCCAGCAGCCTCACCATTGCCATCAATGCAGCCTGATAAATGCCCATCTGCAGCCTCACCATTGCCATCAATGCAGCAGACTCACCATTGCCATCAATGTAGCAGCCTCACCATTGCCATCAATGTAGCAGCCTCACCATTGCCATCAATGTAGCAGACTCACCATTGCCATCAATGTAGCAGACTCACCATTGCCATCAATGTAGCAGCCTCACCATTGCCATCAATGTAGCAGCCTCACCATTGCCATCAATGTAGCAGACTCACCATTGCCTTCAATCCAGCAGCCTCACCATTGCCATCAGTGCAGCCTGATCGATGCCCATCTGCAGCCTAGAGGGGGACAGGGAGGGGGGCGGGACGAGCGCCGACAGATTACATACAGTGAGAATCCCCTATGATAGAGAGAACAGTGGTCCAATGGCGGCCCAGGAGATGGGACTTCCTATTACAGAGGCCTCCAAGTAAACAGGAGATTCTCACTGTATGTAATCTGACGGCGCTCGTCCCGCCCCCTCCCTGTCCCCTCTGAGGCAGCTAAAATTGAAGTATTGGCGTATAACACGCACATGCTATTTGCACCCGATTTTCAGAGTGAAAAAGTGTGTGTTATACGCCAATAAATACAGTATTTACTGGCCCCTTTTCCCGCTCTCCATCCTGAAACATCCCCCCTGTGTGCCTGCAGCTGCTGCCAGCAGGAGAGGAGAGGAGGGAAGTCTGCAGCCCTGCGAGGGAAAGGGGCACACAGGGGGGTCTGGATAGCAGATGGAAGTGGTGCATGTGCTAGAACCATTCCCTCTGCAGTGCAGCCGGAGGGAGAAGCTGGCAGTGTTGCAGGGGGGAGGCAGAAGAGGATTGGTGTCTGCAATAAGACAGTACAGCCGGCCCTCCTACTCAGCAGGTGCCCAGGCCCTCCTTTTTACCTGATGGGGTCCAGTACAGGAGGGCTGGCTGTACTGCCTTATCAGCCGTCCTGCATGGATACATAGGCTAACATAGAGGTGCTTTTACAAACTGAATAAAAAACCGCCAAAAGCCTGCAAAAGCACAATTTTTTCAAACCCTTACGCCGTGTACACACGAGCGGACTTTTCGACCGGACTGGTCCGACTGACCCAGTCCGGCGGACAATTCGACTGTGTGTGGGCTTCATCGGACCTGCAGCGGACTTTTTCTGTAGAAAATCTGACGGACTTTGGATTTTGAACATGTTTCAAATCTTTACGTCAGAACTCCGCCGGACCCAGTTCCTACCGAAAAGTCCACTCGTCTGTATGCTAGTCCGGCGGACAAAAAAACGACGCTACAAAAACCGACGCAACTTCCTTATTTTAGTCCGGTCGTACGGCATCACGTACGAATACGTCGGACTTTGGTGTGATCGTGTGTAGGCAAGTCCGTTTGTTCGGAAAGTCCGTCGGATGTCCGCCGAAAGTCCGTCGGATAGACCGTCGGATCAGTCCGGTCGAAAAGTCTGCTCGTGTGTGCGCGGCATTAGGAGACATTCATTATTGGGGTTTATATACACTTTTTAGTTTTGACTTGTTTTTAGCATGCCTTTAATTAACACCTAACCTTATTTAAAAAATACTCTCACCTTTCCGTGATCGTCATAAATCCTATAACACGATCCGTTTTAATTAACAGATATAAAAGATGACACCATTGGAGTTAATTTCTCCTGTCTCTTTTGCAGAGGGATGTTGGAAATGTATTATCCTTGCAGAGTAACTTACAATTTATTGCTACATTCATCTTGATATTTTCCAGCTGAAGCATTTCCTGCTACTAATGAATATTGAAAAATGACCTTTACTATGTATTTCTTTATTATTGGAGTGCTGTGGTCTGCAGTCACTTAATAGCAAAATCTCTATTTACACATATATTGGCAAGTGCCATTTCAGACCTCTAAATGTAGATTGCTGCTTGCACTTTCCCCGCTGACATCCATCTATTTTATTAATGGGAAGTTTGTGGTCTGTTTATAAAGGTTTATGGTTGCGTGATGTAACCTTTAAGTACGTATCTATTTTGGAAATGACAAAATATGATATATCAGAAATCTACAGTACAAAAACAAAAAAAACAGGAACAATATGAGATCACCGATGTGCACTCATAAGTTTGCAGTATCCTCTTCCCGTCCGGGCTATAGCCGAATGACGGCTACAGAGCGGACTTACTTTGCCGGCAGGGTGTCCATAGGCGTCCTCCCGTGCTCGAGCGCCCTGCGCGCCCCCTGCAGGGCGCTCGCAGAGCGCTCTGTGATCAGCGAGTCTATGAGACTCGGCTGATCTCAGATTGGAGTAAGGGGTCGATCCCGACCCCTCACCACGTGATCAGCTGTCAGCCAATGACAGTTGATTATGTGATGTAAACAGAGCCAGTAATCGGCTATTTTTTCTCCTCACGCTGGTAGCCAATCACCGGCGGCTGTGAGAGGGACATCAGTGCCGATTGTGGAGAGCCTCTGCAGAGGCTTCTGTGCCCACCTGTGCCACCTACCAGTGCACAACAGTGCTGCCTACCAGTGCCCACAGTACCACCCATCAGTGCCCACAGTGTCACCTATCAGTGCCCACAGTGCCACCTATAAATGTCACCAATCAGTGCCTCATCACCAGTGCTGCCTATCAATACCACCTACCAGTGCCCGTCAGTGCCACCTACCATTGCCCAACAGTGCCACCTACCAATGTCCATCAGTGCCACCTATCAGTGCCCATCAGTGACACCTATCAGTGCCCATCAGTGCCACTCATCAGTGCCACTCATCAGTGCCACACATCAGTGCCACCCATCAGGACCCATCAGTGCCATCTTATCAGTGCTTATCAGTGTCGCCTTATCTGTGCCTATCAGTGCAGCCCATCAGTGCCCATCAGTGTAGCCTCATCAGCGAATATCAATGAATGAGAAATATTAACCATTTGCAAAATTTTATAACAAACTATGAAACATGTTTTTTTTTTTTTCAAAAATTCCTGTCTTTTTTTGTTTGTTTAGCAAAAAATAAAAACCCCAGTGGTGATTAAATACCACCAAAAGAAAGCTCTATTTGTGTGAAAAAAATGATAAAAATTTCATTTGAGTACAGTGTTGCATAACCGCACAATTGTCATCCTCATCAGTGCCCATCAATGCAGCCTCATCAGTGCCCATCAATGCAGCCTCATCAGTGCCCATCAGTGCAGCCTCATCAGTGCCCATCAATGCAGCCTCATCAGTGCCCATCAATGCAGCCTCATCAGTGCCCATCAGTGCAGCCTCATCAGTGCCCATCAGTGCATCCTCATCAGTGCCCATCAATTCAGCCTCATCAGTGCCCATCAATGCAGCCTCATCAGTGCCCATCAGTGCAGCCTCATCAGTGCCCATCAATGTATCCTCATCAGTGCCCATCAGTGCAACCTCATCAGTGCCCATCAGTGCATCCTCATCAGTGCCCATCAATGCAGCCTCATCAGTGCCTATCAGTGTCGCCTTATCTGTGCCTATCAGTGCAGCCCATCAGTGCCCATCAGTGCAGCCTCATCAGTGCCCATCAATGTATCCTCATCAGTGCCCATCAGTGCAACCTCATCAGTGCCCATCAGTGCATCCTCATCAGTGCCCATCAATGCAGCCTCATCAGTGCCTATCAGTGTCGCCTTATCTGTGTCTATCAGTGCAGCCCATCAGTGCCCATCAGTGCAGCCTCATCAGCGAATATCAATGAAGGAGAAAAATTAACCGTTTGCAAAATTTTATAACAAATTATGAAACATGTTTGGTTTTTTTTAAAAAAAATTCTGTCTTTTTTTTGTTTGTTTAGCAAAAAATAAAAACCCCAGTGGTGATTAAATACCACCAAAAAAAAAGCTCCATTTGTGTGAAAAACGTGATAAAAATTTCATTTGAGTACAGTGTAGCATGACCGCACAATTGTTATTCAAAGTGTGACAGCGCTGCCCAATTAGCGCAGCCCAATTAGCGTATATTGATTGGTTTGTGCAAAAGTTATTGCTTCTACAAACTATGGGATAGATTTAGGGACTTTTTTTTTTTTTTTTACTAGTTATGGCGGTGATCAGTGATTTTTAGCAGGACTGCGACGGACAAATTGAACACTAAGTGACACTTTTTGGGGACCAGTGACACCAATATGGTGATCGGTGATAAAAAATGCACTGTCACAGTATAAATGACACAGTGCCGTATCTCAAAAAAATGGCCTGGTCATTAAGGGGGGGGGGGGGTAAATCTTCCAGAGGTCAAGTGGTTAAAGCAGAATGACACTGCATCTGAGCAAAACAAACCAAAAACACTAGTGAATTGTACACAGTGGGAGCCTGTCAGCAAGCTCCAGCCAATGATTCGTGGCCGGGACCTGCTGATCAACTCTGTGCACTCACAGCCCAGTGTTCTGTGTTGGTAAACAATACAGAGCTCTATACCAAGGGAGCGATCTGTTAGTTCTCATCCCTGCAAAGGGATGAGAAACTGAGAGATCATTCGTGAAAAGCAGCACATATTACACATAGTTATGCCCTGTACACACGGTCGGACTTTGTTCGGACATTCCGACAAAAAAATCCTAGGATTTTTTCCGACGGATGTTGGCTCAAACTTGTCTTGCATACACACGGTCACACAAAGTTGTCGGAAAATCTGATCGTTCTGAACGCGGTGACGTAAAACACGTATGTCGGGACTATAAACGGGGCAGTGGCCAATAGCTTTCATCTCTTTATTTATTCTGAGCATGCGTGGCACTTTGTGCGTCGGATTTGTGTACACACGATCGGAATTTCCGACAACGGATTTTGTTGTGGGAAAATTTTATAGCCTGCTCTCAAACTTTGTGTGTCGGAAAATCCGATGGAAAATGTGTGATGGAGCCCACACACGGTCGGAATTTCCGACAACAAGGTCCTATCACACATTTTCCATCGGAAAATCCGACCGTGTGTACGGGGCATTAGACACACTTTTAACCCTTTGCTCACCCTAGATGTTAACCCCTTCCCAGCCAGTGTTGATAGTACAGTGTATAGTATTATCACTGATCACTGTATTGAAGAGGAAGTAAAGCCTCTTAAAAAAAAAAAGAAAAAAGAAAAATACACCCTGCAAGGCAAAGGCATAATGAGCTAGTATGCATAGCATACTAGCTCATTATGAATTACTTACCTGAGATTGAAGCCCCGGCATCGCCCCTCGTTTGCCTCCTCTGACCCCGCCATCCATACCGGAGTGATTTCAGGGTATCGCGGTTCCGGCACTGTGACTGGCCAGAGCCGCGATGACATCACTCTGTAGCACAGTGCTGAATAGCAAAAAATGGCCTGGTCATGAAGGGGGATAAGTTCCGCTTTAACATAGTGCCAGTCACAGGTATACTGTGAGCATCCAGTATTCCCTCAATGTTATAAAATTGTCTAAAGACCTGTCTTCACCATCAGTTCCAGACAGGTGTCTGACAAAGCAATAAGCTTATAGGGCTTACGACCTGAGCGATTTACCACTCACGAGGTAAGAAACCTCCAGTAAAACCGTGACAAAACTTGAAATTTGGAGGGCAGGCATGAATTGGCCTTCCACCAAAGAGGTCAGTGACCCATCCTTTGCCCCTTTTAGGGTCTTTAAAACTTCCACACCCTTTTTTGACCTTGTCCAATTTTGACCTTTTATCGTGCTCCTTTAGGGCAGTTAAAAGGAGGGTAATAAACTCCTTAAGCCCAAATGTTTCCAGCAGCCATGGCTTCCTTTCCTTAAGGTTTAGGTGCCTTCATCTATTCTGGAGACACGTCGAAGCAATTCAACTTAAATTGACAAGAGAAGCAATGAAGTTGCTCAATTTTGGTCTCATTCCTCACTCCCCTGCCGTACTCCCTCTAGAAGGTTGGTCGGCTGCCAAATCAGTGCTGGCAGGGGAAGCTGAATTAATTGTACTTCTGTAATGAAACTGATTTTTTTTTCCTGCAGTAACTTTTGAGGATGAAATACTCATTCTTAGTGGCCCATGCTCCAAAACGTTCCCCTTTCCCTCCGTAACCTTCTCCAACAAGGTTTCTCAAGCAGGGTTCCTCCAGAAGTTGCTAGGGGTTCCTTGAGCAATGAGCAATTTCTGCCTATTAAATGAGTTCCAATGACACCATTGATCTTTTTAGCTATCTGTAGGGGGTAATTCCTCCCAATGTATAATAAACAATAGTGCAGCGCTCAAAGTGATATGTGGAACTGAAAAGAATATGAGACCTTAATTAACCACTTCAGCCCCAGAAGTATTTACCCCGTTCCTGACCAGAGCACTTTTTGCGATATGGCACTGCGTCGCTTTAACTGACAATTGCGCGGACGTGCGACGTTGCACCCAAACAAAATTGACGTCCTTTTTCTCCCACAAATAGAGCTTTCTTTTGGTGGTATTGGTAACCTCTGCAGTTTTTATTTTTTGCGCTATAAACAAAAAAAGAGCGACAATTTTGAAAAAAAGCAATATTTTTTACTTTTTGCTATAAAAATTTTCCCCAAAAAATATATATAAAAACTAATTTTTTCCTCAGTTTAGGCCGATATGTATTCTTCTACATATTTTTGGTAAAAAAAATTGCAATAAGCGTATATTGATTGGTTTGCGCAAAAGTTATTGCGTCTACAAAATAGGGGATAGATTTATGGCATTTTTATTATTATTATTTTATTAGTAATGGCGGCGATCTGCGATTTTTATCATGACTGCGACATTATGGCAGACACATCTGACACTTTTGATACTATTTTGGGACCATTGTCATTTATACAGCGATCAGTGCTATAAAAATGCACTGATTACTGTGTAAATGACACAGGGAAGGGGTTAAACACCTGGGGGCGATCAAGAGGTTAAAGTGGTGTTCCAGCCGAAATTATAGTTTTTAATTAAAAATACCCCTATAATACACAAGCTTAATGTATTCTAGTAAAGTTAGTCTGTAAACTAAGGTCGGTTTTGTTAGTTTATAGCAGTAGTTTGTTATTTTATAAACTTACAGCTGGCCGTGGCCATCTTAAATGTGGGCATCTGAAGCCAGACTGTACTTCTTCCTGGATCTCATCCTTGCAGATCTCGCACATGCACATCGCACAGTGCAGCACAAGCAGTGTAATAGGTTTCAGGTCAGGTTTCCATAGCAGCGGCAGTGTCAGAGGAAGTTGCCGCCCCTTCCCAGAAGGCATTGCAAACAGGAAATGATGCGATGGGCCACGGCCAGGGAGGAGGAAGTGAAAATGTATACAGCAGATATACAGTAGGTGCTGAGAAAAAAAATATATATCCAATTTGTTTACAGTGCACAGTTTAGTGAGGGATGCTGAAGAGTTGTAAAAGTGGGTGGAACTCCACTTTAGGTGTGTCCTAGGGAGTGATTCTAACTGTGGGGGGAATTGTCTCACTAGAACATGACAGAGATCACTGCTCCCGATGACAGGGAGCAGTAGATCTCTGTCATGTTGCTAGGCAGAACAGGCAAATGCCTTGTTGCCCCGCTCTGCCGCTCAGTATCACGATCGCGGGCCCCCAACGGACTTCAAGTCCGCGGGACCCATGGGCACGGTCACGGTGTACGTGGCGGTAGCATTTCCCCACCAAGGTCAGGGACAGAGGGGGGGTGGAAGGGGCAGCACCCTGGGTGCAGTTTTGTTATGGGGAGAAGGGCCACTGATAACCATTCTCCAGCTGCATGAATGACATTCATCATTAAGGCTGTAATGGGCAAAACATGTTGATGCTTACTGGCTGTATTCCTCCGCACACAACAAATAAATGTAAGGAAAAACTAGGTATATGCTGGAGTAAAAACCTCCAGTAACCTACAAAAGTGGACGATAGCGACAAAACAGTGGAGACAATTTCTTACTAAAATAAAAGATAATCTTTATCATACAAAGTTAAAAATAGATAAAATTAGAGTATCATGCTTCAAACTTATAGGGAGAGGAATACCTACTAATCAGCTATATGGAGCTCATTGAAAATACATACAATTACATATATTTACACAAGAGTAAATTCAATCCAATATGAATAACGTGCGCTTAGCCTGCGGTCTATGGGGTCAACACGTTTCACCATTTTTTGGGCTTCTTCAGGACCCAGACAGAAGAGGAACAAGCTACATAAAACAATATATTATTAGCAAAAACGTGCAATAAATAAATCATAGCAATAACACAATGTATATATATTTTATATATGTGAATCTGCATATTCTTACCGGTAAGTATGATGGCCAAACGTCTGCCCACCAATGCCTAACAAATAAATATACACCTTGCTGATCTATACCATTGTGTTGGCTTTTCCAGTGGCCTATGTATTGTACATTAAAGCCCATCTCCAGCATTTTGTACAGACCCAACCCTTACCCATCCTCTTCTCTCCCTGAAGCCCCCTTTGCTACCATAATTATAAAACTCTTTTTTCTGCAGTCTACAGGCTGGTCCAGTGATGTCAGGGGTACCTTCCTCTTCTTTCTCAGAGACAGTGGTGGGTGGCCCTTCCTCCTTACACTTTAATACACGAACGCTGTGCTGTACCAGAAGTACATTAAGCTCAGGCCCAGGGCCTGGGTCTAAAGAACATGGGTTGGAAGATGCCATGTATTAATCAACCCTGAAGAGCAGTGGTGTGGGATTCCGAGAGTGGTAAATCTTTGGAAAACAGGAGAAGAGGTATTGGAGCCAAAGATGCTTTTTCTTTTCAGTTTTTACACTGCTGGGAAATGTATATGTAGAGTTGGACTTTAAAGTGTTACTAATCCCAGGAGCCTGCATTCACTATATCTGGTCTTCCACAGTACACAGAACATGGAAACGCAATTATTTTAGTAAATATAAACTGTTAAATACCTTTTCTCATCAGCAGTATATAGCAGTCTTGTGACTTCTATCAGTGTCTGGTAAAGCTTGTAGGGGGGTTTTCATTCTCCTCTGACTGTCCTATGAGGCTGCATGACCCCTAACCCTCTGTCTGTCTGTCAGTGCTGATGGCCCTGTGCTGATCACATGTACCCTCCCCCCCCCCCCCAAAAAAAAAAAACTCTCTAGCAATACACACCAAACTGAGCATGTGCAGAGTGTACCCAAGGCTCTGTACTATCAGGAGATGGGTTGGGGACTGTGGAAGCAGGGGAGAATGAAAGAAGGCAGGATCAGACAGCCTGTTACCCCAACACTTCATATTCCTGATATGTGCCTGCTGTACCATGTACTTGTATGAAAAAGTCTCCTGTTCTCTTTGTATTGCTTCCTTTATGTGAAATCCCTGGTGTTCCTGCCAGTCCCTCTGCTTTCCAATAAAAACTGACCACACTAAGAAGGTGAACACACCGTGGTAAGTTCTCTAGTTATACTGGGAACTCAGTGTGCTCTCCTCCAATAATCAGACTTGACACGCCCCTGCTGCACAGCCATTCACTGGAAAGCTCAGCAGCTGCTTCTCCTCCCCCCAGCTCTTATGCAGCTGAGAACAGAGGGAATGTGATCACTTATAAAAAAGGGCAAAAAAGGTATTTATAATTTTTTTGTACCCATACAAAAATGTTTTGCTTTAAAGCGGAGTTCCACTCAAATTTTTTACTTTTTTTTAATGTAATCCGTTCTATTACACTAGTAAAAATTGATTAACCCATGTCATTAAACATATCGCCACTCAATTCCCGTTTTATAATCGTGCTTACTGTATATTTCTGCTCTGCAGAGCGCTTCCATCTTTACTGTGGGCATGTGAAGCCCACTAGCAGTCTCTTCCGGGATATGGCGATGCTGGATTCCCAGCATGCACCTCCCGATCTCGCGCATGCGCCCTTTACACAGATGCTATACACAGATGCTAGCCTTCATTGATGCCCACTGACTCCTGGGAAACGATGACACACATGTCCCAGGAGCCCAGGCGCCGCAGGATATGAAGTAAATTGCCGTGGCCCCGAAGTGGAAGATTACAAGGGATCCAAATGTTGTTGTTTGTGGAGAAAGCTGATGATTCATGTAAAGTTCATATTATGGGTGGAACTTCGCTTTAAACTGACCAGGTTGTTTTACAAGGTGATCGTTTACAATCACTTTAACCCCTTAGGTTCCACAGTGAGTATAACCATAGCTCCCAACTGTCCCTGATTTTGAGGGACTGTCCCAGATTTTGACCAAAGTCCCTCTGTCCCTCTTTTCTCATTTGTCCCTCATTTTGGTCTGATCTATATAGCTATATATACAATGCACTATTTATCTATAAAAAAGTGCTTCCCAATGCTAAACCTTTCATCCAATTTCTAAATTGCTGCATTTATAAGTTCCAAAGGCCAAAATAACAGAATAGTAGTCCTAAAAATGAACCAATCATTTTTTTTTTGAACAATTCTCCTTTAAGGAGGGCGTGGCAGGGGGTGTGTCCTATGCCTACATACTTTTGCTTATAGGTGTCCCTCATTCCCATCTCGGAAAGTTGGGAGGTATGGTATAACAAGCATGCTTTACTGCATATACAGACTGATTTTACTGTTGTGGGTTTAGTAACACTTTAAAGTCAACAAAGCACAGGCACAGTTGAAACTTCCCATTTAAAGTGGAGATCCACCCTGAAAAAAAAAAAATTGCACAAAAAAATACCTAAAAAAATGGAGGAAAAAAAAATAATAATTTTTTTACTTACGTGAAATGGCTGTTGCTAGGCAGTCTTCCTCATCTGCCTCTTCCTACACCGCGGTGATCTTCAGTCTTCTGCTCCCCACGTTGTCTTCTGGGGAATGGGGTGCGGGTGGGGTCCCACAACACATCGCGTCCCATTCACAAAGCACCGCACCGCTTGCGCGTGCGCAGTAGGAAAGTGGCAGTGAAGCCACAAGGCTCCACTGCCTATTTCCCTTACTTAGGATGGCGGTACTGGGACCCGAGAGCTGAGGGACGGGTTGGCCTCGGGCGGCCGACATCGCGGGCACCCAGGACAGGTAAGTCTACTTATTTAAAGTCAGCAGCTACAGTGTTTGTAGCTGCTGACTTTTAAAAAAAAAATTTAGCTGGCCGGAATCCCGCTTTAACCGCTTACCGACCAGCTGCCGTCATTATACTGCGGCAGGTCAGCAAGATCCCGCGAGCCGTCATAGCTATACGTCGGCTCCTTTAAGCAGGATAGCAGGCACGCGCATGCCACCGGAGGCGTGTGCACGTGCCCGCTGCACAGCGAGGGTGCCGATGCTCGTGGCCGACGATCGGGATCACCGCTGGCCACGAGCGATCGCGAGCACGAGAGGCAGAACAGGGACGTGTGCGTGTAAACACACAAATCCCTGTTCTGTTCTGTGAGGAGAGACATTGTGAGTTCCTAATAGCTAGGAACCACGATCTGTCATCCCCTCTGGTCAGTCCCCTCCCCCTACAGTTGGAACACAGTCAGGGGGCACAGTTAACCCCTTGATCGCCCCCTAGTGTTAACCCCTTCCCTGCCAGTGACATTTATACAGTAATCAGTGCATTTTTATAGCACTGATCGCTGTATAATTGCCAATTGTCCCAAAAATGTGTCAAAAGTGTCCGATGTGTCCGCCATAATGTTGCAGTCGCGATAAAAATAGCAGATCGCCGCCATTACTAGTAGAAAAAAATAATAAAAATGCCATAAATCTATCCCCTATTTTGTAGACGCTATAACTTTTGCGCAAACCAATCAATATACGCTTATTGCGATTTTTATTGCCAAAAATATGTAGAAGAAAACATATCGGCGTAAACTGAGGAAAAAAATGTGCTTTTTAAAAAAAAAATTTTTATTATAGCAAAAAAGTACAAAATATTGTGTTTTTCAAAATTGTTGCTCTTTTTTTGTTTATAGCGCAAAAAATAAAAACCGCAGAGGTGATCAAATACCACCAAAAGAAAGCTCTATTTGTGGGGGGGGGGGAGACATCAATTTTGTTTGGGTACAGCGTCGCACGACCGCGCAATTGTCAGTTAAAGTGACGCAGTGCCGAATCGCAAAAAATGCTCTGGTCATTGAGCAGCCAAATCTTCCGGTTCTGAAGTGGTTAAGCCGCTACCATTTTCCTATTTATCTCTTTATTGAACCCAGATATTAAGCACGGGCCGCTCTTGTCCTCTTCACAGATAAAGCGACTGTGTAACTGCTCAATTATGCATTTCTAGCCCTTTCCGAACATACATTTGCATCGCTGCATTTCCAGGCTCTCTAATTCATATATTTTATATTATTGCTCGGAAGTCCCTTGACAATTTTGGAGCGTCAAGACAGCAGCTATTTTAAATCAATAAAAGTAACCCAAATTGAAGCTTAAAGGAAGCAGAAGTGGCAATCTGGAAGAGTGCAGAACGCACAGTTTTATGTCCTGTCATGTAGTCTTTTATCTCGTGTGTTTATTTTAGTGAGCCTGCCAGCATATTCTGTCCTGGGTTCTTGTCCTGCATACATTTAATTACAGCATGTGGCAAATGTAGATCCGTTTTCAAACAGAATGACTTACTCACTACTGGAATGTCTAACTTTAGAGAAAGGTCATCAAAAGTTTCTTTTTTTTACCAAAAACAAAGCCATTCCTTCCAGGGACTTAAAGCGGAACTACGCGCCGGCATGGGAGTACCACAAACCAAAAACGCTATTTAATTCATTTTTAACCTTTTGGCGTCGGACCGCCGGTGCTATAGGTGGTTGTGAATTCCAGGAGGCGGGGGCAAGGCTTGTGACCATGTGCTTAGCTCCCAACTGTCCCTGATTTCGAGGGACTGTCCCTGATTCGGAGCAAAGTCCCTCTGTCCCTCTTTTCTTCTCATTTGTCCCTCATTTTGGTCTGATCTATATAGTTGTATATAAAATGTACTTTTTTATCTTTCAAAAAGTGTTTCCCAGTGCTAAACCTTTCATCCGATTTCTAAATTGGTGCATTTGTAAATTTCAAAAGCCAATTTAAAGGAATAGTAGTGGTAAAAAAAATGCAGTTGTGGAGTTAACTAATATTTTTTTTTTTGTATAATTCTACTTTAAGGGGGTGTGGCAGGGGGCGTGTCCTTTGTCTACATAATCTTGCCAATAGGTGTCCCTCATTCCCATCTCAAAAAGTTGGAAGGTATGACTATGTGACCGCCGTGATTGGCTGTCACAGTGGTTTCATGATCGGAAAACTCATGATCGCAAGTAACGATCAGGAGTTTTTCGTGAGCCGCCGGTCACAGTTCTATTGGCGCTAAGGCTCGGTTCACACTGAGGCAATGCGGGAATCCTGCGAATCCACTGCGGGTTCCCGCATCGCATGTCTCCCAGCGGAAGTTCACACTGCCCTATACGAACTGCTGGGAGTGTCAATTAAAAGTTAATGACACCCCCAAATCAGTTCGCATATCGCACTGCGAACTGCAAATTCGGACAGGAATTGGATATGATGATTCTGCTGCGCACCAAAAAAAGGGTCCTGTGCGAGTTTGTTCTGATAGCGATGCAAATTCAACCATATTATCTGTATGGCTGAAATCGCATTGCACAGATCGCATGTAATTTGCACTGCAGTGCGGTGCGAATCACATGCCATGTCGGACATTGCACCACTGGGAACCGGCCCTAATACTCGCAAATATGCGGCCTCTTTGCGCCAAGGCACCGCCGCCAAGAGGCCGCCTATTTATGTGTGCTCGGCGCCTAGGGGTTAATATTCAAAGCAAACTCAGCCATCCATCCGTGTGTCCAGACTTTATTTTGCTGAAAATACCTCTGAAACCCGCCCCCAGCATACCTGGCCATGGCCATCTTAAAGCGGAGTTCCACCCAAAAATGGAACTCTCGCTTATACGCTTCCTCTTTCCCTCCGGTGCCACATTTGGCACCTTTCAGGGGGAGGGGGGAACGGGGGACCTGTTTTTGACAAGTCCCCTTCCCCACTTCCAGGGATGGGCCACGGCCCAATCTCCCGGACGTTCGGCCCCCCTCCTCCTTCCCCCGCCATCGGGCACTTCACACATGTGCAGTAGGGAACCCGATGTGAAGCCGTAAGGCTTCACTACTGGGTTCCCTTACCAGGAATGGCGGCGGTAGCACCCGGGAGTCGATCCAAAGATCGGCTGGGGTACCGATATCGCAGGCTCCATGGATAGGTAAGTGCCCTAATACTAATGCCGCGTACACACGAGCGGACATTACGGCGGACTTTGCCCGGCGGACTGGATTTCGTCGGACAATTCGATGTGTGTGGGCTCCAGCGGACTTTGTTTTCTCAAAAGTTGGACGGAATTAGATTTAAAACTTGTTTTAAATTTATCCGTTGAAATCGAGTCCGGTCGAAAAGTCCGCCGTCTGTATGCTAGTTCGACGGACAAAAAGCCACGCTAGGGCAGCTATTGGCTACTGGCTATGAACTTCCTTGTTTTAGTCCGGTCGTACGTCATCACGTACGAATTCGACGGACTTTGGTGGATTGTGTGTAGGCAAGTCCGTTCATTCACAAAATCCGTCGGAAAGTACGTCGAAAAGTCCGCCGGGCAAAGTCCGCTGTAATGTCCGCTCGTGTGTACGCGGCATTAAAGTCAGCAACTACAGCATTTGTAAATGCTGAGTTTTAATTTTTTCACCCAGGCTGGACCTCCTCTTTAAGTACAGGTGGATGATTCATGTAGCTTTTAACCACTTCAGCCCTGGAAGGTTTTACCCTCTTCATGACCAGGCCATTTTTTGCTATACGGCATTGCGTTACCTTAACTGACAATTGCGCAGTCGTGCAACACTGTATCCAAATACAATTTATGTCCTTTTTTCCCACAAATAGAGCTTTGTTTTGGTGGTATTTGATCACCTCTGCTGTTTTTATTTTTTGCGCTATAAACAAAAAAATACAGATAATTTTGAAAAAAAAATATTTTTCACTTTCTGCTATAAAACATACCCAATAAAAAAAATGTAAAAAAAAATCGAATTTCTTCATCTATTTAGGCCAATATGTATTCTGCTACATATTTTTGGTAAAAAATGCCAATAAATGTCAATTTATTGGTATGAAAAAAGTTATAGCATCTACAAACTATGGGATATTTTTCTGGAATTTTTATTGATTTTTTTTTCTTTTTTACTGGTAATGGAGGCGATCAGCAACCTATAGTGGGACTACGACATTGTGGCAGACAAATCGGACACTAAGTGACACTTTTGAAACTTTTTTGGGGACCAGTGACACTAATACACTGATCAGTGCTAAAAAAATATGCACTGTCACTGTACTAATGACACTGGCAGGGAAGAGGTTAACATCAGGGGTGATCAAATGTGTCCCCAGGGAGTGCTTTCTAACTGTGGGGGAGGTGCTTGTACTGTAAAAAAGACAGAGATCAGTGTTCCTGCGTAGCAGAAACACAAGATCTCTGTCTTCTCCTGTCATAGAACGGCAATCTGCCTTGTTCACATAGGCAGACCGCTGTTCTGTCTGCCTCAGGAACTATCGGCTGGTCCTCCCACTGTGTCCAATGACAGCGGGAGCGGGTTGCCGGCAGCGGGCGCGTGTGCCCCAGACCCGGAAGAAATAAATCACGTACAGGTAAGTGATTTCGCGCTAACCTTACCTTTAAACTAAACCCTTCAGTGGCGTGCTGTCACCGCTGACAAGGCTTCCATCTTCACCTGGGTTCACGGACTCTGGCCACTTAAATGCCCGATCCACAATGATGTCATTCCAGCGCATGCTGTGTGGCACAGAGCTATCGAGGGACGGCTGGGCTGCAAAAACATTGAATATCCTGTAAACGGTGCACATTTAGAAGATATTTCTTGTACCTACAGTTAAGCTTTTGTATAAGCTTACCTGTGGGTACAAGTGCCCCAGCGGTGCTTACTTCTGCTTTATTGACAACTTTTTCTCAATCAGCACCCCCTATGGGAAGAACGGTACCACTCTTTTCTACATTCTCTCTTTGCCCTGTTCACACCGTACATTGTATAAAAATGCAGCGTGTATGCATTTTTGAGCAACCAACCTAAATGTATGTCAACATGCATTGGCACAATTCAACCATCACAATATTAAATAAAAAAATAAAATAAGATGTTAGGATTCTGACCTTTGACGGGGTCTGTGCAGAAAAAAACATGCAGTTTAGTGTGCAGTAAAATGCAGCATAGCACATTAAAAACTGCATGCATGCATTTTCTGACCAATAAATCACATTATAAATCACATTAATAAAGAAGAGAGAGGGAAGGCGCCACCTTCTAAGTGTAGTTTATTAAAATAGCAAAAAAAAAATCATTTGTATGCACTCACTGTGTGACATGAAGAAACGGGCATATCAACTAACAGATCCAGTAGAGTCTATCCTGGGATGTATAATTGGTAGGAGGAGAAGGGGCCAATATCTATCTGCAGAGTTTAGCAGGGATGTGGCGGGGCCAAGCAGAGTGGAGCAGGAAGGCGGCTGGGAAGGTTGAAACCACACGCTTTATCTCCTCCGGTTGTGACAAGCAGGTCTGGATCTTCGTAGCAACCAGTGATGTCATGCGTGTGGGCGTGGCTATGTGTTTCAGGACAGCACGCCCCTTTCTCAAACCTTGACCCTTGTATATATTATGTTGACATTCACTGCATTCATAATATTGGAAAGAATATATGGCTCTCAAAGCCTGTATTCTTTAATATTTTAGTTAGGCGCTAACGGCAACACTTTAATTTTTTTTTTTTTTGCTTTTTCAAATTGACATGGAAATTTATAGATAGGCAACTCCTATCCTCATATTGATTAGTGGTTCCAAATTATTAATAACTACTGCAATAGGGAACAGACACAAAAGATACGCATCTTTCCAAATAACTGTTGTGCTTTATTATGACGCAAATTAAGGTTTTTATAGGCATGATTACGTAGGTATCAGATTAATATTACAATTGTACATTTATGGTAACAAAGGGCGTAACATAGCCAGACTAATTCTAATCAGGACTTGAAAGAATGCAAGCATGTAACAAAAAAATTATTAGTGCCGTGTGCACAGTGAGGACAGCGTGCAATACATTCAAAATAGAACACAATTATATACAGAACTTACAAATTTCCTTTACAAAATTCTATATTTATTTCTTGCTAACATGGTGAATCGTCGTCTTTTTTCTTGCTATTAAGAGCAAAAGAACTATGACAACTTGAATTGCCACTGACTCAATGCAAGGCTTGGACACCTGGAAGTATGTGCCGGTTCACACTAGAAGCGGCACGACTTGCAGGTCGCCTCACCGAGGCGACCTGCACACGACTGGCACGGCGACTTGCAAAACGACTTCTGTATAGAAGTCTATGCAAGTCACCCCAAGTCGCCCCCCCCCAAAGTAGTACAGGAACCTTTTTCTAAGTCGGAGCGACTTGCGTCGCTGCGATTAGAGCGGTTCCATTGTACAGAACGGGAGGCGACTTGTCAGGCGGCTAGGTCGCCTGACAAGTCGCCCCTGTGTGAACCGGCTCTAAGGGTTGGCCTGTCTCCTTTCACTTTCAGTCTACAGTATCTGAAATCCCAGTACAACCCTCAACTTGAGCAAAACAAGAGTATCCTAATCACCACCATCATTGTATTACTCCTACAACAACTGTAGACGTCTACTGATGGTATATCATAGTTTTTACAGGTTGTTATATAGCAATAAATGCAATACAATATTTGCAGGGTTTTATATTCCATACATTCATTGTCCTCAAGGAGCTTACAATCTAAGGTCCCTATCCCCATACCTATACATGCTAGGGCCAATTTGGAAATTAGCCAATTAACCTCCCTGCCTGTCTTTGGAGTATGGGAGGAAACCAGAGTGCCCAGAGGAAACCCATGCAAACACAAATAGAACTTGTAATTTCCATGCAGTTAGTGTCCCCGACGAAGATTTGAACCAGGAACCATAGGTATCCTTAATGCAGTGCCTGTAGGTACTTTTTGCTGGCTACAGGCAAGCAGTCATTTACCGGGCAAAAGGTCTAATGCCTACAAAATGGAAGAATAATGGTTCACCTACAAGCCCCGTGACTGCCCAGTATCAGATTGGTATTTCTTCATCCTACCATTCTCCGCTCCAATGTCACCCATCATTAATTACAGTCACACATACAAAGTTTTAATTAATTTTTAAATAAACAATGTAATCAGCAATTCGGAAGTTCTGTTAAGTCTTCAGAGTCAGTTTGTAAAGCACAACATTATCTCAAACTGTAAATATTATATCCAGGCCATGCTGAGTCTCCAGGTCCACAGAGATGGCACAGTGATGGCATTGATTTGCGATAACGACGCTCTATCTGTAAGGTTTTAATTAGCAGAGCTCCCGGTGAACAGATTTGGAAAACATCTGATATCATCTCATTTTACAAGACCATATTACAAAGTCAATCAGCACACAAGAGGCGTTGTTTCATTGCAACATACATATCAGGTTTGTCTACTAATATTTGCAAAGTTGTTGAGGAAGGGAACAAGCTGGTCTGAGGCTAAAAAATACACATTGGAAAGACAGATGCTATAGCAGAGCATTGTAAAAAGGCCCTACTACCATTAAGGTTAAGATTATTTACAAAAGCCCTCAATGATGTACACACGTGTCTATACAGTACCTATCTATCTACAGTGCATATATATGCATTTTATGTATTTTATTAATGATGAGATATAAAGGCCAAAGGGGTGAGGGTTGGGGCACTTAGCAACATGTTACATGTTACACCCTAAATACTGGTATAGCATACAATGTCTTGAAAAAGTAACCCTCAGAGGTTTGCTAGAGAACCTTAGTAAACAAACAGCATCATGAAGGCCAAGGAACACACCAGACAGGCCAGGGATAAAGTTGTGGAGAAGTTTAAAGCATGGTTAGGAAAAAAAAAAATATCCCAAGCTTTGAACATCTCGGAGCACTGTTCAATCCATCATCCGAAAATTGAAAGAGTATGGCACAACTGCAAACCTACCAAGACATGGCTGTCCTTATAAACTGACAGGCCAAGCAAGGAGAACATTAATCAGAGAAGCAGCAAAGAGGTCCATGGTAACTCTGGAGGAGCTGCAGAGATCCACAGTTCAGGTGGGAGAATCTGTCCACAGGACAATTATTAGTCGTGTTCTAAACAAATCTGACCTTTATGGAAGAGTGACAAGAAGAAAGCCATTGTTGAAAGAAAGCCATAAGAAGTCCTGTTTTCAGTTTGCGAGAAGCCATGTGGGGGACACTGTGGAAGAAGGTGCTCTGATGACATGAGACCAAAATTGAACTTTTTGGCCTAAAAGCAAAACGCCATGTGTACCCTGAACACACCATCCCCACCATGAAACATGGTGGTGGCACCATCATGTTGTGGGGATGCTTTTCTTCAGCAGGGACAGGGAAGCTGGTCAGAGTTGATGGGAAGATGGATGGAGCCAAATACAGGGAAATCTTAGAAGAAAACCTGTTAGAGTTTGCAAAAGACTTGAGACTGGGGCGGAGGTTCACCTTCCAGCAGGACAACAACCCTAAACATACAGCCAGATCTACAATGGGATGGTTTAGATCAAAGCATATTCATGTGTTAGAATGGCCCAGTCAAAGTCCAGACCTAAATCCATTTGAGAATTTGTGACAAGAATTGAAAATTGCTGTTTACAGACGCTCTCCATCCAATCTGACATAGCTTGAGCTATTTTGCAAAGCTGTAATGTCAATGTTTGTACTATATGGAAAGATATATACATATATATCAATGAAAATATATATGGAAAGATATATATATATATATATATATATATATATATATATATATATATATATATATATATATATATCAATGTTTGTAAAATATGGAAGATTTCAATTAACCTCATTGAACTTTCCAATCTTTTGTAGTGTGGTCAACCTTTTTTCCAAAAAAGCAAAGGGGGTGTAGAGAGGAAGAGGGGTTTATATTTGCCAGAGGTTTGCATTGATACTATAGATTAGCCTTTCTCAACCAGTGTACTGTGGAACCTTAGGGTTCCTCCAGAGGTTGCTAGTGGTTCCTTGAGCAAAGAACAATTTCTGACTCTCAGATAAATAACCACTAAAACAACAATCTTTGAGCTAACTGTAAGGGATGGGCTCTTCCCACTTGCCACAGATGTAAAAAGCGTTCTTCCCAGTGATCATCACGTTAATGTACCATGAGCTGTGTAGATACAAAATTGGAGGTCCCCTAGACTGGAATGTTATTTGAAAGGTTGAGAATGGCTGCTATAGATAAGTCAACACAAACCTTAGGTGACACTTTCATGACTTAACCACCTTCACTGTCTGAGCTTTTGCATATTGCATTGTCTTGACTGAAAGGAAATAGTAGGTATTCTGGATGACCACCGGTCTATTAGGTACACCAATAGGGCCCTCAGATATCTGGAGACACCATGAAACGAGAAGCAGGTTGTGCATTCGTAAGAGGGGAGGGGGGAGTGGTTAGTAAATTATGTATTTGTATAGAAATATATAGTTATATGGTTATACAAGTCAGTTACCCTTTAAGATACATTATCATGAGTTAACACGGGTCAACAGGCCATCTGGTTATGAGTAATAAGTCATGCATCCTGTCCCATGGCCTACAGAACAGGAAAACACAAACCAACCCACAATGATATATTTATAGAGAAAAATGCTTGTGCAAGCATCCTTCTAAGCATTCTTCTATAGTTGCAGATTCAAGCTATCTTGTATACTTAAACGGCAAAGCATATTAAAGTATATCAAACCATATAAGTCACAATGGTTTGGGCATATTATTACATTGACAACCAAGTCAACGATTCCCAATTCAGCACAAGAATCCTTTCAGGAAGCAGGCTCCAGAGAGTATCTGTCCATTCCTTCTTTCTTTCTTCTCGACCTCTGAAAATCCCTTGAAAAAAAAAAATATCTGTTTATGAAAGCCTGTCTATACACATCCATATATATGCAGATTTTATTTATGGGTTTAAAACTCATTGCTTCCTCCAGATAAATTACCAATCAGGCCTAAGTCTATCTTATTACAACAAAATAAAAAAATTCTCCAGATTGTCTGCAAGCTTTCCCCAGTGAAACATCCAAAGGGCTTTTCACAATATCATGGCCATGGCTCACTGGAGGGGCAGAGCATGCAGAAACGAAAAGATAAGCATTGAGCTTATCAGTCTTCTCAAATAAAAAATATCATGCAAGAATGATGATTGGAGGACACACACACATCCTGCAGCATCCAGATTACAGAATATATTTAAACCTTACTATTAGCTTTGAAATATGAAGTCACATACAGAGACCTAATTTACTCAAGAATTGGTTGGGAATTTCAACTTTGCATCATTTGTTTCTTTACTCATCCATTTTAGTTGAAATAATTAAAAAAAAATAACTTTACATTTTTAGATTGTCATTATATTTCACATCACAGTGTTAAAAGTATGTGGGTTCTATAATAGTCATCTCAGGCAGCCATCTTGGACATCAGTATCTCAGAGCTGCCAAGTGTCTAGCGGAAATCAATCATGACAAAGGAAAAAGAAAAGGGTTGTAAAAATATTTAAAATAAATTTTTAGAATATTACCGTATTATTCAGAATATTTAGAAGATTCAGAAGTTTTCTAAAAAAATTCAGAAATATCGACCACTTCAATACCGGGCACTTTCACCCCATTCGTGCTCAGGCCAATTTTCAGCTTTCAGAGCTTGTACAATTTGAATAACAATTATGTGGTCATGCAACACTGTACCCATATGATATTGTTATCATTTTTTTGAGACAGATTGAGCTTTCTTTTGGTGGTATTTAATCACCACTGGGATTTTTTTGACTTTTTTTATTAGTTTATGTTATAACATTTTGTAAATAATTCATTTTTCTTCTTTGCCTTGATTAGCATTGATAGACTGCACTGATGGGCACTGATGAGGAGGCACAGATGAGGCTGCACTGATAGGTGTCACTGATGGGCAATGATAGGCGGCACTGGTGGGCATGGATAGGCAGCACTGATGGGCACTGATGAGGAGGCATGGATAGGCAGCATTGATGAGTACTGATGGGCACTGATAGGTGACACTGAAAGGCTGCACTGATGGGCACTGATTGGCACTGATGAGGCTGATCAGTGCCTTGATTATCAGTGCAAACGATCTGCTGGCAGGCTGTCCGGTTAACGGCTCTCCTGTCCTCCCACAGACACAGCATAGGAGGAAAGGACTGCCAATAACTGTAAAGTCTGTTTACATGTGATCAGTTGTGATTGGACACATCTGATCATATGGTAAAAGGCTGATTTGATTGGCCCTTTACTGCGATCTTTGATCAGTCACAAGTCGCACCCAATGTGTGCGGCAGGAGGTGCACAGGGGGCGGGATTCTAGGAGGACATTCATGGACACCCTCCCAGAACTGGATGACCGTGTTGTAGCTGTCTTTTGGCTATAGTGCGGTCGAGAAGGTGTTAAAGTATAACCCTGAGGGTCATGAATTCAGAGATGTTAAAGCTGAACTCCAGACACAAAACCATTCAATTAAATATATTTTACAAGGATCAGCCTTTACAAGTTCATATATTACCTTGTAAAAATATTAGTGACATCATCACTGTGCTGTACATAGTCTGTGTACAGAGCAGAGCTATGGGAGGGGACCAGCAGCTCCACTCACTACAGGCTGTATGCAGAAAAGCAGGGGGTGGAGATAAGACCAATCTCCCTGCACATAGAGAGAGAGCAGCAGTGACCGGTCTCCTGCATATAAGCAAAGTATCACACTGGATTACTGCACAGATCTACACAAAGCACACCAAGATTCAACTATATAGAATACACATGATTATTTTGCTAATATTTTCTTATCTTGGCATGCAGCTTCAAAAGACATGTTCAGTTATTTGCAAAGACAGCGTCCCCCTGCTGGCATGTAAACACCGTGGGAGGCAGCCACTGTTGAGCTGGGTACACACTATAAAAAAATCAAGCGAACGTCTCACGTCTGCGGTTTTCCTCGATGTCTCACAGCAAGTCGAACCCAAGGATGGTACTAAATGTACACAAATTCTCAAACGGCAAAGGCTTTTTTTTATTTAATGTAGAAAAGTTGTAATGTAGATTATAGTTTCTGCTCATGCACAGTCTTTCATATCTGAAAACAGTACACATTAAACTACAATCACCAGTTCTGTTCACGAACGAGTAACATTTTGGAGTTTGTCCTTTTGGAAATTTTCACTTGGAAAGTCTTAATCGATTGCTGAAAGTTGTGTACACACTATACAAAAATCAACAAATCTTCTGATTTCCTAACAGCGTGTACCCCACTCTAGTAAACAAGCACAGGCGAGGGCAGGATTCATTTCAGTGGATAGTTGAGCTGGGCGTGTTAGCTGGCAGCCACTTTGAGTTTACAGCATGCCATCCTTTAGGACTAGGGATGACCATAGTTGTATTATGCCCCGTACATACGGTCGGATTTTCCGACGGAAAATGTTCGATGGGAGCTTGTTGTCAGAAATTCTGACCGTGTGTAGGCTCCATCGGACATTTTGCATCGGAATTTCCACATAAAATTTTCACACAAAATTTGAGAGCTGGATCTCAAATTTTCCGACAACAAAATCCATTGTCGTAAATTCTGATCGTGTGTACACAATTCCGATGCACAAAGTTCCACTCATGCTCGGAATCAAGCAGAAGAGCCGCACTGGCTATTGAACTTAATTTTTCTCGGCTCATCGTACGTGTTGTACGTCACCGCGTTCTTGACGTTTGGAATTTCCGACAAGATTTGTGTGACCGTGTGTATGCAAGACAAATTTGAGCCAACATCCGTCGGAAAAAATCCATGGATTTTGTTGTTGGCATGTCTGATCGTGTGTATGCGGCATTAGAATCCTAGCCCGCCAGGAAGCTGCCACTGTACTGGGCCAATCATAAGCTACCGTGGCATGCCCTCCCTGCAATGGCACATATAAACACCCATGGTATACATCGGCTGCGGGATGGGGAATGCTCCTGCCGCAGATGATTGACCTGTACAAGGGACAACTTCCTGGTGGGCTTGCTTAGATGGGTTTGGACTAGGATCCGAACACGCCTGAGCTAATCACTACTCAGAATGGGCATCCTGATGATCATAATGGTGGAACATCTGTACAATGAACATCATGACCACCCCTTGTAGCCTCCTTCATGAATATGTACACCTGAGACGGCAAAGCACAGGAGAGCGATTAGGAGAAGAGAGCACTGTCGCTTAACAACAGGAAAGTCCTGAAGAAGAATTACGAAGTCAGGATCGATACCCCAAACTTTCTGAGATAGAAAAAGGGCATGACATGTATAAAGGACACACAAATAAGGTAAAGGACACACACCCACCATGGCCTCAGTTATGCAAACCATGAGACTTCATGCACTAAAAATTAACTGTTAAGCCAGGGGTCTACAAACTTTCTAAACAAAGGGCCAGTTTCCTGTACTTCATACTTTAGGGGGGCCAGACTTTCAACAGCAGGGGAAGAAAATGCCCCGGTTTCAATGGGAGTAAACAATGCCTTAAGCTTGGTGGTCTGTGGAAGTAAAAAAATAGTGCCCCATTGCTGGTGTCAGTGAAATGAATAGTGCCCCATCATTGGTGTCAGTGGAAGGAATAGTGTCCCATTGTTGGTGTCATTGGAAGGAATAGTGTCCCATCCTTGATGTCAGTGGGAGGCAGTATGCCTAATGCCGCGTACACGCGATCTGACTTCTTGTCGGAAAAAGATATGACGGCTTTTCCGACGGGATTCCGCTCAAGTTTGCCTTGCATACACACGGTCACACAAAAGTTCGCTGAACTTACGACCGCCAAGAACGCGGTGACGTACAACACTACGATGAGCCGAGAAAATTAAGTTCAATGCTTCCGAGCATGCGTCAAATTGTTTCCGAGCATGCGTAGGAATTTTGCGCGTCGGAATTGCCACAGACGATCGCATTTTCGGATAGGAACTTTTCCCGACCGAAAAATTGAGAACATGCTCTTAATCTTTTGCTGGCCGGAATTCAGCCAGCAAAAGTCCGATGGAGCATACACACGGCCGCATTTTCCGACAAAAAACTCTCATCAGTCTTTTGCGGGCCGAAATTCTGATCGTGTGTACGCGGCATAACTGTTGATGTTAGTGGAAGAGATGGTGCCTCATCATTGGTGTTAGTGGGAAGAACAATGCCTTGGATCAGTGGGAGGAATAGTACCCCAAGGGCCAGATGAAGGCAAGCAAAGGGCTGCATGTGCCCCGGGCCACAGTTTGTAGACCAATGGGTTAAGCCAATATATGCTTTTTTGTGATTGCATTTCATTGATACTGGATTTTCAAAATAATAAACTCAATAATTAGAAGGCTGGTTGAAATATTTAGTATAGAGATTTATACATCAGACAAAAAGAGGGACTACTAAGGAAAAAAGAGGGACAGCTGAGGAGAAAAGGGGGACAGAAATATTTGCCACCAAAAAAGGCACATTTGTGAGCTATGAAAGTGCAAAATTTTAATGAAAGTTGAAAATGAAAAAAAAAATGAAAACAACTTTTGAATGACATTGACGTTAAAGCTTACATGAGATTTCAGTGATTTGGTTGAGATCTACTTTGAATGAATAAGGAAGTCTGAAGGCATAACTTGTGAATGTTTTAAGTCAGATTTATTGTAAGCCATACAACCACAAGTAACATAACTCCCTCGGGCCCTGGTTTATTGATGATTTCATCATGTCTAGACAGCAGTGACATCCTCATACACACCACAGATTCCACACATAAAACAATTATTTGATATAGTCTCTGCTTTTACCCTTGCTCAACTTGCAAAGAGAGTTCACACATGCCTTACCTCTCTTGTAAAGGGCAATAGGACAGTCATCTTGCTATCGCCTATATCTTCTTGGATGGACAAAGTCAATCTCTTTAGAACTTAACAAATTCATATATTACAGTGAACTAGATCAGAGGCTCCGAACTATGGCCCACGTGCCACATGCAGTCCGATACAAGACTTTATCCGACCAGCCTCAGATGTACACAGTATTGCTCATATGGGGACCTCGATGTGAGGGGGGCTGTGGTGAGATCCCTGAAGTAAGGTGGGAGTCTGATGTGGACTCTAAAAGGAGGTTACTGATGAAGAGGGAGACACTGATGCGAACCGTAATGTCAGGCGGGTGTCTGATGTGGACACTGCTAAAAACAGGACAGTCATCTTGCTATATTGTTAATGAGCACAGCCAATGTCAATTAGAAACATGCTAAAGAGCTGCATACAAACTCTACAACAGATATGTTCATAGTAGACCTAGCTGCCCTTAATAAAAGAGCTGGACCCATTAAAATCTGCTAACTCACATGCATGAAAGGCCATGGCCTAGAGGGGAACAGGAAGCCAGAGAATTTAAAAAGAAATGCTGTTGGAAACGTGGATTCTGAAGAGCAATATGCAGTGTAGGAGGATGTAGCCAAAAGGCAGAAAAGAGCCAAAAAAGCAGCAAGACCCAGAAAGAGTACTAGAGGAAACCTGGGCAAGGGAAGCCAAGGGAAAAACGTCTGCAGGATGAGACATTGAAGACCAATTAACAATTGACTCTTTGATGTCTGAGCTCCAGATGACCAGCTCTGATTCACCCAACTACCAATTACCTAGCTGGATGTATGCATAACAAATGAGTTCCTAACCAAATTTTCATAGTCATAAACCTAAGCTAGATACATACATTAAGCAAAAGTTTGATGTCCAGCTTCTGGAATGTCTCCAGATTTGGTATGAACTTTCTAAAATAGTATAGCATATTTTTTCACAGGTATTGATATATAACGGTTAAAGGGTAGCCTTTACTATCTGCATACATCCTCATCTCAGACTCCGGAATGGGTGTCAGGAATTAAAGGAATGAAAAATTTGTTCCAGGAGTTGTAGGAGGTTTAATGTCTATAATTGATGCTACTTTTTGTGATGTAACGATTACCTTCACACTAAGTAAAGTCAACATAAAATATTTTTATTATTGAACCATCACTTATCTTCCTCTGGATCAACTGTGGGTATAGGATTGTGTATATAGGATTGTATGCTTTTGTTTTTTTAAGAATTTTTTTCCCCCTTTATTGGTTTATACTAGATGGACTTTGTCTTTTTTCAACCAGACTAACTATGTAACAATATGTAACTATACGTAACTTACTTCAAAATGATCAATTAATGATCCTGCATTAATCACATTCCAAAGGATTAACATTTTGATACTGTATAAGGTATAACTGTATGTGCTTACAATAAAATAAATGTATTCCTTTTACATTTACAGCCCCAATTCCCAAAATTCGGGACGCTGTGTAAAATCTACATAAAAACAGAATGCAATGATTTGCAAATCTTATAAACTCAAATTTTATTTACAATAGAAAATGGAAAACATATCAAATGTTTAAACTGAAAAAATGTACCATTTTAAGAAAAGAAGAAGTAAACTTTGAAATTGATGGCAGCAACACGTCTCAATAAAGTTGGGACAGGGCAACAAAAAGCTGGCAAAGTAAGTGGTATTAACAAGGAAAAGCTGGAAGAACTTTTTGCAACTAGTAAGGTTAATTGACAACAGGTCAGGAACATGATGAGGTATAAAAAGCAACATTTGAAGCCTGTGATCGTCGAGCCTCAGATGGCACTGCGTTAAAAACAGGCAGGATTTTGTGATGGACATCACTGCATGGGCTCAGGAACACTTCCAGATATAACTGTCTGAACACAGTTCGGTGTGCCATCAAAAAATGCAAGGTGAAGCTCTATCAAGCAAAGAAGAAGCCATAACTGAACATGACCTGAACATGGGTCAAAGCCAGTGGCAGCCCGTCCATTAGGGGCGACCGGACGCCCCCCACTCTATCCATCGACGCCACAGCCGCCACCCCCCTATTCATGTGTCTGGCCCCTTTCAGGATGCCGGGCGCATGAATTACAGTGGTGGGGGTGTTTTTTTAAGCACCTGATTAGAGCCAGAGGCTCTAATAGGCTATAAAATGGGGTGTGTTTGTATTTGCACTATGAGCCCACCCAGGTGTTACAACAGCGAATGACTATTCGCTGTTGCAACACTGATCCTACTCCCGGTCAATCGGGAAGTGTGTCTGATACCCGTCACCTGATTGGCTGAAAGGTCAGGCGATCCTATTGGATGCCTAGGAGGTGGGGAAGAGAGGCTCGGCAAAAGCGAGGAAGGAGAAGAGACAGAAGCCGCTGACGGATGCCCGCCACAGCCTGATGTCTGCCGATGTCTTAATCCCCGCCACTGCCCAATGTGCCCGCTGCTGCCCCAATCCCCGCCGCTGCCTGATGTGCGCACCAATGCCCCGTTCCCCGCCAATGCCCCAATGTGCCCGCTGATGCTTGATCCCCGTCGCTGCCTGATGTGCTCGCCGCCTAGATGGGGTAAGTGCTGGTGGACCGTCAGACAGCAAGAGGGGGTTTGAGGTGCCACGAGGGGGGGGTGGTTGTTTGCCGCCCCCCCTAAACAAAAAAACACCAGCCGCCACCGCCACAAAGCGCATTTAAAATAATCTGTTGCAAAGTGGAAAACTGGTCTGTGGTCAGACGAATCAAAATTTGACATTTATTTTGGCAACCATGGGTGCCGCGTACTCCAGATTAAAGAGAAGAGGGACCTTCTGGCTTGTTATCAGCGCTCAGTTCAAAAGCCTGCATCTCTGATGCAAGGGCGAATCCAGAGTCTATTCTCGGGAGGGGCACTGCCAGAAAATAAGGTGTTGCTTACAGAACTCTATTTAACGTATCATACAGTCCTAACCTTGTTTAAAACAGTGACACTTTTATCATTCCATATTAAATTATTACATTACAAACAGACAGGGTAGGTTTAACCACAACGTTATTATTACAAAGATCATAAGCAGTTTGTATACTTATAACAGAATATTCCCAGATAAAATATTCACAAACAATATAAAATTATGTGTAAAAAAACAAATAGCAGAACCCAAACATTATCACTCTCCACTGTCTCCAAACACACAACAACAGAAACATTTTATTTGTAAGTTACATAACATGACAAATTCAGAGAATTAGCTCAATTCTTTGTTTTCCTTGTTTGGCAAACAGCTCGATAACTCGGTCAGTATTCACAGGAATATCTCTATGAATGTAAAGTAAACACAAGCCATTTAACCGGACCTCCACCATTCGTGACCGAAGCCATGTTTTAACACGACGGAGGGTTGAGAAAGATCTCTCTGCTGTGGCCACACTTACAGGGAGAGTTGCTAAGATCAGAAGTAAACTTCTGATGGTTGGGAAGAGGTCCTGGTCACACAAGTCCAACACTTCAAGAACTGTTTTTGGAACTTCCTTATGTTGTGATAACTCTTGTTTCCACTTTGTAAGCCATAGACTTATGGGGCGTACACACGGTCGGACTTTTCGTCTACAAAAGTCCAACGCACACCGACGGACTAAAGCTGGCTGGTAATCCGATCGTGTGTGGGCTTCTCCGGACTTTCAGCGGACTTTTTCAGCCTCAAATCCGACGGACTTTAGATTTGAAACATGCTTCAAATCTTTACGTCGTAACTACGACGGACCCCGAAATCCGCTCGTCTGTGTGCTAGTCCGACGGACAAAAACCCATGCTAGGGCAGCTATTGGCTACTGGCTATGAACTTCCTTATTTTAGTCCGGTGTACATCATCACGTATGAATCCGTCGGACTTTTGTGTGATCGTATGTAGGCAAGTCCATTCGTTAGAAAGTCTGCCGCAAGTCCGCCGCAAGTCCGCCGAAAGTCCGCCGGAAGTCTGACGGACAGGCTGTCGGACTTTTGTAGACGAAAAGTCAGACCGTGTGTATGCCCCATTAGTTCTCCCTGCAGCAATGTCTCCATTATCTTCTGCTTACTATCAGCTAGAAGAGGGTGGAAACGCTTTGATAATGATTGCACAGCCACAGGAACCATGGTTTCCATTTTTTTCCCAAAAAGTTCTGTTGGCATCAAGATTTGAATCTGGAAACACTGCATCGAATTCTCTGGAAAACAAGTTTTTAAATCATTAATAATGTTGTCCAGCAAGGGAATATACAACGATTTCCTGTAGTATTCTTCAGTTGATTCTACATTGTAATTGAATCTGTGCACTTGCCTGCCTACAAGACGTGGCAGTTTTAGTTCCACTCCAAGTTCTGAAGCCAATTCTGTAGCCTCCATATGCAAAGTGGAAAAAGTGCTATCAGCGTTTCATCGCATATTCTCTATGGTTGCCAGTCAAACAGTACGATGCACTTGTTAAATCAATTGTTGGGGATTGAAGGAAGCGACTCAGAGGAAAGGTTACTTTCAGAACACTGATGAGTGAAACCAAGGAAAATATGAATTCTGCACTGCACAGAGAATGGATGAGAGTAGATGCTGTTGAGCTAGTGCTTGAGCATTTCCATTGAGATATTGCAGATAGTGCACTCACCACTTTTACAAGTCCATCTCGAAATCTTATGAGAGAATCATGGCGCTCTACCCATCTAGTTTCACAAAGACTGGTAAGCTGAGAGCCTAACTCCTGCTTTAAAATAAAATGACGCTTTGCTGATTGGTTAAAGAATGAAATGGTTGATTTGACCACTGCTACTGCATTGCGAACTGCTGACACTTGTGAGGACTTTGAAATTGAATTGTTCAGACAATGATTGTAGCAAGGACATCTGCAACTGTTGGGTGCTACACGGAGAATCTCTGACACAGCACCAGCCACCTCTGAAGACATAACACTGAAACTGTCTGTTCCAATGCCAACACAATGAGTGATGTCCAGGGAGAGGTCTTTAATTATTTGGATAACCATCTGGCCTGAAACTTTTCCTGTAAGCCTTGGTTCTGAACCTGAAATATCAAGTCCCGACTCCTTCTGGGTTTCAAATTCGTAGGCATCAACAAATTTTATAAAATCCTCATGAATTGATCCATTGTAGACATATCGAAAGTTTAGTGTAAGTTGTTCGGTATGGGAAATGTCTGTAGTTTCATCGAATATAATACTAAAATAGCAAGCCTCTTTAATTCTAGCTACAATGACATTGCTGATTTCATCACCACAACACCCGATTAAATCATTTTGTGTGGATTTTGAAATGTATGTAGCGCGAGAAGATGCAGTAAGGAGGTGCTTCTCTAATATTTTGTCTCCAGATGCAACACGGTACCTCAGCAATTCCCAAAAGTTGCCTTCATTCACCTCTGGGGTGGAGTCATCCATTAAAGCACCATCATCTCGGTGGCCACGCAGAGGTATATTTTGTTTACCCAAAAATATAATTGACTCAACGATAGGACGAATTCGCTCTCGGTTCTCTTTCACTTTCTGCAGACGATGCAAGTTTATTTGATTAACAATTTCATTTTCCAGTGCATGGTAGGTTTTTAAAAATGCATTTCCTTCAAATACACTCTCCTGATGATAAACAAGGCTTGCATGGACTTCCAAATCTCCATCCTTGCCCTTAAGCTTTTTAAAATTAGTAAGGGGCTCCATCACTAATTTTCCAAGGGCCATGCCTTTGTTATGACCACCTTTGCGATGTTGCGCAAACAATGCACAGTACTTGCAAAAAAATCCCTTTTTGGCAGGTGAATACACGAGCCAAGGAAAACTGTCAATATGTTGTTTTGACAGGTATCTCTTTATTTCCTGAGTTTCTCCATTCTTGGAAGTCATGTTCTGAACAGAGAAAGGTAATTCATATCCAGGAGGAGGTTGCCATGGATTTTCCAATAGCAAGCATTTGGTGTAATCATCTATTTTTTTCCCAAGATGTGTGCCAATGTCATTAATTAGGATACTGCTGGTTTGAGGTGGGGTATCAACAGACAGTGGCGACACATTACGATCTGTTTCACCAGATATTGGCTCTACAAATGTACCAGAACAGGATGGGAGGGTAGTGTCAACTTCCATACTTGAAGTTGAAGTGCTTTCTACTATTGGCTTTTCTCCGGATGACTTTTTTGCACTGGTACTGAAGAAAGAATCTATAGTCCTGCAGTTCACTCTTTTCTGACTCATTTTGCTGTTTCTATAATTAAAGTACAAAAGTGGACACTAAATAAAGTAATTGGCTTTATAGAACAGCACTGCACACACATTGTTGACATGTACATGTTCCATAACTGAACCGACCCCCTGTTTAAATATTGCAAGAATACATTGCAGACATGATGCAGGAGATGGTCAGAGACTGCAGACATGATACAAGAGATGATCATAGACTGCAGACATGATACAAGAGATGACCATAGACTGCAGACATGATACAAGAGATGACCATAGACTGCAGACATGATACAAGAGATGACCATAGACTGCAGACATGATACAAGAGATGACCATAGACTGCAGACATGATACAAGAGATGATTAGAGACTGCAGACATGATACAAGAGATGACCATAGACTGCAGACATGATACAAGAGATGATCAGAGACTGCAGACATGATACATGAGCTGATCAGAACTGCAGACGTGATACAGGAGATGATCAGAACTGCAGACGTGGTACATGAGCTGATCAGAACTGCAGACGTGATACAAGAGATGATCAGAGACTGCAGACATGATACAAGAGATGACCATAGACTGCAGACATGATACAAGAGATGATCAGAGACTGCAGACATGATACATGAGCTGATCAGAACTGCAGACGTGATACAGGAGATGATCAGAACTGCAGACGTGGTACATGAGCTGATCAGAACTGCAGACATGATACAAGAGATGGTCAGAGACTGCAGACATGATACAAGAGATGACCATAGACTGCAGACATGATACAAGAGATGATCAGAGACTGCAGACATGATACAAGAGATGATCAGAGACTGCAGACATGATACAAGAGATGATCAGAGACTGCAGACATGATACAAGAGATGACCATAGACTGCAGACATGATACAAGAGATGACCATAGACTGCAGACATGATACAAGAGATGACCATAGACTGCAAACATGATACACGAGATGATCAGAGACTGCAGACATGAATAAAGAGAAGATCAGAGACTGCAGACATGATACAGGAGTTGATCAGAGACTGCAGACATGATACACGAGCTGATCAGAACTGCAGACGTGATACAGTAGATGATCAGAGACTGCAGACATGATACAAGAGATGACCATAGACTGCAGACATGATACAAGAGATGACCATAGACTGCAGACATGATACAAGAGATGACCATAGACTGCAGACATGATACAAGAGATGATCAGAGACTGCAGACATGATACAAGGGATGACCATAGACTGCAGTCATGAAACAAGAGATGACCAGAGACTGCAGACATTATACAAGAGATGATCAGAGACTGCAGACATGATACAGGAGTTGATCAGAGACTGCAGACATGATACAAGAGATGGCCATAGACTGCAGACATGATAAAAGAGATGGTCAGACACTGCAGAAATGATACAAGAAATCAATGCATCAATGCAGCCTCACCAGTGCCCATTAAATGCAGCCTTGTCAGTGCCCAACAGCAATAAAAAACAATTGTCAGGATGAATGATCAAGTCAGTTTTTCAGCTAAGAATTACAGGCCTACAATATAAAACACCCAATTTCTATGCAAAATTATTGTACCGCTTTGAGATGCAAAAATATGAAATAATCATACCGCCAGGGAGGTTAACAAATGTTTCAAAAATGTAAATATAAAAATAAATTCAGGTGTCCAGATTAAAGCACTGTTTGCTCTTCTGCAGCTCCGCATTTAAATCAATATCCTGCATTATAATTCGATTAACCACTTGCTGACCAGCTGCAGTACATATACTTCAGCAGGTCGGCTCTATTGCACGCAACTACATACCTGTAGGCCATTTTGTGCAATAGCCAGCAAAGGCGCGCACGCTGATTGGCCAGAGGGAAGAATACGTATCGTAGAAGAATGCGTTTTGGCTTAAACTATGGAAGAAATTTTTTTATAGCAAAAAGCAAAAAATATATATATTTTTTTTTTCAAAATTGTTGCTCTTTTCGGCTTATATCGCAAAAACCGCAGAGGTGATCAAATACCAGCAAAAGAAAGCTCTATTTGTGGGAAAAAAAGGACATCAATTTTATTTGGGTACAACGTTGCACGACCGCACAATTGTCAGCCAGTCAAAGTAATGCAGCGCAGTATCACAAAAAATGGCCTGGTCATAAGGAGGGGTAAAACTTTTCGGAGCTGAAGGCGTTAAGATCAAGACTAAAAGGGCATTTTTTGTTTCATACATAATGCATGGCACAGTGGCACACATGTATTTTGCGATTTGAAACATGACATACATTCATACATTCTTTTACTCACGTTTATGCTCTGGTGAGGGTAGGGGTTCCCATGCAGGATTTCAGAGCAATGGAGTGGATGATTATTTCTGTTTTTTAACTAAAAAAAAAAAAAGCCACAATCACAAAGATCTCCTATTTGTCATTTTAAAAGTTATTCTAATTTTATTTTTTTTATTATTTTTACAGTCTTTTTTTGTTGTATATGGAAAAAAAACTAAAATCTCACCTTTTTTGTCATTTTCATTATTAAAAACGAAAGTAAATATCATTTTATATTATAAAACAAATGACTAAAATCTGATATCTGTCTTTTAAAAATCTATTTTCATCTTTTTAGGGTAAGGAAAAAAACAAAAAAAAAACAATTGCTAAGATCAGATCTCCTATTTGTCATTTCATTATTAAAACACTAAACTCTTATATCTGTCGTTAACAATAAATAAATCAATAAAAACAACAATCATTAAAGTATCGTATGTGTCTCATTTCAAAAGTCATTTTCATTATTTGAAAAATAGCAAAAGAAAGCTCTATTTGTGGGAAAAAAAAGGACATCAATTTTATTTGGGTACAACGTCGCACGACCGCACAATTGTCAGCCAGTCAAAGTAACGCAGCGCAGTATCACAAAAAATGGCCTGGTAATAAGGAGGGGTAAAACTTTTCGGAGCTGAAGGGCTTAAGATCAAGACTAAAAGGGCATTTTTTGTTTCATACATAATGCATAGCACAGTGGCACACATGTATTTTGCGATTTGAAACATGACATACATTCATACATTCTTTTACTCACATTTTTGCTCAGGTGAGGGTACTGGTAGGGGTTCCCATGCAGGATTTCGGAGCAATGGAGTGGAGAATCAATGGAGATGGATGATGATCGGATGGATCCAGTAATCTTCTCTCAATAAGTTGTCTTTTGTGTATTTCAATTTTCACTGCGCTCTGCTCTGCACTGCAGACTGCCCAAGGTGGCAGGTGGAGAAGATGGAGGAGGTGGGTGGAGCCAACAATAACTCATGGGCGGTGGTGGCCTGTACTTTAGTGTGGACAACATGGTGGAGGGAGCCAGGAGGAGGGTGCAGGTGGGTGGGGCCAACACAGTCAGGGGCGGACGGGCTGGCAGCCTGGCTGGACTTGTGCTGTGCTGTGTGCTGCAGTGCACTCAGTTGTTATTATATACTTGTTTTGTTAGAGTTACTGCTGTCTGCTCTGCTGTATGTATAGGACTCGGAGGCGCCGCTCCAGGGCAGGCTGTGTCACAGTCACAGTGTCACACTCACTCACTGAGTTTCTGCTGCTGTCTGCTCTCGAGTCTGGCCTCTGCTGTATGTAATGTATAGGTAGGTCGGAGGCGCCGCTCCAGGCTGTGTGTGTCACACAGTCACACACTCACACCGGCCGGTCGGCTGAGAGTGTGACTGACGCTGAGGCTGCCGCTGTCACTGACGTCACTCGTTGCTAACGCCAGGGCCGCCTGGCATCTAGCAACGAGTGCAGGGAAGAGAGGCTCCACCCACCTCCTTCCTTCAGTGTCAGTGACCGCCGCCGCCCGTACCACACGCGAGTCTCTCTCTCGGCACATGAGAGAGAGAGAGAGACTCGGGCCGGCACAGCGGAGCGGCAGCAGGATATACAATAAATTCAGTGTCAGTCTACTATTATTTTGGGGGGGGGGGGGGGGCAATTGCCCTGTTGCCCCCCCCCCCTGGATCCGCCCCTGCTCTGATGGTATGAGGGTGCATTAGTGCGTATGGAATGGGCAGCTTTCACATCTGGAAAGGCACCATCAATGCTGAAAGATATATCCAGGTTTTAGCACAGCATTTACTCCCATCTAGATGACATCTTTTTCAGGGAAGGCCTTGCATAATTCAGCAGGACAATGCTAAGCCGCATACTGCATCTGTGATAACAGCATGGCTTTGTAGTAAAAGCATCCGGGTGCATAACTGGCCTGCCTGCAGTCCAGACCTTTCACCAATTGAAAATATTTGGTGCATCTTGAAAAGAAAAATATGACAGAGAAGACCCAGAACTGTTGAGCAGTTAGGATCCTATATCAAGCAAGAATGAGACAACATATCTCTCTCAAAACTCCAGCAACTGATCTGCTCAGTTCTCTGATGTTTATAGTGTTTTAAGAAGACAAGGGAATGTTACACCGTGGTAAACATGACCCTGTCCCAACTTTTTTTAGACATGTTGCTGCCATCAATTTCAAAATGATCTTATTTCTTTTCTTAAAATGGTACGTTTTCTCATTTTAAATATTTGATATATTTTCTATTTTCTATTGTGAAAAAAATATGGGTTTATAAGATTTGGAAATCATTGCATTCTGTTTTTATGTAGATTTGACATTTTACAGATCTTCTATAAGGTGTCACCAAAACGTCTGAGTGCCAAACAAAAGAACCAACTACAACCAACTGCCAATGCAGCAGTGTCCTTTAAGACACTATATGGCCAAAGTTATCCATCTCTTGTGATTACACCACCTACCCTCATGTATCCGATCTTTCCTTAACCTAATAAATGGGTCTAATGCATTTGTTTTTGTACCTAAAATAATGTTCCCCTTCATCTGGTTCCTTCCCGATTTTAACTGCAGTTATGTATAAGCAAAGACAGAAAGTACCAAATTTATTGCAGAAACAAACTTTACATAATTAATACACTCACATTTATAGATGCCTGACCCAGAACTCTGAATGATATGCCTATTACTTTGACTGAGCGATGTTCCATTTGTTATTTCTGTTTAGCGTGCAAGTGTGCAATCCAATGATCAGACTGACGTCACATGTATCGCATACAGTGGGGACGGAAAGTATTCAGACCCCCTTAAATTTTTCACTCTTTGTTATATTGCAGCCATTTGCTAAAATCATTTAAGTTCATTTTTTTTCATCGTTAATCTACACACAGCACCCCATATTGACAGAAAAACACAGAATTGTTGACATTTTTGCAGATTTATTAAAAAAGAAAAACTGAAATATCACATGGTCCTAAGTATTCAGACCCTTTGCTCAGTATTTAGTAGAAGCCCCTTTTGATCTAATACAGCCATGAGTCTTTCTGGGAAAGATGCAACAAGTTTTTCACACCTGGATTTGGGGATCCTCTGCCATTCCTCCTTGCAGATCCTCTCCAGTTCTGTCAGGTTGGATGGTAAACGTTGGTGGACAGCCATTTTTAGGTCTCTCCAGAGATGCTCAATTGGATTTAACTCAGGGCTCTGGCTGGGCCATTCAAGAACAGTCACGGAGTTGTTGTGAAGCCACTCCTTTGTTATTTTAGCTGTGTGCTTAGGGTCATTATCTTGTTGGAAGGTAAACCTTCACCCAGTCTGAGGTCCTGAGCACTCTGGAGAAGGTTTTTGTCCAGGATATCCCTGTACTTGGCTGCATTCATCTTTCCCACGATTGCAACCAGTCGTCCTGTCCCTGCAGCTGAAAAACACGCCCACAGCATGATGCTGCCACCACCATGCTTCACTGTTGGGACTGTATTGGACAGGTGATGAACAGTGCCTGGTTTTCTCCACACATACCGCTTAGAATTAAGGCCAAAAAGTTCTATCTTGGTCTCATCAGACCAGAGAATCTTATTTCTCACCGTCTTGGAGTCCTTCAGGTGTTTTTTAGCAAACTCCATGCGGGCTTTCATGTGTCTTGCACTGAGGAGAGGCTTCTGTCGGGCCACTCTGCCATACAGCCCCGACTGGTGGAGGGCTGCAGTGATGGTTGACTTTCTACAACTTTCTCCCATCTCCCGACTGCATCTCTGGAGCTCAGCCACAGTGATCTTTGGGTTCTTCTTTACCTCTCTCACCAAGGCTCTTCTCCCCCGATAGCTCAGTTTGGCCGGACGGCCAGCTCTAGGAAGGGTTCTGGTTATCCCAAAGGTCTTCCATTTAAGGATTATGGAGGCCACTGTGCTCTTAGGAACCTTAAGTGCAGCAGAATTTTTTTTGTAACCTTGGCCAGATCTGTGCCTTGCCACAATTCTATCTCTGAGCTCTTCAGGCAGTTTCTTTGACCTCATTATTCTCATTTGCTCTGACATGCACTGTGAGCTGTAAGGTCTTATATAGACAGGTGTGTGGCTTTTCTAATCAAGTCCAATCAGTATAATCAAACACAGCTGCAAATGAAGGTGTAGAACCATCTCAAGGATGATCAGAAGAAATGGATAGCACCTGAGTTAAATATATGAGTGTCACAGCAAAGGGTCTGAATACTTAGGACCATGTGATATTTTAGTTTTTCTTTTTTAATAAATCTGCAAAAATGTCAACAATTCTGTGTTTTTCTGTCAATATGGGGTGCTGTCTGTACATTAATGAGGAGAAAAAAATGAACTTAAATGATTTTAGCAAATGGCTGCAATATAACAAAGAGTGAAAAATTTAAGGGGGTCTGAATACTTTCCGTCCCCACTGTATACTCGAGTATAAGCCGATCCGAATATAAGCCGAGGCACCTAATTTTACCACAAAAAACTGAGAAAACGTATTGACTCGAGTATAAGCCTAGGGTGGGAATTGCAGCAGCTACTGGGTAAACAATGCCCACCTGCAGCCTCACTATGCCCATTTACAGCCTCACTGTGCCCATCTGCAGCCTCACTGTGCCCATCTGCAGCCTCACTGTGCCCACCTGTATCATCAGTGCCCAACTGGAGCCTCACTGTGCCCATCTGCAGCCTCACTGTGCCCATCTGCAGCCTCGTTGTGCCCATCTGCAGCCTCACTGTGCCTATCTGCAGCTGTACCTTTGATAGCCAAAACAGCGGGTGTCTCCTGCTGTGTCATGCAATCTGTTCAGCAGCCGTCCACTCTAACAAAGCCCCGCCTCCTCCTCGTCCATGATAGAGGGAACACTAATTCAGCATTGTATCCGTTTTCCGTCTATCATGGACAAGGAGGAGGCGGGGCTTTGTTACAGTGGACGACCGCCGAACAGTTAAGACTGCATGACACAGCGGGAGACACCCGCTGTTTTGGATATCAAAGGTATAGCTGCAGATGGGCACAGTGAGGCTGCACCCTCACTCGAGACCCTCATTTGAGTATAAGCCGAGGGGGGCTTTTTCAGCATAAAAAATGTGCTGAAAAAGTCGGCTTATACTCGAGTATATACGGTAATCCCCTCCCAATGCGTTTTGTCATCCAGGATGTCCTAGATGATGTAAGGACAGGCTATTAAGAGTCAAGACAGCAACATTGTCCTACTCAGAAAGAAATTAATGTATGCATGTGGAGTGGGACGGAAAGGGACAGGGGATAGTTGAAATTCTGTAGTCCAACAAGCAAGGCTGACAACACTAGTTGGGATTTTAATGCAGTAGCACACTTTTAGCTGAAGCAAGAAGTTAAGAGCACATTGGATTTCTGCAGATTAACCTTTTGTTTTTCCTGTACTTGTAGTGGTTTTAAATTAATATAACTCAGAAAAATGTGAAGTATTGTAGCGATATACTAAATATGTTTTTTTTTTTTTATTGCTCTGGCTCACATACATTACTCTAAAATATAAAAGAAGTACAAGACTCCCCTTCTTTGATTTCTTTTTGCAAATGAGAGAGATAGCTTGACTACTCATTCAAGATTAATCATGCTTACCTTGTTCTTATTTTTGTAATCTATGTCCTGACAGATATTTCTAAGCCACTTCCGTCTAAGGCATCCATTTTCATTTGTTCCCTTATGAAGCTGACTAATAGGACCTATTGAAGATGTAATTTCTAGAGACGAAAATACTTTCTCTGACTTCGCACCAACACTCCCTGCCAGCAGGCAACCACTTATTATATATACATACAGTATATACAAATCTTATGGTGACTTGCATCACCATGATGTAAAATGGTCTCTTTTGGACCATACCAAGCCCAAGTCTTATGCCGCGTACAAACGATCAGATTTTCCGACGGGAAATGTTGGATGTGAGCTTGTCGGCTGAAAGTCCGACCGTGTGTATGCCCCATCAAACATTTGTTGGCGGACTTTCCGCCAACAAATGTTGGCTAGCAGGTTCTCAAATTTTTCAATCACAAAACTTTGTTGTCGGACTTTCCGATCATGTGTACACAAGTCCGTTGCACAAAAGTTCACGCATGCTCGGAATCAAGTACGAGCCGGGAGCACTCAGGCTTGTAAAACTAGCGGTCGTAATGGAGATATCACATGACTATTGAACTTCCTTTTTATCGGCTCGCCGTACGTCTTGTACGTCACCACGTTCATAATTGTTAGCCAACATTTGTGTGACCGTGTGTATGCAAGACAAGTTGGAGCCGACAACCTTCAAAAAAAAATCCATGGTTTTGTTGTCGGAAAGTCCGATCGTGTGTACGGGGCATAAAAGTTTTAATAGCGGCAATCTCCCTATGTAATTGGAATAATCAGTTTAATATCTCAGTCCTGCACACCTCTTCCGGGGGAAGGAGAGGTTCTTTGCCCTTGTTACACCCCTCCGCAGCACAGCACCCCATGCAGGTGCCTCTTCTGCCCCTACCCGACCCTGGTAGAAGGACATTTGGAGGGATGGGTGGAAAATTACTTCTGTTGGCAGAGGGTTTAGGTCAACTTTAAGTGAAGAGCTACTAAAGGTTTATTCATCTCCTCACCATAAAACATACGAGAATTCTCTCTTGATCTTAATGCTTTGGCATACTGTCATCATTGTGAATCCCCTTATCAGATCTGAAATACATTTTCCAATTACTCAAGGGCACTTCTACATCACATACATTTTTCCTTAAAGATTTTAATCTGACTTTGTCGTGTTGAAAGCACAAAGCATGTTGCTCTTAATTATTTTCCAGACCAGCCTGTGCCAGCCTTATGGAATAGCTTTTTTATTTCGGCAGGGCTGCGGCAAGCTGCAGTGTGATGCTGTTGCCCAGGCGGCAATGTATTATTCATATTATTTATCTTTAGAAGATGACACGTACTAACAGAGTGATGACATGTGAGGCGTCTGCTTAATCACTCCTTATGGAAAAATGACAAGGATGTTCATGTAAATATCTTCCTTTCCACCCAGGAAACAGATTGGTGCTTCTCATGGGCAGGGGAAGCCACAGATTTTTGGAAGGAGGTTTCCAAATGCAAAATAGATGGCAGATTGGGAGTTAATCAGAGATGTGAGTTTTTAATGGGCACAAACCCACCCTTACCTTTTGTGCAAAAGCCTCCTACAGCAGCAATCAATCACAGATTGCAAAGTGCTGAAGCATTCGTAACAGACCGCTTACAGTGTGTGAACTGCCCACATGCACACCTAGGGTGGGGTTCCCCGCCATGTGCGCCTTCTGTGGCTATTGCTGTTCCTAACGACGGATTCAACCGCGTCCGCTAAGCCAAGTCAGGATGCAGAACTGAGTCTACAATTTCCTTATGAACACTGCTACTTTTAAAAGCAAGCTATAGAGATTTTTGTCATTTTAATATGAGTTATTTTTTAAATGTATGTGTTTATCATCTCTTCTATACAGTTACATAATAAATGTGTAAATATTATATATATATACCGTATTTATCAGGGTATAACACGCACTTTTTTCCCCTTAAAATCAGGGGAAAATCGTGGGTGCGTGTTATACGCCGATCCCCCGCCGATTGTGAGCCTTTTGGCGGCTCTCGGCGGCTTTTGGCGGCTCTCGGCGGCTTTCGGCCATTCTCGGCGGCTCTCGGCCACTCTCGGCCATTCTCGGTGGCTTTCGGCCACTTTCGGCCATTCTCTGCGGCTCTCGCAGTCCCGAGTGAGCCGCTGAAAGCGGAGTGCTTCCGAGAGCCGCCGAGAATGGCCGAAAGCGGCCGAGAGCCGCCGAGAATGGCCGAAAGAGTCCGCCAGAAAAGGCCGAGAGCCGCTGGGAATGGCCGGGAACGCCCGAGAACGGCGGCGCCATTTTCAAACACAGTGCAAGGCAGATGGACACTGACAAGGCTGCAGTGAGGGACACAGCTGCAATGAGGGACTACAGATGGACACTGACAAGGCTGCAATGGGGGACAAGGCTGCAATGAGGGACACTGACAAGGCTGCAATGAGGGACACTGACAAGGCTGCAATGATGGACAAGGCTACAGATGGACACTGATGAGGCTGCATTCATGGGCATTTAAATGTAAGTTTTTTTTCTTAAACTTTCCTCCTAAAAGTTTTTTTCCTTAAAAATCCCTCCCGCCGATAAATACGGGTATATATATATATATATATATATATATATATATATATTTATTTATTTATACACAGTATGTAGTACTGTGTAAAAGTTTTGTTCAGGTGTAAAAAAGAAATGCAGTAAATTAAGAATGCTTTCGTGCTTTCAGAAATAGAAATGTCAATAGTTTATTTTTAATTATTTCAATTAGCAAAATGGGAAGTAAATAAATAATAAATAAATCAAATCAATATTTGGTATGACCAACATTTGCCTTCAAAAGAGCATCAATTCCTCTAGGTACACTTGCACACAGGTTTTTAAGGAATTCGAAAGGTATGTTGTGCCAAACATCTTGGAGAACTACATCTAAACACAGATCTTCTGTGGATGTAGGCTGGCCCAAATCCTTCTGTCTCTTCATGTACTGTAATCCCAGACAAACTTGATGATGTTAAAATCGGGGCTCTGGGGGGGCCAAACCATCACTTCCAGGACTCCTTGTTCTTTTTATGGTGAAGATAGTTCTTAATGAGGGTCATTGTCCTGCTGTAGAATAAATTTGGAGCCAATCACACACCTCCCTGATGGTATGACATGATGGATAAGTATCTGCCTGTCTCAGCATTGAGGACAACATTGACCCTGACCAAATCGCTAACTCTATTTGCAGAAATGCAGCCCCAAACTTGCAAGGAACCTCCACCATGCTTGACCTTTGCCTGCAGACACTCATTATTGTACCGCTCTCCAGCCTTTTGGAGAAAAAAACTGCCTCCTGCTACAGCCAAATATTTCACATTTTGACTCATCTGTCCAGAGCATCCCAGTTCCTATGTTTTCATGCATGGGACGTAGAAACAAGTCTAGGCGACTAAACGATGGCTGAAAACATAGGAACTCAGGTGACATGATACGATTGTTTTGGATTAAGTCTTGTTCTATGTTAAGTCTATTGCTTGGGATATTAGGGTATAATGTGGAAATTCTTTCCTGCATTGACCAAAAACTTAATGAAGGAATGGAAAAAAAATGTATTCAACAGAAACTAAGCAATCTACCATCCAAGAGTTTTATGGACCACCGGAATTTAGTTGATTGTGAAGTCCTGGGCAGACACACAAAAGGTAAAGGTACCTCTTCCTAATTGAGAAGTCTGAAAACTCTGGACCTAGAAGTAAACCGGCACCAGACCGGGAAGAAGACGGCAACAGTGGTGATATACATGTAGCACCCTGATGTTTAGGCAGGGTTGCTAATACATTTATTTAACAACATCTGATATACATAATTTGGGATCCATCACAGCTGGTAAGAGTACCCATTTATATCTTGAGTTCCGCTGTTGTTGACTACAGACAAGCCTTACATTATTATCGTGATTATCTCACGATTGGGATTACTCTCACCAGAGGAATATACCATTTAGGATTTTCTGTGGACATTCTTTCTCACACCCTCACTGGGTTATATTCAGCATAGCCAATTTATATTGTTTTTTGGTTTCTTTTTAGATGTGTTATTTATTTTCCATTTTTTGTGATTTATTTTCACTTTTTAGTAGCGCTACACTATTATTATATTATTCACTTTGAACTTTGTATGTTTGAGTGTTAGCAGCTTGTGTTCTAATTTAGCGCAGTCTTTTCCCCCACCTCCACCATTACATTTATTTGCCAAGTGATAGTTGCCTTGAACAATTGTTGGGAGGTCAATTGATTTCACCCTAATTCTGGAATTGCTGCACTTCTCTCTTCTGTCGCTAGATGGCCGGGTATCTGGCGACATTAGACAAGACGAGGGCATTGCAAGGACAGATTAGGAATGAATGGGGTGTCTCCACCAATGGGCAGGGATTTTCTTGGGTCCCTTGGCCTGCTGGGAGAACCTATTTATTTGGGTGGAGTCATGTGATCAGGGTTCTGTGCCACCTGGATGGCTGTCTGGGTGGACGTGTGTCATATTGCCCCAGGCTGCTAGGCCAAAAACCTAAGGCCTATCCCGGGGGCATCTGGCTGTTAGGCTATCTGAGAGCCTATCCAGAAGTAGTGCAGGGTTGGGACTGCGGGCTTGTAGTCTATCCAGATGTAACGGTTCTGCCAGGGAACTAGTCGTGGTCGGAGGTAAAGGGGAAGCTGTCGCCACAAAGGGACCATCCACCTTGCTACCGGAGACCATTGTGAGTAAGCTGAGGCCAGTACCAGAGCAGACTTCTCGCCAGCCGGGGACGGTGAAGAAGTGGGAAAGCATCAGCAAGTGCCAAGTCAGGAACCCAGCAGGATAGCAGAGGTGACGCTTGTGGAGTGCCGAGCCAGGAACCTAATGTGTCAGCAGGGGTGAAGCTTGAGGAGTATCTGTGAGTGCCAAACCAGGGACCCAGCAGTGAAGCAGGGGTGACGCTTTATAAAGATACTGAGTTCTACAGAGAAAGAGCTCAGGGGATCCAGTGGCTAGTGGATCTGAAGTCTAGTGAGAGAGACTGGGAGCTCATTGAGTGAAGACCCACAGTGAGTGAGTGTGGGGTAAAGAGAACTGTTTGTGTTGCAGATAGTTGAATATGTTTACCATTAGTAACAGCTACAAGATTGTCGCCATAGGAGGCAGCGATCCTACCTATACAGAAGTGGTGTCTGGCTGGAGGCCTTCACCTGTATAGCTGTCTACCTATAGTAGTAGAGTCTGCCAATTAACATTGCATGTACCTAAGGGTGTCCTGGCCCTAACCCTCTCCCCCACAGTTCAGTTTAAGGGACAATAAATCTCTTTGCCTTCAAAAAGTGTCTGGCGCCCACCATTTTTAATCTTGTATTACACCCACCATGCCTTGCAAACCACTCTACATTGAAGGATGTCAGCTGTCCCTCTGGAGGTCCCCATTAGGCCTCAGGGGCCCCAGGATTTTGCTAGGATTTTGAAGGGGAGCTCAGATGTTGTATCCCCACATAAGAGCACTTTGTAGGGTAAGGCAGGCCATAGATGGTGCAATTTTCTTTCCTGCAACCACGGATTACAGGAAAGAAATTTGCACGATTCCCCATCAACTCAGATAGAATCCCTGACACTGGAATCCCTCCTGCGGAGCAATTGCCTTCTCCCAACGGGGGGTGGGAGCGGGCGGGGGAAGTGAGTAATTATCGCTAGCGGATATAGCAGCCGCTTGCAATAATCGCAAGAGACTCCGCCAGGCTGGTTATACCCAAATTGATCGATCAATCAACTTGGTACATTCAGCCTGCCAATTAATGGTTCGAATCTCGGCCAGTTCCTGATGAACCGGCCAAGATTCAAACCGCATAGAGCCGGCCTAGCGGTGTCATAATGTTCAGATATGCAGTGCACATTTTGACCAGAGCTCTGGGGACACGCAGCAGCTTAGTTCCGCTTTATATACAATGCAAACATTTCCTTTCAGGCATTTTCAATACATGGGAAAATTTACTTTCAGCCTGATGAGACATTTATATCACCTTCCATGTACTGATTCTTTCAGTTGACAGAGCTTGTCATATTTTGCCTGAATCAGTCCTGAACATATGCCAGCTAAATAAGGTGTTTCCCTCTATAGGACCTCAACATGTTGCTTTTCCATATGGTCATTAGAAGAAAACATCTTTTAAAATTTGAAGCATGCTTTCAATCTTACTCATATATTCATCTTCATTAAAGGGCCACAAAACGTAAACAGCAATCTAATTGAAGAGAGGTGATTCTAAAGCTGGGTATAGACATCATAGGATGGTGAGACGTGCAGGTATAGTGTGCCATCATGATTTCTCTTGGCACAGCTTCATCCCTTAAGCCCCATACACACTATCAGATTTTCTGCTGATTTTTTCCTTCAGATTTACCAAAACCATATAATATGAGGTCAAACTTTAGGAGTTTCAATTTGTATGCAATCAGGCAGGCCCTTGCACTACATGGTTTTGGTAAATCTGAAGACAAAAATCAGCAGAAAATCGGATAGTGTGTATGGGGCTTGATTCAAAATGCCCTACATTTAGTGCATGAGGCTCCAGTGTTTAGCTGTGGGTGAAGGGCACAGGCGTCCTGCTTAGCCCTGCTGCTGGCAGGTTATCAAACTCTATAAGAGGCTGACAGTTGCTGCAAGTGAGTGGGGTTGGACAGCGCACCTAGTCATACTTATGCGTAGGGCAGTCTGGACCCAGGGCTGAATGCCCGTAACTTAGACCAAGAAGAGACACAGCTAATAAGGAAAGAGGGACAGAGCGATTTCTCTCTAAAAAAAAGGACAGTTGGAAGCTATGTGAACACCCTACCCAAAGTAGTGGTACTCCCGCAGGAGTCGCTGATTTGTGTCTCTGGTTCTTTTCCCTCTGTGTAGCAGTAGCCAGGAAAACAGCAACATTACATAGTTACAAAGTAGGTAAGATTGAATAAAGACAATAGTCCATCCAGTTCAACCTGTGTAGGTGCACGTGTGTCAGTGTCTATAATTATTTCCCATATCCCTGTATGTTGTGTTCTTTAAGATGCACATCCAAGAGTCTTTTAAAAATATCCATACTCCGCCCTGACACCACCAATTGTGGAAGAGAGTTCCACATCCTTATTGCCCTGACAGTGAAAAACCCCTTGTGCAGTTTAAGGTTAAACCGCTTCTCCTCTAAACTCATTGTGTGGCCTCCGTGTCCTCTTACACTCCCTGAGACTGAATAGTTTTTTTCCTATGCTGGGATCACCATTGAGGTATTTGTAAATTGCTATCATGTCCCCTCTCAAGCGTCGCTTCTCCAGCGAGAACAAATGTAATGCTTGCAGGCGTTCCTCGTAGTTGAGGGCATCCAGTCCCCTTATTTGTTTTGTTGCCCTTCTTTGGACTCTCTCCAGTTCCAGCACATCCCTAATGAGGACTGGTGACCAGAACTGGACAGAGTACTCCAGATGTGGTCTAACCAGAGTTAAATAAAGTGGTAGGATTATTATTTAATTCCTGGAGTATATCCCTTTTTTTTACATTCACTTCTTTTTCTGAAATAAACAGTCTAGTGCCCCGTACACACGGTCGGACATTGATCGGACATTCCGACAACAAAATCCATGGATTTTCTCCGACGGATGTTGGCTCAAACTTGTCTTGCATACACACGGTCGCACAAAGTTGTCGGAAAATCCGATCATTCTGAACGTGGTGACGTAAAACACGTACGTCGGGACTATAAACGGGGCAGTAGCCAATAGCTTTCATCTCTTTATTTATTCTGAGAATGCGTGGCACTTTGTGCGTCGGATTTGTGTACACACGATCGGAAATTCTGACAACGGATTTTGTTGTGGGAAAATTTTATAGCCTGCTCTCAAACTTTGTGTGTCGGAAAATCCGATGGAAAATTTGTGATGGAGCCTACACACGGTCAGAATTTCCGACAACAAGGTCCTATCACACATTTTCCGTCGGAAAATCCGACCGTGTGTACAGGGCATAAGAGTTGCCTTTTTTCAACTTTATTGCATAGTAAATCGGATGTGCTTAAGGAGGCTGTGGGATACTCCAAAACACTGAACATGAATCTGAGGACAGGCTTCCCTTTGTAGCAGCTTCTCGGAATAGTTCCCTGAGTAGGAGAACATGAAGTGGACAGCACTGGGATACCAAAAGCTATGTCCCAGGCCATCATGGTGTCTGAGATGTCTGTGTCAAAAGCATCAACATTTGGTCCTGCTCTGCTTTCTGGCTATGGTGACAATAAAGGATCTTGCTACAGCTCTCTGGTGGTGTGCGGACAATTTTTCTTTTGCCTTTAAGGTCCCAGGCCAGGCAAGCTTTAATACTGGTGCACAAGGGGTTACCAGCAGCAACAGTCACTGCGATCCCTCTTTCAGGTCTGTACTCACAGTGTGCCTAGGACTTGGATATCTCCCTCCAGCTCAGACAGACAGTCTCCTCAGTGAACCTTCAGATTGGATCTTCAGTGAAACCCCTCTTTTAGCTCTCTAGTAGGAACTTGCAGCAGAATAGCCCCCCCCCCCCCCCCAGTTAAGCACAGCTGGCACCTCAATGAGACGTGAAGGATCTTCAGCTGAACTGCCAGGAAATGCAACAGCGCCCCTTCTGGCTGGGAACCTATCCTCCTGGGGAAGAACACTGCTCTTTAATGTTTCAGACTATTTATACACTCTCCAAGCCACCTTCTGGGCACCTTCCCCAAAAGGATTGGCTGCAGTTGCATAAATATTAAAGCTGCTCATTTATTCTCCCACCCACTATATTCTGGAAGTCTCCATACGGCAGGATGGAACAATCAAACTTGCAGCAGAGCCCAGAGCAGCCCTGCATCAATCTAGCTGCTGAATATGGGTAAATCATCAAAACTATTAAATTAAAGCTGGAGTTTAATCTGCTTATAGTTTGCGTTCACTGGTTCCTCCCTTCCCCCCTCCTCAACATGCTATTGATGTTTTTTTTTTTAAAAATCTTTCCATATTCATTACATCACTGGATTGCTGTGTATCTCTTCACAATGCAGGCATCTCATGGCTGGTGAGAAGGACCAGCAGAATGCATAAACATCACAGCACCCTACCACAATACTACCCACAAGAAGAGCCTTCATACATAATGCAAGTGGGTTTTTGGGAGGGGTAGGCAAACATTATTATTCCTTTATAGGTGGATGTCAGTCTAGAAGAGTGGGTGTTCCTAGGCAGACTGCAGTTGCATGCAAACCATCCTAGGTAACGCCCATATGTGATTCTGACCTGCCATGATTTTAAAAAAAATGATATCCATTGAATGAGCGAGATGAGCCAAGAACAGTAAGGCTGGAGAGGAAAGGGCTGGATGTCCTCCTGCCAGGAAATGAGATTTAGTTCTATTTGACCTGCTGCAGTTTCTAATGCAGACGCTCACAGTGTGCAGTGAAATCAGAGTGTGATGGGAGCTTTTGGTCGGATATTCCGACCGTGTGTATGCTCCATCCGACTTTTTCTGTTTGAATTTCCGCCAGCAAACGATTGAGAGCTGGTTTTCTATTTTTCCGATGGAAAAAGTTTTTGATGGAAATTCCATTCGTCTGTATGCAATTCCGACGCGCAAAAAAACACGCATGCTCGGAAACAATTTGACGCATGCTGGGAAGCATTGAGCTTCATTTTCTCGGCTCATCGTAGTGTTTTACGTCACCGCGTTCTTGACGGTCGAAAGTTCAGAGAACTTTTGTGTGACCGTGTGTATGCAAGCCAAGCTTGAGTGGAATTCTGCTCGTGTGTACGGGGCATAAGTAATTTCAGAACAGTAGAGGAGCCTGTACAACTGTACAAGACTGAAGGAGAGGCTAGGGTTCACCTTTAACCAGTTAAGGACCAGCCACCGCAGTTGCACTGCGGCAGGTTGGCTCTCCTGTGCGAATCGCCATCATTGTACATCGCCCGTTTTAAGAGCATTAGGGGGCGTGCGTGCCCTCGGCATGATGCCAGGGCCGATGTGCGTAGCCGGCTGCCACGATGTCTGCCGGCCACCCGCGATCGCTCCTGAGTGAGACAGAACAGGGATCTGTCAATGTAAACAGACTGGTCCCCGTTCTGTCAAGGGAGGATAGACAGATCTGCTATTCCTAGTGATTAGGAACAACGTTCTATTTCCTCCTCCAGTCACTACACTGCCCCCATAGTTAGAAACACCTCCCAGGGAACAATTAACCCTTTGATCGCCCCTAGTGTTAACCCCTTCCCTGCCAGTTACATTTATACAGTAATCAGTGGCTATTTTTAGCACTGATCGCTGTATTAAAGTCAATGGTCCCAAAAAAGTGTCAAAAGTGTCCGATCTGTCCGCTGCAATGCCGCAGTCCAACTAAAAATCGCAGATCACCGCCATTACTAGTTAAAAAAAAATAATAAAAATGCCATAAATCTATTCCCTATTTTGGAGGCCCTATAACTTTTTCACAAATTAATCAATATACACTTATTGCGATTTTTTTTTCCAAAAATATGTGGAAGAATAAATATTGGCCTAAACTGATAAAGAAATTTGTTTTTTTAAATTTTTGGGGGGGGATATTTATTATAGCAAAAAGTAAAAAGTATTGTTTTTTTTTTTTGTTTTTTTTAAATTGTCGGTCTGTACTTATTTATAGTGCAACAAAAAAAAAACAAAACAATAAAATGCAGAGGTGATCAAATACCACCAAAAAAAAAGCTCTATTTGTGGGAAAAAAAGGACGTCAATTTTGTTTGGGTACAACGTCGCACGACTGCGCAATTGTCAGTTAAAGCAACGCAGTGCTGTATCGCAAAAAATGGCCTGGTCATTAAGGGGGCAAATCCTTACAGTTCTTAAGTGGTTAAAGTGCTGCTCAAACTTTTCTTTTTACTTTTGGATCAAGCAGGTGACAGCTAGTTTTTACCGATATCCAGGGTTCCGCTAGAAAGATTTCCCTTCACCTACTGTTGCTGTAATAAACATTTTGGTTGGACACTTTGAGGTCAAACAAGTAGACGCTTATGCCGTGTACACACGATAGGATTTTCCGATGGAAAATGTTCAATGGGACCTTGTTGTTGGAAATTCCGACCGTGTGTAGGCTCCATCGGACATTTTTCATCTGAGTTTCCGTCACACAAAATTTGAGATCTGGATCTGAAATTTTCCGACTACAAAATCCGTTGTCCTAAATTCCGATCGTGTGTACACAATTCCGACGCACAAAGTTCTATACATGGTCGGAATCAAGCAGAAGAGCCACACTGGCTATTGAACTTCATCTTTCTCAGCTCGTCGTACGTGTTGTACCTCACCGCGTTCTTGACGTTCGGAATTTCCAACAAGATTTGTGTGACCGTGTGTGTGCAAGACAAGTTTGAGCCAACATCCGTCAGAAAAAAACATGGATTTTGTTGTCGGAAAATTCTATCGTGTGTACTGGGCATTAGAATTTAGCTTAGTGACATAATTTTTGTGTTCAGTAAAGGAATTTACTTGCTACCTGGAACTGTTTTTTTAATGAGATTACCTATTTATACCTGAAATTATTAATGCATAGATAACTTTTTATATTTATGCATGGAGATAGGGAACAAATATCAACCATCTGTTCTCATCAAGCTCTTAGAACAAACCAGTCTGCAAGAAAAGCATTGGCACCATCATAACTACTCTCTGGAGATTTCTCTACCAATTATATAAAGGACTCTATTGTTATGAAAGCTTATTACTGGGCAATTAAATGGCACTAAGAACCTAACAAACTGCGACCGTTCTCTTGTAGCCTTAGTAGGGGGGCTGATGTTAATAAACGGCTAGCACTCCCTAGGTTGCCATCTCTCTGTTATTCCATGTACATCTCAGCAGATCTTTGCATCTCACTGCACTTAACTGGTCTTCACGTACTAAACACTTGAAAACCTTGTAGGAAAATCGAGCCCTTAGGGGTGACTAAGCCACAACTGTCATTTCATATCATGGCTATTGTAAATTATCAAGTTTTACGGAACAGCCAATGGGGACTTCTGACATGAAAAATTGTGAATTGATGAACTTTGCAATATTTTTACAATCAACATAGTCACAAGGTGGTAGGCATCCCTGCTCATAAACCTGCAGAATTTAAGGGGCCCTAAGATTAAACTTTGCATTGCCAATGTAGAGTGAGTAAGAGGTTTAGTTTAATAGCCACCCCCTCTTGCCCCTCTTTCCCTCATCCAGCCCTAACAAGTCAGCAGGGGAACAAAAGATGGGTACAAATCTTACTGTGTGGGTGTGGCTAGCATTGGAGACCATTGAGACCAGAGGATGTAAACCTGCTTCTTGGAGCAGGCAGGAGTGGTCCTACTGAGATTAGTAAAAGAGCTGAAGTACTGGATAGATAGGACTATAGGGCTAGGGAATGGGATGGTGAAATAATACTGAGGGTTCCCTTACTACAATTAAGGCCTTCTTGTGGCACTTCACTTGTGTGAGTCTTGTTACTAGCTGTAAAGCAAAACTGCATTGTCAGTAAAGGTAGAGCCAAGAGCAGTGTGGGAGAGGTTTGTAATGCCAGGAACAGTGTGGGGAGAGTGAAGTAGAGACAGAAGCAATATTGAGAAAATAATGTAGAGTCTTGAGCAAAGTAGCAGGAGAGGAGTAGAGCCAGGAGCAGTGCAGAGAGAGTGGAGCAGAGCCAAAAGCAGCATGAGAAGAGTGGAGTAGAGCCAGGAGCAGTGTGAAAAGAGTAGAGTAAAAACAAGAGCAGTGTAGAGTGGGGTAGAACAAGAATAAGTGTGGGAAAAGTTGAGTAGAGTCAGAAGCAGTGCGAGGTAGTGTAGAACCAAGAGAAGTGTTGGAAGAATAAAGTAGAGATAGAAGCAGTGCAGAGAGAGTGGAGTAGAGCCAATAGCAGTGCAGAGAGAGTGGAGTAGAGCCAGAAGCAGTGCAGAGAGAGTGGAGTAGAGCCAGAAGCAGTGCAGAGAGAGTGGAGTAGAGTCAGAAGCAGTGCAGAGAGAGTTGAGTAGAGCCAGAAGGAGTGCAGAGAGAGTGGAGTAGAGTCAGAAGCAGTGCAGAGAGAGTGGAGTAGAGTCAGAAGCAGTGCAGAGAGAGTGGAGTAGAGTCAGAAGCAGTGCAGAGAGAGTGGAGTAGAGCCAGAAGCAGTGCAGAGAGAGTGGAGTAGAGTCAGAAGCAGTGCAGAGAGAGTTGAGTAGAGCCAGAATGAGTGCAGAGAGAGTGGAGTAGAGCCAAAAGCAGTGCAGAGAGAGTGGAGTAGAGTCAGAAGCAGTGCAGAGAGAGTGGAGTAGAGTCAGAAGCAGTGCAGAGAGAGTGGAGTAGAGCCAGAAGCAGTGCAGAGAGAGTGGAGTAGAGTCAGAAGCAGTGTGGGCAGAGTGAAGCAGAGCCAAAAGCAGCATGAGAAGAGTGGAGTAGAGCCAAGTGCGGTGCGAGAAAGTAGAGTAAAACCAAGAGCAGTGTAGAGTGAAGTATAGCTAGAATAAGTGCAGGGAGAGTTGAGTAGAGTCAGAAGCAGTGCAAGGAAAGTAGAGTAGAGTCATGAGAAGTGTGGGAAGAATACAGTAGAGCCAGAAGCCGTGCAGAGAGAGTGGAGTAAAGCCAGAAGCAGTGCGGGGAGAGTGGAGTAAAACCAATGTAGCGCCACCCCCACATTCACTCCCTGGTGAATTTGGATTCTCTGATCTTCGCCTCAACTCCAAGAACGACCCAGCCCCTCTGACACACCTGGTTAAATAAAATAACTGCAAACACATTTAAGGACACATGCGGTAAATACCGTTATTCTGGCTGTGAATTACCACCAAATATAGACACACACCTGGTAGTGATAAACAAGTTGAATATATTAGCACGGTTTAAAGTATATGGAAACGTACAACACTGTTAAACCTTGCTACAAATAACTAATACATTAGAAAAGACAACCTTCAATATTTAGCAACTGCAGATATAGGAAAAGGCAGTAATCTATATGCCCTTAACACAGGCGCTGAGAGGAAGGAGAGAAGACTTGTCAACGTCTCAGCTCCTTCTGGGCCGCAAACACCTTTGAGGGGCAAACACACAATGAAAAGAAAAGGGTTACACAAGTACAGTAAGCACAGTTCTGTAATGTTGCAGGTCCTGAGGTGAAGAATACTTGTGTCTTCTGCTAGCAAACGGTGGGGCCCTTGTTTTAAAAGAGTAGGTTTAAACAAGCTTGCATGGAGCAGTAATCCCCTAGAATGTTCCATTAGGTCAGTGTTGCCAACCGTCAGTATTCTTACTGGCAGCCAGTAAAAAAGGGCACTTTTTTTTCCTGCCAGTAAATGCCAGTGACAGGAAAAGGTCGCCAGTGAAAAATGTGACTGTGACACTCAGGTTGGAACTGCGCATGCAAATGAACCAGCCTAGACCATCCGAGTGCCTGCTACAGCGCCGGCAGGGGGTTGGTCTGGTGGAGGCGGAGTGTGTTGTGTGATGTCATGGTGCAAGGGAGCCGAGCGGAGTGGCCGTAGCCTCGTGTGAAGGTCTGCGGGACGGGAGCAAGGCAACCTGGGAGCGGGACTGTCAGTGTTGTTTAGACTGGAGTGGACTGAATGGACCACCTAGCAGAGACTGTCACTGTGACTCAGGAGGGGACATGTTGTGTCGATGAGGTGTCATCATCATCTGTGCTGCTGCACATTGCTGTCAGTGTCACTGTGAGTGTCAGTTTCATGTGTGTGTGCCTGCCCATTCTAATTTCTTGCCCTCCTGAGTCCTGACCCTGAGCTACTTACTTACTATATCCAAAATGTAAAAATAATAAATATGTTTTTTGCCTTAATATCTACCCTAAATCATATAGCTAATTGCATGTTGTATGTGTTTTTAGCCTAAATACTGAAATTTGCCATTAAAACAGTAATTTTGTAACTTTTGGATATGCTAGTAAAAACGTGGCTGTGCCAGTAAATTTTGGGTGTTGCATCAGTAAATTTCAATCTGGTAGGTCAGCAACACTGCGTTAGGTAGAGATTAAAAAGGGCAAACTACTAGAGATGGCAGCTCCAAACAAGTATTCCGTGACACTAAAAAGGGAAATTGGTGTCTGCATGCAGTATCAGTATGGTGTCAAGAAGGATGCTGGGTTTGCACCCTCTCACCATTTCTCTGTGCGATGACACAACAATAATCCCAGGTGCTGGTTCAGGCTCCTGATGCGCCTTGTAAGGCACTGGATCCCCTTCTGAGGGCCAATCGAGACGACTGGTAGCAAAACTCGCAAGGTGAAGAGGCAGCGGCCGACCTGATACCTGGATGGACATCCCGATCCCTGAAACAGCGTGGGTCGTCTCTGCTGAGCTGGGTGCTGCTGCACCGATCCTGGCTCCCCTCTATCTTCTTGCAGCGCTCTCCCAGTCATCTCAGGAAAAACGTGTCTCTCTCTCTCTCTCTCTCTGGTTGAGTTCCACCACACAGTCTGGTCACCTTACCACACTCTCTCTCTTGGCAGTCTCTGGAAAGGTTTGGCTTTCTCTCTCTATAATAGGTAACGCACTCTCTGGTGTCAGTGTGTGTCTCTCTCTCCTTTAGCCTGATGCTGGTACCTCAGCCCGCTCTCATCAGACAGCTCTCCCTCCTTAATAATAGGTCACACACTCTCTGGTGTCAGTGTATGTCTCTCTCTCCCCTCAGCTCGAAAAATCCCTCTCACAGCGTTTTTCTCTCACTCTCCTCACATCTCTCCTTTTCCCGGGCTTCAGGATATCCCTCCTCCTCTGTTGGGGCACACAGTCCCTGGTGTCAGCGTGTGTCGCTCTGCTCACTCTATCTCCTGTCCGTACTCTCTCTTTCTTTTACCTCAGTACTTCCCTCTCTTCCATCTCCTCAGCACTTCCAGAACATCCTCTTTTTCCCAGTATGCTCTGTGTCTCTGGGTTTTTCTGGAAGGACCAGTCAGCATCTCGCATTTTGTGGTCAAAAGGAGAAATTGCATTATGACATGCCTGCTACATACTCCCCCACCAAAGAACCTTTGGTCCCCAAAGGAAGGACAGAGTCTATCAACATATAATGTCCACAACCTGTTACATGCTTTCAAAATACAACGGGAGGCAAATACAGGTTAGTACATGTAAGAAAACAAGCAATTGGCATGCACATGAACCTGCTACACCAAGATCAGTGCAAGAAGAGTAAATTCAGAAAAGTCAGAAGAAATACATTGAGAATAGAGTAGAGTCAGAAGCAGTGTGGGAAGAGCAGAGTAGAGCCAGGAGTATTGCAAGGAAAGTGGAGTAAAGCTACAAGCTGTATTGGGTAAGTGTAGGAGAACCAGAAGCAGTGTAGGGATAGAGGAGTAGAGCCAGTGTGAGAAGAGTGGAGTAAAACCAACAGCAATGTAAGGTGAGTGGAGTAGAGATAAAGAGAGTTGAGTAGTGCCAGAAGTGGTGCAGAGAGAGTGACATACAGACTGAAGCAATGCAGGGAGAGTAGAGTAGAGCCAGAAGCAGTGGAAGGAGAAGGGAGCAGATCCAGATGCAGTGCAGGAGAGTGGAGTAGAGCCAAATTCAAGGCAGGGAAAGTGGGATAGAGTCAGGAGCAGTGCAAAAACAGTGTAGTAGTGCAGGGAGACTGGAGTAGAGCCAGCAGCAGTGCAGGGAGAATGAAGTAGAGACAAGAGCAGTGTGAGGAGAGTGGATTAGAGCCAGGATTATTGCAAGGAAGTGTAATAGAACCAAAAGTGATGTGGGAAGAGTGGAGTAGAGCCAGCAGCAGTGCAGGGGGAGTGGGTTAGATGCAGGAGCAGTGTGAGGAGAGTGGAGTAGAGGCAGGAGTAGTGTGAGGAGAGTGGAGTAGAGGCAGGAGTAGTGTGAGAAGAGTTGAGTCCAAGCAGGAGCAGTGCAGAGTTAAAGGGGTACCACCAGAAGCAGTGTGAGCAGAGTGAAGTAGAACCAGAATCAGTGTGGGAAAAGTGGAGTAAAAAAAAAAAAAAGAGAAGTGTGAGAAGAGTAGAGGCAGCAGCAGTGCAAGGGGAGCGGGATAGAGGCAGAAGCAGCGTGAGTAATGTGGGGTAGAGACAAGAGCAGTGCAGAGCTAGAGGAGTAAAGCCAGAAGCAGTACAGAGAGAGTGGAGTAGAGTCAGTAGTACGAGGAGAGTGAAGCAAAGCTAGAAGCTGTATGGGGAGAGTGGAGCAGAGCCAGAAAAGACAGCGGTGATTGGAGTAAAGCCAGCAGCAGTGAAAAAGTGTGAAGTCAGACTAAATGGGAGATGAGATCAATGATAAGGTATCTGAAGTGGAGGCAGTGCTGGAACAGCCATATTCTGGAGCCCACCAGACAGTAAGGCATCCTAGAGGACGATGCCACCTAAACAACAGCCCAGCCTCTGGCCCTTAAAGCAGTTGTAAACCACAGATGTTCAAAAAAAAAAAAAAACCCCGCAAGGCCATGGCATAATGTGCTAGTATGCATTGCATACTAGTACATTATGAAATACTCACCTTGGAACGAAGCCATCCAGCATTGGAATGTCACCACTGAGAGGTCTGACATGTTCTCCCTGTCTTTCTTCTGGGTTTGCATGCTCTGGCTATGTGATTGGGCGGAGCCGCAATGACGTCACTCCCGCGCATGCACCCAGGAACCGTCTGTTTCGGCACAAAGTGCTAAAGCTCCGGCAAGGTATGCCGGGCCTTCTGAGTGCTTGTGCCAGTGATGTGATTGGCTGGATACAGGGTGAATATCTCCCGAACGGTGCACATTTTGGAGATTTTAACCACTTCAGCCCCGGAAGGATTTACCCCCTTCCTGACCAGAGCGTTTTTTGCGATTCGGCACTGCGTCGCTTTAACTGACAATTGCGCGGTCGTGCGACGTGGCTCCCAAACAAAATTGATGTCCTTTTTTTTCCCACAAATAGAGCTTTCTTTTGGTGGTATTTGATCGCCTCTGCGATTTTTATTTTTTGCACTATAAACAAAATAAGAGCGACAATTTTGAAAAAAACGCATTATTTTTTACATTTTTCTATAATAAATATCCCCCAAAAATATATATAAAAAAATTTTTTTTTCTTCAGTTTAGGCCGATCGTATTCTTCTACATATTTTTGGTAAAAAAAATCGCAATAAGCGTTTATTAATTGGTTTGCGCAAACGTTATAGTGTTTACTAAATAGGGGATAGTTTTATGGCATTTTTATTAAAAATTTTTTTTTTTACTAGTAATGGTGGCGATCAGCAATTTTTATTGTGACTGCGACGTCATGGCAGACATGTTGGACATTTTTGACACATTTTTGGGACCATTGTCATTTATACAGCGATCAGTGGGATTAAAAATGCACGGATTACTGTGTAAATGACACTGGCAGTGAAGGGGTTAACCACTAGGGGGCGGGGAGGGGTTAAGTGTGTCCTAGGGAGTGATTACTAACTGTAGGGGGAATGGGCTGTGTGGGTGACGTCACTGATCTCTGCTCCGATGACAGGGAGCAGAGATCGAGTGACACTTGTCACTAGGCAGAACGGGGAGATGCTGTTTAAAACGGCATCTCCCCGTTCATCCGCTCCGTGAGGCGATCGCGGGTATCCCCGCAGCGATCGAGTCCGCAGGACCCGCGACCCGACTCACGGAGCTCCCGGCCGGCGCGCGCGTGCGCCGCCGGCGGCGCGCACGCAATGGCACGGCGGGAAATTCAAATGGACGTACAGGTACGCCCATTTGCCCAGCCGTGCCACTCTGCCGACGTACATCGGCGTGCGCCGGTCGGGAAGCGGTTAATTTTACCTACAGGTAAGCCTTATTATAGGTTTACCTGTCGATACAAATGACCAAACAGGGTTTACAGCCTCTTTAAGAAGCATAGATCAGTACAGAAGAGAGTAGTTATATTTTTAACAAAAACAAAATAACGCTAACATCTTCTTGGACTGAACGGCAAAGTTCTTCATAATCCAGCCTTTACCTGGAGACACGTTAACTCCGTGTAACCGACACACACAAAACAAGGAGGCCGTTAATGTGACAAGACGTTTATTTGGAGAGAGCCGAGGAGTTGGTTGACACATTTTGGACAGTGATATTTTGGCATAAACAGCGCTAATGGAAGAGCGTGAGGAAATATGTTTAACACCAGGGCCGGAGCGCCAGCCGTGATTAGTGCTCTCTTTTCAGCACAGCAACAAATTATATCTGACAGCTTTCTTATCTTGATGTACTTGTCTGCACAAAATAAGGGGTAGATAAGTAGACATATTTCTGGGAAAGTATTCTCTATTAGATACTGAAATACAGAGAAATATCAGTATCAACAGAAGCACAGTTTCTTTCAGTTCACACAATGCTCAGAATATTTCTATATTATATTAGGATGCGGGTTTAAGCATATGAGACCTCTGACATATATCAGATCGGGTCACCCCCAGTGGCGGCCCGTGCATTAAGGGCGCACGGGCGCCGCCCCTCTCTCCAGCCACCCCCTCTATCACCGATGGATTAATGCATTGCATGAATCTATCTATGGCCGCCGCTGCCACCCCCTATTCAGGCGCCCGGCCCCTTCTCGGATGCAGAGCGCCTAAATTACAGCGGCGGGGGGGTGTTTTTAAAGTACCTAATTAGAGCCAAAGGCTCTAAAAGGCTTCAAAAAAATTTACCTGCAAGCGCCATACTGGGTGCTCGCAGGTCACTCAGCTGTGTTAGAAAAGCGAATGACTTTCCTAACACTAAACCCCCTCTCCGCCAATCAGGTGCTCGGGTCTGTTACCTGTCACCTGATTGGCTGAAGCGACAGGCGCCGATATTGGACACCTATCAGGAGGAGGGGATGGGAGATGAGGACGACAGGAGACGCATGAAGGACCCTGCTCGTCACCGTCACCCACTGCCCCACCAAGACAGGGTAAGTGCCAGGCAGACGGCGAGCGGGCGGGGGTCACACTGGGGGCATTCAAGGGCACACTGGCAGCATTTAATGGGCACATTGGCAGCATATGATGGACACACTGGCAGCATATGATGGGCACACTGGCAGCTTTTGATGGGCACACTGGCAGCATATGATGGGCACACTGGCAGCAATTTGATGGGCACACTGACAGCAATTTGATGGGAACACTGGCAGCATTTAATGCGCACACTGGCAGTGTTTGGCACAGTGGCTGCAATTGATGGCACAGTGGCAGCATTTGAGGGCACAGTGGCAGCGTTTGATGGCAGAGTGGCAGCGTTTGATGGCACAGTGGCAGCGTTTCATGGGAACAGTGGCAGCGTTTGGCACAGTGTGCCAAGCACCCAGGATATATGTCATTTACCAAAGTATATACACTCGCGCCAAAAAAATTAATTAAATTAGATCTAAAGTTCTGTGTAGCAGCTGCTGTAGCAATCCAAATAGTAAGTAAAGTGTTAAGTAATCCACTGGGGTGACTCCAATTGTTAAGTTGTCCACCGGGGTGACTCCATGTGAAGAAACAGCGCTAGCTACTCTGGTCTAACAAAAGAAATAGTCTTAAAGTGAACAGTGCACAGTATAATATATGTGAATAAATTGATGCAATACACAGGGCCTTACAAACCTTTAGAGTCCAAACAGTGATATGAATATAAATATATATAATCTGTAAACAAAAATGATGGCATCCACTAAAAATGTCCTTTCAGGTGTGTAAAATCATCCTAGTATTGATGGACCGTAATGGATGATGTTCAGCATAGACAGCAAATTGCAAAAAAATCCCAATAGGAGACCAGTGCAGGATATGTTAGAAATTCCTACTCATCGGACGTAGTTGACCCTATTTGCTGTATGGCAAGAGGAGTCAAGACAAGCTTAATGAGCTCCGTGACCAGCGGAGGAAGAGAACCGACCAATTCCCACGTCCCTCCTCACAATATCCAGTAGTTCCAACACTGAGATCTCTTCATGAGCAGGATGAAAAAGAAGACATAAACCAGAGGTCCTCATAGCGTAAAAAGTTCCAGAATGGTTTACTGAAACTTGCTAACAAGGTTACTTTAAAATCCTCTCCCTGACCCGCACAAATGGCAAGAACAGCAAGACCCATCTGCCAGGGTTAGCCTGCGTTCCACCTGGGGATCAGCGTAGAGCACCGTGCGTATCAACTTGACGCGTTTTGTCATAAAAATGACGTCATCAGAAGCTGGAACTTTTTACGCTATGAGGACCTCCGGTTTCTTTCTTTTTTTTTTATCCTTTCTTCTTTTTTATTAGTTTTAAGAGACCTCAGTGTTGGAACTACGGGATATCGTGAGGAGGGACGTCGAGATTGGTCGGTTCTCTTCCTCCTCCGGTCACGGAGATCATTAAGCTTGTCTTGAACCCTTTTGCCATACGGCAAATAGGGTCAACTATGTCTGATGAGTAGGAATTTCTATCATATCCTGCACTGGTCTCCTATTGGGATTTTTTGCAATTTGCTGTCTATGTTGAACATCATCCATTACGATCCATCATTACTAGGAGGATTTTACACACCTGAAAGGACTTTTTTAGTGGATGCCATAATTTTTGTTTACAGATTATATATATTTATATTCATATCACTGTTTGGATTTTATGGGTTTGTAAGACCATGTGTATTGCATCAATTTATTTTATTAATTTTAGTTCACATGGATTGTACTATGCGCTGCTCAAAAGTGTTTTTTTTGTTAGACCAGAGTAGCTAGCGCTGTTTCTTCACATGGAGTCACCCCAGTGGATCACTTAACAATATGTCATTTACCCGACCCTTCCTTTTCTAATTGAACACAGTGAACACACTCACTCACTATGTTCATTCACAAACTGAAGCATAGTAAACATATTTTACTATGCTTCAGTGTGTTTGAGCTTTGAGGTGCACACCCTAATGCAATAGGCTGTGCACACCTATGATCAGTGTTTACACGAGTACAAGTGTCCACCCACTTGCCACTGCGTTATGTGGGTGGCATGAGGTTAACTGTATATTTTTAAATGCAAGCAGTGTGATTCAGTACAGCAGAGCTCAGCATGTGAAAGGATGAAGCAAAAAAAAGAGCTTATGTACTGACAAGAAGCGTGTTGATAGGAGAAGAAAGCAGAGTAACAGAGCTCATCACTGTGCTGCTTCTCTTTTACTGTCCAGTCACAGGCTGGGGGCGGGTCTATGACAGCCTGAGCTCAAAGGAAGTTATGTAATTATGCTGGCTAACATTCAGTCCAGCATACTGAGGACATCTAGTGGCAGGAAAGAAGCACTGCAGGGTACAGATTCATATTGAAGGAAGTAATGCAGAAAAGGCTGATTTTTTTTTTTGCTTTTTCTTTATTTGGACTATTAAATTCATTTTATTTATTTTTTGACAGGAGTTCTGATTTAAACTATGCCTCCAAAGCGGTAGTTGTTCCACCTAGGCACATCGTTAAATAAAGCAAAAGATACCTTTACATCTTAGCTTTCCATTTCCTCTCCCGACAGTCTCTTCCTCCTGTACATGAACAAGAAAAACAAAACATTAAAAGCTGCCGGAGATATTTGTAGATTTATCCGGCGCTATAAAAGGCAATGATATGTTTCCCATAAAATCACTGTCCTCGGGTATAAAATCAGACTCAGATGTGCGCAAATCCATCAGGAGTCCCGGAGATATTAGTGAGATTTAGCATGTGTGCCTGAGATGCATGCAGTATGATACAGCCGGCAAACTTGGCACACAGGCTGCCCAGGTGTTTAAAAAAGATCAAATGGGGACAAAGCACAAACTTAATCAAAGATGACAGCAAAGGAACTTCATAAAAGCAGAAAGAAGATCAGCGTAAAAAATGTCTTGGCGCCCTCATACATCCTCCTCTTACTGATGTTAGGAGTGGAATAACACTCATACATCTTTTGAAATGTCATTTAACCCCGGAATGTCTCTCAGCCTTTAATGTGGCTGCTGCACTGCATTTCCCATGATGCTCCATGCTATTTAAATGACAATAAACCATGATGCTGTAGGCAGTGGGAGATGGCAACATACTGTATATGCATTCACACACAAGAGCCAACTTTACAGTATAGACCAGTCTTTCACAACCTTTTTAATATGAAGAAACCCATGAAATAACTTTCCTGGCTCAGGGAAGCCCAGCTAATAATTACTGTATCTACAGGTCATGGCAGAGGTCCAAACCTTCAAGGTCCAGGTTCAAGAAACCATGAGGAGGCCTCTTTTCCATTGGTCTTGGGGCCCTTTCCATCAGTCCTGGGGCACTTCCCTCTGAGCCCAGGGACCTTCCCACTGATTTTGGGGCTCTTTACTCCCATCGCAGGGCTCTTTATAACGCTTTGACATGTTCTGCAGTGGGCCCCCTTCCTGTTGCCTTGGTGCCCCCCCCCCCCCCCCACGGAGGCAGAACGCCAAGGCCCAGTCACAAGTGCCACTGTTACAACCCTGGTAGTTCCGCCACTGGCTCACGGTACATTAGTGGGATGGTGACTGGCAGGAATGTTCCTTACATTTGTGGTCATTGGGAAGAATCTACAGATAGCCAAAAAGATCAATGGTGTCAGTGGTTGCCCATATGTGAGTTGGGATGAGCTCTATGTTCGAGTCAAATGTAAGTTCAATTCGAACATCAGCTGTTCGTCTGTTCGTAGAACAAATGAACATATGGGGCGCTCTTGGCAAGTTCGTCTGCCACGGAGCACCCCATAATGCACTTAAAAAATTGGCGTGGGGTCCCCCCCAAAATCCATACCAGACTCTTATCCGAGCATGCAGCTTGGCAGGCCAGGAAAGGGAGGGGACGAGCGAGAGCCCTTCCCCTTTCTGAACCACACCAGGCCGCTTGCCCTCAACATGTGGAGGGTGCTTTGGGGTGCCCCCCAAAGCACCTTGTCCCCATGTTGATGGGGACAAGGGCCTTTTCCCGACAACCCTGGCAGGTGGTTGTCAGGGGCTGCGGGCGGGGGGGCTTATCGGAATCTGGAAGTCATCTTCGACAAGGGGGACCCCAGATCCCGCCCCCCTATGTGAATGGGTATTGGGTACATTGTACCAATACCCATTCACCAAAAAAAGTGTCAAAAAGTAAAAAATCACAAGAGACTGTTTTTGACAATTCCTTTTTAAAAAATAAAAAGTGTCCTTCAATGTCCATCGATCTTCAATCACGCCTCCCGACGGACCTGAAAAATAGAAAAACGGAAAAAAGCTCCGCTTCGATGGGAGCTTCCCATACCCCCCCCCCCCCCCCGGCGACTGCTTTCTCTTGGCTTTGACAGCTGTTATATAGGTTAAGTATGGGGCCACCCAGTGAAGTAACCAAGTGACCCCGCCCACTTCTGACATCATGTGATGTCAGAGGGAGCGGGGTCATGCGGTTATGTCAGCAGGCGGCCTCGCCCTTGTCTATATAAGAGCTGTCAAAGCGAAAAGACAGTAGTCTCCGGGAGGCCTCCCTTGGACGCTGATTTTTTTTAGTTTTTCTATTTTTCGGGCCCGTCGGGCGACGTGATTGATGTACATCGTGGGACACTTTTTTTGTTTCTTTTTTAATAAAGGAATTGTCAAAAACTGTCTCTTGTGGTTTTTACTTTTTGACACTTTTTTGGTGAATCGGTAGGGGTACAATGTACCCGATACCCATTCACATAGGGGGGAGTGGGATCTGGGGGCCCCCTTGTTAAATAGGGCTACTAAATTCCGATAAGCCCCCCCCCCCCCCGCCCGCAGACCCCGACAATCACCAGCTAGGGTTGTGAGGAAGAGGCCCTTGCCCCCATTAACATGGGGACAAGGCGCTTTGGGGTGCATTCCAAAGCACCCTCCCCATGTTGAGCACATGTGGCCCAGTATGTGCCCTTCCCTCCTTTCATATGAATCCTCATCAGAGCCCCCTTACATTAATATCCCCATCAGAGCCACCCTTACATTAGAGTCCCCACTTACATAAGGGGCCTCATCAGAGCCCTCCTTACCTCAGGGTGCCCAACAGAGACCCCCTTACATAAGTTTCCTTAGGAGCCCCCGCTTACATCAGAGCCCCCTCTGACATCAGGGTCCTCAGCAGAGTCCCCCTTACATTGTATTTCTTATTAGTGATTTGCCCTTACCTTACTTACATTGTGGCTGTAGTCAGTGTAGCAGCACAGTAGGAACTAGAAGGCAGAGCAGATATGGACATCAAAAGTTCCATCTTGCTGGGGCAAGCACATCATCGGTTGCTAGGACTCCAGCAGTCCCAGCAACTAGCTGTTGGAATGATCACAGTTAGCGGGGGGCACCTGACCCTAGCTGTGGGACAGATGCAGTCCTGTATCAGGCTGTAGTTTGGAGACCCCCTAATATAGTATAATCCTCAGTTGTTGGCTGGCTATGTTCTGTAAGTCCTCCTTGCTGAAATGTGTTTCTTTCTCATCTTTGTGTGAAAGTGAACTCAGAGAGGTGGATTTACTAAAGGCAAATAGGCTGTGCACTTTGAAAAGTGCACAGTCTTTTTGCCTTTAGTAAATCAACCCCAATAAGTCATCAATGATTGATAAGAATTGATAAGAATCTGTTATCGATCAGGGACCCCGAAAGGTAGGGGCATCCACCGGTACGCAGTCTTGTGGCAGACCACCTGTAGGCACACGATTTGTATATCTTGTTTAGGAAAGGATCATAAGAAAATAAAAAAAGTACATTTTTATCATTTACTTATAAATTCCAATGCCTATGGGTTTCTGATAATGCATTTTCCTTGGTGCTGTAGCTGTAGGTTTCTCCTTTAAGCCTGGTTAACCTTTCTCAGATGCAGATGCAAATCATTTGCAGGCTTCAAAGGGAGATGGGCTGAATACTTCTATTATCCCTAATACTGTACTTGTTATTATGATTATTCAATCATATTCCATGATATATTTTGTCAAATAGATTTGTAAATATTATTGGTGATAAAAGGACATGCTTTGCCTGCGGAAACATAAATTGTAAGTATATAGGTGACAGTATGCTAGCATGCTACTGCCCTCTACTGGCTGATCTTTTCTTTTTTTTTTTCTAATTAGTGTGTATGGTAAGTCTATATTCTGAGCTCTCCCTATGGAAAAACACCAAATGGAATTTCATGGTGACTGGTGTTTTACAATGGCAATCCTGTGTCATTTTTAGGAGGTCTTTAGAGCTGATACAGAGCCAGGAAGGCATTGTGTGGGCACAGATTGGATGGTTAAGTAGTTATTTATTTCCATTGCCTTTGAATACGGCTCGGGTCTGTTCTCCTCTTCGTGGGAGACAATCTTTGTGTCTTATCCCAAGGCAGGGAACCTGAATGCCTCTCTTTTATTATATAAATACTCTCAAGATATATGGGATGTTTGAAAGCTAAAGAATAGCAGTAATAGCTAAACCATTGTTACTGATAAAACATACAGGTGAGTCTGTAAAAGCCAACAAGCTGAGCTATCTGAAGGCAAAAATGCCTTTAACCGCTTGCCGACCGTATACTGTACAAATACGGCGGCAAGGAGGCTCTCCCGCGCAGGATCACGTATAGGGCCGCCACCTTTTCTTCAAGTCAAACCCGGACACTTTAGTGGCACACAGCAATTTTTTTGTAGTATAACCTATACATATATTTTCCTATTAAATAACATTTCTAATCATAAGAAGTTAATCACAAGAGCCCCCCTTTACATCAGAGTCCACAGAGTTCCCCTTTACATCAGAGGCCACAGAGTTCCCCTTTACATCAGAGGCGACAGAGTTCCCCTTTACATCAGAGGCCACAGAGTTCCCCTTTTAGATCTGAACTCGCAGAGTTCCCTTTCACTGTAAGGGGGGACTCTGCAGACTCTGATGTAAGGGAGAACTCTGGGGACTCTGACATAAGGGATGCTCTCAGACCCCTGATTTAAGGGGGAGCACTGAGTACTCTGATGTACGGAGAAGACTCTGATGTAAGGGGGAACACTGAGAACTCTGATGTACGGAGAAGACTCTGATGTAAGGGGGAACACTGCAGCCTCAGTTGTAAAGGGGAACTCTGATGTAAGGGGTGCTCTGAGAACCCTGAGTTACCTTAGTGTACTCACTCAGAGGCAAGAGTTAGAAGGGGGGAGACTTCAGTCACAGACAGGGATGGATGGTGAGCTCACTCACCCCTTGACAGTCAGCACCTCTCAACCAGATGTATCTGAGGCTGCTGGACTTCAAATTTCCAGCCCGTACTTTCCTTTTCTAATGAGTGTGGGCAGACCCAGAGGGCTAGGGCTAGGGTTGCTACGTTTTCATCAAGCCAAACCCGAGCACTTTAGCGGCGCACAGCAAAAAACTTTTTTTTTAGCATACTCTACAGGATTGTAAAAGACCTGGGACACCTTTCGGCCCTCCAAAGAAAATAGTAATGCGGCGTGCATAGTGCCCCCTCACCCTCCTATCAGGCACTTTTCTGAGCTACATTCCTGCCTGAATATTGTGTCCGGGTTTCAGGTGGCACATAATTCAAAACTCGAATTGTCTGGGTGAATCCCGGACAGGTGGCAACCGGGCCGGGAGGAAGAGGGGCAGATCAAGCCCTCTCTTCTCTCTCCATCTGTATGTGTGTTTGGGGGGGGGGGGATTATTAGTGCTGGCTTTGGGCAGCATGAAAGAAAGTGTAACAGACACTCTCAGCTTAGACAACTGCAGTCAGCAACCCTGCTGGGAAGCCATACTCCAGTGTGAATAATGTGTCCGGGTTTCAGGCAATCTGAAACCCGGATGCATGATTCCAAACCCGAACTGTCCAGGTGAATCCCGGACAGGTGGCAACCCTAATCACGCACCTAGTGCATGATCCTGCACTTCATTGTCTGGGGCGCACATGCGTGCCACCGGCGACCCGTTCCCACAGTGATTAGACACAGCAGGAGCTGATCTGCAGGTACCGCGGGCTCGATGTCTGTTGGCACCCACCGATCATTAGGCAGAGAGCCAGGATGGCGTTCTGCCTATGTAAACAAGGTAGATTGCCGTTCTGTCAGTAGGTAAGGCATTAATACTGTTTTCCTGCAAAGCAGGGGCGTGGATCAATGCCTTCCCATAGTTCAAGCACCTCCCCCACAGTGAGAAAGCACCGGCTAGGCACACAGTTAACCCACTGATCACCCCCATGGTCATAGCAATAGGGGTTGCAGGGGTCACGATTGAGACCCCGTCCACGTTCCAGGGAGCCCGTGCAGCCTCCCCAGTGGCGTATCATCTATGGGTGTGCAGTTCACCAATGAATGAGACGAGCCTGAGGCACTGCAGCTGTGCCTATCACTGGCCGATCTCTGGCTCCTGTCACAGACGATCCTGTGTCAGTCACACAAAGATCTTTTACTGGAGCTCCGGGGCTCCAATTCTGAGGTGAGCTCTGTAAATTTAGGGAGGAGGGGGACTTGTACAGACTGGGGGGAATTGTACAGACTAGGGGGAATTGTACAGACTAGGGGGAATTGTACAGACTAGGGGGGGACAACTTGTGCAGACTAGAGGGGACACTAAGGGCTGGCTTGTGCAGAACGGGGGGGATGGGAGCAGACTGGGGGGAGCTTATGCAGACTGAAGGGGCGGACTTGTGCAGACTGGGGGAGGGGGGGGTCGTTGGGAGTATACTGGCACCCGGTGGAAGCGTCAGATGGCGGTAGGGGGGACCGGGTCAACTTTTGCATCGGGGCCCACAAGCTTCAAGTTACACCTCTGATCACCCCTGATGTTAACTCCTTTCCCAGCCTTCCCACAAAGAATTAAGGTGGTTCTGAAGACAAAAGGAGGTCCAAACCGGTACTAGCAAGGTGTACCTAATAAAGTGGCAGGAGAGTGTATATACATACAGTCTTCCTTCCTTCACACAATTCCCTGACGAAAATATGATCATGTGTACGAGGCTTAACTGTGTGGGGGATGGACTGACAGGAAGAACACAGATCTCACTGTTCCTGATTACTAGAAACAGAAGATCTCTGTGTACTTCCCTGTCAGAAAGGGGATCTGCCTTGTTTACATAAGCAGATCCCCGTTTTTCCTCTCTGTGGAGCGATTGTGGGTGGCCGGCGGACATGAGTGAGCTCACCATCCATCCCTGTCTGTGTCTGAAGTCTCCCTCCTCCCCCCTTCTCTCTCCTGCCTCTGAGTGAGTACACTAAGGTAATTCAGGGTTCTCAGAGCATCCCTTACATCAGAGTTCCCCTTTACACCAGAGGCCACAGTGTTCCCCCTTACATCAGAGTCTTCTCTGTACATAAGAGTTTTTCAGTGTTCCCCCTTAAACCAGGGTTCCCAGAGCATCCTTTATGTTAGAGTTCTCCCTTACATCAGAGTCTGCAGAGTCCCCCCTTATGCCCCGTACACACGGTCGGATTTTCCGACGGAAAATGTTCGATGGGACCTTGTTGTCGGAAATTCCTACCATGTGTAGGCTCCATCGGACATTTTCCATCGGAATTTCCATCACACAAAATTTGAGATCTGGTTCTCAAATTTTCCGACAACAAAATCCGTTGTCGGAAACTCCGATCGTGTGTACACAATTCCGACGCACAAAGTTCCACGCATGCTCGGAATCAAGCAGAAGAGCCGCACTGGCTATTGAACGTCATTTTTCTCGGCTTGTCGTACGTGTTGTACGTCACCGCGTTCTTGACGTTCGGAAATTCCGACAAGATTTGTGTGACCGTGTGTATACAAGACAAGTTTGAGCCAACATCCGTCTGAAAAAATCCATGGATTTTGTTGTTGGAATGTCCGATCGTGTGTACGGGGCGAAAGGGAACTCTGTGGATTCAGATGTTAAAGGGAACTCTGCGGATTCACGTGTAAAAGGGGAACTCTGTGGATTCAGATGTAAAAGGGGAACTCTGTGCATTCAGATGTAAAAGGGGAACTCTGTGGATTCAGATGTAAAAGGGGAACTCTGTGGATTCAGATGTAAAAGGGGAACTCTGCGGATTCAGATGTAAAAGGGGAACTCTGCGGATTCAGATGTAAAAGGGGAACTCTGTGGATTCAGATGTAAAAGGGGAACTCTGCGGATTCAGATGTAAAAGGGGAACTCTGCGGATTCAGATGTAAAAGGGGAACTCTGTGGATTCAGATGTAAAAGGGGAACTCTGTGGATTCAGATTTAAAAAGGGGAACTCTGTGGATCCAGATTTAAAAAGGGGAACTCTGTGGATTCAGATTTAAAAAGGGAACTCTGTGGATTCAGATGTAAAAGGGGAACTCTGCAGATTCAGATGTAAAAGGGGAACTCTGTGGATTCAGATGTAAAAGGGGAACTCTGTGATTCAGATGTAAAAGAGGAACTCTGTGGATTCAGATGTAAAAGGGGAACTCTGTGGATTCAGATGTAAAAGGGGAACTCTGCAGATTCAGATGTAAAAGAGAAACTCTGCAGATTCAGATGTAAAAGGGAAACTCTGTGGCTTCAGATGTAAAAGGGGAACTCTGTGGATTCAGGTGTAAAAGGGGAACTCTGTGGATTCAGGTGTAAAAGGGGAACTCTGTGGATTCAGATGTAAAAGGGGAACTCTGTGGATTCAGATGTAAAAGGGGAACTCTGTGATTCAGATGTAAAATGGGAACTCTGTGGATTCAGATGTAAAAGGGGAACTCTGTGGATTCAGATGTAAAAGGGGAACTCTGCAGATTCAGATGTAAAAGGGAAACTCTGCAGATTCAGATGTAAAAGGGAAACTCTGTGGATTCAGATGTAAAAGGGGATCTCTGTGGATTCAGGTGTAAAAGGGAAACTCTGTGGATTCAGATGTAAAAGGGGAACTCTGTGGATTCAGATGTAAAAGGGGAACTCTGTGGATTCAGGTGTAAAAGGGGAACTCTGTGGATTCAGATTTAAAAAGGGAACTCTGTGGATTCAGATGTAAAAGGGGAACTCTGTGGATTCAGATGTTATGATAATAACTTCATATGATTAGAAATGTTATTTAGGGGCGTGGCTAAACCATGGAAGCGTGAGGACGCTCAGACCGGAGCTCTGCACTAAAACGGGCCGAGAACCTACCATTTAACCGCTCAGACGAGCCAGCTTCTCATGCCAGGGGATCGTAAACACCCGCCGGCCAGTGAGGAACGGAGGGGACCCGAGATTTCTCATTATTTCCTGCGGCAACACCAGCTTTCTTCACCGGCCGCACGAGCCAAGATGGCGCCGCCACGAGTCCCGCCGGGAGGCACCGCTATAACAGCAAGTAAGAAGGGGGGACAGACGGACACTGTAGCAGTAGAGGAAGATTTCCCCCCTCTCCCCCCTCGGTCTCACTCTCCCATACAGTCCCCTGCCATTCCTTTTTTGGACTCACAATTGCCATCTGAGAGCATAGGGGGAACAAACAGCCTCCTGGAGGAATCCCTGAAAGGCATAGTCTCAGGCCTACCTACAAAGCAAGATCTCAATGCTATGGCAACCTCCATAGTTAATGCACTTACAAGTGAACTGCATGACTTAAAACACCAGGTGGATACAGTAGAAGAAAGGGTGACTGTGCTGGAGGCCTCGCAGACAACCACAGACGCACGCATTACCTCCCTAGAGCAGGAGCATAAAGTTTACCGCCGCCATCTTGTGGATGCCCACCTGCGGATCGATGATGGCGAAAACAGGAGTAGGAGGAACAATCTACGCCTCAGAGGTATCCCGGAGGCTACCATGGGCCCCGATCTCCGCTCTACTGTTGTGGCGATCCTAAACCAGGTTCTAGGTAAGCCACCTACCGCAGATCTGGAGCTGGATAGGGTTCACCGTGTACCCGGGCCCCGGGCCCCCCCCCACAGCGCAGCGGGCCCCAGCAGACCAAGATCTCCCCCGTGATGTTCTGTGCAGGGTGCACTTCTTTACTATTAAGGAAGAGATCCTGCGTCTAGCATGGGAGAAGGGCACGATTGACTTTGATGGAGCGCCCGTACGGATCTACCCTGATGTATCCAGACAGACCCGTGTTATGAGAGGTCTGCTGCGACCATTGCTGGAGGTGATACGGGAAGCCGAAGCCACATACCGCTGGGGTCATCCCTTTCACCTGATTGTCCGGAAGCAAGGCTCAGAGTTTCACCTCCGCACGCCTGATCAGCTGCCAGACCTCTTCCAATTCATTGCCAAGCCTGCTGTCAGTGTACCTAACTGGTTCGACTACCTGCTGTCCCAGGACACCTTAAGTCCAGCTCTGCCCAGGCAACAGAGGATCAGACGACCACGTTCCCGTCCACCCAATCGAGACGCCTACAGACCACATCCAACAACATCCGAAGATTGACCGCCTCTTCTTCCGCACGGACTGGTAAGGATGTGCAGTATTCCCTCTAGGCAGTTTCTACTACTAACGGTACTTTTTCTATGACTTTCTTTGAAACGGCCCCGTCAACCACCAAGACCCCTGTCAAACCTAAGAGAGGACATATATCATTTTTCATTTTTTTTTTTTTTTTTTTTTTTTCTTTTTTCTCTTTTTTCTCTTTTTTGTTGTCCTATGGGCAGGAGTTGAAAATAGCCGGTGAACTTAAGCCGCAACAGAGGAGGACGTTTCTCAACCTTTTTTGCATTCACCATGAGTGCCTGTTTTTTCCTTTATTTTCATTTTCTCTTTTATTTTTACTCATCCTCTGTGTATTTGGGGACTACCTTGGTGGGAGGGGGGGAATGTTGTACACCTCAGATAGCCAGATTGCATTTAAGAGTTGACCTGAGTATTTTATCTGCAGCAGCCTCAGATGGGCTTTAGATGGTAGAGATGCTCTTCAGGTTGTTGCAGCATTTTTGCTGCCAATGTTACTTTTTCCTTTTATTTGTCTTATATATATAGCCCACCTAACCTTATTTCCCACATTCAATTGCTGCAGATGTTTACTCTCCAGGAAAATGGTGTCCCGGTCTTGAGGCATCGGGGGAAGGGACGCAGGAAACTCCGACAGGTTCCACCTACTGACTTCCATGACCTAAGCCGGGTCCCTGAACCACAGAGCCCTCCTCCCGATGCAGCAACGCCTTATGATTACAACGGACTGGTAACTGTTTCTGGTATGTCTACTTCATGTCTGCTCGATCATACCTAATGTTAAGTTGGTTCTACCATTCTATTTGTACTTATTGGTTCTCACAACCCTACCTAGTGCATCTCCCTTTTCAATGACTTCTGTTTTTGTTTAATTTTTGGTCATTGAATTTTCTGACCAATAATCCTCACGGCCCTGTTCACCCCCAGTTAGGGCGGTCACCCGATTGGACTTCTTAGTGCTAATCGGAAGACCAGAGAGTAACTGTTTTACTAGATTGTTCTTTCCCCAATCCCCGTCCCCCCCCTTCCCCCTTCCTTTCTTTTTGCCTGTTACCCCCCCCCCCCTCTACTCCTCTGTTTGCTCCCCCCCCCTTTTTTTTTTTTTTCCTCACCCCCCCCCCTAATCCCCCTTTTCTGTCTGTCGGTGGTGTTGCCCCCTGGTTAGGTGGGGACGGAAACTGGAGAAGATTATCTACATCACATTACTGTCCTTGCTTACCGGACTGATAGCCGACATTATGGGTCTCCTAAAGGTCACCTCCCTCAATGTACGTGGTCTCAATGTACCAGAAAAACGCTCCCAGCTATTAACCGATTTGCGTAAAGGCAAAACCCAAATTGCTTTCTTACAGGAAACGCACTTCCATGGTGATCGTATTCCTAAATTGACTAATGGAACGTTCCCGACAGCATACCACAGCATTTCGCCCATCTCCAAGTCTAAGGGGGTCAGCATCCTTGTAGCAAAATCGGTTCCATGGGTCTTCGAGGCGCAGCGGGTGGATCCCCAGGGTCGTTTTCTCCTCCTAAAGGGAAGGGTGTCTGATGTGCAGGTTACCTTCGCCAATGTATACTTCCCCAATATAGACCACCCACAATTCATGCGGAAATTGCTACCGCAATTACTGGAATTTTCGGAGGGGGTGCTTGTCTTCGGGGGGGATCTTAACTTCACAATGGATCCTTTGCTAGATGCCTCACGCGGCTCATCCCACCTACCTTATACACGCCTCAGGAGACTGAAGGCAGACCTCCATGCTCTGCGCCTGATAGACCCCTGGCGCCTGTCGCGTCCCCAAGATAGGGACTATACGTACTTCTCTCCAGTCCACCACTCATACTCGAGACTGGACTATTTGCTGATCACACATAGAGATATAGCTAGAGTAGTGAATACCTCCATAGATGTCATTTCCTTCTCGGACCATGCACCGATTCATATGACTCTCCAGCTGGGTCCAATGACCCGAACTCCACCCTCCTGGAGGCTTAATGAAGCCCTGTTACAATCGGAAGAGACTTGCTCAGAAATACAGGCCAAGTTGCGGGAATACTTCGCTGTCAATGAAGCCTCGGTTCCCAACCCGTTAACGGTTTGGGAGGCTCATAAGACAGTTATTAGGGGTACTTTAATTAGTATAGGGGCCCGCCTTAAGAGAGATAGAACTCGTCGCATCGATGAACTTTTCGCCCAGATTCGTACTCTGGAAGGTGCCCATAAGGCCAGTCTTGCCCGTTCCACCCACCATGACCTCCTTAAAGCCCGCGAGGAGCTTCGTGTACTCTTGTTCCATAAAACGAAACAAAAATTGGCGTGGGCGCGCCGGACGATGTACAAGTACTCCAATAAACCTGGCTCGCTTCTAGCCAGAGCACTACGTGGCCCACGTACCAAAACCTATATCTCACACATCCTGTCACCCTCTGGTCGTAAGATGACTACATCCTCTGACATAGCAGCAGAGTTTCGATCCTTCTATGAAGGCCTTTACAACCTTGATGGGCGACCGTCGGAGGACCCTAATTCTGCCGGGGGATTTACCTCCCGGTCCTACATCACCATGTCGGGTATGCCCTCACTCCCGACTGAGGTCCAGGAAGAATTAGAGGAACCCATCACCTTAGAGGAACTGGGTGTAGCACTAGCGAACTCAAAGCCTAAGAAGGCCCCAGGCCCAGACGGGTTTACTCCGGCGTACTATAAGACATTCTTTGAGACGCTGTCTAGTCCCCTGATATCTGCACTCAACTCGATCACGGAGGGCAACTCCTTTCCCATTGACACCTTAAGGGCCTACATTTCCCTTATCCCTAAAGAGGGGAAAGACCCCTTGCAGTGTGGAAGCTACCGGCCGATAGCTCTTCTGAACACTGACCTGAAACTATTTGCCAAGATACTGGCCAATAGGCTAATTCTGCATATGCCGAACTTGATCCACAAGGACCAGGCAGGTTTTGTGCCATTACGAGAACCCCGCGATAACACCATCAGGGTAATCAATTTGATTCACGCAGCCAGGACATCACGGCGACCCCTACTCCTGCTATCCACGGACGCGGAGAAGGCTTTCGACCGTGTGGATTGGTCCTTCATACAGGCCACCCTGGAACATATCGGTCTCCGCTCATCAATGCTCAGCTGGATACTCTCCCTCTACTCGCATCCTACAGCAGCAGTTAAGGTGAACGAAACAAGGTCGAGCTACTTCTCTATACGCAATGGCACTCGACAGGGTTGTCCCCTGTCTCCGCTTATCTTTATACTCACGTTGGAGCCCTTCCTTTGCAGGATAAGGGCGGACTCGGGCATCGTCGGATATCACAAACCCTCCGGGTCGCATAAGGTAGCCGCTTTCGCCGATGACCTCATCTTTTTCCTGTCGGACCCACTGGCATCACTCCCTAATCTACTCCACTCCCTCCGAATCTATGGAGATCTCTCCCAATTCAGAATTAACTTAACAAAATCCTCCCTACTTAACATCACGGTGGGCACAGACATAGTACGCCGCTTGCGCGCAGAATACCAGTTATATTGGGCAACCGATACTATCCCATATCTGGAAGTGTACATTACCCCCGACCCTGCTAATTTATATCAGGCGAATTTTGCTCCTCTACTCCTTCGTCTCAAGACAGACTTGTTTCACTGGCATGCCCTGACTTTGACGTGGTTCGGTCGATGTAATACCATCAAGATGACAGCCATGCCAAGGGTGCTCTATCTGCTACAGGCCCTCCCCATTCGTCTCCCTCCCCCCTTCTTCAAACGGATTCATTCACTGTTCCGCGACTTCATCTGGTCGCACCGAAAGCCACGTATTAAACTGCAACTTCTCCACATGGCAAAGCACAAAGGAGGGATCGGTCTCCCCGATGTGAAAGCGTACTATAGGGCAACCCACCTCACCAGGGTAGTGGACTGGCACTGTCATGCGGAGGCAAAGCAGTGGGTGACGATGGAGTTCGAGGACTCCGAAGGCACGGCCAAGTGCTGGCCATGGACCACCACTCCCGTGCCGAGGGTCATCGCTGCACACCCCACTCTAGGAAGCACGATCCAGGTGGCGAGAGATGCTTTCAAGCATTCCTCGATATCCCCCATACCCTCACCTATGGTGCCAATCCCGGGCAACCCTGATTTTCCACCCGGTTGCGGGGGTCCTGTATTCCGTCACTTGACGAGAGAGGGCAGCTGGCCGCACCTCCACGATTTTCTAGGCCCGACTGGCCAGCTTACGGCAGACGCCGGGTTGGCAGGTTCTGGCCCTCCACTAGACTTTTTGAGCGGCCTCCAACTTCGCAATTTCTTACGCCGTTGCGCTCGGACTCCGGGCATATCGCGCAAGCTCACAGAGCTGGAACAAATCTGCCATCGCAAAGAACCGACCCGCCATTGTCTATCACTGATCTATTCCTCACTGATATCACCAACAGAAGTATTCGTACCTCCCTTTCTCTCTAAGTGGGAAGAAGACCTAGGCGTACAATTCACCGAATCCCAAAGAGGGAAGATCCTACATTTTGCCCAGAAGTCATCCCTGGCCACCAGGGTACAAGAGACGTGCTATAAGGTTGTGACTAGATGGTACAGGGTACCTTCTACCCTGCATCGTTTTTTCCCGCAGGTCTCGAGCTTGTGTTGGCGATGTGGGGAGGAAGAGGGAACGATGCTTCACGTTTTCTGGGACTGTCCCAAAATCAAACCCTACTGGCTGGAGGTGGCACGCACAGTTGAACACCTGACTGGTGTTGCTTTGGAGGGGGACCCTGGGGCCTGCTTGCTGCACCTCTCTAAACGTCCGATCAAGAAATACAAAGCCTCTCTAACCATTCAATTATTGAATGCAGCCAAGGCATGTATATCCTTATGTTGGAGATCGGAGTTCCCACCTACTAAAATGCAGTGGTATGCTAAAGTGAACGAACTTCAAGACATGGAGGATCTAACTGCCACGCTGTGCGACAGGGAGGAGGCCTTTCGGGAGACTTGGAGACCTTGGCAACACTTTACTTACTCTGACCCATACCTCCAGGAGATGGCTCACGCTGAATGATTCCGAGGACTGGGCTGCCTGCCTGGCCGGGGGGCGCCACCGCCGCTGCAATCCCTTCCCTTTCTCCTTCCCTCCTCCCCCCCCTTTTTTCTACCCCCCCCCCCCTCTGTCTCCCCCTCAATCCCCTCCAGTCGTGGGGAAAGTTTAGTCAGATAATGAGCATATCTTGGTACACATTGCCTATCAGTGCTCCCACGACTGGACCCAACTGGTCGTTTGGGGGGTTTCCCTCCCGGCCAGCTGGGAAATTTTTAATTTTATTATCACTAATCAGTCTTGGTTGCTATATAGATCCGAACGGGGTTTTAAGTTGATATTTGAGAAACTCCCGTTTCTTTTTGTTTATCTCAGGTTGGGTCTTCAGACTACCCCACCATAAGGTTATAACTCTCCATACACTACACTGAACGTATAATTAAGGGGTCTGTAGGATTGCCGCCTCTGGTTCGATCTATAACCCTTTATGTGACAGGCCTGCGGCTTAATCATTTATGTATATGCTGACTTTTGTTACATCTGTATCTGTGGATTACCTTGTGATGTATTTGAAAGAAATAAAGAATTACAAAAAAAAAAAAAAAGAAATGTTATTTAATAGCAAAATATATGTATAGTTTATACTATAAAGAAAAAATTGCTGTGTGCCGCTAAAGTGTTCGGGTTTGACTTGAAGAGAAGAAGGCGACCCTTGAAGAGAAGAAGGCAACCCTAGCCACTACCCCAGACCAATTATGAAGATAAGGAAACCTGCATTTTTAAAAGCTAAAGTACAAACGGCCTTTGAGGATCTTCTCATTGGCTTACAGCTGTAGCCATGTTCCTGCGCTCATCTGAAATCAGATCCTGTTACTTTTCATCTCTCTGTAGGAATCCAAGGTCCATGCAGAGGAAGATTCTTGTTGACAAATCTGTTATAGATTTTGTCTGATCTTCTGTCCCTCGAATATAAATTACAGATCAAACCACCGAGGACCAAAAAAGTACCTCAGCAAAAAACATACATTATTTTTTTTTAATCAATGGCTGAGCGAAACACAGGTGTGTGGGTCTTTAACCGCTTCAGCCCCGGACCATCTGGCTGGCCAAAGACCAGAGCACTTTTTGGGATTCGGCATTGCGTCGCTTTAATTGACAATTGCGCAGTTGTGCAACGTGACTCCCAAACAAAATCAACGTAATTTTTCCCCCTTCTTTTGGTGGTATTTGATCACCTCTGTGGTTTTTATTTTTTGCACTATAAACAAAAAAAGAGCAACAATTTTGAAAAAAAACGCATTATTTTTTACTTTTTGCTATAATAAATATCCCCCAAAAATATATAAAAAAACAATTTTTTTGCTCAGTTTGGGCCGATATGTATTCTTGTACATATTTTTGATTAAAAAAATCGCAATAACCGTATATTGATTTGTTTGCGCAAAAGTTATAGCGTCTACAAAATAGGGGTTAGTTTTATGGCATTTTTATTAATCTTTTTTTTTTTTTTTTACTAGTAATGGCGGCGATCGTGACTGCGACATTATGGCGGACACGTCAGACAATTTTTACACATTTTTGGGACCATTGGCAATAATACAGCGATCAGTGCGATTAAAAATGCATTGATTACTGTAAAAATGTCACTGGCAGTGAAGGGGTTAACACTAGGGGGCAGTGAAGGGGTTGATGTGTGTCCTAGTTTGTGTTCTAACTGAAGGGAGGAGGGGACTGTGCAGGGAAACTAACAGATCGCCTGTTCATACTCTGTATGAACAGACGATCTGTTAGTTCTCGCCTCAGAGAACCGGAAACTGTGTGTTTACACACACAGCTCCCAGTTCTCTGTGTGCCCTGAGCGATCGCGGGAGCCCAGCGGTGATCGAGACCACCGGGCACTCACATCGGCTATATGGGCTAGCAGGGGGCTCACGTGGGCCACTGACGGCGTGCACGTGCTCCCTAGTGGTCGTCTATGGTACCGACGTACCATGAAGGCGGTTCGCCTGCCTGTGACATTCTGCCGCAGTATAACGGTAGGCAAGCGGTTAATAAGGACGAAACGCGTAGGATAAACTGCAGCAGTAAACAGGAGTACAGTAGGTCACTGGTTGCCATGATACCAAAAAAAGTTAAAAATTGATAATGATCTGCTCCAAGTCATAATTACCAGCATACAGTAGAGGAAGTCAAGCCAAGTGTATGCTTTATTTTAGGCTTTGTATTTATGTCTTATGAGGAAGACATATGAGCGAACGTAAAAATGTCCTGTAGCACACCTATAAGTGTTGGCTTTGCTAAGTAAGTGAATACAGCTCCTTCCTGAGTCTGACGACACTCTCCAAATCCCCCAACACAGAGAACAGACAGTTATAAATAACATGCAACTTTATTTAGCGGTGACCACATGCAAAAAATAAGAGGAATGGTTTCAGCCAGGGGTCTCAAACTGGCAGCCCTCCAGCTGTTGCGAAACTACAAGTCCCATGAGGCATTGCAAGGCTGACAGTTACAAGCTCCCACAGGCAGAGGCATGATGGGACTTGTCGTTTCGAAACAGCTGGAGGGCCACCAGTTTGAGACCCCTGGTTTATGCTAACAGAGCGACGGGTTTAGTAACTAAAAGAGGAATCGCAGTATTGGCATTATAATATCAACAAATGTATGGTGCCTTGAAAAAGCATTCATACCCCTTGAAATTTCCCACATTTTGTCATGTTACAACCAAAAACATGAATGTATTTTATTGGGATTTTATGTGATAGACCAACACAAAGTGGAGCATAATTGTGAAGTGGAAGGAAAATGATAAATGGTTTTCAATTTTTTTTACAAATAAATATCTGAAAAGTGTGGCGTGCATTTGTATTCGTTCATATATCTACTATACTCTGTCGGTCAACACCATCAAACTGTATTGGGGTGACAAACAGTGTGTATCTAAAACAGAGTATATATTTAACCGTATGTGGGAGGGCAATCTATCAGTGAGGAATCCAATATTCCAAAGAACACCTCTGTAGACATATCCTCTAAAATAAAACAATATAAATCAAATGTGCATCACACAAATTAAACCCAAAACTTAAAAATCAAACATAAGCGTGTATGAGTAAGGGTAAATGAAAAGTCTCTGAGGTGCGGACAGTTCATATAATCAGATGGAGACTTCTTGAAGCATAGGTATCTATCTCAAAATGACATTTGTTGTTGCTGGATTCCTCCAGTGATCAGCCTGGTGTGAGAATAATATAAAATGCCCTTACCGGACGCGGTGGACTCACAAGCCGTACAGCGGTGAGTCATACGAGCTTGAACCGTGTACCACGGTAGGGTTATGGTTGTTCCTGGTCCACACTCAGATGATCCTGATAGAAAACTCCAATCATACCCAGTCTCCTGGTACGTCCTCCAACACTCACTTGGGACTTGGATAATTTCAGATAAGGACAATAGGAGAAAAAAGGCTCCATATAGTGTGAATTCCGATTTGTCAAAAGGTTTAATTGCATCAAAGTTTCCAGCATAAAAATTCCAGATAAAAGCAAAATTCGTAAAAACATAAAAAATGTAATTGAGCGCAGTAGATAGATGGTTTGAGGTAGCGTCCTACACCCGACGCGTTTCGTCTGAGAAGACATCAACTGGGGTACAGCTCACCTCTCGTCTACTGCGCTATTAACTAGAAAATGCTCAAAATTACATTGGGGACACCTGTGCGGCGTGACTTCCGGGTTTGCATCACATGGGGATGTTTTTAGTCAGCTGACCATCTGTCTAACCTATCACTAGATGGTTTCCAGATCCAAACCAAACCTCGGTTTGGATCGTCTATGTAGCCAATTGGAGTCAAGCAGTGTAAACATGTGATCACCGCGCTCGCGTGTCACAACGTTATGACGCGGAGCGCAGTGCAATTCCCCTAACTGGCTGGCTGTACATAGACGTGTGCGTCACCGCGTATCCACGTGGTGATGTCATACGTCGAAACATCCCTCTCATTAGAAAGCACTACATCTAGTGAAGGAAGACGGCTCATCGCGCAGGCGCAACAGCGCGAGACGTCTTACCCACCGGAGACTATCAGAGATTGGTGTTGTAAATAGACACCAAATGGAGCTATTTCCTTCCTCCATTGGCCGCTCATATTGTTCCTTGTGTTTACCAGGATCGTCAGGCGCAAATCGAATAGATTGCTTAACATCCTAAAACAATACAATCATTGCGGCATAGGAGTAATATAAATGCACGGACCAATGGAATCATCGAGGGGAATTTATAAAGTTGAACCATAACAGTCACGACACACATGTTACCCCCTATTTACAATCATCCATCCTCCATGGAATAATACAGTCATCTTAAAAAATGTATATTGTGATAAAACCATATCTCTAAAAATACGTATAGATCTAGAAAAATGTATAATCACATAAAAATAGCAATTAAAATCCCCATTGTGTATTGGCCGTGACCATAGAGCCATATATCAGGAACGTGTGTCGGAAGGAAAAAAAACATATATGTTTTCCCTCTGACACACAGAGATCGATTCAATATTAACTAATTATTATGGATTTACTTAAATTTGCCGCAGGTGCTAACTATTTTTGGTACAATGACCAATTTTACCTACAAACAAAGGGAGTAGCCATGGGAGCAAAATTTGCTCCCAGCCTGGCAAACATCTTCATGGCCAAATGGGAGGAGGATGTCGTCTATGCTTTAAACCCCCCGGAGCTAGTTCTTTGGGTGAGGTACATAGACGACATCCTCCTCCTATGGAGGGGGAGCATGGACTCTTTGGACGCATTTATTACTATCTTGAATGCAAACCAGAGAGGAATCCATTTGACATACGAAGCCAGCCTGTCCAGAATCCATTTTTTGGATCTAGAGATCACATCCAATAATGGACATCTGGAAACCAAAACATTTTTAAGGCTACGGATCGGAATGGATACATTCCGACCGATAGCTGTCACCATGAGGTATGGCTCAAATCCATTCCAAAAAGTCAGCTGGTGAGAATAAGGAGAAATTGTTCTCACCTTTCGGATTATTTCCTACAAGCTGAAATTTTAAAAACACGTTTCTGTGAAAAAGGTTATGATAAATCCCTTATCACTAAGGAGATCCAACAGGTAGCCCAAATTGATCGGGCCGCTCTATTGGTCGCTCAATCAGAAAAACCTACAAAACACGGGGATTCTAAACATAAGTGGTCTTTTCTTACGAATTTCTCTACTCAATACAAACAAGTTAGAGACATCATTAAAAAACATTGGAAAATACTGAAGAGTGACACCATTTTGGGCCCAGTGCTACCTGAACAGGCTGCGACTATTTTTAGGGGTGTTCCATCAATAAAAGGACAAATCGCACCAAATGTGATAGATCCCCCAAATAAGATATCATTCTTTCAGGACATTAAGGGATTTTATTCTTGCAGAAGATGTACAGTGTGCAAATGGAATGTTTGTCAGGCACGGAAAATAGAAACTTTCAATTCCACCACTACAGGCAAAGAATACAAAATGAAACAATTTGCTACATGCAAAACTCCATATATTGTATATCTCATCACATGCCCGTGCAAAAAACAATATATTGGTCGGACAATACGGAATTTCACCACTAGGGTAAAAGAACACATTTCAGCAATTAAAAAAGGTAAAACCAATCATAGTGTTTCAAAACAGTATGCATCATATCATGACCGTAACCCAGCAGGGACCACCTTCCAGGTCATAGATCGGTTTATTCCACATTGGAGAGGGGAATCTAGCATAAGGGGAGTCTCGAAACTTGAAACTTGGTGGATACACCAAATTAAATGCTATGTACCCCACGGTTTAAACATCGAGTGGGACATCAATGCGTTTATTAACCACTTCAGCCCCGGAAGGATTTACCCCCTTCCTGACCAGAGCACTTTTTACAATTCGGCACTGCGTCGCTTTAACTGCTAATTGCGCGGTCATGCAATGCTCTACTCAAACGAAATTTGCGTCCTTTTCTTCCCACAAATAGAGCTTTCTTTTGATGGTATTTGATCACCTCTGCCGTTTTTATTTTTTGCGCTATAAACGGAAAAAGACTGAAAATTTTGAAAAAAAATGATATTTTCTACTTTTTGTTATAAAAAAAATCCAATAAACTAAATTTTAGTCATACATTTAGGCCAAAATGTATTCGGCCACATGTCTTTGGTAAAAAAAATGTCAATAAGCGTATATTTATTGGTTTGCGCAAAAGTTATAGCGTCTACAAACTAGGGTACATTTTCTGGAATTTACACAGCTTTTAGTTTATGACTGCCTATGTCATTTCTTGAGGTGCTAAAATGGCAGGGCAGTACAAAACCCCCCCAAATGACCCCATTTTGGAAAGTAGACACCCCAAGGAAATTGCTGAGAGGCATGTTGAACCCATTGAATATTTTTTTTTTTTGTCCCAAGTGATTGAATAATGACAAAAAAAAAAAAAAAAAAAAAAAAATTTACAAAAAGTTGTCACTAAATGATATATTGCTCACACAGGCCATGGGCATATGTGGAATTGCACCCCAAAATACATTCAGCTGCTTCTCCTGAGTACGGGGATACCACATGTGTGGCACTTTTTGGGAGCCTAGCCGCGTACGGGGCCCCGAAAACCCAGCACCACCTTCAGGATTTCTAAGGGCATACATTTTTGATTTTACTCCTCACTACCTATCACAGTTTTGAAGGCCATAAAATGCCAAGATGGCACAAACCCCCCCAAATGACCCCATTTTGGAAAGTAGACACCCCAAGCTATTTGCTGAGAGGCATGGTGAGTATTTTGCAGCTCTCATTTGTTTTTGAAAATGAAGAAAGACCAGAAAAAAAATTTTTTTTTTTCTTTTTTCAATTTTCAAAACTTTGTGACAAAAAGTGAGGTCTGCAAAATACTCACTATACCTCTCAGCAAATAGCTTGAGGTGTCTACTTTCCAAAATGGGGTCATTTGGGGGGGGTTTGTGCCACCTGGGCATTCCATGGCCTCCTAAACTGTGATAGGCAGTGAAGAGTGAAATCAAAAATTTACGGCCTTAGAAAGCCTGAAGGCGGTGCTTGGTTTTGGGGTCCCGTGCGCGGCTAGGCTCCCAAAAAGTCCCACACATGTGGTATCCCCGTACTCAGGAGAAGCAACAGAATTTATTTTGGGGTGTAATTTCACATATTCCCATGGCACGTTTGAGCAATATAACATTTAGTGACAACTTTGTGCAAAAAAAAAAAAAAAATTTGTCTCTTTCCCGCTACTTGTGTCACAATATAAAATATTCCATGGACTCGACATGCCTCTCAGCAAATAGCTTGGGGTGTCTACTTTCCAAAATGGGGTCATTTGGGGGGGGTTTGAACTGTCCTGGCATTTTATGCACAACATTTAGAAGCTTATGTCACACATCACCCACTCTTCTAACCACTTGAAGACAAAGCCCTTTCTGACACTTTTTGATTACATGAAAAAATTATTTTTTTTTGCAAGAAAATTACTTTGAACCCCCAAACATTATATATTATTTTAAAGCAAATGCCCTACAGATTAAAATGGTGGGTGTTTCATTTTTTTTTTTTCACACAGTATTTGCGCAGCGATTTTCAAACGCATTTTTTGGGGAAAAAACACACTTTTTTAAATTTTAATGCACTAAAACACACTATATTGCCCAAATGTTTGATGAAATAAAAAAGATGATCTTAGGCCGAGTACATGGATACCAAACATGACATGCTTTAAAATTGCGCACAAACGTGCAGTGGCAACAAAATTAATACATTTTTAAAAGCCTTTAAAAGCCTTTACAGGTTACCACTTTAGATTTACAGAGGAGGTCTACTGCTAAAATTACTGCCCTCGATCTGACCTTCGCGGTGATACCTCACATGCATGGTGCAATTGCTGTTTACATTTGACGCCAGACCGCCGCTTGCGTTCGCCTTAGCGCGAGAGCAGGGGGGACAGGGGTGCTTTTTATTTATTTATTTTTTTTCTTTATTATATTTTTGGTTTTTTATCTTATTTTTAAACTGTTCCTTTCATTTTTTTTTTTTTTAATCATTTTTATTGTTATCTCAGGGAATGTAAATATCCCCTATGATAGCAATAGGTAGTGACAGGTACTCTTTTTTGAAAAAATTGGGGTCTATTAGACCCTAGATCTCTCCTCTGCCCTCAAAGCATCTGACCACACCAAGATCGGTGTGATAAAATGCTCCCCCAATTTCCCAATGGCGCTATTTACATCCGGCGAAATCTAAGTCATAAAATGCTCGTAGCTTCCGGTTTCTTAGGCCATAGAGATGTTTGGAGCCACTCTGGTCTCTGATCAGCTCTATGGTCAGCTGGCTGAATCACCGGCTGCATTCTCAGGTTCCCTGTTGAGACAGGAGAGCCAGAGAAAAACGCGGAAGACGGTGGGGGGGGGGCATTCCACTGCTTGTAAAAGCAGTCTAGAGGCTAATTAGCCGCTAGGATTGCTTTTACATGAAAGCCGACCGCTGGCTAAAAAGAATGATACCAAGATGATACCTAAACCTGCAGGCATCATTCTGGTATAACCACTCAAAGTCGTGAATGGCGTACCTGAAGACAAAAAAATGGTTAACAATAAAGCACAGTAAACGGTAAAGTATAAAAAATTGCATACCTGAAAAGCAAACATGATAAAACATAATAACAATAAAACATTGCAGAATAGAATACAGTAAAAAAGAGCAGAACAATAGAGAGAGAGAATAGAGAGAGAGAACAATAAAACGACAACTATTTTTTTTTTATTTTTGTTTGTGTTTTTTTTTTTTTTTTACACTTTTTTTTTGTAACTGTAATGCCGCGTACACACGGTCGGACTTTTCGTCTACAAAAGTCCAACGGACGCTGACGGACTAAAGCTGGCTGGTAATCCGATCGTGTGTGGGCTTCTCCGGACTTTCAACATACTTTTTTAGCCTCAAATCCGACGTACTTTAGATTTGAAACATGCTTCAAATCTTTACTTCGTAACTACGACGGACCCCGAAATCCGCTCGTCTGTGTGCTAGTCCGACGGACAAAAAGCCACGCTAGGGCACCTATTGGCTACTGGCTATGAACTTCCTTATTTTAGTCCGGTGTACGTCATCACGTAAGAATTCGATGGACTTTTGTGTGATCGTGTGTAGGCAAGTCTGTTCGTTAGAAAGTCCGCCGCAAGTCCGTCGAAAGTCCGCCGAAAGTCTGCCGGAAGTCTGTCGGACAGGCTGTCTGACTTTTGTAGACGAAAAGTCCGACCGTGTGTACGCGGCATTACTTTTATAACTGTAACCGCTTCCAGGTTCGGGTCTCTCAAAATGCGATGGCATCTTGGGAGACCCTGTGAAAGTGTGCCTAGTCTGTGCAATGCTGTACCCTACGCTAATACTCAACTAGTGAATGGTAGCGTTCAAAACATTCACCAATGCAAAGACCAGGATTGTCAGGACAGGAGGGACAATAATAGTGAGTGTCACGCCTATATCCGCGCTTGCTGCAGACACAACATCTTTTTTGGGGGGGTTCGTTGGGTAGGGGTACTCGGGAGGATATATAAATGCCTCTCATGCAGCCGACTGCATTTGGTTGGGGATGTGAATGGGGGAAGTACGGGCGCTGCAGAAGCGGTGGGTTCCCAATTAGGATTGGCGAATGCAGCAGGAAGGGCACTATGGGCACGACGGGCCTGTGTTTGTCTTTTTGGTGGCAGCGGGACACTACTTGTGCTTGCCACCTCACCAGCTTGAACTGCACTTATGGGACTCGCCACGTCACCAAGTGTTACTGCAGTGCTGGTTTGACTACGACCGGGGTGTACTAGGCCGCTGGTGCTTGCCAGTTCACCAAAACGCTACAAAAAAAAGTGACAGTGATCGATCGATACTGCACTTGGGTGGGCTGGGCTGGGCCGGGCGGAGGGGCAAAACGCAGGTGCTAGCAGGTATCTGGGCTGATCCCGCTAACACTGCGTTTTTGGGAACCCTAAACTGCTGGGGACGCCAGTATAGATCTGATCGGATCAGATATTGATGCGTTCAGATACTATACCACTAAGGGAGGTGTACGGTGCGTGTACGGTGCGTGCATGGGTGTTCGCGGTACTGGTGCTAATCTGACGCTGCCTAGGGCGACGCATATCACCGCCGGGCGATCAGGGGGCTAAACCTTTTTTCGGTAATAAACGGCGGGTGCCCTGACACTATAAAAAATAAACAAACTAACCAGCGTCACCCGTAACGGTTATACGGTGATCAGTGGTAAAAGGGTTAACTAGGGGGCCATCAAGGGGTTAAAACATTTATTAGATAGTATATGGGGGTCCCTGTCGCTATAAAACACTGACGGCGAACCTAAATATTTACGTCCCTAACTAGCGTCACCAGCGACACTAATACAGCGATCAGAAAAATGATCGCTTAGCGACACTGGCGACAGGGGGTAATCAAGGGGTTAAAACTTTATTAGGGGGGGGTAAGGGGGGTACCCTAGACCTACAGGGGGCTAAACTTTTATTTGGTAATAAACGGCGGGTGCCCTGACACTATAAAAAATAAACAAACTAACCAGCGTCACCCGTAACGGTTATACGGTGATCAGTGGTGAAAGGGTTAACTAGGGGGCAATCAAGGGGTTAAAACATTTATTAGGTAGTATATGGGGGTCCCTGTCGCTATAAAACGCTGACGGCGAACCTAAATATTTACGTCCCTAACTAGCGTCACCAGCGACACTAATACAGCGATCAGAAAAATGATCGCTTAGCGACACTGGTGACGGGGGGTGATCAAGGGGTTAAAACTTTATTAGGGGGGGTAAGGGGGGTACCCTAGACCTACAGGGGGGTAACAGTCACTACCCTAACACTGCTAACTGTCACAAACTGACACTATGCAGTAATCAGGAAAAAAAAAACAAAAAAAAAAAAAAACCTGCTTGGTGTCAGTTTGTGACGGGGGGGGGGGTGATTGGGGGGGGATCGGGGGGCGATCGGGGGGGGGGATCGGGGGTGTAAGGTATGCCTGGCATGTTCTACTGTGTGTGTGTGAGTGTTGGTGCACTTACATGTCATCTCCCCTCGGCGCTGGAACGGAAACTCCCGAGCCGAGGAGAGATGACATCACATCCTCTGCCTCTGTGTACTATACAGAGGCAGGGGATGTTTGTCATTGGCTGGGAGCGATCGCGAGGGGGGGGCCACGATCGGATGGCCTCCCCCTCGTCTCCCATCGCTTCCAACCAAATGCCGACCGCAGCTGGCACCGGGGGGGGGTCCGATCGGACCCCCCACCCGCGGGAAGGCAATCACGTTTCAGGTACGTGATTTTGCCTGCCCGTGCCGCTCTGCTCACGTATATAGGCGTGAGGCGGTCGGCAAGTGGTTAATCAGTCTTAAAGACCCCTAGCATGCCCCCCTTTTCTGATTTGCTGACTTAGATATTTATATATATTCTTTTGGATTGTCTGTAGGTACTCTATTGAGGACGAGATTCTGCTATCTCTACTACATGGGTTCTAGATATATCTATAATAACTAACTTCTCCAATAACGATTATTTGACTCGTTTATATTTTGATTATCTCTTTTCCTTCCCTTCCTCCCTTCTCTGATCATAATTAGTTAATATTGAATCGATCTCTGTGTGTCAGAGGGAAAACATATATGTTTTTTTTCCTTCCGACACACGTTCCTGATATATGGCTCTATGGTCACGGCCAATACACAAGGGGGATTTTAATTGCTATTTTTATGTGATTATACATTTTTCTAGATCTATACGTATTTTTAGAGATATGGTTTTATCACAATATACATTTTTTAAGATGACTGTATTATTCCATGGAGGATGGATGATTGTAAATAGGGGGTAACATGTGTGTCGTGACTGTTATGGTTCAACTTTATAAATTCCCCTCGATGATTCCATTGGTCCGTGCATTTATATTACTCCTATGCCGCAATGATTGTATTGTTTTAGGATGTTAAGCAATCTATTCGATTTGCGCCTGACGATCCTGGTAAACACAAGGAACAATATGAGCGGCCAATGGAGGAAGGAAATAGCTCCATTTGGTGTCTATTTACAACACCAATCTCTGATAGTCTCAGGTGGATAAGACGTCTCGCGCTGTTGCGCCTGCGCGATGAGCCGTCTTCCTTCACTAGATGTAGTGCTTTCTAATGAGAGGGATGTTTCGACGTATGACGTCACAACGTGGATACGCGGTGACGCACACGTCTATGTACAGCCAGCCAGTTAGGGGAATTGCACTGCGCTCCGCGTCATAACGTTGTGACACGCGAGCGCGGTGATCACATGTTTACACTGCTTGACTCCAATTGGCTACATAGACGATCCAAACCGAGGTTTGGTTTGGATCTGGAAACCATCTAGTGATAGGTTAGACAGATGGTCAGCTGACTAAAAACATCCCCATGTGATGCAAACCCCGGAAGTCACGCCGCACAGGTGTCCCCAATGTAATTTTGAGCATTTTCTATTTAATAGCGCAGTAGACGAGAGGTGAGCTGTACCCCAGTTGATGTCTTCTCAGACGAAACGCGTCGGGTGTAGGACGCTACCTCAAACCATCTATCTACTGCGCTCAATTACATTTTTTATGTTTTTACGAATTTTGCTTTTATCTGGAATTTTTATGCTGGAAACTTTGATGCAATTAAACATTTTGACAAATCGGAATTCACACTATGTGGAGCCTTTTTTCTCCTATTGTCCTTATCTGAAATTATCCAAGTCCCAAGTGAGTGTTGGAGGACGTACCAGGAGACTGGGTATGATTGGAGTTTTCTATCAGGATCATCTGAGTGTGGACCAGGAACAACCATAACCCTACCGTGGTACACGGTTCAAGCTCGTATGACTCACCGCTGTACGGCTTGTGAGTCCACCGCGTCCGGTAAGGGCATTTTATATTATTCTCACACCAGGCTGATCACTGGGGGAATCCAGCAACAACAAATGTCATTTTGAGATAGATACCTATGCTTCAAGAAGTCTCCATCTGATTATATGAACTGTCCGCACCTCAGAGACTTTTCATTTACCCTTACCCATACACGCTTATGTTTGATTTTTAAGTTTTGGGTTTAATTTGTGTGATGCACATTTTATTTATATTGTTTTATTTTAGAGGATATGTCTACAGAGGTGTTCTTTGGAATATTGGATTCCTCACTGATAGATTGCCCTCCCACATACGGTTAAATATATACTCTGTTTTAGATACACACTGTTTGTCACCCCAATACAGTTTGATGGTGTTGACCGACAGAGTATAGTAGATATATGAACAGATGCTCTCTTTGGAATATTAGGTTTCTCACTTGTTTACTGTACTTTTGTATGAGGTCTAATATAACTTCTGATATACACCGTTTGTCACCCTAGCACATTTTTGATGTTGCTAATGGATACAATATAGTGCTACACTTTTTGTCTTCTTTTTCATTTTCACAATTAGTCTAATTGGTGGTGTTGGCTGCTTATTTGTTTCATTATATTCAATTTTCACTTTTATTGGTTGGCGCAGCAGTTTTTCTCCTTTCTTTTATTTTTTATGCTATTTCTTGACACTACAGCTGCAGCCTTCCTTCTTCATCTTTGTATTTTTTCATACCATTCAAAGGTATGGATGTATTTGAATACCGCACGAATCGCACTTTTAATATAGAAGGTGTCTTTTCAATTCTAAATACAGATTCTGAAATGGGAGGTCTCTTCCTAAGGTTGAAAAACCTAATGGTCTCAGAAATCCATTTGGAATGGGACATCGCATTTTTAGAACAGTACTCTAAAGACCGGATGGTCCCAAGAGGGTTAAGATGGACTATCCATCCACAACAAGGAGATTCGGACACGGAAACTTGGTTCCACTATTTTAATGAGGCAGGGATCTCTTTGCTCAGTTTCCTTATGGATAGGAAACGGGCACGGAGAAGTATATTAGATAAAGAGATTAAAGAGATCCGAGATAAATTACTTCCTTATAAATCCACAGCAGAATATATCAATTTATCTACAAATTTAAAAAATCATCTAGAAAAAGAGGAACGGGAACAAAAAACTAAAAAACAAAAAAAATATAGTAGAGATATGAATGACTATAAAACGGGGAATGTATTTATTTGGCAAAACAAGGAACAGACCGTTGGGTCTACGGAACATAATGGGATGGAGGTGACAACATCATCCAATGCAAGGGCCCTGGAAGCAACTGTGGCCCCTCCCCCATCTAAAGGGGATGGTCACAGGGTTCAATACCCACCCGACCCCCATACACCTAGATATCAATATAAGAGTCCAGCCCCCCAACATAGGGGTAGAGGCAAAAGAGGGAGGGGCAAGAGTAGGAGGAACGATGATCGTGTTTCATATAATGAACAGGGTCCTCGTGACTCCTCAGCACAAGGTGGACACAGGGGTCATGATGACTATTATCACTATGAACCATACCCCCAAAGGACACCCCTTCGGACCTACAATAGGTTCTCCCCTCTGAGAGAGGAACAAAACCAGAATTACCATTCTCAATATTCCTACAGAACTAGGGATAATGACTACCCAGAAAGGTCTCCATATAATTACAACCAACGGTTTCCTAAGGCTCCAAGGATGGAGGGTTTTCACAAGCGGAACGAAGACCCCCCACACTATGGAGAACAAAACGGGGCACCAGAGGGGGGAGGCGTGCCCGTAAAAAGAAAGCGGGTATAGAAAACAAAGGCATCTTCAACCTGAGTAAAACAACCTTTTCGGAAGCTGAAAAGATTGTTCTAGAGAAAGGTTTGAAGTTTGCCCCCCCTAAAAAACTGAACAAGTTTTCTGCCTTTATTGACGTACAAAAATACGTGCGTAAATTAAACATTCAAAGGTATATTATGTCAAACTCGAGTAGACCGCTTTGTCTACAGACTAATACCCACACTGTACATTCAGGATTGAGCAATCCATCTTTGTTCAACCCTCCAGCTCCTATGGCACCTCCAATTAAGGTATTCAGAGACCTAGTTTTGAAGGATCTTGAAGAGCTTCCCCCTAAAAGGATATACAATGATCCAAAGTTTAAAATAGGACTAAAGTCACTTTGTGAAAGAAAGAACCTAATCATCCGTTCTGCGGATAAGTGGGGAGGAGTGGTTATCCTTGACAAAAGTGAGATGACCAGGATCCTCGGTGATGTTGAGACATACCGCCGCCTTCAAAAAAAACCAACGTTGGAATATAAAAAGAAACTAATGGACCTGGTAGATACTGGATCACAATTGGGCATTCTAAATAAAAAAGAAAAGCATTTTTTAGTACCAGTGGCACCACGTATTCCTATCATGTACTATCTGCCGAAAGTACATAAAAATGCGTTAAACCCGCCAGGACGCCCGATCATTAGCGGCATTAATTCTGTAACTTCCAGGGTAGGGAAATACATCGATTTTTTTCCTCCAACCGATAGTCCAAGCTGTTCCTTCTTTTCTAAAAGATACCAGAGACACCATTATGAAATTGCAGAAAGTCACAGATACTAGGAAATTAATATTAGCCACTGCGGATGTTACGTCCTTATATACATCTATACCCCAAACGCAGGGTCTGGAAGCTGTTGAGTGTTTCCTCTCAAGAGAGGGTAACATCCCCCGAACACAAAGAAAGTTCATTATGGATTTACTTAAATTTGCCACAGGTGCTAACTATTTTTGGTACAATGACCAATTTTACCTACAAACAAAGGGAGTAGCCATGGGAGCAAAATTTGCTCCCAGCCTGGCAAACATCTTCATGGCCAAATGGGAGGAGGATGTCGTCTATGCTTTAAACCCCCCGGAGCTAGTTCTTTGGGTGAGGTACATAGACGACATCCTCCTCCTATGGAGGGGGAGCATGGACTCTTTGGACGCATTTATTACTATCTTGAATGCAAACCAGAGAGGAATCCATTTGACATACAAAGCCAGCCCGTCCAGAATCCATTTTTTGGATCTAGAGATCACATCCAATAATGGACATCTGGAAACCAAAACATTTTTTAAGGCTACGGATCGGAATGGATACATTCCGACCGATAGCTGTCACCATGAGGTATGGCTCAAATCCATTCCGAAAAGTCAGCTGGTGAGAATAAGGAGAAATTGTTCTCACCTTTCGGATTATTTCCTACAAGCTGAAATTTTAAAAACACGTTTCTGTGAAAAAGGTTATGATAAATCCCTTATCACTAAGGAGATCCAACAGGTAGCCCAAATTGATCGGGCCGCTCTATTGGTCGCTCAATCAGAAAAACCTACAAAACACGGGGATTCTAAACATAAGTGGTCTTTTCTTACGAATTTCTCTACTCAATACAAACAAGTTAGAGACATCATTAAAAAACATTGGAAAATACTGAAGAGTGACACCATTTTGGGCCCAGTGCTACCTGAACAGGCTGCGACTATTTTTAGGGGTGTTCCATCAATTAAAGGACAAATTGCACCAAATGTGATAGATCCCCCAAATAAGATATCATTCTTTCAGGACATTAAGGGATTTTATCCTTGCAGAAGATGTACAGTGTGCAAATGGAATGTTTGTCAGGCACGGAAAATAGAAACTTTCAATTCCACCACTACAGGCAAAGAATACAAAATGAAACAATTTGCTACATGCAAAACTCCATATATTGTATATCTCATCACATGCCCGTGCAAAAAACAATATATTGGTCGGACAATACGAAATTTCACCACTAGGGTAAAAGAACACATTACAGCAATTAAAAAAGGTAAAACCAATCATAGTGTTTCAAAACATTATGCATCATATCATGACCGTAACCCAGCAGGGACCACCTTCCAGGTCATAGATCGGTTTATTCCACATTGGAGAGGGGAATCTAGCATAAGGGGAGTCTCGAAACTTGAAACTTGGTGGATACACCAAATTAAATGCTATGTACCCCACGGTTTAAACATCGAGTGGGACATCAATGCGTTTATTAATCAGTCTTAAAGACCCCTAGCATGCCCCCCTTTTCTGATTTGCTGACTTAGATATTTATATATATTCTTTTGGATTGTCTGTAGGTACTCTATTGGGGACGAGATTCTGCTATCTCTACTACATGGGTTCTAGATATATCTATAATAACTAACTTCTCCAATAACGACTATTTGACTCGTTTATATTTTGATTATCTCTTTTCCTTCCCTTCCTCCCTTCTCTGATCATAATTAGTTAATATTGAATCGATCTCTGTGTGTCAGAGGCAAAACATATATGTTTTTTTTCCTTCCGACACACGTTCCTGATATATGGCTCTATGGTCACGGCCAATACACAAGGGGGATTTTAATTGCTATTTTTATGTGATTATACATTTTTCTAGATCGATACGTATTTTTAGAGATATGGTTTTATCACAATATACATTTTTTAAGATGACTGTATTATTCCATGGAGGATGGATGATTGTAAATAGGGGGTAACATGTGTGTCGTGACTGTTATGGTTCAACTTTATAAATTCCCCTCGATGATTCCATTGGTCCGTGCATTTATATTACTCCTATGCCGCAATGATTGTATTGTTTTAGGATGTTAAGCAATCTATTCGATTTGCGCCTGACGATCCTGGTAAACACAAGGAACAATATGAGCGGCCAATGGAGGAAGGAAATAGCTCCATTTGGTGTCTATTTACAACACCAATCTCTGATAGTCTCCGGTGGGTAAGACGTCTCGCGCTGTTGCGCCTGCGCGATGAGCCGTCTTCCTTCACTAGATGTAGTGCTTTCTAATGAGAGGGATGTTTCGACGTATGACGTCACCACGTGGATACGCGGTGACGCACACGTCTATGTGCAGCCAGCCAGTTAGGGGAATTGCACTGCGCTCCGCGTCATAACGTTGTGACACGCGAGCGTGGTGATCACATGTTTACACTGCTTGACTCCAATTGGCTACATAGACGATCCAAACCGAGGTTTGGTTTGGATCTGGAAACCATCTAGTGATAGGTTAGACAGATGGTCAGCTGACTAAAAACATCCCCATGTGATGCAAACCCGGAAGTCACGCCGCACAGGTGTCCCCAATGTAATTTTGAGCATTTTCTATTTAATAGCGCAGTAGACGAGAGGTGAGCTGTACCCCAGTTGATGTCTTCTCAGACGAAACGCGTCGGGTGTAGGACGCTACCTCAAACCATCTATCTACTGCGCTCAATTACATTTTTTATGTTTTTACGAATTTTGCTTTTATCTGGAATTTTTATGCTGGAAACTTTGATGCAATTAAACCTTTTGACAAATCGGAATTTACACTATGTGGAGCCTTTTTTCTCCTATTGTCCTTATCTGAAATTATCCAAGTCCCAAGTGAGTGTTGGAGGACGTACCAGGAGACTGGGTATGATTGGAGTTTTCTATCAGGATCATCTGAGTGTGGACCAGGAACAACCATAACCCTACCGTGGTACACGGTTCAAGCTCGTATGACTCACCGCTGTACGGCTTGTGAGTCCACCGCGTCCGGTAAGGGCATTTTATATTATTCTCACACCAGGCTGATCACTGGAGGAATCCAGCAACAACAAATGTCATTTTGAGATAGATACCTATGCTTCAAGAAGTCTCCATCTGATTATATGAACTGTCCGCACCTCAGAGACTTTTCATTTACCCTTACCCATACACGCTTATGTTTGATTTTTAAGTTTTGGGTTTAATTTGTGTGATGCACATTTGATTTATATTGTTTTATTTTAGAGGATATGTCTACAGAGGTGTTCTTTGGAATATTGGATTCCTCACTGATAGATTGCCCTCCCACATACGGTTAAATATATACTCTGTTTTAGATACACACTGTTTGTCACCCCAATACAGTTTGATGGTGTTGACCGACAGAGTATAGTAGATATATGAACAGATGCTCTCTTTGGAATATTAGGTTTCTCACTTGTTTACTGTACTTTTGTATGAGGTCTAATATAACTTCTGATATACACCGTTTGTCACCCTAGCACATTTTTGATGTTGCTAATGGATACAATATAGCGCTACACTTTTTGTCTTCTTTTTCATTTTCACAATTAGTCTAATTGGTGGTGTTGGCTGCTTATTTGTTTCATTATATTCAATTTTCACTTTTATTGGTTGGCGCAGCAGTTTTTCTCCTTTCTTTTATTTTTTATGCTATTTCTTGACACTACAGCTGCAGCCTTCCTTCTTCATCTTTGTATTTTTTCATACCATTCAAAGGTATGGATGTATTTGAATACCGCACGAATCGCACTTTTAATATAGAAGGTGTCTTTTCAATTCTAAATACAGATTCTGAAATGGGAGGTCTCTTCCTAAGGTTGAAAAACCTAATGGTCTCAGAAATCCATTTGGAATGGGACATCGCATTTTTAGAACAGTACTCTAAAGACCGGATGGTCCCAAGAGGGTTAAGATGGACTATCCATCCACAACAAGGAGATTCGGACACGGAAACTTGGTTCCACTATTTTAATGAGGCAGGGATCTCTTTGCTCAGTTTCCTTATGGATAGGAAACGGGCACGGAGAAGTATATTAGATAAAGAGATTAAAGAGATCCGAGATAAATTACTTCCTTATAAATCCACAGCAGAATATATCAATTTATCTACAAATTTAAAAAATCATCTAGAAAAAGAGGAACGGGAACAAAAAACTAAAAAACAAAAAAAATATAGTAGAGATATGAATGACTATAAAACGGGGAATGTATTTATTTGGCAAAACAAGGAACAGACCGTTGGGTCTACGGAACATAATGGGATGGAGGTGACAACATCATCCAATGCAAGGGCCCTGGAAGCAACTGTGGCCCCTCCCCCATCTAAAGGGGATGGTCACAGGGTTCAATACCCACCCGACCCCCATACACCTAGATATCAATATAAGAGTCCAGCCCCCCAACATAGGGGTAGAGGCAAAAGAGGGAGGGGCAAGAGTAGGAGGAACGATGATCGTGTTTCATATAATGAACAGGGTCCTCGTGACTCCTCAGCACAAGGTGGACACAGGGGTCATGATGACTATTATCACTATGAACCATACCCCCAAAGGACACCCCTTCGGACCTACAATAGGTTCTCCCCTCTGAGAGAGGAACAAAACCAGAATTACCATTCTCAATATTCCTACAGAACTAGGGATAATGACTACCCAGAAAGGTCTCCATATAATTACAACCAACGGTTTCCTAAGGCTCCAAGGATGGAGGGTTTTCACAAGCGGAACGAAGACCCCCCACACTATGGAGAACAAAACGGGGCACCAGAGGGGGGAGGCGTGCCCGTAAAAAGAAAGCGGGTATAGAAAACAAAGGCATCTTCAACCTGAGTAAAACAACCTTTTCGGAAGCTGAAAAGATTGTTCTAGAGAAAGGTTTGAAGTTTGCCCCCCCTAAAAAACTGAACACGTTTTCTGCCTTTATTGACGTACAAAAATACGTGCGTAAATTAAACATTCAAAGGTATATTATGTCAAACTCAAGTAGACCGCTTTGTCTACAGACTAATACCCACACTGTACATTCAGGATTGAGCAATCCATCTTTGTTCAACCCTCCAGCTCCTATGGCACCTCCAATTAAGGTATTCAGAGACCTAGTTTTGAAGGATCTTGAAGAGCTTCCCCCTAAAAGGATATACAATGATCCAAAGTTTAAAATAGGACTAAAGTCACTTTGTGAAAGAAAGAACCTCATCATCCGTTCTGCAGATAAGGGGGGAGGAGTGGTTATCCTTGACAAAAGTGACTACCACAGTGAGATGACCAGGATCCTCGGTGATGTTGAGACATACCGCCGCCTTCAAAAAAACCCAACGTTGGAATATAAAAAGAAACTAATGGACCTGGTAGATACTGGATCACAATTGGGCATTCTAAATAAAAAAGAAAAGCATTTTTTAGTACCAGTGGCACCACGTATTCCTATCATGTACTATTTGCCGAAAGTACATAAAAATGCGTTAAACCCGCCAGGACGCCCGATCATTAGCGGCATTAATTCTGTAACTTCCAGGGTAGGGAAATACATCGATTTTTTCCTCCAACCGATAGTCCAAGCTGTTCCTTCTTTTCTAAAAGATACCAGAGACACCATTATGAAATTGCAGAAAGTCACAGATACTAGGAACTTAATATTAGCCACTGCGGATGTTACGTCCTTATATACATCTATACCCCAAACGCAGGGTCTGGAAGCTGTTGAGTGTTTCCTCTCAAGAGAGGGTAACATCCCCCGAACACAAAGAAAGTTCATTATGGATTTACTTAAATTTGCCACAGGTGCTAACTATTTTTGGTACAATGACCAATTTTACCTACAAACAAAGGGAATAGCCATGGGAGCAAAATTTGCTCCCAGCCTGGCAAACATCTTCATGGCCAAATGGGAGGAGGATGTCGTCTATGCTTTAAACCCCCCGGAGCTAGTTCTTTGGGTGAGGTACATAGACGACATCCTCCTCCTATGGAGGGGGAGCATGGACTCTTTGGACGCATTTATTACTATCTTGAATGCAAACCAGAGAGGAATCCATTTGACATACGAAGCCAGCCCATCCAGAATCCATTTTTTGGATCTAGAGATCACATCCAATAATGGACATCTGGAAACCAAAACATTTTTTAAGGCTACGGATCGGAATGGATACATTCCGACCGATAGCTGTCACCATGAGGTATGGCTCAAATCCATTCCGAAAAGTCAGCTGGTGAGAATAAGGAGAAATTGTTCTCACCTTTCGGATTATTTCCTACAGGCTGAAATTTTAAAAACACGTTTCTGTGAAAAAGGTTATGATAAATCCCTTATCACTAAGGAGATCCAACAGGTAGCCCAAATTGATCGGGCCGCTCTATTGGTCGCTCAATCAGAAAAACCTACAAAACACGGGGATTCTAAACATAAGTGGTCTTTTCTTACGAATTTCTCTACTCAATACAAACAAGTTAGAGACATCATTAAAAAACATTGGAAAATACTGAAGAGTGACACCATTTTGGGCCCAGTGCTACCTGAACAGGCTGCGACTATTTTTAGGGGTGTTCCATCAATTAAAGGACAAATCGCACCAAATGTGATAGATCCCCCAAATAAGATATCATTCTTTCAGGACATTAAGGGATTTTATCCTTGCAGAAGATGTACAGTGTGCAAATGGAATGTTTGTCAGGCACGGAAAATAGAAACTTTCAATTCCACCACTACAGGCAAAGAATACAAAATGAAACAATTTGCTACATGCAAAACTCCATATATTGTATATCTCATCACATGCCCGTGCAAAAAACAATATATTGGTCGGACAATACGGAATTTCACCACTAGGGTAAAAGAACACATTACAGCAATTAAAAAAGGTAAAACCAATCATAGTGTTTCAAAACATTATGCATCATATCATGACCGTAACCCAGCAGGGACCACCTTCCAGGTCATAGATCGGTTTATTCCACATTGGAGAGGGGAATCTAGCATAAGGGGAGTCTCGAAACTTGAAACTTGGTGGATACACCAAATTAAATGCTATGTACCCCACGGTTTAAACATCGAGTGGGACATCAATGCGTTTATTAATCAGTCTTAAAGACCCCTAGCATGCCCCCCTTTTCTGATTTGCTGACTTAGATATTTATATATATTCTTTTGGATTGTCTGTAGGTACTCTATTGAGGACGAGATTCTGCTATCTCTACTACATGGGTTCTAGATATATCTATAATAACTAACTTCTCCAATAACGACTATTTGACTCGTTTATATTTTGATTATCTCTTTTCCTTCCCTTCCTCCCTTCTCTGATCATAATTAGTTAATATTGAATCGATCTCTGTGTGTCAGAGGCAAAACATATATGTTTTTTTTCCTTTCGACACACGTTCCTGATATATGGCTCTATGGTCACGGCCAATACACAAGGGGGATTTTAATTGCTATTTTTATGTGATTATACATTTTTCTAGATCTATACGTATTTTTAGAGATATGGTTTTATCACAATATACATTTTTTAAGATGACTGTATTATTCCATGGAGGATGGATGATTGTAAATAGGGGGTAACATGTGTGTCGTGACTGTTATGGTTCAACTTTATAAATTCCCTTCGATGATTCCATTGGTCCGTGCATTTATATTACTCCTATGCCGCAATGATTGTATTGTTTTAGGATGTTAAGCAATCTATTCGATTTGCGCCTGACGATCCTGGTAAACACAAGGAACAATATGAGCGGCCAATGGAGGAAGGAAATAGCTCCATTTGGTGTCTATTTACAACACCAATCTCTGATAGTCTCCGGTGGGTAAGACGTCTCGCGCTGTTGCGCCTGCGCGATGAGCCGTCTTCCTTCACTAGATGTAGTGCTTTCTAATGAGAGGGATGTTTCGACGTATGACGTCACCACGTGGATACGCGGTGACGCACACGTCTATGTACAGCCAGCCAGTTAGGAGAATTGCACTGCGCTCCGCGTCATAACGTTGTGACACGCGAGCGCGGTGATCACATGTTTACACTGCTTGACTCCAATTGGCTACATAGACGATCCAAACCGAGGTTTGGTTTGGATCTGGAAACCATCTAGTGATAGGTTAGACAGATGGTCAGCTGACTAAAAACATCCCCATGTGAAGCAAACCCGGAAGTCACGCCGCACAGGTGTCCCCAATGTAATTTTGAGCATTTTCTATTTAATAGCTCAGTAGACGAGAGGTGAGCTGTACCCCAGTTGATGTCTTCTCAGACGAAACGCGTCGGGTGTAGGACGCTACCTCAAACCATCTATCTACTGCGCTCAATTACATTTTTTATGTTTTTACGAATTTTGCTTTTATCTGGAATTTTTATGCTGGAAACTTTGATGCAATTAAACCTTTTGACAAATCGGAATTCACACTATGTGGAGCCTTTTTTCTCCTATTGTCCTTATCTGAAATTATCCAAGTCCCAAGTGAGTGTTGGAGGACGTACCAGGAGACTGGGTATGATTGGAGTTTTCTATCAGGATCATCTGAGTGTGGACCAGGAACAACCATAACCCTACCGTGGTACACGGTTCAAGCTCGTATGACTCACCGCTGTACGGCTTGTGAGTCCACCGCGTCCGGTAAGGGCATTTTATATTATTCTCACACCAGGCTGATCACTGGAGGAATCCAGCAACAACAAATGTCATTTTGAGATAGATACCTATGCTTCAAGAAGTCTCCATCTGATTATATGAACTGTCCGCACCTCAGAGACTTTTCATTTACCCTTACCCATACACGCTTATGTTTGATTTTTAAGTTTTGGGTTTAATTTGTGTGATGCACATTTGATTTATATTGTTTTATTTTAGAGGATATGTCTACAGAGGTGTTCTTTGGAATATTGGATTCCTCACTGATAGATTGCCCTCCCACATACGGTTAAATATATACTCTGTTTTAGATACACACTGTTTGTCACCCCAATACAGTTTGATGGTGTTGACCGACAGAGTATAGTAGATATATGAACAGATGCTCTCTTTGGAATATTAGGTTTCTCACTTGTTTACTGTACTTTTGTATGAGGTCTAATATAACTTCTGATATACACCGTTTGTCACCCTAGCACATTTTTGATGTTGCTAATGGATACAATATAGCGCTACACTTTTTGTCTTCTTTTTCATTTTCACAATTAGTCTAATTGGTGGTGTTGGCTGCTTATTTGTTTCATTATATTCAATTTTCACTTTTATTGGTTGGCGCAGCAGTTTTTCTCCTTTCTTTTATTTTTTATGCTATTTCTTGACACTACAGCTGCAGCCTTCCTTCTTCATCTTTGTATTTTTTCATACCATTCAAAGGTATGGATGTATTTGAATACCGCACGAATCGCACTTTTAATATAGAAGGTGTCTTTTCAATTCTAAATACAGATTCTGAAATGGGAGGTCTCTTCCTAAGGTTGAAAAACCTAATGGTCTCAGAAATCCATTTGGAATGGGACATCGCATTTTTAGAACAGTACTCTAAAGACCGGATGGTCCCAAGAGGGTTAAGATGGACTATCCATCCACAACAAGGAGATTCGGACACGGAAACTTGGTTCCACTATTTTAATGAGGCAGGGATCTCTTTGCTCAGTTTCCTTATGGATAGGAAACGGGCACGGAGAAGTATATTAGATAAAGAGATTAAAGAGATCCGGGATAAATTACTTCCTTATAAATCCACAGCAGAATATATCAATTTATCTACAAATTTAAAAAATCATCTAGAAAAAGAGGAACGGGAACAAAAAACTAAAAAACAAAAAAAATATAGTAGAGATATGAATGACTATAAAACGGGGAATGTATTTATTTGGCAAAACAAGGAACAGACCGTTGGGTCTACGGAACATAATGGGATGGAGGCGACAACATCATCCAATGCAAGGGCCCTGGAAGCAACTGTGGCCCCTCCCCCATCTAAAGGGGATGGTCACAGGGTTCAATACCCACCCGACCCCCATACACCTAGATATCAATATAAGAGTCCAGCCCCCCAACATAGGGGTAGAGGCAAAAGAGGGAGGGGCAAGAGTAGGAGGAACGATGATCGTGTTTCATATAATGAACAGGGTCCTCGTGACTCCTCAGCACAAGGTGGACACAGGGGTCATGATGACTATTATCACTATGAACCATACCCCCAAAGGACACCCCTTCGGACCTACAATAGGTTCTCCCCTCTGAGAGAGGAACAAAACCAGAATTACCATTCTCAATATTCCTACAGAACTAGGGATAATGACTACCCAGAAAGGTCTCCATATAATTACAACCAACGGTTTCCTAAGGCTCCAAGGATGGAGGGTTTTCACAAGCGGAACGAAGACCCCCCACACTATGGAGAACAAAACGGGGCACCAGAGGGGGGAAGCGTGCCCATAAAAAGAAAGTGGGTATAGAAAACAAAGGCATCTTCAACCTGAGTAAAACAACCTTTTCGGAAGCTGAAAAGATTGTTCTAGAGAAAGGTTTGAAGTTTGCCCCCCCTAAAAAACTGAACACGTTTTCTGCCTTTATTGACGTACAAAAATACGTGCGTAAATTAAACATTCAAAGGTATATTATGTCAAACTCGAGTAGACCGCTTTGTCTACAGACTAATACCCACACTGTACATTCAGGATTGAGCAATCCATCTTTGTTCAACCCTCCAGCTCCTATGGCACCTCCAATTAAGGTATTCAGAGACCTAGTTTTGAAGGATCTTGAAGAGCTTCCCCCTAAAAGGATATACAATGATCCAAAGTTTAAAATAGGACTAAAGTCACTTTGTGAAAGAAAAAACCTCATCATCCGTTCTGCGGATAAGGGGGGAGGAGTGGTTATCCTTGACAAAAGTGACTACCACAGTGAGATGACCAGGATCCTCGGTGATGTTGAGACATACCGCCGCCTTCAAAAAAACCCAACGTTGGAATATAAAAAGAAACTAATGGACCTGGTAGATACTGGATCACAATTGGGCATTCTAAATAAAAAAGAAAAGCATTTTTTAGTACCAGTGGCACCACGTATTCCTATCATGTACTATCTGCCGAAAGTACATAAAAATGCGTTAAACCCGCCAGGACGCCCGATCATTAGCGGCATTAATTCTGTAACTTCCAGGGTAGGGAAATACATCGATTTTTTTCCTCCAACCGATAGTCCAAGCTGTTCCTTCTTTTCTAAAAGATACCAGAGACACCATTATGAAATTGCAGAAAGTCACAGATACTAGGAACTTAATATTAGCCACTGCGGATGTTACGTCCTTATATACATCTATACCCCAAACGCAGGGTCTGGAAGCTGTTGAGTGTTTCCTCTCAAGAGAGGGTAACATCCCCCGAACACAAAGAAAGTTCATTATGGATTTACTTAAATTTGCCACAGGTGCTAACTATTTTTGGTACAATGACCAATTTTACTTACAAACAAAGGGAGTAGCCATGGGAGCAAAATTTGCTCCCAGCCTGGCAAACATCTTCATGGCCAAATGGGAGGAGGATGTCGTCTATGCTTTAAACCCCCCGGAGCTAGTTCTTTGGGTGAGGTACATAGACGACATCCTCCTCCTATGGAGGGGGAGCATGGACTCTTTGGACGCATTTATTACTATCTTGAATGCAAACCAGAGAGGAATCCATTTGACATACGAAGCCAGCCCGTCCAGAATCCATTTTTTGGATCTAGAGATCACATCCAATAATGGACATCTGGAAACCAAAACATTTTTTAAGGCTACGGATCGGAATGGATACATTCCGACCGATAGCTGTCACCATGAGGTATGGCTCAAATCCATTCCGAAAAGTCAGCTGGTGAGAATAAGGAGAAATTGTTCTCACCTTTCGGATTATTTCCTACAAGCTGAAATTTTAAAAACACGTTTCTGTGAAAAAGGTTATGATAAATCCCTTATCACTAAGGAGATCCAACAGGTAGCCCAAATTGATCGGGCCGCTCTATTGGTCGCTCAATCAGAAAAACCTACAAAACACGGGGATTCTAAACATAAGTGGTCTTTTCTTACGAATTTCTCTACTCAATACAAACAAGTTAGAGACATCATTAAAAAACATTGGAAAATACTGAAGAGTGACACCATGTTGGGCCCAGTGCTACCTGAACAGGCTGCGACTATTTTTAGGGGTGTTCCATCAATTAAAGGACAAATCGCACCAAATGTGATAGATCCCCCAAATAAGATATCATTCTTTCAGGACATTAAGAGATTTTATCTTTGCAGAAGATGTACAGTGTGCAAATGGAATGTTTGTCAGGCACGGAAAATAGAAACTTTCAATTCCACCACTACAGGCAAAGAATACAAAATGAAACAATTTGCTACATGCAAAACTCCATATATTGTATATCTCATCACATGCCCGTGCAAAAAACAATATATTGGTCGGACAATACGGAATTTCACCACTAGGGTAAAAGAACACATTACAGCAATTAAAAAAGGTAAAACCAATCATAGTGTTTCAAAACATTATGCATCATATCATGACCGTAACCCAGCAGGGACCACCTTCCAGGTCATAGATCGGTTTATTCCACATTGGAGAGGGGAATCTAGCATAAGGGGAGTCTCGAAACTTGAAACTTGGTGGATACACCAAATTAAATGCTATGTACCCCACGGTTTAAACATCGAGTGGGACATCAATGCGTTTATTAATCAGTCTTAAAGACCCCTAGCATGCCCCCCTTTTCTGATTTGCTGACTTAGATATTTATATATATTCTTTTGGATTGTCTGTAGGTACTCTATTGAGGACGAGATTCTGCTATCTCTACTACATGGGTTCTAGATATATCTATAATAACTAACTTCTCCAATAACGACTATTTGACTCGTTTATATTTTGATTATCTCTTTTCCTTCCCTTCCTCCCTTCTCTGATCATAATTAGTTAATATTGAATCGATCTCTGTGTGTCAGAGGGAAAACATATATGTTTTTTTTCCTTCCGACACACGTTCCTAATATATGGCTCTATGGTCACGGCCAATACACAAGGGGGATTTTAATTGCTATTTTTATGTGATTATACATTTTTCTAGATCTATACGTATTTTTAGAGATATGGTTTTATCACAATATACATTTTTTAAGATGACTGTATTATTCCATGGAGGATGGATGATTGTAAATAGGGGGTAACATGTGTGTCGTGACTGTTATGGTTCAACTTTATAAATTCCCCTCGATGATTCCATTGGTCCGTGCATTTATATTACTCCTATGCCGCAATGATTGTATTGTTTTAGGATGTTAAGCAATCTATTCGATTTGCGCCTGACGATCCTGGTAAACACAAGGAACAATATGAGCGGCCAATGGAGGAAGGAAATAGCTCCATTTGGTGTCTATTTACAACACCAATCTCTGATAGTCTCCGGTGGGTAAGACGTCTCGCGCTGTTGCGCCTGCGCGATGAGCCGTCTTCCTTCACTAGATGTAGTGCTTTCTAATGATAGGGATGTTTCGACGTATGACGTCACCACGTGGATACGCGGTGACGCACACGTCTATGTACAGCCAGCCAGTTAGGGGAATTGCACTGCGCTCCGCGTCATAACGTTGTGACACGCGAGCGCGGTGATCACATGTTTACACTGCTTGACTCTAATTGGCTACATAGACGATCCAAACCGAGGTTTGGTTTGGATCTGGAAACCATCTAGTGATAGGTTAGACAGATGGTCAGCTGACTAAAAACATCCCCATGTGATGCAAACCCGGAAGTCACGCCGCACAGGTGTCCCCAATGTAATTTTGAGCATTTTCTATTTAATAGCGCAGTAGACGAGAGGTGAGCTGTACCCCAGTTGATGTCTTCTCAGACGAAACGCGTCGGGTGTAGGACGCTACCTCAAACCATCTATCTACTGCGCTCAATTACATTTTTTATGTTTTTATGAATTTTGCTTTTATCTGGAATTTTTATGCTGGAAACTTTGATGCAATTAAACCTTTTGACAAATCGGAATTCACACTATGTGGAGCCTTTTTTCTCCTATTGTCCTTATCTGAAATTATCCAAGTCCCAAGTGAGTGTTGGAGGACGTACCAGGAGACTGGGTATGATTGGAGTTTTCTATCAGGATCATCTGAGTGTGGACCAGGAACAACCATAACCCTACCGTGGTACACGGTTCAAGCTCGTATGACTCACCGCAGTACGGCTTGTGAGTCCACCGCGTCCGGTAAGGGCATTTTATATTATTCTCACACCAGGCTGATCACTGGAGGAATCCAGCAACAACAAATGTCATTTTGAGATAGATACCTATGCTTCAAGAAGTCTCCATCTGATTATATGAACTGTCCGCACCTCAGAGACTTTTCATTTACCCTTACCCATACACGCTTATGTTTGATTTTTAAGTTTTGGGTTTAATTTGTGTGATGCACATTTGATTTATATTGTTTTATTTTAGAGGATATGTCTACAGAGGTGTTCTTTGGAATATTGGATTCCTCACTGATAGATTGCCCTCCCACATACGGTTAAATATATACTCTGTTTTAGATACACACTGTTTGTCACCCCAATACAGTTTGATGGTGTTGACCGACAGAGTATAGTAGATATATGAACAGATGCTCTCTTTGGAATATTAGGTTTCTCACTTGTTTACTGTACTTTTGTATGAGGTCTAATATAACTTCTGATATACACCGTTTGTCACCCTAGCACATTTTTGATGTTGCTAATGGATACAATATAGCGCTACACTTTTTGTCTTCTTTTTCATTTTCACAATTAGTCTAATTGGTGGTGTTGGCTGCTTATTTGTTTCATTATATTCAATTTTCACTTTTATTGGTTGGCGCAGCAGTTTTTCTCCTTTCTTTTATTTTTTGTGCATTTGTATTCAGCCCCCTTTACTCCGATACCCCCCTAACTAAAATCTAGTGGAACCAGTTGCCTTCAGAAGTCACCTAATTAGTAAATAGCTGTTCTGTGAAGCCCTCAGAGGTTTGTTAAAGAACGCAAGTGAACAAACAGCATCATGAAGACCAAGGAACACACCAGACAGGTCAGGGATAAAGTTGTGGAGAAGTTTAAAGCAGGGTTAGGTTATAAAAAAATATCCCAAGCTTTGAACATCTCACAGAGCACTGTTCAATCCATCATCTGAAAATAGAAAGAGTATGGCACAACTGCAAACCTACCAAGACATGGCCGTCCATCTAAACTGACAGGCCGGGCAAGGAGGGCATTCATCAGAGAAGAGACAAGAGGTCCATGGTAACTCTGGAGGAGCTGCAGAGATCCACAGCTCAGGTGGGAGAATCTGTAGACAGGACAACTATTAGTCGTGCTCTCCACAAATCTGACCTTTATGGAAGAGTGACAAGAAGAAAGCCATAAGAAGTCAAATTTGCAGTTTGTGAGAAGCCATGTGGGGGACACAGCAAACATGTGGAAGAAGGTGCTCTGGTCAGATGAGACCAAAATTAAACTTTTTGGCCTAAAAACAAAACGCTACGTGTGGCATTAAACTAACACTGCACATCACCCTGAACAAACCATCCCCACCGTGAAACATGGTGGTGGCAGCATCATGTTGTGGGGATGCTTTTGTTAAGCAGGGACAGAGAAGCTGGTCAGAGATGATGGGAAGATGGGTGGAGCCAAATACAGGGCAATCTAAGAAGAAAACCTGTTAGAGTCTGCAAAAACTTGAGACTGGGGTGGAGGTTCACCTTCCAGCAGGACAGAGATCAAAGCATATTCATGTGTTAGAATGTTCCATTCAAAGTCCAGACCTAAATCCAATTGAGAATCTGTGGCAAAACTTGAAAATTGCTGTTCACAGACGCTCTCCATTCAATCTGACAGAGCTTGAGATATTTTGCAAAGAAGAATGGACAGAAATGTCCCTCTCTTGATGTGCAAAGCTGGTAGAGACATCCCTAAAAAGACTTGCAGCTGTAATTGCAGTGAAAGGAGGTTCTACAAAGTATTGACCCAGGGGAGCTGAATACAAATGCATGCCACACTTTTCACATATTTATTTGTAAAAAATGTTGAAAAAAATGTATCATTTTCCTTCATTTTCACAATCATGTGCGACTTTGTGTTGGTCTATCATATAAAATCCCAACATAATACATTTACGTTTTTGGTTGTAACATGACAAAATGTGGAACATTTCAATGTGAATACTTTTTCAAGGCACTATATATTTGCACTACACTGCTCGTTCCATTTCACAGATAGCAGGTTGCACTCGACGCGTTTCATAAATAAGTCCAGGTCATCAGGACCAGCAGTGAAAGAATTACGAGACTTCCATGCAATTCCATTGGTCTCAGTATAGTGGTAGCAACTGGTTTATGGCATGATATGGCTACATAAGTCTAAGGTCTGGTACACACTAAGCTGGTCAGTTGTTGGTTTTCCAGCATGTTCATCTGACAGAAGCCGAAAGTCGGACAACTTTTATTGAACCGGCCTATCTCTTCCGACATTCGGCCCGTGTGTACTAGGCATAAGACTACACTAGTGGCTACTACTATATTCATATAATTTATTTATATATATATATATATATATATATATATATATATATATATATATATATATATATATATATTTTATTTTTATATTATTTATTTTTTTTTCATATTCATATATTTTTGTTTTGGATAGAATGGAGAGGGATTGGAACACCTGTCAGGTTTTTATTGCTGTTTGTGTGTCCCCGTTAAGGAGATTCACCCTCTCTGTTCATCCTTTTTACCATTATCACTGAAAATTAAAGAAATTCTCAAAATTTGAATTGTTCCCCAGAACAGGAACAGAGGAGAAATCTTCCAATGGGGACACTACAATGTCAATTGCCACACAGATGGCAAAAAAACTGACAAGAGTCATAATTCTCCCTTGCTTTTAGAGGGGGGATATTTGGCAGATACAGTTCAGTAGTATCTTGTAAAGCTTGAAGCATCAAGTGGTAGTATCACACACACTGCAAGCTGAAATTTATATTTCAAGAATTGTTTTTAGATTTGTTAATAAAGATCAATTCATCAATTTTCAAGTATACCATATTTATTGGCTTATAACACGTACCTTAATTTTAAGAAGGAAGTTTCAGATTTTTTTTTAAATAAAGAACTTTGAAGCAAAATAAGGGCCAGTGCCCATCAATGCAGCCTTATCAGTGCCCGACTGCAGCCTCGCCGTTGCCCATCATTGCAGCCTGATCAATGCCCATCTGCAGCCTCGCCATTGCCCATCATTGCAGCTTGATCAATGCCCATCTGCAGCCTCGCCATTGCTCTTCAATGCAGCCTCACCATTGCCCATCAATGCAGCCTCACCAGTGCCGGATTACACAGAGCCGGAATCTCTTGTGTACTCGGCGCTCGCAGTCACACACAGTCCCACCTCTTGGAGCTGGTCCAGGAGGCGGGACTTGTGTGACTGCGAGCCGAGTACACAGGAGATCCCGGCTCTGTGTAATTCGGGGGGCGCTCGCCCCCCCTCTGAGGCAGCCTGGTAAATATCGGCATATAACACGCACACATGATTTGCCCCTTATTTTCAGGGGGGAAATGTGTGTGTTATATGCCGATAAATATGGTGATTAACACCTAGATATGTGTTTGAATGTGTTGTCAAAATCGTTGTAAACCTCAGATGTGAAAAATGAATAAAGTATATCCCCCTATAGTGTGTACTTGTCTCAATTAAGAGCACTAATTGTTATTTCTGTATGCTGCTTCATTCCTCTGCTGTCAGCATGAGTCACTTCTGACAAGTTCCTGAAACCAAGAGAAAAAAAGGTGACAGGGGGGGAGCTCCAACAAACAGCCTGTGATTGACAGCCTCAGCTCTGTTCCTGTGTGCTGTGTGAAGTGGTTCCCTTCCCTCCAATCAGGTCTCAGAGCTCTCGTCATTGAGCTCTTCAGGGTATAACTTCTGCTCTCCGCCCCCTATATTTATTTTATTTTTTTATTATTTATTTTTTTTTCATATTCATATATTTTTGTTTTGGATAGAATGGAGAGGGATTGGAACACCTGTCAGGTTTTTATTGCTGTTTGTGTGTCCCCGTTAAGGAGATTCACCCTCTCTGTTCATCCTTTTTACCATTATCACTGAAAATTAAAGAAATTCTCAAAATTTGAATTGTTCCCCCAGAACAGGAACAGAGGAGAAATCTTCCAATGGGGACACTACAATGTAGAGCCAGACAGGGATTCCTTCACTTTACAGGGATTTCCTCTCACTTCCTGTTTGGCTATGGGACAGGAAGTAAAGGTAAATCTCCCTAACGGACACAGATGGCAAAAAAACTGACAAGAGTCATAATTCTCCCTTACTCTATCCAAAATTAATTTTGCCTTTAGAGGGGGGATATTTGGCAGATACAGTTCAGTAGTATCTTGTAAAGCTTGAAGCATCAAGTGGTAGTATCACACACACTGCAAGCTGAAATTTATATTTCAAGAATTGTTTTCAGATTTGTTAATAAAGATCAATTCATCAATTTTCAAGTATACCATATTTATTGGCTTATAACACGTACCTTAATTTTAAGAAGGAAGTTTCAGATTTTTTTTTAAATAAAGAACTTTGAAGCAAAATAAGGGCCAGTGCCCATCAATGCAGCCTTATCAGTGCCCGACTGCAGCCTCGCCGTTGCCCATCATTGCAGCCTGATCAATGCCCATCTGCAGCCTCGCCATTGCCCATCATTGCAGCTTGATCAATGCCCATCTGCAGCCTCGCCATTGCTCTTCAATGCAGCCTCACCATTGCCCATCAATGCAGCCTCACCAGTGCCGGATTACACAGAGCCGGAATCTCTTGTGTACTCGGCGCTCGCAGTCACACACAGTCCCACCTCTTGGAGCTGGTCCAGGAGGCGGGACTTGTGTGACTGCGAGCCGAGTACACAGGAGATCCCGGCTCTGTGTAATTCGGGGGGCGCTCGCCCCCCCTCTGAGGCAGCCTGGTAAATATCGGCATATAACACGCACACATGATTTGCCCCTTATTTTCAGGGGGGAAATGTGTGTCTTATATGCCGATAAATATGGTGATTAACACCTAGATATGTGTTTGAATGTGTTGTCAAAATCGTTGTAAACCTCAGATGTGAAAAATGAATAAAGTATATCCCCCTATAGTGTGTACTTGTCTCAATTAAGAGCACTAATTGTTATTTCTGTATGCTGCTTCATTCCTCTGCTGTCAGCATGAGTCACTTCTGACAAGTTCCTGAAACCAAGAGAAAAAAAGGTGACGGGGGGGAGCTCCAACAAACAGCCTGTGATTGACAGCCTCAGCTCTGTTCCTGTGTGCTGTGTGAAGTGGATCCCTTCCCTCCAATCAGGTCTCAGAGCTCTCGTCATTGAGCTCTTCAGGGTATAACTTCTGCTCTCCGCCCCCTGCCTTCTGAGCTCAGACAAGCGTTATAACTTCTGGACTTTGAACAGATGTAGAGAAGAAAAGCCTGCCGATAAACAAGTACAACTTATGTGGGAGGATTTGTTTCATCTCTGTATATCAACTGAGGCCAGTCACTTCATTGGTATATTTAAGGGTTTACAACCACTTTAAAGCTCAACTTGCCCAAAATATGTAGATTTGGATAGAGTGGGGAAGGGTAAGAACCTCTGTCAGTTTTTAAGCTTCTTTTGTTATTGTTTTGCTATTTGTTTCTGATTTGAGATTTCCTCTTTCTGTCTGCACAAAAAGTGATGGAAAATGTCTACAAAAAGGGAAACAGATAAAAACACATTTTTAGCAGAGTGGGGAAATATTAGACCTTGCTGGTCCAGTGACCACTGATCCCCCCTGCATAGTTGTCACAGGGAGAGGAAGTGAGGCCAGGTGTCCCCAGTGGGGTCACAGAAAGAAATAAAAGCCTGATGGAAATATAAACTGTTTCCCATTCTATCCAAAACTAAAAAAAATGACGAGTTGGTTTTCCATTTTTTTCTTGCAATGTTACAACAAAGTTTTTTCTTTGGATGAAGGAGCTACCTGTGGCTGTTAAGATTGCCTTAGTGTTTTTTACCTGCTCATTATCTTGCCATCACTTTCATACTGCAAGAGCATTGTTCATTTTTAATTGTATTCCGCTAAAAATGAGACAAAAAACATTTCTAAGTAAACAAAACAATTAAAATATTTAAATAAACAATACAGATTTTTTTTTTTGTCTAAAATCTAAATTCTAATATTTTCAACTTTTAATTAAATTGTAACCCAGAACCTAAGTAGGGCACAGTCAAGAGTCAAGAAACCTTTCCCGTGATCAGTACTCACTGCCCTATGAAAAACATTTTTATTTTTTGTAAAAATTATAAACATATTTTTTTTTTTTCATCTCATTGGAACTGTACTCAGAAAGGAGCTAGTTTTACTTATCCTCTGTCCTAATTGAGCTAACACTTCCTAGAAATAGATATTATAGATATACAGAGCCTAGGAAGGGCAACACATCAGGGGTATAAAGGTCCAGAAAGGTGCTTTAATGGAGGATAAGCATTATAAGAAAACCCAACGTGTTTCGGGGGCTTGCACACTCCCCCTTCTTCAAGGATTTGTCAGAAACCATGAATCAGACTGAGACAGAAGTACAGTTAAAGCACACTTGTTTAATAATAATAAAAAAAGGTAAACAGAGTAAACATAGTCAAAACATAGCCAGAGTTCAGGAAGCGGAACGGATAGCCAGACAAGCCAAAACATCAGGGAGCCACAGAACAACGTAGTAGAGCAGCAAGCAGGATCTGGAGCCAGAAGGAATGTCAGCCAAGCAAGTCTTTAAAAGGAACACAGGGGAGCGTCTCTAGAGATGTGACCAAGGCGAAGGCAGACATCATCTGGACTGGATGGCTTAAGTAGGCAGGACTGACGGGCAGGATATTATCAACAGGTGAGTCACTGTGGTGAGATAGGAGCTGGCAATTAGCCGACAGCTGAGCGGCCAGTTTAGAGAAGGAAGGGCTGAGCCCAGCCCTGACAGGACTCAAGGATAATTTAAAAAAATTGATAGGGCTCTTAAGAAGAAACAGTGTCAGCAGAATATGCATCTCAAAAAATCAGTGTCAGCATATGAGGCAGCCCAGAGGAAAGGGGAGTATACGAGACATGTTGGCATTTCGTTTACTGCTAGTCATCCAAAAAGCTGTCTTTCTGGGCTCTATCACCACCTCCATGCCCTGGAGGACATTAACTCAGATGAAACGAGTACGGAAGAGGTATGTACAGTGACGTCTTCACACATTCGGAAGTGTCCCCGGAAGTGCAATTCGAGCGAATTGAACCTTTTGTATAAAGTGCAGTGTATGGGAATGTTTGACCATTCTTCCAAAAAAACATTTGTTGATGTTGGTGTTGGACCAGAAGGCCTGGCTTGCAGTCTCTGCTCTAATTCATCCCAAAGGTGTTCTATGGGGTCAAGGTCAGGACTCTGTGCAGGCTAGTCAAGTTCCTCCACCCCAAACTCACTCATCCATGTCTTTATGGGCCTTGCTTTGTGCACTGGCCCAAATCATTTGGTGGAGGGGGGATTGTGGTGTGAGGTTGTTTTTCATGGGTTGGGCTTGGCCCCTTAGTTCCAGTGAAGGGAACTCTTAAGGCGTCAGCACATCAAGACATTTTGTACAATTTCATGCTCCTAACTTTGTGGGAACAGTTTGGGGATGGCCCCTTCCTGTTCCAACATGACTGCTCACCAGTGCACAAAGCAATGTCCATAAAGACATGGATGAGTTTGGGGTGGAGGAACTTGACTGGCCTTCACAGAGTCCTGACCTCAACCCGATAGAACACCTTTGGGATGAATTAGAGCTAAGACTGCGAGCCAGGCCTTCTCGTCCACATCAGTGCCTGACCTCACAAATGCGCTTCTGGAAGAATGGTCAAACATTCCCATAGACACACTCCTAAACCTTGTGGACAGCCTTCCCAGAAGAGTTGAAGCTGTTATAGCTGTAAAGGGTGGGCCAACTCAATATTGAACCCTACGGACTAAGGCCGAGATGCAATTACAGTTCCTGTGCGTGTAAAGGCAGGCGTCCCAATTCTTTTGGCAATATAGTGTATACAACAATGGATGCATTGACAGCAGGTATGACTTGTAGATAATGTAACCTTCTGTCTGATATCCTTCAGTTATCTCTGCATTCAGTAGACAGCAGTGCCTGGTGCCTACAGGGATCAGGTCCTGGTACAGCTTGCATTGACTGCATCAAAAGACATCCTGTAATGTTTAGCCTTCTTGCAGCTTTTATTACCACCAGTAGAGGGCAGTGTGGAAAAACGACCCCAGTGCCATAAAACAATTTTTTATTTAATTTTTACTACGTTACTATAAGCACCAGTGACATCTAACAAACAATTATGTGTCTTAATTACTGTACACAACCACTGAGTGATGTCGCATCTAATTTCCAACAAGCCGTAATTAAAAGGGATTTCCAAATGACATAAACCGCATTTAAGCGAATAATATGCGTACAGCCATGAATCTCCGCATGAAAGATGCTTTATTCCAGCTGCATCTGCTGCTCATGAATATATATATTTTTTAACTCCATGAATTTTAAATGGTTTTTGCAAGTTTATTACGATTAATTAAAAGAGAGAATTTCCCGTGAATGCCACATGGTTAAGAAAATAAAATGCGCAGCATCAATTAGCAAAATGCATTCAACGGGTTTTCATTTTAATTGTTGCATCTAAAAGGTATTAAGATTTATGTTGGCCTGATTTATAAATCAATCAGATAAGGGAGCTGAAGACTGAAATTTATGGCCTCGAAATTTGAGATTTTAGAAATCTCTAAAATGGAGGTAAATTCCTCAATTTCAATATTAGTTCCGTCTGCGTTCATATTGTAGCGCAACCCTCTTAGGAGCCGATGGATTTCGGGGTCTTCCCTCACATGCTCAGCCAGGCGACAGGAATTTTCCATCCCTTGCTCAGGCTTCAGGCTTCAGGCTTGTTTTGTTTTAGTTTATTAGGGAATTAACTTGGATTGGGAAGGGAAGGTATGGGCTTTAGGTGACTTTCAGCTGTCCCTTAGTAGGTAGTAAGCAAGCTGGGTAGTGGACCTGGCTGCTTCTACTCTATCAGGCTCTGTGGTGTAGTGGTTGGAGCAGGGGCGGACTGACAACTCATGGGGCCCCCGGGCAATAGGAGATTACGGGGGCCCCCGGGCAAAAGGAGATTACGGGGGCCCCCGGGCAAAAGGAGATCATAGGGCCTCCGGGCAAAAGGAGATTATGGGGCCCCCAGGCAATAGGAGATTATGGGGCCCCCAGGCAATAGGAGATTATGGGGCCACACAATACACACACACAGTATACACATACACACACTGAAAAAGGTACTGGAGAGGCGGGGCAGCTATAATCTTTTTAAAAAACACTGATTTTTATATATTGTCCCTGGTTTTATTGAGTCTGGCAACCCTGATGGGGACCCTTAGTGGCATGGGGCCCTCGGGCAGTGCCCGAGTGCCCAAATGATCAGTCCGCCCCTGGGTTGGAGTTACTCACTCAGTCCCCTCGATGAATCCTGAAGCTCAAGGGACTTTGGCACAGACCTCCTGCTGAACAGGTCCTGACCATAGCTTTCAAGATGTCTTCATCTAAGCCTAGCTAAGGCTGAACGGGTGTGAGGCTTCAGCTGCTTATGGTCTCTTGCTCTCTCTTTGGCTCCTTCCCTGGCCCCAGGGGCAGAGCTCCCCCCCAGAACAGAGGTCCCCTCCAGGCAACTGGACCCTGGACTCTGCATCCACATGGCCAGAATATGTATGGTCCATCTGTCCACCTTCTGGGCCGTCACCACTCAGGGATTGGGGGAGACGCCATAAATATTCAGGCCTAATCTCTGCTCCTCCGCCCTCTAAATTCTAGAACCCTCTAGCAGTTGCAGAAGCCAGGGGGAGGTAATAGAGACTCAACCCTTGGAGCTCTGCCAGCTAACTCTAAACAAATTAACCCCCGGCCCCTATGCCTACAGAGGAGCCCAGCTAAATTTTCCTACACTGTACACAGAGGGGGCTACAATATTGCAGCAGGATCTTGTTCAGGACTATCCAATCCTACAGCCATTGAAGTGACTCTTTCATCAATTTTAAAAAAGCAGGTAAAACGCACAGAAAAATCAAGTATATTGAATGCATACTTGCAGTGTTTTCCCTTTTGGAAATTATTTTTTTATTGACCTGCAATGAGCTTGTGAACTTGCTATCAAACCTAACTGCTTCAGAAAAGTCCATTTCCATAACACAGCCGTCCCTTCCTTGCACTTAATAGGCCTGTTCTCTCCTGGGAGTTTCTAATTACTGCCTATACTGGCCCATCTCCTCCACCTCTCCCTTCACCTCCCTGCACAACCATTTATATAGCTGCCAAGGAGGAAAGGAGAATACTAAATCCGCGCTCACGTAAACCGCTGCCTCTCTCCTCCTCCCCTGATGTCAGCAGGGGAGCTTCAGCCCCGCCCTCTGCAGCTGTCAAGCTGAGAGAGGAGAGAGTAGTGATCCAGGAGGTGACATAATTATTTGTTGGCTATCAGATTTTATTAAAACTTTTTTAGCCTGGAGCTCTTCTATAAAGTCTTTGAAGGTAGGTATGTAGGTATGTAGGCAGAGGCCAGACGACCCCACCGATGAGCCAACCACAAACAACCCAGGCTAAGGCATAGGTATAGATTCAGAGAAGAGGTTAACAAAAGTAACAAGATAAAACATAGACCACTGATCGCAAACATAACGGGTCATGATGAAACTAGTATACAAGTATACTAGGTTCTACTGGATCTTCACGTGCAGGTTTCTCCTTCCACCTTCACCCACCACTCTTTCACTCCCATTCACTTTCCCACTCACAGGCCCCCCCCCCTTTTTCTTTCCCCCCCTCCCCTTCCCCCCACCCCTACTTCCCTCACTTTCTTCCCTTCCGTGCACTGTCACTTTCTCTTCTTTCACCATGGTTCACCTGCCACTTTTATCTTTAGGGTGCCTCATGGTCCTGTATCTCCCCCCGGGGGGGTGCCTGTGATTGTCGCCGCGGCGAGGGTGCCTGCCTCAGCTCCCGGTTGCAGCGTATCCGAACGTCCTGCCGTCCAGCCGCAATCTACCTATGCTACCTGTGAGTAATAACAAATATCGGCGGGTTATCTACCCTCCTGTACCCACCTCAACCTTTTTTGACCCACTTTATATCCCAATTTCAGAAACATGACTTGTCTCCTCCTGATGAGTGGTCGTGAACCACGAAACACGTTGAGCTACCAGACCTTCTTTATCTACTCATTCTACTATACATTTAGGCAGGCATTACCCTGCAATAACCGTTTACCTATCCTGACACTTGGTGGCCCCTTATTTTTATCCAGCTATGTTGTTTATACCTATGTTATTATCCATCTTACCGACTATACCTGCTGTGATAATACCAACGATTTTTATGCTGATTTTTGGCTATCTATGCTACTACTCATTGTAAGACATTTTACCCAATGTTAATTTAAATATTGCTTGATACCATTGTCTGTATAAACCTTCAATAAAGCCTATTGATCCACCGTTTATGTGTCGGTTTGCAAACCATTGGCTTCATCTAAAGTCCCAACCTCTTCTTTTACTCGCTCGCTTTTGCCTGTGAGTTTTTATATTATATTATATTATAGTCATAGGGATGGAAATTTGCGACTCGACCCATCGCAATTTCATTTAAAGTCCCAACTCCCCTTCCCCTTGTTCTCACACAGCCATTAATGCCTAAACTGCTGGCAACAAAAGTGAGTAGACCCCTAAGTAAAAATGTCAAAATTGGACCCAATGTGTCAATATTTGTGTGGCCACCATTATTTTCCAGCACTGACTTAACCCTTTTGGGCATGGAGTTCACCAGAGCTTTACAGGTTGCCACTGGAGTCCTCTTCCACTCCTCCATGATGACATCACGGAGCTGGTGGATGTTAGAGACCTTGTGCTGCTCCACCTTCCGTTTGAGGATGCCCCACAAATGCTCAATAGGGTTTAGGTCTGGAAACATGCTTGGCCAGTCCATCACCTTTACCCTCAGCTTCTTTAGCAAGGCAGTGGTTGGAGGTGTGTTTGGGGTCGTTATCATGTTGGAATACTGCCCTGCGGCCCAGTCTCCGAAGGGAGGGGATCATGCTCTTCTTCAGTATGTCACAGTACATGTTGGCATTCATGGTTCCTTCAATGAACTGTAGCTCCCCAGTGCCGGCAGCACTCATGCAGCCCCAGACCATGACACTCCCACCACCATGCTGGACTGTAGGCAAGACACACTTGACTTTGTACTCTTCACCTTGTTGCCACCAACACACGCTTGACACCATCTGAACCAAATAAGTTTATCTTGGTCTCATCAGACCACAGGACATAATTCCAGTAATCCATGTCCTTAGTCTGTTTGTCTTCAGCAAACTGTTTGCGGGTTTGCTTGTGCATCATCTTTAGCAGAGGCTTCCTTCTGGGATGATAGCCATGCAGACCAATTTAAAGCAGTGTGCAGCGTATGGTCTGAGCACTGACAGGCTGACCCCCCACCGCTTCAACCTCTGCAGCAATGATGGCAGCACTCATACGTCTATTTCCCAAAGACAACGTCTGGATATGACGCTAAACACGTGCACTCAACTTCTTTGGTCGACCATGGCGAGGCCTGTTCTGAGTAGAACTTGTCCTGTTAAACCGCTGTATGGTCTTGGCCACCATGCTGCAGTTTCAGGGTCTTAGCAATCTTCTTACAGTCTAGGCCATCTTTATGTAGAGCAACAATTCTATTTTTAGATCCTCAGAGAGTTCTTTACCATGAGGTGCCATGTTGAATTTCCAGTGACCAGTATGAGAGTGAGAGCTATAACACCAAATTTAACACACCTGCTCCCCATTCACACCTGAGAACTTGCAACACTAACGAGTCACATGACATCGGGGAGGGAAAATGGCGAATTAGGTCCAATTTAGACATTTTCACTTAGGGGTGTACTTACTTTTGTTGCCAGTGGTTTAGACATTAATGGCTGTGTGTTGAGTTATTTTGAGGGGACAGCAAATTTACACTGTTATACAAGCTGTACACTCACTACTTTACATTGTAGCAAAGTGTCATTTCTTCAGTGTTGTCACATGAAAAGATATAATAAAATAGTTACAAAAATGTGAGGGGTGTACTCACTTTTGTGAGATACTGTGTGTGTGTGTGTATATATATATATATATATATATATATATATATATATAGGACACAGGGTACAGGTGCCAAAACTAGAGAAGCTTAAAAAAAAAATCTGCAAAGCAAAATAGAAAATAGAAAACAGGGAACGATAAGTACTGCTAAATAGCAGAAAGAGAGCAGATTGCATCCCCCGAGAAAACAGCATCTGAATGACCAGCCAGCATAAGGCTTCAGCGTGAAGTAAGAGGCAATGGGGGAGATTTATACAGGGTCACAAAGGGACTTGATGCACCAAAGATGGGAAATTTGCCATTCATAACTATAAAATTGCCGTTATATGTTATGTTCATGTGAGAGAAAAAAGCACAAATGTAATAGCACATTCTTAGCCACTGCTAAAAAGAGAACAAAGCGCGAGAAATGCACGAAAAAAAAGACTCACGTGATGGCTTGTAAATCCCCCCACTGAATGCAGAGATGGCTGGCCTAAGCCAGAAATATCTCCCTGCTTTATTACAGGCTCCAATGTAATAGCCTGACCTGCAATACCATTCATGAAAATAGGTTTGTATTGTATTCTCAGCTGTTGGAAGTGGGATCCATTCATACATATATATTACTGCTATGTTACAGGTTGTGAGTAAGAAAATAAAGCGAATGATGTCCTTCCTACGGGTGCCCTTGTTCTATAAGTGAAAGCATCAGGGAGTCGCTATTCTGGGGCACTAAGTAACAGAGTTTAATAGCTGTAGAGATATTCAAATTACTAATGGTAAATTATGCATTGTAAATTATGTAGCCCACTTTTGGGGAGGTTATGAAAAAAGGCTCCTCCCCAAATAGGATATTGCACTAAACCTTCGCTAAGTGGAAGAGTGGATTTAAAAATAAAGTTGGCAGTGCCTCCTCCCAGGACAGGGCATCTGTGAACAGAGGGGATTCCCTTCCTGGGAAGTTAATCAATTATCCAAACAAAGTAATTGGAAGCAGAAGAACTATTGCAACCGGCATATATAATTAACCGTAAGTATATGGATGCACATCAGTATGGAAATAATACAAGCTTTATATAAGAAAATTATAATAGTACATGCATCCAATGTACAAACAGATATTATCATCAAAGGGCACAGTAGAAGTCCTGGTGGAGTTGTGCACATGTACCCAGGTATATATAGTTATTGCATAGGCGTGCGCACAGGGTGTGCCGGGTGTGCCCAGGCACACCCTAATCCCCCCATGCGCATTATTGTTATCGTTCTGTGTAGCAACAGGTACATGGGAAAGATCTCCCTCTTCCCGGCTCTACCATAAGAAAAGTGTTTATCCTTTTCTCTTTCACTGTGCCAGCAGGGAGATCAATGTGCTGGGGTCATATATATGTAGATACATACACATGTATGTATGTTTGAGCTTAAGGGTGCACACCCTAATGCATTAGGCTGCGCACACCTATGAGTTATTGATAGAGATAATGTATCTCCAGATGAATATTTCAACAAAGTCCTGTTACAGGGGCCAACAAGGATGATGTAGCATCTGTCTTTGTGTCCAAGACCTGAAGACAAGATGTGTGATAATCAGGAGACCTTCCAGCCATTGCCTAACCGGTCTGGAATGCAGTCCTAGTTATCTGGCTATAATCGTCTTTTCTTATCTGGTATTAGTAGAATGGACAGAACCTGTTGCTGAGACCTCCTCTCTCTCCGATTTCTCTTTCCAGGATCTTTTCCCAACAACCCTTGAGTCAGGAAGTGACATACATAATTATACCTTACAGTGTGATACTAGCAGCTGACAGTAGAGGGCAGTGGATCCCTACAAGCAGTGGATCCCTACAAGCATAATAGTAGGGAATCAGAAGCAATAGGTTTTTTTAATGCTTGCTATAGAATACTGCATACTTTTTCTTTCATTTTTTTAAGAACTAAAAAAATCAAATTCATATTTTATATTTTTTCACTCTGCTTAGCCAGGCTATTCTTAATTGCCCAAACAAAAGCATGTTTACAGAGTTCAATAATGCAAACTACAATTTACATGCATAGATGAATAAGGCAAAGGGATGGCTCTCCTGTCTTCCCCTCTTCTGAGATGAGGCCATCCAATGAAGTTTCCATTGGAGACAGAGATAGTCTGGAGGCAAATGACTTCTGCTGTGCACTCTGTAGAAAACCCATAATGTTCTGCAACACCCGTGGTCATGCATATGGGGCTGCCACCGCACAGCCTATTTGGCAGCCCCCCTCAAAATATTAAATCCATATTTTCACTAAACCCCCTGTGTGTTTCTCCCTGCAGCAGCTGAAAGCCGGCAGGATGGAGAGGAGGAGAAGCTGGCTTTTAACTGTTGCAGGGAGAGACACACAGGGTATCACCCCCTCTCCTGCACACATCTGATTCCCCTGCTGTCGAAGCCCCGCCGTTGGCCCTGGGCCCAGTACAGGAGGACTAGTGCTACCCCCTATCAGCAGCCCTGCATGCATATACACTCTATTACATATAGAGTCATGTATGATTATTTCATGTTTAAATTTCCAGCCAGCAGAGAAAGTTTAAATTCTCTTCTGTCTACCAGACTATTCTTAAATTAAGTGCCCTAAAATAAAAATAGATGTTATACTTACTTGCTCTGTGCAACGATATTGCACAGAGAGGTCCTTTACCTCCTCTTTCCCAGAGCCCCCCCACTGGCGCTGTCCACTCCTTCCTTACTGCGTGTGCCCCCATACTAAGCCGTGTGCTGAGGGGGCACCTGTGCCAGTGTGCTCCTAATCCTGGCTGTGTGTCCCCTCTCTACAGTGCTACCTTCCCCCCTTAAACCCAAACACATATGAATTACACAGGTTCTGAGGCTAATTTAATTCAGATAAGGCACCAAGTGAGATTAATTACCACCTTAATCAGCCACAGAACCTGTGTAATTAATATGTGTTCAGGTTTAAAAGGGTTGAGGTGGCAACCCTACCCATCTCACGCCCCATAGGATTTGACTGACAGCAGCAGGAGCCTATCGTTCTTGCTGCTGTCTGTGTCTCCTGGATTGTGAGAGGAGTCAGGTAAGTGTTTGGGGATGGGGGGGGGGGGGGGGGGTTGAGAGAGAAGTAGTGGAGAGTTTTTTTTACTTTAATGCAGAGAACTTGTTTTTACTGTAGAGCCACTTTAACTGTCAGAGATTGTCTGAGAGCAAGCAACTTCTGCTGTATATTTGTGAAACCACACAAATAGTTTACAATTATAAACAGTATAAAACATCAGATTATAGTCTATATATTTAAAGAAAATATAAAGGGATCCATAGCAGCCAAAAGGACGATTACCCAGGCCTTGAAAAAACCTACAGTCCCCTTTGAGGGAGTGAGGGACCGCCTTACGGTCATGATGCTAAATGAACAAATGTCTAGTATTCTCCACAACACGCAGGCCAAGTTCCTCAAGGTCTGGGAACCATGGTTGACATATGCCTTTCCTGATCTCCCACTGACAAGCGTGGGTCAGCTCTAATCAATGTCTCTGGTGACCCTGGGTTCCTACCCCCCTTGCCTACCCCCCCTACCCCTCTGCTTTTCTTCTTTTGATGGGTTTTTCAGCCCTCTTTGGCTGCCTATTAGTGTCAGGACTGCCCACTAAGGAGATGTTGACATAAAGGTCCTGACCACCTTGGCAATTATGGGTCTTTTCCTTAAAATACATACAAGCGGTCCCCTAGTTACAAACATCCGACTTACAAACGACTCCTACTTACAAACGGAGGGAGATAACAGGAAGTGAGAGGAAAATCTACCCCTAGGAAGGGGAAATCACTCCTGTAAGAGTTATTATGAGAAAAAGGTGTCTTCACTGATCTGTTTCCACAACAACCCACAATTTTCAAAATCCAATTGTCATCGGGACAGAAAGTGAGGTGAAATTTTCTGAACAGGGGCACAGACAGCAAAGCAAATGTTACAGGCAGTAGTGTATTTAGGTTTTGTGCTGCCCTAGGCCTGACTAAACTGGTGTACCCCCTAAGTTAAATATGACCCACCCCTTGCTGTTTAAGACCTGCCCTGAAATTTTCGAGTGGGGACACTAGTTCTGAGGGCCTGGGGGGGGTGGATTCCTTTAATTTGCATAGATTTCCTCTTACTTCCTGTTTGGATATGGGACAGGAAGTGAAGGGAAATCTCTGCAATGGGACAGGGATGGTAAAAAATAAACTGACAGGGGCTATAACCATCCAAAATTTTTTTTTTTAAAGTGTTGCCTATAGTTCTACTTTGAGCACAAATTTCTGATAATTTTATGGAGTGGACTAAGAAGATATAACCATGCCAATGGTGCAGCAGAAAACATATAGCACAGTGAGGAAGGTTTGTGGTCCAGGATGATAGGACAGTCAAAATTAGAAGCGGCGCCCCCCTCCCCCCACCCTACAGTTGCGGAAATCCAGCCCCCACATACCGGAAGCAGCGCGGCCGCTTTATAGGTTCGTTAGACTAATTTGCCTCTCATCCCAGTATGCCCCATAAGACTGTCACTACACTAATGCCCCGTACACACGATCCGATTATCGGACGAATGATCGGCCGTTTTTTTTTGCATGCTGATCTCACGTCGAATCTGATGAGTTTACTAAAGTCACGAAAATTCCCGTATGACAGCATAAAAATTCGGAAATGATGTCATGTGTTGTAATGCATTTGTATTGCATTTTCGAACGATAGGTGTACTGATGAAACGAAAATCGTACGATCTGGCATCGTACCAAAAAAATTTCTGTGCATGTCCGATAGAATTATATCGGATGAACTGTCCTGATCGACTCGAAAGCTCTGTACTAACGATCCGATTATCGTACGATCGATTAGAATGCGGCATTTTTCGTACGATTTTCGGATCGCCTGTACGGGGCATTACAGTGTAGCGCAAGCGGCGACTCTTTCCGTGCTGCCCCCCCCCCCCCCCTGGAAAGTGCTGCCCTAGGCCTGGGCCTTGTCGGTCTAGGCCAGGATACAGCGTTGGTTACAGGGGTGATAACCCTTCCCTATGCTATACAAAAAGCTTAAAAATCGTTTTTTTTTGGCTGGAGCTACACTTAAAAAATGTACCTGTTCCGACTTACAAACAGATTCAACTTAAGAACAAACCTACAGACCCGATCTTGTTTGTAACCCGGGACCGCCTGTGTATGTTTTGTTTAAGTTGGATATATCTGTTTCCTTCCTCCTTTTGCTTATGCTGTGTATGTACACTTATGTTCTCTATGCTGCCAGTCATACCCCCTGCACGGGCAGACTAGGTGTGTTTGTATTGTTGTACATTTTTGATATACCTACAATAAAAATTATTGAACAAGAAAATGAAAAGGGACCAAAAACACAGTTCTCCTTTAACAAACCATTTACTGTATTTTCCATATAGTCCATAAAATCATACAATTTAACATTTTCTTCTCGTCCCCTCCTTACACAGAGTAGCCTGGGATTGACACGCTCCATTGGCAAACCATCCATGACAGTCACATGAAGCATGGATTACATCACCCGTGCACTGACAATTTAAAGAATGAATTATTTTTCATTAAATTGTGTGGAACTAAGATTGGTTCTAACATTTTCCTGTGCTCCATAACCTTCAATTTCAGATCTTTGATAATACATTCTCTTTAACAAAGCCTGCTCTTGAATGCGTCATTGTCATCATTTTTATTCTCCCCACATTTTAGACTTTTTTTGTCAGCTGGTATTAATTTTGCTTTCCCTAATGTGAAGAAAAGCAACCTTGGCTCACTAAAAAGAGATTGCGTTTTTTTTTTGTTTTTGTCTTTTTTTTTACAAAGGTTGCCTTTTAGGAGGTTGAGCTGTTGAAAAAAAAGAATTGTTTATGTTCTGTTTTCAGCCTCACATCCAGGGCATTTTTTCAGGGGGAACTTGGGGGAACTCAGTTCCACCACCTCTGGCTCAGACCCTTTGGTGCCCGCTCACCACAATCACTTGTAAACACAGAAGTCTGGTTTCTGTGTTTACAAGTGACAGCTCTGCACTCTGTGTGTAACCCCCCATGAACTCTGCACTCTGTATGTAATACAATCCTGATACCCTGTTTCCCCGAAAATAAGACCTAGCATGACTGTCAGTGATGGCTGCAATATAAGCCATACCCCCCAAATAAGCCCTACCCTGTTTCCCCGAAAATAAGCCCTACCCTGAAAATAAGACCTACAATGACTTTAACTAGGGCTTATTTGGGGGGTAGGGCTTATAGTGCAGCCATCACCGACAATCACGCTAGGTCTTATTTTCGGGGAAACAGGGTATTTAATGCCCCTTTAAGACACTTCTACTGTTTGTGAAATATGACCACACCCACTATTTGATGTGGTTTTTGGGGGGGGGGGGGGGGTTGTGGTTGAGTTCCAGCACCTATTGTTTGAGAAAAAAAGCCCTGCTCACATCTAATTCCATGTATAATAATTTTCAGATGGAAGGTCGCTTCACAACCCAGTCAGCATTTTCTAATGCTGAACTCCTGGTGGATCTAAAAAAAAAAAAAAAAAAATGTTACAGTCAACATATACAATAATAAATAGGCCCTCCAGCGTTAAATCATGTACTTGTACGTGGTTTCGTGCACTGGGGCTGAGGCACGCACGTACGCTGCCGGCGACCCCGCTGTGATTGGACACAGTAAAGAGCCAATCAGCGGGTACAGTGGACCCGATGTCCGCCGGTACCCGCCGATCGTTCTCAGGAGAGGCAGGACGGCGTTCTGCCTATGTAAACAAGGCAGACTGCCGTTCTGTGAGAAACACGGATTTCTGTTTTCCCCCAGTCAAAGCACCCCGCCCCCACAGTTAGAAAGAACCCCCTAGGAGCACACTTAACACTTTGATCACCCCTGATGTTAACCCCTTCCCTGCCAGTGTCAGTACAGTGACAGTGCATTTTTTTTAGCAATGATCACTGTATTGATGACACTGGTCCCCAAAAAGTGTCTGATTTGTCCTCTGCAATGTCGCAGTCCCGCTAAAAATCGTTGATTACTGCCATTACTAGTAAAAAAATGAATTAATTAAAATTCTATAAATATATTCCATAGTTTGTAGAGACTATAACTTTTGTGCAAATCAATCAATACACTTATTGGGATATTTTTTTTTTACAAAAATTATGTAGCAGAATACATATTGGCATAAATTGAGGAATAAATTACATTTTTGACATTTTTTTTATTGAAAATGTTTTATAGCATAAAGTAAAAAATATTGCTTTTATCTTCAAAATTGTTGGTATTTTTTTGTTTATAGTGCACAACATATAAAAAACACAGAGGTGAACAAATAACACCAAAAGAAAGCTCTATTTGTGGGGGGGGGGGGGGGGGAGAGCATGTCATTTTATTTGGGTACAGTGTCACACGACTGCACAATTGTCAGTTATACCCTGTTTCCCCGAAAATAAGACCTAGCGTGATTGTCGGTGGTGGCTGCAATATAAGCCCTACCCCCCGAATAAGCCCTAGTTAAAGTCATTGTAGGTCTTATTTTCAGGGTAGGGCTTATTTTCGGGGAAACAGGGTAGGGCTTATTTGGGGGGTAGGGCTTATATTGCAGCCATCACTGACAGTCACGCTAGGTCTTATTTTCGGGGAAACAGGGTAATAATTACTAATAGTTAAGTTATTATTAGTTAACTATTATTTCAGATTTCCAAATTTTCGAATTTACAAATTTACGAATTCACTAATTTACTAATGTACGAATGTACGAATGTACATTCGTAAATTGCGAATGTACGAATGCCCGAATTTACGAATGTCCAATTTTATCGAATTTACGAATATTCTGAAAAAATTTGTTAAACAAGTTTTCGTTAATTCGGATATTCCCGAATTAACGAATTTGTCAAAATTCATTAAAAAACGAATTCGGAACAAAACGAATTGCACATGCCTACTTCCAATCATAACATCATAGCACCCCAAGAAAACCAATAGTGATTGTATCAGGTGCAGACCAAGGTCCTCAGATATTTAGCATTCTGCCCACATTATGAACTTTTAACTTACTAACGATCAATCTCAAGCTGTGGAACTGTCATTAATCCAATCTCCCCATACTATTACATACTACTAGATAATACTATCTAGTAGTACATACTTCTAGTACCACTCTACTAATATAGGTAGCTTTGTACAACGGTAAGGTATTATTTACTAACGCCTTCCAGGCCATGATGGTAGGGGCCACCAGTTTCTTCCATTATATTATTTTACGTGCATAAAACAAGAGCAGAGTAAGTAGCGTACAGGTTTCACCTTTTTTGGGTCTACCAGACCCAATAAACAATCTTCTATAGAAGGTCTAGTGTTAATCATCGTGACCGCCCTAACACAATCCATAATCTCTGAGCAGAACTGTTGGGTGGGTGTGCAATGCTAGAAAATGTGCATGAAGTCCGCCCCAGGGGCAACGCACCGCCAGCAATTCAAGGAATGTGCGGGAAAAAAATCCTCGCAAGTTTAGCTGGATTATAATAAATCCTATTTAAATTGGATCAGGTGATCCATGCTGACACCAGCCTGGAAAAGGTGGAACTCCATACTTTATCCCAGTCATCACTGCCTAGCTGTGGGAAGTCTGACAACTATGCAGTGCGGCAAGAGGACAAAACCTTGGTAGTATCTATGAATAATTGTTTGTATATCATCTCTAAGTAAGGATTCCAAATCACTAACCCGCACACATAAGCTGGAAGATCCAAGTGTGGCAAAAAAAAAGCGTTATGAAGCTGGTATTGGCGTTTAAGTAAATCAAATTTCAATACCACCCCATTCCACTACAGAACCCACCAGCTTAATCCCATACCTCGTGCAAATGATTGGGTCAGGGTAGGAAAAGAACTGGGTCAGATAAGGATTATGCTACAATGGCAAATATGGGGACACCACGGTGTCCTGAATTTCAGCTCTTCTGGTTATCTCCCACGCCCTAACAACAGATTGCATAGACCCAGTGAGGGGATAAGGGGTCCTGGACCCACAAGAACACTAAGTGAGACAATGCTTCATAGAATATAATGACTCTGGCCTCCAGTGACACCGCTGCATCATCTTCAGGCTGTGTCAACCACCTGTGGGCAAAAACCAATTGTCCCGCTAAAAAATACCCGGCAAAATTGGGAACCGCCTTTTTTTGAAGTTTTAATGAAGCTTGGCAAATGCCCTCTGTGCGTTTATTTTCTATTTGTTTTAAAGGGGCCCAGTAGAACCCCAGCTCATTTGTACTCCTGTTCAACAGATCCCCAGCTCATTGGTACCCTTGTTCAGAAGATTCCCAGCTTATTAGTACCCTCCTTCAGCAGATCCCCTCCTCAGTATTACTCCCAGCTCTGCTGATGCCCCACTCAGTAGTATCCCCAGCTTTTCTGATCCCCCACTCAGTAGTAACCCCTAGCTCTGCTGATCTCTCGCTTAGTAGTACCCCAGTTCTGCTGATCTCCCACTCAGTAGTAACCCCCAGCTCTGCTGATCTCCCACTCAGTAGTAACCCCCAGCTCTGCTGATCTCCCACTCAGTAGTAATCCCCAGCTCTGCTGATCTCTCGCTTAGTAGTACCCCAGTTCTGCTGATCTCCCACTCAGTAGTAACCCCCAGCTCTGCTGATCTCCCACTCAGTAGTAACCCCCAGCTCTGCTGATCTCCCACTCAGTAGTAATCCCCAGCTCTGCTGATCTCTCGCTTAGTAGTACCCCAGTTCTGCTGATCTCCCACTCAGTAGTAACCCCCCGCTCTGCTAATCTCCCACTCAGTAGTAACCCCCAGCTCTGCTGATCTCCCACTCAGTAGTAACCCCCAGCTCTGCTGATCTCCCACTCAGTAGTAACCCTCAGCTCTGCTGATCTCCCACTCAGTAGTAATCCCTGGCTCTGCTGATCTCCCACTCAGTAGTAACCCTCAGCTCTGCTGATCTCCCACTCAGTAGTAACCCTCAGCTCTGCTGATCTCCCACTCAGTAGTAACCCACAGCTCTGCTGATCTCCCACTCAGTAGTAATCCCTGGCTCTGCTGATCTCCCACTCAGTAGTAACCCTCAGCTCTGCTGATCTCCCACTCAGTAGTAATCCCCAGCTCTGCTGATCTCCCACTCAGTAGTAACCCTCAGCTCTGCTGATCTCCCACTCAGTAGTAATCCCTGGCTCTGCTGATCTCCCACTCAGTAGTAACCCCCAGCTCTGCTAAACTCCCACTCAGTAGTAACCCTCAGCTCTGCTGATCTCCCACTCAGTAGTAACCCACAGCTCTGCTGATCTCCCACTCAGTAGTAACCCCCAGCTCTGCTGATCTTCCACTCAGTAGTAACCCCCAACTCTGCTGAACCCCCGCTCAGTAGTAACCCCCAGCTCTGCTGATCTCCCACTCAGTAATAACCCCTGGCTCTGCTGATCCTCTGATTTGCTGACCCTCCTCTCTCTCTGGTCCCCACTCACCTTCCATATATTGCTCCCATGCTGTGCACAACGTGTGACATTGCTAGTTTCTTCTTCTCCGGTCCCCTAGCTCTGTTGATCTTCTGTTGCTCAGTCCTCATTCTCTGGTCCCCGCTCATCTTCCGCTATAGCGTTCCCATTTTGCACGCCTTGTGTACCGTCTGCTAGTTGCTCCGCTCCAGTCCGGGCCCCACTCACCTTCCTCCTGCTCTTCACTGCACACCAGATGTGAGGTCTGCACCAGACACTTTTAAAATATATACACATGACCTGGAAGTGACTGCTGATGATGTCTTTCCGGTTCGCTTGTTGGTTTCCCGGTGCATCTTGAGAAACCAGACGAGTGTAGATAAGATGTGCAACCTTCATAAGACTGCCACCATTATCATACTCCAAAACCCCTCCCACTTATCATTACCTATTTATTAATGAGACCACACTTGAACTGGAGTATAACTGACCATAGCAGCCTTTTTATTCACAAATATTCAAAAATATATAAAGTTTTAACCATAACAGAAAATTCCATAATCCATAATCTCAGTTGCTCTCCCCGGTGGTTTTTGATGGCGCTTCCCAACATAACTCCATTCCACTTCTACACTGTGGGCTTTTGTGTATTAGGCCTCCAGCCGTGTCACACCAGCTCAGAGACAAACCCATTCCCACAGTGCCACCATTACCTTCATCCAGTTAACCCGTGTTAACTGAATACACCATGGGCCCATACCACCAATGGGTCCCCCACACTTCCATCTCATAGGTTACTTGCCACCATCAAAGACCACCACCACCATCTCCTTGCTGCCATGACATGTCCATTTGCATCTGAAATAAAGAAAAATGAAAACACAAAACACAAGGAGGGTGGGTGGGAATCTGTTCCTCTGAAAAGATCCCCTGCAGTGTTGCCCATGTCACACCCCTTGCTCCTTAAAGAGGAGTTCCACCCAGGGGGTCCATTAAAAAAAAAAAAATTAAAAGTCAGCAGCTACAAATACTGCAGCTGCTGACTTTTAATTGGACACTTACCTGTCCCAGGGTCCAGCAATGCGGGGGATCGAAGCCCCGCTCGCCCCCCCCTCCGCCGCACGCCGTGATTGGCCGCTCAATCACCTGGGACCTGTAATGGGTCCCAGATGATTGACAGGAGGGAGGGAGCAGAGCCGAGCCCTTCCTGTGCCGAGGGGGAAGTGATGTCACCAGCCCAGGCAAAGGAAGAGGCAGGCTACGAGGGACCACCTAGCAACAGGCATTTAGAGGTAAGTAAAAAAAAAAAAAATATCCAAATTTTTTTTGTTTTGTTTTTTAGAATTTTTTTAGGTATTTTTGTTTTTTTGGGTGGAACCCCACTTTAAATAAACTAAACCCCACCTATTCCCATTTCTCCTCCAATCATTAATCGCCCACCTTTTTTTGTTAACCCATGCTGTTCCCTTATCACCTTGTCATACCGGCCCTCTGCTAGTACTTTTCATTCCCTCCCTCCAGGCCTCTCTTACCTGCAATATCTCCAAAACAAAGCAAAGCTAAAGCTGAATAAAGGCCTCTCAAAAGCTGCAGCTGCTGTTAGCAAGCATTGTCATAGACTTCTATGGAGACGCTTTGACACACCAAGAAAGCGACATGGAGTATAATTTTTGAAGTGAAGCAAAGTATACGTAACATGTAAACAGGACTGTAAGGTAATCATTTTATTTAGTGACAAGGGTTTTGATTGGCATTCATAGCGCTTTAGAAAAGCATGTCCAATGCCACATTTCGAAGCAAGTGTAAATAAGCTCTAAGTGCCGCCGGACTGAATTGTAGTTATAATTAAAGTGAGTGTCAGGAATCGGCAGCAGAGACGGCCAGATCTGCATGGCTACACTCAGGAAATTGGGACCAAGTATAAGTAAAATATAAGTAATATAATATAAGTAAACCAAAAAACCCACAGATTACCTAACTAATAACTAACAAACAGAAAACCTAACTCACAACTATATACAATTTATACAAAATGGGGAACACAGAAAAGCAGAGAAAGGGAAAGCAGGCACAGGTAGCTGATGGGAAGGGGGAATAAAGACTAGGATCAGGAACAAGGAATAGCAGGTACAAGGTGGCAGGACACAGGGTACAACATACAGGGCAGGAGCAGCAACAGGATAATGGCTAGCAGAGTCTGGCAGAATGCAAAACACTGGAGCGAGAGGCATTTAGTAGAGAAGGATCTAATTACCCTTCCAGCAGCCAGCACCAGGTGGTAAGTGATTGCAGGGATCTGCTGGGAGACACCCGCTGGTGGACACTGGAATTACAACCCTCTGCCCAGGGAACCACAGTGCCACCAGCAGGCGATCCAGGTCCTGCCAGCGAGTTTATTTGGGCGTTAATGATCTTATGTGTTCATTAGAAAATGATAAAAATGTATTTATAGATGAGTGTAAGTGTCTGAATTATTCTAATATCAGATTCTTGTAATCCCCACCTTGGCAGCACTCTCTAGGAGAGAGAAGGGCAGTACAGTGGAACCTTGGTTTACGAGTAACGTGGTTAATGAGCGTTTTGAAAGATGAGCAACTTTTTTTTTCAAATTCTGAGTGTTGTCTCGCAAAACTAGCAGAATTCAAGCTAATGGGGTGTGCAATACCGCATTTGGCCAGAGGTGCGGGGGCACCGATGACACTCGGAACAGTTCGGAGCCATTCGGATCCATTCGGAAATACTCAGAACCACTTGAAAATACTTAGAAACACTCGGAAATACTCCGTTCCCGAGTGTTTCTGAGCGTTTCCGAGTTCAGCCGAGCTGTCCCGAGTATTTCCAAGGCTCCTTGGCACCCCCCACCTTTGGCCACATGCCGTATTGCATGCAATAGAAGTCAATGCGGAACAAATTATCTTTGTTTCCATTGACTTCCATTGACTTCTATGGGGAAACTCGCTTTGATATGCGAGTGCTTTGGATTACAAGCATTCTCCTAGAACGGATTATGTTCGTAATCCAAGGTTCCACTGTACTAGAAGCCAACCAGGCTACGCAGCATGCACAGGGAGCTTGCTGACAGAAGGTGTGGATGACAAAATTGTCTGTATAAGATTGCAAATCACCAATTTCATAAAACAGCTCACATACACAGTATGTATTTTAAAGTGTTACTAAACCTACAACAGTAAAATCAGTCTGTATATGCAGTAAAGAATGCTTGTTATACGTATTGTGGAACCTAAGGGGTTAATCTTCTGCCTGGTGATAAAAGGCTGCTTTATCTTGTATGCACAGATCCTCCTCTCCTTGCACTGTCCCCCTGGACAAGTCCAGATAAGATAGAGCCTTTGCAGTCAGGCTGCACATGCTCAGTTTGGTGTATATTGCTAGAGAGCTTTTTTTTTTGTTCTTGGTGCATGTGATCAGCATAGGACCAATCAACACTTTCCAGACAGAAGGTCAGGAGCCCTGCAGCCTCATAGGACAGTTTGGTGCAGTATGAAAACTCCTCCTACAAGCTTTAACCAGGCACTGATAGAAGTCACAAGACTGCTATATACTGCTGATGAGAAAAGGTATTTAGCAGTTTATATTTATTAAAAGAATTGCATTTCCATGTTCTGTGGGAGACCAGATATAGTGAATGCAGGGTCCTGGGTTTAGTAACACTTGTGTACTTATGCTGCTTATCTGGAGTTCAGTTGTTTTTCCAGCAGTGGAGAAAATAGAGATCACCAATCTGGTTATACTGTCTGGTAGTATTATCTTTATCTCAAGACTGGCTACCATAGATGTGTTTTAGCTGTTTACCTGGAGTTCAGCTTTGTGTTACAGTTTATTTTACATTTTTTCTCAAACACTACAATCATTGAAATAAATTAGGTTATTCAGAAGCATAAAATGAATTCCATTCCGAGGACGTGTTTATTATTGTTAGCAGCAGCCTCTGGTCCATACTGGGTTGCCATTTTGCTGCCTGTCATCCGCCTTTTTGATATCAGTAATGGTATTATTCCATAAACAAAGAGAAAGACGAAACTAATGTGCAAACTGCAGCGACAACCCACGGGGACACGTCACATTTTTTTTTCTACTCTTTCAATCAGTGAAACATGAAGTCTGATTGATTAATATGGGTTTCTGACTATTCTATTTGGTTCTCTGAATGTTCCAAAGCTAAAGACATTACTAAGGCCCAAGATGATAATTTAGTTGCTGTTGTGTTCAATCATCTTCTGCCTCTCTGACAGCTCATAAATGACCCTTTATATTTTTCTTTCTTTTTTTTTCTTTTTTTTTTTTGTGTAAAATCCTGATTTAACAAATAAATATTTTTTATAGAACGCAGCCATGACTTTCTGGTGTTTGTTTCTAATAAGAAAGTATAATGCTATTTACATGCTTGTTGGCAGCCTTTGTGCAACTGGCTAATTAATAGGCTTCAGTATCTTCTTGCAAAAAGTCTGGGGTATTGGGGTGTACAGCTATTTTTTTTTTGCATAACAGCTACAATAAGAACCTGTAGTTATTGTGTGTGCATAGCCCTGCTGCTGACAAATGATAAATATAAAATACTTACCTTTTATAATAAAATAAAAAGTAAAAATATAATTTTAGTGGTACTGAATTGAGTTAAAGTATATGTAGCCCCAACATTTCATATTCCTGATATGTGGCTTGTATGAAAAAGTATCCTGTTCTCTTTGTATTGCTTCCTTAGTGTGAAATCCCTGGTGTTCCTGCGAGTCCCTCTGCTTTCCTATTAAACACTGACCACACTAGGCATTAGAGCACAGCATGGTCAGTTTTCTGACTGTGCTACGGGCTAATCCAATGATCAGGCTTGTGCTGACATGCCCCCCCCCCCCCAACAGCCATTCACTGAGGAGATCAGTGTACTGCTGTTTCTCCTCCCCCAGCTCTTATGCAGCTGAGAACAGAGGATATGTGTAGCAAAGTCTTTAACCTCTTTCAGTCTAATGAGAACCTTTGAGGCCACAGACCGCTGACATCCTTCAATAAGTAGTGGGTTGTGAGGCACAGTGGGTGCAAAGGTGGTAAAAGTCACTGGGCGCCAGACACTTCTTGGATGCAAAAGAGGTTAATGCAGATGGGGTGAGTGGGGCTACCTTAGGCCAAACGATGGTCCCTCAATCCCTTAGCGTGTGACAATAAATGTGTACAGTGCAGCAACCAATGGGTGCTAAACTGCACTGGGTAAACCCTTAAGTAGTTGTTTAACATAAACCCTACTATAATGTGACATAAAATGTGTGATTAAATATAACAAAACACAGTGGTGTAAGATAACATCTACCTTCACAAGTGGATAAATACATTGGGGTAACTAATAGCCCAAAAGAGATAATGACTACAAAGCAACACTAAATCCCACAGGTGAAAATATATATGCTGGGGAAACCCAACGAAATAGTCCAACCACAGAACTGGTGATCAAAAACAGTAATGAACAAATTAAAATAAAATATGTGACTGTTCATCGTATGTGCACATCAAAAAATAGTCCAATCAAATAAACCAGAAAAAATGCAATCAAAAAAATGCAGTGTTGCTGCGACAGATGCAGGAAATTTTGAAGTGACAAGGTGCTCAGGTAATCGGGTGACTCTTGTGCTCCCCCTTGCGGGTCCTCACTCACCAGCTCCTATTACCCTTACAAGGGTAGTTAGCATGTAGGAATAATCGGACATTCCGTCCCTTGATGACTCCTCCAGCCGGTTCCCCAGATCAGGATGCCCAAGCTCTCCTTTGTTGAATCCAGCATTTCACGAGTGTGGTTCCAAGAAATACTCGAGTGAAATCCCAATGGTAGATCCTTTTATCTCTTTTTTATAAGTGATCACATTCCCTCTCTTCTCAGCTGCACAAGAACTCAGGGGGAGGAGAAGCAGCAGCACACTGGGAAGATCAGTGAATAGCTGTGCAGCGGGGGATGCATCCAGTAAAGTTGGAACTCCTGAACCACATACTTGTTCTGGACGACTCAAAGTATTATTGTATTCTCCAATCATCCCAGATCAGGGACTGGATCCAGGACAATCGTCCCCAGGAAATAACCAGTGTGTGGAGAGATCTGATGAGGAAGGCACAAAGTTGGGAGAACTAGTGAAGAAAGTCCAGCATCCTCCAGCAAACCTCTTTTGGATGCAAAAGAGGTTTTATTTCTTTTAACAGTCCTTTTTATATTTTGTAAGGAAAAGAGGGTTATGGCCAGGGCACCCTTAAGTAATTGCAATTTCAATAGGCAGACTCTGAGACTTCAATAAGAAGACAGCCACACAGGGAAAGGCCCTAGCAGGGTGCCACTTCTGCACGTGCAGGTTTGCTGTCTCTTATGGCAACAGTATTTAACAGTTCCTAATGCAAAGTTCAACAGTTCTCTCAGCTTCACTAAAATATCCACTTGTAGCTCTTCAGCCCCTTGAGCTCCTATTCTCTCACTGGACTCTCTGATTCATTGACTCTGAATCCTGTGAGCTCCTCAAGGCTTTTGCAGTGGTATCTCCCTCAAGCGTCACCCCCGCTTCCCTGCTGGGTCCCTAGCTTGGCACTCCAGATACCTTTCAAGCTTCACCCCTGCTGACCGACTCGGTCCCTAGCTTGACACACAAGGCTGATCTGCAAGTGTCACCTCCACTGGTTGGTTCCCTGACTTGATCCCCAGCTGAAGTTTCCAGATTCTCCACCGTGCCCGTTCGGTGAGAATGTTGCTCCGGTACTTGCTTCAGTTACTCAATGTGGTCCCTGGTAATAAGGTGGTTGGTCCCTTAGTGGCGACAGCTCCGCTTCGACCTCTGACCACGACAAGTTCTCCAGCAGGCAGAACCGTCACTTTTGGTTGGACTGCGAGTCTCAGTCCCAACTCCCAACCCTGCGCTGCTCTCTTACTTCTGGATAGGCCCTCACACAGCCTGGCAGCCAGATGCCCCCCGGGATAGGCCCAATCTCCAGCCTAACAGCCGGGGGCAGACGACACACATCCACCCAGACGGCAGTCCAGGTGGCGCAGACTTAGATCACCTAACTCAACCCGAATATATAGGTTCTCCCAGCAGGCTAAGGGATTCAAGAAAACCACTGCCCATTGGCTGAGATATCCCATATACCCATAACTTGACCTTGAAATGTCCTTCTAACATCTAATGACACCAAGTGCCCGGCCACCTGGTGGCCGAAGAGAAAAGTACAACCAGGCCAAACTTAGGGAGAAATCATTGGATCTCTAACAACTATCTACAGTAGCTACTCTGTGATCAAAAAAGGGGGGGAAAGAAAAGTAAAGGAGAGAGGGGAAGAGAGGATGGGTGGGAAGGGGGGTGGGGAACTGGAATTGGTATTTTATGAATAAGATTATGAGTAAGGTATGAATATTTTGTAAAATGTCAAACTTAATAAAATTTAAGTATAAAAATAAAAAGGGGGGGTAGTTTTAATGTTGTTTATATGCATATACAAATGTTTTGCCTTTCATTTCTATTTTGAACTGGATAGGTTATTTTACAAGGTGAGGGTTTACATTTACTTTAACATATATCTAAAACTAGTGATGCAACAAAATTTTGGGCGCTGAAAATTATTGGCGGAAAATAGGGTTTTTCAATGTTGTGCCGATAATGGCTGCTGAAAACGCCCACGATTTTACAGCAATTTTGACGGGATTTTACCCCGCTTGCTTCTGGTGTGTTTATCATAGGTCATGTGACTCAAAACATGCATTAAAAACGCAACAGGGGTGCATTTTTGATGCGTTGTTACTGGGTTTTCAATGCATTTTAAAGGGGAGGTGCGTTTTTGGTGCAGTTTGCCAAATATATACCAAAAATGCAGCAAGCAGGATTTTTAACATCACTTGAAAAGATGCCAATAATGGCCGACAATAAATTCATATTAATTTCAATTCATGATAATAATTAAAGAAAAGTTTAATATATTACAATTATTAATTTTTTTTTTTTTTAAACCACCAGTTTCGATCTCAGCCAAGTGCATACTAAATTTTTGGTTTCAGCTCCGAAAATTTTAATTTTGGTACACCACTAGCTAAAACCAAAGCAAAATAATTATTTTGTGTGCAGCTTACCAGTGATGACATCTTAGATGTGGTAGATTTGTCTTTTTTTTCTTCAGGCTAAGTATATTTTTTAAGTACAGAAAAATACCCATTGATCCTGCCAGAAATCCAGTGTTATTGTGGCTTCCTGTGCACTGAACTGAGACCTTAAACAACATCATCAGCTTTCTCTTTTTTTTTTGCACACTACAGAACACCTCCCCCATAGGTTATAGAGATGAGAAGAAAGTGTTTTGCAGCCCAAATCATGAGAGCCCCCTTGGTTGATGATGCTGCTCCTCCATGGATACAGTACAGGGAGTGAGCGTTGTCACCCTAGGAAAGGAAATGTGTTACTAGCAGGAACACCAGGTGAAAATAATAACCTGAAAATAAAAAATGAGTGCAGCCACCACAGGTCTAAGGACTGGTAAACTGCAATATAATAATGTTTTTTTTCTTGGATAGACTTCAGTGAAAAAATAAAAAACAATAAAAATAAAAAATAACTAATCTTTTAGATTGTAAGCTCTAATGAGCAAGGCCCTCTAATTCCTCCTGTATTGAATTGAATTGTAACTGTACTGTCTGCCCTAATGTTGTAAAGCTGTGCACAAACTGTTGGCGCTATAAAAATCCTGTATAATAATAATAATAATAGTAATTAAAAAATAATTAATTAATAAATTAAATCTGCAAAAAGAAAAGAACCTAACCAGATGGGACTTTACTGGTACCAGAAAGGAACGATTACACAATGTATATGTATAAAAAAAATTATATTTTATTACAAACATGTATGAAATAATAGATAAAAACAGACTTTACAGTATCCTGTGCCATTGGCCATATAACTATGCCAGCAAAAAAAGCGCAATGGTGAAGCACTGTCAGTATACCTTGCAGGCGTTGTATAAGAGGTCTGTAAACTCTGTTTTTATCTATTCTTTTATAAATGTTTGTAATAAAAAATATAATTTTTTTATACATTTACATTGTGTAATCGTTCCTTTCTGGTACCAGTAAAGTCCCATCTCGTTAGGTTCTTTTCTTTTTGCACAAATTACAAGGGATGTGGTACTGCCTAAAACAGCCATAAAACCCCTTTTTTGTATAAATATACATTTTCTTTAACATTTCTTTAATCACACCAATTAATGTTATTTATTTTTATTGCAGGTTACCAAATGGAAGGTGACACCCATTCATAGCAGCCAATCAAATCCCAGCTGCTGTTTTTCTAACCCATGTAAGAAAGTCAAAGCTTGCCAAAGCTTTCTTGGGTAGACTTGAATTAAAAAATATAAAAAATAATTAATATTTTAGATTGTAAGCTCTAACGAGCAGAGCCCTCTGATTCTTCCTGGTATTGAATTGTAATTTTACTGTATGCCCTAACGTTGTAAAGTGCTGTGCAAACTGTTGGCGCTATATAAACCCTGTATATTAATAATAATTAAAAAATAATGAATTAAAAAATAAAACATATGCATTTACTTTAACATCTCTTTACTTGCAATAATTTTTGTTATTTATTTATTTTTATTGCAGGTTACCAAATGGAAGGTGACACCCATTCATAACAGCCAATCAAATCCCAGCTGCTGTTTTTTCCATGTAAGAAAGTCAAAGCTTGCAAAGCTTTCTTGGGTAGACTTTAATTAAAATATAAAAAATATTTAATATCTTAGATTGTAAGCATTAATGAGCAGGGCCCTCTGACTCTTCCTGGTATTGAATTGTAATTGTACCATATGCCCTAACATTGTAAAGCATTGTGAAAACTGTTGGCGCTATATAAATCCTGTATATTGATAATAAATAAAAAAATAATGAATTAAAAAAATAAAACATATACATTTACTTTAACATCTCTTTACTCACAATAATTTTTGTTATTTATTTATTTTTATTGCAGGTTACCAAATGGAAGGTGACACCCATTCATAACAGCCAATCAAATCCCAGCTGCTGTTTTTTAACAATAATTAATGTTATTTATTTATTATTATTTTTTTATTGCAGGTTATTAAATGGAAGATGACACCCATTTAAAGCAGCCAGTCCCAGCTGCTCTTTTTCAAGCCCATATAGTGTAAGAAGTCGAGCACTTGCAATGGAGTGTCCCTACTGACCATGTAGCAGTCACCTGCAAGATGTAGGTTAAAAAAATGAATGCAAACAGTTCATTTTCATAGCTGCCAATAAGACTGCAGCTTTCATTTTTCTGCAGCAGGTTATAAAAACGGGACACGTAATTGGCCGCAACAGACAGCCATAATATTCTTCCTTTTTCACTTTTTTTAAGATAAATGTCTTCCATTTTATTTTACGATGTCTAGAAAGGATTGCACTGTGCAGGAGCAGACTATTAAGCTGCAGCAGACATAAAAAAAATACACATAAAAAAAGCAATAAATCAAAAGACAGCAGATTCCGATCTGTAACTGCACACGAGTACCCTTTCCTGACACCATATAACTGCTAATCGTTGGAAAATGTTCTATGTGTAAAGGTCCGCCGACTTCCTTCCTATACTAAATGCTGGTCCAGCAGCTTGCTGGGTTTGCTGACATATATAGATGCATCCTGAGCTGTATGCTAGCCTATAATAAATGTCTGACGCATAGAATCTCTACATGCTTACATTATCCCTTATATTACCTGTAATGCTCTCTATCTCTAACCTTAATGAGCCTGGGAGAGTACTATGATATTATAAACGACCAATGCAGAACACACAGATGTAATGTTGCACTACCCTCTATTGTAGCACTTGGGTAACAGCAACGCTCTGTATATTCAACTGTTCTCTTCTTTTTTTTTTTTTTTTAATCACCAAAAAAGTACAGGATGAGCTGGTACCACTTCCGTGTTTTGTTTTTTTTTTAATAGTATTTAATTTAGACAGACTTTAAAGGGACCACAGTATATTTCCAATAAAAAAAATGAATTCTATTATTGCCCACAAATAATAGTCAACATCATACAATTGCAATGTAAAAGGTTCTTTTTAATCAATGTATCCACCTATTTCTTACCTAAAACACTCTTCATAAAGCGGAACTTCACTCTCAAAATCAACATTGATTTTTTTTAATCTGCATGCTGCTAGCATTAGTAAATCGATAAAAAACACGTAAATACAATACACTTTCCTAACTTTTTTTTGTTACATTTCTTCAGTTACTTCCTGGATTCTTGCCTAGGCAAATGATGTCATAAATCCTAGGAGTCTTCAGGCGGGGAGGAGGGATTTTCTCAGCTAAGCACACTCTCCTACATGCATGCTTGAGCTAAGGGCAAGATGGATTCCAGGAAGTAAATGCTACATAATGAATATTGGGTGGGGGGGACTTGTTAAAAAAAAAAGTCAAAAGTAAAATCAAAATTCGGAAAAGGGAGTATTACCCATGCCTATCCAAATAGGGAGATTATGGAAGATGGGGATTTTTAAGTGCCCAAAATAAATAATCAATATAGCAACGTATAGAATCAATATTTTATTTATACAAAAACATTTAAAAGCAGAAGGCGTGTGAGCTCCATAAAGAGTAATGTATTCTATACATAGACATATAGTACACTCATCTGTGCTGGCACATATAGTTCACCCATCTGTGCTGGAATGAATCACAAAAGGTATATGGATCGGCACGTTTTGCCCGAAATAAGGGCTTCTTCAGGATCCACTTTTCAATAATATTAGAACTTATAGCTCATACAGAGGCCAAGAGCCATCAAATGTGTGCATATGTGCATAAAGACATATTATGGACAAAGAGGTACCCACTCCCCCCCCCCCCCCAAAAAAAAATTACATGCTAAATGTGGCATGTAAGGGGGCGAGGAGTGCTTAAAGCGGAAGTTCCACTTTTGGGTGGAACTCTGCTTTAAGCTTAAAAAAATAAAGCAATACAATTTAGTATATGTTTTTACATTGTTGAGGCTATCAAGAATGGTAAAGGCATACAGTAGTATCAAAATGAAGGGATACCAGTATAGTCCCATATCTTAATCTGGTACTACTCGCAACTGTTGAGCTATCCAGGAACATTCCACAGTGTCAATAACCACCAGCTTTGACTCAAAAAGAAGAAAAAAACATGTATATAGAAAAAGGGGGGGGGGGACAAACGCATTAACTACAAAGAAGACCGTCTGAGGCTCTATGCAGAGGAGGAATGCTGGCTTGCACCAGTCCTTCCACTGCGAGTATAACCCTTTTTCAGGAGTTTACCAGAAGTGAGGGACTAACTCAGGGGTACAAATTTGGAGTGATCCCATCAAAAATATTATTAACAATGTAAATCTGAAGATATAACAGGTTCCATACTGTAAAAACATCCAATAGTACCAGAAGCTGGGAATATATTACCCGTCATTATTATCGAGAACAATTTAGAAAAAAATTCTCAAAAAAGTAAAAGCAGGAAAAGAAAAGAAGAGAAGGGGAAGAAGGGGAACTAGAAAAGTCTCCCCAAGGAGCCCAACGTCATCTCGCAAATGAGATCACCTCTAGGTATCCAGTACCTGTAAATAAGAGAGCCAGGGGTTCCATATTTTATCAAATCGCAGATGTTTATCCCTTAAGACACTCACCATCTTTTCGTGAAGCATAATCCAGCTCAGCTTACACTTCAGCAAGATGAGACCCACTACCGGACTTTTCCACGCAGTGGCCATTGCAAAACTAATTAAAGCAGGGGTTCACCCACACCGCCAAAAAAAAAAATATTAAAAGCCAGCAGCTACAAATACTGCAGCTGCTGACTTTTAATACATTGCCACTTATCTGTCCCGGGGTCCAGCGATGTCGGCAGGGGACGCCGAGAAGCCGCTCGGTTCTCGGCAGCTGCCGCCGCCATCCTATGTGAGGGAATCAGGAAGTGAAGCGTTGCGGCTTCACTTCCCGGTTCCCTACTGCGCATGCGCGAGTCGCGCTGCGCGTCCCTAGTGGTCCCCGCTCTCTGCTGGGAGCTGTGTGTTCCCAGCAGACAGCGCGGTCGGGACAGGAAGAGGCATAGACTCCCATGGGGGTCTATGCCGGAAGTGGGTGCAAATACCTGTCTTTGACAGGTATCTGCACCCCCCTCCCCCCTGAAAGGTGCCAAATGTGACACCGGAGGGGGGGAGGGTTCCGAAAAGCGGAAGTTCCATTTTTGTGTGGAACTCAGCTTTAAATAGTCTTTTTGGTTTGTGGTGCCCAGATCCACTTTAATGTTATGCTTCGCACTATTGCCCTTGCATATATTTATGCTTGCTCTATAAATTTCAACTTTGCTTTTTGTCAGATATTCTATGCACGGCGTACTCCTGGAAAAAGATGAACACAAGCGGACGTAGGGGCAAATAAAGACAACACTGGCCAGCAATTCCATCAACACCTAACCAGGATCTTGGAATAAATTCCACTTTGGATGGTATCCAACAAGGTTTGTTTCATCGTATAGAATGTATGAAAAGAACCTCTATTGAGAATTATCCTCTGAAACTGCTTGGATCCCCCTTGGATTATCTCAGGAAAGTTATCTCCTGCAAATAAGAACAGATCAGCATTGAGTTTGGAGGGTAGGAATAAGTTGCCATTGTAGCATCCTGCTAGTTAGGCTGCTAGGGAAATTTCGTTTTTGGCTCACTCTGTAGCCAGAGGTGCTGGATTGCTTGCTTTGGTCTTTTGTGGCCCCACAGGCTGTGAGATTGATTGTTTCCCCCTGGCTTTGTTGAGAAACATCCAGAGCTTAAGGTGAGAATATTCAAATCCCCATCCTGAATATTTACTGGCCTCTGCCCAATCCCTGTGAAGGTGTGGAGAGAAGAGGTAAATAGGCTGAAGCCTGGACAGACGAGGTCTTTAGTGCTTGGTCACCCTCCCTGCAAGGATAGACTGCTGATGCTTCAGGGGGCTGCTTGCCCCTGGAGCCCTCCAGAACTGGCTGCTAAACTACTCTGTGCTATGAAGAGAGCCTGCCAACAGGATCTCCCTCCCGGGTCCGTGGGTAGAGCCTTAATACTGTGCTGCAGTTATCCATGGTCCCCAGCTGTGGATGAGTGACTGTTCCAGGTAGCCCTGATTGCCCAAACTATCTTGTGGTCATCAACTGCAAGATTTAGAATACTCTGGTCTACTACTATTGTGCTAGAATTTATTGTTCATGGTCTTCAGCTTCGAACCTAGTGACTATGCTGCTGCTAAAAAGAGAAGTGTCCTCAGCTTAAACTTGCACTCAAGTTCTCCATTGATCTCCTTTTGTTCAAGTTTTACAGCAATAAACCTCAAAAGACATCCCCTAGACCAGGGGTAGGCAACCTTTCAGAGGTTGAGATCTGTCTGGACAACATGGAGGAAAGCAAAGATCCTTGGGGGGATCCCAAAATGATCTGCAAAACTAACAAATTGTACCATGCTTGTTCAGGTGCCATTCATTTTCAATGGCACCTAAACGCTGATACGGTTCTGCTGCATCGTGCAAAGCTTGTTGCTCAAAAAGGAGCAGGAGCTTCTTTTGGGTGACAAGCTTCGAGTGATGCGGTTTGCCACGATTGTAGAAAATGAATGCCACCTGAACAAGCATGGTGCGATTTGTCAGTTTTGCAGAGCATTTTGGGATCACGGGTAGAATTGTAGCGATTCTGTCTGCAATTACAAACTCCCAGGTGTGTATGAGGCCTAAGGGAAGAGTAGGTCATGTAAGTGCCTAGTTAGCCACTAGGTGTCCCCAGAGTAGTGAGTGAAGTGTACCATTGATAGTAAGAAATTAGAAGTCTGGCCTCTGTCAGTGTGGGGTATCTTGGGTAAGAGGGCTCAAGTGGACACTTGAAGAGTTAGTCATGGGAAGCAGTGCAAGGACCAAGGCATGCAAAGATGTAGTCTTTGAGGTTTTAGCTTCTGGGTGCTTCCTTTAGGGGGAAGCAGGGAAGAGGGGGTGCAGAAGCCATGGACTACTCATATATGGCTTGGGATATAGAACTCTGACAAACCCCAACCCCAAATATGGGCTGCTCTTTAACTTGGCGTTGTGCGGAAGCAATAACACACACTCAGTCCAAGTGCAATTAAGAGAATTTGTACTGAAGTAGAGGCAAAACAGTTTTCAACAACCCCGGGAACACACACGGATGACAACAGCATGTAGCAGAGCAGGTCTCAGCTGAGCTGACAGTGTCTGTCTGGAGGGGCGAAATGTGGCCTGACCGGTCCGAGCCCAAGTGGGGAAGTTTCCAGGAAAAGAAGCGGATCCCTACGCTTTCCCTACTCATCTGGAACCTCTCCCTGCCACTAATATTGTCCCTGACAGACGGATGATCTGTCCCTATACTATTCAAATGCTAAAAGCGTGCCAAACCCAGGATCCAGGGTCTTAAATAGACTCTGCCTGACCCAAGATGGCCACCAGAGTCACATAGGCTGCCAGCATCCAACCAGATCGCCACCCCTGTGACCCAGGAAACCATAGAGGAACCAGGTTCCTCTTGACTTCCTCTCCCTCTGCACTGCCACTGCGGTTGAGCGCCACCTGCAGTGGAGAAATCAGACTGCACCTGCCTACAAGATAAAAGGTACAATTTTATGGGTTAAGTATACTTATTTCATTCCAACCAAACACTAGGAGGTTATTTGCCATCGATGTGGGTTGTACAAGAAGACAAAAATCCAGGAGCCCTTTTAGAAGGGCCTTTGCCTCTTAGACTTTGCCTGGAAAAGATGTAGCTACAGAAGGGGTCTTTGGCCTCCCAGGCATTGCCAGAAGGGGAAGTATCAAAGGAAGAGGCCCCTTTGACTCCCAGGCCTGCTGTCTTGGGAGAGAACAGATCCAGAGCCAAGGCAAGCTAGGACCTGGAAGACAAAGAAGGTGGCTTTAAAAAAGGAGCACCTTCAGGAAACGTCTGCTTAGTCCATTGCTGGTTCAACTTAAAGGCACTTGTAAGAGGGGCTGAAGTCATTTGAGTGGAGGGAAAATTTTGTCGCTATTTATTTTTGTAGTATCCTAAACCTTAACCCTTTCTTCCCTGGACAATGAGCATATAAAAATACAAGTGGAAACATACAGAGTGGATGGTGGGTCGGTACATGTTTTGGGGCAGCAGTAAGTCAGAACATCAATAGGAATGCTAGGAGGTCCGATAAAATCCAGCAGCTCCTTCTTTTGGGGTGAGTGCTACAAAACTCTTTCCTGCAATGAGTAAAAACTGCTTTTTGTGATCTACCCTATGATCTAAAGTTTCGGCAAAAGTTGACATGATCTCTAGCTTCCAGAAGGATCACTGTGGAAGAAGGACGGTAACAATCAAGCATTATTCAGGATCAGCATCTATTTTCTGGGCTGAGATGTCATATCCTGATATCTGTGCAGTTCTTGGTAGACATGTGCAGAACGAAAAAATTAGTTTTGTTTCGTTTTGATTCATTATTTACATAAACTTGGTTAAATTAGTTTAATTCATTGAATTTGTTTTTGGAATTTGTTTAGTTTTCTTGAATTCAAATCGATTTGGAATTTTATGAATTCAGTTAAAATAAACCTAATTCGTCCGAATTCGGAAAATTCTGATGGATTTGAATGCCATTCAAATTCAAATTGCATTCAAATCAATTTCCTTACAAAAACAATTTATTTATTTAACATTTATTCTATTCGCAATTTGAATTTTGGAAGATGGTTATATTCATTCTATTCCATTCTATGCTATTGATTTTTCTATTCTATTCTTTTATTTTCTGTTCTATTCTTTTCTTTTCTATTATATTATCTTTTATTCTATTTTAATTTAAATTTATTCTATTCGAAATTAGAATTTCAGAAGAAGGTTATATTAATTTTATTTTATTTTGTCCTATTCTTTTTTTCTATTCTATTCTCTTTTTTTTCTATTATTTTCTATTGTATTCTTTTCTGTTGTATTTGAATGTGAATTTATTATATTTGAAATTTGAATTTCAGAAGATGGTTATATTCTTTCTATTTTATTCTATTCTATTTTTTATTCTATTCTATTCTTTTATTTTCTATTCTGATCTGTTTTACTCTATTATATTCTATTCTTTTATTTTCTATTTTATTCTTTTCTATTCTATTCCTTTATTTTCTATTCCATTTTATTCTCTTTGGAAATTTGAATTAGAATCTGATTTGAAAATGATTCGAATTTGAAAACTAAATTAAGAAAAAGGAATCCCCCTTCGTTGGGACTTTTTAGGCAACAAAACACATATGTATAGTCCAAAAAGGTATATTTTATTAAATGTACATAAAAACATTCGATCATGTCATGACCGATATTAAAAAGACATAAGAAAATACTTTAACAGTATACAAAACATCATAAACAAAACAAAAAACAATGAATTACAAAATATGTATGACAAAAAAGATTGTTACTCTCTGGTAAATAATGATCCCTGGTACTGGGATTATTATTTACCGGAGAGTAACAATCTTTTTTGTCATTCATATTTTGTAATTTATTGTTTTTTGTTTTGTTTATGATGTTTTGTATACTGTTAAAGTATTTTCTTATGTCTTTTAAATATCGGTCATTACATAAAATTCATTGTTTTTGTTTTGTTTCATTGTTTTTTGTTTTGTTTATGATGTTTTGTATACTATTTTCTTATGTCTTTTTGATAACGGTCATTACATGAAATTCATTGTTTTTTGTTTTGTTTCATAGTTTTTTTGTTTTGTTTATGATGTTTTGTATACTGTTAGGCCTCTTTCACACGAGGGATCCGTATGTCCGTTTTTCACCCTTCCGTTTTCGGATGAAAAACGGACATACATTCATCCCTATGGAGCGTCGGATGTCAGCGGTGACATGTCCGCTGACATCCGACCCGCTCCGATCCGAAAAGTGTAACGGAGGAAAAACCTACTTTTCCATCCGTTTTCGGATCGGATCGGATGACGACGGACACTACGGACCGTCATCATCCGATCCCCCCATAGGGGAGAGCGGCGCTCTGACAGGTCCGTCGCTGCACAGTGTGCAGCGATGCACCTGTCATCTTCCTGCTCAGCGGGGATCGGCGGAGCTATCCCCGCTGAGCAAGCGGATGTTCACGGGGCGGATCATGACTGATCCGCCCTGTGTGAAAGAGCCCTTAAAGTATTTTCTTATGTCTTTTTAATATCGGTCATTACATGATCAAATGTTTTTATGTACATTTAATAGGATATACCTTTTTGGACTATACATATGTGTTTTGTTGCCTATAAAGTCCCAACGAAGGGGAATTCCTTTTTCTTAATTGAATATCAGGGGTGTGGCAACTACACTGTGATCTGATAGGGTGAAATCCTCTTTTTTGTTCCAATTTGAAAACTATAAAGCCCCATACACACTATCAGATTTTCTGCTGATTTTTTCCTTCAGATTTACCAAAACCATATAATATGAGGTCAAACCTTAGGAGTCTCAATTTGTATGCAATCAGGCAGGCCCTTGCACTACATGGTTTTGGTAAATCTGAAGACAAAAATCAGCAGAAAATCTGATAGTGTGTATGGGGCTTTACTATTGTAATTCGGACATTCAGATACATCCAAATTGCCGAATAATGAAAAATGTGTCCGAATTTGAATTCGGAAAGAAACAAACCGCACATGTCTAGATCTTGGTTGTGTTCACTAATGACCCCTTTTACATGAGAGTCTCGATTGGGTCCGGCTGTCTGTGTTTCAGCCGGACCTGATCGGACCATCCATTTTCCTCTATAGAACTCAGGATGTGCTCGTTTACGCCCAGCTACCTCTGGATCCGATCCAATCCAAAGAAAAAAAAAAAACAGAAGGGGATCCATTCCCCTCCAGCTGATTAGATCAGACGGAAGCGGGTGTAAACAGACAGCCGGTCCGTTTACAGCTGGCTGCCCATAGAACAGAGTGGATACGGACCTGTCACCTGCCCACTCCGCTCAGCTCAGCAGAGGATCTGTGGACGGATCCCCTGCTGAGCAAAAATGGATGGGGCCCGTGTGAAAGGGGCCTAACACAGATCTGCCCCCTGCTCAAGCCTCTAACCTTGTGACTTGCTGTAACAGCCCAAGATTACCTAAATAATATTCAGGGCTGCACCATTTCTACACACAAATAAAATAAAAGCGCTCCCTAAAGCAGATAATCATCATTTTAAGTCTTGTCACACTGTCAGTGCAAATCCTTTTTTTTCCTCGACAGCTAATTAGTTTTAGCTTTTGGAATTGAAATATTTGACACATCGCAATCTGCCAGAACATGTGTACATTTAACTCCTATAAAAAATATATAATTTTCACCACCCTAGGGAAAACGCTGATCGCTTCCAACCTGTCTCCGCGGTTACAAATGACTTTGCAAGTACAGCGATCTTTCTAAATCACTGACATATCTGCATTCGGCGGGGCGCGGGGAACCCGTAAGCACCTCTGCCAATTATTCACCGGCTTTAAAATTGATCATTATTTTCCAATACATTTTTCCAATACATTAGAGGAGAAGCGTCCGTAATAGCCCGGGAACGCAGTTTGCTGACTCCGTGGCTCAATATCTGTTTGCTAAAGTTTGCACGGGTTCATTAGTATTTCATTAGATGTATCTAACAAATGGGGAGCAGAGCACCGTAAGGTAAAGTACATAACAGGAAAAAAAAAATAAACATGCTCATTGCTTAGACAGACAAGCATTGATCTTCCCTGTGAGGGATTGCATTTTAAAGAGCTTGGTGTTAGCTGGCTGGAATTCATCAGGCCTGACAGCACAGTATGCCATCTTTATAAAAAAAAGTATTTTATATTATTGCTAGAATTGCTCATTAATGGATAGTGGGTGGAGTCATGCAAATTATTTGGTTATGCCCCTGTGGCCAACACACCATGAATTATTGCTCTATAGAACCAATAGCCATAGCTGCCAACTGTCCCTCACGTGCAAGGACTCTCTAAAAGTGTTGCACTACACTAAACATTTCCTGCAACTTTTAAATCAGCCTTTCTCAAACTATTTACCCTAGGGGAACCCTTAAAACATTTTTTTTAGGTTTCAGAGAACCCCTGTTAAAATAAAATCATTGTGGGGCAGTGGAAAGGATGCATCCTGTTATAGTGATGGTCAGAATGCCAAATTTCCAGCTAAAAAGATCATTGGTGTTATGCCACTGGCTCTGCCAAGTGGCACTGGAGTGGAAACTATGTAGGCACCATTGGGTGGGAGGACAAGTAGCCACAGTTCAAGGAACCCCTGGTAACCTCTAGAGGAACCCTAGGGCTCCAAGGAACTCAGGTTGAAAATGGGCTGCTATAAATTTATGGTGCCTAGATAGTCCCCTTAAGTGGCAATGTGTCAGGGGTGTGTCCTTTGCCTACATACTCAAAAAGTTGGGAGGTAAGGATATGGCCCTGTAGCGTAGTGCCCATTTACTCAATGTGTTAAAATGCCAAACCAGGCTTATTTAACTCCTTTTGCTACAACTACCAGGATTCCTGAACATGTCAATGGAGTATAAACTCTTCAGCTTCCAGCGGCAGAGGGTTGTCCTTTGTCTACATACTCAAAAAGTTGTGAGGTAGGGATATGGCCTTGTAGTGTAGTGCCCATTTACTCAATGTGCTCCAAATGCCAAACCAGGCTTCTTTACCTCCCTTTCCCACAACTTCCAGAATTCCTGAACATGCCAATGAAGTTTAAATTCCTCAGCTTGGAGGGGCAGAGGTGTGTCCTTTGCCTATATACTCAAAAAGTTGGAAGGTAAGGATAGGGTCCTGTAGCGTAGTGCTGATTTACTCAATGTGTTCCAGTGCCAAACCAGATTTCTTTAACTCCTTTTTCCACATCTACCAGGATTTCTCAACATGCCAATGGATTATAAATTCCTCAGCATCCCTACCTCAGCAGCTCAGGGAGGATGCGCCTGAAAAGGCTGAGGAAGCTGGGCAAGTGATCTGCAGACAGGTGAGAGGCTCTTCACTGTTAAAACCAACATGCAGGCAACCAGTCCAAAAACTAATAGCACACAACTTCTAAGTAAGGCCCAGCTACTGTGGGGAGCACCTCCCAATTGCTACCAGAGTACTGCAGTTTCAGTGGGGGGCTCTCTGTCCTTGGGTCTTAGATCCCTCCAGGTGCTCACTTGTGTTTTCAGAGCTACCCCGGGCTTCACTGAGAGGGATCCTGTTTATGAAGATCAGTACCGTTACTTCCTGTGTGATTATTCCATGATGCCACTGTGACTGGCTGTGCATCCTGAACCTGTTCATCTATAGCACAGAAAATTTTGGGATTAATAAAGTATTCTGTATCTGTAGCCAGGCCCGGACGGGCCATAGGGCAAACTGGGCATTTGCCCGGTGGGCCGCCCGTCCCGTGGCCTGTTGATGTTCAGGCCACACAGCGGGAGGTAAGCGGCGACCGCGGCCTGGACAGGGTTAACACAAGCCACGGCCGCCGCTCGCCTACCGCTATGCGGCCGTGCCTTCTCCGGCGGAACTAGCGGCTGCATGGGCTGAGCTGTGTGTCTCTCACACACATAAAACAACACAACCCAAATGGCAAATATGCGCTTACTCCCAAATGAAGTTAAGCCGCTAACACAGCACTAGAAAATTGCACATATATCAAAATGGAAAACAAAACGTGTAGCGCTAAAAAGAAAAGAAAGGAGAATATGACACCTACACACTGATAGGGTATGGAGCCAATATCCTGCAAACATCTAAATTCAAATACAGTTGAATTTTTCACATTATATATGAATCCAAATACAGTACAAGGTCCATGGGTGAGAAATGAATGGAGTACTGCTTGTGAGTGATATGTGAACCACCTTCACCAACATGGAGTCCTATGGTCTCTGAATGGATGCTAAACACCAAATAAAGTTCAAGTTCCAGATTGGATGATGTATGAATGAATCAGCTCTAAGACTTCACACCACAGTGTCTTCACACATGTGCAAATCACTCTAACGGTAAAGTTGGTAAAATTGGAGGCTTACCGGAGGGTTTGAACCCAAAACAGTGTATACTGTGAGGGTCAAACCAGCTTTTATTGCATAATGGCAATGGTGGGAAGACCTTGGCAGCGTGAAGGAATCACAGGGGGTTCATGAAGATGTATCTTCTCCGGTCATAAGATAGGATCTCCCCGTATGCGGCTCATAAAGAATATAAGAAAGGCCACATAGTGTGATACCATAAAAACCGTGGTTTATTAAAAGGAAATACACTTACATGATAAAGTTGTTAAAAAAGCGCTTGTACATAAAAGAAGGCAGCAGTGGAGTCCTCCCGACGCGTTTCGTCTGAGTAGACTTCGTCCTGGGGTACCCTCCACTGCAGCCTGACTCCTTAATATAGGAACTGTGATCATCTTGAAGTGACTCCAGCCCATTCAATTAGTAAATTAGCACTTCCGGGTTCGCAAGATGGCGGACCCGCGTGCGTTCCAGGCCTCCCTTTGGTGGGTGTGCTATGCGTTCCACCCCCCATTCCTGTGGCCTATTGATCCCCATGTTTATATCATTGTAGTGGCTCCTATTTCCAAGACATGTAAAAGTAATGAGGATATAGGTAACCCCCAGTGTATGTGGTTTTTACCACCTTAGTTCGTTCGCGATGTGTGTGGAGACACATCCCGCTCGATCTCGCGACACGACGCTATACCGTCATGACGCGAAGGCGGAAATGTGTGTCCATGGGACCCGGAGTTTGCGTTCCAGCTCTGATAAGCCGGAAACGCTCAATCCACCAAATCTCGGTAAGTCTCGCGACATGACGTGGTGACGCCACGTCGCGAGAGCGGAAGTATACTCCCTCACAGCTACGTTGCGTTCCAGCAATGGTTAGCCGGAAGCATTCCATATGACACCGAATAACGAATAGTCAGTATTAGACTGCCTGCGTCCCAATTTGAAAAAGGCAACTAAGGCAAGCGTTCCGCCGAGTGTCAAAGGAATATAAAAAAGAAAATAAGGCATACAGCCGTACAGCTACATAGTTATTCATAGAGGCATCTATTACTATAATGTTCAGTTAAAATGATCTATAAAAAACAATACTAAATAATCAGGAAAGATTTATTTACATATGTATAAGTATGAAATCGATGTATTCATACATAGGGGTTTAGATTAAACTCTATGTTTATACCTGCTCATATATGTAGTTATAAATGGCGAAAAGGTGTGTATGTATAAGACCCATAGACCAGATTATTAGAGGGAATTGAATGAACTGGATTCACTGGCATCAATATAGTTAGCATATATGGCCTCTGTGGTGGCCCTCTACCATAAAGCATAATTAAATAGACTGGATTCGTTCTCGTCTACACAGTAAACACATATACCCTCTATGGTAGTCATCTGATGTAGAAAAAAACATTTTCTGTAGATACAACAGTGAACCGTGCATAATGACCCCATAGATTGTCAACTTCATGATTCATCCAAGAAAGCGTTGACATCTATATCCACATTGAGCCCAAGAGGAGAGAAAGTCTGTAACTCATAAGCCCAAAACATTTCCAGGCGGGATACTCCTCTTGTTTTTGCACCCCCTCTCCATGGTGGTGTATATTTGTCAATAATGACAAACTGTGAACCATCAGGATTACCACCATGGAATTCTTTATAGTGTTTCGGGACCGTATGTTTCGGGTCCCTGCTTTTAATTAAAGCGATATGTTCACCCACCCTGATCGAAAATGTCCTAGTGGTACGACCTATGTACTGTTTCTTGCAAGGGCAAGTAATGAGATACACTACAAATTTCGTACTACAAGTGCAGAATGGTTTTATAGTGTATCTCCTTCCCGTGGTGGTAGAGGTAAATTCTGTCACTTTACGTGCTCTGACAGCATTATGTTGACATACTATACATTTCCTGCACGGGAAGAAACCGGTCCAGTCATGAAAGAAGGAAGGGCGGGTGGGGGGGTTTACGATGTTGGGGGCTATCCGACCCTTTAATGATGGAGCACCCCTAAAAATAACATTGGCTTCCTCCGGGATAAGTGGTCCCAGAACACTGTCTTGTTTGAGGACACCCCAATGCTTTCTCAGAATGTTTTTAATTTGTCTGTGTTGTGTTGAGAAGGCCGTCAGCATGGCCCACCTGAATTTCCCGTCTGGTTCTTTCTTGGGTTTGATTTCCAATAAAGATTTCCTATCGATATCGATAGTTCTTTGTATTTCATGATCCAGGCCTTCATTATCATACCCCTTATCTATGAATCTAGACTTTAAAATCTTGGCCTGTTCTAGAAAAACTTCTGTGTCCGTGCAGTTCGTCGGAGTCTCAAAAACTGGCTCCGAGGGACCGCATTTAACCAAGAGACATGATGGCAACTGTCAACGGGAATAAACCCGTTGCGGTCTGTAGGCTTAAAATACGTGCTAAATCTAAATTGCTTGTTTACTATCTCTATCTGTAAGTCCAAGAAATGGATCTTTGTCCTACTGGCTTCATAAGACAAAGATATACCTCTGTCGTTTGTATTCAGATTACCGAAAAAATCCTCAAGTGTTTCCATAGTCCCATTCCATAGGAGGAGGATGTCGTCTATATACCTAGTCCACAGAACCAGGGAGCTGGTTTCATGGACATAGACGACATCCTCCTCCCATTTCGCCATAAACAGGTTAGCGAGACTAGGTGCAAATTTCGCCCCCATGGCGACTCCACGTTGTTGAAGATAAAAATTGTGGTTAAACCAAAAGTAATTATGTTTAGCCGCGAACTCTAGTAACTCCACAAGATAATCGCACTGGAAGGGCGCCAGGGAATGTTCCTGGGCTAAAAAATGTTTAACGGCGTCAATACCTTTATCGTGTGGTATGCACGTGTACAGTGACGCTACGTCTGCAGTGGCCATGATGAAGCCATCTTGTACAGTGACGTTTTCAAGGAGTCTAATTGTGGAGCTGGTGTCTTTCAAATAAGAGGGAGTTAAGAAAAAAAATAAGAGGGACCTTGTACTGTATTTGGATTCATATATAATGTGAAAAATTCAACTGTATTTGAATTTAGATGTTTGCAGGATATTGGCTCCATACCCTATCAGTGTGTAAGTGTCATATTCTCCTTTCTTTTCTTTTTAGCGCTACACGTTTTGTTTTCCATTTTGATATATGTCTCTCACACACAGCTCAGCCTCAGAGCCACGCTGACAGTTCCGCTCTCGGTCCCTCTTCCTCCTCCTCTGGGCCGCTGTCAGGGTGCCCCCCCCCTCTCCCCCTTTCTCATGTCAGGCTTGTCGGCAGCACGGGACGGGAGAGGAGAAAGCTTCCTGCTTGTTCTTCTTCCTTCCCAATTGGCCACAGCGGAGGGCCAATCAGAAATAACTAGTTGGGCATCATGGGAAATGTAGTCCCAGAGATAGGATGCCCAATTGATCTCAGCAGGGAGACGGCTACAGTCCCCAGCATGCACTCTGCTGGGGGGGGGGAGAGAAAACTCAGAAACAAGCAGGTACTACAGGAGACATGGAAAAATAAAGAGGACTGTGCTGGAGAAACTAATAGCCCCAGCACCACCTGATAGAGCCACGCTGTACCCACACCACCAGAGAGAGAGCGCCACGCTGTACCTGCACCACCAGAGCGCCACGCTGTACCCGCACCACCAGAGAGCCACACTGTACCTGCACCACCAGAGAGCCATGAGAGCCACGCTGTACCCGCACCACCAGAGCGACACGCTGTACCCGCACCACCAGAGAGCCACGCTATACCCACACCACCAGAGCGCCATGCTGTACTCGCACCACCAGAGTGCCACGCAGTACCCACACCAACAGAGTGCCACGCAGTACCCGCACTACCAGAGCGCCACGCAGTACCCACACCACCAGAGCGCCACGCTGTACCCGCACCACCAGAGAGCCACGCTGTACCTGCACCACCAGAAAGCCACACTGTACCTGCACCACCAGAGAGCCATGCTGTACCCGCACCACCAGAGAGCCATGAGAGCCATGCTGTACCCACACCACCAGAGAGCCATGAGAGCCACGCTGTACCCACACCAACAGAGCGCCGAGCTGTACCCACACCACCAGAGAGCCACGCTGTACCCACACCACCAGAGCACCATGCTGTACCCGCACCACCAGAGCGCCATGCAGTACCCGCACCACCAGAGCGCCACGCAGTACCCGCACCACCAGAGCGCCATGTTGTACCCGCACCACCAGAGAGCCCACTGTACCCGCAACACCAGAGAGCCACACTGTACCCACACCACCAGAGAGAGCCATGAGCGCCACGCTGTCCCCGCACCACCAGAGAGAGCCACGCTGTACCTGCACCACCAGAGAGAGAGAGAGCCACGCTGAACCACACCACTAGAGAGAGAGAGCCACGCTGAACCACACCACCAGAGAGCCACGAGTGCCACGCTGTACCATACCACCAGAGAGAGCCACACTGTACCGCACCACCAGAAAGAGAGAGCCATGCAGTTCAGGACCACCAGAGAGAGCAGGTCAGTGTCACTGGGCAGTGTGGGCACAATAGGAGACAGACAGTACTAGCATTGTATGGCCACAATAGGACTGGGACACTGTAATATAAAGGGGACTGCACTGTAAAGGGGCACTGTAATCATTACAGTGCCCCTTTACAGTGCAGTCCCCTTTATATCACAGTGTCTCTGCACACTACAGTGTGGAGGACCGACACCAGCCACCCCTACGAATGTCTACCGACATCTCTCCCCCCGTCCCTGGAAAAGTTGGCTGCTCAGTCTCAAATGCCTATTTTTTGTCCCAGTCCGGGCCTGTCTGTAGCCACAGGGAAATAAAGACATTTCCAGAGCTCAATTGACTATTTCAAACATAGACCTCCTTCATGTGGTATATAAATATGGTATCTTCTGCAGCTAGCTCTGTGTTGTCTCTTTTGTTAACCGGTGGTGCTCTGGGTACCCTTTGTCATACATTACATATTTAGTAAAAAAGCAAAAATAAACTAACTGTTTAAAAATGCATAACCTTAAAAACTATTTAAAAATAAAACTGGTCTAAGACTCTCTAAGACTCGGTCTCTATTGAGCACTGCGGCAAAAGGGGGTGTCTGAGGGGGTGAACAAGAAATACAGAGGTATAAGAAAAGAAGTTTTCAGTAAATGTTCATTAAAATAATCTCAACTATGTGATGTTTATTTCTGTGCATTGAACATATTGATCCAATTTTTTAATAGAATAAATAAGGCATGTAAAAATAACCCATTTAGCTTTGTAAACTGTCACCACAATGTAATAAATAGATTCTAATCTCCTACCAAACTGTCGGCATGTATATTATTAGGCTATATGGTCTGTTACACAAGCATCTATTCCTATGATCAGACAGTGTACAGTCATAACAGAACAGTGTACATCCCTGTGACTGTGTATATCTGTCATTTTGAGCTATCCTCTGTATACGTGTCTGCAATAAAAGGTGAAAACACAACATCTGGTTGTCAACACTCTGTAATAAAAGAGCAATGCTCTCTTCCACATGGGATGCAGAATAGTAAAGTTCAATTAATCACTTGCAACTCTGCAACGCTCTCCAAGATAAATATTTGAATTTGTGTTCTGCTGAGACAAAGGAATACATACATTTTCACCTACAGAAATAGATTTTGGCTAGCGCTAGAGGAGACGTCTAAAGCAGGCGCATGTTTATGATTCTAAAGCAGACCCGAATTGTATCGCTTCTATTTTCACTACATCAGCCCACCATTTTTTTACTTGCTGTCCACTCCATATGTTTCATTTTCATAATACACTATAGTATTATTACTTTATTTTATAAGACCTTATTATATTACGCTACACTTTATTGTACAAGTGTGAATTGCATTATAGAGGAACCTGTATTTTACAGTCCTCTAATTTGTATTTTTTACAGTTTGAGTCGGTTTTTTTATTGGTGCAGTTTTGGTTCCACTCATTTCCTATTTCCTGCCATTTACACTTTCCTGCTGTTTACAACATTTTTTACATTATCACTGGTAAATGATACACTATACTGCTTATTATTACATAATATTATAAACTGTACATATTGCAGCTATGGGGTTTTGGATCCATTTCCACCTGGGTCATTGTCATCCTTTAGGCCCCGTTGACACTGGTGTGACATGTGCCTAACTTTGAGAGTATGTCCAATGAGATGTTGCGGCCCATTTAGTGCAATGGAACCATTCTAATAGGATCTTCGTCACGACTTAGAAAAAGGTGCCTGCACTACTTTCAGTCCAACTTCGGCACCACTTGCATTGACTTCTGTTAAAGAATTTGTATGCAAGATGTGCCAAAGTCCCGCTAGGATGTCGACTTTTGCGCGACTTTGAAGTCACGGCAGTGTGAACCGGATCTTGGTCATCCAGTTTTCTGCAACTCTTAAAGCCCAACTCCGGGTAAAAAAAAATAAAAGTTTTGCCATGCAGCGGGGCTGTGCCTGCACTGCATAGGTTAACTGTTCATTTTGTCCAAGGTAGAGCAGAAAGCTGTATACTCACCTGATTCTCCCCTTCACCTGCAAATGGCGCTCCCTTAAGATCCAGCTGTGGACTGTTCCTGACGTCCTCATGTCCAGAGTAGATCTTCAGGCGCATAGACATCAGAAATAACGCACAAGACCACTAGACTGTAGGAGGGGGGGGGCAGGAGCCACAGGGACCAGTCTTCTGTGGGGAGGATCGGAGGATTAGGTAAGTATATCTCTGTTCTCCAATCCCCTAGACCAGGGGTCTCCAAACTGTGGCCCTGTGGCCGAATGTGGCCATTTGCTTGCCCTTATCTGGCCCTTGGGGCACTATTCCTTCCACCGATACGAGCGCTATTCCTCCTACTGGCACTAAAGACTGGGCACTATTCCTCCCTCTGACACCAGGGATGGGGAACTAACTCTCCCACTGACACCAATGATGCAATTTTTTTTACTCCCACTAACCACCAAGCCTATGACATTGTTTACTCTCACTAATGGCAGGGCATTTTCTATGCCCCCCTAAAGTTTGAACGGCAGTAAACTGGCCCTTTGTTTCAAAAGTTTGGAGACCCCCGCCCTAGACAAAAACGAACAGTTAACCTGTGTAGTGCGGGCACAACCCCACTGCATGGGGAAAAACAAATGTTGCCCAGAGTTGGGCTTTAAAGCAAATCTCCAGCCAACAAGGACAAAATAATAATGAATAGCTCATTAAAAGGTTAAATATAGAAACAGATTTTGCTGCAATATTCACCTGCTCCCCCGTACAATAGATGTTTCCACCGCTAGAGGTCCTCAGTCTGATGGCCAGCCAGCATCATAAAACCGATTTTAGCCTGTGACTGAACAATGAAAAGGAGAAGCAGTACAGTGATAAGTTCATCTTTTTTTGTCACTCTGCTTTCTCCTCTTATCAGCATGCTTCTTGTCAGCACATGAACTGATTAGTTTCTTATGGGCAGGGTTTTCTCACTGGGCAGACTGATAGCAGTGGGAACCATTGGCTTTTGCTGCTGCCAATCAAATTCTGTGACAAGAGAGCGAGGGGCAGGGCCAAGCTGACCCAGTCTGTGTCAGTAGACGCACACAGGGCGACTTGGCAGTGAGCCTGCACAAGTGCCCCCATAGAAAGTGGCTTTCTATGGGGGCACTTGCTGAAGAGGTGGAGCCAGGAGCAACGGTCAAGGAGCTGAGAGGAGGATTGGGGCTGCTCTGTGCAGTACCATTGCACAGAGCAGGTAAGTATAACAAGTTTACTATTTAAATACAAAAAAAAATAAATCTAAGCTTTATTATCACTTGTCTTTTATATATGTGTAGAGTTCAACATTAAACATTTGATCTACACTAGCACTAATCTGAGTTTTCGTCTCTATTATGGCTCGTCCCAAGCCTTTGATGGAAAAAAAAAGGCTTGTGCACTGAGCTATCACTCACCCAAAAAAACATTGGCTACTAAATTTGCATGCCTACAACTGTGGCAGATGATGTCTATGTAGACGAAAAGTGTCGGGTCAGGTCCAGGCCATTGCGTCCCCTATGCTGTTTGCTGTATGATTTTATTGATAAGCGCTTTTCTACCAGTCGAAGGTACGGTAAGTGTTCTGACTTTTAAATAAATCCTCAATATTACGGTTTTAAACTATGTGGAGGTGTTTTGTTTTCTTTTTTGATGGATTATTACCTGTGTGCTACTAAGAGGAAATGACCCGTGTTTAATGGTGGAGTTGGTGGTCCCTTAAAAGTTGCGTTAAAGTGTGTCCCTTGGAGAGTGGCTATGGAAACATCCCTCTACAGATGTACTGAGCCGAACACCCCCCCCCCCCCCCCTTCCCGGTTTGGTTCGCACCAGAACTTCGAAAAGGCAAAAAATTCAGACGAACGCACGAATACCGTTAAAGTCTATGGGACATGAACATGAAAAATCAAAAGTGCTCATTTTAAAGGCTTATATGCTAGTTATTGTCATAAAAAGGGTTTGAGGACCCAGGTCCTGCCCCATGGGTATCAATCAATGCAAAAAAAAGTTTTAAAAACGGCCGTAAAACTGCTCACATGAATTGTCGGGTCTCGGCAATATGGATAAAACTCATTGAAAAAAAGGCATTACCAGGCCCTTTGGGTCTGGAATGAATATTAAGGGGAACCAAAATTTTTTTTTAAAAATTGCGTGGAGGACCCCCCAAAATCCATACCAGGCCCTTAAAGGGAACCCTGCACCAAATAAAAAAAATGGCGTAGGGGTCCCCCCGAAATCCATACCAGACCCTTCAGGTCTGGTATGGATTTTAAGGGGAACCCTGTGCCAAAATTAAAAAAAAAAGGCATAGGGGTCCCCCCCAAAATCCATACCAGACCCTTCTTATCCCAGCACGCAACCTGGCCCGCAGGAAAAGAGGGGGGACGAAAGAGCGCCCCCCCCCCCACTTTATTAGCCCTTCACATTTACTATACAATTTTTAACACAATGTATTTGTCCTTTTGGGGTGCTAGCAACTTTTTAGTACTTTTAGACTATTAGCACAGTATTATTCTATATATACAACTATGGCTGACTCTGGCTCCTTTCAGCCTGTCATTGAGTTGTACAGGCTGAGCAGCCACCACTGAGTGGAACACCTACTGTACGAACCCAGCCATAGGTATCTGCAGTATACCTTCTGCACCATGGCTATGTTAGGACATGCAAATAAGGTCTAGCTTTATATATGTGTAGCACTCCCCCCCCCCCCCTCGATAAGGACCGCTGGTTTGCCTCAGGTTCTCTTCCAAAATTTGTGCAACAGCAGCCAGGCACATAGCAACAGTGACTCTTCTGGCTCGGTAAACAGTCTAGGGGTTGCCTTTTTCAAATTTTTTGCTGAATAACTTCAGTAGGGAGCAGGGAGCCATGGGATACTCCAGGAACACTAAACAGCAATCAAAGGTCACTCTCCTCTTTATCACTACTTCTTAGAACAGTCCCTCTAGCAAAGGCCCAGCAATAATAGACAGCACTTGGGACACCATCAAAAATGTCCCAGGCAAAGCAAGCATGGGATGACAGCTGCTACAGTCACGAGGATCCTACACTAAGGTCTTTACTTACAATGTCTCTGGATACTTGGATACTTTCCAATATCAGTCAGATATTTCTCCCATGAACTCTCCAGACCGGATCCTCAGTGAAAGCCCTTTTGAGCTGCAAAGCAAGCAGGACCCCCTAGCTTAGCAAAAGCTGGGACCTCGATGAGCACAAGTAGAACTTCAGCTGGGCTGCCCAAAAGGGCAGCAGCCCTTCAGGCTGGGAACTTCTCTTCTTAGCCAAGATCAGGGCTGCCTCAGACCCCAGAAAGAACTAACTTTACCTAGCTTTCCTAGCAATCTATCTAGGAGGGTTCTACATATGGCTGCTGTAGGGGGGTAGATGAAAGCCACATTGTTGCTGACATCTAGTCTTCTTTTTGAGATTTGGGGGAATTCTCCAGACCTACTCCCATCACTTCTAAACTGGTGCTTGTTCCAGGGCATCAAGCTCCTTCGAAGCATCCTGCACACTTTTCCTGCGTTCCCAAGGAGAAGCTCCATTTCTTGAAGTTGGGAAAAGGCAGACTCCATGGCATTGGGATCCTGGATAATGACTGATAACTGAATTTCTAAAAGGCTGCCTTTAAAGCCTATAATATGCAAGCTTTAGTCAATTCTATACCTCCAGCACATATAAGACATTTTATTTATTTATTCGCCAGCGGCTGTGAGCACAGATCACTTCCCTCCTATTATATAGGCTGGGATTGCAGCTGGCGCTCTGCCTGAGCTCTGTAATAAATGGGTGCTGCAGTACATTCACATGAATATTTTAATTTTTCTCTGCGTTGTGTGTGTAGAGTGGGGATAAGCCACTGTGACTCATTTCGAGGAGATTGCTGCTCGCTTTTCATACTTCCCCACTCGCTTCAGAAGTTAATTATTGTGACAAAGATTCCCTAAATACCACAACTTTTCTGCTGCCACTGAGCATTCAAGTGGGGAGGCTTTGTACAAGGTTACAACAATGGTAAATGAGTCTTATAATAGAGGATGAATGGCACAGCTGAGGCTGACAGCCTGCAGGGGAGGCTGCTGTTGCCCGACTCGCAGAAGTGGTGCTAGTTCCAGAGCAAGCATGTCTCCAGATGGACTCCTCAGCTGCAGGACTGTCTTAATGAGTGGGCACACATGGGCACTGCCCAGGGGCCTCAGCTGCATGGGGGGCCCCTGCACTTTCCCTAATGCAGCTGGTCCTTGAGCCCACGCTGCCCCAAAATTGGGGGCCCCATGATGGCACTGAGAATGATGGATACACAGGGGAGGCAGGCTGGCAGCAGTGCGCCGTGCTGTGCAGAACGATACCTATTATTTCCCAGCAAGCAGGGAGGGACGGGGCCGCAGCGCCAGTGATGCTCTGACCCCGCCCCATGCAGCTTAAATGCTCAGGACTAGAAGGCTGCGGGGTAGGAGCTGGAGTGGGAGCTGCACTGAGAGCCCACCTGCGGAAGTAGCATTGTGGATGGTGTCATGGTGAGTCCAGCTGTCCAGCACTGTTTGCACCAAAGGGCTTGAAATGCCTGGAGAGATGCTCCCTCCTCCGCCCCTCCTTCTGCCTGGTTGATTGGTATAGGTGAGTCCAGTGCTGGAGGTGGGCACATAGCCAAAAGTTTACATGCACTGTATCTCCACTGGAAAAGTATGTAGTGGGGTCACAATACAAGAGGTATCTTATGGCATATGGTAACAGTGCTGGGGGGATATCTGGGATGTAGAGGGGTCAGAGTGCTGGGGGGATATCTGTGATTTAGAGGAGTCAGAGTGCTGGGGGGATGTCTGGGATGTAGAGGGGTCACAGTGCGGGGGGGATATCTGGGGTGTAGAGGAGTCAGAGTGCTAGGGGGATATCTGGGATGTAGAGGGGTCAGAGTGCTGGGGGGATATCTGGGGTGTAGAGGGGTCAGAGAGGTGGGGGGGATATCTGGGGTGTAGAGGGGTCAGAGTGCTGGGGGGATATCTGGGGTGTAGAGGTTTCAGAGTGCTGGGGGGATATCTTGGATGTAGAGGGGTCAGAGTGGTGGGGGGATATCTGGGGTGTAGAGGGGTCAGAGTGCTGGATGGATATCTGGGGTGTAGAGGTTTCAGAGTGGTGGGGGGATATCTTGGATGTAGAGGGGTCAGAGTGCTGGAGGGATGTCTGGGGTGTAGAGGGGTCAGAGTGCTGGGGGGATATCTGGGGTGTAGAGGGGTCAGAGTGCTGGGGGGATATCTGGGGTGTAGAGGGGTCTGAGTGCTGGGGGGATGTCTGGGATGTAGAGGGGTCACAGTGCTGGGGAGACATCAATCTAGCAGATATATTATATGCACAGGACAGCTTTGTTACTTTATGTATGTGGTATTTTCCCACTGTTTCTTTGCTGTGCAGAATGATTGTTCATGTAGTTAATGCGGAGCTCCACCCAAAAGGGGAAGCTCCGCTTGTCTGCCTCCTACCTACTTGATATCTGTTTACCTGCGCCGTCTCCATTGTAGGGGCCCCAGAGCATTACTTTGCCCAGGGGCCCATGATACTATTAAGACGGCCCTGCTCAGCTGTGTAGGGTGTCCAATTGAAGAAATAAAACGCCATCTTTTGCATTGAAAGCTAGCTTTCTCGCTGTCTCCTTGAACGCTAGGTGCATGGGCTGAAACTGAACCATCCATGCTCCAAACGCACTGCAGAAACAAGGAAAAAACCAACATGAACAATGTTTACCAGTTTATTCCACAACCAGAACATCAATGCCCACCCAGAGACCACCTTCTATGATGCATTTCAACCAATATGGCTTAGTCATAGTTGTGTCATAGCCGTTTCTTGGCTGAAACACATAGATGAGCTGGGTTTTGGGTGGGGACTACTATTGTGCTTGTCTTTGGAATAAACTGGCGAGCATCGTAACGTCATCCTTGGATCTGATTGTTGTTCTATGATGTGGCATTGTGGTCTCCAATCTACAGTCAATTTATAACTGGGCATTATCCTCTCTTCCTCCCCCTCCATTGTTGTTTTTTTGAAAACGGGGTTTTTGGGGTGTGTACGGCTATACCTGCCCCTCCCAGAGACAAATCCGTGGCACCTTTTGTCTGCTGATTGATGGCTATTGTGCCTTGAACCCCCTCTTGTCTACCAGCTGCTTGAGAGAGTCCTGGGGTGCCTTGTCCTTGGGTCGGTCTCTACCATCAAAATCAATTTACCTATCACACCTAAAGCGTTTGTTACCCCAACATTTTGTATTCCTGATATGAGCCTGCTGTACCATGTACTTGTATGAGAAAATATCCTATTCATTTTGTATTGCTTCCTTTGTGTGAAATCCCTGGTGTTCCTGCCAGTCCCTCTGCTTTCCTATTAAAAACCGACCACACTAAGCAGAAGAGCACACCGTGGCCAGTTCTCAAGTGTGCTCTCCTCCAATGATCAGACATGTCCTTACACACCCCTGCTGCACAGCCATTCACTGGGAAGCTCAGTGTACTGCTGCTTCTCCCCCCCCCCCCTCTGCTCTTATGCAGCTGAGAACAGAGGGAATGTGATCACTTATAAAAATAGAAAAAAGTATTTTTTTTACATATATCTATAAAAAACAGGGTCCCTTTGAATAAGCCAGAAACTTATATTTAGTAAAAATGGCATACCCCAAACCCCCCATACCTTTGAGTTCCCTCTTCTCATAGAGTACCAATTCTGAAAAAGGGGCCCATTGGGGGGGGGCACCAGTGCCCCAGCTGCCAATCCAGATATATATCAGTCCACAATGTTAAAATATATGAGGTGTGGTTAAAGGAACTCTTATGCCGCGTACACACGACCGGTTTAGCCGTCGGAATAAACTCCGAAGGTTACTCTGACGGAACTCCGACGGAATTCCATTCAAGCAGTCTTGCCTACACACGGTCAATCCAAAGTCTGACCGTCCAGAACGCGGTGACATACAACACGTACGACGGGACTAGAAAAAGGAAGTTCAATAGCCAGTAGCCAATAGCTTCAGTCTCGTACTTGCTTCAGAGCATGCGTCGTTTTTAGTCCGTCGGAAAAGCATACAGACGAGCGGTTTTCCCAACAGGAATTGGTTCCATCGGAAATATTTAGCACATGTTCCATTTCTAGGTCCGTCAGAATTTTCGAAAGAGAAAGTCCGATGATGCACACACACGATTGGAATATACGATGGAAAGCTTCCGTCTGACTTATTCTGTCGGACATTCCGTTCGTGTGTACGCGGCATAATACCTATTAATTACTAGAGTTGGCTGAACGGTTCACCCCATTCAGGAAACACCCGAATTTGGAAAGTGTTTGTCGAGGGTCCGCCATGCCGAACACTCCCCTGTAATGCACTACGCACTGCACAGTGCATTCTGCATTCTACTTGGTCAAAGCTGTGCCCAATCAGGGAGCAGTAAAAGCTTGTTGTTAAGGAGGGAGGCCGGGAAGCTGGCCATGGCGTCCTTAACAACCGATGAGTCATCAGCTGTCAATGGGCTTTCCCGCTGACAGCTGAATGAAAAAAAAACATTTGTTGGTAAAAAAAATAGGGAAAAAAATGGCATGAGTTCCCCCCCCCCCCCCCCCAGTTAATACCAGGCCCTTTGCCGTTTTTTTCTTTATTCTTTTTAATAGCCGGGTGCCGCCATTTAAATCAATTTAGTCAATTTAAATGTGATTTGAAACGTAACTTTTGCTGCAGCATATTCTATGCATGCTACGGATGTGCCACTTTACAGGCAGACTAAGGGGACCCCCAGGCACTATATTAAAATGATTTTTTTTTTTGCACTTTAGGCATTATTAAAATCACTGCTCCTGAAAAAAATGATAACTTTAAAAAAAAAAAATAAAATTGCATTGATACATGTCCCCCAGGGCAGTACCCAGACCTCCATACACCTTTTATGACCAATTACTTGCATATAAGCCTTCAAAATGAGCACTTTTGATTTCTCCTGTTCGGCTCCCATAGACTTTAATGGGGTTCGTCGCTCCCCTGTTCGGAAGTTCTGCTGCAAATCAAACAAGGGGTATTCAACCCATGTCTATTAGATCCCTTTCACACTGAGGCAGTTTTCAGGCGTTTTAGCGCTAGAAATAGCGCCTGAAAACTGCCTCCCATGCTGCCTGACTGTGAAAGCCTGAGTGCTTTCACACCCAGGCGGTGCGCTTGCGGGACATTAGAAAAAGTCCTGCAGGCAGCATCTTTGGGGCAGTTTGGGAGCGCTGTATACAGCGCTCCTAATACGCCCCTGCCAATTGCAAAGAATGGGCAGCAACACGGGCGTTTTTAACCCCTTCGACCGTTGGCGAAGGTTAAAAGCGCCCCGCCAGCAGCCGAAAAGCGCTGCTTAAACAGCGCTAAAGCGACCGCTAAAACGAGCGGCACTTTCGCGCTAACACACGGGCGGCCCCAGTGTGAAAGGGGTCTTAATTACTAGACCCAAACTCATAAGTGTCAACATCACATGTTGGTCCTCATTCATAACAGGCTTAGTCATCTGTGGACTCTGTCCTTCTAGAGCAGGGGTGTCAAACTCAATTTCATTGCGGGCCACAACAGCATTACAGTTGCCCTCAAAGGGCTGGTTGTACCTGTAAGACTAGATGTCCAGAGCACCCCAACCCCCTTACATAAGCTGCCAAGAGCCCCCCACCATCAGAAGTCAAGCGTCCCCCACCATCTCTTACATCACAGTGCACCCCCTTACCTTGTGCTGCTGCCAAGAATAAACTGGGGGCAGAGCTGGGAAGCAGAAAGTGCAGGGTCTGGAAGACGACCAGAGGAGGGCTGTACATAGCTGGACAGAGAAGCGCAGGATCTGGTGGAGGAGTTCTGTCCTCCTCTCGGCTGCTGACTACTGAGACAAGGTGGGGGCGGAGACAAGAGGGGGCCACAACTGTAGGAGAGGTGCGTGGGCCACATGAAATGGACTGGAGGGCCGCAAACGGCCCTCGGGCCTTGTGTTTTACACATATTCTAGAGTGAAAAGCAGATAAGGCATTTGCAGAGGGGAGTAATATACAATGGAACCTCGGATTGCGGAGTAACGCGGTTTAACGAGCATTTCCCAATACGAGCAATTATTTTTTTTAAAACTTGACTCGGTTTGCGAGTGTTGTCTCGCAAAACAAGCAGGATTCAAGCCTCTGTGGTGTGCAGTACTGCATTTTGCCAGAGATGTGGGGGCGCCGGTGACACTAGGAACGGTTCGGAGCCGTTAGGAAATACTCAGAAACACTCGGAAATAATCGGAAATACTTGAAAGTACTCCGTTCCCAAGTGTTTCCGATCCTTTCCGAGGGTTTCCGAGTGCAGCTGAGCGGTCTCTGAGTATTTCCGAGTCTTTCCAGCGCCCCCCACCTCTGGCCACATGCAGTATTGCATGCAATAGAAGTCAATGCAGGACAAATTATCTTCGTTTCCATTGACTTCTATAGGGAAACTCCCTTTGATATGGCAGTGTTTTGGATTACAAGCATTCTCCTGTAACGAATTATGCTCATAATCGAAGGTTCCACTGTATACCTAAAATTGTTAAACTTACACATAACTTAGGAGTCTATTTAAAAAAAAAAAAAATCACAGCCTTTACAAATAATATGTTTATTTCTTATGATTATCAGCTCCATGTAGTGACTTGAACCACTTCAATACTGGGCACTTTCACCCCCTTCCTGCCCAGACCAATTTTCAGCCTTCAGTGCTGTCACGCTTTGAATTACAATTACGCAGTCATGCAACACTGTACTCATATGAAATTGGTATAATTTTTTTCACACAAATAGAGCTTTCTGTTGGTTATATTTAATCACCGCTGGGTGTATTATTATTTGCTAAATTAAATAAAAAATACCGAAAGTTTTGAAAAAAAACTTGTTTTTCTTTATTTCTGTTTTTGCAAATAAATAATATTTCTTCATAAATTTAGGCCAAAATGTATTCTGCTACATTTCTTCGGTGAACATAACCTAAATCAGTGTATATTATTTAGTCTGTAGGAAAGTTATAGAGTCCACAAACTATGTTATATATCTAAAAATGAATCAATCCTGATGTACTGACCAACCTATCCCATTTCATGAGGCCCAACACCAAGACAGTACAAATAACCCCCAAATTACCCCTTTTTGGAAAGTAGACAGTCCAAGGTATTTAGTAAGAGGCATGCCGGGTTTTTTGATGTTGTAATTTTTTTGTCACTTTTTGTTTTTTTCACAATTTTTTTCTTTTTGCATACTGTCACCTGTATAACTGGTGAGACAGTTGGATCATGGACACTGACTGGTGGGGGTTACATTTTTTTCTTTTTTTTTCACAATTTTTTTTAACACTGTGACCAGAGCAATACATTGTTACCATAGTAACACTGTACTACTCTGGGGAAGTAATCAGGATTTATTTTACTTTTTTACACATTGACTGCTTATACCAGTGAATTTCATTGATATAAACAATCATTTTTACTGAATGAAAGTGATTCATTCAGTGGGGATTGTTGTGATTAGCTGTGATTGGCCACAGCTAATCACATGGTACATATGGGCTGTGATTGGCCCTGTTTGTACCATGTGATCACTGTGACCAATCACAGTTACCCTGTTTCCCCGAAAATAAGACCTAGCGTGATTGTCAGTGATGGCTGCAATATAAGCCTCACCCCCCAAATAAGCCCTACCCTGTTTCCCCAAAAATAAGCCCTACCCTGAAAATAAGACCTACAATTAACTAGGGCTTATTTGGGGGGTGGGGCTTATATTGCAGCCATCACCAACAATCACGCTAGGTCTTATTTTCTGGGAAACAGGGTAGCATCACAATTGTACACAATGGATGGAATGAAAGGAAGCCCTCCATTGTTTACAATTGTCATGTGATCTGCTGTGATTGGTTACAGTGATCACATGGTACCGGCAGCAAGCCAGTACATTGATCAGTTCACACAGCCGGTCACAGATTGTGAATGGGAGGAAGTCACATGACATCCACTCAAAATGATGAATGTCCCGTCCAGCCATTAAGTGACAATAGGCTGGGTGGGAAGTGGTTAAAGAGGTATTTTCCTGACTGAGTTCATTCAGGAATATACCGCTTTATGGCCACTAGATGGTGCTGACGATCATAAGAAAAAAAAAACATATTGGATACATTACTGGGATTATTTGTATCTGCTGTGCTAAACTCTGATCAGATTTATCATAAATAGACCCCCTATTATGCATGCACTGACTAAACATAAGGAAATGTGTCGGATGTTAAGTCTACTTTAAGTCATATAAGGGAATTGGGTTTTTTTTCCGTTTTTTCATGGCAAGAAAGACCTATTTTTTTTTCTTTGCTCAAAATAATAATGCGATTTGCTACCGTTGACTTGTGCCCTTCTGATTTCAGTAAATGGTGGATTTTATTGATAGGTTTACTTTAAAGTAATTTATTTTTATGAAACATCAGCTAACACTTCGACTCGAGTTAAATCAAGCAGGAAGTAAGTGGTAAATTGGCGGTTCAGAGTGACCTTGGCTTGTTAAGTCATGTTGACAGTCATGTTCTCTGTCATTCGTTCCCCATCCAGCCTTTCATTCGATGTTCTATTATGGTATATGAACAATTTATGAATGTTATATTTAACAGTATACCATTGCTCTTTCTTTTCCTTTTTTCTGCCAAGGTAGATAATTGAATAAAACATGTTTTTGCCTTGTTTAATAAGAAATGACAGTGCAGGTTTTTGATCTGTTCCCTCTTATTCATGTGTTGCCATAGGGACCCGCCATTCATTTCCCAGAATTACTCCGGAGTGATTGGGAACACAAGATCCTAGCATGGTCTGTCTCCTCGGCGCAGCGTGGGATAGTTTACGTGCTGTAGGCGTTCAGTTACTTTCTTCCCTGTTCCTGGAAATAATACTAGAGACAAGGATGTCAGCCTTTCACTTTATAAATAAATAGAGCCGCTCACAAATGATAATTCGCCAATAAACTGAGCTCTAGATGTTTTCCTCCCGCTATGGGGCAGTGTCACTTATCCGCATTTGTTTTTTAATCCCAACTGTACTTTCAGCTTACATCAGCTAAAATATTCCAGGTCCATTGGATCAAAAGGTCGCTGTTTAAAGTGTTACTAAACCCAGGACCCTGCATTCACTATATCTGGTCTCCCACAGTACACAGAACATGAAAATGCAATTGTTTTAGTGAATATAAACTGATAAATACCTTTTCTCATCAGCAGTTACAGCAGTCTTCTGCCTTCTATCTAGCCGAGCAATGGTTAAAGCTTGTAGGAGGAGTTTTCATTCTCCTCTGACTGTCCTATGAGGCTGCATGACTCCTGACCCCCTGTCTGGACAGTGCTGATTGGCCCTGTGCTGATCACATGCACCCTCTCAAAAAACAACTCTCTAGCAATACACACCAAACTGAGCATGTGCAGAGTGACTCCAAGGCTCTGTTCTATCAGGAGATGGATCAGGGACTGTGGAAGAAGGGGTGAATCAGAGACGACAGGATCAAACAGCCTTTTTACACAAAGCATAGGATTAACCACTTAGGTTTCACAGTGAGTATAACAAGCATGCTTTACTGCATATACAGACTGATTTTACAGCTATGGGTTTAGTAACACTTTAAAGTGGTGTTCCGGCCGAAATGATACTTTTTAAATAAAAATACCCCTATAATACACAAGCTTAATGTATTCTAGTAAAGTTAGTCTGTAAACTAAGGTCTGTTTTGTTAGTTTACAGCAGTAGTTTGTTATTTTATAAACTTACAGCAGGCCGTTGCCATCTTAAGTGTGGGCATCTGAAGCTAGACTGTATTTCTTCCTGGATCTCATCCTTGCAGATCTCGCACATGCTCAGTGCAGCACAAGCAGTGTAATAGGTTTCAGGTCAGGTTTCCATAGCAACGGCAGTGTCAGAGGAAGTTGCCGCCCCTTCCCAGAAGGCATTGCAAACAGGAAATGATGCGATGGGCCATGGCGAGGGAGGAGGAAGTGAAAAATGAATACAGCAGATATACAGTAGGTGCTGAGAAAAAAAAAATTAAATATCCAATTCGTTTACAGTGTACAGTTTACTGAGGGATGCTGAAGAGTTGTAAAAGTGGGTGGAACTCCACTTTAAGGGAATTCCTTGGGGTCCCCCCAGGTCGCCAGAACTAGTGTCCCCATTGGAAGATTTCCCCGCTATTACTTTTCTGGGGAAACCCCCAAATTTAGGATTTTCTTTTACTTTCACTTTCAATGATAACGGTAAACAAGACAAATAGAGAGGGTGAATCTCCCTAACGGAGGCACAGATAGCAATAAAAAAAAAAAAAGTCTAATGCCGCGTACACACGATCGGACATTCCGACAACAAAATCCATGTTTTTTTTCTGACCGATGTTGGCTCAAACTTGTCTTGCATACACACGGTCACACAAATGTTGTTGGAAATTCCGATTGTCAAGAACGCGGTGACGTACAACACGTACGACGAGCCGAGAAAAAGGAAGTTCAATAGCCAGTGCGGCTCTTCTGCTTGATTCCGAGCATGCGTGGAATTTTGTGCGTCGGAATTGTGTACACACGATCAGAATTTATGACAACGGATTTTGTTGTCGGAAAATTTGAGATCCAGATCTCAAATTTTGTTTGGCGGAAAATCAGACGGAAAATGTCCGATGGAGCCTACACACGGTCGGAATTTCCGACAACAAGCTCCCATCGAATATTTTCCGTCGGAAAATCCGACCGTGTGTACGCGGCATTAGAGTCTACTTGTTTGACCTCAAAGTGTCCAACCAAAATGTTTATTACAGCAACAGTAAGTAAAGGGAAATCTTTCTAGCGGAACCCTGGATATCGATAAAAACTAGCTGTCACCTGCTTGATCCAAAAGTAAAAAGAAAAGTTTGGGCAGCACTTTAACCACTTAAGAACTGGAAGGATTTGCCCCCTTAATGACCAGGCCATTTTTTGCGATACAGCACTGCGTCGCTTTAACTGACAATTGCGTCGTGCGACGTTGAAAAATGTAAAATGTCCGATGGAGCCTACACACGGTCAGAATTTCCGACAACAAGCTCCCATCAAACATTTTCCATCGGAAAATCCGATCGTGTGTACGGGGCATAACAGTAAAAAAAAAATTAAAAACCCTACGCAGTTTAACCACTTCACCCCCAGAAGGATTTAACCACTTCCTGACCAGGCCATTTTTTGCGATAGGGCACTGCGTCGCTTTAACTGACATTTGCTCGGCCGTGCGACGCTGTGTGCCCAAACAAAATTGACGTCCTTTTTTTTCCCCACAAATAGAGCTTTCTTTTGGTGGTATTGGATAACCTCTGCGTTTTTTATTTTTTTTATTTTTTGCGCTATAAACAAAAAAAGAGTGACCATTTTGAAAAAAAAAACAACTTTCTGCTAAAATACATATCCAAAAAAATATATATAAAAAAAACAATTTATTCATCAGTTTAGGCCGAAATATATTCTTCTACATATTTTTGGTAAACAAAATCGCAGTAGGCTTATATTGATTGGTTTTCACAAAAGATATTGTGTCTACAAACAATGGGATATATTTTTTTCATTTTTTATTTTTAATAAAATTTGCAAGGATTTCAAACAAACGTTTTTCACCCTGTCATTATGGGGTATTGTTTGCATTTATTTATTTTTTTGCGCTATAAAAAAAAAAAAGAGTGACCATTTTGAACAAAAAATAAAAAAACTTTCTGCTATAATACATATCCAAAAATATATATATAAAAAAACAAATGTATTCATCAGCTTAGGCCGAAATATATTCTTCTACATATTTTTGATGAAAAAAAAATCGCAATAGGCGTATATTGATTGGTTTGCACAAAAGATATTGCGTCTACAAACTATGGGATAGTTTTTTTTTCATTTTTTATTTTTAATAAATTTGCAAGGATTTCAAACAAATGTCTTTCACCCTGTCATTATGGGATATTGTTTGCATTTTTTTTTTTTGCGCTATAAACAAAAAAAGAGTGACCATTTTGAAAGGAAATAAAACTTTCTGCTATAATACATATCCAAAAATATATATATATATAAAAAACGAATTTATTCATCAGTTTAGGCCGAAATATATTCTTCTGCATATTTTTGGTAAAAATAATCGCAATAGGGGTATATTGATTGGTTTGCACAAAAGATATCGCGTCTACAAACTATGGGATAGATTTTTTTCATTTTTTATTTTTAATAAAATTTGCAAGGATTTCAAACAAATGTCTTTCACCCTGTCATCATGGGGTATTGTTTGCATTTTTTTTTTTAGAGTGACCATTTTGAAAAAAAAAAACTTTCTGCTATAATACATATCCAAAAATATATACATAAAAAATGAATTTATTTATCAGTTTAGGCCGAAATATATTCTTCTGCATATTTTTGGTAAAAATAATCGCAATAGGGGTATATTGATTGGTTTGCACAAAAGATACCGCGTCTGCAAACTATGGGATAGATTTTTTTCATTTTTTATTTTTAATCAATTTGCAAGTATTTCAAACTATGGGATAGATTTTTCTCATTTTTTATTTTTAATATAATTTGCAAGGATTTCAAACAAATGTCTTTCACCCTGTCATTATTGGGTATTGTTTGCATTTTTTTACTTTTTTTTTGCGCTATAAACAAAAAAAGAGTGACCATTTAAAAAAAAAAATAAACTTTCTGCTATAATACATATCCAAAAAAATATATATATTTATATATAAAGAAATGTATTCATCAGTTTAGGCCAAAATATATTCTATATATTCTATATATATATATATATATATATATATATATATATATAGAGCTTTCTTTTGGTGGTATTGGATAACCTCTGCGTTTTTTATTTTTTTTATTTTTTGCGCTATAAACAAAAAAAAAGAGTGACCATTTTGAAAAAAAAAAAAAGTTTCTGGTAAAATACATATCCAAAAAAATATATATAATACAATTTATTCATCAGTTTAGGCCGAAATATATTCTTCTGCATATTTTTGGTAAAAATAATCGCAATAGGGATATATTGATTTGTTTGCACAAAAGATATCGCGTCTACAAACTATGGGATAGATTTTTTTCATTTTTTATTTTTAATAAAATTTGCAAGGATTTCAAACAAATGTCTTTCACCCTGTCATCATGGGGTATTGTTTGCATTTTTTTTTTTAGAGTGACCATTTTGAAAAAAAAAAAAACTTTCTGCTATAATACATATCCAAAAATATATACATAAAAAATGAATTTATTTATCAGTTTAGGCCAAAATATATTCTTCTACATATTTTTGGTTAAAAAAAAAATCGCAATAGGCATATATTGATTGGTTTGCACAAAAGATATTGCGTCTGCAAACTATGGGATAGATTTTTTTTAATTTTTTACTTTTAATAAATATGCAAGGATTTCAAACAAACGTCTTTCACCCTGTCATTATGGGGTATTGTTTGTAGAATTTTTAGGAAAAGATTGAATTTAATCCATTTTGGAATAAGGCTGTAACATAAAAAATGTGGAAAAAGTGAAGCGCTGTGAATACTTTCTGGATGCACTGTATATACAGTATAGCAAATTGTATTTTTTATTTCTCAACATAAAAAAAAACAAAAAAAAAACACTTTACATCCCCGTTGTAGATGTAGGATCTTATGTTTGAGGCTGTGGAACTCTGAGAATTCACATTCCTACACATCCTCTTTTATGCTGTAAATCTGAGCTAAAAATGGAAACCAATCAATTTAACAAGCTACAAGACAGTAATATGATGAAAGTATTTAAAATTGAGTTTGCCATCCCAAATACTTATGTCAATTGATCTTTTAAACCGCAGCGTTTTTACAGGGTTGATAACCCTAATTAAATATACAGGATCTTAAGAAAGTAAGAGCGGGGAGACTGAGGAATAATGACTTGTATAGAATGTTTCGCTGTTGTCCTGAAACGCTCGGAGAGGACTTGATCAGCGCTCCTTGTAAGAGCAGGTAATGCACACTGCCACAAGCAACCTCATCATTATTTTCCTTCCCTGCCACTGGGAAATTGGCTGCTAAATTGCTGCTTCTACATTATTCAGGAAATGCCGCTTTAGTGGAAAATTAAAATATCAATTCTACATTACTTGAAAAAATACAACTTTGATTGAAGAGGTCACTTGCTCAGTATTCTTTAAATGTGCATATACTGCGGTTAAAGCGGTATTAAACCGGAGTACAAACATTTATAATATTGCAGCTTACCAATTCTTACATGTGGTAGCTGCATTTTTTTTTTTAGACTTTTTTCCCTTTAACCACTTAAAGGGGTTGTAAAGGTAAATTTTTTTTTTTTTTTTTTTTAAATAACAAACATGTTATACTTACCTTCACTGTGCAGCTCGTTCTGCAAGGAGTGGCCCCGAACCTGCTCTTCTGGGGTCCCTCGGCGGCTGTTTCAGCTCCTCCCCGCAAGAACTAACCACCTTAATGCGAGCTCCCTCGCATGGTGGTTAGTTATTGCGGGCGCGCTCCCGTGATACAGCCGGCGGCTATAGCCGCTCGCTGTATCACTCGGCCCCGCCCCCCCGGCGCGCCGCGTCATTGGATGTGATTGACAGCAGCGCGAGCCAATGGCTGCGCTGCTTTCAATCCATCCACTATAGCCAATCAGCGACCAGGCTGAGCGGCGAAATGGAGGTCGGGAGCGAGCGGCTGAGTTTTGAGGTGTCAGGTAAGTAAAACGGGGGGGCTGGGGGCAGCGGTATTGTCAAAATCTTTTTCACCTTAATGCATAGAATGCATTAAGATGAAAAAATGTATACCTTTACAACCCCTTTAAGGACCGAGCCTCTTTCTGAGATTTGTTGTTTACAAGTTAAAAAAGTTTTTTTTTTTTTGCTAGAAAATTACTTAGACCCAGCCCCCCCCCCCAACATTATACATTTTTTTTTCTAACACCCTAGAGAATAAAATGGCGGCCGTTGCAATACTTTTTGTCACATCGTATTTGCGCAGCGGTCTTACAAGCGCACTTTTTTTTGGGGAAAAAATACACTTTTCTTAATTGAAAAATAAGACAACGGTAAAGTTAGCCCATTTTTTTTTTCTTTTTATATTGTGAATGTGAAAGATAATGTTACGCCGAGTAAATTGATACCCAACATGTCACACTTTAAAATTGTGCTCGCTTGTGCAATGGCGACAATCTTTTACCCTTAAAAATCTCCATAGGCGACATTTAAAAAATTCTACAGATTGCATGTTTTAAATTACTGAAGAGGTCTAGGGCTATAATTATTGCTCTCGCTCTACTGATTCTGGCAATACCTCACGTGTTTGAACACCGTTTTCATATGCGGGCGCTACTAATGTATGCGTTCACTTCTGCACTCGAGCTCGGCGGGACGGGGCGCGTTTAAAAAAAAAAAAATTTCCTATTTATTTTACCTTTTATTTTTTATTTTTGGCCCTTTAAGAGCTATGGGCTTCCACCCTGCAATGATATGGAGACGGGTGGGGGTCATCTTCCCCTCACTCGTCTCCATACCTAACACGGAAGAGGACCCGATCTACTCCGCCGCTGCCGATGGCTCCGCTAAGCGACGGAGGGCACTGGAGAGCAGCGGGAGGGGGGGCCCCTCTCCCGTCACCAATAAAAGTGATCTTGCGGCAAATTCGCCACAGAGACCACTATTATTGGAAACCAGACCACCTGCTGAAAAAGAGGATACCGGGTTATGGCAGCTAGCTGCTGCCATAACAAAGATATCCCTCTTCAAAGAGAGGACATATATCGGCATGCAGCGGTCCAGAAGTGGTTAATTTCACCTGGTGATCCTGCCAGTAAATCTGTTATTTTTATTTACATTAAAGGGTAACTCCACTTTCGTGGGGGAAAAAAATAGCAAATAAAGAAAAAATAATATAGCATTTACAATTGGTATACAAGTCATATTGTAATTGAATGTTATTAAAAATTATCTTTCCTTTTCAATCTGCAGCCGCTGGAAATTTCTATATATGCAATGCAATATGACTACATAGAGTTTTTCTGTACACAGAATGTGTACTGACCACTCCCCAGAAACATAATTTCCTGCTTTTGTGATTGGCTCACCAATTTTCCCAGAAGTCTGCCTAAGATACAAGTCAGATTTCAGGCATCCCCTGCAACACAAATGTCATTTTTGGTGAGATACTCCCAATAGGAACATGTCTAAAGGGATGCAGGCCCAGCAGCTTTCCTCATTAGTGCCCTGCAGGTGCCACAGCTGACTGATAATTATGAAACCACTCCCATTGGACCCACTAAGTACAGAGGCACAGACAAACACACATAGATTTCTTCAGAATAACAAAAGGTAGGAATCTGCAACAAAGGTTGTTATAATCCTTGCAATGTACATAGATCACCCAGAGGGGAATGTTTTTTTCTCAACAAAAGTGGAGTTACACTCTAATGCCTCGTACACACGGTCGGACTTTGTTCGGACATTCCGACAACAAAATCCTAGGATTTTTTCTGACAGATGTTGGCTCAAACTTGTTTTGTCTACACACGGTCACACAAAGTTGTCGGAAAATCCGATCATTCTGAACGCGGTGACGTAAAACACGTACGTCGGGACTATAAACGGGGCAGTGGCCAATAGCTTTCATCTCTTTATTTATTCTGAGCATGCTTGGCACTTTGTCCGTCGGATTTGTGTACACACGATCGGAATTTCCGACAACAGATTTTGTTGTCGGAAAATTTTATAGCCTGCTCTCAAACTTTGTGTGTCGGAAAATCCGATGGAAAATGTGTGATGGAGCCCACACACGGTCGGAATTTCCGACAACAAGGTCCTATCACACATTTTCCGTCGGAAAATCCGATCGTGTGTACGGGGCATAATGGAACAAGCTGTCCAGCAAAAGTGGCAGTTAGAGGCGTTAGACAAACAACTTACCACTGGCAGAATGCTTACAATGATCAGCTTTTATTCATGTATGTAAATCCTTTATCCCAAAAGGAAATAAAATGTTCCTCTTAACTACTTAAAAACTGTTAGTTGGAGTTTGGCTTTTTATTGTTAGTCAATTGAGTTGTAAAGGCAGAAGGTTTTTTATCTTAATGCAGTTTTTTATTTTTTATTTTTAATAAAATTTTTGTCAAAAACTGTCTGAATAGGTAGGGATACTATGTACCCGATACTCATTCACATAGGGAGGGGGGTGGGATCTGGGGGCCCCCTTGTTGAAGGGAGCTTCCAGATTCTGATAAGTCCCCTGCCCGCAGACCCCCACAACCACCAGCCACAGTTGTGGGGATGAGGCCCTTGACCCCAATAAACATGGGGACAATGTGCTTTGGGATGGGGGGGCAGAGCTCCCCCCCGCCCCAGAGCACTCACCCCCCCCCCATGTTGAGGGCGTGTGGTCTGATATGGTTCAGGAGGGAGGGTCGCTTGCCTGTCCCCCCCTTTCCTGACCTGCCGGGCTGCATGCTCGATAAGGGTCTATTGTGGATTTTGGGGGGACCCCACGCCATTTTTTTTAAAATGTTGGCATTGGGTTCCCCTTAAAATCCACATCAGACCCGAAGGGCCTGGCATGGACTGGGGAGGACACCACGCTGTTTTTTTAAGCATTTTTTTTATTGCCGGCATTCTTTATCTTTACATTCATCTGTCAGTGGGTAAGCCAGCCGACAGATGAAGAGTCATTGTTGTTAAGGATGCGGGCGGCCGGCTTCCCGGCTCGCTGCTTAACAACCAGCTATTCTTTATGCAGAATTCGAATCAGTCAATCATTTTTCAACCAATCTGAATTCTAATTGTTCTGAAAAGCTGGAATTCGTTAGAGAATTAAAAAACAAAACTAATTTTAATGAAAACTAAACGAAATTTAACGAAAACTAAACTAAACAAATTCTAAAACCAGACTAAACAAATTCCACAATGAAACAAAATTAGTAACATAACAAATCTATCCAAAACAAAACACATTTTTCTGTTCTGCACATGTCTAATGCCTATACAGAGGCTGGTAGACAGCTTATATTAAAAAGTAAGTAAAGCTAAACAACTTGGGGTAGTAAGCTTTCAAAATTTTAATAATGTGTCGAATATATACTGTATATAGTATATTAATGTCTCGATATTCAGATAGCTGCATAAACTCAGTGACTGGTTTTCTGGGCCTCTGAGACCGGCCTCTTCTTTTACAAGTTCTCATACTGTTGGAAGATATAAGAAATTCATTTTTTCCAAGTTTTATTATTTCGAATTTCGAGGCACTTTGCACATCCTTTGAAACCACAATTAATTTTGAAGCATAGAGCTGTACTTGCTGGCTGTAAATTAGTCACTATATCTGTTAGGCAACTTGTAAATAATCTACCCATAATTCCAGACAAACAGCATATTTTATTACAAATCTAAAGAGCTGCAGAAATGTAATAACACAAAGAGGCATAGCAATTTCACACCTCTTGATGGCTTCATTTGTTATGTATTTATTGTCTATTTTTTCATTGCCTAATGGAGAAATTTGTATAAAACGCAAAATAAAATAACATGTGGGAGAAAACTCGATATTCTAAACCGGGGGGCAGAAAGTTAGAAAGCAGGGGTCAGAAACCAAGGATGGAGGAGACAGAGAGCTAATCAAGAGCTGGTATTGTACTGTTGTAGGCTAAAATTATCCAACAAATTTATATCTTGAATTTCTAAAATGTCAACATGGTATACAGTGCTTTATAGCAGTGGTCTCCAAACTACGGCCCTCGGGGTACTTTTTCCCCCACTGATACCAATGATGGGGGCTCCATTTATCCCACTAGCACCAATGATGGGGCACTATTCCTCCCACTGACACCAACAATGGGACACTATTCCTCCCACTCACACCAATGATGGGGCACTATTCCTCCCAGTGACACCTAAAATTTGATACTATTCCTCCCACTCACACCAATGATGGGGCAATATTCCTCCCACTGACACCAACATTGGGACACTATTCCTCCCACCCACACCAATGATGGGACACTATTCCTCCCACTGACACCAACAATGGGACACTATTCCTCCCACTCACATCAATGATGACAGGAAGCACGTGACCTCCACTCCACCCTGCTGTGAGAACGGAAGAGCGCTGATTTGTGACGGGCAGTGAGAGATTATATCATCTCTCTGCTGCTCGCCGCACCTCGCTCCCAAATTGAAGAGGCCCGGCTATGAAGAGCGCTGATGTGGAGCGGGCGGAGAGAGATGTCATCTCTGCTCATCCGCCCGCTCGCTTCTTTCCTCTCCTCTGCCTCTCTCATGCAGCCAGCCTGCCTGCTGCAGCAGCCTCAACCCGCTGGTTAGGCAGGGACCCAAGAGACTCAGGGCTATGGGCCCCATATTTGGGGATATAGCCCCAATAGCCACCCCCTAGCAACGCCCCTGGGCACTGACACCAATGATGGGGCACTATTCCTCCCACTGACAATAACAATGGGACACTATTCCTCCCACTGATATCAATATTGGGGCAATATTCCTCCCCCTGAAACCAATGATGGGGCACTATTCCTCCCACTGACACCTACAATGGGACACTATTGCTCTCACTGACACCAATGATGGGGCACTATTTCTCCAACTGACAGCCTAAAGCCCGAAAAACAGTAAACTGGCCCTTTGTTTAGAAAGTTTGGAAACCTCTGTTTTACAGAGTGCATAGAACCACTATATTAGTCCCCTACCCTTCACCTACCCTGGCGTTACCACTTTTCCTGAAGAAAAAAACTGTAGTGAGCATGGCCTGGTTTCTATGGGTGTGCCCTCACGTACATGTATGTAGCCAGGAATCCCCCTATTCACATACATTTGGAAAGATGATAATGTATAACGTAGAGGGCTGATGGTGGTGCCAAGAAGCTGCTCTCCCATAATCTCATAGATGACACTCACAATGATGGTATATGGAAAAACATTAATGGATGGTGGAGCTAGGCACACCTCTTTACCTCCTAAGTTAGTGTTCTGTATGATGGCATTGGAAGATAGGAACGAGGATGAAGTCCGACATCCCCACTCCCTGTGTCCTTTGAAGATGGAACTCTTTATATATATATAAAAAAAAAAAAAATAGATACTACTCTGTGCACCTTTCAGTCAGTTCCTGTGAATGATGGTAGAGGAGACAGACAGTAATGGATTGATGGTCAGTCCAGCCAATCACATGAGGAAGAGAGAATGTAGACAAGCCCCTGCTGGTCTGGTGCTGCTGGTAAGGAGATGCTCTGTATCTGAACCTCACATTGGATATTGCAAAATGTATTCAAAAGAAGGGAACATGGACTTTAGAGGCACATCTGTAGCGTTGAAGTACAAAATAAACTTTTATTTATCTTTAAAATTCACATTATTGACATAACATGTTAAAAACAAAACATGGTGTTTGGTCTAAACTACGCTCACACCACCTAACACAACCAACTATTACCACAGTGAAACAGAAAGATTAATGATGATTAAAATGAGGTGATGTCAAATAGAAGGAGCAGCTGGTTGGTGGTAGAGACGTAGTGAAGAAAACTCTACATGTTACGTGCCCTTAAGTGCTTCTTCAGGAACTTGCAGTGGAGCATAATATACGAAACAGTATACGCAGGCAAACCTGGCGGGATCATCCACCAATCAACGATTTGTCATGCCTTAAGCAATATAAAACTCGAGAGATCCTTAGAAATTGTGTGGGACAGGGATAATAACCATATCCTCAACAGCCAAACTAGGGAACTTTGAACCAGGCACTAGTACCATACACATGGAAAGGGGAAGCCCAATATGGCTATCCCTATGTAAAGGCCACTTTAAGTGTAGGGGGCCAGTAGAGCTCCAACAGTGTTGAGCCCAGAGCTGGTAAATGTGAATATTTAGGACGTTGGCGCACTTATACCTGTCTGTATCCACAACGCCATCTTGTGGTGATACATTTAAATTTAAACTCACACTGGATATGTTGAGGAGTAGCCCCAATCAGGAAGCACCACCACTGATATTGATCAATTGTGCCTCGTTTCCACTGAGCGGATCGGTTCGGGTCGGTACAGTTTGAATGGCCTAGAATGGTCCGGTCTATTCTGGTGAGCGTTTCCACTGCAAGTGGGACCACAAGGGGCCATAGAGGGTTTAGAAAAAATGCCTCAGCATAGCACAGCAGAGGGTTTTCTGTCAGCCAATCAGTGGAATGTATCGTAGCTCCGCCCTAACCGAACCGTTCCATTTTCTATGGCCCCACATCTGAAGCAGGACCCTGAATGGAGCGGTGCGGTTTGGTTGCATGGGCCGCTTTCATAATGGAAACACCCAAAATAGCGTACCGTACCGAACCGATCCGCTCAGTGGAAACAAGGCATAAGTGTATATCAAACCTTTCAAATTCCCACAGTTTCTGAAGCTTTAACCCATGTATGGAGGTACTGGTGTGGACCATCAGCTGTGGATTGGTAAAATAATAAGCACAACAAACTACCAAGATTTACCAGACCTTACTTGGCCTCTAATTATTGATGTTTCTTATTTTACTAGCCAGTTAAACTCCAGTTGGGTGGTAGCTTTACCTGTTCCCCAAAGAAGCAACCAATCTAATGTCTCTATAACACACACAAACTCTAAGCTAACTTGGAAGGAAGTCAACTGTATTCCTGAAGAAAATGCAAGTAAATGCAAGAAGAAAATAAAATCTCCATGCAGATAGCATTATGGGAGGGATTGGATCACAGGGCCCAGAGGTGTATGAAAAAGGACCACACAATGATCCAATGACCATGGTCCATGTGCCAGTGCTGACAGAGTGACTGTACCGCTTATTCTTCTGGCTGGGTTGGAGTAATTATATTTTGGTGTCTACTGGACCCTGTGAACAGCAAGCTAAACTGAAGGTTTTACTTTATGGACTACATAATCCACAAAGATCACCAAATAAGTAGAAACCCCATTTTAGTGAATCCCTAAAGTGACAGAAGAATGTGTCGATCAGCCAGAATCACAACTCTGAATAATGGCATCCACAATCGGCTTGTAGGCAGGTTGCCTACTCTCCATTAGTCAGTCTACCAGGCTGTCCAGGTTGGGTGGAAGGGTTAATGCTTGTGCTGCATTCCCTTGTGTGTTTGCAGGTTTTCCTCTGGGGTCCAGGCTTCTTCTTGTGTGATATAAAGGGAGGAGGCCCAGATCCTGAGGGGGAATGGGAAACCCAGAATGAATGTGGAATCTAGAACAGGCTTGGAATGCATTTACAGAGACTCCGAATTATCTCCTAAGAAGCTTGTTGGTATGCCAAAACATCAGAATACTCCCAAGGACATTGACTCCTATGTTCAGGTTGTCCCCAGTTTGGACTTTTCCTAAAGATGCTACACCCATATAGGCAACACGGGGCAGCCATAGTTAAGTTTAGTTAGGGAAAGGACGCTGTTGCATGTTATACGTGTTCTGACAAATGTTCAGTAAAGTTGTTTCTACTGCTCAAAGCCTGGTCTGAAGTAACTTAAGGGGTGCGTGTGGGGTCCTGGCATATTTCTCTAAGGAATCTGAGTCTGGACTAGCATATTGTTGTCTGTATAACATCACTACAACAAAAGGGTAACTTGTAAAGGGTTGCTATCGGTAACAAGAAGAAAGTACAGCAATCAGTCGATGGCATGGTACCTGAATAGGTGAAAGGTTCTCCGGCAGTGAGGGGGTTCGGTGTTCAGCTCCCTCCCTAGCTGTCTGTCTCCATCAGTCACCAGGAGCAGATTAGCATCACGGAGATCTAATACTTGGTCACTTGGTACGGAACGAGAAAGGTTAAGTGGAGCACGCATGAGGTCCGTGCTATGTGCTCGGTGGGACCCCATTCTGCTACTGGGAGTGAGGTAACAGAGGTACATTGACTGGTAGAGTGGGCATAGGCTCTGCATGCCCCTCCTATTGCAGCACATACACTGATAAAATGTATAGGACAAGGGACAATTTTGGAAGAAATACACATACAACACCACACACAAGTTGGGGGACTACCTTAAAGTTTGAGTTTCACATGACCCTCGCCTGGTCCCGGCAGTGGTGAGCATGGCTTCGGGCAAGGTGTTACCCCTGTGCTGGGATGAGTCACCCCGTTCAGCGCCTGGCATAGCCCAAAGTACCCACCATATTGTAGGCGACCTATGTCACCCACCTGCCCCTCTTACAGGCTGTGTTACAGGATTGTGGAAAATATATTCCTTTAAAGTTGTCACTCTGCTTTCTTCTCTTACCAATATGTTCTATGTTAGCACATAAGCAAAATAGCACTAGCTCTTTATGCTGCTTTATCCTCTGCCAGTTTGAGCTCTGCTGTAGGTGGACCCAAAGAGAGTGATGCCAAGTAAACTGCAGGTACTTATACTGTTTTCTTTTTTAAAATACGTGTCTTTTTTACAGTATCTGTCTGAAGTTCAGCTTTAAAACCCAACTCCAAGAAAATGAAAATGATATTAAAGGCTGGGGTGTTTTCCTTTTAAAATAACTAACATGTTATACTTACCTGCTCTGTGCAGGAGTTTTGCACAGAGCGCCCCCGACCTTCCTCTTCTCGGGTCCCCCGGTGGCACTCCTGGCCCCTCCTTTTTGCTGAGAACCCCCACAGCAAGCAGCTTGCTATGGGGGCACCCAAGCCTCTACTCTGTCTCTTCATTCAGACACAGAGCGCAGCTTGGCCCGCAGTCACTCTCTTCTTATTGGCTCACTGGCTGTGATTGACAGTAGCGGGAGCCAATAAGGAGGCAGAGACCCTGGAGAGCTGCTACTCTTGTGCACATCACTGGATCGAGATGGGGCTCAGGTAAGTATTGGGGGTGAGGGGGGGGGGGCTGCACACAGAAGGCTTTTTATTTTCATACATGGAATGCATGAGGGTAAAAACCTACAAATTATCCCTTACAGCGGGGCTTGTTCATTTCATTTCAAATCCATTGTGGTGGTGTAAAGAGCCAAAAAGATTAGAATGGTGTAGATGTCCCAATATTTATGGACCTGACTGTACAAGCTCCCATCAGTTGACGCTCCCCTATGCTCTGGTGGTGGACTGTCCCTCAAGGTCATCACGCCCAATGCATGCAGGTCTATAGATCCATAGATCCTACTTTGGTCTTGATGACATCAGGACCTTGACTGCTGGTAGGTAAATCTTTTTTTTTTTTTATTAGGTTATGGGATAACAAAGGAGTGGCTACGGGGCCACTTTCTGAATGTCCTTGAGTGGCCCAGCCAGAACCCAGACTTGAACCCGATTGAACATCTCTGGAGAGATCTGAAAAGGGCTGTGTACCGACGCTCCCCATCCTAACCTTTTTTTTGTTTCCCCAGACACAAAAGAGTAATTAGTCCTTGCAGTGCAGACACAGCCCCACTGCAAGGGATCATTTTTTTAGTTGCCTGAAGTTTGACTTTAAGGAATGTCATATATTTAGGAATAACATGTTACTAAGCAACTAGTATTTACTCCAATCGCATTTTTCTGACACCCCAGGAGCTTTGTTCCAGCACTTGCAAGCAAACTCCTGTGGCTCAAATGTAAAGAAATTCTTCTGCTAAATAACTTCTTTTTTAAATCAAAACAATACAAAGTCAATGTAGACTTCCTTCCTCTGGCCCAACACTGTTCTACAGCAGAAAGGAAATCCTCCCAACCAAACACTTGGAGCTTGACTTTGGTGACCTAACTGCAGACAAAGGAAGCCCACTAAGCTATTATACATGTGTATGAAACCACATGGGAACACAACAAGGGTTGGGGTGAACTTAAAAAAAAAAAAAAAAAAAAAAAATTTAGGCTGCCTTAATTGCACATCCCAGAAAATAAAAAAGGTGTTTCCCACATGCTTATACATTTTTTATCTAGTTGTTTAGCTTACTTAGAATTACCACTGACTAGAGATGAGCACATATTGGTACCCATAGGCATACCTCCCAACTGATTTGGAACAAAGTCCCTCTGTCCCTCATTCCTCCTCATTTGTCCCTCATTTTGATCTGATTTATATAGTTGTATATAAAATACACTTTTTATCTTTCAAAAAGTATTTCCCAGTGCTAAACCTTTCTTCCAATTTCTAAATTGCTGCATTTGTATATTTCAAAATATATAGTAGTGGTAAAAAAAACACTTGTGGGTTTATCTTTTTTCTTTTGTATAATTTGCCTTTAACTGGTTAAGACTGGTCATTTAACGGCGGTGAGGTGCGGCTCTCACCCCGAAGGGGGCGCGTAGCGCGGCGATCCTGGCCGCGCCGTGTTGCTAGGACACGGCGCGACCTGGATCTGTAGAAAGAGTCACGTCCGCGGCTCTTTAACCATGTAATCGGCTGTGTCCACATGTAAACAAGGAAGTGCCGGTAATCGGCGCTCCTCACCTCACACTGACAGAGTGTGTGGCGAGGAGAGCCGATCAGTGGCATCTTCACACAGGGGGACATTTAGGAATGTAATCAGGGCACTGATTACAATATTGAAAAACAGTGTCACAAATCAGTGCCCACCATTGCAAACCAATGCTAGCAATCAGTGCCCACCAGTGGCAGCAATCAGTGCCCACCACTGCCCACAAGTGTCACCAATAAGTGCCCATTAGCGATGCCAGTCAGTGCTGGCAATCAGTGCCGCCTATCAGTGCTGCCCATCACTGCTGTCAATGCCCATCAGTGTCGCCCATCAGTGCCACCCATCAGTGCCCATCAGTACCGCCTATCCATGCCGCCTATCAGTGCCACCTATCAGTGCCCACGAGTGCCGCCTAACAATGCCCATCAGTGCCACATATCAGTGCCAACTATCAGTGCCCACCAGTGGCAGCAATCAGTGCCCACCACTGCCCACAAGTGCCACCAATAAGTGCCCATTAGCGATGCCAGTCAGTGCTGGCAATCAGTGCCGCCTATCAGTGCTGCCCATTAATGCCCATCACTGCTGTCAATGCCCATCAGTGTCGACCATCAGTGCCACCCATCAGTGCCCATCAGAACCGCCTATCCGTGCCGCCTATCAGTGCCCACCAGTGCCGCCTATCAGTGCCCATGAGTGCCGCCTAACAGTGCCCATCAGTGCCACTTAACAGTGCCCATCAGTGGCACATATCAGTGCCACCTATCAGTGCCCATAAGTGTGGCATTTTAGTGCCCCCTCATCAGTGCCACCTAATCAGTGCCGCCTCATCAGTGCCCATAAGTGCCGCCTCATCAATGCCTACCAGTTCAGCCTATCAGTGCCCATCAGTGAAGGCGAAAAAGTACTTAGTTACAAAATTAACTGACAGAAAAAAAATGAAAAAACATTTTTTTTCAAAATATTTGGTCTTTTTTTTGTAAAAAAATAAAAAACCCAGCAGTGATTAAATACCACCAAAAGAAAGCTCTATTTGTGTGAAGAAAATGAAAAAAAAAATTGTTTGAGTACAGTGTTGCATGACCGCGCATTTGTCATTCAAAGTGCGACAGCGCTGAAAGCTGAAAAATGGTTTGGGCAGTAAGTGCCCAGTAGGCAAGTTGTTAAAGGGGCGTGACAGGGGGGGGGGTCAGTGTTGCCAACCTACCAGATTGAAATCTACTGACATAGCACCCAAAATTTACTGGCACAACCAAGTTTTTACTGCCATTTCCAAAAGTTACAAAATTACGGTTTTAAGTGCAAATTTGAGTATTTAGGCTACAAACATACAATATGCAATTAGCAATATGATTTAAGGTAGATAATAAGGCAAAAAACATATTCCTTATTTTATTTTCGATAAAGTATGTAAGTAGCTCAGGGACAGGAGACAGGAGGGCAAGAATTTAGAATGGGCGGCACACACATAAAAGTGACTCTCACAGTGACACTGACAGCAGTGTGCAGCAGAACAGATGATGATGACATCTCATTGACACAACATGTCCCCTCCTGAGTCACAGTGACAGTCTCTCTCCAAGCCAAGTGGTCCCTCCAGTCCACTCCAGTTTAAACAGCACCGACAGTCCCGGTACCCAGCCTGCCTTGCTCCCATACCGCAGACACGAGGCTCTGGCCACTCTGCTTGGCTCCATTGCACCATGACATCACATGACATGCTCAGGTACCGCCTCCGCCAGAGCCGCCCAATCACACTGTAGCAGGCACTCGGATGGTTTCAGCCGGTGTTCTGACATATACTGTCCTCCTATCGGATAGTGTCCGCTCCGTACTGCGCTTGCGCAGCGCTTGCGCAGTATGGAGCAGAAGGAGATGCCGAAAGTGTCCGAAGTTGATCAGCTGACCATCAGCTGTACACGGCGCTTCGGCACTTCTTAGCTATGGCTGTGTAAGTGGGCCCCTCGCGGGCTCGCTCCGCTCGCCGCGCTTCGGGCACGGCCTCGCTGCGCTCGGCAACTATTTATTCTCACTCTATGTCCACTTGGATAGTAGGGAATGAACCTGGACATAGGGTGAGAATAACAGCGCAGGCGCCGTGTACAGCTGATGATCAGCTGTTAAACTTCGGAGACTTTCGGCGTCTCGTTTGTCCTCTGTACTGCGCCTGCGCAGTACAGGGAGGACACTATATGATAGGGGACTGTATTTGACAAGACACCGGCTCCAGACCAAGCCGAGCGTCACAGCCATATTTTTTACTGGCAACCTTTTACTTTTACTGGCATTTAATGGCAGGAGAAAATTGCCTGTTTTTTACTGGCCGCCAGTAAAAATACTGCCTTTGGCAACACTGGGGGCGTGTCCTATCCCTACATACTTTTGCTAAAAGTTGTCCCTCATACCCATCTCTGAAAGTTGGGAGGTATGCCTATATGTCCAAAAAATATATCTTATCTGTATATAAATTGTGAAAGATTAACCCAAATCCCTCAGAAATGTACTCATGTGCTCTGGTATGTAAAAAAATGACATTCCTACATAATTATATAATTTGCCAAATAATAATTCCTTTTGGGTTTGTGATTTTTTTTTAGAAGTAGCACCAGCAGTGTATAGAAAGCCTCCAAGTTGCCATATTCTATTGTATTTTTTAACAATTACTGTGACTTTACATTGAGATGGAGAGGTAATTTTAATTAACATTAAAATACAAAATGGTTTGTCTAGCAATTTTTAATGATATACATTATATTGCCAAAAGTATTGTGACGCCTTTACCCACACTTAAACTTTAATGGCACCCCCAGTCTTAGTCTGTATTGTTCAATATTGAGTTGGCCCACCCTTTGCAGCTATAACAGCTTCAACTCTTCTGGGAAGGCTGTCCACAAGGTTTAGGAGTGTGTCTATGGGAATGTTTGACCTTTCTTCCAGAAACACATTTGTGAGGTCAGGCACTGATGCTGATGAGAAGGCCTGGCTCGCAGTCTCCACTCTAATTCATCCCAAAGGTGTTCTATCGGGTTGATGTCAGGACTCTGTGCAGGCCAGTCAAGTCCCTCCACCCCAAACGCGTTCATCACGGTCTTTATGGACCTTGCTTTGTGCACTGGTGCGCAGTCATGTTGGAACAGGAAGGGGCCATCCCCAAACTGTTCCCACAAAGTTGGGAGCATGAAATTGTCCAAAATGTCTTGGTATGCTGACGCCTTAAGAGTTCCCTTCACTGGAACTAAGGGGCCAAGTCCAACCCCTGAAAAACAACCCCACATCATAATCTCCTCACCAAATGATTTGGACTAGTGCATAAAGCAAGGTCCATAAAGACATGGATGAGCGAGTTTGGGGTGGAGGAACTTGACTGGCCTGCACAGAGTCCTGACCTCAACCCGATAGAACACCTTTGGGGTGAATTAGAGTGGAGACTGCAAGCCAGGTCTTTTTGTCCAACATCAGTGCCTGACCTCACAAACGCCCTTCTAGAAGAACGGTCAAACATCCCCATAGACACACTCCTAAACCTTGTGGACAGCCTTCCCAGAAGAGTTGAAGCTGTTATAGCTGCAAAGGGTGGGCCAACTTGATAATGAAATCTACTGACTAAGACTGGGATGTCATTAAAGTTCATGTGCTTGTAAAGGCAGGTGTCCCAATACTTTTGGCAATATAGTATATATATATATATATATATATATATATATATACACTTTATATAGATAGACAGGTTATTTCACATGACCAGTCCAATGCCTACATCATATTTATCATATTAAACCAAGTCTGTGATAAAACGATTGCCTGGCTCAAAATAACAAAGTTACTAACCATGGCACATACAGTAAACAGTTTCAACATCCTCACTTTGTTACCACTTCCTCCCAATAAACAGCATTAATGTTGCCTTTTCTCTAGACAATATGTCTCTATAAAGCTGTTTTTGCTGTATATTCTCGGTATATAGTTCCTTATTATATTATGCTGTGTCAGCACTTTAATGGCTTGTTCACTGGTTTCTTAAAGCAGCATGGCCCCAGGGAGAGAATGTAATATACATCTGACACCCTGATTACCAGAAGAGCTTCTGACCCCAATGACAAGATGTGTCACAAAGACCTTGTGTATTCCCATATATCAGCACAAAATCACTTTCCCACTGCCGATCTTTGCCCTTAGTGAATGGATTGCATGCTCTTTCTGCATAATGATTACACATTCTGGAGCAGTTACCTGTGCCTATATTCAGATTTCTCATCTGGTATGAGGTAACTCTGGACGGATTCTGTTCTTAGTTGAGTTGCTTAGTTAATAGCGCAGTTGAGGTTACAGTAGTGGTGTATTGGTACCATGCAGTGGCAGGAAATACAAGAGAGCAGGTTTACCAGCCAAACGATTTTTATTTCTATTTATCCCATACTGAGATTTACAAAGCTCTACCACACATCGCAGCCCTGTCTAGCAAGTTAGTCTTTTTTAACTTAGTCTTTTTTCTGCTACAGTTTCACTTTCACTTACAGGTCACCTCCCCACTCCTCATTACACACACTTGTAGGTGGGGTGCAGCATGTGTGGGGGCAATAATTCACACAGACAGGTGCAAGGCAGAACGTGTATTGAAGTAATTCAGCAACAGTTATACCAAAGCCAGGGGCAGGTTACCCAACTGGGTGCACTCACAGATTCCACTGACATGGAAGGAGTAGATTCCAGCCAGACTGACAGCGTATGTTGAGAGGGGTAGAATGTGACCCCCGGCTGGAAGGTGCCCAGAAGAGTTACGTCCCTACACTTTCCCTTCTCGTCAGGAACTTTTCTCTAACACTGTCCCTAACAGGCGGTGTACCTGACCCTACTCTAACAACTCGAAAATTGCACACCAAACCTAGGAGCCAGGGCCTTAAATAGACTCTGCCTGACCCAAGATGGCCTCTAGAGTCATTGGGGTGGCAGTGTCCAACAGGGCAGCCTAACCCAGTGACCCAGGAAACCATAGAGGAAGCCTGTTCCTCTTGACTTCCTCTCCAACAACAGTGTGCTGTGGAAGACTGCCACCTGTGGTGGAGAAAGTAGACTGCACCTGCCTATACACTGTATCGCCCAGATAAGTTTATTTTCATTGAATGACAAAACCAGACATTTGCAGAATAAACAAAGCGGTTTACTGGAGTTCTCTTCACGATGCTGGCACATTGGTCTCACCCAGTTCAGTATTTACCATCACCAGGCACAGACGTAAGAGTTACGGTACAACTCCATGGGAAACACATTTATCATGGGTACAGTCTCTTGGGACAGCTTTGAGGCACAATAATGGCTTAGGTGGTGCAACGTTTAGATTGGTATAACATTTAGGTGCAGCAGCTTAGACTAGTGGAATGGTGGGCAAACCTTTAGCTTGATCCACCTCCATATAAATAGATTTCAGTCCCTCACTTTTCCCTGACTCCTGGCCCCATCTTGGATAAACTAAACCCAATGTTTCTCTACACCGTAACATCTCTCTAGGTTCATTACTTCCCATGACTTCATGGGAAGTAATGTGCTTTTTTTTACCACTACTATTCCTTTATATTGGCTTTTGAAATTTACAATTTAGAAATCGGGTGAAAGGTTTAGCACTGTGAAACAGTTTTGAAAGTGAAAGATAAATAGTGCTTTCTATATACAACTACTGTATATAGATCAGACCAAAATGAGGGACAAATGAGGAGGAAATAGGGACAGAGGGACTTTGTTCCAAATCAGGGAGAGTCCCTCGAAATCAGGGACAGTCCCTCGAAATCAGGGACAGTCCCTCGAAATCAGGGACAGTCCCTCGAAATCAGGGACAGTTGGGAGCTATGGTCTGGGCAGACCTCATCCGTCTGCTGCTTCTCTTTCATTGTCCAGTCTGTAGGCTGGGGATGGAGAGGGCACCCCATTGAATTCCTTGACTGTAAGCCCCCATCCACCCCGTTTTGTTTTGCTTCCCAAAACATGAAGATTTCCATTATATTCAATGGTGCCTGTTCACACCTGAGCATTGTGCTGTAACTTGTCACATGAAAAAGTACGGTCGAAGGACCTTTCGCCCAAAGTTTAGCTTTACTCTTTAAAAATGATTCCTAAAAAAATTCAACCTTACTTCTTTCAAACGGCTTGAAATTAAAATTTCTGAGTCGCAAACATTGATGGCCTTTTTTTTACTGTTTAGAATGTGCCATTGAGATAAGAGGAGGAAATTAAACACAATAAACTTTAATAAGGCCAGCATTTCATTTACAAGCAGTGTTCACGTTACAAAGAAAACAGCAAAGTGCTGAATGTGGACACAGATGACAGGACGTTGGGCCTATTCAGCCACATTGAAAAGTCTGGGACAGATAGGCATCGTCATTCCGTATCCTGACAGTGAAACGGATTACAGAGCGCTGATGATGCATTGTGACAAACATTGAAATATCTTCCTGTGCGATTCTCTGGTATTATCTGCTGCACAAAGACAGCAATGCACCCACGATTCACTGCCAATCTGCCAAAATGGAGGAAACAGACTCCAAGAGGAAACGTCTAATGACAAGCAGAACGCTGATTAAACACCACAACATAAAAACATCCCCTTTAATCTTTATATTTAGCCAAGCGATGTCTCATTTTTAAATGACACGCAGGGTACGTCACGGGGCATGATGTAGCTGTTAGGGACACTCGTGTCCAAAAATGGACAGACAGACTTGTGCATGTTTACAAAAGTAAGTAGAAGTAAGGGACACACACATTACAGAAATGACATGCATTCAGGGGCGGACTGACCATTGAGCGATTAGGGCACTGCCCGAGGGCCCTGGGCCACTAGGGGGCCCCATCAGGGTTGCCAGCCTCAGTAAAACCAGGGACAGTATGTATAAATCTGTGTTTTTTTTACATCTGTCTGTGTATACTGTGTGTACATGTATGTGTATACTGTGTGATTGTATACTGTGTGTGTGTATACTGTGTGGCCCCATACTCTCTGATTGCCTGGGGGCCCCATAATCTCCTATTGCCCGGGGGCCCCATAATCTCCTATTGCCCGGGGGCCCCATGAGTTATCAGTCCGCCCCTGCATGCATTCATTGGCCACTTTATTAGGTACACCTTGCTAGTACCGGGTTAGACCCCCTTTTGCCTTCAGAACCACCTTAAAGTGGAGTTCCACCCACTTTTACAACTCTTCAGCATCCCTCACTAAACTGAGCACTGTAAACGAATTGGATATTTTTAAATTATTTTTCTCAGCACTTACTGCATATCTGCTGTATTCACTTTCTCCTCCCTGGCCACGGCCCATCGCATCATTTCCTGTTTGCAATGCCTTCTGGGAAGGGGCGGCAACTTCCTCTGACACTGCCGTTGCTATGGAAACCTGACCTGAAACCTATTACACTGCTTGTGCTGCACTGAGCATGTGCGAGATCTGCAAGGATGAGATCCAGGAAGAAATACAGTCTGGCTTCAGATGCCCAGACTTAAGATGGCCACGACCTGCTGTAATTTATAAAATAACAAACTACTGCTATAAACTAACAAAACAGACCTTAGTTTACAGACTAACTTTACTAGAATACATTAAGCTTGTGTATTATAGGGGTATTTTTATTTAAAAATTATCATTTCGGCCAGAACACCACTTTAATTCTTCATGGCATGGATTCAACAAGGTGTTGGAAACATTCCTCAGAGATTTTGCTCCATAGTGACATGATAGCATCACGCAGTTGCTGCAGATTTGTCGGCTGCACATCCATGATGCGAATCTCCCATTCCACTACATCTTAAAGGTTCTCTATTGGATGAGATCTGGTGAGTGTAGAGGCCATTGGAGTACAGTGATCTCATTGTCATGTTCTAGAAACCAGTGGTGAAATGATTGGAGCTTTGTGACATGGTGAATTATCCTGCTGGAAGGAGCCATCAGAAGATGAGTACACTGTAGTCATAAAGGGATGGACGTGATCAGCAACAATACTCAGGTAGGCCCTGGGATTTAAATAATGATCAATTGATACTAAGGGGCCCAAAGTGTGCCAAGGAAATATCCCGCACACCATTAAACCACCACCACCAGCCTGAACCATTGATACAAGGCAGGATGGATCCATGGTTCCATGTTGTTTACACCAAATTCTGACCCAACCATCTGAAAGTCGCAGCTGAAATCGAGACTCATCAGACCAGGCAACGTTTTTCCAATCTTCTATTGTCCAATTTTGGTGAGCCTGTGCGAACTGTAGCCTCAGTTTCCTGTTCTTAGCTGACAGGAGTGGCACCCGGTGTGGTCTTCTGCTGATGTAGCCCATCTGCTTCAAGATACAATGTGTTGTGCATTCAGAGATGGTATTCTGCATACCTTGGTAGTAACGAGTGGTTATTTGAGTTACTGTTGCCTTTCTATCATTTTGAACCAGTCTGTCCATTCTCCTCTGTCCTCTGACACCAGCAAGGATGGTTTCGTCCCTGATCACATGTGCAGCACCATGGCAACTGCTGATCAAAGATGGCACCTTCCTTGGCTGTAAAAAATTGAAAGGTCTAGCTCCATTTTAAGTAAAAATTAAGTTTAAGTAGAAAAAAAAGTGTGCCCACTCTCCAAAATATTCATGGGTTACATAGTTACATAGTTAGTAAGGTTGAATAAAGACACCAGTCCATCCAGCTCAACCTGGTTAAATAATGTAATTATAATAATTATGTAATTATGCAATATTTGGTATAAAAAAAGAGAGTTTTATGGCATCATCTGTCAATACTGAAAACCAAATACATGTTCAGGGATATGCATTCTCAGGGATAAATCTTCTTATAAAATCTGCTTCTTATTCCTGCAGATCAGAGACAATTATACTGTATCAGCCATTTTATGCTAAAATGGGCTTCCCAGGGGCTACTCCTAGACTGGAAGCCAAGCAGGTATCAGAAAAGACCTTTCTACGGATCCTAAACCGTTAACAATTTTTAACCTTACTTACAACCTGAAATTTTAACAGATCTATCGGTATATTTTCCTATATTTACTCTTTTACATAATTTGTAATTCATCGTAATTCAGATATGCTGACCTATCCAACCAAAACAGATGACTTAGTCAGTAAAAATGCTAACAGTCAGTAAACAGTTATACATCTAGGTGAAAGTAGAATAGTTTTGCATGCAACTTGCAGTTGAAGCCTCATTAGAGCCTTAAGAATCGACCTCTATAATAATGACTACAAGCCAGCAGCTATTTTTACCTTTAACCTATAAAATGCTTTAAAAATGGCCATTGTCCTGGCTTCCTGAAGGCATCTAACCATGTTTAATATAACGGCATTGTAATCATTCTCCCAGGAGATGCTTTGAATACGGTTCATTCGCTCTTTGCTCAGCCTCACTGAATATTTAAAAAGGCAATTCTTCTAAAATGCTGTGGGCCAAGTGTAGAATTATGATCTGATCATTGACATGACCTGGGTGCGGTTTAACATGTCATTATTTAATAATTGAAGGCAAATTTTTGATAAGAATGAGATTAAAGGGAAACTGTTGTAAGAAAAGTGCCATTCCATCTCCTTAAAAAAAACGTAGCTACCAAGGGCCAAAACCTTTGCCAGGTTTTAATGCACAACTAACCCATGGGCTAATCCACATAGAGAGGTCTGTATTCATTATAGTCATATTTTCATTGCATACATTCCTTCCATGCACTCCAATGCAAAATGCTAGACATGCCCCCCTCCCTTTCAGAAAAATATATATTAAATCATCATCCAAAATAAAAACCACATTTGCCGAAACCTCCTACCAAGGACTCCAAGCCTTGGCTAGGCTGCACACAGTGGCATTTCATTCATGTGTGCATTGTGTGGGGTGCACACTGGCCCTGAGGGAGGTGGGGCCCACTAGCACACAATTCACATAAGAATGCCGCTTCCACTCATAAGGGCCCCCCTGCACTGATATGCCCCTACAGCACCAATCCCCTGTGGCTCCCCTGCAGCTGCTAGCTTCTCCTCCTCTCACCTTTTGTTGGCTTTGGGTGCCACAGGGGATCCACAAAGGGATTTAACTGTCCAAATAGATTTCTCCTACTGCTCTGACCCCCCCCTGGACTTGGACCCCCCTCATTGAACCCATGGTCTCCCCTTCCTGGAGCACTGCTGGCTGGCTTCCCGTCTCCCCCTCCCACCCGCTTCAGCCACAGCAGGGGAGCCCCAGGGAAATCAAGCTCTCCATATACAGTATATCCCCCCTATGCTGTTCTGCTACCTCTGTACTCCCCCCCCCCCCCCCTCCACCAGCACCAATTCCCCTGTTCCCTTCTCCCCCTCCTGCCAGCAGTGCAGCTGCTGTTGGGGCAGAAAATCAGTGTTAGGATAGAGAGCGGGGGGGGGGGGGGCTGGTAAACATTGTTTTCCAGCCCCTTCCTGAATGAACACAGTGATAGCTCTTGTGTTCATTCATAACTGAAGCATAGTAAAGTATGTTGGTAGTACTCGTGGAACAGCAATCTAAGCATCTACATCCCTTAAGCCCCACCAACCATTAACACAATTAATGCTCGTCATGGCACACTAGGCACGCCGCATTACTCTTTAGTTGGTTTGTCTAAAGGTGCCCCAGGTCTTTACCAATCAGAGCAAGGCCCCTGGCGCAAAAAAAAAAAAGCCCACTCTTCACTGTGGCGCACTTAGCACATCACATTTTTTTTAATCAAGCAATGGGGCCTAACTTATGATTTCGTACACAGGCCCACTGATTTCATAAAATGTCCCTGGCTGCGCATGATACTGGAACAAAAGACACAGTTCACAGCGAGGAATGGCTCTTATGATTAAGCAAAGAGTAACTCCACTTTTTGAGAAAAAACCCTCTCGGTGATCACTGTAGATGTAGCACCCTGATGTCTAGGCAGGATTGCTAGCAAATTTACCTGCCAGGTTTAGTTGCCTTGGCCAATTGATAGGATATCAATTGATTCCACCCTAGTTCTGGAATTGCTGCACTCCTCTCTTCTGTCACTAGAAGGCCAGGTATCTGCTGCATTAGATAAGACAAGGGCATTGCAAGGACACATTAGGAATAGATGGGGTGACACCTGGACGGCTGTCTGGGTGGACGTGTGTTTTGCTGCCCCGGGCTGCTAGGCCAAAGTCTGAGGCCTATCCCAGGTACATCTGGCTGCTAGGCTGTCTAAGGGCCTATCCAGAAGAAAGAGAGCAGCGTAGGGTTGGGATTGCAGGTTGCAGTCCAACCACAAGTGACGGTTCTGTTGGCCGGAGAACCTGTCATGGTCGGAGCTAGAGGGAAAGCTTTTGCCACTAAGGGACCTTGTTACCAGGGACCACAGTGAGTAGCTGAAGCAAGTACCAGAGCAGTGTTCTCACCAACCGGGGACGAAGCATTGGGAAACTTCAGTAGGTGTCAAGCCAGGGACCAAGCCAGCAGAGGTGACGCTTGCAGAGCAGCCTTGTGTGTCAAGCCAGGGACCGAGCAGGCCAGAGGGGTGACATTTGAGGAGTATCTTTGAGTGCCAAGCTAGGGACCCAGCAGGGAAGCGGGGGTGACGCTTAAGGAAGATACTCAGTGAGAAGGTTGGAAGAGCTCAGGAGATCCAGTGGCAGTGGATCAAAAAGTCTAGTGAGAGAGACTGGGAGCTCAGTGGAGCGAATATCTACAAGAAGTGATTGTAGAGGAAGTACAGAAGTTCGTTACAACTTATGTTAGGAATTGTTGCCATAGGAGACAGAAATCCTACACATGCAGACATGGTGTCCTGCTGGGTGCTTTTCCCTGCATGGCTGTCTGGCACCCATGAATCTACCTTGCATTACACCCACCATGCCTTGTAACCCACTGTACACAGAAGGAGGTCAGCTGTCCCTAACTCTGGAGGTTCTCATTACACTAAAGTAGGCCTGGGACCTTGCTACATAAGGATTTTAGCAAACTTTGTAGCAGATTCCTACCTTTTGTTGCTCTGACGAAATAGCTGTTTTTTTCACTGTGTCCTTTCCAGACCTTTTCTGAATGGGAAAGGCTAATTCGCTATAATCAGCTGGTGCACTCTCAGTGTTCTAATGAGAAAAGCTGCAGGGTCTGTATCCCTTTCAAAGTTATTAATCCTTGGGGAGTATCTCACTAAAAATTTAATTTCTATTGCAGGTGGTGCCTAAAATCTGTCTTGTATGTTAGTGCAAATTTCTGGGAAAATTAGTCAGCCAATCACACAAACCAGAAATGACATCTTTGGAGGCATTTTGTATACCAACTGTTTACTTCTTTATGTTAGTAGAACGGAAAGTGACCTTTTGCAGTTTAAATCGTGGCAGATATAAAAGAAAAAAAGGAACATTTTCATTCAGTTATGGATTTCTTAGACACATCATTATGTTTATTTTACATACAGGTAATATGCCAAATCCCTGATAGATTAAACTTGTTCGTACAAAGAGGCAATTGCCCACAAGACTTTAATGAGGCATAAACAAAGGTATAAAATATATAAACAATTTTATTACAATAAACAAATATTCCAAACATTTAAAATCATTATGTCATGCATATTTACTAATATAAATGTACATACAAGAACATTATTGAGTAAACCACATGTTGAAGAATTAAACTTCCAATGAGGTGAGTAATCTGTACTGATTCTCTACGCGTTTCGCAAGATACGGACTCGGTTGCTCAGGAGAAGTACAGATGATTATCTAAAGATAAAAACAATGTCATTGGGGGAGAGGAAAAAAGGGGGAGATGAGGGAGGGGTTTGGGAAAGGAAGGGAAAAGGGAAAGGGGAGTGAAAGCAAGGGGGTGGGGAGAGGGGACAGAGGAAAATAATGGAAGAGGAGATGAAGGGAATGGGCAGAGGGAATGCCCAACATAGCACCAATATAATATATTAAATCCAAATTACCTGTCAATTTGCAAAACTTTATCGTTGAACAAGGTATAAAGGTAAATATTTTCTATATATGGATCAATATGGATCAATACATCGGCCGGGCAGGATCACCCACTGGTTCACAAGGTTCTAACTGGGACTTGTGGAAGAGAGGAAGACCCCATACTACAGTGCAACCTCCTGAGATGATCCCGGAGGACACTATGGAAGGTCAGCACAGGCACTAAAAACTAAAAAACATATATTTACAACCAAAAAGGGAGTGACACCTAAAAACATATCACCTCAAACCTTCAGTATCATGCAAATCATGCCAAAACATTAGGAAAACAAAGTGCCAAAAGTAAAAAGAAAGAAAGGAGTGCATGGAACAACCACATATATCAGTGGTCTGTGAAGGATATTGAGATAGAAAGGGCAGTGTATGAAGTATAAGCAATATAAAATATAATTTGTGTAAGAGGGCATATACATAGGCCCAAAAAATTACACCGTACATGGGAATAAGCTACTGAGTATTACAAAAAAGTGGGTGGCTGGAAATGATAAAATGAATAAGAGGAATAGCTATATGAAAATGTGAATGATGGGTTTTTGGGATCAAAAGTATCTTTTTCCACAAAATCTAAGATCTCTCCTTAATCAATGGTATCAATCAGGTCAGGTGGTTCATTTTCTGCCAGCAATTCTTTCAGCATTTTCAACATTCGAAAGTCAGTTTTACTATAATTGTCTGCAGATGACACAATGTTATCATTAGAATTTTGTTTAGAATACATTACTTTCAACAATAAGTTGTGCACAAAAATGTTATTGTCCTTGATGACTTCAAAGTGATCAATGCTGACACGAGGGCAGAAACTAATGCCGCGTACACACGGTCGGACTTTTCGTCTACAAAAGTCAGACAGCCTGTCCGACAGACTTCCGGCAGACTTTCGGCGGACTTTCGACGGACTTGCGGCGGACTTTCTAACGAACAGACTTGCCTACACACGATCACACAAAAGTCCGTCGAATTCTTACGTGATGACGTACACCGGACTAAAATAAGGAAGTTCATAGCCAGTAGCCAATAGGTGCCCTAGCGTGGCTTTTTGTCCGTCGGACTAGCACACAGACGAGCGGATTTCGGGGTCCGTCGTAGTTACGAAGTAAAGATTTGAAGCATGTTTCAAATCTAAAGTACGTCGGATTTGAGGCTAAAAAAGTCAGTTGAAAGTCCGGAGAAGCCCACACACGATCGGATTACCAGCCAGCTTTAGTCCGTCAGCGTCCGTTGGACTTTTGTAGACGAAAAGTCCGACCGTGTGTACGCGGCATAAGACCTTTCGAGAGCAATTGTTTGTTCGAATCAGTAAGGTCATAAGAAGATAAATTGATAATTTCCAGTCCAGGATCATTCATTACTTGAAATTGATATTTATCATCTAATTGGGTTTGTACCCATATTAGTCTAATATCCCTATGACTCGCATCCGATTGGGTTTGGTACTGTCCGAGTTGAGAGAAAAATTAGTCTGGTCTGTATCAGAAGAAGTAGGAGTTGTACTGGGCATCATTGAGGTAGAATTGCCTTGTGTAGGATTGGTAAACAGTTTGGTTGTTTTTTTATTAGTAGAAATGGATGGAATTGCTCTCTCAGTATTTGAATGTGGTCATCATTTGGAATCATCTAGCCTGATATTGGAATCCTCCAGACTGGGGCGCTTGAATCCCTGCCGTCTGGAGGACGAATCTCCCCTGTTTCTGTATGTGGAAAAGGTTGATTGTACGGAGCTTGTATCAGATACAGCATCACTATCAGATGTGTCACCTTTAGGAAAATCTCTTCAAGTGTACTGTTTTGAGGGCATATTATGCCACTTTTAGGCAGCATTTTGACAAAAGGCTCTCTTGACCATAAAGAATTTTTGATCTTTACTTCTTATGATGTCCATATTGAATTTCTCCAAATCCTGACTCAATTCAAAGTCTTTTCCTTAAAGAGGTTGTAAAGGTAAAAAAATTTTCACCTTAATGCATTCTCGGGGCCACTCTGTGCAGAACGAGCTGCACAGTGAAGGTAAGTATAACATGTTTGTTATTTATTTTTTATTTTTTTAATTACCTTTACAACCCCTTTAAACAAGGGTTGGTTATTAATATCAGGAGGATGTTGTATAAACATCTCATTGATGTCCAAGTCAATGGCTACCAACATCTCCCTATATTCGGCAATCAATGATCTCATCATTTTGTGAGAACATGCTAAAAGATTATCCTCCCATTTCTTTTTAAAATCATTATCAATATTTCTCAAATTGGGAAAGATCTGAACTCCTAAGCCCATTAGGCAGCAAACTTCCCCAATATATTGTTCCAAAAACCTTATATGCCAAAAAGCCATGGATTTGCGTTCCACCAACTTTTTAAGTTTAAAAAAGAAAGCCGTAGTTTTAGTGGTGGAACTATTGGACCCACTGTACTTAGTTTGATATCCACACATTCTTTGTTCCCAAGAAGTCCCTTGGTAATGATCCATATTGTGGGCTATTTAGCCAGGTGCCCCCCACTTCCAGCCATTTTTGGTTTTGGTTGGATCCGGCCACATCACTCTGGATTATTTCTGGTCTGCATGTGCACAGGATAACTATCTATGTCTATTTTTTAATTTGCACTTTTTGTTTTACTCCTTCAGCATGTTGTTGCACCTTTTTTTCTGGATTAGCATAGTAATTATTCATCTTTTTTCTTCGCTTTAATGGGCCATGTTTGGCTCTGTATGTTTAGGCTATTTGGGCTTATCACTTTTTGACTAATTGTTTACTAATTTCTCCATTCACGTTTTCATATAGCTATTTCCCTTATTCAGTTTATCAATCCCAGCCCCCCACTTTATTGTAATACTCAGTAAGCTTATTCCCATGTAGGGTGGAATTTTGTGGGGCTATGTATACGCCCTTTTACACTAGTCATATTTTATATTGCTTATACTTCATACACGCCCCTTCCTATCTCAATATCCTTCACAGACCATCATCGGTATCATCTCAGGAGGTTTCACTGTAGTATGGGGTCTTCCTCTCTTCCACAACTCCCGGTTAGAACCTTGTGAACCAGTGGGTGATCCTGCCCGGCTGATGTATTGATCCATACATAGAAAATCTTTACCTTTATACCTCTAGATGCACTTTGACTCCTGGTGAGTACATCTTTGTTGCTTTTGGGCTGCTCAGTAGTTCTATCAAAAGGACTAGTTCCCCATCCAGCTTCTTGGTCACTGAAGCACAGATCCTGGGGGTAGGGGGCTTGTTGGATTTGGTCATTCCTTAGCTTCTCAATGCTAAGAAGTCATCTTCTCATACGGGCTATCTTTGCACCTAGAAAGCTTACTTGTTTCATTGTCGATGGTACTGATGTGAAACAAATTCTGGGCTTCCTCCAGTTGGGTCTGGATCAGCATTTAGCCTGGAGCAAACTCAAGGACCAAATATCAGCCTTTGCTCTCCTTTTCCAATGATCATTGGCGTTTCATTCCTTGATCATTCCTTGATGAAAGTCTTTATGCTAAGGGTCTTTCCTATAGTTCCCGCTAGATGCTCCTCAGTGACGCCGTGGGGTCTCAACCTGGTTATATTGGCCCCTCAGGAGTCACTCTCTGAACCCACACTATATTACCAAAATTATTGGGACGCCTGCCTTTACACGCACATAAACTTTAATTGCATCCCAGTCTTAGTCCGTAGGGTTCAATATTAAGTTTGTCCACCCTTTGCGGCTATAACAGCTTCAACTCTTCTGGGAAGTCTGTCCACAAGGTTTAGGAGTGTGTCTATGGGAATGTTTGACCATTCTTCCAGAAGTCAGGCACTGATGTGGAAGAGAAGGCCTGGCACGCAGTCTCTGCTCTAATTCATCCCAAAGGTGTTCTATCGGGTTGGGGTCAGGACTCTGTGCAGGTCAGTCAAGTTCCTCCACCCCAAACTAACTCATCCTTGTCTTTATGGACCTTGTTTGTGCACTGGTGCGCAGTCATGTTGGAACAGGAAGGGGCCATCCCCAAACTGTTCCCACAAAGTTGGAAGCATGAAATTGTCCAAAATGTCTTGATATGCTGAAGCCTTAAGAGTTTCCTTCACTGGAACTAAGGGGCCAAGCCCAACCCCTGAAAAATAACCCCACACCATAATCTCCCTTCCACCAAATTATTTGGACCAGTGTACAAAGCAAGGTGTTTTAGTGTTTTCACAGGGATAAAGCTGTTCTAAGGCCTCCTTTTTCTTTAGGTGTTCTCTTTGTTCCACCTTATCCAGGACACTGTCTTCCTGCCCTTTTGTCCGGCTCCTTATGTGCCAAGGGGGTGCGCTCCACTGTTTGAATGTAGTCTGTACTGTGTACTTTTACCAAGTTTACAAAGTCTAGCTGTAGGGCCATTTAAAAGATGAGAAGAGTGCCAACTATAGCAGTATATGAATACTGGAAGAAAATTTCAAGACTTTCCTCAAATTGGTCATACCCTGTTTCCCCGAAAATAAGACCTAGCGTGATTGTCGGTGATGGCTGCAATATAAGCCCTACCCCCCAAATAAGCCCTAGTTAAAGTCATTGTAGGTCTTATTTTCAGGGTAGGGCTTATTTTTGGGGAAACAGGGTAGGGCTTATTTGGGGGGTAGGGCTTATATTGCAGCCATCACCGACAATCACGCTAGGTCTTATTTTCGGGGAAACAGGGTAGCTGCTGTAGGTAATTCAAAGTAGATGCAAGCCTAATTATTCAAATCCAAAAACTTTAATCTGTTGTCCATCATTTCAAATGTCATTTTATTGTTTTCAAATTGACAGCTTTCTTTAAAATAACACCTGGTGAGCCTGCCATGAAGTGCCCTTGTTCAGGAACTTTTGTTAGAGGGTGACAACCCTCCGCCAGCTGTGCTCCTATGTGCTCACTCTATTCCTTGGGTTTTAGAGACTACATTTGGCTTTTTTAACACACAATATGCAGGCATAATCTCTTGTTGTCACCATCAGGAAACCTGTCCTGAGAAATACCATGCAGCCATCGCTAGTGGGCAAGAAAATAGGAAAATATTGCAAAGGGGCTGCAGGAGATCAATAGTCCAGGTAATGTTGAGGCGCCAGACCCATATTTTCATAGGTTTTTAAAACACGGACAAAGTCATTACCTGAACCTAATAGCTTGGGTTAGACAGCTCACCAAAGAACAGGGATCCCATAGGAGAGGGGGTTCAAATGCATGCCAATTTTGCTGTGAAAACTGTCACTGATTGTTCTCACTAATATCACTAATCCCCTGCCTGCAGACCAGTCAGGATATGAGCACTTTCAAGTCCATATAATATTCTTCTGTTCCTTCTAGCCCTGATGAATGGGGGATTTTGTCCCCCCCCCAGAGCGTGTTGGATTTATTTTGTTTTTCTTGATGTCAGAGTTAAAGATTTTATACTTTTAAGATTTTCATTTTTTGACCTACTACTGCAGGGAATCAGTAGTACTGAGATGCACCAAAGGATGAACAAAAGTGAAAAGTATTTTATTTAAAAAGGCAATTGTTCATGATTTATATTGCTCTAGTAAGTTAGATGTAATTTACGTTTGCTTTAAATGTGACTTTTTCGTATTAGGCTGAAGTGTACCTGTTCTCAAAAAGTAATGATGCAGTGATATTACTAAAACTGAAGTGAACATGGCTTTGGTGAAGCTGGCTCACCGCCAGTCAATGATTTTATACAATTTTCCGAGCACTATAAAACACTGATGCGTTGAGTACAAAATGCATTTTAAGGATAATGAATGAAGCATTTGGATAGAGAGCCGCATGGGGCACAGTCTGGAGGATTTCTGAGGCTATAATCAATTACTTTCAGATTTCAATTCTCAGGTCACCCTGCTGTAATTCAATGTACAAAGCCAACACAGAGACAATGACTTCACTGATCTGGGTCACATCCTATGGTGAGGGTAGTCAGTGGGATACAGACATATAAGTGATTAAGATGTATCTAGGACAACATGTACTAAAAAAGGCCAAGGCAGAAACTTACAAGCAATAACTCCAGACAGCACCAGACACAGGTTTTGTGATACCACTACTAGCAGCCAATCAGGAGTTAAGATACTTCTGAACAACTAGTCCAGCCATTCTCAACCAGGGTTCTGTGGAACCCTGGGGTTCCTCCAGACGTTGCTAGGGGTTCCTTGAGCTGTGGGTGATTGTCATCAAAGGGTTCCTGCATAGCTGCATGTCCATGTGACTTGGCAGAGCCAGTGGGATGACACCAGTGGGCTATCACTAAGGATGACATTGTGACCACCACTATAAGGGGTCATACAGTACTTCCCATTGACCACCAATGCAAGGGACAGCCTTCCTACTGTTCCTTGTTGCATTGATTTTCGCAGGGGTTCCCATAGGTTTAAACATTATTTCAAGGAGTCCTCTGGGGTACAGAGGTTGAGGTAAGCTGAACAAGTCAATGCTGCAACTCGTATCTACCTGTGATTTGTATAGCAAGTGATGTTATAAGGTCACTCCACCTAAAAAGATGTCTTAATTATAGTTATAGTACAGTGGAAGTTGTCACTAGATTGCTTTTTAATAGACGTGCAGAACAGAAAAATGTGTTTTGTTTTTCATTTCGGATAGATTCGTTATGTTACTAATTTCATTCTTATGTTATGGAATGCGTTAAATTTGGTTTCAGAATTTGTTATGTTTTCTTTAAAATGAGTTTGTTTTTGTTAAAATGAGTTTCATTCAAAGCGTTTGTTAACCAAAAAAAGAAAATTAAAGATTCTGTTCCCCTAAAGTATGTTATACAGCACAGTGCTTGTGCTGTGTCATTTGGACCACTGTATCACCTTAAATACCTGGCTGATCCTGTCTAGCTATGCGCTCCCCTCTTCAAACAGACCACGATAATCATGGCTGCTGAGCCCCTGACATCATGGTCTGTTTGCGTGATTCCGTAAGCCGCAGCCTGCTATCTGTCTCCTGTGTCCTTCTCCCCCCTCCCCCCCCCTCTCTGTCTGTCTCTGCTCTACCAGTGCCCCACCTGCTCCTGCTGCTCTCATTTCAGATATTACATGCTGCCATCCTCTCTGCAGCATTATACTAATTGTCCCTGTGCCTGTGTAATGTAAAAAAACTGCAGGATTGTACTTGTATGAGCTCCGCTCCCGCCGTTCAGCTGATTGTCGGAGGCTCAGAGCTCTGTATCTCCGCTCTCCTCCTCTCTCCCCCTCCTCCCCAGCTGACATCAGAGGGAGGGCTCGGCCCTGCCCACTGCAGCTGTGAGTCGGAGAGACAAGTCAGGAGAGAAATCAGCTGAGCGCCGGGAGCAGAGCTCATACAGGTACAATCCTGCAGTTTTTTTTTTACAGAACACGGGCACAGGGACAATCAGCAAAATGCTGCAGAGAGGATGGCAGCATGTAACAAAAGTGGGTTAACAACCACTTTATTAATGTTCTAACAAATTCCAACTTTTCAAAATGATTAGAATTCAGATTGGTCGAAAAACAATTGACCGATCTAAATTCTGTGTGAAGAATTAGCTGGTTGTTAAGCAGCGGGCCGGGAAGTCAGCCGCCCCTGTCCTTAACAACCATGAGTCATCATCTATCAGCAAGCTTCCCCACTGACAAATAAATGTAAAGATAAAGAATGCCAGCATTTCCTCGCAATGGAAAAATGTTTAAAAAAAACGGAGTAGGGTTGCACACATTTCAGGAGGCATATTGGTCCACTCTTCTTTACAGATCTTCTCTAAATCCTTAAGGTTCCTTGGCTGTCTCTTGGCAACTCGAAGTTTCAGCTCATTCCATACATTTTCTTTAGGATTAAGGTCTGGTGCTTCTTCTTGAGCCACTTCTTTGTTGCCTTGGCGTATGGTTTGGGACATTGTCATGCTGAAAGACTCATCCATGACCCATCTTCAGTGTTTTGGCTGAGGGTTCCCATCCAAGATTTTACAATACATGGCCCCATCCATTGGCCCCTCAATGCGGCAAAGTTGGTCTGTACCTTTAGCAGAGAAACATTCCCAAAGCATAATGTTTCCACCTCTGTGCTTTACTGTAGGGATGGTGTTCTTAGGGTCATAGTCAGCATTTTTCTTCCTCCAAACACTGCGATTTCCCCTCCTCAAGAAGGCACATATACAGTCATGTCAATGAACATCTAAATAATTCAAAGAAGAATTGGGAGAGACCAAAATTGAGCTTTTTGGCATTAACTCAACTCACCGTGTTTGGAGGAAGAAAAATAATGACTATGACCCTAAGAACACCATCCCTACAGTCAAGCACGGAGGTGGAATCAATATGCTTTGGGGCTGTTTCTCTGCTAAAGGTACAGACCGACTTTACAGCATTGAGGGGCCAATAGACAGGGCAATGTATTGTAAAATCTTGGATGAGAACCTTCTTCCCTCAGCCAGAACACAGAAGATGGGTCATGGATGGGTCTTTCAGCATGACAATGTCCCAAACCATACACCAAGGCAACAAAGGAGTGGCTCAAGAAGAAGCACATTAAGGTCATGGAGTGGCCTAGTCAGTCTCCAGATCAACACTGAAAAAATAAAAAAACAAAAAGATCTCCACACACCTGCATGAGTTAAACTACAATTGTTTATTTGCCTAAAAAAGCATAATACATAGAAAAAACACCAATCCCTATGTCCCCCTATAATTTTGGCCAGAGGGGAAACCCCCCCCCCCCCCCCCAAAAAAAGGGAGAAAAGAGGGGCTCTCCCCTATGGTCTACCCCTGCCCAACAACTAAAAACACACAAACTGCGTAAATTATGTGAATGGAAAAGATCCCCTCACAAAAGAGGGGGGGGACTCATGAATCACACAGTCTGCAGGCCTAATTACTCCCCTAATATAAAAACACCCCCTTTATAGGGGAGATACCCCTTTTCTCCCTTTTTTTGGGGGGGTTCTTCCCTCTGGCCAAAATTATAGGGGGACATAGGGATTGGTGTTTTTTCTATGTATTATGCTTTTTTAGGCAAATAAACAATTGTAGTTTAGGCGTCCGCGCTACAGCGCGGACTCCAATTGCCGGGAGGGTGTCCCTGGACGTCCTCCAGTTTACTTCCGCGTTGCGCGCTCCCGTGGGCGCGCATCGGAGAAGTTTTGTGCTGGCCGTGCGATCGCTCTGCCAATGAGAGAGGATCTCATATGTAAACATATGAGATCCTCTCTCATCGTCGTCTCTCCCTCCTCACACAGAGACAGCGTGTGAGGAGGGAGAACGAACCGCTGCGGCGGTAAGTAAACAGAGAAAAAAAAAAAGAAAAAAAAAGTGTCAGCACTGTCATCTGTCCTGCCATCTGCCATCTGTCCTGCCCCTGCCATCTGCCCTGCCATCTGCCCCTGCCATCTGTCCTGCTATTTGCCCTTGCCGTCTGTCCTGCCATCTGCCCCTGCCATCTGCCCCTGCCATCTGTCCTGCCATCTGTCCCTGCCATCTGTCCTGCCATCTGTCCCTGCTGTCATGTCCCTGCCATCTGTCCCCAGTGCCATCTGTCCCCACTGCCATCTTTCCCCAGTGCCACGTATAAGTGCCATCTGTCCCCAGTGCCACATAGTGCCATCTGTCATCAGTGTCACGTGCCATCTGTCATCAATGTCACGTGTCATCAGTGCCACATATCAGTGCCATCTGTCGTCACTGTCATCAGTGCCACATATCAGTGCCATCTGTCATCAGTGCCACGTATTAGTGCCATCTGTCATCAGTGCCACGTATTAGTGCCATCTGTCATCAGTGTCACGTATAAGTGCCATTTTTCATCAGTGCCACGTGTCATCAGTGCCACATATTAGTGCCATCTGTCATCAGTGCCATTTGTCATCAGCGCCACGTGTCATCAGTGCCACATATTAGTGCCATCTGTCATCAGTGTCACGTGTCATCAGTGCCACGTATTAGTGCCATCTGTCAGTGCCATGTATTAGTGCCATCTCTCATTAGTGCCACGTATTAGTGCCATCTGTCATCAGTGCCATGTATTAGTGCCATCTGTCATCAGTGCCACATCAGTGTCAGTGCCACGTATCAGTGCCATCTGTCATCAGTGCCACGTATCAGTGCCATTTGTCATCAGTGCCACCTCAGTGTCACATGTCATTGTCCTGGTTCTCCAGGGCCTTCAAAAGTGTAATAGCTAGTCAACAAATTAGATGTGTAAGTTATGCTCCTAGAACACCTGAGGGTGCTCCCTGCATGTTGGGCCTCTGTATGTGGCTAGGCTGTGAAAAAGTCCCATACATGTGGTATCGTAATACTCAGGAGGAGTAGCAGAATGTATTTTTGGGGTGTCATTTGTGGTATACACATGCCATGTGAGAGAAATAACCTATTACAATGACAATTTTGTGGGAAAAAAAAATCTTCATTTTGCAAAGAATTGTGGGAAAAAATGACAACATCAAAAACCTCACCATGCATCTTACTAAATACCTTAGAATGTCTACTTTCAAAAAAGGGGTCAGTTGGGGGGCATTTGTACTTTCCTGACTTGTTCGGGTCGCAAGAAATGAGATAGGCCGTCAGTGCATCAGATGTGATCAATTTTTTATGATTTGCACCATAACTTGTAGACTCTCTAACTTTCACAAAGACCAAATAATATCCACTAATTTGGGTTATTTTTACCAAAGATATGTAGCAGTATAAATTGTGGCCAAAATTTATGAAGAAAAATTACTAATTTGCAAAATTTTATCACAGAAACAAAGAAAAATGAATTTTTTTTTTCAAAGTTTTCGGTCTTTTTTCATTTATAGCGCAAAAAATAAAAAACCCAGAGGTGATCAAATACCACCAAAATAAAGCACTATTTGTATGAAAAAAAAGGACAAAAAATTCATTTGGGTACAGTATTGTATGACTGAGTATTTGTCATTCAAAGTGTGAGAGCGCTGAAAGCTGAAAATTGGTCTGGTCACGAGGGGGGTTTAAGTGCCCAGTTGTCAAGTGGTTAACGAATGCAGGTGTGTGGAGATCTTTTTGTTTTTTTATTTTTTTCAGTGTAGATGTAGTCTAATTTTTGATCACACCTCCCGAAATTCATTCGGTGAGTGCTACTATCTTAAATAGGCGGGATTCCCATATGTGCTCTCTTTTTTGTATATCTAGTCAGTCTCCAGACCTTAATCCTATAGAAAATATATGGAAGGAGCTGAAACTTCGAGTTGCCAAGAGACAGCCAAAGAACTTTAAGGATTTAGAGATCTGTAAAGATGAGTGGACCAATATCCCTCCTGAAATATGTGCAAACCTGGTCCAACTACAAGTAAAGTCTAACCTCTGTGCTTGTCAACATATATTTATCGACCAAGTACTAAGTCAGAGCCGATGCACTTGGCCGGCGGCTGCGATGTCCGCTGGACACCCGCGATCGCTCCACAGAGAACCAGAATGGGGATCTGTCAATGTAAACAAATAAATCTCTGTTCTGTCAGGGGAGTACAGAGTGATTGTCTGTTCCTAGTGATTAGGAACAGCGATCTCTCTGTACTCCCAGTCAGTCCCATCCCCCCACAGTTAGAAACACCTGCTAAGGAACAAATTTAACCCCTTGATAGCCCCCTAGTGTTAACCCCTTCCCTGCCAGTGTCATTTATACAGTAACCAGTGCATTTTTATAGCACTGATTGCTGTATAAATGTCACTGGTGCCAAAAAAAAAGTGTCAAAAAGCTTTCCGATCTGTCCGCAAAAAGTAAAAATATTGTTGTTTTTTCAAAATTGTCGGTCTTTTTTTTGTTTATAGCGCAAAAAATAAAAAACAGAGGAGATCAAATACCACAAAAAGAACTTTATTTGTGGGGAAAAAAAAGGACATACATTTTGTTTGGGTACAACGTTGCATGACCGCGCAATTGTCAGTTAAAGCGACGCAGTGCCGTATCGCAAAAAATGGCCTAGTCATTAAGGGGGTTAATCCTTCCAGTCCTTAAGTGGGTAAAATACACCTATGATAAAAATTATAGACCCTTCATTTCTTTGTAAGTGGGCAAACTTACAAAATCTGCAGGGGATCAAATAATTATTTTCCCCACTGTACAAGGGATTACAATAAGCTGAAATCAAGTCAGTTTATTGTACCCTAAAAGAGAAGCTCCGCTTTATGCCTTCCTCCCTTGCTCTTCTTCTTCTATTAGAACTTTTTTTGGGGGAGGGAGGCGCAGGTACCTGGTTTTGACTCCCACTTCTGGTCAGATCGCCTAGGAGATTCAGTCTTTTTTATTTGTAGCCCAAAAAATAAAAACCCCAGTGGTGATCAAATACCACCAAAAGAAAGCTCTATTTGTGGGGAAAAATGTATAAAAATTTTGTTTGGGTACAGCGTAGAAGGACCGCGCAATTGTCATTCAATATATAATAGCGCTGAAAGCTGAAAATTGGTCTGGGCAGGAAGGTGTATAAGTGCCCTGTACTGAAGTGGTTAAATTCTACTAGTGTATACCCAGCTTTGCTGTTATTGTATTTAAATGTATTGATTTCTTTTAACCACTTTCAGCCCAGTCCCCAGCATCCCTTTACCTGGAAGAATCATGCCCAATGGGTAAAAAGGTCTGCCTGATCACATGGCCAATGTGATTGGCTGTCACAGTGGTCACATGATCGGGAACCAGTCCTGCTGGCTCCTGACCAATATTAGAGACCAAGAGCTCTCTTTGGCAGCTCAGTCTCTTTGCTGGGAGAGTGCAATGAACACACCCTTTGGACACAAATATGCATTATGTGGGCAGCAAGACAGTAATAAATATGTAACTGCATAAACTGTATAAATTGTGGACAAAAGTCTCAAAAGAATAATTTAATTGTCATGTATTTACACATTTATTTAAATAAAAATATATAAAAAAAATAAAAAATAAAATGTGATAGGTCACACACCATCACACACCAACTAGATTAAGGTTTCTGGTGCCTCTATTAAAACTCACTAGTCCGAGAAGAGGATATCGATATTGTGTCTTCATTTCCATAGGGCATTCGTGCACAATATGCATGTAGTATGTCTGGGCGCTGGTTGTCAGAAGTAATTACGGAAAGGACATTCATGTGATCTATCAGCCTTTGTAAAAAATGAAGCCCTCTGTCAGGTTGTTTATCAATGTCAACACAGCATGCCATGTTAACGTGGAATTTTTTAACAAGGCATTTTGGACAGGCTGAAACACTCAATAAGAAGTTGTCTGAGTTGATATTTACATAGTTTTTTTTTTTTTTTTGGGGGGGTTGTGTTTGGTTTAGTGTGATTTTGTTTGAATAACCTGTTTGTATTGTTTTAATGTTGTTTGCATATAAAAATAAAAAAAAGATCTGATTTTAAAAAAAAACAGTGTTGAGCTTTAAACAGAGTCCTGTGGTGGGCAAGATGCCCTTTTTTTTAAAAAAAAAAAAAGCAGCAAAAATACAGAAAACCAAAAAAAATACAGCAACTAAAATTAACGCCTACTTTTATTTAAAAAAAAAAAAATGTGTTTTTAAAATCTACAAAAGAGACCATACTTACATTCAACGTGAATTGTCCCATGGAAAAGGGTGGATAAAGGGTGGGCATAGTCAGCACTCTTGATGAGTCCAGTGACAGGTCCAGCCGATCATATTTACCCCCAAAGCACCAGAAAAATAGGGCTGCAGGGGTTAATTCGATAGGCTGGACCTGTCATAGGCACTCATCAAGAGTTCCGACCATGTCCACCCTTTCCACACCCCTCCTCCATTCATAAAAACTGTACTAAAGCTTCCATCAATGAAAAGCAACCTATGAATGAAAGAGGTGGACCTTTCATTCATCCACCCGTCCTCTATCACTTTTCATTAAAGAGGAACTGCAGTCTGTTCACATAATTTGTAATAAAACATCTTTGCCATTCTGAAGCTTCCCTCCAACCACTTTGCATATTATTTTATATATACTGTGATTCTGTACTTGCCAAATATGCTGCAGAAATCTCCCTCCACTAAGTCCGGCTGCATCCATTTTAACTGTGGGCAGGTGAAGCTGCTGCCTGTTCACTTCCTGGATTTACACAGACACGCAGAGGCACACCTCCAGCTCTGCAGCCCTGCAGCTCTCATTGGCCCTGGTATGACTCATCCCCCCTCCCTTCATGGCAAACTCTCACGAGAGTGAGAGAGAGAGCTGTGTATGATGTCATAAGCCTAGGCTTTTTACCAGACAAGAAACAGGAAGTGGGCTGTAGAAGGTATTTACTGGCAGAAAAAGAATGTTTTACTATCCAAAGTTAAAACAACAAAGGCAGAAGATTTAATAGATGGGAAAGTTGAAAAAATGACTGAAGGTCCGCTTTATGGAAGCTATAGTACAGCTTATATGAATGGAGGAGGCAACGGAATGGGTGGGCATAACTAATCGTCTACAATCATCAACAGATTGTAGAACTGGCTGCCGCCAACCCTTTTAAAGTGTTTGTAAAGTCTAATTTTTCTTTTTTTTTAAATAACAAACATGTTATACACACCTCCTATGTGCCGTGTATTTGCACAGAGAAGCCCAGATCCTCCTCTTCTCTGGTCCATCTTTGCTGGTCCTGGCCCCTCCCTCCTGTCAAGTGCCCCCACAGCATGCAGCTTGCTACGGGGGCACCCGAGCCGAGCTGCAGCTCCGTGTGTCAATATAGACACAGAGCTTCTGTTCGGCCCCGCCCCCTCTCTCTCCTGATTGGCTAACTGACTTTGTTTGACAGCCGCGGGAGCCAATGCATTATGGGGTATGCATTAGGGGGTGCTGGGGAGGCTGCTACACACAGACGGATTTTTATCTCAATGCATAGGCTTCTGCCTTTACAACTCCTTTACGCTGATCACCAGAACGTCACTCTACAGCTGAATGCTGGCCATAAACACTAAGGCTGGCCATACTATACAATTTTCTTGTACAATTTTTCCTTTAGATTTACCAAAACCACATAATATGACGTCAAACCTAAACACTTTCAATTTGGAAGGCCCTTGCATTACATAGTTGAAGGTAAATCTAAAGGAAATTGAGTAAGAAAATTGTATAATGCATTGCCAGCTTTAGGAGTGTGGTAGGCTAACATTTCCATATCATGGTCAGGTTCTAGGTGTATAGTGGTGTGAAATATAAGCTGGATGTCAGTCACTTTAATATTTTTAACTTTTGTTGCTGTACTCAATTCTAGGAGAGAGGACAGGTAGGGCAGGTATTTTTAGACAGTGGTTGGTCCTTTAGGAACAGATAGATAAGATACAGTAGAGAAATGCTGGTGCTGTGAGAGCAAATAAAACAGACTTATGGCTTTAGAAAGCAATTACAGTCTTTCTTGAGTTGCAGAGAATCTCTCTCTGTAATAAAGTTGGCCATAGACAGTTCAAATCTGAGCCGGTGTCTTGCCGAATAAGTTCCTTCGGCGGATAAGTTCCCCCCTGTACTGCGCAGGCGCAGCGCCTGCGCAGTACCAACTAGTAACAGCCGCCGGAGATAGCCGAAGCTCAAAATCCACAATCAGCTGTACACGGCGCCTGCGCCCTGGGTCCAGGTTCCTTCCCTACCATTCAAGTGGACCTAGAGGGGGAATCTAAAAGAGCTGAGCGCAGCGAGGCCGTGCCCGAAGCGTGGCGAGCAAAGCGAGCCCACGAGGGGCCCTCTTACAGGCGCCGTCTACAGCTGATTTGGACCTATTCCCCTTCGGTTATTTCCGCCGGATCCTGCGCAGTAGAGGGGGTCCTTATCTGCCGAGTGGAACTTTCTCGGCAGAACACCGGTTCAGCAGGAACCAACTGAGATTTGAACCATGTATGGACAGGCTGAATGTACTCAAGTTGATCAAACAATCAGCTTGGGTGCAAACAGCCTGTCGGATTTTACATGCGATAATTGCTAGCGGCTGTTATAAGTGGTAGCAATAATCACTGTGTTTAGTCCCCATCCCCCCGAAACCACAGAGAGAGAACACAAAATGTCAGGGAATCCCTGTGAGACGTCTTGTACGCAGATATGTGCATGCCCATGCCATGGTATTTCCTACACAACGGTTACAACGGTTACTAGCAGCACGCATGCACGCAAGAATTTGCATGCACACACATGCACCATTCCTGCTGACGCCGGACGGGTTATTTAAAGGATTCTCATGCCCATGTTCTATGCTGACTGATCTTCAGCTGTTCCCTGTGTCCTGCGTTTATCCTGTATGATTCCCTAATTGCTGACCCGGCTTTCTCCTTTCTTGGATTCTGCTTCTGATCTGTCGTTTATTCCTGACCCGGCTCTGTTCCTGACTTTGGCTTTTCTTATGATTTGATACCTCGCTGCCCGCCTGTTGATGACCCTGGCTATTCCTGTGACCACGCTTCAGTCTCTGATCCTTGCTTCCTGTCCTGTTCAAGTGCCAGTTTGGCTGTCCGCTGTACCAGCTCTATCCACTGCTGAGTGTTCCTGCCTCAAGTCTGCTGAGAGCTCTGACAAGCTCCATGTCCTGAACCAACAACGTAAGCAGAGTGCCCCTTTAACCTGGGCTAGAATTCTGAACATTACTACTGTTCCTGATCCATTGGTTTGCCAGCCTCCTCTTGACCACAACTCCTGCTGCAAGTTCTCCCATCAACATTTGCAGACACTCATGTTCCTCCTTCCCCTCAGTACCCTCTATTCCATCTTCAGTGGGGCCCAGGCTGGAGATACAAGAGAGGCCGACATCATCATTTTAGTCTCCTATCAGGTACATGACACAACTCTGCTCCGTGGGAGGGATTCCCCCATCAACACAGTCAGATTGATGGGAGATGAACTCTTCCCACAATATCACTAGAGGCTTCTAGCCAACTTCTTTGCAACGCTCTTCAGCAAAAAGGTTCTTTGCAAGCCCAACTACCTCCAATAAGTAGCTTAAGTTCTAGGCTTTTAGTATATGCCCTCAGACTGAGGCAAGGCCCAAGAGGAGAAACTAAACATAGATTCTCTGCAGACAGAAGCTCAAGAGGAACACTCTGGAAAGATCCTGCAAATATTTATCATCTTCCAAACCATACCTCTGAACAAAGACCTCAGGGATTGGTTGGGTCAGATACATAGTTATAACTCAGTGATTATCCTAATGGTCTTTATTCCCATTAGAGAGATTTTTTTATCACTTCCTGTCCAGCTGACCCCTTCTTTGGGAAAAGAATCGAAGGGAAATCTCCTTAATTGGAAAAAAGTCAGCAACACAAAACAGAGGCTCTATAGAAAAATATATTGGCTAAACTTAGGCTAACTCAGTTATTGTCCTAATTGTCTCTATTCCCATAGGAGAGACTTTGTATCACTTCCTGTCCAACCGACCCCTTTTTTTGGGACAAGAATTGAAGGGAAAACTCCTTATTGGGGAAAGAGTAAGAAACATGAAATAGAGGCTCAAATAAAAAAAGTATTGGGTAGACTTAGGCGAACTCAATGATTGTCCTAATTGTCTCTATCCCCATCGGAGAGATTTTTTATCACTTCCTGTCCAGCTGATCCCCTGTCTTTGGGACAATAATTCAAGGGAATCCTCCTTAATAGGAAAAGAGTCAGCAACATGAAACAAAGGCTCTAATGAAAAAAATATTGGCTAGACTTAGGCTTTAACAGGGATATGAGCCTTCAACTTGAAGATGAACGGTCAAGAAGACGTGATTTTGATATGGGGTCCAGTTATGTATTTTTACATCCATGACAGAAACATTTTTGTCCTGTCAAAAATAGAAACGTTGGCTCTATGTGGCTTTTTTAGGCAGAACCTATTCAGTCTTGTAGCCTGTTTCGCCCCTACTAAAATTACTAGCTAAAGACAGCACAAACCTGCAGTCATTTACTTCTGCTTTCATTATAAGCTTGTGTTTCTAGAAATAAGCAGCACACAGAAAAAAATCTGAACCGAGTTTATCTAGTTTCCTCCATGAAGTGAGCTGGTTTGAAGCCTCCATAACGGGAAGAACAATCGCAGGAAGGAAGTCTGCTGGGTGGGAGTCCAGCTCATTCCCAAACTGGAGAACAGTGGACATTCTGGAAAGCCATAACTCCTCTTCTCTGTTCTTCGGTGAGACGGCGGCTGGTGGATTATTGACTTCTACTTTAGTTGGTGTTGGAACATTTTGTGCTTCTTTAACACAGGTAAGTGGTTACTCTATGCTGTACCCTTGTTTGGAGTGCTGTTTTGACCTCTGTAGAACAACTGTCAGTGGCACGTATCCGAAGCCTAGCGTGAGCACACTTTTTTAGACTCATTGGAACAGACAGCAACAGTAATATCGTTCCTCCCAGGGTTTTATTAGGCTAAACTAGTGTTCATTGTTCCAATTATTTTGAAAGTGTTCTTTCCTGTCTGTGTCTGGATTGGGAATTGAACATTTTACTAAATGATTTATATTTTAATTGGGAGTGATTACCATATTCAGTTACAACGTACTTATTTGTATTTGCTTTATTTAACATGCTTTACTGTTTGAAATGCATCTTAGACAACCCTAAAACAATATTTAAAATTATTTTTTAATTTTGGATAAAGGATTAGAATTTATCCAATTTTGTATTTTTACCTGTGTTCCCATACGGATGACTTCCCTTGACTTCTTGTCCTAGAGACACAAGAGAATGTGAGTGGAAATATCCCCAGAGGGAAGGGAAAATCTCACCTCTGCCAGCTGCCACAGTACCAAGTGTCCCCATTGGAAGCTATGTCCTCTCTACTGGTGACAACACTCTATTTTCAATCTTCATCTTATTGAAAATAGTCACCATGACAAATAGTGGAATATGGACCCAGACAGCAATAAAATCTTCCCCATTCTATCCAAATCTAGGTATAAATATTTTAATGTAGTTCTTTTTAATTAGGTATTAAAAAATATATATATAGTCTGCTGCCCCCCGGTTTTTCTTCTTTTACTCTTCTTTCTCTGTTTTTCTTTACATTCTCTTTTGTTAGATGTATAATGCATTTGAAGAACATTATTGCTACCCAAACCAGAAACTGTCCTTCAAATCATTATGCCTTGATGATACCTTTGTTATTTTAGAACTGTTTGTATTTTTGTAACTATCATTGATAAAGCTATAGTTCATTTCTGCTATCAACATGTAGCATCAACTCGGGTTTCCTTTTCATTTTTTAACTATATCTAAATCAAAATTGTTTTTATTTTTGTTTTATTTTTCAACGTAGATTGAGTAGGGTAGTTGTTAGAACCTCAGGTTCCTACACAAGGCACTCCAGCACACCACAACACATACACTATAGGGTTGACTTACTAAAATTAGAGAGTGCTAAATCTGGTGCGGCTGTGCATGGTAAACAATCAGCTTCTACCTTAAAATAAACTGGAAGCCGATTGGTTTCTATGCAGAGCTACACCAGAATTTGTACTCTCCAGTTTTAGTAAATCAACCCCTATGTGTTGTGATGTGCAATGTTCTTAAAAAATGGGTCATGCTCGGTTTTTCATCTGTTATGGTGTGTTGGTAGCCAATTCATAATGAATAGACTGCCTTAACACAACATGTATTAAAGCATGTACATTACCACTTGAGTGTTAATGGGCTCTCTCTGTGACCCTTGTCTTTGGTATGAAAAAATAAAATTTTACATTTTGAATTGTCATTGCATCAGTATTGGAATACAGGAGAAACCTTTTAATGGGGACACTTGTTCCGGTTACAGCTGTCTAAAGCCTTGTACACACGGTATGATTGTTGGCCAACCGAGCGTCTGATTTTTGTCAAAAGGGCGTGTGCCAGGATCTTGTCTTGCATACTAACAGAACACAATTGTCGTGCCACAAACACAAACGTAGTGACGTACTACGAGGAATTTCAGCTTTTGAGCACCACCCTTTGGGCCCCTTCTGCTAATTTCTTGTTTGGTGAGCGTTGATTCCGAGCATGCGTGTTTGTACTTTCAACTTTTGTATGACGGATTTGTGTACTGACCATATGAAAACCTGACGTCAAACTGTTGTCCGCAGAAAATTTACTAGCCTGTCATCCAACATTTGTTGGTGGAAAATTGGACAACAATTGTCAAAAGGAGCGTACTAACGGTAAGATTTTAGGACAACAGTCTGTCAACAGACAATCCCCTGCCAACAGTTATACCTATGGTTGCCACCTCATCCCTTTAAACCCGAAAACATATTAATTACACAGGTTCTGTGGCTGATTAAGGTGGTAATTAAACTCACTTGGTGCCTTATCTGTATTTAATTAGCCTCAGAACCTGTGTAATTCAAAGGTTTTCGGGTTTAAAGGGATGGCAACCCTAATTGTACCGTGTGTACGAGGCTTAAGAGAGTATTTCCCCTTACTTTGGAGAAATCTTATTTCCCATTGTATCCAAAGATAGGACATGAAGGGGGAAATCTCACTTAAAGCGGGATTCCGGCCAGTGAAAATTTTCTTTTAAAGTCAGCAGCTACAAACACTGTAGCTGCTGACTTTAAATAAGTACACTTACCTGTCCTGGGTGCCTGCGATGTCGGCCGCCCAAGGCCGACCCTTCCCTCGGCTCTTGGGTTCCGGCACCACCATCCTAACTAAGGGAAACAGGCAGTGAAGCCTTGCGGCTTCACTGCCAGTTTCCTACTGCGCACCGTGAGCGGCGCGGCGCTCTGTGAATGGCCCTGTGGTTTTCTGGGAACACACACAGTTCCCAGAAGGCAACAGGCCGCTCACCGAGGAACAGGACACACCACGGAATAGGAAGAGGCAGATTAGGAAGACTGCCTAGCAACAAGGCTTCAGGTAAGTTTAAAAAAAAAATTTTTTTTATTTTTTATTTTTAAAGATTTTTGGTGCAATTTTTTTTTTTTCAGGGTGGCCCTCCACTTTAAGCCTCGTACACACGATCGGATTGTTGGCCAACAGAGCGTCAGACTTTAGTCCGAAGGGCGTGTGCCAGGAACTTGTCTTGAATACTAACGGCACATAGTTGTTGGCCGACAAACATGAACGTAGTGATGTACTACGTGGAATTTCAGCTCTTTGGGCACCTTCTGCTAATGTCATGTTTGGTGAGCATTGATTCTGAGCATGCGTGCTTGTACTTTGGACTTTTGTGTGACGGACTTGTGTACAGACAATACGAAAATCTGACAACAGACTATCGTTCACCGAAAGTTTACTAGCCTGCCATCCAACATTTGTTGGCCGAAAGTTGGACAACAAGTGTCTGAAGGAGTGTACTAATGGTCGGATTTTAGGCCAACAGTCTGTCATCACACAATCCCCTACCAACAATTGTATCGTGTGTACGAGGCTTAACAGAGCAAAGACAAAGGAAAATATGCCACGGATTTAATAATTCCCTACTCTATCCAAAACTGAAAGCAAAAAGTTTTGGCTTTAAATATAACTTTATTAATAGCATAGAAATAATGTGATTTGTTACTCCAGGCAACACACGTATATTCTTTTTCTGTCAATTTTAAAAGTGAGGCTTGATATAGCAGTAAAAAATACTTAGCAGGTTTTATTAAATCATGATAGAAACTCCTATATACAGTATATTCAGTATACATATATAATACTGTATGTATTAATGCATATGTATGTACACTGCATCTTTTCATTTTTAAACTGAGGATTCAATATATCAATATTTTGCTCATTTAACATGTGCAACAGACTTTTTTCTTATAAATGTGTCTCATAACAACTGCAAGTAATACCCCACAGGAACCAATCAGTTTTATACCTATGCTGGGAAATAAGAGCTGTAAAACGAGTGCATGAATTGCAAAATCTGGTGCAGCTGTACATAGTAGTCAATCAGCTTCTGACTTCAGGCTGTTCAATCAAAGCGGAGTTCCACCGAAAAATGTATTTTTTAAAGTCAGCAGCTACAAATACGGCAGCTGCAGACTTTTAAAATATGGACCTTTACCTGTCCAGGGTGCCTGCGATGTCCTCACCCGATCTGTCCCTCAGCTTCCGGGTGGAGGTGCCGCCATCTTTGGTAAGGGAATCAGGAAGTGAAGCCTTGTGGCTTCACAGTCTGGTTCCCTACTGCGCATGCACAAGTCGCGCTGCATGTCCTCACTGGTCCCTGCTGTCTTCTGGGACCTGTGTGTCTCCCAGAAGACAGCGTGGGGGGGACGGAGGAGGGGCCGGACATGGCGTAGATCACCGCGGAGCCTGCAGCAATCTATGCCCGGAAGTGGGAGCAAATACCTGGATTATACAGGTATCTGCTCCCCCCTCCCCCCCCCCCCCCGAAAGGTGCCAAATGTGACACTGGAGGGGGGGAGGAATCAGATCAGCGGAAGTTCCATTTTTGGGTGGGACTCTGCTTTAAGTTTTGACAAAAAAAAACCCCCAAAAAAACAGGAATTGGTTTCTATGCACAGCTGTGCCAGATTTTGCACCCTACAACTTTAGTAAATCAACCCCACTGGGCTCAGTAGTCGATTGATGTTGAAAGGCTTCAGTTTTGTGTTGCTACTAACCTCCGTAAAAAAATAAGGGTTTTTTTCTCTTGTTTCTATCGCCTAACATTACCCCTACCCAAATTGGTTTACGTAAAGCAGTTTTAATGGAAAATATGTAAAAATATCTAAAAGCTCCAGGAAATGATCAGAAGTGGATATTTTTAAATAAAGGTGGAAACCATGGAGTGATATTTTCCAACACGTTCCTCACTTCCTGTCCTAAGACTCTGTTGCCTTACAATGGCACCTAATACACAACACCTTCATATATCTCAGGTTCGGGGAGATGGTGAATGGGATTAGAAACTTACAAAAAACAACTTTTTTGTTTTCGGTCTGTTGGCCCTTTATTTTGAGTAATAACATACGTAACCACCTAATGAAAAGGGAATTTGGACACTGCCATGATTTATAAGAGGTTAGCCAAGTCCTGAAACACATCCTGCTTTTGTTTGAAAAGAAAAGGAAATGAAGTATTCAGTATAAAGGAATAAGGTTAGACCTTATTGTGCATGATAACAGTTTATTAGATTTATAAAAACAGCGGAATTTACCGTACTTTATTCAACCCATTGTATTTTTAACTGTTATTTTTTTTTTATATGGGCATAAATTATGGAAGGTGTTTCTGTTTTGCCTATAGAAACCAAAATATAATGGCCTCATTGCACAATTTAAACCTCTGTACATAGAATAATGCAGCACAGTGGCTTGTGGTTAGCACCTCTGCCTTGTAGCATTGGGGTCCTCAGTTCAATTCCCAGACTGGATACTATATGCATGGAGTTTGCATGTTCTCCCTGCACTTTTGTTGGCTTCCTCCTATGTGCCAAAGACATGCTGGTAGGATAATTGGCTGCTGTCTAAATTTGCCCTAGTATATGCATGTGAGATAGGGACCTTAGATTACAAGCTGCTGGAGGGCAGGGACTGATGTGAATGTTCAATATGTAAAGTGCTGTGTAAGTTGTCTGTGTTATAAAAAGGCCTGTATTAAATGATACATGCAACTTTAAGTTACCTATTGATGGAAAGGTCATATAAATCACTCTTGAGTGTGCCCCCTTTGTTATAGCCCCATACCAACCAATCAGATGGCAGCAATAAAAAAACAGTAGCAACAGAGGTGACAGTTTCTACAGCGCTGGTCCACAAAGCGGTGAGGATTCAGCTGACGGAAGTGGAGATGAATGTTGATAACCTCCAAAAACTGCTCCCAAGCTCAGCCAGTGACTGCAGCAGCGGGTACAACCTCTGGGCTCCGTCTAGGATTGTCACCAGTCCGGGATTCACCCCGACAGTTCGGGTTTGGAATCATGCGTCCGGGTTTCAGACTGTCTGAAACCCGGACACATTATTCACATTGGACTATGACTTCCCAGCAGGGTTGCCGGCTGCAGTTTTCTAAGCCGGAAGTGTCTGTTACACTCTCTCTCACACTGCCCAGAACACTCCCCCCCCACATACCGATGGGAGAGGAGAGAGGGATCGATCTGCACTTCTTCCTCCCACTCCTACCCCTCTGTTTCTGCCCACACTCCAATCCCTGGCGCTGTGCCTCAGAAAAGGAAAGTGGGGGCCAGAAATTTGAAGCCCAGCAGCCACAGATACATGGACTCAGATGTAAAGGGGGACTCTGTGGACTCTGATGTAAAGGGGGACTCTGTGGACTCTGATGTAAAGGGGGACTCTGTGGACTCTGATGTAAAGGGGGACTCTTGTGATTAACTTCATATGATTAGAAATGTTATTTAATCACAAAAGTATATCTATAGTTTATACTATTAAAAAAAAATGCTGTGCGCTGCTAAAGTGTTCGGGTTTGACTTGAAGAAATGGTGGCGACCCTAGCTCCGTCTCCACCCGCAAGAGCATACACAATCCAAAAAAGGGGTTGTAGACTGCAATGTCTGCAACACAAACTTTATTGTTCCAAATAAGCCATCGAGGACACTCCCTGATTTCACTGATGCATTTCGCCCCTCCTATGGGAGCTTAGGAGTCCATAGAGCACTGGAGAGGAGGTGGGAATGGTAGCAAGAGGTGCAATTTTTATTTTTACAACAGCTGGGCATTTTTGAACTATTCAGCAGAATGAAAGTATAACTGTATTAGGTTTTTGTTGCTGTCTGTATCCCTGTTAGCGGGATTCACACTCTCTATTTGTCCTGTCTACTGATATAATTAAAAGTGAAAGGAAAGGAAAATCCAAATTTTTTTAGTTGTCCTCAAAAAAATAATACAGTGGAACCTCAGATTGCGAGTAACGCGGTTTACAAGCGTTTCGCAATACAAGCTTTTTTTTTTTTTTTAAATCTGACTCGCCTTGCGAGCGTTGCCTCGCAAGACGAGCAGGATTCAAGCCATACCGCATTTGGCCAGAGGTGCAGAGGGCGCCGGTGACGCTCAGAGACACTCGATGACACTCTGCTCCCGAGTGTCTCCGAGTGTCTCTGAGTGGTCTCCGAGTTTCTCCGGCGCCCCCGCACCTCTGGCCACATGCGGTACTGCATAGACCAACAGTGGCTGTGGAATGGATTATCTGAGTTTCCATTATTTCCTATGGGGAAACTCGCTTTGATATACGAGTGCTTTGGATTACAAGCATTCTTCTGGAACGAATTATCCTCGTAATCCAAGGTATTACTGTACAGGAAAAATCTTCCAATGGGGACACTAGTTCTGGTGACCTGGGGGTCCCCAAGGGATTCCCTTAATTAACAGGGGTTTCCTCTAACTTCTTCCTTACTACATTTTTTTTTTTACGTTTTGCCTATAGTTCCACTTTAATCAATTCCCTCCCGGCCTATAGCAGAATGACGACCGGGCGGTGGTTCAGTTATCCTGACTGGGCATCATATGATGTCCAGCAGGATAACAGCCGCCGCGCGCCCGTGGGGGCACGCATCGCGGCGATCGGTGGTGCGGTGTGTCAGTCTGACACACCGCTACACAGATCTCGATAAAGAGCCTCCAACGGAGGCTCTATACCATGTGATCAGCCGTATCCAATCACGGCTGATCACGATGTAAACAGGAAGAGCCGTTGATCGGCATTTCCTCACTCGCATCTGACAGACGCAAGTAGAGGAGAGCCGATCGGCGGCTCTCCTGACAGGGAGGGTTTGAGCTGATTGTTTATCAGCACAGCCCCCCCTCGGATGACCACACTGGACCACCAGGGAAGCTGCCAGGACCACCAGGGAAGCCCCCAACTTGTGGATGGCCAGGTACATCCCCAATGGCCATCCACATGTGCCAACTTATGCCAAACATATGCCAATCAGTGCCCACAAATGGGCACTGACTGGCACCATTATAGAACTAATAAAATCAGTGATGCCCAGCAATGCCACCCACCAGTGTAATCAGTGCCACCCATCAGTGGCCCTCAGTGCCACCTATCAGTGCCCATCCGTGCCCATCAGTGCCACCCATAATTACCGATTAGTGCCGCCTATGAGTGCCATCAGTGCCGCCTATGAGTGCCCATCAGTGCCGCATACCAATGCCACCTATCAGTGCTGCCCCTCAGTACCACCTCATCAGTGCCACCTCATTGGTGCCCATCGGTGCTACCATATCAGTGCCCGTCATTGAAGAAGAAAACATACTTATTTACAAAAAATTTTAAGAGAAACAAAGAAAAACTTTTTTTTTCAAAATTTTCGTTCTTTTTTTACTTGTTGTGCAAAAAATAAAAATCGCAGAGGTGATCAAATACCTCCAAAAAAAAGCTTTATTTGTGGGAACAAATTGATATAACATTTGTTTGGGTACAGTGCAGCATGACCGCGACAGCCTGGGCAGGAAGGCGTCTAAGTGCCCGGTATTGAAGTGGTTAATTGTGATAAGCTGCATTTTGGAATGAGCGTTTTTTTTTTTGAATTGGGTTATAAAATTGAAAATCGGACATTCCAATTTTATACACATCTGCCACAAAATATGACCACATGTGTTAAAAACCATGACTATTGTAAGGGTAAAAAAAATTGAACTCTTCAGAAACGGATGCATAGTGAATGGCCAGACTGTTATGTATGGGGCTGACCAGATCTGTCCATGAATTTGATTTATCATATACTTTAATCCAACCACAGTACCAGAAGCCAAAAAGTTGCTGCAATTCACATCCACACACATGCCAAGTCCTCCAAGGTCATAAATGTTTCCTGTCTGCTGGTGGTAAGCAGTAACATGAACACTACCATAGTACCAATCAGCTTATCAGGGGATATAAGTATTACGGGCAGATACTGCCGTTCCATGCCCGCGGTAGTGAAGGAAAGGAAGAAATCTCTGCTGTGGTTTGGACTGTTCCTAAGCTGTAAAAACAAAACATATGCAAGTAAATCAATGCAATACATGCACATTCCACCATGTTTCATCACTTTATCACAAAAACCTACAGAAAATAAGCGTTAATCTACCAGAATTGCAATCCACTCCTGAATCTAGACATCAATTTGTTTCGTTTCAAATTCATTTTTCGACGAGATTCGACATATTCATTAATTCGGAAATATTCGAATTAACGAAAACCCGTTTAAGAAATTTTTCCAAAAAAAAAATTTAAAAATTCGAAAATCCAAAAATAGCAATGAAAACCTGAAAATTCTAAAGAACGAAAATAAGAATGAAAATCCGAAAATTAGAAAATCCAAAATAATAACTAACCAACTGACAATAATAACTATTACTAACTATTAAATTATAGGTATTGGAATTTCCTTTCAAATTTGGCTGTTAGTGAACGTAACGAATACAAATTTATCCGAAGTAACGAATTAACCGAAATAACGAATGTCGCATCTAAACAAATGGAACGTAACTAATTAATAATAATAGATAATAATAATAAAAACGTTTTATTATTATTATTTATTGTTATTAATTCATTACGTTCCATTTGTTCAGATGCGGCATTCGTTATTTCGGTTAATTCGTTACTTCAGATAAATTTGTATTCGTTTCATTCACTAACAGCCAAATTTGAAAGGAAATTCCAATACCTATAATTTTTGTAAAAACAAAACATATGAAAGTACATCAATGCAATACAGGCACATTCCACCATAATTTATCACTTTATCACAAAAACCTGCAAGTACAGAAAATACCCATTGATCTACCAGAATTGCAATCCACTCCTGAATCTAGACATCTGCAATTCATTTTGTTCCAAATTCGTTTTTCGAAGAGATTCGACATATTCATTAGTTCGGAAATATTCGAATTAACGAAAACCCGTTTAACAAATTTTTCCAAAAAAAAAAAAAATTAAAAAATTCGAAAATCAGAAAATAAGAATGAAAATCCAAAAATTCTACAGAAACAAAAATCTGAAAATAAGAACGAAAATCCAAAAATTAGATAATCCAGAATAATAACTAACCAACTGGTAATAATAACTATTACTATTAAATTATAGGTATTGGAATTTCCTTTCAAATTTAGCTGTTAGTGAACGTAAGAAATACAAATTTATCCGAAGTAATGAATTATCCCAAATAATAAATGCCGCAGTTAAACAAATAGAACGTAATGAATTAATAATAATAAATAATAATAATAATAAAAAAAGTATTATTATTATTTATTGTTATTAATTCATTACATTCCATTTGTTTAGATGCAGCATTTATTATTTCAGATAATTCATAACTTCGGATAAATTCTTATTCGTTTTATTCGTTTCACTAACAGCCAAATTTGAAAGGAAATTCCAGTACCTATAATTTAATAGTCAGCTATAGCTAGTTATTATTAGTCAGTTAATTATTTCGGATTTTTGAATTTCTGAATTTCCGTATTTTCGATCATAACGAATTAGCCGAAAAGGAAAAAAAACCCACAAAAAACTAAAACTAACACATTTTTGCAGTGCACATGTCTACCTGCATCCCATTTGGGGGTAACAACACACATCATTTATGTGGACTGAGTGGTGTCAGCCCTACCCAGTATATTTTTGATAAACTGTTCATCTACTCCCATTCTCAGATCTCTAAATAAAAGCTAACAATTGTGCAGTCCAAGATAACAACTAGGAGGGCTTAATACGATAATGCAGTAATTCTGGCCTATCACTCGTAAAATTTGTTCAAAGATTTTTGCTTTGCTTTGTTCCTTTGATTTTAATATAAAATCTGAAAATATTGACTTTCAATAATACTAGACATGTGCACATAAGAAATTTACATTTTGTTTAAGATGCATTCGTTCATTGAAGAATTTAATCTCGTCATATTCATTATGTTGAACCGATTCATTTTCAAAATTCGTTTCGTATCTTCGCCATTTATTTTGTATATTCACTGGTCCGGGTGAATTCGAAAAATGTTTCAGTTTTCCTGGAAGATTGCTATATATTCGATATTATATAAAATCAGACGGATTTGAATTAGAGGGATTCAATATTTTCGGACACTAATCCAACCCACCAAAAGAAATGGCATGAGCTGATTGGACAATACCAACTGGCATCATGTGCATCTGAATTAACGAATGGAATGAAATTAGGATTCATTCGTTATCCGAAATATCGAATGAGTTCAAAAGTTGAAATCATTTCCCCGAGCTACTATGATATCATGTGATGTCATCCGAAAGAAACAAATGAAGCGAATACTTTTTGTTAACTTTTTTTGGATTTGTTGCCATTTGTCACTATGTCTATTCGGAGACTTGTATACATCCAAAAACTCCAAAAATGAAACTAACATCTGAAAAACGAATCAGGATGAAACGAAATGCACGTGTCTAAGTAATACATGCCGGTACATTATATGGTGCTGGCACGGCCTACTCCTACCACAAATAAACACACTGCAGTTTGAAAGGAGTTGCATAGCCAAGAATCGTTTGACAGAAGTCTATGGTTCCATTCCTTCTTCTTTGATGTATCCCCAGTCAGATTCACACTGCCATGGCAGATACTGCTGACTTTGATATATCAGGATATTAAGTAATCCCCTTGAAACACAACTTAAAATACTTTCATGGTGCCACCACATGCAAAACCCGTGTCCTGTTGAGGAGATTTCCCTTCACTTTCTTTCCTGGAGACTAGTAATGAGATTGGATTCTCTCCAAGCCCATGTTCACCTGAACCTGGAAGGAAGCTGTGAGTGTTGGCCCAATCGGCTGCAGCCAGAGAAGAGAGAGGCTCCCATCATATCACATAGAGCATGGTGGTCCCATCCCCATTAGTAGAAACAAAAATAGTAACCCCCTCAGTTGGGACTTTAAACAGACCACCCACTCAAAAAAATATAAAAAGTATTCTTTAATGATATAGAATAAAAAACATATAAAATCCACATATGACAAAGACGCACAACATGTGTTACATGAAAAATCAACCAATTACTGTAGATATAATTAGCATACAATGTAAATGCCCAAATGCCCGACGCGTTTCCGGTATGAGGTGTTCCAATACCTTCCTCAGGGGCCGAGGGTTCAAAAAGTTTTTTAACATTCAAATAAATTCCAGTATGATGATTCCATGTCTAAATAGGCACTGAGGACAAATGAGTCCATATTGGCATTACACAAATCGCCACCTGTAAGTATTGTGAGTATTGGGCACATTATCAAGGTGCATAGTACCTGCAATATCTATCAAAAGTTATATGCCCCTGTGGTTCACTTCCAGGTAGGTGGGACAAACAGCTAACTGAAAACAATGCTGTTGGCTATATAGCCAAGGAATAAGTGTCCAAATGTTCCACCACTGATGAAACCTACAGATATAGCGATCTGGCGTGTGGCGTGTGGTAGCTGGATGAATGCCGGTGCATTCCCCAACCCAAAGCCATACTACACAAAGGGGTGAGGATGCTTGTGACATCATTGACCTAATTTGGCTATGTGGTCATATGCGGTGTGGGAAATGAACCAACCACAACTGATTGGACCAGCACCGATAGCTTCCTTCCAGGCCGCACGTAGCTCATTCCTGCTTGAGACCCAACAAGAAGTGAGAGGAAATCCCTTCAAAGTGAGGAAATTCCCTCTTAGTCATTTGTCATTCCCTTTTGAAGTTTTCCCTTCACCTTTGTGTAGGGTCAATTGTGTAGGCAAAAAAACACAGAATACCTGGAGCACTGCGAGTCTAGGGGCCAAGTAGAGTGCTCTGATGAGGAGTAATCAGATAAGTGGATCAAACCCAGTGCAGCCAGCACAGCATGGAAAGAGATGCGACAGTCAAAGGAAAAACACAAAATGCAGCGCTCTGAAAGAATGATCAAATAAATTCCAACGTAGTACTGCATGCATAAACAATGCTATTTATTCCATAAAGTTAAAAAATGGTTGAACAGTTGCTGGGAGGAGCCCCATGTTACTGATACGGATACCAGGATGCTTCCTCAAGACAGGTGTGGTTCCTGAACTGACCCTACTCGCCAGGAACCTCTCCCCGTGCTATGCACTTTTCCTAGCCAGAGGAGGAGTCTCTACCCCTGACCTACAACATGCTCCAGATGCGCCCAAATGATGCAGGAGACCCTATATATAAGGTTCCCAGCTAAGATGGACGCATGAGGTCTCCAGAGGTTGCTGCATACAATTGGACAGTTGGCTTCTCTGAGACCCCGACAGAGTCCACAATGGGACAATTCCCCTAACAAATGGCACAGTGCCACCTATAGGATGGAGGGGGTCTTGCACCTGCCTACAAAAGTTTGGATTTCTCATCACTTTCTATCCCAGTGACAGTGTCACCAGGACAAATAGAAAGGATAAAGCTACTCAGCAGGGACACAGACATCAAAATGGTTCATTAAAAACTAAAAGTACAATTTTGGCTATACAGAATTCTGAGACCTGAAGCAGGATAAACTTTTAATTCAAAAACAGCAAACATTGCCCACATTGCCATTTAAATAAAGTGCTTTAATTAGTTGTTACCCTCTGGAAATGAAAATACATAACATGACACATATTAAAACCAAACCTCAACAAACAAACACGGATTTTATTTTGTTTCTGTCTGCAGACTCTATTTACAACGTCACTTTATGCAGCTCATTTCGGTGCCTGTCACGGTGATGGGTGTCATAGTATAGCTCATTGCTCATTGCATTGACTCAATCTGCGGGGATAATAATTAGCGGATCTGCTTTGTAAACAGACAGATGAGATTACAACTAGATATGTATCAAGCTGTAATTAATATTTTATAATACTGTCACATGATCATTGATAACGGCATGGGGTAGAAGTTTTATAGTCATGACATCCGGGAAGATGTGGATCTGTGTGGAATGTATATTACTTCTGTCCTTCGTTACAAAATCCCAACTTTAAGCTCGGGTGTTGGGGGATTTTTGGAAGCCCACTTTACTGATGGGCAGAGCTGTTTTTGAAAGGTTTCCCACCCTTAAGCTGGCCATATGCTGGTAGATTTTCAAACATTTCTGAAAAAATTCTCACTACAATATTTCAAAATTTAGTTTGCTTTTAGCATTCGATTTTTGGAAAGAAAACGACTTTCCTGAACAATAACCACACACACTGTTAGAAATTAATTTGTTCAAGAAAAAATCAATACCCTGCTCCTTCAAATTTTCTTCTCATTGCGGTCTAAAAGTTGATTGGACCCGACCAACAATTAGAAAGTCAAACAAATGTTCTTCAATATAAATATTTCAAACAGAATTTTATATATATATAGCCAAAATATAGCCAATGATGGAAACAAACCTCCACTGCCTGCACTGTAATGACTTTTGGGGGGGGGGTTCATGCCTAAATCGCTGGTCATCTTGTTTGTATTGAGCTACTGAGAACCTTTAAGGTATCTGTCTCTCGAATATGCTTGATATTTTCCAATACAATGAGGTAAACCCTTATAAACCTGTCTGTTTTGCATCAAAGAGCATTAAACACAATAGTAGCTGGGTGGGCTCTCTGTCCAAACAGCCAATCGGCAGGGGGGTAGAGCAGAGGGGTCCTCAGTCAGTCATTATAGCACAGGCTGTGGAGCAATCTTCTTCTTCACAGGCTGTGGATCGACAAAATAGTGATGCATGCTGGGAGAGTGGCATTGGGTTTTCTTTGGCGCATAGAAGGATTTTAGCAACCCTCCTCGTAATCCTTACAATAACCCTCATACTAGCAATCTCTATAACCCTAACATTAGTTCTCACACAGCCCCTGTGTAACCCCCATAATAATTATCTCTGTAACCCTTAAACTAACCTTGCCTGTAACCCTAACACTGACCTTTACACTAACTCTCTCTGTAACCCTCATATTAGCCCTTCTTGTAACCCACACATTACCCCTCCCTATAACACAAATCCCCACACTAACACTCCCTGCAACCCTTACACTAACCCTCCCTGTAACTCTAATGCCCCGTACACACAATCAGATTTTCCGACAACAAATGTTGGATGTGAGCTTGTTGGCTGAAAGTCCGACCGTGTGTATGCTCCATCGAACATTTGTTGTTGGACTTTCCGCCAACAAATGTTTGCTAGCAGGTTCTCAAATTTTCCGCCAACAAAACTTTGTTGTCGGAATTTCCGATCGTGTGTACACAAGTCCGACGCACAAAAGTTCACGCATGCTCGGAATCAGGCAGAAGGAGCCGCACTGGCTATTGAACTTCCTTTTTCTTGGCTCGTCGTACGTCTTGTACATCACCGCGTTCCCACATTCGTAATTGTTGGCCAACATTTGTGTGACCTTGTGTATGCAAGACAAGTTTGAGCCAGTAACTTTCGAACCAAATTCCACAGTTTTGTTGTCGGAAAGTCCGATCGTGTGTACAGGGCATTACACTAGCCTTATCTGTAACCCTAACCTTTACACTAGCCTTCCCTGTAACCCTAACCCTTACACTAGCCTTCCCTGTAACCCTAATCTTTACACTAGCCTTCCCTGTAACCATAAAACTTACCCTTCTTGTAACCTTAACACTAACCCTCCTTGGCTCCTACACCAACCATTTCTGTAACCCTAATCCTCAAACAAGCTTTCCCTGTAATGCTAACACTAATACTTCTTGTAACCCTAAAACTAACCCTTCCTGTAACTCCTACACTAGCCTTCCCTGTAACCATAACACTAATGCCGCGTACAGACGATCGGACATTACGACAACTGAACCGTGGATTTTTTTTCCGACGGGTGTTGGCTCAAACTTTTCTTGCATACATACGGTCGCACAAACGTTGTCGGAAATTCCGATCGCCAAGAACGCGGTGACATACAACACGTACGACGAGCCGAGAAAAATGAAGTTCCATAGCCAGTGCGGCTCTTCTGCTTAAATCCGAGCATGTGTGGACTTGTGCGTCGGAATTGTGCACACACAATCGGAAATTCTGACAACAAGTTTTTTTGTCGGAAAATTTGAGTATATTTAGGTTACTTTACCTAAAAACAAGAATTCTTTGCAGAGCAGAAGAGCTTCAGTCACAAATATTAATTAATTAGGCCAAGGGAAACTCTTAAATAAATATGCATTTTCCCCAAGTGGTGCACATTTACCTTATTTCTTGTGACTTCTCCACCTATTCATCTGAATTGGGCCTTTGAGACATGAGCTGGTTGTAAAAGGACGTGCCCCTTGGTGGTCAACTGAGACAGCCTGACTTGTTGTATACCTATAGGAACTATATTTTTGGTTATGATTTTGATCAATTCAAATACACGGCAGACACATACAGAGCTCAGGTGGCCTGTTAAGTTGCCAGAAGGGGTGGGCTCTTTTGGATGGTCATGAAATTTCAGGGTCCTCTTACAGCAGCCTGTCTTTAAGAAGCACAATGCATTTTTGTTATAAAAAAAAAAAACACTCTGGTGACAGGTTCTCTTTAAGGCAAATGAGCCAGGTTGGATCCTGAAAAGCTCCTTCGGAAACAGGAGTGAATGACTGACAGAAGTACAGACAATGTACTTTTATTGAAGCTAGAGAGTGCCACTATATTTTTCCAAGCATCAGAGGTAAGTATTATACATTTGTTGACAACAATCGCTAGCATTATGCCTTACAGACACTGAAGACTGATATTATCCCAGCAACCCAAAATGCAAAAAACATCGCTCTGATCTGATATTCTAGTTATAGATGATAGGCTGTACCACCCACTGATTTCCTAAATCTCACTCATCTTGCTGAAGCTGGAGGAATCTTGTTTTTCTCCAGGTCACCTATATGCATTGTAAGGGAGCTTAGCAAAACTCATTGCAGATTCTTATCTGCTACTGATCTGCGGACACTGAAAGAGGCCCTGCAAAGAGGATCTGTACCCCTGGGATCCCCCTAGATGTGTAACACCCTTTGTGAAGAGAAAAGATTAATGGTTGGGATAAGCACAGGCATGTTCAGATCCTAGTCCAAAACCCACCTGAGCTATCCTGCCAGGAAACTGTCACTGCAGACTGCCAATCATAAGCAGTCATGAGCAGTCAAGGCAATCCTAGCCTGGCAGCCGCACATATTCAAGGGGTGTGTGTGTACATGGGGCTGTTGAGCAGGTAATGCCTTGACCGCTTATGATTGGCCATCTGCATCAGGCAGGACTAGGATCTGAACACGTCTGAGCTCATCCCTGATCCTAAGAACATTGATGGGGATGCCAGGAATTTGACCTTACAACCCAACTCCAGGCTGCTGTTGAATATACCCATGCGGTGGAGTCACCCCACAACACTACATGGGTTAAATGCTCAATTAGCTAGGGGAAGAAAGAATAAGTGCAAATACTTAAATTATTTCTCGCTCCCCTGGCAGCTGGCACTCTCCCCTGCTGTCTGACGCTCTGTTCTCCTGGACAGTAAAGGACTGCTGGTCCACCATTGTATGCGGTGACATCAGAGACGTCTACATCTGGAAGGGCAATGAAGTGATGTGGCTTCAGATGACTGATCACATGGAGAGGAGGAAGCCTGCTAGAGTGAGGAATAAGGTAAACATTTGACCTTCCTCCTGTCCACCCTAGCCAACAAATAACCTATGTAGGGTGGGGGGACCACCATTGTAAGTGATGACCAACAGAGAGCTGTGACTGGACAGGCAGTGAAGTGACAAGGCTTCAGATGACTAGTTACAAAAAGGGAGGAATCCTGTGGAAGTGAGGAATAAGATCAATATTTCACCTTATTTCTTATCCGCCTGTAGGTGCGGCCAAATCGCCCTGTAGGTGGAAACCCCTCCTGTGAAAGTGCTCACTAGTGCCCAGGAACAGGCTAGAACCGCGGTCATGCGAAGATCAGAATTAGGGCAGCACCCTGTACTTAAATGTGAGCAGTTCACCTTGCACAGTAACACAATAAACGTGAGGCTCTTTGTTGTGGGACTCTTCACCCATGACAATGTACAACTTACCTTCCGAATGCAGCATTTTGAGGGGGACACTGCGGAGCCTGTGTCCCACTCCACCAGCCAAGCTATTCTGACACCTCACTCTCAGTGGCAGAAAAGAGATCTCTCTGTGCACTGAGCGCAGCTCTCTACACAATTTAACGCAATTTAACTAGATAAGTGGGGTCTCTGTGATGTGTTTTCGGTCCTAAATGCTGTGGGGCCCATGCTCGGTACTACCTTCCCGCTGGCTGGCTGCTATAGCATTTCCACAAGTCCTAGTTACCCATAGCAACCGCATGTTAGTCATTGGGTGTGTTCCCCAACTCCTCTGCATGGTTAACCCTTCCTTAGTGGTACTCTTAAAGTGGTGTTCTGGCCGAAATTATACTTTTTAAATAAAAATACCCCTATAATACACAAGCTTAATGTATTCTAGTAAAGTTAGTCTGTAAACTAAGGTCTGTTTTGTTAGTTTATAGCAGTAGTTTGTTATTTTACAAACTTACAGCAGGCCGTGGCCATCTTAAGTGTGGGCATCTGAAGCCAGACTGTATTTCTTCCTGGATCTCATCCTTGCAGATCTCGCACATGCTCAGTGCAGCACAAGCAGTGTAATAGGTTTCAGGTCAGGTTTCCATAGCAACGGCAGTGTCAGAGGAAGTTGCCGCCCCTTCCCAGAAGGCATTGCAAACAGGAAATGATGCGATGGGCCACGGCCAGGGAGGAGGAAGTGAAAAATGAATACAGCAGGTATACAGTAGGTGCTGAGAAAAACAAATACAAAAATATCCAATTCGCTTACAGTGCACAGTTTAGTGAGGGATGATGAAGAGTTGTAAAAGTGGGTGGAACTCCACTTTAAGCCCCATACACACTATCAGATTTTTTGCTGATTTTTTCCTTCAGATTTACCAAAACCATATAATATGACGTCAAACCTTAGGAGTTTCAATTTGTATGCAATCAGGCAGGCCCTTGCACTACATGGTTTTAGTAAATCTGAAGACAAAAATCAGCAGAAAATCTGATAGTGTGTATGGGGCTTCACTTCTCCTCTTGATCCCCATGTGTGTGTTCAGGCCCTATTCCTTTAAATACGCCACGTACCTTAATGAACCCCTCTCAATGTCTTCAGACCAGGCATGAAACAGTTAACAGTGACTTTACTGAAGACTTGCGGCAGTAAAGTACTTAATGCACAGTCTCTCAGAAACACAGGCACAGTCCTAATCTCAGTAGGATTCAGAGGGCCCCGCTCTTTAGAGCTTACAATCTAACAGGGAAGGTCAAGAGATACAAGAGGTAATAACTGTGGGCGATGTGCTGATTGAGAAGATAAATGTACAGTTGTTAGGTGGGGGCCAGATAGGCTTCTCTGGAGAGATGAGTTTTCAGGGATCATCTGAAAGTGGATAAAGTAGGAGAAAATCGGACAGATTGGGGTAAAGCATTCCAGAGGATGGGAGAGGCTCTGGAGAAGTCCTGAAGGCGAGCATGGGATGAGGTGACAAGGGAGTTTGAGAGCAGGAGGTTTTGGGAGGAGCGAAGAGAACAATTAGGTTGGTATTTTGAGACCAGGTTAGTGATGTAGCTGGGAGCTAATTTGTGGATGGCTCTGTAAGTTATAGTTAGTACCTTGAATTTAATTCGTTGGCTGAGTGGCAGCCAATAGAGGGATTGGCAGAGGGGTATAACAGACGCTGAGCGGTTTGTGAGGTGGATGAGTTTGGCAGCAGCGTTCATGATGGACTGAAGTGGGGATAGCCTATTTAGAGGTAAGCCAATGAGAAGGGAGTTGCAGTAGTCGAGGCGAGAGATAACCATGGAGTGGATTAGAAGCTTTGTAGTGACATTGGTCAGGAAGGGGCGAACCTTGGAGATGTTGCGGAGGTTGAGGCAGCAAATTTTGGATAGCGATAGGATGTGGGGCCGATTTAGCAACAGTCCATTACTGGTGGTCTCCTGGCTCCAGGTGAGCTCATGACGGCGACCCAGTTGCGAGGAACCCGCTACTCCGACCGGACTGCATGGCTCAGCATTGTAAGAGATGACATCGGAGAGCTGCAACTGAATGGGCAGTGAAGTGACATGGCTTTGTCTGACTGGTCACATGAAGAGGAAGACGTTTTTGGGAGTGAGTAATAAGGGCAGTCCTTGCACTAGACAGCACAGTAGCTGAGTGGTTAGCTCTTCTGCTTTGAATCACTGGAGTCTTTGGAATTATGGCCAGGAGACTATATGCGTTGACTTTGCATTCAGTGCCTGTGCTTGTGTTGGTTTATGCCCACCTTCCAAAAACATACTGATAGGATAATTAGCCCTAGTATGTGTAAGCATGTGTGATAGGGACCTTAGATTGCAAGCTTCTGAGCGCAGGGACTGATGTGAAAGTACAGTATGTAAAATGTGGGAACTATACATGCCTTTAATAACAGTAACCCTGAGGGGGGTTCTAAATCCCAACCCCAGTCAAAACTCTTTTTTAGATTTATTCAGAGTAGGAAAGGGTAAGAATCTGGATTTTTTTTTGGCTGTTCCGTGTCTCCACAGGGCAGATTTCCCCTAACTTCCTGTCCCGATGACTTGGTGTAGACTTTTTCTTTTTTTTTTTTTTTTTTTGGAAAATGATCGTTTTGCTTGTTTTTATGGATAGGACTGCAGAAAATGTCATGAAATAATCCAGGAATCTTTGGGAAGCTATATTATAGAGATACAATGCTATTGTGTGTATATAATGAAGCTAAACAGACAACAAAGGGGCAGGATGTGATGGAAGGTAGAGGCTGGATCAGTATATCCTGTTTTTGTTCAAGAAAGGAAAATGAAAACAGGATGCAGAGAATGAGCTGTAACGGCTAGAGCTGACAGTGACCTTATACCAGCACCTGGCGAGGGGCATATGAGATGGCAACAAAGGGCCAACTAACAAAAAAAAAAAAAAAATTTTACTTTGTAGGCTTGTGAAAAGCCTGGGATATAAAAGCAATCCACAATGGCATACATCATTTATATTATCTCAAAACAGAACATCATTATGTCAGTAGATGCTTCATAAAGATGATACTACCTGGACATTAAAATAAGTCTAATATAGGAACAGAAACATTTTTTTTTCTTCTTAATTTAGTATCTAGGTAATATCATCTTTATGCAGCACCCACGATTTTTATGATGTTCCATTTTGTAAAAATATAAACTACACATGCTATTGTGGGTTACTCTTTATATGTCTGGTTTTTCATATGTCTATTTTCTGTGATGTGTCCAATTGCACGGAGTCATGACAGGTTTTCCCTTTTGAATTTTTAATTCGCCTGTGATGGTTAATCATGTGACCTTTGTATATACTATTTAAGTGTTACTTATTTTGTATTTTATCAGCCATGACTAAGGACTAACGTCTGAAACGCGTAGGCTGTTTTGCAGCTTTGTACATGTACTTAATAAAGAAATACCATTTTGGATGTCATCCTGAGTGCCGACCATCCCTTTCCATTCTCTGATTGGTTGGGTGGAAATGTCACAGTCTCCACTTTGTCCAATCAGAGAACACTTTGATTGAGAAAATGGAAAGTGTTCTCTGAGTGGCTCTTGTGCCAAGCGGGCAACCTCCTGTGTTTGCTAACAATAAGGCAGCTGCTTGGCATAGAACCAGGAAGCTATTGGAGATTACTCCAGTAACTTTACCTATAACAATGATTTCCAGCATCTTTGCGGATCCCACAGGTATGGCACATATATATAACATTGTTTCATTGGGCCATCTGGACCAATTTCCCTATGTAAAAATTGATACACCAAAATGTCAGCTTTAAAAATATGTGTAAACCTGATCAGTAAAACTTGCACTTATCATATACAGTATATACATATATTTATGTATATATACTGTATATATGTATTTTTTAAATTTATTTCAGGTACTTATGTGGCATTGTCAACTCACGCAGTGCTTTACATATACAGTATATTCCACATTCACATCAGTCAGGAGTTAAATCTAAGGTCCATAACTCACATTCAGTTATACACATACTAGGGCCAATTTAGACAGGAGACAATTGTAATTGGAGTGTTGGAGAAAACCGGAGTACCCAGAGGAAACCCACGCAGGAACAGGCAGAACATGCAAACTCCAGGCAGGTAGTGCCATGGTTGGGATTCAAACCAGAGACCCTGGTGCTGCCATATATACTGTAAAATAAATATATATATATATATATATATATATATATATATATATATATATACTGTATATAATATATCCGCTCCCTCTCTCTTTCTTTATATATATATATATATATACTGTATATAATATATTCTCTCTCTCTCTCTCTCTCTCTCTCTCTCTCTCTCTCTCTCTCTCTCTCTCTCTCTCTCCTATATTTCCAAAAGTATTGGGACGCCTACCTTTACATGAACTTTAATGGCTTCCCAGTCTTATGCCCCGTACACACGGTCAGACTTTGTTCGGACATTGCGACAACAAAATCCTAGGATTTTTTCCGGCGGATGTTGGCTCAAACTTGTCTTGCATACACACGGTCACACAAAGTTGTCGGAAAATCCGATCGTTCTAAACGCGGTGACGTAAAACATGTACGTCGGGACTATAAACGGGGCAGTGGCCAATAGCTTTCATCTCTTTATTTATTCTGAGCATGCGTGGCACTTTGTCCATCGGATTTGTGTACACACCATCGGAATTTCCGACAACGGATTTTGTTGTCGGAAAATTTTATAGCCTGCTCTCAAACTTTGTGTGTTGGAAAATCCGATGGAAAATGTGTGATGGAGCCCACACACGGTCGGAATTTCCGACAACAAGGTCCTATCACACATTTTCCGTCGGAAAATCCGACCCTGTGTACGGGGCATTAGACCGTAGGGTTCAATATTGAGTTGGCCCACCCTTTGCAGCTTTAACAGCTTCAACTCTTCTGGGAAGTCTGTCCACAAGGTTTAGGAGTGTGTCTATGGGAATGTTTGACCATTCTTCCAGAAGCGCATTTGTGAGGTCATATAATTTAAAATATACTTATATTATACTTAAATAATAATAAACATGTATGAACACTCCAATGCTCAAGGAAGAGGTCCTTTGTGACGAAACGTGGGAATGGAGGAGCATAGCAGTGAGATCATCACTCTAACTGGAGGGAACAGAGTATTTCTGTGTTTTGCTGTATGACTCTTAATGTTTATGAGTACCAATTTCTTTTTTAACAATAAATGGTTGTTTGTAATAGTACACTATGGAGCTCTGTTCTGTGTTCCTTCCTGAGTACTATTGAGCTTGAAAAATCATAAATGGTGCTTGAGAGGGGGAATATTTTGATCCAGCCACCCATCCTGGATACATGTTAAGCGCTGTGAGACATCTTTGGGTCTATTGCTCTGGTAGGCAGGTTGGTGTGCAGGTGGAGGAGCACTGGATGGACTGGACAGAGAGTTCACATATCTTGAAGCATGATGTTTTTTACACATTGATGGACTTTGTTTGATCACCAATTTTGTCAGTGATGAATATTGAGCACTATGATTCACACCGCTAAGAAATGGCTATGTGCTTGGTATTGTTAAAAAGGTTATTTTATACATTTTGAATTTATGATCATACAATTTCTGAATTTATAATTTTTTCATACATTTTTTAAAGAGACAGTGCGACACGGTTTCTCCAAATGACGTCATGGGTCCTGCCTCTTCTCATGGGCTGTTCTTCCTCCTGCACTGAACGGTGCTCACATAATGATGTTTAAGTGCTATTTAGTGCAGTGATACTTTGAGTCCAGGCTGTGTGATGATAGCACCACAGAGGACAGGTCCATGACAGCCTAATGGGGCGTACACACGGTCGGACTTTTCAGCTACAAAAGTCCGACAGCCTGTCCGACAGACTTTCGACGGACTTTTGGTGGACTTTCGACGGACTTGCGGCGGACTTTCTAACGAACAGACTTGCCTACACACGATCACACAAAAGTCCGTCGAATTCTTACGTGATGACGTACACCGGACTAAAATAAGGAAGTTCATAGCCAGTAGCCAATATCTGCCCTAGCGTGGGTTTTTGTCCGTCGGACTAGCATACAGACGAGCGGATTTTTCGACCGGACTCGAGTTTGACGGAAAGATTTGAAGCATGTTTCAAATCTAAAGTCCGTCGGATTTGAGGCTGAAAAAGTCAGTTGAAAGTCCGTAGAAGCCCACACACGATCGGATTTCGATGTCCGTTGGACTTTTGTAGCTGAAAAGTCCGACCGTGTGTACGCGGCATAAGGAAGTGGGTTGAAGGATGGTGGCCATTATTCAACCTAAAGACTGAGGACAGGTAGTGGTGGAAAAAATTTACAACAGAGGACAGCTCTGGACTGAAAGTCAATATTGCAGTAAAAGCTTGTTTTATTTTTACTCCTTCAGGGTTATTAATATATTTCCCAACTTTGTAAAATGGGAAAGAGACACGTTATAGCACAAACTATGTAGGCAAAGGACCGCTCTGCCATCCCTCTAGTAATATGGATCATGAGGTTTAATGCACAAAAAACAGTTTATTACCAAATTTCTATTTTTTCAATCACTTCTTTTCCTTGATTTTGGCTTTTCATAATAACAAATAAAATAATTTAAAGATCTAATAAAAGGTTTAGTGTAGTATAACTCTTTTGATAGTTAAATAATACATTTTTATAGAGGTCTATACATCAGGGACAACTGAGGAGGAAAGAGGGCCAGAGGGTTTTGGTTACAAAAGAGGGGCATTCCCTCCAAATGAGGGACAGTTGTAAACTATTGTGAGTCTATATTACGTTAATGTCATTAGAAAAGTCATTTGAAATCTTAAATTTGCATTTTTTAATAAAATAACACCTGGTGATCTTGCCATGGAGGTCTTTATGCAGATGCCTTATGTTAAAGGTTGACAAAACTCTATCCCTGTCTCCAAACTGTGCTTCAAGATGGCAGCCAGTAGCAGGCCAGTGAAACTTTTGCAGTGATCTTGTGGCAAATGTTCACACAGGATGTAAAATCCAACTAGAAGTTTTACCTAACAAACACTTAGCTATGGGTGGACGGAGCCTCTAATATTTTGTATCAAAGTACAATACATTAAAATAGTATTAGTAGAATGGCTTGCTGTGATTAGAGAAGGGAGTAGTCAGTGTTGGGTGCAGCTGATGTGAAATGTTATGTGCCCTATTCTCACATCATCTCCAGAAATAACCTGGCTTAGTACTTCCTGACCCTGTCCAGCTCTTCTCTTCCTTCTTATCTCCTGCCATTGGCTTCCCTTGAGTCATATCCTATGACTGGAATTTCTGTGAGGTCAGCTTTCAAGTACTTGAATCTTACTTGCAGGAAATGTTTCAGAACCCCCTGTGATCATATCTAATGCAAACCTCCCCCTCTATTTATTATAAAATGCCATTCTGGTGATTGTCCACTTTCCATTTTAAAGAACGAATAAATAAAACCTAAAATGAAAGGGTCTGTCCACCCAAACACTTTAAACATTTTAGTTTTTTGCTGGTCCTCTATAATCGAACCACCATAGAGTTTCATATATTTCTCAGGGAATCTATTGGTGAGATATCTGGGCTGAGTTCCTAGGGCTGTACATCTGCTTTGGCTATGACTGAGGTATTGTTGATCTTCAGGCTGCCATGACCTTACCAAACTTTCCCTAGAATTACTCGTGGCCTACGGAATCGGCTCTATCAACCACCAAGTTCCATATCATGGCCCCCAGCCGCAATTACACCGCCTCTGGGAAAATTAGTCACCAAATTACCACCCGATACAGCCTGAACTCTGAAATCCCATTACTGATGTCACTTTGTAGAGAAGGTACACTCATACCAGAAATGGGCCCAGCCCATCATTCTCAAAATACTTTTTAGACCATGCCCACCTTTAATACCCTGAGACCCCAGGCCGCTGCTATGACTCAACTAGACCCCACTCGCGTAGAGCTTGCAAAGGAAACATCCACCCCAAAACTCACCAAACACCGTCAAGGAAAAAGAAAAAAGAGAGGAGGGTAAACCAACCAAACCGTAACGATGCGGGAAGGGAGGGCGGGTGAAGTTTCTCTACTGCTGACCCTTCAGGCAACACCCCCTCCTATCAGACTACTAGTGCCACACCCTGCTCTCATCCAATAATGTAAGCCTGCTTCTTCTTTTAAAACCAAATCATTTAACCTGCCTAACTACAGCCTAGACTGGAAACTCAGTCACGTAGGCCCTTCTCTAATGCTAAGCATATAGGTCCAGGCCTATTAATTTGTGAGGAGCTTCCACTTTGCCAGTCTGACAACAGACAAAGCATTGCAATATTACGCACTGCAATTGGAATCTCAGTGTCCTGGGATTTCAGTTAAGTTCTGCCACATTTAGTAGAGGAGGCGATGACACATGGTTTGTGTTAATATAGACTCTAAATAGAGAGTCTTTCTCCACATCCCCTACGACAGCAGTGTGTAGGAAATGACATGGCACTGGTGTTCAGTCACTCTGACATAGCATACTAACAATGCATACAGTATAATCTTCTAATTTAGCCAGCATAACCTTCAAGCCTTTGTAATACTGCAAGCTTTTCTGTCCTACTGGAACTTATTTATGTTATTTACACAACTTATTTGTTAATGGCCAACCGATTGTGGACCCCTAAATATCATAAATATGAAATTCTTGGTGAGCTTGTTGGATATCCCATGCAAACACTGTGGCCAATAATATAGATTTATCCCACCACCACCACTGTTGCAGCTATAATAGCCTCCACCTTTCTAGGAGGGCTTTCCATAAGATTTTGGAGTGTGTCTATTGGCATTTGTCCCCACCCATACAAAAGGGCATTTGTAAGATCAGATACTAATGTTGAATGAGAAGACCTGGCTCACAATTTCAGCTGATCCCCAAGATTTTTACTGCAAGTCTGTAATCCATAAAGCTCACTCCAAACTCATCAAATCATGTCTGAATGGAGTTGACTTTGGGCACAGAGGCACAGTCACGGTGGAACAGAAAAGAACCTCTTGCATGGATGCACAAGGTTGGATGTGCAATTGTTTAAAATGTATTTGTAACCTAAAACACCCAAATTCAATTATTTTGAGGGGTGTCCACATACATCTGAACACATAGTTAATGTGATGGTTAGGTGTCCACAAACCCTAGACTCTACAGTGTATATTGATAGTAAGTCCAGATTCTGCATAGTTTAAAAGTTCCTAAACCATAGACATCAGTTCCAGCCCTGGAAGGTGCTCTCAGACCCCACCACACTCTTGTTTGTGAGATTTTTCAACTCAGGTACTGATACCTGACCTCCGTAAAGCTGGCTATAGATGGATCACAATTTAGACAGTTCAGCAAGGGCTGACCAAACTTAGATTCATCTATGGCTATTCTCGTTTGAGAGAAGTCAATCTAATGATCAACACCTCTCAAACAGGACTGCTGATAAATCTTCATTTAATCAGCACATGCAGCTAATTTGCTGCAGCGCTCATTAGTGTATTCTGACAGCAGAGGAGTCCCGCTGTCAGAATACAAAAGCTCAGTGGGGAGGATTCATAAGAGGATGTATATTCTTGTGGTTTAATGTTGCCCGTTAAAATAACGTCTGAAGGTCATGACTACTAGGGTAGATCAGACGTCACCACCCAAAACTCCTAAACTACCATCCAAAACTCCACCACCCACTTAACCCCAATATTAAACTTGGAATGAAGCAGAGTTAAATGGCCGTTAGGCCTTTTATTAAAACAACATAACAAAATAAATAACAAATTCAACATTACAGCTAAATATATATGTAGCAAAATCCCGGGGCCCCTGAAGCCCAATGGTGACATCCAGAGTTAAGGACAGCTGACATCCTTCAGTGTAGAGTGGGTTACAAGTTATGGTGGGTGTAATGCAAGATGAACAGGTGGGCGCCAGACACTTTTTGAATGCAAAGAGATTTATTGTCTCTTAAACAGAACTGTGGGAGAGAGGATTAGGGCCAGTACACCCTTAGGTAGATGCAATGTTAATTGGCAAACTCCGAGACTTCTATAGGTAGACAGCTATACAGGTGAAGGCCTCCAGCCGGACACCACTTCTGTATAGGCAGGATCATTGTCTCCTATGGCAACAATCTTGTAACTGTTACTAACGGTAAAGGTATTCAACTTTCTGCAACACGAACAGTTCACTTTACCCCACACTCACTCACTGTGGGTCTTCACTCAACGAGCTCCCAGTCTCTCTCACTAGACTTCAGATCTACTAGCCACTGGATCCCCTGAGCTCTTTTACTTTAGCACTCGGTATCTTCCTCAAGCATCCCCCCGCTTCACTGCTGGGTCCTCACAGATACTCCGCAAGCTTCACCCCTGCTGACACGTTAGGTCCCTGGCTTGGCACTCCACAAGCATCACCTCTGCTATCCTGCTGGGTCCCTGAATTTGCACTTGCTGATGTTTTCCCCCTTCTTCACCTTCCCCGGTTGGTGAGAAGTCTGCTCTGGTACTGGCCTCAGCATACTCACAGTGGTCTCCGGTAGCAAGGTGGATGGTCCTTTTGTGGCGACAGCTTCCCTTTTACCTCCGACAATGACTGGTTCCCGGCCAGGGGAACCGTTACTTCTGGTTGGACTACAAGCCCGCAGTCCCAACCCGGTACTACTTCTGGATAGGCCCTCAGATAGTCTAGCAGCCAGATGTCCCCAGGATAGGCCTTAGGGTTCTGGCCTAGTAGCCTGGGGCAATACGACACACATCCACCCAGACAGCCATCCAGGTGGCACAGAACAGCGATCACCTGACTCCACCCAAATAAATAGGTTCTCCCAGCAGGCCAAGGGACCCAAGAAAATCCCTGCCCATTGGCTGAGACACCCCATCCATTCCTAATCTATCCTTGGAATGCCCTTGTCTTATCTAATGTCACCAGATACCCGGCCATCTAGTGACAGAAGAGAAAAGTGCAGCAATTACAGAATTAGGGTGAAATCAAATGACCTCCTATCAAGTGGCCAGGGCAACTATCACTTGGCAAATAAATGTAATAGCAACCCTGCCTAAACATCAAGGTGCTACATCTATCTATCTATCTATCTATCTATCTATCTATCTATCTATCTATCTATCTATCTATCTATCTATCTATCTATCTATGCCCTCAGCCGCAAGGCACCACCTCTGAGACATTACCACTTGCTAGCAGACCTTACTGGTCTACCACTACCTGGCCCCATTGTTGGACCACACCCAACCAGAGGACACCATGTCAACAGATGGGTCCCCACTTGTATCCCACAACAACAGATTTTAACCCCATGCAAGGGGTCCCAACCACCGACCCGATCACCGTAAGATCTATCCAACTCCTGCCTATATAGCATATACCAGGGAGGGACGTACATTTGATGGCTTTCATACTCCGACTGTTACAGTCCAACGCCTCCCTAATCCCCTATGCTCATATATTTATACCTCCTACATCTCCCTTTAAAAAAGGTTAACTCTATGTTGTCTGGTTCCCCTTCCACCCTGTCATACAGGCCCTATGCTCTTCTCATTCCTTATAGCCCTGGATCTTCCTTTTTCCAGGAACTTCATGCCACATGTTCTCGAAGCACAAATCATACGTTTCGATAAGTTGTCAACTTTAAAAAAATACCAAGGGTACTTGCAAAGGAGAAAAACAAGCTCAGATTAAGTTCCTATAATTCAGCAATTTTGTTCATAAAGCAGCCATCTTATTTGCCATGTCACTCTATAGACACTCAAGAACACTTGTAGAGTTATTTTGGTGGAAGCCAATGAAGCTACCAGTATGTTTGGCCTTTCGAGATAACTGAAACGCCTGGTGAAAACCCACGCAGACAACACACATGCTCACAGCACATAGAGTCTCTCTGGTGGTAGTTAGACATGTGCACAACAAGAAATTTTGTTTCGTTTTGTTTCTTTACGTTTTCGTTAATTCGTAACGATTCATAATTTCGTAAGACACGAGTTTTCATATTTGGACTTGTTCGTATTTTCGTAACAGTTATATTTTCGGTGATACGAAACTATTCGTAATCCTGTTAGTCTAGTGATTCTTTTATTTTGTAAGATGCGAGGTTTTATATTCTGACTCATTCGTATTTTCGTAACAGTTATATTTTCGTTGATACGGAATGATTCATAATTCCGTTTCCTTGATTCGAAATTCGTAATTTTGTTAGATAATAATTTTCGCTTATTCGGTACACTACTTGTAATTTAGTAATTGTTACTTTCGTGAGATTGCCTTTTTCGTTGATTCGTACTTTCGTAGGAAATAAAGAATAATAATCCTATGCTTGCTTTTCTAATAAGTCCTGTACTTACTCCAATCCACTCCCTCAGTCACGAGACCTGATTCCGTCTCCTCCTCAACTGAATCTAAAAAGATTCAGCAATGCAGTGTGACTCAGACACAAAAGGGATAAGCTGATTGGCTAAATATATTAAGTAAGATACATCATTCACTAATACACTGCCCATTCGAAAGAACGATTCGAGAACACAAAATTACGAACATACATATTAAGATACACTTGCACTGTCCATTCAAAAGAATGATTCGAGGACACAAACAAACAAAATTACGAACAGACAAATGAAAATTCGAACATACGAAATTACGAACAGACAAAGGATTGAAAATACGAAATGCTAATCACTTGTTATAGATGTCATGTTCTTTCTTTTACTGTTTCGGAGTTTCGTATTTTCGCAAGTTTGTCCGTTCTTAATTTCGTATTTTGTTATTTTGCTTATTCGTAATTTTGGTATTTTGGTTCTTTTAGCTATTCGGATGTTCGAATTAATCCGAATGTACGAATACTAACAAATTCGTAAGAAAATCTATTCGTTACAAACCAAATCGCACATGTCTAGTGGTAATCAAACCTGACTCCACAGTGCTGCAAGGCAAGAAGGAATATATAGCACAGTTGCAACTGGAGCCTCTCAATGGAAACAAATGCTGTATCCTCACCGAATCAGGCTCGATATAAACTACATCTGCTGTTTATTAAGCATTTAACTCACACCTTGTCAGTATAAAGCAAAACAGGCAGCTGTGTTCATAAGCATTGACAGTTCGGCTACAAATACACCTTTTCTTTGCACTGAATCATGAAGCGGTCCTGCCAGACTGCTAAGAGTGTGCAGGATCCAGCACCTGTTACCGAATACACTGCGCATACAAAGTACTATGGGATATCATCCGATTTGACCTCATTATGCAGCGGCCCTCTAATAACCGTGTATGAACATCTGTCTCCCGAGACAGATGGAAACCCTTGGAGGCCATAAAATTAGCACTGCAACTTACCAGCCGTACCGTACCAAAGCCCCCTCATATAAAATACAGATAGGTGCGTGCTTTTATTGGAAACCGCTGCAGCTAATTGATTCACGGACCCAGAGAAATTACCCGTGTTGTGCTTATCCAAGTGATTTAGGATGCTTGTCAAGCTTATTTCCCCAATACACTCATGCAAATAATAATAATCATAATAATAATGTAGCAGCGCTATCACTTACAGCAGCTGGCCCCTTTGAAACTGCTTTGTGGTTGCATTAAGCATTTGCTTTCGTATAAGATTAGGTTCTCATTTTTCTCTGCCAGTATAGAATAACTAGTTATTGGTGATATATTGCTGCTGTGTAGTAGGAAACCCACACCCAAAAAAAAGGTAGAGCCAGTTTTACTGAGAGAAAAAAGGGGCATTGCCTGAGAAGCAATTAGGCTCAATTTACATCTATGCATGTTGCTTTTGAGGGTCTCTGCCGTGCTTTCTGCGTTTTTGTAACCACGTTTTAACCACGATTTACATTTTGCGATTTGTGTCTTTTATTTTATTTATTTTTTACATTCACTGTATATAGCTGGTTGCTAAGGAGCGGGTAAGGGAAGCCGGCCGCCGCTTCCTTAGCAATGAATGAGTCATCAGCTTCCCTCGACAGCTGAAAGTAAAAAAAAAGAATTGCCGGCTTAAAAAATTCACAAAAAAAACGGCATAGGGACCCCCCCCACCCAGTCCATACCAGGCCCTTTGGTCTGATATGGATTTGGAGGGGGACACCCCCATGCCAAAATGTAAAAAAAAAATGGCGTGGGGTCCCCCCCAAAATCCATACCAGACCCTTAACCGAGCATGCAACCCGGCAGGTCAGGAAAGGGAGGGGACTAGCGAGCCCCCCCCCTTCTGAACCATACCAGACTGGCATGCCCTCAACGTGGGGGGGTGGGTGCTTTGGGGCAGGGAGGCTCTGCGCCCCCCACCCCAAAGCACCTTACCCCCATGTTGATAGGGACAAGGGCCACTTCCCAACAACCCTGACCAGTGGTTGTTGGGGTCTGTGGGCGGGGGCATACCGGAATCTGGAAGCCCTCTTCAACAAGGGGGCCCCCCGATCGTACCCCTACCAATTCACCAAAAAAGCAGTGAAATGTAAACAAAAAACAAGAGCCAGTTTTTGACAGGTCCTATATTAAAAAAAATAGCTATGTCTTCTCCCCAAACCATCTTCTCCTGCGCCGCTGTCTTGTTCCTCGCCGCCGCTGTCTTTTTCCTCGCCGCCGCTGTTTTCCTCGCCGCCGGTTACCCGCTAAAAACAAAAAAGTCTGCTCTTGTCCTGATGCTGTCTTCCTCCGTTGTGACGTCCCCCGCTGTCTGACATCTCTTATGTAGCCATGGAGCATGGTCATCCGATGACCTCACCCAGAGAGCCCACTCCCTTGTGATGTCATCAGATTGCCAAAAACGCAGCGGCACAAAAATGCATTGATGTGAACGTGTTCCATAGGAACCCATGTTAAAAAAAATTCCCTGCATTTCTGCAAAAAGCATCAAAAAACGCATTAGCGTGAATCAAGCCTTAGACTAGACTTTCTTGGATGCTACATCCCATCATTTTTGCACATACGTGGGTCATGTGCCTCCATGGTGCAGGGGGCCTGCTAAGGAATCTGGTATTAAAGTTGGGGCTGAGGACTCTGATGAGAATTGGGGGAAACTGAGGACACCGATGTGAAGGAAAGGGGGACTGAGGACTCTGCTGTGAAAGGGAGGGAATGAGGGCTCTGATGTGAAAGGGAGGGGTGGTGGAGGACTTTTATGTGAAAGGGAGGGAATGAGGGCGCTAATGTGAAAGGGAGGGAATGAGGACTTTGATGTGAAAGGGAGGGAATGAGGGCTCTAATATGAAAGGGAGGGATTGAGTACTTTCATGTGAAAGGGAGGGAAGACTGAGGACTCTGATGTAAAGGGAGAGGGGACCGAGGACTCTGATGTGTAAGGGAGGGATAGAGGATTCTGCTGTGAAAGGAAGTAAAGACTGAGGACCCTGATGTGAATGGGAGACTCTGATGTGGAAGGGGGTGGGCTTCTGATGTGACAGTGGGAACCCCATTTTATTCTGGGGTGCCTTGAGATTTTGCATACTTTTAAAGGGTGCCATGACTAAAGAAAGGTTTGGAAACACTGACCTAGACCTCTGGAACACCCAACCTGTGGCCCAAAGGCCACGTGTGGCTGTTTGGTGGATGTTGTGTGCTCCTTGGATCCCAGCAATCAGTAGTTTGAATGGGAATGGCAGTGGACTCTAGCAGGAGGTATTTCCTCTGCCCCGACCATCTAATTGTCCATAACCTGGCTTCCTATATTGCCTCCTGAAGGTCAACCTGTGGCCCCAGCACACGTCCACCTATGAGAAAAATGGGGCTGTGAACCACAAATCAATACTGAAAACTATTTAGGCAAAGAAGGTGTCCTAGCCAGCAATAGTAGGTAATAGCGTCTTCTTTGAATGTCTTCAGTACAAGCGAACACATTTTTATGTCATTTCAAACGGATAATTACTGAATCAGGCGCCACTATACTGAAGCCATTTAAATCAGATGCAAATGAAAGACAATAAGAAATGATATTATGCATTTTAAAATATGCACTCCCAGTCCAAATATGAAAATTGGATGCATCTTAATCAAAGCACAAGACCCCCCCTGATTGCCCTTTTAATTACCAGGGCTTTATTTTAATTAATCTGCATGTTCCACACCTCTCATTTGCATCTTATTAGGAAGCAGGCCGCGGGATAATACACCGCAGCCGTAAGAGATGAAACCCGATAGCAAGTCATTTGGCGAGGATAATTACAAGGCAGGGTATCTTAGGATATTAATACTCGTTTTATTCACTGAGAGATGATCAGACATTTATCAAATGATTTCTGGAGATATGATTAATTACGTTTTGCCAGACGTATTCAGAGGAAAGGAGCCCTCATGATCGAAAGTCTGTAATAAGGGCTGTATTTTCCTTTTTTTTCTTTTTCTTTTTTTTAGAAAACAAGAGTCAGAATCTGATTGGTTGCTGGGGTTTAATGAAGACAGTGCTTCTGTTAACCACTTAAGGGCCAGGCCTATTTTTCAAACTTGTTGTTTACTAGTTAAAATCTGTTTTTTTTTTCTAGAAAATTTCTTAGAACCCTCAAACATTATATATTTTTTTCCTAACACCCTAGAGTTGTTGCAATACTTTTTGTCACACCGTATTTGCGCAGCGGTCTTACAAGCGCACTTTTCTTGGAAAAAATACACTTTTTTGATTACAAAATAAGGCACCAGTAAAGTTAGCCCAACTTTTTTTTATATTGTGAAAGATGATGTTACGCCGAGTAAATTAATACTTAACATGTCACACTTCAAAATTGCGCCCGCTCATGGAATAGCGACAAACTTTTACCCTTAAAAATCTCCATAGGCGATGTTTAAAAAAATCTTTAGGTTGCATGTTTTGAGTGGCAGAGGAGGTCTAGGGCTAGAATTATTGCTCTCGCTCTGCTGATCGCGGCGATACCTCACGTGTGTGGTTTGAACACTGTCTTCATATGCGAGCGCTACTCACATATGCGTTTGCTTCTTTTACACTGGTCTTTAAAAAATGTGTATCACTTTTATTCCTATTACAAGGAATGTAAACATCCCTTGTAATCAGGGCCGTCTTTAGCGCAAGGCAAACGGGGCACTTGCCCTGGGCCCAATCTTTGTTGGGGGGCCCGCGCTCCGATGACGGCTTTGCAGAGTGCACAGAGGACATGGGAGGCTGTATTCCTGCGCTAGCCAGCGGAGAGGGACGGGGTCGGAAGCTCCACTGATGCTCTGACCCCGCCCCCGTGCAGCCTGTATGCTCAGAACAGAGTGGCTGTAGTGAGAGCCAGTGATCGGAGTGGGAGCGTCAGTGGAGCTCCCGGCCCCGCCCCCTCTATACTGGCCTGGGAATACAGAGGTCCGGGGGTGGGGCCGGGAGCTCCACTGACACTCCCACTGCGATCACTGGCTCTCACTACAGCCACTCTGTTCCGAGCATACAGGCTGCACGGGGGCGGGGTCAGAGCATCAGTGGAGCTCCCGGCCCCCGCCCCCTCTCAGCTGGCTAGCACGGGAATACAGCCTCCCATGTCCTCTGTGCACTTTGCAAAGCCGTCATCGGGGCCCCAATTCACGCGTGACGCTGCCCCCCAACAAAGCGTCAGTGAAGCTCCCGGCTGTTCTAGTGAGAGCAGAGAGCGGAAGCCCCGCCCACGGACCTCTGAATGTATGTAGTGAGTTTGGCTGGCCAGGTATGTCCTTACACCCATAAAATGCCTGACTGCATAAACCCTAAGCTGTGGTATTCAACTGTAAAGCTGTGCGTTGCTGAAAGTTCTCTGAATATCACCTGTATAATGTCTGCAGTCTCTGATTGTCTCCTGTAGTATGTCTGCAGTCTCTGGTAATCTCCTGCAGTATGTCCGCAGTCTCTGATTGTCTCCTGCAGTATGTCCGCAGTCTCTGATTGTCTCCTGTAGTATGTCCGCAGTCTCTGAACCTCTCCTGTAGTATGTCCGCAGTCTCTGAACCTCTCCTGTAGTATGTTTGCACTCTCTGACACTCTCCTGTAGTATGTGTATAGTGTATTAATGTGCCCCTTTACTTGCTCAATTATTTGGCATTGATACACTGCTCAGTGAGAGGTAATGATGTGCATTATAAGGGGATGGTGAACCCGCGCAATGGAAATAGAGGTCTATTGGTGAGATTTATGGAACTGCTGCCGCCCAACAAACAGTCACCATAAATGGGGACAGCTGAGTTGATTAGTGTGATGCATGCATGGGATTTGATATCACCAATTTTTTATATATTTGCGTATCATTATATATATATATATAATTGTACAATATTTACCAATATTTTAAGTATATCACTATCTGATACCTGCACGTTTTTGTTTACACCTAGGAATTTATATTTATATGCCTTATATTTATATGTCTTGTTTTAGAAACCTATACGCACGTAGGGTATTATTTAATTAAAGGAACAGCGCCAGACCCTTCTATCACACTAATCAATGATGTGCATTAACCTCTAGCAACCAATCAGCAAACAGTAGTGATCTGCTTTAATCTCTAGCAACCAATTAGTAAGTGGTAATGATGTTCTGTAACCCCTAGCAACCAATCAGTGAGCGCTAATAATGCATTAACCTCTAGCAAGCAGAAATTATGTGTTGTAACCTCTAGCAACCAGCCAGTGAGCAGTAAGGATAGGCTGTAACCTCTGGCAAACAATTGCAATTGCTGCGTGATCTGCTGCAGTAAACTGATTTTGAGTGTACCTATTTTTTGTATGTCTCAGAATGGAGGGGAGGCCCCAAGAAAATGTTTGTCCAGGGCCCAATCAAAATTAAAGACGGCCCTGCTTCTAATAGAAAAAAAGCATGACAGGACCCCTAACGATCGCAGTGATACCTCACATGTGTGATTTGAACACTGTTTTTATATGTGGGTGCTACTCACGTATGCGTTCACTTCTGCATGTGAGCTCGGTGGTACGGGGCGCGTTAAAAATGTTTGGTTTTTTTTCTTATTTTATTTTTTATTTTTACACATTTTACAAAAAAATTGTGTCACTTTTATTCCTATTACAAGGAATGTAAACATCCCTTGTAATAGAAAAAAAGCATGACAGGACCTCCTAAATGTGAGATCTGGGGTCAAAAAAACCTCAGATCTCATATTTACACTAAATTGCAATAAAAAATAAATGTCCCCTTAAGAGCTATGGGCTGAAGTGAGGTTTTGACGTTGCCTCTGCTCTGCAATGGTATGGAGCCAGGTGGGAGCCATCTTCCCCTCACTCGTCTCAATATCACAGATACAGACAGGAACCGATTGCCTCCGCCGCTGCCGACAGCTTCAGTAAGCAGCGGAGGACACCGGAGCACGGCGAGAGAGGGGGGCTGATAAAAGTTATCTTGCGGCGAATCCGCCGCAGAGACCACTTTTATCTGAAAGCGGACCGCCCGCTGAAGAAGAGGATACTGGGGTTATGGCAGCTAGCTGCTGCCATAAAAACGATATTCCTCTTCAAAATGCCGCCGTATAATGACGGCGGGTTGTCCGGAAGTAACCACGGATGAATTTGCCCCGTAATGACCAGGCCATTTTTTTGCGATTCGGCACTGCGTCGCTTTAACTGACAATTGCGCAGTTGTGTGACGTTGCACCCAAACAAAATTCATGTCCTTTTTTCCCACAAATAGAGCTTTTTTTTGGTGGTATTTGATCACCTCTGCGTTTTTTATTTTTTTGCTATAAACAAAAAAAAAACAACAATTTTGAAAAATAACAATTATCTTTACTTTTTGATATAATAAATATCCCCCCAAAAAATTAAAAAATCTAATTTCTTCAGTTTAGGCCGAAGTGTATTCTTCTAAATATTTTTGGTAAAAAAAATCGCAATAAGCGTATATTGATTCGTTTGCGCAAAAGTTATAGCGTCTACAAAATAGGATTTATGGCATTTATGGCAATTTTATTATAATTTTTTTTTTGTTACCAGTAATGGTAGTGATCAGAGCGGGACTGCGACATTGTGGAGGACAGATCGTACACTTTTTTGCGACCATTGACATTTATACAGTGATCAGAGCTAAAAATAGCCACTGATTACTGTATAAATGTCATTGGCAGGGAAGGGGTTAACACTAGGGGGCCCTCAAAGGGTTAAATGTGTGTCCTAGGGAGTATTTCTAACGGTGGGGGGATTGGACTGCCTGAAGGAGGAGAACGATCGCTGTTCATAATCAGTATGAACAGCAGATCTGTCACCTCTCTCCTGACAGAACGGAGACCTGTCTGTTTACATTGACAGATCACTGTTCTGTCTCTCTCAGGAGCGATCGCGGGTGCTCGGAGGATAATGTGGCCGCTGGGAATGTGCATTGGCTCCGTCGTTGCCCCTAGAGCTCCTAAAGCAGCCAATGTACAGCTACGGCGATTCGCAGAGGGGAGCCAACCTGCCGCAGTGTAAGCTGGTCCTTAACTGGTTAAAGCTAATGTTTTGGTATGGCTTTTTTGCATAGCTATATTGGTCCAGCTTGGCGCAATGTAAGTAAGTATGTGCCTGTTTTATCACGGACATGTGAAAGTTTATGTTTTTTAGGTTTTATTCGAGATGTGCAAAGAGAGATCACACAAACACTTGTGGGTATAACATTTAATTAAAGGGTAACTCCACTTAAAAAAAGAAATTGCAAATAAAAAAAAAAAGAAAAATATAATAGCATATACAATTGCGACTCAAGTCATATTGTGATTGAATGTTATTAAAAATGACCTTTTCTTTTCAATCTGCAGCTCTGTAATTCTCTGTAAAATGCAATATGGTTACCTGGAGGTGTTCTATACACAGAATGTGTGCAGAACGCCCCCCAGAAACATCATTTCCTGCTTGTGTGATTGGCTCACCGATTTTCCCCAATAGTCTACACTAAGATACAAGTCAGATTTCTGGCATCCTCTGCAACAAAAATGTTATTTTTGGTGGGATACTCCCAATAGAAAATCACGTCTAAAGGGATGCAGACCCTGCAGTTTTCCTCATTAGAGCCCTACAGCTGCAGCAGCTGGTTGATAATTATGAAACCGATCCCATTAGACTCACTCAGAACAGGGGAACAGAAGAACAAACAGGAATTTCTTCAGAACGCCAAAAGGTAGGAATCTGCAACTAAGTTTGTTAAAATCCCTGTAATGTAAAAGTGGAGTTACGCTTTAGGTAACAACAGACACATATAACAAATGTAATAATATTAGAAAATGTAACAAGAATATTTTTTAACTATAGATGCTTTTTCGCCATGAAGTCTTTGCGGCGCGGCGCGATGATCAAACCAGATGCATGCATAATGCAGCTCTGGAGATGAGACTCCCCATTACAAATTTTGTCTGTGGTATATACAGAACTAGTGGGTGTCTTTTGACCAATAGTAAACTCTGAATAACAGTATCACCTTTAAGGAGATAGCATACATTCCTGAAAAGGCTTGACATTCCTATTGTGTGAAATCATCTAAGGTAACCAGGCTTAGAATTTATTCTAATGCCGCGTACACACGGGCGGACTTTTCGGCATCAAAGGTCCGATGGTCTTTCCGACGGACTTTCGACGGAGTTACGACGGACTTTCAACTGACTTTCGAATGAACGGACTTGCCTACACACGATCACACCAAAGGCCGACGGATTTATACGTGATGACGTACGACCGGACTAAAATGAGGAAGTTGATAGCCAGTAGCCAATAGCTGCCCTAGCGTCGGTTTTAGTCCGTCGGACTAGCATACAGACGAGCGGATTTTTTGACCGGACTCGAGTCCATCGGAAAGATTTGAAACATGTTCCAAATCTAAAGTCCGTCTGATTTTCGACCGAAAAAGTCCGCTGCAGGTCCGATGAAGCCCACACACGGTCGGATTGTCCGACGGATTCGTTCCGTCGGACCAGTCCGGTCAAAAAGTCCGCCCGTGTGTACACGGCATTAGATATTGTGAGCCAAAATTAAGGAAATATGAATTTCTCTATCAGTGGCATACCTGGCCGATCCCCTTGGAAGCTGGAAATCACTGTGGTAGATAGTGCTACTATAGTCATTGCTACTGGCTACAGGGTTTAATACCAAGCCTTTGTCCTGTTGCATAGTAACCACAGGGGGTCGCTCACTTAGTACAGGTGCCATTTAGAGAACACCTTGTATTATTCTCAATAAATGCAAGGTGATCTGATTCGATGAGGTAGAGATCCTGACATCACCACCCACCTCTCCACCTTGTCCAAGTAGAGAATACCATACGTTTATTGAGAAACTGCAAAGCATTTTCTAGATGGTGCCTGTTCCTGCTCAGCATGGGACCTAAAAGCTAGCACGAATCCTTGTAGTAAAAATATATACTGGTTTCCACAAGGATCCCACAGGTATGGGAGGGCCCAGTATGGGGGTTAAAGCGGGGGGGGGGATCTTTTTGGGAAGTTAAATCCCCCTGTGGTTCTCCTGCAGCACCCAAAGCCAGCGAGAGGGGAGAAGAGGAGAAGCCTGGAGCTGCAGGGGAGCCACAGGGGATCAGATCTCCGGGGTGGGGGGGCACATAAGAACAGAAGGGGCATATTAGAGGACAGGGGATCGGCAGCAGCTTCTCCATGGGTGCAATGTGTGAGGACACGGTGGGCCCCACCCCCATCAGGGCCACACATTGCACCTACTGATGATATGCCACTGGCACATACATACTTACATTGGTCCAAACTGGACCAGTGTAACCATGCAAAAATATCCATACCTAAACTTTAGCATTAGCATATACCTAAAACTAAAACCTTGTCTTTGAGAAGGGAAGAGTTAAAGCCTTGTCAGGATTTTTTGGGAGGGTTGTTTTTGTTTTGTTTTTGTCACTTAGTCACCATTTGGAATATTTCTCTTCATTATCTGTCCAAAAAGGAAGCAAGAGGAAATCTTTCCAAAAGTGAAGGAAATCCTCTCTTAGACCTTGTCACTGCAACATGTGCTCTCGTTGGAAAATGTCCCCCTATGTTGCTATAGTCGGACCAATCCCGTAAGGCAACTGTCACTCCTGCCCACTGCTGCCCAATCAACTGTGACCAGGACAACTGCAACCAGAGGATGTTCTTGCCATTGGTGACCTAATATGGCCACATTATTGACCCATGCTCATCCCTACTGGTGACAACTCCAAGGGGTTGATTTACCAAAACTGGAGAGTGCAAAATCTGGTGCAGCTGTGCATGGTAACCAATCAGCTTCTAACTTCAGCTTGTTTAAATAAGCTTTGCAGAAACAAACAGAAGCTGATTGGTTTCTATGCAGAGCTGCACCAGATTTTGCACTCTCCAGTTTTAGTAAATCAACCCCAAAATGTTGGATTTACCCTTACTTTTTTAAGTTAATACATAGTTGAATAGATTTTTTTTTAAACCAGAATTTTGTGTCACTTTAATGTCCTACTCAGGCAGGTCACAGCGTTGGCCCTCTGCTCCCTCTCCCCCAGGTACCCTTCAGACAGGTGCGGTCCTTGTTCCCATTCCATTGCAACACACAGATATAGATAATTACAAGTAGGCTCCAGTCAAAAAAGCAAAAGTTTCTGACTTGGGGGAAAAAAAAAAAAAAAAAACGTTGATTGACTCTAATTTGCCTAATTTACATCCTAGTACTTGGTAGCTGCCATGCTAGCTGCATGTCTATAGTTGCCAATGTACTTAGCTTGTGATTGGCCTAGAACCTGGATTTATGAACATGTCTGCAGACTGTTCCAATCTCCTTGAACTCATGGTATCTTTACTTACATGCATCTGAGCGCATGTATGAGATTGCACAGCGCAGGGTCAAGTGACATGGAGTTGCAGTCCCACACAGAAGCAATGTAAGGGTCCTCATGCATCTGCTCAATTATGGAAAACTCAGAATTAGGTAAACCAAACCCCAATAACCTTTCCCCCAATCTAGTTAACCCAAATTTGGTTGTTATGGGTCACAGCTCCTATTTGCAAATCATCAGTGCCCTTTGCGATAGTTCATATACTAAGTCTGAAGGTCTTGCTGTATAGATGGAGGTCAAAACCACTTGGCAGTTTTCTCATTTGATTGATAGCCCCCCATTATGTTTAACATTTCAGGTGCAGAGCCGTAATTAAAAGGTGAATTCTATTAAGCAGAGACTGTATAATAGCGGGAAGAGATTAATTTCTTTGGAGAATTATCACCACTGTAGAAATTAGCAGTGACATAGCAGGAAATTGGCCAGGATTACCTAATGCTCACAAGAAAGTTTCACTTAGCGTAATTATAGAGAGCTGAATGTCTGCCAGCTCTCCGCCTACTCGCTCCATAGTTAATGGCGACCACCTGGGGCACTCCATATGGATATTGTAAAAAATAAACTGCTTTAAGGAGAAGAGCGTTGATCTAGCCAAAGCATTTTTAAAATTGAGTATGGAAGGGTTATAATCTCTATTAGGTTATTATTAATCCTTGTGTCCTTGATAGGGGGAACTACTGTACTTTCTGCCCCAATGGCATAGTGTCACCTGGGTTGGAAGAGATGGAAGATGTCACACCAATAAGGACAAGTACAGCAATAAAGCGGGGGTAACATACTATTGTGCAGCTGCACAAGAGCCCCAAAGAAGATACCAAATGTGGGCCAGGTGGTTGCTGGGTTCTGGGTGGGGTTCACTGTCTGACCCCAGTTGTATATTAGACCAAGGAGGAGCTCAGGGCATCTAAAAGACAAATTTTACCTACATGCATTCATCTAATTACCTATCCATACAATGTGAATAAGGGGCCATAGTTGAATGGGTGTCTCGAAATTCTTCTTGCATATTGGCTCTTTGATGACTAAATGTGAGAACCTCTGTCAGGTTGCATTGCATTATCTGTCTTGTCCTCAAGATATCCCATTACCCTCATTTCTTGTCTTGGTGGCTCAGGGTAATATAGAAGGGAGGGAATATTTCAAATATCTTGTTAACAACTATTCAGCTCATTACTTGGGGAAAAACATTCAGTTTCATAGAAGGTTTTGATATGATTTGTGACCTTTTATTAGAGTACATACCTCTACGATTTCTGCTTTATCTAATTAAAGCAACCTTTACCTGTAAAGGTTGTACGTCAGGAAAGAAGGACATAAGTGGAAAGTATAAAAAATTGTTTCCTCTTTTGAAAAAAAAAAAGGAATAGAACAAGATTTTGTCAGGGGACTGGACTGCTGAAATAAATTTCCAAATCAGAACAGAATAATCCCAATAATTCTTAAAAGAGGCTTCTAGTTGTTTCAAGAATCATGTATTTTTAAGGGCCTTTGGCCAAATTTTATCATTGCATCTTTTGTATTGTTTTTATTTTAGAAACAACAGGGGTGTATTTGCAAAAAGAAAATGCATAGCAGTTCGCTCAGTGAAAATGCATGTACATTTGTTGTGTGTGAATGGGGCAAAAAACAAATATTGTTAGGCTATTTCCTGTGCTGGTTGAATGTTTTTCATTGATTTAAAATGGAAAATACTACATTTGGCCACTAGATGGTGCTAAGTATCAATTCCTATAATAGCGCCATCTAGTGGCCAAATGTAGTATTTCTTACTTTAATAATCAATAAGAAACATTTCATCAGAACAGGAAATAGCTTAACAACATATTTTTGTTTTGTTTTTTTGCCCCATTCCCGCAGAACACATGTACATGCACTTTCACTGGTCAAATTACTATGAAAATGTTTCATAAATTCACTCCCAAGTGTATAATGCATACTGGGTATTCTAATAGGGAAATAAGGAATTGCTGGCATGCTTGCTGGCAGCCTGTGCATAACTGACTAAGCCAGATGCCCCTATCGCTACTGATGGGGGGGGGGGGGGGTTTGCCTCTCTGCAGGGTAAACAGCTTCAAGGGGGTTTATTGTTTGTCCAGGTAGCTAAATTGAATCAGACTGAGACGGAAATGCAGTAAAAATCACACCTTTTAATGTAATGGTAAAAATATTACAGAACAGTAAACATAGTAAAAACAAAAGCCAGGGATCAGAAGCCAAATCGGGTAGTCGGACAAGCCAGTAATCAGGAAACCAGAGATCAGCATAGTTGGAGGCAGAAGAACAAGATCAGGAACCAGAAGGGACGTTAGCCGGACAAAGTCTTTCACAGGAACACAGCAGAGACACTCCAGATATGTTTGACCAGGTGAAGGCAGGAAAGTAATGAACAAAGCAGTTTAAATAGTCAGAAGGGGCTGGCTGTAGGCAGGATTGTCGAGCAGATAATAAAACCAGGTGAGCCACTGAGGAATCAACGAGTGCTGAAAATCATCCAACAGCTGAGCGGCCTGAGCACAGAGAAAAGAGCTGCTAAGACCCCAGCCCTGAAATTATTTTAATATGTTTTTCTATTTGAATAAACTGTTTGTTTTAGAAATAAACATTTAATGCAGGGTGCCCCAATGACAAAAGATCACAGAGTACTAAGGGTTTTCTAACAAAAACAGCAGATGTTTGCTTTTAGTCTCTCTCTCTTTCTGTTATTGAATCACTGCAAAACAAAATTTTGTAAATAAGTAATTTTTCTCCTCAACTGATGTGCACTGATGAGACTGCCCTGACAGGCACTGATAGACTGTAATGATGAAGTGGCACTGATGGGCACTGATGGGTACTGATGAGAAGGCACTAATATGCAGCACTGATGGGTACTGATAGGCGGCACTGATGAGCACTGAGAGGTGGCACTGATATGCAGCACTGATGGGCTCTGATAGGCCGCACTGATGGGCGGCACTGATGGGCACTGATTAACATCACTGGTGGGCGCTGGTGAGCATCACTGGTGGGCACTGCTGGGCATCACTGGTGGGGACTGACAGGCATTACCGATGGGGAAGATCTCCCCTTTGAGGAAAGCCACTTATCGGCTCTCCTCTCCTCACGTGCTGTCAGTGTGAGGAGAGGAAAGCCGATAACTGACACTTCCTATTTACACTGTGATCAGCAGTGATTGGATTCCCTTGAAAAAGTCACCTGACCAGTGACGCAGCGCGTCGGGAGGAGCTGGTGACGCCACTTTCAGTGGCTCATACACTCGGAAACGCGGTGAGGAGGTGAGTTCTCCAAAGGTTTTTAATGGTTCAAAAGTGATTTTACAAGATGTGCTATTTGTGAGTGGGCACTTTTTATATTTAATAAAAACGCATTTATATCAGCAATTCTGCGCTATGAATTTCTCACAGTGTATTAATATTTGTTTTTGGCATGATTTTTTGCACAATATGTTTGTAACACATTGCATATTAATATAATTGTATGAGTATTAGCATTCCTTAGGTGTACTATTTGACGTCCAGCCAGAACAATAAAGCCTTCTGCTATAGGCCAGGAAGGTGGTAAAGTGTATATAAACCCTAAAAATAAACTCCTGATTCGCTTCCATTTGGTCTGTTAAACCATTAAAAGCATTTTATTTTATCTGTTCATCAAGCCAGAAATCCTGTGAGCTAATAACATCCTGTGTTCTCTTTCCCTGGACTGTCATTAATTAGCATTGTTCCCTGCTATCTCTGTGGCCTACAAAACACTTCCCCCTGTTATGGAGGAAAGAGGGAGGTGGTATTTGGTCCGAAAACCGTGTTAGGTAGTCCCTAACACACTATGGGGCTGATTTACTAAAGTAAATGAGTGCAAAATCTGGTGCAGCTGTGCATGGTAGCCAATCAGCTTCTAACTTTGGCTTGTTCAGTTAAAGTGATCGTAAAAGTTCTTTAAAAAAAAAAACATGCCTATACTTACTTGCTCTGTGCAGGGGTTTTGCACAGAGTGACCCCGATCCTCCTTTTCTGGGGTCCCCCGGTGGTGCTCCTGGCTCCTCCTCTTCATCGAGTGCCCCCATCAAGGCACCAAGGGGGCACCCGTGCGGGCACGCTCCTGAGTCCTGCTGCTGTGTCCATTAAAACAGACAGCAGGACTCTGCCCCACCCCCGGCTCCCGTGTCACTGGATTTGATTGACATCAGCTCCCGCTGCTATCAATCTATTCAATGAGAATCCGAGACAGCGGCTGGAGCTGCTGGGTTCGTGCTCATTGCTGGAACGATCGGGTTCAGGTAAGTAAAAGGGGGGGTCTGGGGGGCAGCTGCAGCACAGAAGGATTTTCACCTTAATGCATAGAATGTATTAAGGTGAAAAACCACAAGACTTTACAACCCCTTTAAGCTTTGACCAAAAAAACCTGGAAGCTGATTGGTTTCTATCCAGAGCTGCACCAGATTTGCACTCTCCAGTTTTAGTAAATTAACCCGTCTTTGCCCTGGGGTGCCGACATTGCTCAGTACTTTTGTCACCTCAGGACAGGAAGTGTGTTAATGGCAGAGTTACCAGGTTCAATTGAACTGCTTGCCGACCAGCAGCCGCAGTTTTACTGCAACAGAATGGTGCGGCTGGGCGAAACAACGTTACCTTACCGTCTCTTCGCCTTTTGACTACTAAGGGCAAGCGCGCCGCGGGAGTGACAGAGCAAGAACCGGGATCTGTGTGTGTTTCAGGGGAGTAGAGACAGATTGTGTATTCATACTAAGTATGAACATCAATCCAGTGCTGGGACAAGGTCATTCGGTGCCCCCCCCCCCCCCCCGCTATGAAAAGCTACAGTGCCTACAGACGATGGGATCTATACTAATGCATCAGTGACAGTGCATTAACCCCCTTCCTGCTGCATATTATCAATACCATTGCTAATTAAGCAAACTCCCCTCAGAGACTGCAGACATGATACACGAGATGGTCAGAGACTGAGAACATCATACTAAAGATGGTCAGAGACTGCAGACATGATACAGGAGATCAATGCAGCCTCACCAGTGCCCATCAATGCCGCCTCACTGTGCCCATCAATGCCGCCTCACTGTGCTCATAATTGCAGCCTCACTGTGCCCATAATTGCAGCCTCACTGTGCCCATAATCTCAGCCTCTCTGTGCCCATAGTTTCAGCCTCTCTCTCTGTGCCCATAATTGCAGCCTCTGTGCCCATAATTGCAGCCTCTCTGTGCCCATAATCGCAGCCTCTGTGCCCATAATTGCAGCCTCTCTGTGCCCATAATCGCAGCCTCTCTGTGCCCATAATCGCAGCCACTGTGACCATAATCGCAGCCTCTCTGTGCCCATAATTTCAGCCTCTCTCTCTCTGCCCATAATCGCAGCCTCTGTGCCCATAATTGCAGCCTCTCTGTGCCCATAATCGCAGCCTCTGTGCCCATAATCGCAGCCTCTGTGACCATAATCGCAGCCTCTCTGTAACCATAATTTCAGCCTCTCTCTCCATGCCCATAATTTCAGCCTCTCTCTCTGTGCCCATAATCGCAGCCTCTGTGCCCATAATCGCAGCCTCTCTGTGCCCATAATCGCAGCCTCTCTGTGCCCATAATCGCAGCCTCTGTGACAATAATCGCAGCCTCTCTCTCTGTGACCATAATTTCAGCCTCACTTTGCCTATGAATGCAGACTCACCATAGCCTGCCCTGGATGGATCACACACAGACATCTCCCGCAGCGCTGTATGTCACACAGCTGGGTCTGTGTGTGTGTTCGTCTGCGCCGTAACAAGGTCCCGCCCCCTAGACTGGCTCGTGTGATAGGCTGAACACTGATTCAATCTGCTACCACATGAGCCAGTCTAGGGGGGCAGATCCTTGTTACGGCACCGCCGAACACACACACACAGACCCAGCTGTGTGACACACAGCACTCCCGGCACTGTGTGACAAACAAGAGGAGGAGGTGGTAGGGGAGCGCTGCAGCCACAGATCAAAGCGGCCTGTAGCGTGGCCTCTACTGCTCCCCCCTTCCTCCAGTAAATGGTCCCGGCCAGGGCATCCGCCCCTTCTGCACACCGCTTGTACCGGCCCTGCACCAATCTCTCTCTCCTCCTAGACAGTCCCACCCCCCCTACAGTTAAAACACACACTAGGGAACACAGTTAACCCCTTGATCGCCCCCTAGTGTTAACCCCTTCCCTGCCAGTGACATTTATAGAGTAATCAGTGCATTTTTATAGCACTGATCGCTGTATAGTTGTCAATGGTCCCAAAAATGTGTCAAAAGTGTCCAATTTGACTGCCGCAATATCGCAGTCCCGATAAAAATCGCAGATCGCTACCCTTACTAGTAAAAAAAAAATAATAAAAATGCCATAAATCTATCCCCTATTTTGTAGACGCTATAACTTTTGCGCAAACCAATCAATATACGCTTATTGCGATTTTTTTTTTTACCAAAATATGTAGAAAAATACATATTGGCCTAAGCTGATTTGTTTTTTTGAAAAAAAATGTGGGATATTTATTATAGCAAAAAGTAAAAACTTTACTTAAAAACATACTTCTTTTGTTCATAGCGCAGAAAATAAAAACCGCACAGGTGATCAAATACCACCAAAAGAAAGCTCTATTTGTGGAAAAAAGAGGATGTCAATTTTGTTTGGGTATAGCGTCGCATGACTGTGCAATTGTCAGTTAAATCGACGCAGTGCCGTATCGCAAAAAATGGCCTGGTCATTGAGCAGCCAAATCTTCCGGGGCTGAAGTGGTTAAAATAAAGGGAAAAAAAATGTGAAAAAGAAAACTAATGCAACCACCACATCTAAGCGCCAGTAAACTGAAACGCTGTCAGTTTTTGTTTTGGGTTTAGATATGCTTTAAGCGCCACCTGCTGGCTAAGTATAAAAATACAAATGTTCATATTATTTTTTGTACCTGGCCAAAAAAGATATACATAACCCCCATATACCCTGCTTAATCTTTTATCATATAAAACAAAGACATATCTGACATATATCACTACTACAACAAAAAGCATCTTCTGCCTGAGAAAATTGCCTAAACAAAAATTTTGTTTTAAAAAAAAAAAATTCTAATAAAAATGTAAAAAAAATAAAATAAAAACCCAGCCCATCCAGAATAACACTTGCTACTGCAGCAGATACAATGTATCATTTCCCTACGCAGCAGTGATCTTAAGATGGGAACCGTTGATGGCTTGCTGTTTCTCTTGGCTGGTGGGAACAGTTAAAACTTTTTTTTTTTACTTAGTAGATTAAAAGCTCACAATAAAGCACCTCCAATATCATTCCTCCCAGATCAAAGCAATTTGGATTCTTCAATCTGTAACTGTCACAGGTCTGCTGACTCATGAAGAACACCATTAATTACAGCAACACAAAGCTGACAAACCATTTGTTTATAAGGAGCAAAATCAGATTTGAGGCTGCAGTGAACCTGGATATAGCATGCTTGGAAAGATTCTGTTCAATCTGAGGGTATGCGGCTTTAGAAACTGGGTTATTTAGCTTTAAAAAAATATATATATATATATATATATATATATATATATATATATATATATATATATATATATATATATATATATATACTGTATATAATATATCCGCTCCCTCTCTCTTTCTTTTTATATATATATATATATATATATATATATATATATTGTAGCAGGGTGACCCTGTGCCACTGGGCAAAATGGTGGACTGCGGCAGATTTTGTAGGAAGCGAGCACACTAATAGCACAGGTGTGTGCTGGCTTCATATGAGAGCCAGAGTTACAGCTCAGAGTCCCATCCACCCAAGGAGGTCAGTGCGTGAAGGGAGCCGTGAGAGAGGCTGGTATGCACCATACTGTCCGGGTTAGGGCAGACCAAGGCCCGAGCCTGAGAGAGAGTTCAGGAGGGATAGAGCAGCTAGGGGGCTGTAAAAGAAAGATGCAGAGCTGAGGTACAGCACCTGTGCATGAATACTGGGGCCTGTCTGATGGTCAGGAGGACCACTGTGGTACTAATCTGAGCTGTACAGCTGTGGCAAGAGAGCCAGGAGGCTGAATGTTGTGTTTATTAAATTGATGGGGAGAGGCCTCTCCGTGAGAAAACCTGTATGAACTTTTGACGTTTCTTAAAAAAAAGTTCGCAGAAAAGCCCTGAAAATACTTCTGGTGGGGAGTTTTGGCACTACCATTGAGCTACAAATCCCCAACATGTCACTATATATATATATATACACACCGTATTTATCGGCGTATAACACGCACCCCAATTTAGGAGGGAATTTTAAGGGAAAAAAAACTTTTAGGAGGGAAGTTGAAGGGAAAAAAACTTACATTTAAATGCCCATCATTGCAGCCTTCTCAGTGCAGCCTTGTCAGTGCAGCCTTGTCAGTGCAGCCTTGTCAGTGCAGCCTTCCCCAGTGCAGCCTTGTCAGTGCAGCCTTCCCCAGTGCAGCCTTGTCAGTGCAGCCTTCCCTAGTGCAGCCTTCCCTAGTGCAGCCTTGTCAGTGCAGCCTTCCCCAGTGCAGCCTTGTCAGTGCAGCCTTGTCAGTGCAGCCTTCCCCAGTGTAGCCTTCCCCAGTGCAGCCTTGCCCCAGTGCAGCCTTCGATCCTGTGATCCCTGCCATCCTGGGCTTCAAAATCGCCGACCGCGATTAGAAAATGGCGCCGCCGGCTCCGAAATACACAGAGCCGGTCCTCGGCTCTTCTCGGCGGCTCTCGTTCACTTTCGGCTCCACTCGTAGTCCCGCCCGGGATGGGCGTGACTGTAAGCGGAGCTATCCGAACCTAGCCGAGTACACTCGGCTAGGTTCGGGCGGCGCTCGAGTGAAGCCGAAAGTGGCCGAGAAGAGCCGAGGACCGGCTCTGCGTATTTCGGCGCCGGCGGCGCCATTTTCAAATCGCGGTCGGCGATTTTGAAGATCTGGCAGCTCCGGATTGCAGGGGATCGGCGTATAACACGCACCCGCGATTTTCCCCTGATTTTAAGGGGAAAAAAGTGTGTGTTATACGCTGATAAATGCGGTATATATGTAAAAATATAAAAAATGTAAGAAATCCAAATAAATTATTTTAGCTGGTGTTCACTCCCCTTAATCTAGGGCAGTCTTTCTAAACCTTTTCAACACAGAGGAAACCTTGAAATAACTTTATGGTCTCAGGGAACCCTTGATAAAAAATACTATATCTACTATATATACATTAGTGTGATGGTCAGTGGGAGGAACACATGTGGTCATTGGGAAGAATGACTCCCTAAAGCCCCTTTCACATGGATGTTCCGATCAGGTCCACCTGTGCATTTTTCAGGCAGACCCTATCGGAATCTCCATTTTTCTCTATGGAGTGGCGGGTGTAAATGGACATGTGGCAGTTTACACTTGCCTACATCCAATCAGCCAAAAAAAGAGAGGGATGGGGATCCTTCCGTCCAGCGGATCTGATTAGATGGCAGTCGGGTGTAAATGAACACATGTCCATTTACACCCACCGCTAAGATCAATAGTGCCAATAGGACCTTATCTAAGAGTCAGAACTTGCTCATTGCTTGAAATGGAGTTCCAGGCTTTTTATGTTTATTAAAAGTCAGCAGCTACAAAAGTGTAGTTGCTGACTTTTAGTAAACAGACACTCACCTGTTCCACGGTCCAGCGATGCGGCTGAACGGAGTGTCGCTCCTCTCCGCCTCCATTGCCACTCCGGGCACCCGACCGTGACAGCTTTCGGCTTCACGGCCGGGCACGCACGGCGCATGTGCGAGGCGCGCTGCGCTCCCGGAGTGGACAGGCGATCTTTGGGTGGAACTCCACTTTAAGGAACCCCTAGCAACCTCTGGAACCTTATGGAACCCTTGTTGAGAAACCCTGATCTAGGGGGTAACTCATCTGCCAATATACTATGCATATAAAAGTCCCCACTCCAAAAAAAAGAACAAAGCAACATAAAGCAAGTACATCACTACACTAAGCCATATAAAAAAAATAATATTTATTACTTATATTAAGAAAGTAAAAACTTCTTTCATCTCAAGATTGTTGAGATTGTTGAGATCCTAACAACCATACCCTTTTTCCCCAAAAATAAGACCTAGCGTGATTGTCGGTGATGGCTGCAATATAAGCCCTACCCCCCAAATAAGCCCTACCCTGTTTCCCCGAAAATAAGCCCTACCCTGAAAATAAGACCTACAAGGACTTTAACTACAGCTTATTTGGAGGGTAGGGCTTATTTGGAGGGTAGGGCTTATTTGGGGAGTAGGGCTTATATTGCAGCCATCACCGACAATCACGCTAGGTCTTATTTTCGGGGAAACAGGGTAGAAGGGACTTCACCACCTTGGCCTCCACTTCTCTTGATTCTTTCCAGAGCTTCTAAGTGAGGAAGTAGGAGAGGAGATGCCTGTGCTGCTTAGACTGAGCATTGTTCGAGTTCAGTCCAAATTTTAGGGCATGTGCACTGGAGAAGGTGATTATACATCACTAATGAATTTGCAAAGCTTCCCGGGTGCCAACAACACTGGGGAGATACGCCATTTCCATAGCAGCTATTGACCTAGCACATGAAATCAGCTCTGAATCAGGGAAATGGAAGGATCACCGGGTAGTTTCTTCAAAATCAGTTAGGCTGAGAAACAGGAGCATAGTGGTGATGTACATATATTTGGGGAATTTCCGACATAATTGTAGCGCATGCGCACTGGGGAAAATGATCCAGGATTGCTATGAAGTTGCAAAGCTTCCAGGTGCTGACAACGCTCGGGAGATATGACATTTCTATAGCAGCTGAAAAGCGTTGTCGGCCCAGCACTGGAAATCAGTTAAAAATCAGGGATATGGCAGGATCATCAGGTCATTTTTTCAGAATAAGTTAGGTTAAGAAGCAGGAGCATATTGGTGATTTGGATATATTAGGGGAACCTTGCAAAAGACTGATTGCCATTTTTGCCTGGAGTGACACTTTAAAGTGGTTGTAAATCCTTACATATACCCAGTGAAGTGAGTGGCCTCGGGTGATACATAGAGATGGAACAAATCCTCCTACATAAGTCGTACCTGTTTATCTGCAGCAGGGGCAACCTGTCCAATAAGGGCACACGGGCACAGCCCCCTCTATCCATGGCACCCTTCTATATGGTTAATGGATAGCATGACTCCATGGCCGCCAGGACCACCCCCTATTCATGTGCCTGGCCCCTTTCAGGACGCCGGGCGCATGAATTACAGTGGTGGGAGTGTTTTTTTTTAAGCACCTGATTAGAGCCATAGGCTCTAATAGGCTTCAAATAAGGGTGGACTCGGAGCCCAGAGCATTGCGCTCAGAGCCCACCCAGGTGTGTTAAAAAAAGCAAATATTCATTTGCTTTCTAACACTGAATTGCCTCTCCGCCAATCAGGAAGCGCTGGTCTGATACCTGTTTCCCGATTGGCTGAAAGGTCAGGTGATCCTATGGGACGCCTAGGAGGGGGAGGAGGGCGATGCAAGGCGCTGTTATCCACACCACAGGAGGAGAAAGAAAGATGGACACGCTGCCCGCCTGCTTCCTAGATGGGGTAAGTGCGGGGCTTTAATGTCCCAGCTGTCCTCCCAGATTGGATGTATGATGCCCCCCCCCAAAAAAAAAGAAAAAAACACCAGCCGCCACTGATCTGCAGTCTTCTCTTATCTACATCTGTTTAAAGTCCAGAATTTATAAAGCTTGTCTGAGCTGTCAGAAAAAAAGGGGTGCGGAGAGCTGAAATGACTCACTGCAGAGCTCAGTGAGTGCTGATTGGAGGGAGGGGACACACCGTCCCCCCCCCCCCCCCTTTCATTTCACAGGAACAGAGCTGTGGCTGTCAATTAGCTGGAGTTCCCTGCCCTGTCACCTTTTTTATCTTTGTAAAGCTAGACTTAGCAAAACTTGTCAGAAGTGATTCATGCTGATAGCAGAGGAACAAAGCATCGGACAGAAATGGCACTTAGTGTTCTTAATTATGACAAGTACTCGCTATAGAGGGATATGCTTTGTTCATATGTCTAATGCCGCGTACACACGAGCGGACTTTACGGCAGACTTTGCCCGGCAGACGGGATTTCGTCAGACGATCGTGTGTGGGCTCCAGCGGGCTTTGTTTTCTCAAAAGTTGGACGGACTTAGATTTGAAACATGTTTTAAATCAATCCGTCAAAATTGAGTCCGGTGGAAAAGTCCGCTCGTCTGTATGCTAGTTCGACGGACAAAAAGCCACGCTAGGGCAGCTATTGGCTACTGGCTATGAACTTCCTTGTTTTAGTCCGGTCGTACGTCATCACGTACGAATTCGACGGACTTTGGTGGATTTTGTGTGTAGACAAGTCCGTTCATTCAGAAAGTCCGTCGAAAAGTCCGCCGGGCAAAGTCTGCCGTAAAGTCCGCTCGTGTGTACGCGGCATAAGGTTTACAACCACTTTAGGGAACCCGAAGAATATGCAGTATAAATAACTAGCTGTGGCGGAATTAAAAAAAAAAGCCAATGTAACCGTCAAAATCTAAAAAAGATAAAAAATAAATTCTAGGATCTCCCCTCTGCAATTTTGTTGCTCTGCTTGTGACATTAATAATGGTAATTTTCTCGCTCTTTTAATGTTAGGTTTTAAGCTCCCGAGGAATTACAGGAACATTTTTCTCAGCTCCGTTGCTCAGAAGTGAAATAATAAACCACATGACTACAATGAGAAGGCTCACAGTATAGATACACTCCAAGCGGGGGGAGCAAAAATAAATAAATTGGCGCGCGTTTCATAAATACCACAAATATTATCTTTATTTTCTCGAAAGTACCTCTGGGGAAATTGGAGGGATACAATGAAAAAAAGCCCACAGACCAAGAAAAATCTCCCGGCGCGAGGAACAGCTTTGTGTCGGCTGCCTTGTGCGCGTTTATGAATGGGATATCCCGGAGTTCACTTGTGGAAATGGCACATTTATTAATTGCCTGCTTTCCCTTAGCTTGTGCTAATATGACTAATAAAATCGTGACTGTCTGCAGCCAACGAATCCTCCCATTCACTGCAATTGCCAGTCGATACCAGAGTATGTTTAACCTTCCATTAACCTTGCATTGAAAAATCTAGAAGCCAATACTTTTGGCGTTATGAAGATGGGTTTAGTATGAACGAGACAGGCCTGTGCGGTTTAATAGCTTCTGTGGGGAGTTGTAAATTAAACGTCTCTCCTCGGAAATTTCATGGCTGTCTCGCACATTCGTTTTCGTAAGTACGTGGAAGGCACCTCGCAAAAGGTAAATCGATGTTCTCGCACATTCGGCACGGCCATGTGTGTTTTCTTGCCAATTAGGTCTGGCTTTTTCAAGAGCCACCTTGCACAGAAGTTTATTCTGCAGGATGCTTTGGTTATAGGTAAAAGAGGCAGCTGCCTAAAGACCACTGGTCTAGGAGGCTCACCATCTCCAAGGCTGATTGTAGCCCTGGATGAGCTGCCATTAGCCCAAGACACCTGGTTCAGTAGGTCAAAAAAAGTATTTGAGATTGTAGCCTGGTGGTCTCCAAACTACAGCCCTGGGGCCAGATGCAGCCCTTTGTTTGCCTTTATCTGGCCCTTGAGGTACTTTTCCTCCCACTGATATCAGGCACTGTTCCTCCCACTAATACCAATTATGGGGCTCAATTTCTCCCACTGACACCAATGATGGGACACTATTCCTCCCATTGACACCAATGATGGGGCACTATTCTTCCCACTGACACCAATGATGGGGCACTATATCTCCCACTGACACCAATGATGGGGCACTATTCTTCCCACTGACACTAATGATGGGGCACTATTCCTCCAACTGATACCAATGATGAGGCACTATTCCTCCCAGTGATACCAATCATGGGGCACTATTTCTCCCACTGATACCAATGATGGGGAAATATACTCCCACTAACACCAATGATGGGGCTATATTCATCCCACTGACACCAACAATGGGACACTATTCCTCTCACTGACACCAATGATGGGGAAATATTCCTCCCACTGACACCAATAATAGAACAAAATTCCTCCAACTGACACCAACAATGGGACACTATTCCTCCCACTAACATCAATGATGGGGCTATATTCATCCCACTGACACCAACAATGGAACACTATTCCTCCCACTGACACCAATGATGGGGCTATATTCTTCCCACTGACACCAACAATGGGCCACTTTTCCCCTCAATAACATCAATGATGGGGCTTTATTCCTCCCACTGACACCAACAATGGGGCACTTTTACTCCCACTTACACCAATGATGGGGTACTATTCCTCTCACTGGCACTACAATGGGGCACTATGACCCACACTGACACCAATGATGGGGCATTGTTTACTCTCATTAACACCAGGGCATACTCACACTGGCCCCAATCCGGCCCTCTAAAGTCTGAAGGACAGTAAACTGCTCTTTGTTTACAAAGTTTGGAGACCCCTATCCAAGTTTCTCCAAAAATAAATCAACAAAAACAACACCCCTAGACTGGTCATTGGAGAAATGTGTGAGCGAGCCTGTGTGCCTGGCTGTAGGGCGAAGCTTTGGGGGAAGACCTGGACAGTATTCCTGTGGCTCCTACGGGAATAGCGCTACACTATTTATATGGTAACATTTGTATTTATACCAGCATTTGTGCGTCTATGAAATAGGATTCCCAGAGAACTTTGGGTTTTCCAAACAGAGCTGGGTAAAACCACTGCTTTGCAAATTGGCCTCTAAGTACAAACCTCTCTGAAAATTGAAAGGCAAAGAGGAGGTCACCCCTCTATCTCTATGTACTTGTGTGTACATTTTGAGCTACTGAGCTCTGTAAACAACTGGTCCTTTCAATAGAGGAACTAAAAATGTCCTAGAATACATTGCTTTTTTTGATATTGCATTTGTCATTTTACTTTCTCGCCTTGTCTCTGCATTTGTTTTTTTTTTGTTTGTTTTTTGTTTTTTGGTTGTTCTTTTGTAATTTTGATAAACCTCAATAAAATATATATTAAAAAAAAGAACCAAACACTCCATCTTCATGGATAAGAAAAAAATATGTATTTTTTTATGTTACTTTATTTATGAAAATATTATGGAAAAAAATGTTTAATTTTCCTTGTTCAGATTGTAGTGTTAAAACAACTCATATAGAATTATACCATAAAATAATTCAGCTCTGTAAAAAGGAGATTATATTAATATGCCACTTTTCTTGATCTGTTACAGATTGCTGGTGCACCAGCAATGATGAAGTTGCTGTGGCTTCATCTGCTGGTGTGCATTTATGCCCCTCTGGCATTGTGTACCAAGGAAAACCCAAGGCTGGAGAGGCATCAAGTGATGCACCACAAACGTGTAAAAAGGGGCTGGATATGGAAGGAAATGTCAACTCCGGAGGGGCAAACTCGATTTCCCTACCGCATCGGAACGGTGAGATATAAAAAAAATGAAATATTTAAAGACTTTTTAAAGTGCCAGTTTATATTTTTTATATTTTCTACCTCTAATACTGTGGTTCTGACCCTGGGGTAAACTAGGGTACCTTGATATGTCAGAGGGTGCCTCAGTGGCAAAAGTGGACACTCTCCAGCTTTGACCCAGAGATTCCAGCTAATCAATTTCCTCCGGGCTGTAGGAAGTTCCCTTCAGCTAAGCTTCTGATTGGCTGATACTACTCTGATCACTGAGCAGGCACAGAGGGATCTAACTGAAAGAAGCAGGGAGTGACTGTGGGGAAGGAGGTCTGAACAAGGCAGATGAAGGGGTTAGATATCAGGGAATGTTGGCAAACACTAGAGAAGGACAGTAGTGTAGCACCCTCCAAGTGTAGAGTAAGGTAAATTTAGTTTGGCTCCCCTGTAATCAGTGGAGTAGGGGTTGATTATGTAGGGCCACTCAGTGTTTCACAGGCTGCTGCTGTTGACAGTGCCATCTTAAGAGCATTATAGGCCCCTGGGCAATACAATGCACTGGCGCCCTGTCTACACAATCACGCACGATTGACCATCAAATGCAGCTTTACTGTGCCCGTGAATGCAGCCTCACTGTGCCCATCAAATGCAGCCTCACTGTGTCCATGAATTCAGCCTCACTGTGCCCACCATTGCAGCCTCACTGTGCCCGTGAATGCAGCCTCACTGTGCCCACCATTGCAGCCTCACTGTGCCCACCATTGCAGCCTTACTGTAACAAGGTCCCGCACCCCTAGACCGGCTCGTGTGATAGGGGGAACACTGATTCAATCTACTAATACACGAGCCGGTCTAGGGGGACGGGACCTTGTTACAGCATGGCCGCTGAACACAGACCCAGCCAGCTCCGTGATACACAGGAGGAAGGGGAGAGAAGGAAAGAGCGGAGCGCTGTAGCCGCAACTCAAAGCGGCCCCAGGGCAGGTAGCCTACCGGGAAACTTCCCGGTATCCCAGTAGGACAGTCCGGTCCTGGCTGGGGTCCCTGGGCAGGTGGGGCCCCCCAGGCAAGCAGGGCCGCTGGGCAACTGCCCAGCGTGCTCATGCGGAAAGACGGCCCTGGCTGTTGCTTTCCCAAATTTTCTGCAGGATTCTAGAATCATAGTAGGAGGAAGAACAGGGCATGTAGCCTGAATTTCTATGGAACTCTAGCCAATCCCTGGGTAGGTGTGCCCAATAGGTGGCTGGGGAGACCATAAATAGCCTGAGGCCTGGGCAGGCAGCAGGGTGCAGTGTTCCTGGGTCCAGTCCTGCAGACCCCTTGGTGCAGGATCCTGGAGAAAGTCTTCAGGAAGACATAGAGGTCTCAACTAGGCTTAGCTGGGGGGCCTATTTGCAAATCCAAGTTGGTTCTGGAGAAGCTCACTGGAGAGAGCTAGGAGGAAGTTGGTGGGGAAGAGTACGGCTGTCCTATGATGGTGTCTACATCTCCTTCACTAGGAGAGCCTGATGGATATCAGCAGGAGGCAACTGATCCTGTGGCTATGGGAGTAGATGACCCAGTGCTGAAGAATAGTGACTGGGTTTAGCTTTTAAACTCTGGAAAGAGTACAGATCACCAACAGCATAAGAGATCCTATGGGACAGTCAGTTTGTGCAGTGCAGCCAGCAATTTGAGGAGTCCTGAAGTTGTTAAGTTCTGCAGTTTATTGCGGTATCCCAAGCTCCCTACCCCTATCCAAGTTCATAGTTTCCAATAAAAGGAAAAAAGATACCCCTAGGCTGTCCTTTGGAGCCAGTGCAAGAGTGCCGAAAATGCAGTGTGCCTGGCTGTATGTGCTTTAAGGGGGAAAGAGAACCAAATTCACCCGCGGCTTCTACATGGTGCTCTACAGTAGGGTTGTAAATAAACAATGCAGGGGGTTAGTCGGGTAGAAATAGAAGCTAAGTAAGAAAAATAAAGATCTGGACACATATACTGCTAGATGGAGAAACATCCTCTAAATAAATAGAGATGACTTTAGGGGGGGGGGGTTACTAAGACTGGTGCCCACAGAAGCTGGCATAGCTCTGCATAGTAACCAATTAGCTTCCAGGTTTCATTGTCAAAGCTTGATTTAACAAGCCGGCAGTTAGAAGCTGATTGGTTACCATTCTCAGCTGCACCAGATTCTGTGTGCTCCAGTTTTAGTAAATCTTCCCCTAGGTGAGATCATATTGGGAATTGGGAGAACAAAGATGCATGAGAAAAAGGATTTGGGCACAAATGTGGATGCTTAGAGAAAGAGTTAGAAAAGTGCACTGCAATGAAACCCTTTAATTTTTGGATTTTTCACTTTATTTGTTTTTTGCATGAAAAAAATAAATACAGTATAGCTCAGTAAAACAATAAAGCTGCAATGTTTGCCTTCATTCTGGCAAACTCATCTCCGCCACTAGATGGAGCTCCCCTTCCAAGTTTAATGACAGCCAGCAACATCAAACCCGCTTCCTGTGTCCCTTGGCTGTCATGAACAACCACCTATGCTTCATCACGGCAACCTTGGCTCACATATCATTACTCAAAACAATAACCAAAAATCATTACTAAACCCTGTTCACATATTATCACTAAAAACAACACTATTGAAGAAATACAGAGGCTGCCTTTGCTTATGTCTGCACTGAAAAATTAATCTTCCTACCTGTCATGTTGATCCAAAAACTTCAGTACTTTAAGACCTACAGTATGTATAAATATTTTCTGTAGAAATGTGTCAATCATCATTCGCACAGGCATAACAAATTTATACAAACATTTTCTTTATATGTTGTTTGCCTAAGATCTTTAGCACCATCTAGTGGTTATGATGCAATATTTTTTTCTGATTGAGGTGTGTCAGGAAAAAGTTCACATGACTGCCACTAGATGGTGCTAACGATCCTAGAAAATAAGTGTATTAATATATTTACGGTGAAGAAATGTTACACCCGTGCAAAAAGATTTTTATACATAATTGCTACATGACAAATAATACCTATGCCTAGCATTTAAAGTAAAATCATTTTTCAAACTTTTTTTTTATGTTTTACAGCTGAGATCTGATAGGCCCAATGGAAAGTATGTCCTTCAGGGAGAATATGCCAACACCATCTTTAAGGTTGACGAGGTCTCAGGGGACATCCATGGATGGGAAACACTGGATCGTGAGAAGAAGGCAACATATAATCTAACAGCTCTGCTAGTAGACAAAAGTACCATGAAAACCCTGGAGCCTCCGGAGGTGTTTGTTATAAGAGTCCTCGATATTAATGACAATGCTCCTATTTTCAAGCAAGAGTCATACAATGCATCAGTCCCAGAAATGTCCAAACATGGTATGTATTAACTTAGAAAGTTTAAGGGCCCATTCGCACTTAAGCATTCTGTTGCAGTGAGATAAATGTTGTCAGAGTATTGAAGTAATGTGCTGGAAGCTTATTGTTTGCAGCAATAGCTTTGCTTTTATGGAGGATTACAATGCATGTCTTTACAGCATGAGAAATATGAAACAGGAACAAGAAGGATACAACTATATACACTGAGAGAGATAACACTTCCTCTGATTACATTACCATAGAGACACACTACAGTGCCACCTGCTGGATAGATAGGTATAATGCATACAGTATATAGTTCACAGTATAGAAAGCTATCAGCTGTTGTTCTTCCAACAATAACAAGCGTTATGGCATGGGTCAACATGCATTGCATTAAGGCAGCCCATTCATTATCAAAGGGGTGCCAAAGCACCAAAATGGGCAAAGAAACATATATGACCCTTTTTTAAAATTTATTGAAAAACATTCCCCTAGGGGCGGGACTTTTAAGGCACTAAACACAAGTAGTAATTAAGTAGATAAAAGATATGATTTTATTTAAACGCATAGATTAAAAATGTTTACATGGAATGTACATGGCCAAAGCAACTATGAGTACACAAATTGGTGGATGAAAGATGACACAAAGTGATATTCTCCATCCGACGCGTTTCAGAGTTGTTTACACTGCATGCTCCCTCTGAGGCTACTACATACAAGTTGAATAGTATACCTTTTGAACATCAGTCACCACAGGGTTTTCTTTCCTGGCCAATGGATGTATAAGCGTAGGCACTTACATTTACAGTATTTTGCCTTTCAAGCCTCAGTAGTTTCTGGTTCCCTCTGTTGAGTAGAGCATGTGGCAATGCTCTCTTAAAACTATGGCTTCTTCATTTACTACATAATTTGTGCCAGAGCGAGTAGGAGCTCTTGAGACTGTGTCTTTCTTTTATTGCAACATGTAATGATTATATGTACACCTTTAAAGTGGCTACATTTGATATCTCCCTTAGCCCTGATGAAGGAGGTGTAATTTACTCCGAAACGTGTTGGGTGGAGAATATCACTTTGTGTCATCTTTCATCTTCCAGTTTGTGTACTCATAGTCGCTTTGGCCATGTACATTCCGTGTAAACATTTTTAATCTAAGTGTGTTTAAATAAAATCATATCTTTTACCTATTTAATTACTACTTGTGTTTAATGCCTTAAAAGTCCCACCCCTAGGGAAATGTCTGTTTTTTCAAAGTTGTATTTAGGGATGTGGCACCCTATGGAAAGCACCGATACCTCCCTGAACTTTTTTTAAATGCAGGGCACCACAACACATGGTATATACACTGGGTATGTTGCGGAGCATTGGGTTCTACTGTACAATATGTTGGAGTTCCATTCACAATGAATGGCACCACACATAGAGCAGGTGTGTTTCCATGCTAAAATGCATGTCTTGCCACAACATACAAGTGTGAATAGGCCCCAAACATACAAAATAATTGAAAGATAATCCTTGAATACCTATAATAGTTCCTGTCTGCACCCATGCAGAGCAAGGGGACATTGTGTTGGAAAAGGTATCACCTGACCACCTTGTACCTACCTTTTTGGCGTTCCATGGCAGGTCCTTGCTTCTCCATAGCTGGCAATGAGATTGGCTGTGTCAGCGATCCTGGTGAGCAGTGACCTCACTTCCCAGGTCATGTAACAGTGCTTGACCGACCACTGTCACAGGGGAGCAGGTCACATGTTCCTCCATACCCATAAGTGCCTGGTAATGTTGCTGGCTGCTATGGAAGAAGGAGCTGTGAAGAAGCACAGGTAAGGTGAGCATAATGGAGTCAGGGATGCCCTTCCCAAGAACACTGTCACCTTGTCCTGCAGGTTTTTTGTCCCTTTATTTTTAAATGGTTATTCTTCCAGCATCACACCTTGGGATACAAACATCCACTCAAGTTATTATATCTATGTAGGGGCAACTTTGTCCCCATAGGGCACTAAAGGGTCTATTGGCAAAACATTTATTGAACGAAAGTCAGAAACATTCCTGCAAGTTGAACTAATTTTCACTGCAGGGAAGGCTGTCCACAAGGTTTAGGAGTGTGTCTATAGGAGTGTTTTACCATTCTTCCATAAGCACATTTGTGAGGTCAGTCACTGATGTGCCTTGCTTTGTGCACTGGTGCTCAGACATGCTGGAACAGGAAGGGGCCGTCTCCAAACTGAAATTTTCCAAAATGTCTTGGTATGCTGACGCCTTAAGAGTTCCCTTCACTTGAACTAAGAAGCCAAGCCCAACCCCTGAAAAACAACCCAACACCATAATCCCCCCTCCACCAAATGATTTTGACCAGTGCACAAAGCAAGGTCCATAAAGACATGGATGGAGGAACTTAACTGGCTGTACAGAGTACTGACCTCAACCCGGAAGAACACCTTTGGGATGAATTAAAGCGGAGACTGCGAGCCAGGCTTTCTTATCCAACATCAGTGCCTGACCTCACAAATGCGCTTCTTGAAGAATGGTCAAACATTCCCATAGACACACTCCTAAACCTTGTGGACAGCCTTCCCAGAAAAGTTAAAGCTGTTATAGCTAAAAAGGTTCAATATTGAACCCTACAGACTAATGCCCCGTACACGCGGTCGGATTTTCCGATGGAAAATGTCCGATCGGAGCGTGTTGTCGGAAAATCCGACCATGTGTGGGCTCCATCGGACATTTTCCATCGGATTTTCCGACACACAAAGTTTGAGAGCAGGAGATAAAATTTTCCGACAACAAAATCCGTTGTCGGAAATTCCGATCGTGTGTACACAAATCCGACGAACAAAGTGCCACGCATGCTCAGAATACATAAAGAGATGAAAGCTATTGGCCACTGCCCCGTTTATAGTCCCGACGTACGTGTTTTACGTCACCGCGTTTAGAACGATCGGATTTTCCGACAACTTTGTGCGACTGTGTGTAGACAAAACAAGTTTGAGCCAACATCCGTCGGAAAAAATCCTAGGATTTTGTTGTCGGAATGTCCGAACAAAGTCCGACCGTGTGTACGCCCTATAAGACTGGGATGCCATTATGAGGAAATAAACTCAGGATTTTTGTGTTTTTTTTTAAATATTATCCAATAATTCATTATTCACACGCCTCGCATATTTATAAGTGGTTAAAAAGAGCTTTGCAATTACCTTTTTCTTGTTTTGTAAATTATATGCACTTCCTGGAATCGGCAGCGCCATCTTTGCTCTTTTTTCCTGCCTGCTGTGGATGTAATTTCCGCCCTTCCTTTGGTCTCCAGCTGAAATCTCGCGCATGCGCGATCGCATGCTATCCAAGCCTCTATCTCCAGATGCTTGTTTGTGTGGATGTCTCTGAGATGCCCTGGTTTACTCCCCCTGTGTGACGTCTCACAGTCAGAAGGGGAGAACCAGGAAGCAGATGGGGGAAGCCAAAATATCGCGAGGCTCCCATGCTGTGCCGTTAACAGGGGAAATAATGCTGTTGACATGGAAACAGCACACACAGTGTGCTGTGAATCGAACAACGGAATGCGCATGCGTTGGTAACTTCATAAATGATTGCAGAAAGGATTGTGGGAAGATTTTACAAGTGAGGTTTCACAGGCACCGATCGGCAGCATTATCAGTGCAGATTACAATGACCTAAAGTTGAAGTAGAGAGTTTACAACCACTTTAAAGTTCATATGCGTGTAAAGGCAGGTGTCCCAATACTTTTGACAATATAGTGTATGTGTGGGCTCACAAACAAAACTAGATATCTTACCAACAAAATTCAAGTTCACAAAGGGTTAAATTGTCAGTTGGTTTAGCCCTACAGCTTCAACCATAAAGTGTAATATCAGTTTGGAGTGGACTGATCCTTTAAGATTCTAGCACATTGCTGTCATTACTATACATTGTTAAGCTGCCAGCATAGACACCTTTGCTAAGTCTGATTACTTGTTTTAGGTACTCTTGTGACAGTGGTCACTGCAGAGGATGCTGATGACCCAACCATGTCTGGAAATGCCATTGTACAATACACAATAATTCAAGGACAAGACAAATTCTCGATTAATAAAGATAGTGGTGAGTAGACATTGAATTGTGATTGTAAGATTATGTGTACTGAGTTATACACGTACTGTACAGCCTTGTGTATACTGTTCAAGGTCAGGAATGATATATACTGCACATGGAGTATATTCGGAGATTTATATAATAGGTGCAAAGAGCAATCATGTGTGGATTACTATAGTACCAAATCAGAGATTAACTTTTGTTAATTAACAGCAGACAGAGCAATGAAATGGATGTTTTTGGATTGGTTGCTCTAGGATGCCAAATGATACATATTAACAAAGTGAATCTATTGATGAAAGTTTTTTGTTCTTAATTTTGGATAAAATTGAGAATTGGTAAAATCTCTGTTGGGTTTTTCTTGCTTTCTGAGTCCCATTGGGGAGACTTTGTATGTCCCATATGTCACACCATAGAAACAACAGGAAATAAGGGGAAATTTCTCCAACGTGTGGGGAAATACCCACTTGGATAGTAGTCACTAGGGATGGGCGAACGGTCAGGCCCGGATTTACTCCCTTTGCCACCCCAAGGCCGGGCCCTTCAATGCCGCCCCTCCCCCCCACACCACCAGAAAGAGCCCCCAGACATAATACGGTCAAAGACTGCAGACATGATACAAGAGATGGTCAGAGACTGCAATCATAGTACAGGAGATGGTCAGAGACGGCAGACATGATACAGGAGATGGTCAGAGACTGCAGTTCCTATGGACATTAGTAGATAATGGCCGATCGGCCCTCTCACCTGACCCAGCGATACAGCAATGCTTCCCCTGATCAGGAGTCGGCTCACTCTGAATTGCCCGTGGCGACTCCGTTGGGTAGCACCCAGATCTGTATTCCTGCAATGACTCCATTCCTTTCTCTGCCAGGGATGGCGCCAGGCTGTGTGGCTTTCCCTCTGGTGGCGCAGGGAAGCGGGGTTCTCTCTCTGATGGTGTTCCCTCAGCACTGCCCTCTCCCTCTGGAGCCCTGGGTGTACTTTCCTGGGTGTAGACCCCCCCAGGACAAACCACCCCCTTCCATTAGTACAGACCCTCCCCCCCAGGACAAACCCCACACCATTAGTACAGACCCCCCCAGGACAAACCCCCCTCCCTTCATTAGTACAAACCCCCTTCCCTTAGTACAGACCCCCCCAGGACAAACCCACCCCCCTCCCTTAGTACAGACCCCCCAGGATAAACCCACCTCCCTTCATTAGTACAGACCCCCCCAGGACAAACGCCCCTCTATTAGTACAAACCCCCCCCAGGACAACCCCCCTCCATTAGTACAAAGCCCCCCAGGTCTACCCCCCTCCATTAGTACAAACCCCCCCAGGACAACCCCCCTCCATTAGTACAAACCCCCCCAGGACAAACCACCCCTCCCTTCATTAGTACAGACCCCCCCAGGACAAACCCCCCTCCATTAGTACAACCCCCCCAGGAAAACCCCCTCTTCATTAGTACAAACCCCCCCCCAGGTCAACCCCCACCCCCTCCATTAGCACAGACCCCCCAAGGACAAACCACCCCTCCCTTCATTAGTACAGACCCCCCAGGACAAAACCCCCCGTTCATTAGTACAAACCCCCCAGGACAACCCCCCTCCATTAGTACAAACCCCCCAGGACAACCCCCCTCCATTAGTACAAACCCCCCAGGACAAACCCCCCCCTTCACTAGTACAGACATCCCAGGACAACCCCCCCTCCATTAGTACAGACCCCCACCAGGACAAACCCCCCCTTCACTAGTACAGACATCCCAGGACAACCCCCCCTCCATTAGTACAACCCCCCCAGGACAAACCCCCCCTTCACTAGTACAGACATCCCAGGACAACCCCCCCTGCATTAGTACAACCCCCCAGGACAAGCTCCCCTCCAAGTGTGTACAACAGAACAGATGGAGACAGGCACAGGCTTGGGCTGAAGTGAGAGACAGAGGAGAACACGCCCCCCCCCCCCCCCCCCGCCGCACAGAGACCAGCCGCTCCGATCTTCGGCGGCTGCTCTCCTTCTCTGACAGGAGGAGGGAGGGGGGACGGGCTTGAGCAGCGAAAAACACAGCGGTGGCGGCGGTGACCTGCGGAGGGAGCTGCCTCAGTCTGGACACAGAGAGGAGGAGGAGGGAGAGGAGCACTCTAGGGCTTCAGCGCCCCCACCTCTCTGGCGCCCGGGTGCACTGCATGCTGATGTTAGTGTGGGGGGGCGGCGCCGCCCCTGTACCACTGCCGCCCCGAGGCCTGGCCTCGGTGGCCTTGTGGGAAATCCGGCCCTGCGAACGGTTCAGCCCGAGCATAAGTTCGGGCTGAACTTTGGTTGTTCGGACGTTCGGCGAACAACGAACATTATGTTCTCTGCTGAGTCGGCGGATGACAGGTCCCTCTCTGCTCACTGAGCGGGGAGGGGCTTGTCAGGCGCCGCTGCTGCCTATGGAGGGATCGGATGAAAACGGACAGCATGTCCGTTTTCGTCAGATCTCACCCGATCCGATAGCGACGGATCCGGACGTAGGACCATCCGTCTGCTTTTAGCGGATCGGACGGGGTCGGATGTCAGCAGACATGTCTCCGCTGACATCCGTCGCTCCATAGGCTAACATGGAGCGCCTGTTCAGGTCCGCCGTCAAAATTGACAGGCGGACCTGAACGGTCCGATCGTGTGAAAGTAGCCTAAAAGATTTAGGGGTTTTCATGAGCAGTGTAGATCAGATGTCCTCAACCTTCTTATGTCTGCCCAACCATTAGCACTGACCCCCACCCCTTATCATTACTTAAATTAAAGAGACCAGACTTGAAATGGAGTAAAAATGGCCATAGCAGCCTTTTATTAACAAAAAACACTTATTAAATTAACATTCTTTTCACATCAATACCTGAAAACTAACAGTCCTCCTCGGGCCTGTTGGTCTTTGACAGCAACCCCAAATTCCAAAACATGCCTCCAGCCGTAACACACCAGATCGGAGACAACCCCACTCGTCGCAGTGCTACCATTACCCTATTCCAACTAATCCATGTTAACTGGAATCCACCAGAGGGGCACATACCACCGATGAGTCCCCCATACTTCCATCACGTAAGTATTTTTCTTACACCATCAAAGACCAAACTACCACCACCCGATCAGCTGCCATGACGTCACCTGCTCATACTGCACCTGCAAATAAAGAAAAAACAGACAAACAACACAGGGAGGATGGGTGGCAAACTGCCTGCTTTTTCTCTCTTCTGACCCTCCACTGATCCCAATAGACCCGCCTCCCCCTTAAGAAAAATAAAAAAACACTCCCTATCTTGCTTCTCCAAGCCAATCCCATCTTTTCCCTGCTTTTCCAACTTTACTTCCTTAACCCCTTGGTTGCCTCCACTTATCACCCTGTCATGCCGACCCTACACTATTTTCCATTGCATTTCTATTGCTCCGGGCCTCACTTTACTTGCTGTCTCACTGAAAAGGGTCACCAGGACAAATTTGGAGGGTAGATCTAAGTAGCGGGAGGGGGGCAGAAATAGCAATAGAAACCTCAGAGATCCTAAACCTTCCTACTCTTTCCAAAAACAAAAATATTTAACGCTGAATTACAGGTGCGGCAATTTTTACATAGTGACGTTGGTCCATTTTGAACCAATGTAAGTATGCACATCCCTTACTTGTGGGATTCCCATGGAAGGTGAAAATCACTGTAGTGGGCATTGATTGCCGCTGGCTTCCAGATGTTGTGCTACCCTGCTGCTTACTGAAAACAGGCTCCACTTTGAATGCAAAGTGTTCTCCGGCTGGACATGGTGGAAATTGTAAAGTCACCACCACAGCCAGATTGTGATGTCAACACCACAGCTCTCCACCTTGCCCAATCGGAGAATTCTTTGCATTCATTGAGAAGATGCAAAGTTCTCCCTGAATGGCACCTGTGCCCACAGGTGACCTCCAGTGTTTATTAAGCAGCAGATCACCTGCTCGGCAAAGGACCCACAAGCCACTGGAGTAATGGTGCCTACCAAAGAAAATTCTCCTGCACTTGAGTGTGGGGCTTAAGGGCTTGATGGACTCTCCATATAACTGGCTTATGAATATAATGCAAAACGTCTTGCTGCCCCCTCAGGACTGTGGGTATTCTTTCATGTACTAGAAAAAAACAACAAAAGAGAAAGGGCGCACCTACCTAGTGCATTACCATGATAACACATAACAGCTTTTTTGCTCTTTGCTTCCAAATGGGATTCCTGCAGTCTGGCCCATGTGATATGTGACCCTGTCCCCCTCCATGGGTAGCTTCATGGTCAGTGGAAGCTAAGTATAAGTTGAAGTTCTGTCATCCATACATTTAGCTCTGAGGAAGAGGGCCGGACACTTCAAAACTCATAAGCCATCATGGACACTTTGAGGTCTTCCCATGCTATTAGCTGCATACTGTGGACCAGGAGGTGGTCTCATTTGCATGTTTGATACACGTGTGCTTGTAATGTGTTTGTGAATATAATACTTGTTTTAGTCATTCAATAAATGTATTATGGTTAAGCTCTAGGTATGTGCACCCTCTCTCTTTTGTTGCTGTTTTCCAGTAATGGTGCCTACTACAGTGTTTTCTGGCTTCCACTGGTATGGCACATACACACTTACATAGGTCAAAGCTGGGCTAATGTAACTATGTAAAAATTGCCATCATGCACAAAAGCTGCTTGTGAATATCATGGCCTGTGACACCATCCTCATGGGAGGATTCAGGTAACGTCATATTGCATTTTTCCCTCATCTGTAGGGCACATTTACACAGCGGTCTCTAATCTGGACAGAGAAGAGCAAGCGACCTATGAAATCATAGTGCAGGCCAGAGACAGTCCTGGCCAAATCGGTGGTTTATCAAGTACAGCCATGGTAACCATTCATTTGAAGGACATCAATGACAACTTTCCAACGTTCACACAAGGTATGCATATTTATATATATATATATACAGTGGGTAAATTAAGTATTGAACCTATTTCTAAAGGTGTTATTGACATGAAGTTTCCACCACATGTCGGTAACAACCCATGCAATCCATACATACAATGAAACCAAAACAAATAAGTTAAGAAATTAAGTTATGTGTAATAAAAATGGAACGACATAGGGAAAAAGTATTAAACACATGAAGAAAGAGGTGCAGAAAGGCATGAAAAGCCAAGACACCAGCTGAAATCTATCAGTAATTACAAAGCAATCCTGCCCCTTGTCAGTGCAAATTAATATCAGCTGGTTCAGTCTCAATTGATGGCCTATAAAAAGGTGTTTCATTACCAAGCTGTCACACAAGAAACATCTCATGATGGGTAAAAGCAAAGAGCTCTCTCAAGACCTTCACAAACCTTATTGTTGCAAAACATACTGAGGGCATTGGTTACAGAAGGATTTCTAAACTTCTGAATGTTCCAGTGAGCACTGTTGGGGCCCTAATCCGGAAGTGGAATGAACATAATTTCACCATAAACCGGCCACAACCAGGTTCCTTGCAGGATTTCTAACAGAGGAGTGAAAAGAATTATCAGAAGAGTTAGAACTACTTGTGGAGAGCTTCAGAAATACCATGAATTAGCAGGTTCAATTGTTTCGTAGAAAACAATAAGTAATGCACTCAACTGCCATGACCTGTATGCACGCTCATCATGCTCAAGACTCCATTGCTAAAGAAAAAATATGTTGAAGCTTGTTTAAAGTTTGCAGCACAACATTTAGACAGGCCTGTGAAATACTGGAAAAATATAGTCTGGTCAGATGAGACCAAAATTGAACTCTTTGTATGCCATAATACACACCATGTTTGGAGGTCAGCTGGCACTGCACATCACCCCAAAAACACCATACCAACAGTGATGTTTGGAGGTGGGAACATCCTGGTGTGGGGCTGTTTTTCAGCATATGGTGCTGGCAAACTTCATATCATTGAAGGAAGGATAATTGGAAAACTGTACCAAGAAATTCTGGATAAAAATCTGCTGCCATCTACCAGGATGATGAAGATGAAACAAGGGTGGACATTTTAGCAAGACAATGATCCCAAACACAAAGCCATGGAAACTCTCAATGAACCTTCTGTAGGTTAGGAGTCAAAGCAGTAGAAGACCTACCAAAGGCCACAGAAAAAAATATATTGCTTTTCTGAAGGAAGACACCGCTGCTGAATTTCGTAACATGTCGGGAATGTATTAATGTAGACAGGTACTGAAAATCCCACATTAACCCGACATAAACAGTCAATGGTGAACAGAAGAAACTACACTCATACGGTAGCAACAATACTTAACAAAGTCACAGGGTTGGAGGCCCACATGGCCTGGCAGTTTGAATTGATTGCAACTTTTGTTATCATTACAGTACTACTGCTGGTTCTAAATGATACTGCCCAATTTTACATGTGTAGCAGCCGTTAAAGCAACATACACCAACTCTGTCCAACTAATAGCGTGTTACATTTGCAAACAGAGCAATCTAAGATGACAGTAAACAGGGTCAAAGGTGGGCTGCTGGTGTCCATAACTGGTCAGTAAATGTAATAGTCCATATAAGTATACATAGGTGGAATGTTGGATCAATGCGAAAATGCAATACACCATGGGAAGCATCATCCCTAAATCGAACATCAAATATTGCAAATTGTTATTTGGGGCTTATTTATGCCTCCAGTAGTGACACATAACAAATATCTCAATAGTTTCTTAAAACTCTCTCAATTTTATTGCGCAATCTTATATTAAAACTGCCAATAGACTGATAAAAATACAGAGCAATGCTTCCAAAGTGACATAAATATTCACACTGAGGACTGTAGTCTAAATGTTGTACAGGGTCACCCGCTTCTTCAGGACTTCTCTGGCCTCATAAAAATATCAGAAATTTTTGCCAGTAAATACTCCACCAATGCGCACACGTTCCAGGAAAGGGAGGGCTACCGTCGGCCCGGGAAAGTGTGGGGGGGGGGGTACCCAGACAGCATCATAAACCAGAGCTTGAGTATATGAAAATCTCACTGGTTAAACTTAGTTGTAGTTCACAACCCCTGGATTAAATGTTAACCCATTGATAAGCAGTCAATTCATAGCTCTGCCCCCCCACATGTAAGGTCCATACGGCAAAATAGTGAGCCTTGAAGGCATAATTAAAGTCCCAAAGAACTCTTTGATGCAATATTTGGTGTCAGTAAATGTAATATCCTCTAATTGCTCACATGGAAATTAAAGCCTTTACTTTGCATATAGTGTGGAGTCAACAATTTTTTCTCCACAGATAAGTTTACTTTCGATGTTCCTGAAGATCGGAGAGTGGGAGATGTAATTGGAAAACTTTCAGTAATAGACATTGATGAACCTCAAAACAGGAACACAAAGTACAGTTTCTTGAAACAAATGTTTGAAGCGTGGTTTCAAATAAAGCCCAACCCACAGACCAACGAAGGACTACTCACTCTAAAAAAGGTACGAAAATTTTAAAAATTTGTTTTGGAATTTACCATGCTTTAAAAAGTTAGTGGGTTTTCGCAATGACATGTGAATTATGAATAAGTTTCATTGTGTCTGTATATCTTATGACTAATAAATCATCTTAAAGGTTGACTTGAACTCAAAAAGTGAAGATTTGTTGTGTTATATGGAATATTTAATAATGTTACCATTAACATGCATTACCTAGGCACTCTTGTACCCTGAGCCCCATAGCTTATCATCTACAGTATGACATCGTCTGAGGCATACCTCCCAACTTTTTGAGATGGAAATGAGGGACATCTATTAGCAAAAGTATGGAGGGATAAGACACACACCCTGCCACGCCCCTTAAAGGAGTATTATTTTCGTAAAAAGATTAGTTAAACGCTCGCATGCTTTTTTTTTTTTTACCACTACTGTTCCTTTATACTGGCTTTACAAATGCAGCAATTTAGAAATTGGATGAAAGGTTTAGCACGGGGAAACACCTTTTGAAAGATACATAGTGCATTTTCTATACAACTATATAGATCAGACCAAAATGAGGGACAAATGAAGAGGACAGAGGGACTTTATGCAAAAATATAGACACGCGACTCACACTATGTGGTATCACATCCAAATGCTTACAAAAAGAAGGAGGGGGGGTTAAAAGGACTTTTTAAAGGTACCACTATGATCCCAAGTTGAAAAAAGAAGTGCTTACAATTATATAAAAATTCACATTTTATTTAGACAAGTATATAAAAAAAATGTATAAAGTTGTGCATGCTAACAAGATATGTATCCCTCCCATATGTATGTAGAAAACACGGATAAGTTATACAGTAAAACCTGTGCAAATTGGCCCACAAATCAATCACTAGTCAAGTGAAGCATATATATATAGTGATCTTGCATATATAAAGGGCCAACCGCGGAGTCACTGTATTACGCCAATGGATCACTACGCGTTTCGCCAACAGCTTCTTCAGGGGATCCTATTGGCACACGGTCAGAACAGGAGGCATGGAGTACTTAATCCACCACATGGGAGGGGAGAGAGGGACGTGCAGCCAGCTGAGAAAAGAGACTTGGTGCAATGTAGCCAAATAACAGGGGCCCATCTAGGATCAAATTTGTGAATATGAGTGCCGCAAAAAGCCTCAATATTATCAGGCCTGTCTCTACCTAGATGTATGCCTCCATACACAGACAGTGTAAAACAAGGCATCATATGTCAATAATGGGGAAAGTATCAGCTAAAAAGAGCCTATAGACAGTGCTGATGACTAGTCATCTGTTTGCCTTTTTGGGCACAGATTTCACAGCTCATTTAGAACAAAGGAAAGTTCTACTAAATACAAGGCATGACCAATGGCAATCTGAATGTGCAATTGGCAAGAATCTACTTATACTTACATCAATTTATTAATTTATCTTTTTTAAGTTTACTAATCTTAGTAGACTTGTCAGGCAACAAACTAAGAAGTCCTGCTCAGGTTTTTCTCCACAGTCACACTCTTAATGGGTTCCAAAGTCTTTCCAGTCAGGTTTGGCATGTCCTGTTTGTATAATGCTAACTTTATGATTTAAGTAACAAAAGACACCCATGGTTGAATTTAAGAGCAGATCATTTTTCACCTCTCCTGAATTTTTTTATCTCAGCTTTACAGCATTGCCTACAGATGATGTGCATATTTTTGTAAATCTTATACAGCATTCTTTCGTTTCAGCCTTTGAATTTTGAAGGTGATCATAAAGTATTCAAAATGACAGTTGATGCTACAGACTACTCAATTGACGTAGGAGCGGCACGACCGGACAAGCGCAAAAGTCTCACCGAAGTTGTTGTTAATGTCTTGGATGTGGACGAGCCCCCTGAATTTACAAAACCATTCTACCTGTTTCAAGTTAAGGAGAACAACAAAGACATCTTGGCTGGCACTGTCACTGCAAGGGACCCTGACGTAGCCCAAAGAAGTGTGAAGTAAGAACTTGTAAACTGATGTATGGCCTAAAAGGAGAAGTTTAAAAAAAAACAAAAAAAAACAAACATACATACTCACCTCCATGCTGCAGCATTGCTCTCGGTCTTCCTGGACCAGAAATGGTAACTGTCAGCCACCGCTCTCTGCTCTGCCCCTCCAGCACTTACTCAAGCTCCGGGGAGATGGGACGGGAGCAGCTGGCTCAGACTTTCAGACGTTGAAATGCTGGGCCAGCTGATAATTGGGGATCCGTGTGGATCCTGACCATAAGTTTGGGATCCGTCCAGAGCCTGGAGCAGCTAAGTGATGTCAGCCAACAGCTAACTTTAGCCTGCTGTCAGATGAATCTAGGTCACAGGACAGCGGGATTATGTGCACTCATGTGACCCAGAAGAGAAGTATGACCAGAAAAGCTTTGACCCTACTTCTCTTTTAATAAGGCATAAAGAAGTATGTGAGACTGAACCAGTAAATAACAGCATAACCCACACAAAAACAAATGTTTTGGGTACAATACATGCATACCCCACTTTTAAGTACACAATGGGGTTTATTTACTAAAGCTGGAAAGTGCAAAATCAAGCTCACTTCTGCTTAGAAACCAATAAGTTTCTAACCTCGGCTTGTTCAATTAGGCTTTGTTAATAAAACCTGGAAGCTCATTGGTTTCTATGCAGAAGTGAGCCTGATTTTGCACTTTCCAGCTTTAGTAAATAAACCCCATTGTGTACTTAAAAGTGGGGTATGCCTGGAAAAAGGTTCACCCTAGAAGTTTATCCTCTTTGGCATTAGCCATAAGTGTTTTCACATTTTGAAGTATTTGTGGCCTGGTGTAAGCTCATGTGGGCTCTTCAGCCCCATCCAGTCTTAAGAACACAGCAGAACTTACTGCAGCCTTTGCTTCTTATAAACATGACCTTGGTATTCCACAGAGGGGCCAAAATGGTGGCAGAATACAAACTATTATGGCACGGTGTCATGCAAATGTAGCCCAAAACAATAAATGCTTGGTTGGATCAGCATGTGAATAGACTGGTGCAAGACAGACAGGATAGGCTTGTCAGGCTCTAGTAGACTTGAACAAAATGGCGTCCATCTGCACACAGATATCTACTCTCTGTTGCATGAATGTGAATAAAATGTGTTAAGATGGCTTCAGCTCCTGTTCTCCACCTGTGGAGAACTCTCCAGATGCATTTCACCCTTTTCGTGGCTTAATCATGAGGAGTTCTCTACAGGTAGAACACAGGGACTGAAGCATCTTTTACTCATTATATACACATTCATGCAACAGGGTGTTGGTGTCTGAATGGTGTCTTTCAAGACATAATCTGGTGTTGATGTATTAGGAATCAGGTGACTCTTTAAAATAAAACACCCCGCCATGGCTCAGAGCCTCCCCAGTTTGCCTGCCATATGCAGCAACACTTAACTAATGAGTTATTGAAGCTCCACCTCTTCCTCACCTATTATTAAAAAAAACATGCATACCTTGAGTGTCCATTCACACTAGATGCATTGGCACTTTTTTAACACATGCCAACGCAAGGACCTGTAAAAAAATAAGGTATGTTAATAGGAAGAGTTCACACTGCAGTGGAAGCAATGTAGAGCAAACCCTACTTTTTTTCATGGCCACTCAACACATAGTTAATGTGAGTCAGGAGTGAAGAGATATGCACATGGTAAAATGCAATGCAGTGCACAATAGCACAGAATGGCAAGGTATGTCAATGCATTTGAGTTAACATGTGTTCAATGCACACGCTAAGGTAGGAAAGGACCCTAAATCCAGCTGTCTTCTGACCAGTCATGTGACAAGCAGGGTCCTTCCTCTACTGCTTCAGTGTCAGCGGATTCCAGTACTCAGTGAAGCAGTGAATGGTATTCACATTATAACATTGGGACACCCTTTCCCTGGGAGTATGTTCATATGATTATATGACTGTATATAGCTAACAGAAGTTTTATTTGTAAGTACATAAGCCCCTGAATGAAGAAGACAGTTTGGGAACAAAGCTAGTTGTATTCATTGAACAGAATGCGCATTGGAGTTGATTTACTAAAACTGGAGAGTGCAAAATCTGGTGCAGCAGCTCTGCATGCAAACCAGTCAGCTTCCATTTTTTTTTTCATCAAAGCTTAAAGTGATTGTAAGGGTTTGTTTTTGTTTTTTTTTTTTTAAAATAACAAACATGTCATACTTACCACCACTGTGCAGCTCGTTTTGCACAGAGTGGCCCGCAGAGTCCCTCTGCGGCTCTCGCAGCTCCTCCACGCATAAGATAAGCCCCTAAGGGAAGTGCTCTCCCGGGGGGTTACCTTGCGGGCACGCTACCGAGTCCAGCATTTGCGTCCATAGACATGAATGCCGGACTCGGCCCCGACCCCGGCGCTCGCATCATTGGATTTGATTGACAGCAGCAGAAGCCAATGGCTGCACTGCTATCAATTTATCCAATCAAGAGCCAGGACCCCTTGGAGAGAGGGACAGCGCGTCTCCAGCGACAGAAATACGGCGCTCAGGTAAGTAAAGTGGGGGGGGGCTGGGGGGGCCGGTCACTGCCAGGTGTTTTTTCACCTGAAAAAACACGAGGGTTTACAACCCCTTAAATTGAACAAGCTGAAGTTAGAAATTGATTGGCTACAATGCACAGCTGCACCTGAATTTGCACTCTCCAGTGTTAGTAAATCAACCTCATTGGCACAATAACAAAACCAAAGAAATTTCCAAGCTCAACTTACCAACCAGCCTGCGACCAACTGAATTGACCTGTCTAACAATATGCGTTAAAAACAGGGGTTTAGTCTGCACACATTTGCAAATACATGCATAAGCTACAAGCCCCGTCAAGGCACTCAATTTTCTGTAGTCCTAACTCTAACTTCTGTGAGTCTGCACAATGGAAGCACATGCATTATAATGGACAGGCAGAGGGCAGGGGAGCCTGGAAGGAGCCCCCCCCCCCTCCTTAAAGGCACAGGGGCACATTGAGCACCCAGCACATAGCACTATGGAGGCAAAGGTGTCAATGGGCTGCCTGACCCATATATTAAAGATACAAACAAGTGGCCACTGCCCCCACCTATAACTGGTCTTTGCAGCAAGGAGCTCTGGAAGGGTGATGTATGTCAAACAAAACCAAAGAAATTTCCAAGCTCAACTTACCAACCAGCCTGCGACCAACTGAATTATCCTGTCTGACAATATGCGTTAAAAACAAGGGTTCAGTCTGCACACATTTGCAAATACATGCGTAAGCTACAGGCCCCATCAAAGTATTTAATTGATAGGCAGAGGGCAGGTGAGCCTGGAAGGGGCACACTGAACACCATCTCATTGGGATAACACTGTATTTAAAGTGCTAAGCACCAAAAACTAACATACTGTCATCCTTATTAATACCCATAGATACTTTCTCAAACCAGAGAGAGATGACATCATTATAACAAAAAGTGGAAGCATTCTTATCAAGAAGCCCTTTGACAGAGAAGAAAGTGAATGGCACAATATAACTGTGACTGCTGAGGAAATTGGTAAGCAAAAACAAGGCAATAAGCAGTGCATTACTAAGGTCAGTGTACTAGAAATGGATCATTTTGGTAATTGACAGAGAAATAAACCACCTGAATATGTCTCACCGGCAGGGTTGTATTTACCATAATGGCCCCTGTGAGCCAGAGTTTAGGGCAACAGAGTTAAAAGGGACAGCATCATACCTCAACATTTACAAATTATGATAACCTTTTCCTTATTTTATGTTCCTCTTCTGACCAACTCTAGATATTTGTGGCCAAATTCAGCAGGGGATGTTGAGAGGAATCATAGGACTCACTAAGACTCATGAAAGTTCCTGTTCCTTTCTCTTGTTTAGTGGTCCAGTTTTACTGAAATAATCTCAACACAAGGCCTATACAAAAGTCTTTCATCATTTAGGTTTGCTTACTGCAGCATAGTGTCGACCCTACTCTCAAAACTCTGTTGGAGTGATCGTAGGGATGAGTTCCTGGGTGTGCACGCCCGTGGTGACCATTATGAGGAGCACTCAACCTCCTTCTTGAAGCTTTTGTTCATTTAATAGTAATTAGAACCCAATAGGAGAAACTACCAAGAGGAACAGCTGGGGGAGAACATCTAGGTGGACTAACAGAATATGTTAGGTAACTTTCTCTGATGGAGTTTCCATGATATATATGAAGCCAGCTATAACTAGACTGGCCATAATGGATAATAATTAAATGGCTGATGCCTCCACTTGGCATGCAAGGACATTGGTATGTAGCACTTTCTCAAGAATGTATCCCTTTTGTCATCTGGGCTTGGGGATTTTGACAATTCATTTTCAGACAAAAGACCCTGATTCTTGAAGGAAGAAACAACGGCATACAGGTGGATCTTATTACCCAGAAATTCAAAGACTTATGTATTTCCTAAAGGTCCATACAGAGTGTGTGCCCAAAGTACAGGGATCCATCTTTAAAGCCACTGAGAGGCATTGGTTCCTAGACCCTAAGGATAGGTCTTCCTGCCTAGGTGCCCAAAATGTTATGAGAAGACTTGAATATTTATATGATGCCACCTTAAATAACATAATCTATTTCTTTTTTTTTATAGACTCTCCGACAAAAAAGTCATCATCAGTCATGGTTTACATACAAGTTCTTGATTTGAATGATAATGCACCAGAGCTTACCTACCCATTCACTCCCACTGTGTGTGAAAATGTAGTACACGAACAAGTGAGTGAGCCTGGGGTTGGGTTTGGTGATGCTGCTTTACGTACATTTACTATATCTATATTACTCAGATCCCACTGTGCACCTTCTCCAGGGGTTGAGAAGTGATGGGCAACGTGCTAAATTCAAGGCTTCTTTAGTAACCATTTGGAGGTTCACACGGATGACAGCTATAGGTTGACACGCCCTTTATTAGTAGAGTATGGCCTTCTTAAAACAAGTATTTTTATGTCTACTCACCCATCACAAATCCTGGTGCAAACTGTCATTTTATACCTCATTGACCGAATCCTTGTCCAGTATTGCAAAAAGCACTCATAGAAGCTGAAACTGAGCTCAAAAAAACATTTTCTCAGACACCATAGTGACCTTATATAAATCTGTTACTCCTTAATCACTCCAATAATAAATGTAAGGTACCATGCACACCGGGTGTTTAGCTGGATGGTGTACCTAGAGGGGTTCTAACGTTTAGGGCAGTATGCGCCCAGAGATAAATGCTCGAGAACACAGATTTCTTGCATTCCAAGCATCCAATCCTAGGTGTATACTGCCCTAAACGTTTGTACCGCTAGGGGAACAGTCCAGCCCTAGCAGCTGTCAGCCTCTCGTAGAGTTAGTCGGCAGCAAGGCTGGGCGCAGCACCTGTGTCCTATGCCTGCAGCTAAATGCCAGAGCCTTGTGCACCAGGGCTAAACGCCCAGTGTGTGGGAAGGTGCAGCATGGTGCAATGGGCAGAAAACACTCAGAGTCTAGGTGCAAAAACAGGAATGTATTGTAAAAGAAGCTCAGTGATACACAACAGGCCCGGCAGGAAGGCAACCCGACCGGGAACACTCACAAGATTTATTTATTTGGTATAGGCACTTTAGGCACTTCAGAGCGCTGTCAATTTACGCAGCACTTTACACATGTATATTGTACATTCACATCAGTCCCTTTACCTCAAGAAGCTCACAATCTAAGATCCCTAACTCACATTCATACATATGGCCAATTTAGACAGGAGCCTACCAGCATGTACCGATGTATCAGGGATGTGACAGAATGTGGCAGTCTCAGGGAAGCCAACAGCATCTGTCTTGAGGCCAGCCTGTACCCAAATGGGGAGGTTTCCTGGAAAAATGGTGTGTCCCTGTACTTTCCCTACTCTTCCAGAACCTTTCCCTGATGCTAAGCACTGTTCCTTAAAGATGGATGACCTGTTCCTACTCAATCCACGCGTGAAATGCGAGTCAGGGTCTTAATTTGACTCTGCTTGACCCAAGATGGCCACCAAACTAACATGGGGTGCCAGCATCCAATCGGATGCTGCCTCTCTGTGACCGAGGAGACCATAGAGGAACTAGTTTCCTCTCATCTTCCTCCTCCACTTGAACTGCCGATGCAAACAAGTGCCATCTGCAGTGGAGAAAATAGACCGCATCTGTCTACAAGTGTGCATGGGGCCTTATTGCAACAAGATAAAAATGAAGAATGGAATGAAAAACTTTAGCATGCACTTTACCTCCACAAAGAAAATCAAACCTCAACAATATTACCAAAAACTTCAATGACTTTATGCAACATGTCAGTGGAAGCACAGCAAATTCTTATGCCGCGTACACACGGTCGGACTTTTCGTCTACAAAAGTCCGACAGCCTGTCCGACAGACTTTCGATGGACTTTTGGCGGACTTTTGGCGGACTTGCGGCAGACTTTCTTACGAACAGACTTGCCTACATACGATCACACAAAAGTCCAACGGATTCGTACGTGATGACGTACACCGGACTAAAATAAGGAAGTTGATAGCCAGTAGCCAATAGCTGCCCTAGCGTGGGTTTTTGTCCGTCGGACTAGCACACAGACGAGCGGATTTCGGGGTCCGTCGTAGTTACGACGTAAAGATTTGAAGCATGTTTCAAATCTAAAGTACGTCAGATTTGAGGCTGGAAAAGTCCGCTGAAAGTCCGCTGAAAGTCCAGGGAAGCCCACACACGATCGGATTGTCAGCCAGGTTTAGTCCGTCGGCGTCCGTCGGACTTTTGTAGACGAAAAGTCCGACCGTGTGTACGCGGCATTATACTATCCTACGTTTTCCCATACCTATTAAAGAGTCCTGGTCACCAGATCATTTATAGCAATGACATTCTTTCCATAAGATAATATGAGCATTTAAGGTATTTTAGGGATGTTATTTACATGTCAAAGTATCCCTTGTGTAGAAACCATAAAGCCCCATGATTGCTGCTCGGTGCTCGGGTGTTTTCATTCCCCTTAGCTTCTTCCCTGGCAGCTACATAAATAATTTATGGAAAGGAAAGATAATGCAAGTAAGCATTTAAAATATTCATTTTTTGTGCTTTTACCTGACATTTTTAGGTTGGCAACAGGGTTTCTTTAAATACCTCCATTGTTTTTTGTATTTACTTTTTTTTACTTTTTTTTTTTTTTTTACTTTTACTTATTTTAGGTACCCAAATGAAGTACGTCTTTAACATTGCAACTTTAATGCTTCTTATCCTAGGTCATATTAAATATCTCAGCCATAGACAAGGATGCACCCTTCCCTGGAATGAAGTTTACGTTCTCTTCAGTAGGACACGAAAACAACTTTACAGTGAAAGACAATCATGGTACTCTACGCTTTTTACTACCTCAGCAATGAAGTTTTAGAATGCGTTTTTCTAAAACACATTTTGAAATCTGTTTTCTGGCTTTGTGTTTGCTGTATCATATAGTCAATATAATCTCAATGGGGAGGCTGGGAAGCTGCTGACTTCTGTCCCAGCGTGATACAGCAGGCATTTCTCACTGTTACACATAACGCCATCCAAGAAAAAGTATAGTTTAACTTTAAAAAGGCATAGAAACCGTCATATGCGTGTACATATAGCTAAGATTCTATCTCCACAGAAAATCAGTTCAACAGAATAAATATTGCCAGTGCACCCTTTAGGGTTCAAGTAAGAGGGGGGGGGGTTAAGTTGACTCTTTCACCTTGGCCATTTAGGGCAAAGTGACAGGGTCTTGTTAAAAGCAAACACTCTGACGTTCCAATACTAACCTTCACAGTGCTCCCCAACTTTTTCTTCTTCCATTGTCAAACCATCCAGCAGGTAAAAGGGGGATCATGTGAACTTCTTCCATAATGAAGTGATTGTGCTTAACCACTTCAGCCCCCGAAAATTTCCCCCCTTAATGACCAGGCCATTTTTTTCCAATACGGCACTGCGTCGCTTTAATTGACAATCATGCGGTCGTGCAAAGCTTCAGCCTCGAAAGATTTTCCCCCTTAATGACCAGGCCATTTTTTTCCAATACGGCACTGCGTCGCTTTCATTGACAATTGTGCGGTCGAGCGAAGCTTCAGCCTCGAAAGATTTTCCCCCTTAATGACCAGGCCACTTTTTTCAGATACAGCACTGCGTCGCTTTAAATGACAATTGCGCGGTCGTGTGAAGCTTCATCCCCAGAAGATTTTCCCCCTCAATGACCAGACCATTTTTTGCAAAACGGCACTGCATTGCTTTAACTGAAAATTGCGCGGCCGTGCGACGCTGTACCCAAACAAAATTTCTTTTGGTGGTATTAGATCACCTCTGTGTTTTTTGTTGTTTTTTTTGCGCTATAAACAAAAAACGACAGTCAATTTGGAAAAAAAGCAATATTTTTTACTTTTTGCAATAATAAATATCCCCCAAAATTTATAAAAAAAACAATTTCTTCATCAGTTTAGGGCAATATGTATTCTTCTACATATTTTTGGTAAAAAAATCGCAATAAGCGTATATTGATTGGTTTGTGCAAAAGTTATAGCGTCTACAAAATAGGGGATAGATTTATGGCATTTTTTATTATGTGACCCCCTCTCCAGATTATTGCGTTGACGTGTTTCCAGTAAAGGGTACTGTTAAAGTGTTTTTTAGGCCACTTGTATAAAAAGCTCCCATCCCCTCTGTATTAGAACAATAAGTTCCCCTGTGTCTCTGTTATATCACAAATATGCTGTACTGATAACACACCGTCTTCCTGCGATCAGTTGCCTCCTCTCTCCTCTACCCGGCTGACAGTTCCAGGGGGCGGGGCCAGGCATGGCAGTTCCGAGCACGGGCTGGGGAGGAGAGGAGAGACAGAGCCGAGTCACATGATCGCAGGAAGACGGTGTGTTATCAGTACAGATAAGCATATTTATGATATAACACAGACACAGGGGAACTTATTTTTCTAATACAGAGGGGATGGGAGCTTTTAATGTTGAGTATGAGAGCAGCAGGAGCGGGCGCTGAAGCGAGCAGACAGTCAGAGAGGAGAGGGGGGAGATGATGGGGAGAGGGCACAGGAGACAGAGAGCAGGGCTGCGGCTGATGGAGGCACGTAGGCTGACAACGGTTGTCAGAGCTCAGCAGCCCTGATATATCGTGGTCAACGTACAGTGGAAGGGCTTAGCCAGGCCGGATCAGACAGTTATTACAGGTGATACAGGGGGCCAAATGATACAGCATAAGCACTGTATAACATGATTTAAGGGAACAGGATTTTTTTTTTTTTGAGGGGTTAACAAACGCTTTCATGTTACAGCATATAAAGACATTTAGGACTATTGTGCACATCCAACCTTGTGGTTTAGAGAAGGTCCTTTTCTATTTTGGCATGACTCCTCCCCTGTGGACAAAATCAGCTCAATGAAGACATGGTTTGACCACTTTGGTATGGAGGAACTCGAGCGGCCTGCACATATTCCTGACCTCAACCTTACTCAACATCTTGGGAACAAATTAGAATGCCAGTTGCAAGCCAAACGAGTCAGGACTGTTATATCCCAGAAGTGTGGGATGGGGCAATCCATATTAATGCCTATGGTTTTGGAATGGGAAGGCCAACAAGTTCATATAGATGTGATAGTCAAGAGTGCACAAAATTTGGCCATATAGTGTATTAAACAGTAAGAGGTACATCAAAAATGCTATAAAAACAATAGTAATGATAAGTGTGGCCATAATAAAGAGCCTGTTACCATACAAATTGTAAAATCAGTTACAGCACTCTATTCCTAATAGTCTCTGTGACTCTCTTTGCAGATAATACAGCCAGTATCAAAGTGAAGAATGGAGTATTTAATCGCAATGAGGCCAAGTTTTATTACCTTCCTATTATAATTGCTGACAATGGCATCCCATCACAGACCAGCACCAACACCTTGACTATCACTGTCTGTAAGTGTAATGAGAAAGGGGAATTCACCTACTGCGAGGAAGCTGGAAAACTTGCCGCTGTGTCCGTCTCCACCATCATCATTGTTCTGGTTGCCATATTGCTAATACTTCTGGGTAAGTGCCTTCAGTTCTGGTGGCTTAAAGTGTCCATGTACAAAGAGAGAATTTTGCCTTTCTGTCTTTACTCTTTGGATGCTGGTTATGGTGTTCCACATACAGTATGTACAGTATATCACAAAAGTGAGTACACCCCTCACATTTTTGTAAATATTTTACTATATCTTTTCATGTGACAACACTGAGGAAATGACACTTTGCTACAATGTAAAGTAGTAAGTGTACAGCTTGTATAACAGTGTAAATTTTCTGTTCCCTCAGAAATAACTCAACACACAGACATTCATTTCTAAACCGCTGGCTACAAAAGTGAGTACACCCCTAAGTGAAAATGTCCAAATTGGGCCCAATTAGCCATTTTTCCTTCACCGGTGTCATGTAACTCATTAGTGTTACAAGGTCTCAGCTGTGAATGGGGAGCAGGTGTATTAAATTTGGTGTTATCGCTCTCACTTTCTCATACTGGTCACTGGAAGTTCAACATGGCACCTCATGGCAAAGAACTCTCTGAGGATCTGAAAAAAAGAATTGTTGCTCTACATAAAGATGGTCTAGGCTATAAGAAGATTGCCAAGACCCTGCAACTGAGCTGCGGCATGGTGGCCAAGACCATACAGCGGTTTAATAGGACAGGTTCCACTCAGAACAGGCCTTGCCATGGTCGACCAAATGAGTTGAGTGCACATGTTCAGCGTCATATCCAGAGGTTGTCTTTGGGAAATAGACGTATGAGTGCTGCCAGCATTGCTGCAGAGGTTGAAGGAGTGGGGTGTCAGCCTGTCAGTGCTCAGACTATACGCCGCGCACTGCATCAAATTGGTATGCATGGCTGTCATCCCAGAAGGAAGTCTCTTCTAAAGATGATGCACAAGAAAGCCTGCAAACAGTTTGCTGAAAACAAGGAGACTAAGGACATGGATTACTGGAACCATGTCCTGTGGTGTGATTAGACCAAGATAAACTTTTTTTGGTTCAGATGGTGTCAAGCATTTGTGGCGGCAACCAGTTAAGGAGTATAAAGACAAGTGTGTCTTGCCTACAGTCAAGCATGGTGGTGGGAGTGTCATGGTCTGGGGCTGCATGAGTGCTGCCGGCACTGGGAAGCTACAGTTCATTGAGGGAACCATGAACATGCCAACGTGTTCTGTGACATACTGAAGCAGAGCATGATCCCCTCCCTTTGGAGACTGGGCCGCAGGGCAGTATTCCAACATGATAACGACCCCAAACACACCTCCAAGATGGCCACTGCCTTGCTAAAGAAGCTGAGGGTAAATGTGATGGACTGGCCAAGCATGTCTCCAGACCTAAACCCTATTGAGCATCTGTGGGGCATCCTCAAATGGACGGTCTCAGGAGCGCAAGGTCTCTAACATTCACCAGCTCCGTGATGTCATCATGGAGGAGTGGAAGAGGACTCCAGTGGCAACCTGTGAAGCTCTGGTGAACTCCATGCCCAAGAGGGTTAAGGCAGAGCTGGAAAATAATGGTGGTAACACAAAATATTGACACTTTGGGCCCAATTTGGACATTTTCACTTAGAGGTGTACTCACTTTTGTTGCCAGCAGTTTAGATATTAATGGCTGTGTGTTGAATTATTTTAAGAGGACAGCAAATATACACTGTTATACAAGCTGTACACTCACTACTTTACATTGTAGCAAAGTGTAATTTCTTTAGTGTTCTCACATGAAAAGATATAATAAACATTTACAAAAATGTAAGGGGTGTACTGACTTTTGTGAGATACTGTATATGCCCTATTGCCATGATATCAGCAGTAAGCACATAAGCAGACCTTGCATAAAAATACCACTTACAGCCTCCCTCTTAATAAAAATGGAAACTGAAAGCAATAAAACAGGGAAAGATTGGATGAACATGTAAACAATACTCAGCTTACACCTCAGCTGCCAACCACTTCTAGTAGGCATTGGTAATGTCAATGGACCTCACTGTAGCATCCTGGGAAAGCTGAGGATCCCAAATCTCATGAAAAGGTGTAGGGTGAGTTTTTGAGTGTTTTTGAGTGGTTTTTTTTTTAATTTTGTATTTCAGTTTTTTGTGACACCTTTCACTGAGCATTTTAATTAGGGAGTGGGGTGCTCCCAGAAAAGGGGTGCTATTTAATGTAAAGTCCACTTTAATCTGCATCAGAAATCTGCAGTGCCAATATTTAGGTACCTTGCAAGGGGTTGTGTTTTGTTAAACAACAATAAAATACTTTTCAGCGTAAATGCAACTGTTCCAAAATGCACAACTGTTCCTCTAGAGCCAAATTATTTATGAGTTCCAAAGAAAAGTTTACATCTTTACTGTTGTCTTATTCTTCATCTAGCAGTGATCCTGGCAGTGCTATTTGTAAGAAGAATGCAGAGCAAGAGCCCCCTTATTTTGGGAAAGAACCCGGCAGAGATACACGAGCAGTTGGTCACCTACGATGAGGAAGGCGGTGGAGAGATGGACACCAACAGCTACGATGTCTCTGTACTCAACTCAGTACGAAGAAATGTGGCGATGCCTAGGTATGAAATAGACACTGGTCCGGCCCTATATGCTCATGTCCAGAAACCAACCAGAACTGGCGATATGTTCTCGATGGTCGAAGCAAAAAAGGATGAAGCAGACAATGATGGCGAAGGGCTACCATATGACACTCTCCATATATTTGGCTACGAAGGGTCGGAATCCATTGTAGAGTCTCTCAGCTCTCTAGAGTCTGGATCTTCAGATTCTGAAATTGACTATGACGTATTAAATGAATGGGGTCCCAGATTTAAGATGCTGGCTGATCTGTATGGGCTGGAACACCTTGAAGAGTTTCCTTATTAACAAAACTTACTTTGGAACCCTATTGGCTTATTGAATGCATAAAAGAGCCAGTACCCAAATCAGAATCTATTCTTGTTAGATCTGACTGCAATAAACTGAGATCTGATTGGTCCCTGTGGGTTTGCACACATAACCTAGCTCTTCACAGTCCCCCATTAAATAAGCCAATAATAGAAATGAATAATTTTCAGAATTTCTGTATTCACCTGATACCTTGTAATAGTCCTTGTTTTCTAAAGATTTTTTAAATATTCTTAGAGACCATATTATGACGTGCTGTGTAGCATAAATGAATTGACAGCTCTAGACCTAAATTACCTAAATTAGATCTACACCCAAACACTAAATTCTCACGGAAGCTTTAACATTTTAAGGTAATTTCAAAAGCCATCTTCAATCTTTTTAAATTTGCAGCTTTCAATAAAATAATACATGGATCTGCAGCTTTCAATAAAATAATACATGGATCTGCAGCTTTCAATAAAATAATACATGGTGATTCTGCCATGAAGGTCTTTTTTAGGCACTTCCTGTTATATGGTGACAGCTGTCTCACAATTGGGCTTCTCTGTTGATACCCTGTCCCATGCCCTGTGGTGGAGACTGCGTAGGTGTACCAGTAGCACACATTGTGCAGATTGTCCACAGTAGTCACTATCAGGAAGCAAGTCTAGAGCAATGATGTCCAGCCGATGCTGGAGTACATGTAGATAGGAACTGACTAAAAGAGGCTGGAGGAGATCAGCAGCAATGAGATCATGCAACGAGGATGAAAACAGATGGATAAATACTGAATAAAAGTGTTATTTAGTTGGCATTTCACACTTTTACATGCTTGCCCCACCATAGTTGTAGTTTAGCCCCTACAAGCAGATAATCTGACCACTCTAAATTTCCCTAACACCTACTTAGATAAGATATCAGCTACACAAGTATTGTACTGTTTTAAATGAGTTGGCAAAGTTTTCTTGTATTGTTAGAAAAAACAGTAAAGTACAACCATTGTGCAGCAATGAAAAGCAATAAGTAGATTATGGGAATAAACAAATATGTCTGCCTCCTTGTACATCTATAATTATAATTTATATATAGAAACAAGATTTTTAAAACAGTAAGATTTTTAATGTTTAACATGTTTATATAAAAATCATTGAAACGGCTATATGTCTCCGTTAAAAATTTCCAGTTTGAAAAATGTAAGCAATTTATTTGCTTGAACCCTGCCTAGAAATAAAGCAACCCACCCAAAAACCACAACCATCTAACAAAATTCTATCTTTTAGAAAGGTTGAAAATCTGAGAATGTTTCTAAACGAGTAAGGTTGTGTGTGATCTGGGCTAATTTTCGCTTTGTTAAACACAATGCAGCCTAAAAAAAACAATATGCGTCTATGCAAGCCTAAACAATTGACCAAACTGGAAGCTTCCAAAATCTGGAAAAGAGTTCCTAAAAACCAAGATCTTTCCCAACGCTGACTTTCTTTCACTTATACTGAAGTCAGCCCCTACTCAGCCTGAAATGACTGCTTAAAGGAACCATTATAATGTAAATACAATGCCCACTATCTATGTTCAAACAAGAGAACTTTTAGAGTTTTATTTTTGAACTTCACTAGTAGTTGTATCTTGGAACAAAGACTGTGAAATAGCCAGTGAGGAAAGGGGCTGGTGTTTAAATGCTCAACCAGATTTTTTGCCTAAATTGAAAACTCTATGTAATATAATATAATCCTACCTGTATAATCATCTATATATACAGATTGTGCACTATTTACACATAATCTATGAGAAGAAAAAAAACTCAACACAATAACGTTGTATGCACCAAACACCTCAACTAAAAGAAAAATGCTGAGAAGATACTTCAATTTCCGTATTTTATAACAGTGAAGGATCAACTTTTATCAACTGTCTCAGACACCCAACCAACCACAAAATGGCTTGTTGAGAAAATTACCCTTAGCTATGTGGAATTTCTTATTAAACTTCAGTAAAGTTCACAATAAAAAAAAGAAGAACATGTTAGCCTAATATTACGTAAATTAAATTATATTTTCATCCTAGACTGTCGTTTCCTGTAAGTCCTCAAATATTTTTTTGTTTAGGAACACCTAAATATAATGTCTTCAAATCTAAAAAGTACCTTTCGCCCATGCGTAGCAGAGAGAACCCTTTTGGGCAAAGAACTCTTATGCCATGTACACACGAGCGGAATGTCCGACAGAAAAAGTCAGACGGGAGCTTTTCATCGTATATTCCGATCGTGTGTATGCCCCATCGGACTTTTTATGTCGAAAATTTTAACGGACTTCAAAAGAGAACATGTTCTAAATTTTTCCGACTGAACCAATTCCTATCGGGAAAACCGTTCGTCTGTATGCTGTTCCGACGTACCAAAAACGACGCACGCTCTGAAGCAAGTACGAGACGGAAGATATTGGCTACTGGCTATTGAACTTCTGTTTTCTACTCCCGTCGTACGTGTTATACGTCACCGCGTTCTGGACAGTCGGAATTTGGTGTGACCGTGTGTATGCAAGACAGCTTGAGCAGAATTCTGTCGGAACTCCGTCGGAAAAACCTTCAGAGTTTATTCCTACGGGAAAACCGGGCGTGTGTACAGGGCATTAGACTTGGATACAAGCTCATGACATCACTGTGATGTCAAAAGATTAAAGTGAAATTCAACAGCGTTACCTGCTTTATCGATCCAGGACACAAAATGGTCTCTAATACTATGGATGAACAATAGGTACACTTTAATGATCTGTAGCATGTGCTTTGTCTAGATTTTTTCACCCCTCCGGCAGTTGTCTTCTACTGTTATCACTCTTGGTCCAATTTAGTAACACAACAATGGGTAGTGATGTTCTGTAAGCTGTACTGGCTACACAAGCCATGCAACAAACCTGAACACTATTTTCCATGTGTCTGGCAGTGTAGGGGTGTCCTAGCAAGGTTGAATTGATTTTTAGATTCTCCAGCATGTTGGAAATATCCTCCAACCACTGAGAAATGTTAACTTTTTTCCTCTGATCTTTCTATTATAGAATTAGGGGTCACTAATGGCCCGTACAAACGATGCGAAAATCGGATGACAGATCGTCTGGTTTTTTTTGCATGCTACTCGCATATCAAAAATGGAGAGTTTACTAAAGTTACGAAAATTCTCGTACGACAAAATAAAAAATTGGAAGTGATGTCATGTGTTGTAATGTATTTGTATTGTGTTTTTGGTTGACAACTGTACTGATTAAACGAAAATCATACGATTTGGTATCATACAAGAAACATTTTTGTGCTTGTGCCATCGGATTATATTGGATGAACTGTCGTGATCGGTTCTCGAAAGCTCTGTACTAACGATCCGATTATCGTATGATCGCGTCAAAAGCGGTATTTTTTTGGTCCGATTTTTGGATCATGTGTACGGGCCATAAGGCTAGCCATAGACAGGTAGAGGTCTCCTAGAATACAGCAGGAAAGAAATCCACATAAGATCAGCTGATTATTTATCTGATGCACAAAAGCAGCACATACGTAAGGTTGAAGTACACAGTGAACACACTCACTCACTGTGTTCATTCATAACTGAAGCACAGTAAACTGTGTTTACTATGCTTCAGTTTGTGGATGAACAGGAAGCTGCTTAGCACAGAGCGCACCCCTGTCCAGTGCAGCTGAGGCTGCAGAGAAAGGCATGTGTGTTTAGAATATTTTGGGTATTACCACTCTGCATAGATCATAAGTTTAGATTTCTATGTTAGTGTTTTTTGGATATGTCACCCATATCTTGTTCATCCAGAGATGTATACCGGATACACCTCAGGATCTCTATATGGTCTCTTCCCATATATTTTAAATGTAAATGCCTTCATCAAAGATGGTGTTGTATTTTATTTAGATAGGATGCCCACATCCAAGATGGCGCTGTGTGTTTGTTTCCCTCAGCGGGACTCAGAGCGAGGCTTGGTGTGCGCATATAACGTGGTGGCTCAGCACGCTGCCCGTTCCCCATTGAGAACGTCAACGTATGACGAAACGCGTCTGGGAGGGACGTGCTGACATCACCACGTTGCCATATTGAGGACGGGAGAGTGTCTGAAGTGCCGGCCGGCTCCGTTTTACTTTCGTTTTATATTTTCCATGTTCGTGTAAGTGCTACTTTATTTTTAATAAATTAAGAGTTAAACAGTATTACGCTATTGGCTGTTTTCTATCATATGTGTGCTGCTGAGCCTGGGACCTACTGTGGCAGGACGTATCCTCACCATTCCTATAGGAGCTCGTTTTGGGATCTTGTTTCATCTGTTTATCCTATTTTGGGTTCTGGTAAGCAGGATCTCCTGTAGGTTTGCCGCTGCTTTATATCCGGTGTCTTTTTCCATGTATGGTGGACAGTCTTTGGCTAGATTTACTCCGCTCACACTGTTTTCTTATCTGGTAAGCAGTTTGCACATGTGATTTGCTGCACCTAGAGGGATTTATGTCTTTTCCTGGGTGACTATTACAGGCCTATTTTTTCCTATTTATCTGGTAAGCAGATCTGGATGATATTCACGTTTTTTATTTTATTCACTCTAGTATTTATATCTTGCATGTTTGCTTGACACTCATATAATCACTTCCAGTTGTTATCACTTACACTGGACTTCTTATGATCACGCATGATTTTTTGGGTTAAGATTGAGTGTTGCACATTTCTTGTTTGAAGTGTTTTACGTATCAGTATTACGCTATGTTTGCTTCATATATTTTTTGCTAACCTCTGTGGACTGTGTACACGGGATGAGCGTGTTTATCCTGCCTTACCGGGATTGATCCTCTCAAGGCCCAGGCTGGGTTTAAGCCACTTGCCCCATTTTGGCCTACTTCTGGTAAGCACATTATCTCACAAATTGTTCCAGATTTATGCCTGTTCATCACACTTTTATTCAGGATGATATTCACGTCACTCATTGATGACAAGATTTATGTTTGATTTATACAAGGGACTAATTAATGCACATGGGACTATACTTCACAATATTGATTTATATTTTTTTGTTCGTTTATAGCGCGGTTTCTCTGTTTTATATGTGTGTTTAAGCTTTGGGGTGCACACCCTAATGCAGGGGTCTCAAACTGGCGGCCCTCCAGCTGTTACAAAACTACAAGTCCCATGAGGCATTGCAAGGCTGACAGTTACAAGCATGACTCCTGCAGGCAGAGTCATGATGGGACTTGTAGTTTTGCAACAGCTGGAGGGCCACCAGTTTGAGACCCCTGCCCCAACTGCACACACCTATGGGTAATATACTTACCTTTCCAGAGGCCCATGTGTCAAAAAGCTTCCAGTTCTCTGCTCCCCAGCTTCTTCAAGTATAGTAAAACCCTGGATTGCGAGCATAATTCGTTCCGAAAACGTGTTTGTAATCCAAAGCACTTGTATATCAAAGCAAATTTCCCCATAGGAACTCAGGTGATTTGTTCTACAACCATTTATTCATATAAAAATTAATACAGCAATACAAAATACAGTATTAAGTGTACTGTAGAAATAAAACAAATTAACCTGCAGGAGCTACCCTGTTTCCCCGAAAATAAGACCTAGCGTGATTGTCGGTGATGGCTGCAATATAAGCCCTACCTCCCAAATAAGCCCTTCCCTGTTTCCCCAAAAATAAGCCCTACCCTGAAAACAAGACCTACAAGGACTTTAACTAGGGCTTATTTGGGGGGTAGGGCTTATATTGCAGCCACCACCTACAGTCACGCTAGGTCTTATTTTCGGGGAAACAGGGTATGGAGTATAAAAGAGAGTTGTGACGGGACCCTACTTGTATTGCAAGACCTTGCTTGTTTATCAAGTTAAAGTTTATAAAAAAAAATTCTTGTCTTATAAAACATTTGCAGACTAAGTTACTCTATACAACCGCAACTGCAAAATACATGGAGTGTTGGGAGTAGAGTAATAGTGTCCTATGTGTATGAGCATGTCACCTACATCATAGATAAAGAAAGTAAAGCAGCAACCTATATTTCTGAACATATTTTGTATAGGTGCTTTCATACATGAATGGGTCATTAAAGGTTTACCCAAAATTGGTATTTCAATGTTTGATAGTCATTGGAAAATGAAAACCATCAGACAATTTCTTACATCGCTCGAAGACACTCTTGGTGAGATCTCTGTGTTTGAGGTCCAGGCTCTGTATACTTGCTGTGGCCAATATAAAGGGTTCCCACTCTGATGCTATAATTTTTTATTCATTTGATATTAGAAAGAACATAAAGTAGTGCCAGAACAAAGACTAGACATGTGCACTGCCAAAAAATTTGTTCATTTTCGTTTCATTCGTTTTTTGTTTTTTCGTGTCATTCGTTATGATCGCAATGAGTAAATTCGTACATTCGTAAATTCGTAATTTGTACATTTGTACATTCGTAAATGAGAAAATTGATATATTCGTAAATTCGTACATTCGTAAATTAGAAAATTCGGAAATTTGGAAATTCGAAATTCGAAAATCCGAAAACCCGAAAAGTAGAAAATCTGAAATAGTAACTAACTATTAAATTATAGGTATTGTAATTTCCTTTCAAATTTGGCTGTTAGTGAACGTAACGAATACAAATTTATCCGAAGTTACAAATTATTTGAATTAATGAATAACGCATCTAAACAAATGGAATGGAACAAATTAATAATAAATAATAATAATATAAAGTTTTTATTATTATTTATTATTATTAATTCATTACGTTCCATTCGCTTGGATACGGCATTCGTTATTTTGGATAAATTTGTATTTGTTACGTCCACTAACAGCCAAATTTGAAAGGAAATTACAATACCTATAATTTAATAGTTAGTAATAGTTAAGTTATTATTAGTTAATTGTTATTTCAGATTTCCGAATTTCTGAATTTACTCATTTACGAATCTACGAATTTACGAATTTACTAATGTAAGTATTTACGAATGTGCGAATGTACGAATTTACGAATGTACGAATTTACGAATGTGCAAATGTACGAATTTACGAATGTACGCACTTACAAATTTTCAAAATTACAAATATTCGGAAAAATTTGTTAAACAGGTTTTCGTTAATTTGGATGTTTCCGAATTAACGAATTTGTCAAAATTCGTTAAAAAACTAATTCAGAACGGAACGAATTGCACATGTCTAACAAAGACAGGTAGGCAGGAACACCCAAAACGTCCAGGTGAACAGGAACAGATTTATAGCAACTAGATCTAGATGTTGGAGTATCCAATGCATGTAAACCATTGCCCTTCAGGCTCTGCACACCTGGTGTGGCCATAATGAGGGGGTCCCATTCTTCCTGCTAGAATTTTTATTTATTTTGTATTACAGAAAATTTAAAGAGGAGCCAAAACACAGAGAGGTGGGCAGGAACACCTAAAACTCCCAAGTGGAATGGGACGAATTCTAAATTATGTCAAATGGACAGTAGACTAAGATGAACCCAACCCCTTTCACACCTCACAGGCCAGCCTGTATCCTCCTCAATTAACTGAAAATAACTGGGTGCCAAGACCCTGGTGTCTACTCTTGCTCCATTGTAACCCGCCATCCAATTGGCGGCTCCACACCAAAGTCATTCAACTCCTGGTAAGGTTTATTGCAATGAAAGCACACCCCTCACTCCCACCCAAAGCCATACGCCCAACATTTTTCAGCAACAACAGATCTTAATTATAGGGATCCTAACCCTAATCATGGGACTGTTGAGGGGGCATTGCTTTGGGTGGAAATGATCGGTGTGCTGTCATTGCAATAAACCTTGGTTGGAGTTAAACATCTACGGTGAGCAGCCTGTTATTTGGATGGAGGTAGACCTAGATGTTGGAGTATCCAAGACTTGCCCTTTGCTCTTTTAATAAAAACAACATACTGTATATACTAACCTTTTTTCCTCAGGGACAAATACATGAATACTTGAATATAGCTACTGATTAATCAGATTCCCCCGGCCCTGACAGTTGCAAGAATATTGACAATCGTCTACTATTTCAGTCTGTATTATGTGTACCATAGAAAGACGTTATCTTGCACTATCCTGAAAACAGCATTTTTCTCTTTATTATTGATATTCTTTCCAACCACAAATTAGCCAGCAGGATTTTATCACCTTATTTTATTTACTTACACTTGTGGTAGACTAACAACAATTTTGTTTTTTTTTTATTATAATTTTATTTCTATTGTCAGTATTTTTTGTATGTGTTTTGTATTACAACATTTTATAAAAGTACTACATATTTGTACAGGAAGATGATGTCCGTTTTGCCATTTTGATGTTTTTGTATTAAAATAATAAAATACTTTACACCGACTGAATTGAGGATCTTTATGAACATTCCGATTGTTTTCTTCTGCCTTCAAAGAAATAACTTGGACCTGACAAAGTCCAGCTTCAGCTACTCACTGTTTTCCAATGATGGCTGTTTTGCAGTCTTTGGCCCCTTTGCAAATACATTGCAGCCCAGCAAAGTTCCTCTACGCTCCATGGATGTTATCCCAATTTCATCTTGAGAAAGGCATTTATGTGGAATTAGTTTGCAGTAGGTGAAGTCTTGAACACACAAACCACCCCAGTCTTGCATACGGTAGTTGTTGAAGGTCCAAGTTCCATGGGAAAGTGTGCTCTTTGCATGAGAAAAGTTCACCACCTGGATGTGTTTTATTGTTTTTAGACTTAATAAAAGCTAAATATAGACGAGTGATATGTTATGAGGGCCCTGGAGCTTGGTGTTATTGGATTGCTGTATTTAGGTAGTGGTGCAGCCAGGATTAGTAGTACAGAACTAATTGTCCCCTCGTTGCCCCATTCAGATGAAGCCCTATGTAACTCCAAGTGGCTGTGGTCGGAGCTTACACATGGCTAAGGACTCTATCCCAACCCTCACAGGACAGTGACCTGGCAAATGACCAATTGGACCCTCAATATTGATTCATTAAAGTGTTAGTAGTGCAGTTAGATTGGTAAAGGACAGTTAGACGGACAGGTGAGGATAAGCTGCAATGAAAGGGTAAGTGACCCTGTTGCTCTGCACTGCATGAGCAAAGCACAGGTTCACTTTAAGGGCTGTTATCCTGAGCGTGACATCGCAGCTACTTTGCTTCTGACCTTGAGCAAGAACACAGAATGAGAGTTTAGACTTTTCGTGATTCACTGGCTGCATGATGGTTCTAGGTTGATAACTCACTTGTATTATGAAATCTGATGTATATTGTTCTGTAAAGATGTGAGCTTCCTGGTCCTGGCTTCACTAAGGCCAGCCATACACGGTTCGAATCTCGGCCGATTCAGCAGGAACTAGACGGGATTCAAACCTGTTAATGAGCAGTCTGAATGTACCAAGTTGATTGATCAAATTGGGTACAACCAGCCTGCCGGTATTTTCTTGTGATTATTGCGAGCGGCTGCAATAGCTGCTCGCAATAATCACCCCCTGGGAGCAGACACTGGCCCGGCAGGAGGGATTCCTCTGTCAGCACTGTCTGTGTTAATGGGGGAATCATGCAAATTTCTTTGCACAGGTTGTAAGTCTTTTATAATGTGCTAGTATGCAATGCATATTAGCACTTTATGCCTTTTAGCTTACAGAGAGAGGTTTGTTTTTTTTCTCAATGTTTACTACTACTAGAAAAAGAAAAAAGTTAGCAAGGGCAGTTCCTGTGTCTGTAGCTTGACATAGTTACATTGTTACATAAGAGAGAGTAATATCCGCGCTTGGTAAGAACAGCTACAAAAAGCAGCTAAGCACTATAACCCAGATATTAGGCACAAAAATAAATATGTAATAAAAAGTGCAGCGCTATAAATAATGAATCAGATAATATAAATATGTGTACAGTGGAACCTTGGTTAACGAGTAATGCTGTTAACGAGCGTTTTGAAAGACGAGCAACCTTTTTATTGAAATTCTGACTCGGTTTGCGAGTGTTGTCTCGCAAAACAAGCAGAATTCAAGCTAATGGGGTGTGCAGTACCGCATTTGGCCAGAGGTGCGGGGGCAGTAGTGCAATATTGTCTTTTATAATTGCTTTAATGGAGAGTAATGCAATGCTGCATATAAACAAAGAGACCCACAGACGAGTCACAGACAAGTCAACCGTTAAAAATTGATGAAGAATTGAATTCCAAACGAAAATAAAATCACATCAACATGTGAAATCGACCGCGCGGTCAAGTATATCTTCACATTTCACATGACTTTACTTATTGGATCCATGTCTTATGAGGATCTCTTTTTATGAACTCTCATCACCAATGAACTTTTGCATATATATTGTGCACTCCATCTAATATTTGTTTTGTGTTTCAAATGTATTTACATTAATATTGAACAATAGTTACAGTTTACATGTGCACATTTGCACTTTATTATCTGATTATTTTTTTATAGTGCTGCACTTTTTATTACGTATACATAGTTATATAGCCGGTAAAGTTGAAAGAAGACACCAGTCCATCCAGTTGAACCTGTGGTTTGTGTGTGTGTGTATGTGTTTATGTCAATAGTAAATCGTATATCCCTTTATGTTGTGATCGTTAAGATGCCCATCCAATATTTTTTTTTAACCACTTCAATACGGGGCTCTTTTACCCCTTCCTGCCCGGACCAATTTTCAGCTTTCAGCGCTCTCACACTTTGAATGACAATTACTCACTCATGCTACACTGTACCCAAACAAATTTTTTTTCTTTTTTTTTCAGACAAATAGAGCTTTCTTTTGGTGTTATTTAATCACCGCTGGGCTTTTTATTTTTTGCGATATAAGCAAAAAAAGAGCAAAATTTTTGAAAAACAAACACTGTTTTTTATTTTATTGTAAAATTTTGCAAATAAATCATTTTTCTTCATAAATTTGGGCCAAAATTTATACTGCTACATATTTTTTGGTAAAAATAGATCAAATTTGTGCATATTATTTAGTCTGTGTGAAAGTTATAGAGTCTACAAGCTATGGTGCTAATCATTGAAAATTGATCACACCAGATCACACCTGATGTACTGACGGCCTATCTCATACACTAACAAGCCAGGAAAGTACAAATACCCCCAAATGACCCCTTTTTGGAAAGTATACAGTCCAAGGTATTTAGTAAGTGGCACTAACTACTTTGCGCACGTCATTTTTGTTAAATGGCAGGCGGGAAGTGGATAAACTTTTGACGCTCCCTACTAATACCACTGCTTGTGGAAGAGAATTGCACATCCGTACTGCTCTGACTGTAAAGAACCCTCTACGCAGATTAGGGTTAAACCGCTTCTCTTCCAGTTTCAATGAATGGCCACTTTTCTTTTTAAACTACCTTTCACTGAAAAAAGTTTTCCCTATGCTAGGGTCACCAGTAAGGTATTAGTATATCACTATCATATGTCCTCTCAAGTGTCTCCTCTCCAGAGAAAATAATTTCAATGCTTGTAGTCTTTCCCCATAGCTGAGTTGTTCCAGTCCCTTTATTAGCTTTGCTGCCCTTCTTTGTACTCGCTCCATTTCCAGTACATTCTTCTTAAAGGACTGGTGCCCAAAACCAGATGGCATACTCCAGGTGAGGCCGGACCAGAGTCTTGTAGAGTGGGAGAATTATCGTTTTATCTCTGGAGTAAATTCCCTTTTTAATGCATGACAATATTCTGTTGGTTTTGCTTGCAGCAGCCTGGCATTGCATGCCATTGCTGAGCCTATCATCTACTAGGACCCCCAGGTCCTTTTCCATTCTAGATTCCCCAGAGGTTCTCCCCCTAGCGAGTAACTTACGTTGTTTTTTTTTATCACCCAAATGTGTTACTTTATATTTTTCAACATTATATCTCATTTGTATCATCAACAAATACTGAGATTGAGCTATTTATCCCATCCTCTATACAATTATTGAATACATTAAATAGAATTGGTCTCAGGACAGATCCCTGGGGGACTCCACTTACCACACTGGACCATTCCAAGTACTTTCTATTTATTACCACTTTTTAGACGCACCCCGGTAGCCAATTTTCAATCCAGGGACATACCCTATGGTCAATGCCAAAAGACTTCACTTTGTAAAGAAAATGTTTGTGGGAAACTGTATAAAATATCTTTGCAAAATCCTGATTCACCACATCTACAGGCCTTCCTTTATCCAGATGGCAGCTCACTTCCTCTAATGCCCCGTACACACGGTCGGATTTTCCGACGGAAAATGTGTGATAGCACCTTGTTGTCGGAAATTCTGACCGTGTGTAGGCTCCATCACACATTTTCCATCGGATTTTCCGACACACAAAGTTTGAGAGCAGGATATAAAATTTTCCGACAACAAAATCCGTTGTCGGAAATTCCGATCGTGTGTACACAAATCTGACGGACAAAGTGTCACGCATGCTCAGAATAAATAAAGAGATGAAAGTTATTGGCCACTGCCCCGTTTATAGTCCCGACGTACATGTTTTACGTCACCGCGTTCAGAATGATTGGATTTTCCGACAACTTTGTGTGACCATGTGTATGCAAGACAAGTTTGAGCCAACATCCGTCGGAAAAAATCCTAGGATTTTGTTGTCGGCATGTCCGAACAAAGTCCGACCGTGTGTACGGGGCATTAGAATGATAACAGAGGTCTGGCAAGAATGATCCTTCATGGATCTGTGCTGATTACTACTAATGATAATGTTTTTATTACTAAAACCTTGTATATAGAGTATCTTATCATCCACTCCAATAGCTTTACAGACTATTGATGTTAGGCTGACTGACCTGTAGTTTCAAGGCATATATCTCGGCCCTGGGATATTCCCATTAAAGCTCACTTCCAGATATGAAGACAACATTGATGAATGGCAATTGTTTATTCAAATAAAAATACAAGGGTTATTTTTTAATGTAACTAGCTTAAGTAGCTGAAGTTGACTTTGCTTTAAAGCGGTAGTAAAGATGCCTTAAAAAAAAAAAAAAAAAGCCGCGTTTGCTACGTTTGCTACCACTTTATCTTCTTGTAATTCCCGGTACAGTGTAATAACTTAGAATGAGAATGGGAGGGACATCACTATAAGCCAATCAGGTGTGCTGAATGTAAATATACTGATAAAGAACATAGTGATAGAAGGAGAGAGCAGTCTGCTAAGCTTATCAATCCGTTGTTGATCCTTTACTGTCCAATCACAGGTTGGGGGCAAAGAATGTGACCAACCTGTATGGCTCAACTGCAGCTGAAAAAAAGTTAGGTCAGGGCTGTGCAAATCTAAGGACTAGATTTTTTCCGACGGATGTTGGCTCAAACTTGTCTTGCATACACACGGTCACACAAAGTTGTCGGAAAATCCGATCATTCTGAACGCGGTGACGTAAAACACGTACGTCGGGACTATAAACGGGGCAGTGGCCAATAGCTTTCATCTCTTTATTTATTCTGAGCATGCGTGGCACTTTATCCGCCGGATTTGTGTACACACGATCGGAATTTCCGACAACGGATTTTGTTGTCAGAAAATTTTATAGCCTGCTCTCAAACTTTGTGTGTCGGAAAATCCGATGGAAAATGTGTGATGGAGCCCACACACGGTCGGAATTTCCGACAACAAGGTCCTATCACACATGTTCCGTCGGAAAATCCGACCGTGTGTACGGGGCATTAGACCCTTTGTCAAGTTGTTGCTGTTGTCTGGGGAGATTGACCCTCCTTTTTGTACTGGTGACCAATGTCTCCGAGAAAGAAATTATGGGAAATTCAAAATTTTAGAGTTGTCCACAGAACAAAAGTTATGGGGAAATCTTTCAATGGGGACACTTCTTCGTGGGACAATTTCCTAAGAGGAGAATGCCCCTCAATTTAGGAAATTTCCTCTTACTATCTGTTGTGTCTCTTTGACAGGAAGTGAAGGGACATTTTCCCAGTGCTACACAGATAGCATCCAATAAACTGGCTTCCAATAAACCCTTCTTATTTTATCCAAGACTAAAAAAAAAAAAAAAAAGGTTTTGGCTATGCGTACACTTTAAAGCCCATCTCTAAGAATTAGACATATTCTACCCTTGCAGTAGGCCAGATCCCCCGCACTGCAAATGTTAAGTGTTTGTTCAGATTAGGGGTGCAGGAATAAGGAGTATTACTTACTGTTCCTTGCACTGGGGGGGGGGGGGTCTTGCAGAGTGACCAGCCCCACAAAGCCTTCTCTCAAAGATGTTCCAGGCCATGGTTGCACTGTTTCTTCCTCCATAAACATTGCAGGGTTCACTTGGGCATTAAAAACTCACCATGAGAACAAGCACATGGCTGTGTCACCTGCTGCTTTTTTTGCAGTGTGTAGGTAGGTGCAGTCTACTTTCTCCACTGCAGGTGCCGCTCAACCGTAGTGGTATTGCAGAGGGAGAGGAAGTCAAGTGGAACATGGTCACTCTATGGTTTCCAGGGTCAGTAGGAAAGCTATCCGGTTGGATGCTGCCACCCCATGTGACTCTGGTGGACAACTTGGGTCAGGCAGTGTCTATTTAAGACCCTGGGTCAGGGGCTTGGCGTGCATTTCACTTGTGGGTAGTGTAGGGACGGGGTTACCCAGCTGTCAGGGGCACTGCGTAGTGGTCGGGTAAGGTTCCAGACGATTAGGGAAAGGATAGGGACATGCCATCCTTCCTGAAAGCCTCCCCATTTGGTTTTGGACCAGCCAGGCCACATTCCGCCCCTCAAGACAGTTGCTGTCGGCACATATGAGCCCTGCACTGTCCACATCATTGTTATATCCTGTAAGTATTCCTGGTCTAGTGCCTATTCATCAGGCTTGTGTGAACTTTAACGCTAGAACTTTAATTCAAGTTCTATTTCTATAACTGGACGTTTTAGTGCCACCACACCATGCTGCACCTCCCTACATGCACCTCTTGGGCTAGGCCTTTTGGCTAAGGTCTAGGCAATGTTTGTTACCAGGCCGCAAGGCTTAGCCAATGCACTTGCAATGGCACTTATTTAAATTATTTTTGTTCTCCAAGATTTTGTCACTATGCACTTTTGTTTGTATTCCCCTTCACTTGGAAGGAGGGTGTGGGTCCTTGGGCCTACCCTGAAGTCTAGGGGGAGGAAGCGTGGCCATTAGGCTCCTTCCTCCCCTGAACCAGGGGGCTCTCGTTTTGGGAGAGCCCTTCACCTAGTATGCGGTGGTCGACCATGATGAGGAGGGGGGTCCATTAGGCTTTTTTGGCTAGGTGGACCACGAGTAAGCCTTGCCCCTGTCAGGAGCCTTGTGCCCTGAGGGGGTCAGGGTGGAGTACCACTTCTTCTGGAGGTGGACTAGAGACACGCCCTTAAGTGCACTTTTTGTGTTTGTTTTTCAAATGCACTCTTTGTTCACTTACAGTTGTTCTGTTTTTGTGCTCAAAAATTTTGCAGGGTTAATATTCCTGTATCATGCATGATGATGCTGCAGAGCTGCCAACAGCCCAAAGAGCTGGATGTAGAGGAGGAGGGTGCCACAGCTGGCTGGAGCAGGGGTACAGTCAGTAATGAAGCCTCCTCAGCTCCCCCTAGACCTAACAAGCACCTAACCCTTGCAGTATGGAGGGGGCTTACTGCAGGGGTAGATTTTGTATAATTCCTGGAGTTTGGCTTTAGGATCCATATTTTATTGAAAGAGTTGTGATGGAAAACCTCATTGAAGCAACCAAAGTTCATATTCCCACACCTTTCTTGAGCTAAATAGATTTGGTTGGCTGCTCTAAGCCACAGCTCTTTGCCTAGTTGTTTGCACAACTTTAAAGGGGTTGTAAAGGTAAAAGTTTTTTCACCTTAATGCGTTCTATGCATTAAGGTGAAAAAACATCCGACAATACCGGCCCCCCCAGCCCCCCGTTTTACTTACCTGGCCCCTCAAAAGTCCCGTGCTCGCCCCCGACATCCTCTTCGCCGCTCAGCCTGGCCGTTGATTGGTTACAGTGGATGGATTGAAAGCAGTGCAGCCATTGGCTCGCGCTGCTGTCAATTACATCCAATGATGCGGCGCGCCGGGGGGGCGGGGCCGAGTGATACAGTGAGCGGCTATGGCCGCTGGCTGTATCACGGGAGCGCGCCCGCAAGCACTCAACACCATGTGAGGGAGCTTGCATGAAGGTGTTGAGTCCTTGCGGGGGGGGAGCCGAGACAGCCGCCGAGGGACCCCAGGTTCAGGGCTGCTCTGTGCAAAACGAGCTGCACAGTGGAGGTAAGTATAACATGTTTGTTATTTAAAAAAAAAAAATTATCTTTAGTGATCCTTTAACCACTTCCCGCCCGCCCTATAGCGGATTGACGTCCGGGAAGTGGTTCTGTTATCCTGACTGGGCGTCATATGACGTCCTTCAGGATAACATGCCGCAGCGCGCCCCCGGGGGCGCGCATCGCGGCGATCGGTGGAGCGGTGTGTCAGTCTGACACACCGCTACACTGATCTTGGTAAAAAGCCACCGGCGGAGGCTCTTTACCACGTGATCAGCCATGTCCAATCACGGCTGATCACGCTGTCAATAGGAAGAGCCATTGATCGGCTCTTCCTCACTCGCGTCTGACAGACGCAAGTAGAGGAGAGCCGATCGGCGGCTCTCCTGGCAGGGGGGGTCTGCGCTGATTGTTTATCATCGCAGCCCCCCCGCAGATCACCCCACTGGACTACCAGGGATGCCACTAGGACCACCAGGGAAGGGGCAACGTGGATGGCCAGGTATGTACCCCATGGCCATCCGCATGTGCCCAATCTGTGCCAATCAGTGCCCACAAATGGGCACTGATTGGCACTATTATGCCAATGATATGCCCAGCAATGCCCAGCAATGCTATATCAGTGCCACCTGTCATTGCCTATCTGTGCCACCTATCACTGCCCATCGGTGCCACCTGTCAGTGCCCATCTGTGCCCATCTGTGCCCATCAGTGCCCATCAGTGCCACACATCAGTGCCACACATAAGTACCCATCAGTGCCACCCATATATACCAATCAATTCCACCTACGAGTGCCCATCAGTGCCGCCTATGTGTGCCCATCGGTGCCACCTATGAGTGCCCATCAGTGCCGCATACCAGTGCCACCTATCAGTGCCCATCACTGCCACCTATCAGTGCCCATCAGTGCCGCCTATCAGTGCCCATCATCAGTGCCTGTTAGTGCCACCTCATCAGTGCCACCTCATTGGTGCCACCTCATCGGTGCCCATCAGTGCCGCCGTATCAGTGCCCATCAGTGCAGCTATATCAGTGCCCATTATTGAAGGAGAAAGCGTACTTATTTACAAAAAAATTTAACAGAAACAAAGAAAAACTTGTTTTTTTTCGAAATTTTCGATCTTTTTTTATTTGTTGCGCAAAAAATAAAAACCGCAGAGGTGATCAAATACCACCAAAAGAAAGCTCTATTTGTGGGAACAAAATGATAAAAAAATTGTTTGGGTACAGTGTAGCATGACCGCGCAATTGTCATTCAAATTGCAACAGCGCTGAAAGGTGAAAATTGGGCTGGGCGGGAAGGTGTCTAAGTGCCTGGTATTGAAGTGGTTAAGGTCTAATCAGATAATGTACCTATTTATCAGTTTCTGCTTCAACATTTTATTTAGCTTTCCTTTGTTAGATATAAAACAACAGAAAAATCTTTTTTTTTTTTTTTTTTCTATTGCATAATACAGACAGGGCATTCACACAAGAAAAAAACAATTGACATATGCTGCAATTTCACACATCTAAATCAAAGCTGATTTACCCCTCCCTGTGTGCGCAAAATGCCCACATTTCTGGGTCTGTCGCTTTATAATGTCATGCCCATAAATCAGCACTGGGTGGCAGTGTGCTCACTTCTTCCTGTGACATTGATGCTCCCAGTTTAATTGGAAGTTCATTGAAATACATAACATTTGCTCTGATTGATATGACAAAATAAGTATGGAAAAAAAGAATACTGAAAGCTCTGAATATATTGTTTACTAAATATATAAATAAATGCGCAAACAAATTAATAACTGTGCTCAAAATGGAAGGGATGCAATGGTACAGTCAATCATAGTACAGTAAAACCTTGGTCTGAGAGTAACTTGGTTTGAGAGCGTTTAGCAAGACAAGCAAAATTTTTAAATAAATTTTGACTTGATAAACAAGCGATGTCTTGATATACAAGTAGTGTCATGTCACAACTGAGTATAAAAGAGAAGAGAGGCGCCACTAAGTGTAGCAATATGGTTACATTTAATGAAGGTACAATATTTAGCAACTCACATGGTTGATGATTAAAGGCACATCTAAGTATGGAGGCATCCGGGGTAAAGCTGTCCACATAGACCGTCCTCCACACCGCCGGCTACATATTGCTACACTTAGAGGCGCCTCTCTTCTCTTTTATACTCTGTAGCTCCGGCTGGATTTTGCTTCTAATCCCCTTGTGGAGGCTTCCATTTGTGGATGGACATTTTATGGTTACACAACCTGGTCACATTGTTATATTTTTTTTATATGGACTATAAACAAAAAGACTTAAGAATAAATGGTTGTGGAACGAATCATCTGAGTTTCCATTATTTCTTATGGGGAAATTCGCTTTGATATACAAGTGCTTTGGATTACAAGCATGTTTCCGGAACGAATTTTGCTCACAATCCAAGGTTTTACTGTATTCAGAATTCACTCTAAAATATCTCGCTCAAAGAAGCTGAATACAAATTGGGATCCACAACCTTGCAGCTCTCTCCAAACTGGAAATCCTTTGTATGTGCTGTGTAAGGTCTTGTGTAAGGTCCTCAAAAATACTTGAATGTATTATTGTATTGTATTCACAAACAATTTTGGTATAAAATGCATGTGACAAATCATCCAAATAATCCAAAACATCTCCAACCAACAGTGTCTAATTGCCAACATAAGCACTGACTCAGTAATGCATCCCGGCTTCTGAGTTTTAGGGAGGGGGAAACCTTTTCATCAGAGCTCTGATGGATGATTTGTGACATTGAGGATGGATAATTGGTGACATGAGTATATACCAAGTTCTTTTCTGAGTACAATTCAATAATAAATGAAAGTGTTATTGAGGATCTAACACAATGCCGGTGTTCTCTCTTTTTATTTCACACTGCATTTAACCGCTTCAGCTCCAGACCATTTGGCTGGCCAAAGACCAGAGCACTTTTCGCGATTCGGCACTGCGTCGCTTTAACTGACAATTGTGCGGTCGTCCGACGTGGCTCCCAAACAAAATCGACGTCCTTTTTTTCCCCCACAAATAGAGCTTTCTTTTGGTGGTATTTGATCAGCTCTGCGTTTTTTATTTTTTGCGCTATAAACAAAAAAAGAGCGACGATTTTGTAAAAAACGCAATATTTTTTACTTTTTGCTATAATAAATATCCCCAAAAAATATATAAAAGAACATTTTTTTCCTCAGTTTAGGCCGATATGTATTCTTCTACATATTTTTGGTAAAAAAAAAAAAAATTGCAATAAGCGTATATTGATTTGTTTGCACAAAAGTCTACAAAATAGGGGATAGTTTTATGGCATTTTTATTAATATTTCTTTTTTTAACTAGTAATGGCGGTGATCAGCAATTTTTATTGTGACTGCGACATTATGGCGGACACGTCGGACAATGTTGACACATTTTTGGGACCATTGGCATTAATACAGCGATCAGTGCAATTAAAAGTGCATTGATTACTGTAAAAATGTCACTGGAAGTGAAGGAGTTAACACTAGGGGGCAGTGAAGGGGTTAATGTGTGTCCTAGGGAGTGTTCTAACTGAGGGGGGATGGGGACTGTGCAGGGAAACGAACAGATCGTCTGTTCACACTCTGTATGAACAGAGGATCTGTCAGTCCTCCCCTCAGAGAACCCGAAACTGTGTGTTTACACACACAGCTCCCGGTTCTCCGTGTGCCCCGAACGATCGCGGGAGCCCGGTGGTGATCGAGACCGCTGGGCACTCGCATCGGCTCGGGGGGCGAGCAGGGGGGTGCACGCGCCTCCTAGTGGCCACAGGGCGAAGCGACGTTACATAATGTCGTTTTGCCCAGCCGTGCCATTCTGCCGCAGAACAGCTGCGGTGGCTAGTCGGTATGTGGTTAGATAACCCTGTTTTTAGTATCATGCTTTAACTGCTTGCCGACCGCCAGCACTAAATGTGCTCCCCCCAGGCGCTGGTTTAGAGGCACAGATGCGCGCACCCCCTGCTAACTTGTACCATCAGTGTCAGCTAGCCAGTTAGTGTCCCTCCCAGCCAGTGTCAGTTAGTGGCAGATTGCATGCACACTATCACAGTTACACTATAAGTCACTGATCACCACCATTACTAGTATAGTGTCTGTACGGATCAATATCTTGATCGTGATCAGAACTATACTAGTGTACCCAATACTATAGTGTCCCCATAAGCACAATTTGTTTGTTTTTTACCAAAAGACATGTAGCAGAATACATTTTGGCCTAAATGTATGAAGAAGTTTGATTTTATTATAAATATAAATAAAAATTTTAATAAAAAGTAGAAAATATTCTTTTTTTTTTCAAAATTTTTATTCTTTTTTCATTTATATAATAAAAAATAAAAAAACCTAGTGGTGATCAAATACCACCAAAGGAAAGCTCTATTTGTGTGAAAAAAAATGATATAAATTTCATTTGGGTACATTACTGCATGGCCGAGCAATTACCAGTTAAAGTAAAGCAATCCTGAACAGCAAAAACTGCCCAGGTCATGAAGGGGATAAAACCTTCCGGAGGTTAAGTGGTTAAAAACACTCAACCACCCATGCATAGTGCATTCCTAGCTGCAAATATTATTATAGTAAATATTTTATTCTATCTTTTCATGTGACAACACTGAAGAAATGACACTTTGCTACAATGTAAAGTAGTGAGTGTACAGCTTGTATAACAGTGTAAATTTGCTGTCCCCTCAAAATAACTCAACACACAGCCATTAATGTCTAAACCGCTGGCAACAAAAGTGAGTACACCCCTAAGTGAAAATGTCCAAATTGAGCGCAATTAGCCATTTTCCCTCCCCGGTGTCATGTGACTCGTTAGTGTTACAAGGTCTCATATGCGAATGGGGAGCAGGTGTGTTAAATTTGGTGTTATCGCTCTCACTCTCTCATACTGGTCACTGGAAGTTCAACATGCCACCTCATGGCAAAGAACTCTCTGTGGATCTGAAAAAAAGAATTGTTGCTCTACATAAAGATGGCCTAGGTTATAAGAGGATTGCCAAGACCCTGAAACTGAGCTGCAGCACAGTGGCCAAGACCATACAGCGGTTTAACAGGACAGGTTCCACTCGGAACAGGCCTCGCCATGGTCGACCAAAGAAGTTGAGTGCACGTGCTCAACATCATATCTAGAGGTTGTCTTTGTCTGGGAAATAGACATATGAGTGCTGCCAGCATTGCTGCAGAGGTTAAAGGGGTGGGGGGGGGGGGGGGCTCAGCCTGTCAGTGCTCAGACCATACGCCGCACACTGCACAAATTGGTCTGCATGGCATGACCACTGCCTTGCTAAAGAAGCTGAGGGTAAAGGTGATGGACTGGCCAAGCATGTCTCCAGATCTAAACCCTATTGAGCATCTGTGGGACATCCTCAAATGGAAGGTGGAGGAGTGCAAGGTCTCTAACATCCACCAGCTCCGTGATGTAGTCATGGAGGAGAGGAAGAGGACTCCAGTGGCAACCTGAGAAGCTCTGGGGAACTCCATGCCCAAGAGTGTTAAGGCAGTGCTGGAAAATAATGGTGGCCACCAGTGGGCGCAGGAGCGACGCCCCCTCTCTCCTGCACCCATCAATCTCCAATAGATAGATTCATGCATTGCATGAATCTATCTATTGTCGGCGCTGCCGCCCCCTATTCAGGTCTCTGGCACCTTATCGGACACCGAGCATCTGAATTACAGCGGCGGGGGTGTTTTGGAAGTGCCTGATTAGAGCCGTCGGCTCTAATAGGCTTCCAAATTGGTAAACAGCGGGCGCACTGCTGTGCATTTGCTACTTACGTAGTGCTGTGTTAGGGAATCAAATAAATCGCTTCCCTAACACTGACCCACCTCTCAGCCAATCAGGTGCACCGGGTCTGGTTACCTGTCACCTGATTGGCTGAAGCGACAGGCGCTGTGATTGGATGCCAGGCGTCCAATCATAGCAGAAGAGGATGGGAGAAGACATCGAGGACTCGGAGGGAGCGTGGATGACTGGCAGCAATTGATGGGGCAAACTGCTGGCAATTGATGGGGCAAACTGGGGGCAATTGATGGGGCACACTGGCAGCAATTGACGGTTACAGTAGCTGCGTTTGATGGCACAGTGGCGGCAATTTATGGGTGCAGTGGCTGCGTTTGAAGGCACAGTGTCTGCGCTTGATGGGCACAGTGTCTGCGTTTGATGGGTACAGTGGCTGCGCTTGATTGCACAGTGGCAGCGTTTATTAGGGACAGTGGTGGCAATTTATGGCTACAGTGGTTGCGTTTGATGGCCCAGTGGCTGCGTTTGATGGCACAGTGGCGGCAATTGATGGGCACAGTAGCTGCGTTTGATGGGCACAGTGAGGCTGCAATTGATGTTTATTTTTTTTTGCAGTTTACGCCCCCCTAAAAATTTTGAGCACCAGCCGCCACTGGTGGCCACACCAAATATTGACACTTTGGGCCCGATTTGGACATTTTCACTTAGGGGTGTACTCACTTTTCTTGCCAGCAGTTTAGACATTAATGGCTGTGTGTTGAGTTATTTTGAGAGGACAGCAAATTTACACTGTTATACAAGCTGTACACTCACTACTTTACATTGTAGCAAAGCGTCATTTCTTCAGTGTTGTCACATGAAAAGATAGAAGAAAATATTTATAAAAATGTGAGGGGTGTACTCACTTTTGTGAGATACTGTAAGTCTTATTAAAGTTATCATTAGATTCGATTCAGCAACATTTGATTTGGTGAGCATTAACCATCAGCCTCTCCATGTGATACATAAATAAAATGCAGGCAGATATGGATGGACAAATGACATTTGGGACAATAGTCAGTAATAATTTACTGAATGAACTGCCTATTAAATCTTAGATAAATAGTCCCCTAACTGGATAAGTCGTATACTGCATATTACTGCTGATAACATCCAATCAACAGTAGGTGGCAGTGTATTACAATGAAGTTTCCATGTACAGTATGTGATATAAGTTTCATGTCACAGTTTTTGAGAATCCTGAAAATACAAACTGAACCTTTCATTTAATGGGAAAAGTAACTTTCCCACCAAGTGTCCTTACCATTGCATGTCACTCTTAGAATTTTTTCATTTACAAATTGAACTTTTTGAGGGTAAGGTAACTTTCTCACATTGTTTCCTTACCCTTCTGCCCCCCACACCCCTAAGAAGGTGAAGCTCCTCCTCCTCCCAAAAAATTTGCTATACTTACCTAGATCCCGCTCCAAGGCCCCTGGCACTATTTACAGCAGGGATATGCAATTAGCGGACCTCCAGCTGTTGCAAAACTACAAGTCCCATCATGCCTCAGCCTCTGGGTGTCATGCTTGTGGCTGTCAGAGTCTTGCAATGCCTCATGGGACTTGTAGTTCTGCAACAGCTGGAGGTCCGCTAATTGCATATCCCTGATTTACAGCATTCCTACCCCTTGAAATTTTCCACATTTTGTCATGTTACAACCAAAAACATAAATGTATTTTATTGGGATTTTATTTGACAGACCAACACAAAGTGGCACATAATTGTGAAGTGGAAGGAAAATGATAAATGTTTTTCCAAATTTTTTACAAATAAACATCTGAAAAGTGTGGCGTGCATTTGTATTCCGCCCCTTTACTCTGATACCCCTAAATAAAATCTGGTGGAACCAATTGCCTTCAGTCACCTAATTAGTAAATAGAGTCCACCTGTGTGTAATTTAATCTCAGTATAAATACAGCTGTTAGTTAACAAACAGCATCATGAAGGAACACACACCAGACAGGTTTAGGATAAAGTTGTGGAGAAGTTTAAAGTAGGGTCACTGCCTGTTACTGTCACAAGGGATGTTTACATCCCTTGTGACAGCAATAAAAGTGATTAGGAATTTTTTTTTTAAAGGGACAATGTAAAAAAAAAAAATGAATAAGAAAAAAAAAAAAAAATTTTTAAAGCGCCCCATCCTTCCAAAGAAAACGCATACTTAACTCGCATCCGCAAATGTAAACGGTGTTCAAACCACACATGTGAGGTATCGTCACAATCGTTAGAGCGAGAGCAATTATCCTAGACCTCCTCTGTAACTAAACAGGTAACCGAGAATTTTTTTTTTAAGCAGATTTTTAAGCACTGTAGTTCGTCGCCATTCCACGAGCGTGCGCAATTTTAAAGCATGACATGTTAGGTATCTATTTACTCGGCGTAACATCATCTTTCACATTATACAAACAAATTGGGCTAACTTTACTGTTTTTTTTTTTCTTCTTTTTATTCATTGAAGTGTATTTTTTCCCCCAAAAAAATTGCATTTGAAAAACCGCTGTGCAAATACACTGTGACATAAAATAGTGCAACAACCGCCATTTTATTCTCTAGGGTCTCTGCTAAAATAATATATAATGTTTGGAGGTTCTAAGTCATTTTCCAACAAAAAATACTGATTTTAATTTGTAAACAACAAATGTCAGAAATAGGCATGGTCTTGAAGTGGTTAAAATAAGACCTAGTCATTCTGTCATGAAGGTCCTTGTGTGGGAACTTCCTTTGATAAGGAGGCAACCTCTGTCAATTGTGCTCCTGGGTTGTCACAAGCTTCCGATGAAGATATCAAGTAGCTGTTTCAACGCGTGTTACACTGGCATAATCCGGCGTTGTCACCATCAGAAAACCTTGGCCTGACAAATGCTATACAGTCATCAGAGTGCATGTAGAGAGCTGCAAAAAGGCTGCAAGAGATAAGCAGCATGGAAATGAAACATATAAAAAGAAGTAAATACAAGTTTATTTTTATTTTTTTTATGCTAATTTTTAATGATGCACATTGCTTTAACAAGCTAAATGTCATTTAGGTTGAGTAAAATAAATGACATGATTTTTTTTAGGCTCCCCTTTAATTTGGATATCTTTGTCCAAAGAACAGGTGTACTTTAAATACGCTCCAATTCCAGTTTTATATTTTTAAATCTCCTTTGTGCTTTCTCCTAGGCAGCCAGCATCCGTCGCTGTGATGAATATTGAATGAATTATCCATATAAGAGCTCCCCTCTCTATTAAGTCATCAGGCATCTCTCGGCCTGCTTTGAAGAAGAGAAGCCAGGTGACAGATCTCATTGATTATATATGGTGCGAATGCTTTGATCTGTATGCTTCCCATTGATTTCATCTGTAAAGAGGTGTTTTACAGAGATCTGCTGTCGCAACCCCCCCCTCCCTCGTTATCATTCCCAGCACATAAAGCTCACAGTCAGCATGAATCTATCCGCTCTGCTCTATTCGCACCTACAATACAGGGTTCTGATGGTTTTTTCTGTGATCTAGTGCTGGCTCCAAGGGAGGGATCCATCCATATTGAATGCGAGAGTCTCGAGATAACCTAATCCTGGATTTTCCCACAAGGAACAGGCCAACCCCTTCAGTCCGTCGCTGTCATTGATTCCTATGGCAAATGCAGCTCCTTCCATCCACAACGTCCGACTGAGCTACATGGGGACATCAACTACGGAGCTGGATATCATTGGTAAGCCTACGTGTTTTATTTTTGTTTGGTGTATCCACATAGTGCTGACTTTCAGGGCTTTGTGTTCATTGCCTAAGGCAGTCATTCTCAATCAGGGCGCCATGAAACCCTAGGGTTCCTCCCGAGGTTGCTGGGGTACCTTGAGTGGTGGCTGATTGACCTTCCATTCCATGGTGCTTGCATAGTTTTTGGGCCAACGCCACTTGGCAGGGGAAGCGGCTTGACAACAATTAACTTTTTAGCAATTTTTAAGCATTATTGACCACCACTTTGAAGTCTTCCCACTGCCAGTAAATTGGTTTTAACAGGGGTACCTTGAGACCTGAAAATTATTCCAAGGGTTCCTCTAGGCTAGTGGACTCTAAACTGCAGCTTACCCTTATCCAACCCTTGGGGGACTATTCTTCCTACTGACACCAACATTGGGGGTGTAATTCCTGCTACTGACACCAACAATAGGGGGAACTATTCCTGCCACTGACACCAACAATGCGGCACTATTATTATTTAAGGTACTTATATAGCACCGTCAATTTATACATTGTACATTCACATCAGTTTCTACCCTCAAGGAGCTTACAATCTAAGGTCCCTAACTCACATTCATATACTAGGGCCAATTTAGACAGAAGCCTACCAGCATGTCTTTGGAGTGTGGGAGGAAACCGGAGTACCCAGGGGAAACCAACACAGGCACAGGGAGAACATGCAAACTCCATGCAGGTAGTGTTCAGGGCTGGTGCTACCACTAGGCAAACTAGGCAGCCGCCTAGGGCGCACTGCTGCCTAGGGGCGCCCGGCCGCTGGTTTCCTTTCACGTCTGCATGCTCTGCAGGCTGTAGCATGTAACTAACTCAGCCCAATCGGTAGTGTAATTAGTGGTGCAACACGGCACTTGAGCCAGGGCTAGAGGAAGCAGAGCCGATGCTTCCTGTATAGCGGCGCCTTCTGTCACATGGGCAGGGTAAAGGGGGTGGAGTCAGGGGTGGACCCAATGGGGGCGGCAAAATTAGGTTTCGCCTAAGGTGTCAAAAAATCCTTGCACCAACCCTGGTAGTGTTGTGGTTAGGGTTCGAACCAGCGACCCTTCTTACTGCTAGGCGAGAGTGCTACCCACTACACCACTGTGCCACCCAACTATTCCTCCCACTGACACCAACACTGGGGCATAATTCCTGCCGCTGATGGCAACAATGGGGCACTATTCCTCCCACTGACACCAACACTGGGGCATAATTCCTGCCGCTGATGGCAACAATGGGGCACTATTCCTCCCACTGACACCAACACTGGGGCATAATTCCTGCCGCTGATAGCAACAATGGGGCACTATTCCTCCCACTGACACAACAATGGGGCACTTTTCCTCCCACTGACACCAATAGAGCATTTTTTACTCTCACTTATCCCAGGATATTTTCTGCTCCCACTGGTCACACTCCAGCCCCTCAAGTCTAAAGGACAGTAAACAGGCCCATTATTTAGAACGTTTGGCAACCTCATGCTCGTCTAGGGCAAGATTTCCATTCATCCCCGTTTCCCAGGGACAGTGCTTGTTGTCATGGGTCTGTCCCTGGTATCGTCTCTGTGAGCCAGGCACCACAGATTAAACATTGAGGTGCACAAACTCCAACTCAAGTCACACTGTGCCAAGGTTAATTCAAAATGGCGTCGCCAGAGTGTGGCAATTTATTTTGTCAAGTCTTTTCCTTTCTCATGGTGCCCAAGGTATTTGTCCTTGGACCTTGATTGTCTGCCCCTTGTTCTAAAAGTCTATTTTCAGAGTGTGATGTATGTATTTATGTAAAAAAATCTTTTTTATAAAAAAAATTATGTAAAAAAATGTCTTTATAAATGTAGGCCAATATGTATTCTGCTACCTATTTTTTTTTTGGTAAAAAAAAAAGCGTATATTGATTGGCTTGCACAAAAGTTGTAGCGTCTACAAACTATGGGATATATATATGGATTTTTTTTTTCCCAGTAATGGCTGCGATCAGCAACTTATAGTGGGAGTGTGACATTGCAGCAGACAAATCTGACTCTAAGTGACACTTTTGACACTTTTTTGGGAACCAGTGACACTAATACAGTGATCAGAGCTAAAAATATGCACTATCACTGTACTAATGACACTGGCAAGGAAGGGGTTAACATCAGGGGCGATCAAAGTGTTAAATGTGTTCCCAGAGAGTGCTTTCTAACTGTGGGGGAGGTTCTTTTACTGTGGGAAGGCAGAGATCTGTGTTCCTGCTTAGCAAAAACACAGGATCTCTACCTTTCCTACTAACAGAACAGCAATCTGCCTTGTTTATATAGGCAGACCGCCGTTCTGCCTCTCGGGAACGATCAGCGGGTCCCGGCAGACATCGAGTCTGCCAGACCTGCTAATTGGCTTCTGCTGTGTCCAATCACAGTGGAAGCAGGTCGCTGACAGCGTGCCAGCGTGCCCCAGACTCGGAAGTGCAAAATCACGTACCTGTACGTGATTTTGCACAGGGAAGCGGCCTTGCCACTGTATATGTACAGTAAATGGTCAGCAAGCAGTAAACAATTTTAAAAAATTAATTATTTTATTTTACAATTTTTAAAAATTATTTATTACAATGTTTAAATATTATTTTTTTTACAATTTGTTATTTCTTTACAGGACAGGGAAGCCTGCATTGCTGCAGGAAGGGGGGGGGGGCGGCACAGTGACAGGGGGGCACACAGGGGGAATCCGAAGCAGGCAGAACAGGGAGGGGGATCAGTTCCAGGGAAGCAATTACAGGAACGATGCCCTGTGTCTGTGTCTCTTCCTGCAGCAGCTCAAAGCTGGCAGGAGGATGAGAAACCGACTTTCAGCTACTGCAGCGAGCCACACAGGGCATCTTTCTGTACTTGCCCCTCCATCAGACCGCACCGATTCCCCCCCCCCTCCCCTGCTGTTCGGGGCCCCCGTTTGTGCCCGCCCCCCTACAGAAGGACTTATGGTCCCCCCCCCATCAGTGGCCCTGTTCACTATAGGTTTTCTATAAAGGCAGCATAGCAACTACTTTTTCATTACACATTGTACCTTATGTAATTACGTGTGGTAATTAATAAATGTTCGTATATAGGCATGTGACGTCGATACTCATTTTTAGGAGACCTACTTTTACAGAGAAGTAAAAAATAGAGGGGAAAGAGGGATGAGTTACTTATTTTTCATTCAGCTGTATGTGTAATCTAAGCTTCAGCTGTTGAGCTCTGTTAACAACAGTTTTTCTTTTTCAGCAAAGCAGTTAAGGTTAGCCTGGTAAACGTGAAAAGTAGCCTAAAGTAGCCTAAAGGTCTACCTGCTGGCTGTAAACTATAAATTGTTCATATAAAATAGGGTTAATTTACTAAAACTGGAGAGTGCAAAATCTGGTGCAGCTGTACATGGTAGCCAATCAACTTCTAACTTCAGCTTGTTCGGTTAACCTTTGAGAAAAAACCTGGAAGCTGATTGATTTCTATTAAGAGCTGCACCAGATTTTGCACTCTGCAAATTTAGTAAATCAACCCCAATATTTTGTAGTTACTAAGGTAACTAAGGTAGTTTATAAGGTAACAAGAGTGTTAAATCTTGGCTTCAAGTAGCTCTGTCCTCAAATCAATTCCTATTCATTCATTTTTACTACAAAAGAATGAAATCCTGTCTTATTTACAGTGCTCTACCAAACAAAGTGTGTATGGCCAGCATGTTTTGTTTTGGATGGAGAAGGGAAGGATTAGAACCCCTGACAGGATTGTATTACTTTCTGTGACCATTTTTGTCATTGTCAGCAAAACTGAAAATGTTGGTGTAACAACGAGCCAATCAATCACCGTGCCCAGATGCAGGCGCAGCCCCTCTAACCCCATTTCCCACAATTCCCTGGGTTTCTGGAGTATAAATTCCTCAACTTCCCTCTCTTAACAGCTTAGAGAGGCCACACCTAATGAGGCAGAGGCAAGTGCTCTGCAGCCAGGTGAGAGGCCCTCCACTGTCTAAACCGGTGCAGGGTCAGAGCCTAATAGCATGTAACTATTTCCAAAAACTCACTTACCTCCCCACTGTTACCTGAATACTACAATTCCAGTTGAGTGCCCCCTTGTGTCTTTGGGCCTGGGATCCCTTGAACTGGTCCCCTGTGTTACCAGAGCTACGCTGGGGCAATCAAAGGGGTTAACTGTGTGCCTGACCAGGGCCTGTGCTACCACTAGGCAAATTAGGCAGCCTCCTAGGGCGCACACTGCTGCCTAGGGGCGCCCCGCCACTGGTGTTCTTACTCTCTTCTCTCTGCAACAAGCAACTAAGTCTCAGCATCAGCAGGCAGCCGCCGCTCCGTTTGCACATAGTGTTAGAGACGAAGTGGCGGCGGAAGACTTTGTCTGTGTCCTGACTCCTGAATGAATGAAAGCAAGCAAACATTCATTGATGGGCACTAGTAGGCTACATTGATGGGCGCTGGTGAGGCTGCATTTGATGGGCGCTGGTGAGGCTGCGTGTGGTATACATGGGCAGGACAAAGGGGGTGGGGTCTGGGGTGGAGCCAAGGGGGTGCAGCAAAATTAGGTTTCACCTAGGTCAGGGATATGCAATTAGTGGACCTCCAGCTGTTGCAGAACTACAAGTCCCATGAGGCATAGCAAGACTCTGACAGCCACAAGCATGACACCCAGAGGCAGAGGCATGATGGGACTTGTAGTTTTGCAACAGCTGGAGGTCCGTTAATTGCATCCTCCTGGCCTAGGGTGTCAAAAATTCTTGCACCAGCCCCGTGCCTGACTAGTGCTTTACTACTGTGGAGGAGGTGCTTTTACTAGTGGAAGGCATGGATCGGAGTTTCTGCTTTACAGAAACACAGAATCCATGTCTTCTGTACTGACAGAATAACAATTTGCCTTGTTTACAGACAGGCAGACTGGAATTCTGTCAGTGTACCGAACGATCAGCAGGGCCCCGATGGCTACCGGGTCCGCTGATCAGCTCCCGCTGTGTAAAATCACAGCGGGAGCACCCAAAACCTAGACATGCAGAATCATGTATATATACGTGATTCTGCATAGCGTGGCCACCCTGTAGCAGTAAATCTGCTATGGGGTGGTCAGAAAGGGGTTAATATAATTCCAGCCTTGAAAGGGTTAATCTTCAATAGCACCACAACCTTGCTGCTCTCGCAACCAGCGGGCACTGAAAACTACAAACAAGAGAGAAGAGCGCACAGGCTCTGGTGCAATATCCTTTATTTTTTGATAAAAACTAGATAAAAATGCACTCACAAGAAAAAAATAATCAGAGCTTATCAATCACATCTCCCCACCACGGCACTGCAGCAAAATACTCTCACTACCCAGCTGACAGTGTGGATATGGCAGCAGTCCTGGATCGAATATAGGCGCCACTGTGCGTGATCTCATGCATGCTGACAGTTCACATGCACAGGAAAACGTGCTTAGAGTCAAATGATGCAAGCAGCTGGCTGCTGATGGGGTGTGTGAGCTGTTGCTACGACAACACGTTTCGGAGGGTGCAGCCTCCTTTATCATGTCCACCCAGCACCATTGTAAGCATCCTTAAATAGCCTGACTTGGTATTGAGGGGATTAACCTCAAAAGACCCACTAGTGGCCAGATACTGACAACCGAAACACGTTGAGGGATTAACACGGTTAAAGTGATACTAACGTCTCTTTTTTTGTGTTTAAATATAACAAACATGTCATACTTACCTGCTCTGTGTAGTGGTTTTGCACAGAGCAGCCCAGATCTTCCTCTTCTCGGATCCCTCTTCGGCACCCCTGGCCCCTCCCTCCTGTTGAGTGCCCCCACAGCAAGCAGCTTGCTATGGGGGCACCTGAGCCGAGTCGCAGCTCTGTGTGTCCATTTAGGCAAGGAGCCGCTGCTAAGCCCCGCCCCTCTCTCTTCTCATTGGCTTACTGACTTTGATTGACAGCAGTGGGAGCCAAAAACCTTCTGCCTTTAGAACCACTTTAAGGCTTGACATGTTTGGTACTGTATCTATTTACTCAACAACATGTTTCGGAGGGCGTAGCCTCCTTTATCAAGTCCAATCAGCACCATTGTAAGCATCCTTAAATAGCCTAAATTAGTATTAAAGGATCACTAAAGTTATTTATTTAATTTTTTAAATAACAAACATGTTATACTTACCTCCACTGTGCAGCTCGTTTTGCACAGAGTGGCCCCAAACCTGGTCTTTTTGGGTCCCTCGGCAGCTGTCTCGGCTCCCCCCCGCAAGCACTCAACACTTTCGTGCGAGCTCCCTCACATGGTGTTGAGTGCTTGCGGGCGCGCTCCCGTGATACAGCCGGCGGCCATAGCCGCTCACTGTATCACTCGGCCCCGCCCCCCGGCGCACCGCGTCATTGGATGTGATTGACAGCAGCGCCAGCCAATGGCTGCTCTGCTTTCAATCCATCCACTGTAACCAATCAACGGCCAGGCTGAGCGGCGAAGAGGATGTCGGGGGCGAGCGCGGGACTTTCGAGGGGTCAGGTAAGTAAAACGGGGGGGCTTGGGGGGGGCCGGTATTGTCGGATGTTATTTCACCTTAATGCATAGAATGCATTAAGGTGAAAAAACTTTTACCTTTACAACCCCTTTAAGGGATTAACCCATCACAGACCCACTAGTGGCAAGATACTGACAACCAAAAATGTTGAGGGATTAACACGGTTAATAAAGCGGAACATCAGTCATTTTTTCAACTTTCCATCTATTAAATCTTCTGCCCTTGTTGTTTTAACTTTGGATAGTAAAACTTTTTTTTTCTGCCAGTAAATACCTTATACAGCCCACTTCCTGTTTCTTGTCTAGTAAAAAGCCTAGGCTTATGACATCATGCACAGCTCTCTCTCTCACTCTCGTGAGACTTTGCCAGAAAGGGATGGGGGGATGAGTCATAAGAGGGCCAATGAGAGCTGCAGGGCTGCAGAGCTGGAGGTGTGCCTCTGTGTGTCTGTGAATAATCCTAGAAGTGAACAGGCAGCAGCTTCAGCTGCCCACAGTTAAAATGGATGCAGCCAGACTCAGTGGAGGGAGATTTCTGCAGCATATTTGGCAAGTACAGAATCACAGTATATATAAAATAATATGCAAAGTCATACCTCCCAACATTTTGAGATGGGAATGAGGGACACCTACTAGTAAACATATGTAGGCATAGGGCACGCCCCCTGCCACACCCCTTAAAGGAGAATTAAGAAAAAAAAAAGCTTCATTAAATCCACAAGGGCTTTTTTTTACCACTACTATTCCTTTATATTGGCTTTTAAACTGTACAAATGCAGCAATTTAGACATTGGATGAAAGGTTTAGCACTGGGAAACACTTTTTGAAAGATAAAAAGTGCATTTTATATACAACTATATGGATCAGACTAAAATTAGGGACAAATGAGGAGGAAGGAGGGACAGAGGGACATTGCTCCAAATCAAGTACAATCCCTCTATATCAGGGACAGTTGGGAGCTATGTGCAAAGTGGTTGGAGGGAAGCTTCAGAATGCCAAAGATGTTTTTTATTACAAATGACGTGAGCAGACTGCAGTTCCTCTTTAAGGCTTAACATGTTTGGTATCTATTGACTCGACACAACCTCATTCTTCATATTTTACAAGAAAAATTGGTTATATATTGTGTTATTGTGTTTGTGTGCCCTGAAATTAACTTTAGTGTATTTTTTTTACTGAAAATTTGGTTTGGCAAACAGTCACTCTGATATTGTGTGACATCAACAAATTGCGACTGACATTTTATTGATCGGGGTCTCTTCTTGCAGAAAGGGGTTTTATGTAATCTTCTGGTCTAAAACATTTGTATGAAAAAATGGCTCTGACAGTGTAAGAGTCAACAATAGCTTTGTATGATGACGTTACTCTCCTGCGTTATCATTAGATTTGTCAAAAGAATAGAGCCATCCTCATTATAAATACGATTTACTGGAGGAAGCACATATGTTTTTTTTTTTTCGTTCAGATCTGCTCTGTCCAAACATTCCATGAAATATTTATCTTGATCTGACCCCCGTCTCCCTGGAACTGAATAGGTGCCAGTTCTGTAAATGAGTTTGTTTGTTGTATGCAGGGAGCAGTAATGACATTTGGAATAGACAGGCAGAATATTCGAACGGTCTAATGTAATTGTCCTTTCAAATCAAGGCTTTGTCTATCTGTGGAGCCAGACATGCAGCTCATTATCTCATGCTTAGAGAGTGAAATGGAAAATGAACATCATGCGACGGAGTATATTATACCCAGCGGGCAGCTGGCTCAGACGGGCGGGCATGCGGTAGATTCATTAATTTTTTTTTTCTCTTTCGAATTGCTTGCCGAAACCACTCAGTGTGATATTTTGAAGGGGGTGATAACCCATTATAATGTTTGTGTAAGGAGAGTGGGCGGAGCTGGGAATTCTGGTGCATCGATCTCACTGCTTGAGTCCCTAATAACATAGCTCCCAACTGTCCCTGATTTCGAGGGACTGTCCCTGTTTTTGAGCAATGTCCCTCTGTACCCCTCATGTGTCCCTCATTTTGGTGTGATCTATATACACTACCGTTCAAAAGTTTGGGGTCACCCAAACAATTTTGTGTTTTCCATGAAAAGTCACACTTATTCACCACCATACGTTGTGAAATGAATAGAAAATAGAGTTAAGACATTGACAAGGTTAGAAATAATGATTTGTATTTGAAATAACATTGTTTTTACATCAAACTTTGCTTTCATCAAAGAATCCTCCTTTTGCAGCAATTACAGCATTGCACACCTTTGGCATTCTAGCTGTTAATTTATTGAGGTAAGCTGGAGAAATTGCACCCCATGCTTCTAGAAGCAGCTCCCACAAGTTGGATTGGTTGGATGGGCACTTCTGGCGTACCATACGGTCAAGCTGCTCCCACAACAGCTCAATGGGGTTCAGATCTGGTGACTGTGCTGGCCACTCCATTACCGATAGAATACCAGCTGCCTGCTTCTGCTGTAAATAGTTCTTGCACAATTTGGAGGTGTGTTTAGGGTCATTGTCCTGTTGTAGGATGAAATTGGCTCCAATCAAGCGCTGTCCACTGGGTATGGCATGGCGTTGCAAAATGGAGTGATAGCCTTCCTTATTCAGAATCCCTTTTACCCTGTACAAAGCTCCCACCTTACCAGCACCAAAGCAACCCCAGACCATCACATTACCTCCACCATGCTTAACAGATGGCGTCAGGCATTCTTCCAGCATCTTTTCATTTGTTCTGCGTCTCACAAACGTTCTTCTTTGTGATCCAAACACCTCAAACTTGGATTCATCCGTCCACAACACTTTTTTCCAGTCTTCCTCTGTCCAATGTCTGTGTTCTTTTGCCCATCTTAATCTTTTTCTTTTATTGGCCAGTCTCAGATATGGCTTTTTCTTTCCCACTCTGCCCTGAAGCCCAAAATCCCGCAGCCGCCTCTTCACTGTAGATGTTGACACTGGTGTTTTGCGGGTACTATTTAATGAAGATGCCAGTTGGGGACCTGTGAGGCGTCTGTTTCTCAAACTAGAGACTCTAATGTGCTTATCTTCTTGCTTAGTTGTGCAACGCGGCCTCCCACTTCTTTTTCTACTCTGGTTAGAGCCTGTTTGTGCTGTCCTCTGAAGGGAGTAGTACACACCGTTGTAGGAAATCTTCAATTTCTTTGCAATTTTTCGCATGGAATAGCCTTCATTTCTAAGAACAAGAATAGACTGTCGAGTTTCAGATGAAAGTTCTCTTTTTCTGGCCATTTCGAGCGTTTAATTGACCCCACAAATGTGATGCTCCAGAAACTCAATCTGCTCACAGGAAGGTCAGTTTTGTAGCTTCTGGAAGGAGCTAGACTGTTTTTAGATGTGTGAACATGATTGCACAAGGGTTTGCTAATCATCAATTAGCCTTCTGAGCCAATGAGCAAACACATTGTACCATTAGAACACTGGAGTGATAGTTGCTGGAAATGGGCCTCTATACACCTATGTAGATATTGCACCAAAAACTAGACATTTGCAGTTAGAATAGTCATTTACCACATTAGCAATGTATAGAGTATATTTGTTTAAAGTTAGGACTAGTTTAAAGTTAGCTTCATTTAAAAGTATAGTGCTTTTCCTTCAAAAATAAGGACATTTCAATGTGACCCCAAACTTTTGAACGGTAGTGTAGTTGTATATAAAATGCACTTTTTATCTTTCAAAAGGTGTTTCCCATTGCTAAACCTTTCATCTAAATTCTAAATGGCTGCATTTGTAAATTTTAAAAGCCAATATAAAGGAATAGTAGTGGTAAAAAAAAAAAAAAGCTCTTGTGGATTTTATTAACCTTTTGTTTTTTGGTTAATTCTCCTTTAAGGGGGTGTGGCAGGGGGCGTGTCCTATGCCTACATACGTTTGCTAGTAGGTGTCCCTCGTTCCCATCTCAAAATGTTGGGAGGTATTCCTAATAATGTTGACCTTACACCTGTAGAATCTTGTTTCATTAAATTATTGAAAATTCGCTCATTCCCATTAACGTGATTGTATAGGTTGTGAATGGAACTTCTCACTAACAGGAACTCTGGTGTGGCACTGGAACTCAGAGTCAGCCCCATCTACTCTGCACTTTAGTCCCTGTCTAGTAGTGTCTGGAATAACAAGAGGGGCATATAAACGATATTGCAATAAACAGGCTCATTTACTAATATATAGCAAGGTGATCACTACATACATACAGTAGCACAGACTTAGCTATCTGGCACTGGGGATGTGAAATACTAAGTTTTGATGTACAGTACACTAGCAGCTCCTAAACTTGCGTTTAGGAGCTTTTGGAGTTTTTTTTGCTAAAGCTCCTAAAGCCTATGTGACATAGAGGGTTATTTACGAAAGGCAAATTCACTTTGCACTACAAGTGCACTGCAAATGCACTTGGAAGATCAGTCGCTGTAAATCTGAGGGGTAGATCTGAAATGAGGGGAAGCTCTGCTGATTTTATCATCCAATCATGTACAAGCCAAAATGTTGTTTTTTTATTATACTTGCATGCCCCCCTCCAGAGGCGTAACTAGAACCTTCAGGGCCCCAGTGCAAGAAACCATGAAGGGCCCCCCTCTGACCTCGTCCCTCTGCCCCTGCCACTCCTCCAGGGTCCTTTACTCCCATTGCGAGCTGTGGGATCTCCCTCCGGCTAGCAGTTCACTTCCCGAGTCTATACAGTGGAGAGGGGAGGGGCTTCTGACCCGGGCAGGTATCGACTTCAGTGTACAAGCAGAGTGAATAACTTGTTCACTGAAGCCGATACCTGCCTAGGTCAGGGGCCCCTATAGTTGCCAACATTTCAAATAAGTTTTTAGGGACACCTTTTTTAAAGAGGAAGTAAACCCTCCTGCAAAAAAAAAAACTAAAAAACACACCCTGCAAGATAAAGGCATAATGAGCTAGTATGCATAGCATACTAGCTCATTATGAATTACTTACCTGAGAACGAAGCCCCCGCATCTGTCCTCGTCTCCCCCTCAGGCCGCCGATATCTCGCCCATGCTTGCTTCCGGGTATCACGGCTCCGGCGCTGTGATTGGCCGGAACCGCGATGACGTCACTCCCGCCCATGAGTGCCATTGCTTCAGTTGGCTTAAGTGCGCATGTGCCGCATGACGTCGGCACATGCAAATACAGGGATATCTCCTAAACCGTGCAGGTTTAGGAGATATCCAGTGCAGCTACAGGCAAGCCTAATTATAGGCTTGCCTGTAGTTTAAAGTGGTTGTAAAGGGTTTACAACCACTTTAATGCATGTCCAGAAAGCCATTGGAGGCAGGGCATTTACTTTAATTATGGACGGGGCATGCATTTAATATGGGTTCAGTTCTACAAGAACTGTAAAATGAACATATTTATGTGTTGGTGAAGCTTTCCTCGTCTCTAAGACCACTTTCACACGGGCTGTTTGATCAGGTCCACTGGTCAGTTTTTCAGGCGGACCTGATTGGACACTCCATTCACCTCTATGGAGCGGCGGATGTCAGCGGTGACATGTCTGCTGACACCCACTGCTATCCGATCCAATCCTGTGCATGAAATCCAGACGGATGGTAACCCTATTTTCTATCTGTCTGGAGGATTGGATCAGATGGGATTGGATGAAAACAGACAAGCGGTCCATTTTCATCTGATCTACCATAGAGGAGAGCGGGGCTCTGATAGGTCTGTCCTCGCACAGTGAGCGGAGATGGACCTGTCATCCGCCTGCTCAGTGGGGATCAGTGGATCGATCCCCCCACTGAGCAAATTGGAGTTCGCCGGGCTCTAAAGTTTACTGTTTAACTTTTGTGACATGTGGTGAATAGTGGGGAGAGATGCTGCTGTAGGGACCCAGGACATCCCATGAGAGATTTAGAGTACATTCTCTGAGTGCCCAGTGCATGTATCTATTATTATTGTCACTAGGACATTAGGATCCTATATGAGATATTATCGTAAAATGCATGAAGATGTGAAAACTTGCTAAAGTGACCATATATACCGTGACTGTACTTTTATATTACTTTCATGGTAATGCGAAAATGCAGATATTTATTTGGATTTCCTATCGTAGCTTATTATAAACTATAATAGTAAACCCAAATAAATATCCACGTTCACATTAACAATAAATAAAAAAATATCAGTCACACTGTCACAGTATATATGGTGACTTTAGCAATTTTTTACATTTTCATACATATTAGGAACATCTCCATTGGAAGCCTAATGTCCCAGTAACAATAATAATCAAATAAATCTGTAAACTTGTTCAATGACAGCAAAGTGTTACAATGGCTGGCAGGGGAGAAGATGCTGAGGTTCCATCTATTTTAGTTAAGGGTGGAGGTGTACATTTGTAATGTATTTTTATAAGGTGATGCTGGTGAGATAAAAGCAAGAGGAGTTGTGCTGAAATAGACCTGTATAGCAAGGAGATCAGCTTATGCAAACAGATAATCCAATGACTAAATGAAACCTAGCAAAGTTTAATCTGCTGTACCAATCTGATTTACCTCTATCAGAGTATCTCCACCGTCTGCTCCAGTCTCTCACAGGGTCTGTCCATGCAGCTTGAGCCTCACACCTGCACCAGAAGGTGGACCGGGCGCTATCACATTTGAGGCTGGCCACACCCCCTCCTCGAGTCCAGCCCAATGAAAATGCAAGCCTCGGCAGGCTCCGCCTCCGGCATGTTCTGCAGGAGTAGCAGAGAGCGCACCCGAGAGCAGCCTGATCCACTGCTGGAGAGGAGTTTGTGATCTCCACAGATCGGGACAGTTGGCAAGTACGGAGACCCCTTCCCTCTGCACTGTATAGAGAGGAAAGTGAACTGATCGCCAGAGGGAGATCCCGCGGCTTGCAGGCACCACAGAGCTGCCGATCGCCGCCCCCCACTGCGTAGTTAAGTGACAACTAGACGTGCGGGGGGAGATGCTGGGTTCTGGGGCCCCCCACTGTGGCGGAACGGCAGGGCCCAGTCGCAAGTGCGACTGGTGCGACCCTGATTGTTCCGCCACTGCCCCCCTCGGGTTTACAGCGACTGCACTTCCACGTGCACTTGTAGTGCAAAGTTGATTTGCCTTTCGTAAATAACCCCCAAAGGCTTTTAGCAGAGTTTAGAAGCTGTTGAGGTTAGGTGAGGTTCAACCTTCCTTTTCTAAATGCTGAGAATTGCGTTCAGGTTAGGAACGTTTTGACCACTGGCCACGGGAAAACACAAAATGCAGCAAAATCATGCTGTGGTTTTGCTGCTATTTTGACACATTTTGGAGTTTTCCAGCAGCCGCAGTAAATGACCACCAAGTGTATATGAAGCCTAACAAAGACAAGGAAGAGATACTCTGTCACAAAAAGATTTAGATATACACTCAGCAGCTGCAGTTAGACTATTAGATCATAGGAATACTTGCATAATAGTTCCTTTAGGTCCGATGTAGCAGCATGGACAGGACATGTAGCTGAGACATTCACTCTCTCCCCACTTCCTCCTTCTAGGGTTTCATAGCCAACAACCCAGGGGCAGGAAGTGCATACATAAAATAATCACAGGCATTTACAAATTCAGACAGTAGAGGGCAGCAGATCCCTACACAAATGTTCTCAGAACTCCGGATTACTTGCAACAAGGCACATTGTGGTGTGATCTAGGGAACTACAGCTATGACTGAATTCTTGGACAGGTATGATGTGTTACTTGTAAATAATTAAAACATCAATATTCAGTTTGGTGGACTGTACCAAGAAGAAGTCTGCTCAAAGGTGAGGGGAAGTTTTAGATGGGGTCTAGCAAATGTGGCCATCCATGGGCTTTTTTAAAGTCTCTATGACCAGCCAGGAGATTTAAAAAAAACTCTGGGTTTCTGGCTTCTTTCTGCTTATGCAGCATACCTCTCTCAGCTTGTGGCTGAGCGGTGTGATCCTTTATTTGGCTCTATGAAGGATTCTGCGTAGCACATGTGGCCAGCCAACCCTTTGCTCAGACCACTCCTTAAAAGAGCAGTTCCAGGCAACAAATGATAGCATTCAGTGAATGTCCTTCAGCAAACTCTGCAAGTGTGTTAAAGGAATTAAAGGGCAATTGTAGTTTTGTTGCCCCCACCCCCTTTTTTTTTTTGCTTTACTGAGTTACCCCCATTCTGCTTCTGCCCACTAGATGTTATTGCCCCCCAAGTAAATACAATTGTTTTCTTATTTATTACGTGCTGTCAGTTTTCTGTTTTTTTAGCTCATCCCCGGAGCAGAGAAAGCCAACTCCTCAGAAAGGAAGTGACGTTTATAGCCCAGCCTCAGGCGTTGAATGACTTCTTGCTCTTGGGTCCTCTGGACAGATTACATGTCCGTCAAAGTCACATGCACAAGTAAGTCTGATTCTCTGAAAATAGGTGGTCTGAGTCTGAGGTACTGCTGGGAGTGGGGAGCAGGGTGTGCGGTCTCACTGCTGGGAGTAGGGAGCAGGGTGTGCGGTCTCACTGCTGGGAGTAGGGAGCAGGGTGTGCGGACTCACTGCTGGGAGTAGGGAGCAGGGTGTGCGGACTCACTGCTGGGAGTAGGGAGCAGGGTGTGCGGACTCACTGCTGGGAGTAGGGAGCAGGGTGTGCGGACTCACTGCTGGGAGTAGGGAGCAGGGTGTGCGGACTCACTGCTGGGAGTAGGGAGCAGGGTGTGCGGACTCACTGCTGGGAGTAGGGAGCAGGGTGTGCGGACTCACTGCTGAGAGGAGGCTATAGGTTGAGCTGACCTGCTGAGTCACTTCTAGGAGGAGGAGCATGGAGAGCTTAACCCCGTGGAGCTGGCACCTCCTGACCCTTTAAGGGGTTTAGGATTAGGGTTGCCACCTGTCCAGGATTCACCCGGACAGTTCGGATTTCAAATCATGCGTCCGGGTTTCAGACTGCATGAAACCTGGACACATTATTCAGACTGGTCTATGGCTTCCCAGCAGGGTTGCTGGTTGCAGTTGTCTAAGCTTAGAGTGTCTGTTACACTCTCTTTCATGCTGCCCAAAGCCAACACTAACAGTTTCCCCCACACACACAGGCGGGAGAGGAGAGAGGACTCGATCTGCACCTCTTCCTCCCGCCCCTACCCCTCTGTGTCTGCCCACACTCCAATCCCCAGGGCTGTGCCTCAGAAAAGGAAAGTGCGGGCTGGAAATTTTACGTCCAGCAGCCTCAGATACCTCTGGATGAGAGGTGCTGACTGCCAAGTGGTGAGTGAGCTCACCATCCATCCCTGTCTGTGACTGAAGTCTCCCCCTTCTCTCTCCTGCCTCTGAGTGAGTACACTAAGGCAAATCAGGGTTCTCAGAGCACCCCTTACATCAGAGTTCTCAGTGTTTCCCCTTAAATCAGGGTTCCCAGAGCATGCTTTACGTTAGAGTCCCCAGAGTTCTCCAGTGTAAGGGAACTCTGCGAGTTCAGATGTAAAAGGGGAACTCTGTGGACTCTGATGTAAAGGGGACTCTTGTTATTAACTTCATATGGTTATAAATGTTATTTATTAGCAAAATATATGTATAAAAAAAAAGTTGCTGTGCGTCACTAAAGTGTTCGGGTTTGACTTGAAGAAAAGGTGGCAACCCTATTTAGGATGCCGGGAGATGGGCGGGGTTTTTTGATCATGTGACTGCCATGATTGGCTGTCGGCCCAGCTGTATTCACACTAATTCACGCAAATATGCGACCGCTCTGCGCCAAGGCCCACCCGCCGAGAGGCTACATATTTGTGTGTGGCTGGCGCCAAGGGGTTAATTAACTGCTTGGATTGTGAAGTAGGGGGAGATAATGGGGTTGATATACTAAAGGCAAATTGACTGTGCAATTTACAAATTGCAGCTGCACTCTGAATAGCAGTTGCTCCAGAGCTTAGTAAATGAGATGAAGCTCTGCTGACTTTCATCATCCAATCGTGTGCAAGCAAAAATGTTGTTTTTTTTTTTACATTTTCCTTCCACGTGATTGGGTATTCTTTGCAAAGTAAAGCTTTACCTCATTTACTAAGCTCTGGAGCAACTGCACTTGCAGCGTGAAACTGCACTTTGCAAAGTGCACAGTCTAGTTGCCTTTAGTAAATCAATCCCCATGAGTCACTGCTGATCGGGAAGCTGAGCTTGCTCATCACTGGGTGGGGGGTGCAGGGTGAGCTGAGCTGCTGAGTCCCTGCTGGGAGGAGGGAGCAGGAAGAGCTGAGCTGTTGAGATAATGACTTCAGAACTTCTGTGAACTTTGAAGATGAATTGCTCCACAGTGCCTGCAAAAGGAAAAAACAACAAGAAAGGCGCCTCTTAGTAAACTGTACATTTAATGACGTATTTAGCATTAAAATCACTCACATATAAAACTTAGATAGTCCGGCATGGGGAACTCAGTATAGGCATACAGGATAGCGTCCTCCTCTGTCCTACAGTCTTTGGGACAGAGGAGGACACTATCCTGTATGCCTATACTGAGTTCCCCATGCCGGACTATCTAAGTTTTATATGTGAGTGATTTTAATGCTAAATACGTCATTAAATGTACAGTTTACTAAGAGGCGCCTTTCTTGTTGTTTTTTCCTTTTGCATATTTGGAGCGGCTTCACCTCCCATCAAAAGGCTGCCCTACCCATAGACTGTTGTTATCTCACGGAGAGCGCACTGCTCAAAAGGACATGTTTTCAGCAACATCCAATATAACACAAACCAAGTAACCTGCGCTATTTTGCTGTTTTTTTGTCCACAGTGCCTGCAGCTACAGTGGTCAGTCAGATCATGTTTTATAGCTTTGTTATGTATATGTAAATACCTGAATAGCCGGACAACAGGATCACTTTAAAGCCATTAGACTGGCGTTATTGAGGTCATAAAGTCACTAAAGGCCCCATTCATTAGGGGTTAACAATAATGACGTGCTTTATGACACTAGACTAACACAAAAACCTAATACATTTTGTTTAATGCTAGGCATTGCATACCTGCCATACTTTCCCTTCTCTCAGCATCATTTTCTGCTAAAACTTTTTTTTTAGAGTCTAATGTGATATTTCACAGGGAGAAGAAGACAGCAAAAACCAGCAGATGCCAGCTGATCCCTCCGAGTATTCCTAGCAAGAAAAGCTATTTTTTCATGTAATTAGTAGGGTAATTTTATAATGGAATTAATTAATTGCAGTACTTAGCAGCTACCAAAAAATTACAAGTGTAAGGATTTGTTTTATCTGTGGCTTGTAATGTCCAAATGGGCTTATAAAAGGGAAATAAATTGCTTTACAAGAAAAATAATTGCAGGCACATCCTCATCAAAGGGGAAAAGGCGTATGTATAAAGGGGCAGAATAAAATCTCCAGGCATAAAAAGTGTTTCCCAGTTGCAGATTCTGATCATAGGAAGCTGTGCTGTAGATGTAAAAGGTAGGCTGGCCATAGATATGCAGATGTCTGCCCAGCAATTACAGACAGAAGACATCTGCCAGACCCAGAAGGCTCAGGGACCAACCAAACTCCACCTTGAGACTTGGCCAACGGCAGCCAGATATTGAAGTAAGAACAGGGAAGAATATGCTCTGATAAACAGAGATATTCCAACAAGTTCGAAGTCATGTAATACAGTTGGGTGAATTTTTGTGAACGACTAGCGCTATTTATCACCCTTCCCCTATCCTAATAAGGCCCAGGATCTCCCTTAAAGCGGAGTTCTGCCATTTTAACATTGTGCTTGCATTCACATGCCCATTCACAGTGCATTTCTGAATTGCTAGATGTTTTTATATGTCTATATACCTTATTTTGATGTATTTATGCAGCACTTCTGGTCTAGCAACTTAACTCATAAGAGGACTCCCTTGGACTCCTGGGATATCAGCGTCATCTATCCCAGGAGTCCATGGGAAATGCCTAATACTGAAATCTTGTGTTATTTCAAGATCGGAAATGACTGGGCTGTCCTCTGATTGACAGGTTGCCATAACAACGGGGCAGGAACTTCTGCCGATGCTGCCATTGCTACGGCAACCAGTCATGAAGAAACTGTGTCATGCAGCGTCATTACTGCGCAGGTGCGCGATCAGGAGGTGCATGCTGGGTAGCCAGCTGCACCGAATCCCGGAAATAAGGGGGCTCAATGGCCCCCTGCCTGGTTCCGAGATCAGGTTCAATTGTATTGATTTAAAAGAAATAAGAAAAAACCCACTAGTAATATTTTTAAAAAAATGATTATGGGGACTGGAGCTCCACTTTTAGCTGGCCGTACCCATTTAGAGTTAAACTTTTGTAGTAAAAATGGCAGAACATTCTTTCTTGCCATCATTGAGTCAACTAATTCCATTTAAAAGCCCTTCAAATTGTGTCTAGTCTTGCTATTTGAATGGAATCCCAGATGTATTAAACAGGTTTACCAATATACAATATTCCTGAACGAAAACCGCATACAGTTTCATCCGGCTCCTTCGAATTTTCCTGTCACTATGGTCAGAATGGCTCATGTAGCATTTTTATATGCTATACAATTTTATATGATATATTTATTTAAACAGAAGTGGAATTTCCTTTGGTGATAGGCACCGCCTTAATTCCACTAAGCCGCTCTCCATTACTCCAGTTTGTGCTGGCTAAGTCAGAACTTTGCACCTATACTTTACGCAATCTAGTCTCATTGACCCTCTGTCGTTTGCCCCCTTTCTGCTTTCACAACCTCATTAGTTCTTGTTGACCACCTCCTACCCATGCCACACACACACCCTTGCACACCATTAAATCACACTATTCTTTACCATTAGCTTGTGTCCCCACACCCCTTACCATCAGCTCCTGTTTTTCCACTATCAGCTTTTGTTTCCCAATCTACCATCAACCCTTATAGGCCGTACATACGGTCGGACTTTGTTCGGACATTCCGACAACAAAATCCTAGGATTTTTTCCGATGGATGTTGGCTCAAACTTGTCTTGCATACACACGGTCACACAAAGTTGTCGGAAAATCCGATCGTTCTGAACGCGGTGACGTAAAACACGTACGTCGGGACTATTAACGGGGCAGTGGCCAATAGCTTTCATCTCTTTATTTATTTTGAGCATGTGTGGCACTTTGTCCGTCGGATTTGTGTACACACGATCGGAATTTCCGACAACAGATTTTGTTGTCGGAAAATTTTATCTCCTGCTCTCCAAGTTTGTCGGAAAATCCGATGCAAAATGTTCGATGGAGCCCACACACGGTCGGAATATTCCGACAACACGCTCCGATCGGACATTTTCCATCGGAAAATGTGACCGTGTGTACGGGGCATTACACCTGTGGGTAGGGTGCAGCGTGGTGCACCGGCAGCAAGAATACACTCAGAGGCCGAGGAGGATGAAAAAAGTATATTGTGAGAGCTCCAACAACATACAAACAGGCCCAGCAGGTGGGCACAGCCAACCGAAGCCACTTACAAACAGTAGCAGAGGATCAAGGTCCCGGAATGATGACAGCTTCTGCAGTGAGGAGCAGGAAAATGGCCTGGTCAGACCACACCCAAACAGTAGGCTTCCTACGAGGAGATAGCATGCTCTCTGCACTTTCCCTATTCCTCAGGAACCTTTCTCTGCTTCTAAGCACTGTCCCTGCCAGACGGGGAACCTGTCCCTACACTAACCACTGGCATAAAGCGCACCAAACCCGGGAGCCGGGGTCTTAAAGTGGAACTACTCTCAAAAGTAGACATGTGCATTCGTTTTCGTCCAAATGCATTTTTGTCCAAATTTCGGGTATTTTTGTTATCGGTAATAAACGATAACGAACGTGCAGTATCCAAAAACCGAAAGATCCGACATAAATAAATGCTTTATTTTCGTTTTCGCTGTGACAACAGTTCGGTATAAATAGGAGATTCGACATGACGCTGACAATAGCGATCTTTGTCCATCGAACCTGTGGTCGAATGTGCCTAACCTAAGCTCTATTAGTCCAAGATTATTCTACATAGAGAGAAAAGATTCAACATTATAGAGACGATAGCAAAAAAGGTCGAATGTGCCTAACCTAACTCAATTAGTCCAAGATTATTCGACATATAGAGAAAAGATTTGACAAGAAGATTCGACAAAACAGTCGGCGCGAGCAGCCATTTATGGTCAAATGCTCTGCCATAGGCTATAGAAGAATTCTAATGTTGGTTGACTAGTAATAATAATTAATAAATATAATTATTACTAGTCATACAACTTTAGAATTCTACTATAGCTTGTAGGTGGAACAGTCGACCAAAAATGTACGATTGAGGCGTCGTACAGTTTAGCTGCTCCGTTGAATCTTCTTAGAACATTCGATAGACACCTTAAGCCTTCAATGACAGATTCGACCTTAATTATTTCGGATTTTCAGACGGATGCATGATTTTTTAACGAAACAAAATAAATAAAAACGAATTTCGGGAGTAACTAAATAAATTTATTTTTCAGACGAAAACGAAATTCCGAAACAAAATATTTCAGTGTGCACATGTCTACTCAAAGGGGGAGGTTCCACTCTCCCTCCTACGCCCCCCCTTTTTCCTTTACATTTCGCACATTGTTTTTTTTTTGGGGGGGGGGAGCAGGTATTTTGACAGGTATCCATTCCCCCAATTCAAGCCAGAGCGCTGCAGTGATCTGAACGGAAGTTTGCCCCCCCCCCCCCTTCCTCTGCAGCCTTCTGGCACACATTACAGGTCCCAGAAGACTATGGAAACAATCACAAAGCACAGTGTGGCTCACCCATGCGCAATTGAAATCCGGCTGTGAAGCTGCAAGGCTTCACTACCAGCTTCCCTTAGCCAGCACCTGCGCCTGAAGCTGGTTGAAGAATCAGCTTTGGTGAGGACATTACTGGATCCAGGGGGCAGGTAAGTAACTTATATTAAAAGTCAGCAGCTACAGCATTTGTAGCTGCTGACTTTATATTTTTTGGGGGGAGAATGCTCCTCTTTAAGTAGACTCTGCTTGACCAAGATGGCTGACAAGGTTGCGTGGAGCGACAGTGTACAATTGGACAGCTGTCTCTCTGTGACGCAGGTAGTCATAGAAAAACTGGATCTCTCATGACTTCCGTCCCCTTCTGCATTGCCACTTTGGCCAAGCGCCATCTATAATGGGGAATACAGACTGTGCCTGCCTGCACACCTCCACCATTAATTCCTGTTCCTCTCCTTCCACTATTATGTCTCCTTAGACCCTCCATCATCACCTTCCTCCCCGCACCTATTCACTTTTAGCTCCCATTCCCCTCTCCGCCAGTTCCTGCTTCCTCCCCAGATGTTTTTTTCAGCTGTGGCTTCCAATTATAATGAGTCAATATCACTGCTATCGATGATGTTATATCAAAATAGGATGACACCATCCAACGTCTTTTTTTTAGGATCTAGGGCTTGAGTTGCCTCATCAGATAACACTTTCTACGGTTCCATTTCTGGTGGCAGCCATTGATAAATCATCAATAGGAAGGCAGAACTGGAGAAACCTCGTCGCTGGAACTCCAGATAGATATAAGAAGCGGGTGATTCAGTCCAATCTGATGTATAACTAAAAGCCATAAGGCCTTATCTCATAATGTAAACTAGATGCTTGCAATCATATTATAACCAGAAGCTCTATAGATGACAACTGAATTTATATTTTACAACTTTAATCATTTTATAACATAGTGAGATTCTCCACATGTGTTTTAAATATTTATCCATGAATGTTTAAAACGCCCTTTAAATCATATACAAACCTGCCTTTTGTAGTTACCTTCCCCTTTGATGGTTTCTATGTAATGTACACGTGATGATGTAAACCTTTGCAGGTTTTCAGATCTCTATTCATGTGATGGCTTGCATTAATGCCTATGTTTATTCTAAAAGATCTCACTTTAGGGTGTGCTGTTAAATAAGGTGATTTCCAGATTGATGATAATCCAGAAAAGCACCATAGAAGGACCACACCGCTGAAGTCTATCAATCCCTGCATTATTCTATTTTGGTTGTTTGTGTAGACCAGGAGTCTCCAAACTATGGCACGCAGGCCCAAAGCAGCCCACTACAAGGTTCTATCTGGCCCACAGCTGATGTGCATTATCAGTCTCTGTTTACCCTAACCCAACAGTTAGGGGGAAATCTGATGTAATGGGGACACTGATGTATGTGGGACTCTGATAGGGACCTGAAAAAAGGAGGGACTCTCATGGAACCCAAATGTGAGGGGGGCTCTGATGGAATCCAGATGTGAGGGGGGCTCTAATGGAATCAAGATGTGAGGGGGGGCTCTGATGGAATCCAGGGGTGAGGGGGAGCTCTGATATGGACATTGAGGTTAGGAGGAACTCTGATGGGGACCCTGATGTAAGGGGGGACCCTGGTGAGGACTATAATGCAAGTGCAGTGCCTTGAAAAAGTATTCATACACATTTTCCACATTTTTTCATGTTACAACCAAAAACGTTACATGTATTTTATTGGGATTTTATGTGACAAACCGTGACAAAGTGACACAATTGTGAAGTGGAAGGAAAATGATAAATGGTTTTCAAAATGTTTTACAAATAAATTTGTGATATGTGTGGCGTGCATTTGTATTCAGCCCCCCTGAGTCAATACTTTGTAGAACCGCCTTTCGCTGCAATTATAGCTGCCAGTCTTTTTAGAGATGTCTCTACCAGCTTTGCACATCTAGAGAGTGACATTTTTGCCCATTCTTCTTTGCAAAATGGCTCAAGCTTTTTCAGATTGGATGGAGAGCGTCTGTGAACAGCAATTTTCAAGTCTTGCCACAGATTCTCAATTGGATTTAGGTCTGGACTTTGACTGTCCCATTCTAACACATGAATATGCTTTCACATCAACTGACCAGAGCACCTTCTTCTACATGTTTGCTGTGTCCCCCACATGGCTTCTCACAAACTGCAAACTGCACTTCTTATGGCTTTCTTTCAACAATGGCGTTCTTCTTGCCACTCTTCCATAAAGGTCAGATTTGTGGAGTGCACAACTAATAGTTGTCCTGTGGACAGATTCTCCCACCTGAGCTGTGGATCTCTGCAGCTTCTCCAGAGTTACCATGGGCCTCTTGGCTGCTTCTCTGATTAATGTTCTCCTTGCCCGGTGTCAGGGTTGGCTCAACCCTTCCTTCTTTGAGCTGGCCGCTCAGCTGTCGGCTAATTGCCAGCTCCTATCTCTCCACAGTTACCCAGCTGTTGTTGAATCTGCTCGTCAGTCCTGCCTACTTAAAGTCGTCCAGCTCACTTGATCTCTGCCTTCGCCTTTATCAACATCACAGAGACTTTCTCATGCATTCCTGTTGAAGACTTGCTCGGCTGACGTTCCTTCTGGCTCCTGATCCTGCTTGCTGTACTACTACGTTTATCTCTGGCTCTCTGAAATTTGTTTGGCTGACTACCCAATCCGGTTACTGAACTCTGGCTTGTTTTGACTATGCTTACTCTGTTTACCTTATTATTATTATTATTATTATTATACAAGTGTGATTTAACTATACTTCTGTCTCGGTCTGATTCATGGTTCCTGATACCCAGCCTGTCAGTTTAGTTGGACGGCCATGTCTTGGTAGGTTTGCAGTTGTGCCATACTCTTTCCATTTTTGGATAATGGATTGAACAGTGCTCTGTAAGATGTTCAAAGCTTGGGATATTTTTTTTTTTTACCTAATCCTGTTTTAAACTTCTACACAACTTTATCCCTGACCTGTCTAGTGTGTCCCTTGGCCTTCGTGATGCTGTTTGTTCACTAGGGTTCTCTAACAAATCTCTGATGGCTTCACAGAACAGCCGTATTTATGCTGAGATGAAATTACACACAGGTGGGCTCTATTTACTAATTAGGTGATTTCTAAATGCAATTAGTTCCACTAGTTAGGGGTATCAGAGTAAAGGGGGCTGGATACAAATACACTCCACACTTTTCACATATTCATTTGTAAAAAAAAAAATATTTTCCTTCCACTTCACAATTATGTGCCACTTTGTGTTGGTCTATCACAAAAACCCAATAAAATACATTTACGTTTTTGGTTATAACATGAAAAAATGTGGAAAATTTCAAGGGGTATAAATACTTTTTCAAGGCACTGTAGGAAACAATGATGGGGACGACAATATAAACGGGTTCTCTGATGGTAACCTTGATGTAAAAGGGGACACTGATGGGAACTCTAATGTAAGGGAGACTCTGATGATTATCCCAATGAAAGGAGGGTCTTTGATGGCGATGCCAATGTAAGGGAGGCTCTTATGAAAAAGGTGCAGACTGAATTTATTTTTGTTGGACCTTTATTAATGACTCAAGTTTATTTCAAATTTCTTTGCTTTGTTTTATTGAATTTCTTTCTATATTGTTCCGAATCATATCATGCTGATTAAAAAAACATTTATTAAATTGTATTCAAAACATGAATATTTGTAAAATATACAGTGTGGCCCTGGTGCTGAGAAGTTTGGAGGCACCTGGTGTAGACCCACTGCTGTATTTAAAACTAAACTGGGAAGTACGTCCAGGGGAAGTTAAGAGTAGTCAGAAGACCCACTTTATTGCAATCTCAGTCCTCCAGTACCCCCAACAGGTCCAGTTTTCTGGATTTCCTTCACTCAGTACCGGTGCTTTAAATTAATATCAGTGGCTTGGTATTTATGACAGCTATTTTATTTATGGGAAATTCCAAAACCTGGCCTGTTGGGTGTACTTGAGCAATGAGCTTTGGAAAAACGAATCTAGTATATTCCTTTCAAGGTGAATATAATCCAACATTTAAATGTGTTTTCCAATTTGGTTTAACTTTTTCGCTGCCAGAGCCGTTTTTTAATTTTTTGCACACATGTTTAAAAAATCATTTTACACCTGAAGATTACATAAAACCCCCAAACCAATTTTTATGTCCCTTGATATTACCATGAAGATCTAGGAAATGCAACATTTCTGTAAAAAACACACTGAATGAGTTGTAGGGGAAACAAACGCAATAAACTACCCAAATGTTGGTAAAATATAAATAGATACCCAACATGTCTGGGGAATCTGTCCTCAATCCCTTTCTCTGTCTCAAAAGTGAGACATCAGGGGTCTGTTTAGACCCTTGATATTTTACCAAAGCCCCCCAACAGTACTCCTAAAAAATAGCAAAAAATGATTAAAAAAATTAATATTGTAAAAAATAATAAAGTATACAAAAAAAAGAATAAAATAATTAAAATAAAAAATTACTGGCGCTGTCCACTGCCCTTCTGACACCATCCTCCGCCATACCAGGGAGGGGCACCAAACTGTGCTTTGCCACTGCAAGAAGAACATACAAACTCACTGCAGAAAATATGCTTGATGGGGTACATTGAACTCAGTACCCCAGTTCTAAAAGGTACTGTACTATACATTGAGCAGTCACACTGCCAAAATATATAAGACACTCACAATGGTTATTAGATGTTTTGGTTCTCATCGACTTGAAATAGAGCTAAAAAGTGTTCAGCAATGCTAGCTCTTTGAATAAAAAGCAGAAAAAGGACATGAGGGTTATCACAATGCCAACGGGAACAATTAAATATTTCCAAAGCCTTACACAATAACCTCCAATCTAATTTGAACGCACAGAGTTCCTTGTAATCTCAGAGAGCCTGTCAGTCAAGTGTCTGACAGATACGTTTTGTAGCTCAGATGGCAATCTTTACACTTCTAAAGCGTTCGTTGTATAATGCCCGTATGAGTGTATCACAGACTTGACATACGCAGAGGTGGCTCGTAATTCTGCTGCTGGCATCTTCTTTTTTTCTTTTGTCATTTTAAGCTAGAGTGGAGTAGAGTATAGTAATTGCATCCCTGGTGCCAAATACACTTTTAAAAGTGTAATATTAGCTATAGAACGTAGAATGATAAATTTACAAACCTAATTTATCTACTGAATGAAGGTATGGACAAATAAGAGTAGTATAGTCTAAATCAGGGGTCTCCAAACGTTTAAAGCAAAGGGCCAGTTTACTGCCCTTCAAATATTATTGCGGCCAGACTGTGGCCAGTCGGGGCAGAAAATACCCTGGCATTGGGGGGGAGTAAACAATGCCATAGGCCTATTGGTCAGGGTTAAAGCAAACAGATACTTGTGGTTGGCAAACAGGCAGAGTGGATCAATGATAGTCCAGGTAAAAGGCAGGTAGAGTTCAGATTATAGTCGTTATCTGGTCCAAGGTCATACACAGAAATCCAATCTAGCAGAGCAGGGCAGACAGACAGGGAGCTTGATCAGATATTACACACATTATCACACTCTCTCACAAGCATGAGACTGAAGGTTTGGCTGTCTTAAATCAGGCCTGGTCTCTGCCCAGAGTCTGGCAACAGTCACCTTGCAGGTGGAAAGACAGACAAGGAGAATGCTATAACCAAAACCAGGATGCTGGAACCAGCAGCTATGATGGAGCAGGAGTGCACACGCTCCTGACAGTGGGAGGAATAGTGGCCATCATTGGTATCGGTTGGGAGGAATACTGCCCAATAATTTTTATCAGTGTGGGGAATAGTTACCCATTGTTGATGTCAGTGGTGCCTGATATCAGTGGAAGGAATAGTGCCCCAAGGGCCAGAAAAAGGACAGCACAGGGCCACATTTGGCCCCCGGGCCACCGTTTGGAGACCCCTGGTCTAAATAGTCACCTCGGTCTGAGGAATTAAAGCTGACTATACACAGGTAGAATTTTGTTTGAAAATGTTAGTTTTCAGATGTTCGTTTATTTTGTAATGGTTGGTGGGCAACATACATTTTCGACTCCAGCGATGAGAAAATTTGAAGGAGCGGGATGACATTTTTTTTGCACGAATTTCTAACTGTGAATGTGCCTTTTGTCTGGGAAAAAATTGTACATTGTGATGAAATTTCATATATATACATCTGGGATTCCATTCAGATATCAGCTCTGGATGACATTTTATGGGCTTTAGAATAAAATTAGTTGACTCAATGATGGTGAGAGAATGTTCCGGCAAGCTATTTTTCTGTGTAGGTTCCAACAAAAATCAAACTGTGTCGCAAGCTTAAAACTGTTAATGAATCTCTGACAGGTTCCTGTAGACTTGTGACTACGGAACGGATAAAAGTAATAAACAATCACCTCACACGCCATCAAAAGAATCCTCCAGACTTGGTGATTGCAAATCAATAGGGGGGAGAAGTCATTCAACATTGGGACACCACATGGTCTGTGGTCATTACTCATTTTCTGGTGATCAGAAGGAATATGTTTCATCTGTCACAAGATCCAAACTAAGTTGTTGTTCGATAGTATGAATTTTGAGGTATATGCAGATAATGGTATGCCCTGATCTTATAGAACCACTTAGGGCCTGACTAAAGTAGTATATGAAACCTGCTCATGGCAGACATGTTGTGATTGGACTCACTATGACTGGGATGGTGCACTGGTGTCAGAATTATTAACTCTGACCCAGCCATCAGAACCAGCTGGTCTATATAACCTGGGCCACTTTAGAGGCAAGAACTTTACTCACAACTGACTCGGTACTACCTTCAAAGGTGACTGGCCAAGAGGGAAGAGTCAGGCTCCTATTGCTACCTCTATAATTAAAGAAGATCTCTGGGCAATTTTTTTTCTCCCCTGCAGTGGGGCTGTGCCCGCACTGCATTAGTTAACTGCTCATTTTTGTCTAGGGGATTTCAGAGCGGAGATATACTTACCTAATCCACCCCGCGTGCTAGCAGTCTTGTGAATGAACTGTTCCTGATGTCATCATGCCCATAGACCGGCTATGGACATGAGGACTGCAGGAACTGTCCACCGCTTGATGTGGGGGAGCGCAGTTTTCTGGATTGAAGAATCGGGTAAGTATTGCCTTTCGATGCGCCCTTGGACAAAATGAGCAGTTAACCCATGCAGTGCGAGCATAGAATCACTGCATGGGAGAAAAAAAAATGAATGGGGTTCTGCTTTAAGTGATATGGAAATGAACATTGAGGGAAATTGATAAAAACTGGAGCAGACGGAATCTGGAGCAGCTGTGCATGGCAACCAATTAGCTTCTATTTTCAGCCTTTTCAGTTAGGCTTTGAAAATGAAAGATAGAAGTTGATTGGTTGCCATGCACAACTGCTCAACATTCTGGTCGTTCCACTTTTGATAAAATCCCATTGGGTTCTGTAGCATCTTCTGAACAATTCAATGATTAGAATTTTCACGTGCTTTCCACAAACTGGAAAAAAAACGATAATGCCCAAATGGTAAAGTTTAGCTCTGCTTTTCTCCCAATTTTACAATAGCCAATATGTCTGTATACCCCTTTTTTTCATGCTGGCCTAGTAATCCTTTACGACTCTCTCTTAGGACTGATGCTTCCCTCCACTAGAAGGGTTTTTTAAATACAAAAAGAGGAATTCCCAGTGTCACACTTTATGCAAAGATATCAATCATTTATTGAAAATCAAACAAATCGAGCCAATGCGTTTCTTCAGGGCTAATGGTACTTATCAAAGGAGAAGGGTGGGCTCCATGGTGATACTTGTGTCTCTGTATAGAGCCTTGTACTGAAAGATGATGGCTGGAAACAAAGGCAGCAAGTACCACCACGGAGCCCACCTATCTCTGTTAATAAATACCAATAGCGCTGACGAAATGCGTTGGCACGATTTGTTTATTCTTGATTCTCAATAAATGATTGATATCCTTGCATCAAATGTGGCATAACTTCGGACACCGGGCGCTCCTTTTTTCTTATTTGAAAATCCCTTATACTTAAGCGACATCAGAGGGGAGTCACAGACCTCCATTTATCCACAGAACCACTTAATACAGACTAAAATAATCCAATCTGTCCAGCATGGTCCCTAGCTCAAACCAACCACTTCCATCCACTGGATAAGTCTTGTAGAAATGCGTGGCAACCAATCAGAAATTACCTTTCGGTATTTTTGAATAGCATTTTGAATTGGTTTCTGATTGGATAGTGTGGTATACTACACCACACCACCTGCATTTTGTGGTACTCAAATCTTACATTGTGATAAAGATTAGTAACTATAACGCTATAGCTGCCAAATCTAACTCAATATTTGTGTTTTTTTTTTTCTTTTAGTAATTGTTGTAGTTATACTTTCCAATCTGTTTTACAGAGATTTACCTAAACCAGAGTAACCCACTTCCTGAGTATTTTGGTTACATGAGAAGTAGCCATGATTCCACATTGCTGGTGTCCCCACTGGTCGTGGCAGGAATTGTAATTGGACTGGTTCTCTTTCTTTCATGTGTCACCATCATCATTGGTAGCCTGAGGAAGGATGGAAGGGAAAGAGACTGGCGCCTTCAAAATCCAAGCTATGGTATGAACTGACACTGCTCTATTATTCTTGGACAGAAAGGACATACTGTACGTATAAGTGAGTGCATCAGACCTTATGACTGTACTATGACTGCACTGGGAATAACATGTCTTAGAAGTCCATAAAACCTTGGTTCAATCAACTTACAGGGTGAGCTCAGGCGTGTTCGGATCCTAGTCCCAACCCACCTAAGCAATCCCACCAGGAAGCCATCACTGCACACCGCCAATCATAAGCAACTGAGGCATTTCCCGGCCTGCAGCTGCACATACACACACCCGCTTGTATATATGTGCCTGCAGTCCAAGGAATGACTAGACTGCTCCTAATTGGAGGTGTGCAGTGCCGGCTTCCTAGCGGGATTGCTCAGGTGGGTTGGGACTAGGATCCAAACATGTCTGAGATCATCCCTACTTCTCAAGCTACTTATTCCATTGCCCTCCCTTCTCCATCCTGCAGATGGCAGTATATAACGAGTGGTGGAGTCATGGCTTTGGCAACTCAGGAATGAACACTTAACTTTGTTCTCTATCTACTCTCTTTCAAAAACAGTTGCAGGGGAAAGTAGACTTCGTATGCATGGATAGGGGAAAAAAAACTGAGCTGTTCATGAGTTGTTGGGGTTGGATTTTTAGAACCATTAAGGCCCCTTTCACACTTATACGACTTATGCGATTTTACCGCGATTTCGCGGCCGCGATTTTGCAGCGATTTGGGAGCAGTACTACTTTGTACGACTTTGCCACGTTTTTGGCATTAACAAATGAAAACATACAGTAGTTGGTATGAATCATAAGGGGGAACTCCACGCCAAGTTTTAAATAAAAAAACTGGCGTGGGTTCCCCCCCAGGGGCATACCAGGCGCTTAGGTCTGGTATGGATCTAAGGGGAACCCCCTACGCCGAAAAATCGGCGTGGGGTCCCCCCCAAAATCCATACCAGACCCTTATCCGAGCACGCAGCCCGGCCGGTCAGGAATGGGGGTGGGGACGAGCGAGCGCCCCCCCCCCCCCCTCCTGGACCGTACCAGGCCGCATGCCCTCAACATGGGGGGTGGGTGCTTTGGGGCATGGGGGGGCACCCTGCGACCCCCCACCCCAAAGCACCTTGTCCCCATGTTGATGAGGACAAGGGCCTCTTCCCGAAAACCGTGGCCGTTGGTTGTCGGGGTCTGCGGGCGGGGGGCTTATCGGAATCCAGGAGCCCCCTTTAATAAGGGAGCCCCCAGATCCCGGCCCCCCACCCTATGTGAATGAGTATGGGGTACATGGTACCCCTACCCATTCACCTAGGGAAAAAAGCGTCAATAAAAAACACAGTACACAGGTTTTTAAAATAATTTATTAGGCAGCTCCGGGATCTTCTTCCGACTTCGGGGGTCCTCTTCCGACTTCGGGGGTCTCTCCGGCGTCTTCTCCCGGTGTCCGCATCTTCTGCCGACTCCACCGCTATCTTCTGCAGCTCAATTGCTAGCGGTGGTCCGGACTTCTGCCTTCTTCTTTTCTTCCAGAGATGTTGACACAACGCTCTCTCCAGCTGCAATGGTCTCTGAACGCTCCGCAACGGACTTATATAGGCGGTGACCCCGCCCCCTTATGAGGTCACTGTCCCGGGGCATACTGGGACTGTGCCGTCATAAGGGGGCGTGGTCATCACCCGGTGATCACGCCTCCTAAAACGTCACAGTCCCAGCATGCCCAGGGACTGTGGCGGCATAAGGGGGCGGGGTCACCGCCTATATAAGTCCGTTGCGGAGCGTTCAGAGACCATTGCAGCTGGAGAGAGCGTCGTGTCAACATCTCTGGAAGAAAAGAAGAAGGCAGAAGGCAGAAGTCCGGACCACCACTAGCAATTGAGCTGCAGAAGATAGCGGTGGAGCCGGCAGAAGATGCGGACACCGGGGGAAGACGCCGGAGAGACCCTCGAAGTCGGAAGAGGACCCCCGAAGTCGGAAGAAGATCCCGGAGCTGCCTAATAAATTATTTTAAAAACCTGTGTACTGTGTTTATTTATTGACGCGTTTTTCCCTGGGTGAATGGGTAGGGGTACCATGTACCCCATACTCATTCACATAGGGTGGGGGGCCGGGATCTGGGGGCTCCCGGATTCCAATAAGACCCCCGCCCGCAGACCCAGACAACCAACGGCCAGGGTTGTCGGGAAGAGGCCCTTGTCCTCATCAACATGGGGACAAGGTGCTTTGGGGTGGGGGGGCCGGCAGGGTGCCCCCCATGCCCTAAAGCACCCACCCCCCCATGTTGAGGGCATGCGGCCTGGTACGGTCCAGGAGGGGGGGGGGGCACTCGCTCGTCCCCACCCCCATTCCTGACCGGCCAGGCTGCGTGCTCGGATAAGGGTCTGGTATGGATTTTGGGGGGGACCCCACGCTGATTTTTCGGCGTAGGGGGTTCCCCTTAGATCCATACCAGACCTAAGGGCCTGGTATGCCCCTGGGGGGGGGAACCCACGCCGGTTTTTTCATTTAAAACTTGGCGCGGCGTTCCCCCTCTGGATTCATACCAGACAGCTGTCAGCACTGCCTGTCGCTCATCGGGAAAGAAAAAAAAGTTTTCCTTTCCCGATCAGCGAGCCAGGCTTGTGCTTACAAAGTCGTACTGAAGTCGTGTCTATATTATTCAGGCACGAATTGCATGCTACTTCAGGGTTTAACATTGAGGTCTATGGAGTACAACTCGCATAGAAGTTGGACCAAAGTAGTGCAGGGACTACTTTCAAGTCGGCACGACTTAAAGTCGTGCCAATATGAATGGTAGTCATTGCAAATCATGGAGAATGGCTTGTCATACGATTTTGCAGTACAAAATCGTGGGACAAGTCGTATAAGTGTGAAAGGGGCCTTAGAAAGTGTTTCATGGGGTTAATTTTCATTAAAATAAGGTAGGGAGCCAGATAACTTTATTTTCAATATTCCCATAAAATAACCCCACAGCATTAGTCCCACAATGGCAGCTACTACAGAACAATAGGCTGGAAGGACCACCATTACTCTAAAGTGATATATTGTTATCTGTTCACAGATGGAATATCCTATGCACCTTCTTTCGGAGATCTGAGTTCCGTCTGTACAGGGGATATGTCTCCAGCCTTAGATTTTGCATCATATCTAGGCCTTAGCGTTTCCTATCCAGATTTTCCACCACGGTAAGAACTGAATTTGATGGATTCCAACATAAATTAGACGGAACCGAATTAATCCTATGTTTTGCCTGTTTTTTTTGTGTCACATTAAAAATAATACAAATGTCAAATTGAAAAATATTTTATTTCATGTGTAAATAAATTCTAATTTAAATTTAATTTAATCTAATTTAAAAGGATTTGTAACAGAAACATAATTAAGGATCTCTTAACACTAGTGTGATTTCAGGTTTGACTTTAGTCGCTCAGACTCAAATATATGTCACCAGCACGCCAAGGATCTCCAGAATAGGTCCAAAGCTTTGTTCAGCGACCACGTCATAGTTCCAGTTCTAGTCATGCCTGATGAAGGGGTCCTGCGAGGCTCTGAAACGTTGCCTTTGTAACTATGATGTGATCACTGAATAAAGCTTTGGATCGGTTCTGGAGATCCTTGGTGTGCTGGTGACATATTTCTCGCCTTGAATGTCTTCAGTTTCCAGCTTGTGGTCACTCCTTTCTCCACTTTAGTTTTGGGAATATTGTGCTTGTTCATTCGCACAGAATCGCATGACAATGGAAATGACATTCTTTTCAATGGTGCCCGTTCACATCAATGCAACATGACTACAATACAATTTTAAAAAGGTCCCTGCACCACTTTGGCGTGACTGCAATATGATTTTGGCCCCACAGACCTTAATGGAGTAGTACCAAAAATGTATTGTATATATTGTACATTTTTTTTGTTTTTGCCTGCAATTTGTAATGGTTGTTAGGAGCCAGCACCCTCCGGTGTCCTAACAACCAGTGACTCATCTCTGCTGTCAATCAGGGGATTCCCGGCTGACAGCAGAATGTAAACAAATGAGCTGCCAGTAAAAAATACTTGAAAAGAAAAATGATGTGGGGGTCCCCCAAATCCAAACCAGGCCCTTAATGTATTTTAATTTCCAATGGTCATTTTCTATATTTTAAATAGCTTTCACTAAAATAATACCTGGTAATCTTGCCATAAAGGTCCTTATTCAGGCACTTCCTGTTATAGAGTAACAAAGCTCCTGCATTCTCACACAGGCATCTGGTTAAGACTGCAAGTGGCAATTTCAACTTAAGCCAGCCAATGCCATACATGTATTGAAATTTGGCCAGTTCAACAGGGACCTGACAAATTTTGATCCATGTATGGGCTAACTTGTACACAAGTCAGTCTATTGATTAACTTGGGTACAACCAGCTTGCCAGGTTTTTCCCGAACGATCAGTGGCGTTGGCTATGTATGAGATTTTATTGAGTAGGTTAACTTTAACCATGGGTGGAAGGAAAAAAAAAAACCCTTGATTCCCCCGAACAACACAGTCAGTATTAATGAGGGAATCTCTCCCGCAGCGCTATTGTGTTCTGCTGGCGGCAAGCACAGTGAGCCTTCCCTTTTGGCAGGACACAATAATTAGTGTTGCTAGCAATCGAAGGTCATTGGGGAAAAACTCAGCAGGCTGGTTGTACATAAGTTGATCAACGGATCAACTTGTGTACAACCGGGGTGCCCATAAATGGATTGAAATTTGGATGGTCCCTGCTGAACCGGCCGAATTTCGATCCACATATGGCCGGCTTAAGGCATTTGTTTTAAATCTTTAAAGTCAATTTTATTGAGGATGGGTAAAGGATGATAAGGGTCTAAACCAGTGATGGTGAACCTTGGCACTCCAGATGTTTTGGAACTACAATTCCCATGGTGCTCAAGTACACTGCAGAGTGCATGAGCATCATGGGAAATGTATTTCCAAAACATTTGGGGTGCCTAGGTTCGCCATCACTGCAATGGCGTCCTTTAGGGGGGGCAGAGGGGGCCCTGACCCCCCCCCCCCCCAACATTACGCTGTGCCTCACCATGTGCCCCCCCCATAAAAAAAATAAAAAAATTGTTTTTTTTTTTTTTTTTACAAAAAATCAATGTCTAAGAGAGAGAGAGAGTCTCCAGTCAGCTCCTGCGGGTGATTCCTCCCCCCTCCCTCTGCTCGCTGACACTGCATAATGCGAGCGCTCACACAACCACGGCCGCCCGATCTGCTCCTTCCCCTGCATCCTCATTGGCAGAGAGAAGAGCGAGTTGTAGGAAGGACTCCACCAGGACTCTCAGTTACTGAAAAAACAGACTGATTTCTCCCATCCTTAGGACAGGATAACCAGCCTGTAAATTCCAAGAGATGCCAGACCAGCGCTGTCAATAGCAGGGGCAGAACAGCAAGAGGAGGCTGGGGAACCCCACAGTGGCAGAACACCAGGGCCCGGTGGCAAGACCACCTTTGAAACCCTGATAGATCTCCCGCTGCTTTGGATCCTTATATTCTCTTGGTATGCTGGTGACATATATCTCTTGTTTTCTGCCACCCTGGGGGGCCCCAATACAGTAGGGAGGGAGCTCACTGCAGAACATGTGAAAGGGCCATTGTGGGGTCGTAGTAAAGGGCCCCAGGAGATATATATATATAGTGGCTTGCAAAAGTATTCGGCCCCCTTGAACTTTTCAACCTTTTGCCACATTTCAGGCTTCAAACATAAAGATATAAAATGTTTATTTTTTGTGAAGAATCACCAACAAGTGGGACACAATTGTGAAGTGAAACGAAATCTTTTGGATTTTTGAAACTTTTTTAACTAATAAAAAACTGAAAAGTGGGGCGTGCAAAATTATTCGGCCCCCTTGCGTTAATACTTTGTAGAGCCACCTTTTGCTGCGATTACAGCTGCAAGTTGCTTGGGGTATGTCTCTATCAGTTTTGCACATCGAGAGACTGAAATTCTTGCCCATTCTTCCTTGCAAAACAGCTCGAGCTCAGTGAGGTTGGATGGAGAGCGTTTGTGAACAGCAGTTTTCAGCTCTTTCCACAGATTCTCGATTGGATTCAGGTCTGGACTTTGACTTGGCCATTCTAACACCTGGATACGTTTATTTGTGAACCATTCCTTTGTAGATTTTGCTGTATGTTTGGGATCATTGTCTTGTTGGAAGATAAATCTCCGTCCCAGTTTCAGGTCTTTTGCACACTCCAACAGGTTTTCATCCAGAATGGTCCTGTATTTGGCTGCATCCATCTTCCCCTCAATTTTAACCATCTTCCCTGTCCCTGCTGAAGAAAAGCAGGCCCAAACCATGATGCTGCCACCACCATGTTTGACAGTGGGGATGGTGTGTTGAGTGTGATGAGCTGTGTTGCTTTTACGCCAAACATATCGTTTTGCATTGTGGCCAAAAAGTTCGATTTTGGTTTCATCGGACCAGAGCACCTTCTTCCACATGTTTGGTGTGTCTCCCAGGTGGCTTGTGGCAAACTTTAGATGAGACTTTTTATGGATATCTTTGAGAAATGGCTTTCTTCTTGCCACTCTTCCATAAAGGCCAGATTTGTGCAGTGTACGACTGATTGTTGTCCTATGGACAGACTCTCCCACCTCAGCTGTAGTTCTCTGTAGTTCATCCAGAGTGATCATGGGCCTCTTGGCTGCATCTCTGATCAGTCTTCTCCTTGTCTGAGCTGAAAGTTTAGAGGGACAGCCAGGTCTTGGTAGATTTGCAGTGGTCTGATACTCCTTCCATTTCAAAATGATAGCTTGCACAGTGCTCCTTGGGATGTTTAAAGCTTGGGAAATCTTTTTGTATCCAAATCCAGCTTTAAACTTCTCCACAACAGTATTACGGACCGGCCTGGTGTGTTCCTTGGTCTTCATGATGCTCTCTGCGCTTTCAACAGAACCCTGAGACTATCACAGAGCAGGTGCATTTATACAGAGACTTGATTACACACAGGTGGATTATATTTATCACCATCAGTCATTTAGGACAACATTGGATCATTCAGAGATCCTCGCTGAACTTCTGGAGTGAGTTTGCTGCACTGAAAGTAAAGGGGCCGAATAATTTTGCACGCACCACTTTTCAGTTTTTTAATTGCTAAAAAAGTTTAAAATATCCAATAGATTTCGTTCCACTTCACAATTGTGTCCCACTTGTTGGTGATTCTTCACAAAAAATTAAAATTTTATATCTTTATGTTTGAAGCCTGAAATGTGGCAAAAGGTTGAAAAGTTTAAGGGGGCCGAATACTTTCGCAAGCCATTGTATATTATATATATATATATATATATATATATATATATATATATATATATTTTTTTTTTATAGATAGATAGATAGATAGATAGATAATTGCATTTTATGCCCCCCTACTCCCTGTCCCCCCATGTGCCCCCCCTAAATATGAAAGCTGGAGACGCCACTACATCACTGGTCTAAACCAACCTTTCTTAACCTTTATTTTATGAAAGACCCCTTGAAATAATGTTTAGGTCTCAAGGAATATCTGCTAAAAATAATATATATATCTGCAGATCACTGTACTTTAGCTAAACCACATTGGTAGTCAATAAGAGAAAGGCCCCCTTACACTTGTGGTCAGTTGAAAGAATGCCCAATATAGCAGTGGTCAGCGTAATGCCCCAATACATGGGTGGTCGGTGGGAAGAATGCTTCTTACCACACTTAACATGATCATTAGTGTCAATGGTGTCTGAGATATGAAAGGAGAGGCTTCACAGGTGCAATTCCCATAGCTCTGCCAAGTGACACTGGTGAGAGAACTATACAGGCTCCATTTGCAGCAGATCAGTCCATGACTGCTCAAAGAACCTTGACCAACCATGGAATCATGGTTAAGAAAGGCTGGTCTAAACTGCACGGGATTATGGGGTTTAGCTGTAAATAAAATAAGCACAAAAACAGCCAATAAACTAACAAGCACCCTCTAGCCGCTCTCTGCACAAGATATGTCTTCACAATAAGACATTGATTGGTGGTAGGTTCTAGGACACCAATCATTTAATTGACTTAACCTCTACTCAATTTGCTGGCCACTGATTTAGTCCATTTTTTTATTTTACCATGTTTCAAATTAGATCTGGAATAAATACTGCATTAACTTCTTTTTTTTCTCTCTGAGTCAGTGAAGGGACGATTTACGTAAATCATAGTTGACAGGCGGGATAAATGGCCATCATGCTAATATGTCCTATTAGGAGAATGAATGAAATACCGGTGTGGTTGATATCATAGAGGCTCATCTGCTTTATTTGATGTGAAATGGAGAGGGAAAGATTAGAAGCTCAGACAGAAGACTTCTTGCTGCCCTTCACGGTGAATTTAGTTTAAATTAAGTAGTGGCAGAATTTAATAGATGAACTGTTTTGATCGCTCGGTATGATGGTGACATTAACCGAATGTCAGTGTGAACAGTTCCTAAGAGGAATTAGGGGCTACGGTGATATTAAGTTAAAGGTACACTTCAGTCAAAATTGAAAATGACATCCTGAGGAGCAACCAGGGAGCATACCCAACCTGCTGAGTAGTGGAGCTTTTCAGTAAGGAATTGTCGCAGTGCACCAGTCCACCCTACTCCCTTCGTCTGTAATCTGGTGATCCTGGAGCACACCTGCTTGTGATGTTGGAATACATATCTCACTGCCTTTCATACACAAATATTACTTGTAGCACCCTCTAGTGTGCAACTAGACTAGAGTAGGTAAATTTATTTTGCTGACTCGTGGTAGCTGTGTGAGTCTGTTATTGGGTCAGGTTACTCCAGGTCAGGCTGTAGGGCTCTGCAGGGCAGGTCTCTGGTACCTACCCCTCGTTCTAGAAGCTTGAAGAAGCTTCTGGAAGTTAGTGTTGGCGGAGGGTAGGAAGCCCTGATCTGCATACTTGAGGTAATCTGCCAATCCCCAGGCAGAAGGCCTGGCAGGGTGGCTGGGTCAGCCCTTAAATATGGTGGAGCCTGAGCAGCAGGGGAGTCAGGTGGAAGATGGAGTGCTGAGGTTTCTTTCGTTTGGCCTGGGAGGGGACCTCAGGGCTGGGGGCTCTGCCTCCAGGCAGGAGCTTAGGAAAGGAAGGAGAGGAAGCGTACGAGAGGGATCTCCATTACCTTTGGGTCTTGTGCAGAACATATCCTGGCTGGCATGGGAAGATCTGGACAGTTGGAGGCCGGAAGTCTTGCCCAGTGCAGCAAGGGTCAGTGTGAGTACCTCAGCACACCCAGGACCATAAGAGGGGAGAGACTGCCAGATGTAGCATTCTTTCCAGGGACAATGTTGTGCTAAATCCCAAATCCTTTTTCTGGGGTATTCTTGAGGGCAGCCAGGTGGGCTGGTAGTATCTACAAGCATCAGAGCTGTGTGAGGTTCTACTAAGAAGACTTTATACTCCTGCATACAGTTTGGGACTCTGTGCAATTTCACTAAAGAGGACTGAGAGCTCTTGGTTCATAAAGAACTTTGTCACTGATCCAAAGAGACTGTGATTATTCCGGAGGGAGTACAGTCCAGGATCAGTGGCGGCTGGTGCTCAAAATTTTTGGGGGGGCGCAAACAAACTGAAAAATTCGGAAAAAAACCCCATCAATTGCAGCCTCACTGTGCACATCAAAACGCAGCCACTGTGCACATCAAATGCAGTTCTCTAAATGGCTGACTTCAGACTGCGCATGCACAGTTCAGAATAACAGACTTTTTTTCCCCCCAAAGTGTTTTACTGACAGTCATTTGTGAGTTGTGGTTGGCCAGGCTGGCAAGGGAACCAGAAGTACTCGCTGCTTGCTTCCCCGAAGAAATTGCAGATAGTGCGGGTAGCAGTGCCAGAATTGGTGATGACAGGCCAGGCTGCTGCTGAGCAAGACGGGTACTCTTAGGCTCAGTTCACACTGCAGCGATGCGGGAACCCTGCGAATCCAGTACGGGTTCCTGCATTGCATACAACTCGCAGGCAGTTTACACTGCCCTTTGCGAACTGCTGGGGGTGTCAATACAATGTTAATGACACCTCCAGTAAAGTTTGCATATCGCAGTGCGAACTGTGAATTTGGACAGGAATCGGATCACATGGGTGTGAACACCCATGTGATCCGATTCTGGTGCGGATCAAAAAATGGGTCCTGTGTGAGTTTGGTCCGAATGCGATTTCAGCCATACTATCTGTATGGCTGAATTTGCATCACACAGACATCACATGAGATTTGCACAGCAGTGCGGTGCGAATCACATGTGATGTCTGACATCGCAGCAGTGTGAACTGGCCCTAAATGTGCCCCCTCTTCTACTGTGGTGTTTGAGGGAGCTCAGGGAGATTCACAGCAACCAGGCATGCAGAGAAAGCAGGGACGGGAGGTGTGCAGTCTGTGAGGCTGAAAAGGAGCCATTGCAGTGACCTCTGTTATAAAGCCTAAGTAGAGGAGGGGGAGAGCACAGGGAGGATCAGAGAGGCACTGTGCAGTGGTTAACATTACAGATAGTAGCTGGCTGGAGTGGACTTCATTATCAATCACAGGGAGAGGAGGGGTGAGTGCGTGGGAAGGATCAGAGGCATCTGTTTTGCGGCTGCAGGGCTAGTGTTTTGTCAGGGACAGGCTGGATCAGTGTGATAGCAAGTGTACTCACTGGCACGGCTCTGCTACTTGCTGTTATCCCAAAGTTAGTGCGGGAGGGAGAGCCAGTGTGCAGATCAGACCAGAAGAGTGCTCTATGTTTGCTCCGGATCTTTTGTAACACAGGCAGGGGCTGGCTCACAGCTCTCAGAGAGAAAACCCCATGCCAAAATACATCTCACAGCAAGAACACCACAAAACCTCCAGCAGGTTTAAAAATGCACTTACCTTGCTGAATGCTGACTGTGTTGTCCTCTCCTCTCCGGCGGTGTCTCCTTCCAGAAGCGATGGAGAGATCCGCTCTTCATACTTCCTGTTATCTCTTTCCCATTGCGCCCGGGACAGAGACAACAGGAAGTGACATCAAACCTCAGATGTCAATCAAACCGCCCGGCCATAGTATTAGTGCCGGGCGGAAGCTACTCAGCGCTTTAGAAAGCGCCCTAAGGCGGGATAAACGGTCGCAAATGAAGCGCCATTGACGTGGCGCTTCCCATAGTGCACTGTGTCCGGCGCTCGAACACAGTGCACTATGTTAAAGGACTTTTTTTTTTTTTCTTAAAGGGGCAGTTGTAAAAAAAAATTTTTCTAATTTTTTTTGTGACTACACAGAAGGGGGGGGGGCGGCGCCCAGGCGCCCCCCATGGACGCGCCACCACTGTCCAGGATCTTTATTTTTTGTGTACATAGAGAAGGAAGTTTATTCTCATCTGTTGTTCTTAAAATCGAGTTGGGCATCCCATAATCCCTATACCCTATCCAAGTTGTTTTACCCAATAAAACAACAAAAACCAGCCCCTGGACTGATTTCTTGTGTCTGGATGCAAGTTGGAAATGTGTGTTGCCTGGCTGTCCAGGAATAAGGGACTCAAGATCCAGGGACTCCTACAGGGGTAGCGCTACATACTAAAAAAAAATTCCCAGATTAAGGGCCACTTGTACACAGGGGCATCTAGCTACTGTGCGCCCCTCCTGGCGTTTTAGTGCACCCAGGAGGGACAGGTGCCGCATCCAGGCTCACTGCCTGCAGTCTGCCAAAGTCTATGGCAGGCTGCTGCTGGATAGGGCTAAACACTGTACCAAGTGATACTTGTGTTTAGGGATCTATTTGTTCATGGACGAATACCCGAAATGCAGAAGACCTGCATTCTGGGAATTCGTCCCTCAAAGCATATGGTCCTAAATGTGAGCACAACTTGATACAGCATTTTGGCCTTTCCAGCCGCAGGACCCTATGGTTGATTTACTAAAGGCAAATAGACTGTGCACTTTGCATTCTGCAAGTGCATTTGCACCAGAGCTTAATAAATGAACAAAAGCTCTGCTGACTTCCATCATCCAATCATGTGCAAGCGAAAATGCATTTTTTTTCTTTTCCCTATATGCGATTGGGAATTATTTGCAAAGTGAAGCATTTCCTCATTTACTAAGCTCTGGAGTAACTGCACTTGCAGAGGGCAACTGCACTTTGCAAATTGCACAGTCTCTTTGCCTTTAGTAAATCAACCCCAATGTGTTCAGGGCCGTATGTCCAGAACGCAGGTCTAAACATGAGTACCACCTGTTACAGCGCTCAACCCCATACAGTATCAGCCTGCTACAGACTGTTCTATGAGGTCCCACACTGGTTCCAGCATCTTCTATCCGGTTTCCTTAGAGTGCCAGTCTTCGGCTGGCCAGGGTGGCATGATGTCACTTCCACGCATGCGCAGGAATCATTTATCCTGGCACACTAGTACTGATGCGGAAATGTAAACCAAGCTGCGCATACATGTCTAAAATAAGGAGCCTGCTGTTGGCAAAAAATAAAAATTGCCCTTAGTTTTGCTTTAAAGGGCGGTTCCCACTGGTGCGATGTCAGAGATCGGACGTGATTCGTACCACACTGCAGTGAAAATCACATGCGATCTCTGTGCGATGCGATTTCAGCCATAAAGATCGTATGGCTGAATTCGCATCAAACTCGCACAGGACCCTTTTTTTTTGTCCGCAGCAGAATCGGATCGCATGGGTGTTCACACCTATGCGATCCGATTCCTGTCCGAGTTTGCAGATCGCACTATAATATGAGAACTGTTTTGGGGGTGTCATTAACTTACCTTTTAACTGACACTCCCAGCAGTTCGTATAGGGCAGTGTGAACTGCCGCCGGGAAACATGTGATGCGGGAACCCGCAGTGGATTCGCAGGGTTCCCACATCGCAGCCGTGTGAACCAGCCCTAACCGGTAAAAAACATGTACAGCCTGGACCTGGGAACTAAAGAGGCTGCAAAGGAATATATGGATCAAATTGAAGACTAAAATGGGTATTTGTAGCATCCCCGTGCGGGCGAATACGGCCCTTGCACAAACATACGCTAAAGCCTCGTACACACAATCGGATTTTCCGCAGACAAAACCTCGGACTTTTGTCCGAAAGCGTGTGTCTGGATTTTGTCTTGCATACAAACGGCAAGGAATTGTCGGCCAACAAACAAGAACGTAGTGACGTACTACGTGGTTTTTCAGCTCTTTAGCGCCACCCTTTGGGCTCCATCTGCTAATTTCGTGTTAGTAGTAGTTTTGGTTAGTGTTTCGTGCTTTTCATTTCACGCTTTTCATTTCGTGCTTTTCATTTTGCGCTTTTCATTTTGCGCTTTTCAGCTCGCGCATTTCAGTTAATTTCTGAACGCCCGTTTGTCAACCAGCCATGTTGCGGAATCGGAGGAGATAACGTGTTATTTATTATTGGCCTTGGAGTTATTGCTTCGACCCAAGTCCAGTCCAGGAACAGGAGGAGGAGGAGGATTTCTTGGACCAAAAATTGGTTTCTTTATTAATCGTGACCAATTTTGTCGTATGCCTTTGCTGCGGGAGCTCCAGGAGAATAATCCAGATGATTTTTGGAATTATCTCCAGATGATGGACCCCTACTTTCACCAACTCTTGGCTTTGTTAACCCCCTATATTAAGAAGCAGGACACATGCATGAGGCTTTTATTTTATTTTTTGGTTGAATAATGAATTGACTTGGTATATTTTCTATATTTTTGGATGCATAGAATGCACTTTTTGGTTAAGTTCTATTGGCAGATAGCATGTCTAATTTTATTTGTTTTCTTTTTTTAATGCACAATAAAAAAATTGTGGAGAATAATACTTGGCTATGTGTTTTATTTCAAATGACAGTTTGGGAGTAGGCAGTTACATTTAAAAAAATACAATGTAAAATTGACAAGGGACACCAACATAGTTGTATTTTGGATCTTAAAAACTACGGGATAATGGTGTTGTGGTAACTTGCACCAAAAAAAATAACAAGCATAATAATATTATTCTTGATATCACTAGAAAAAAAAGCCTTTGAAAATTCATTTGCAATAACTCCATCAGTATCACCAGCAAAGCAGCTTCATTATTATCCCATTAAAGAAGAAGAGAATTGTGCGCTGCATTTCGAGATTTCATAATTTGCCACGTCACGAATGTTAATTCTCCATTACGAACACTAGTTTACAAGACCGACCGCTTTTGGCTCGTCCTTGCTTCCGAGCATGCATTTTTGTACTTTGGACTTTTGTTGCTCGAGAAAATCCGACAACAAACCGATGTCTGCGGAAAATTTTAAAGCCTGCTATCCAACATTTGTCCATGGAAAATCTGACAACAATTGTCTAATGGAGCATACAGTCAAATTTTCCGCCAACAGCCTGTCATCACACAATTCCCCTCGGAAAATCTGATCGTGTGTATGAGGCTTTAGGTACGGCCGTGTAAACCAGGCCTTAAGTAAACCTTTCCACCAAAAACAAAAATCTCTCACTGCATGCAACTCTGTTTGCTATTCTCAAATTTCCATCTAGTAAGTTCTAAAAAAAATAGATTTAGTTGGGAAGGCTACCATTCCTTCTAGGGAGACTGTTCATAAAATGTGATATCTTGTTAATTTTTTTGGAAAATGTATCCCCGTCTGACTGTTCCCGTCCCGGGTAAAGCACTGAATGCATAGGATCTTCCTGTGTATCATCGGAGAGGAGAGGCAACAAGTTACGAGATGTAAAGGGAGAGAGGATCCTCTGCCCTTATTGCGGGAAGCCTTGAGTTAAAAGTAAATACTGTATATGTTTTATCATTGCCTTTTTACATTTCTAATGGTGCCTTTTTTTAATTTGAATGATTGGAGAGAAGGTCGTATGCCCCGTACACACGGTTGGACTTTGTTCGGACATTCCGACAACAAAATCCTAGGTATTTTTCTGTCGGATGTTGGCTCAAATTTGTCTTGCATACACACAGTCACACAAAGTTGTCGGAAAATCCGATCATTCTGAACGCGGTGACGTAAAACACGTACGTCGGGACTATAAACGGGGCAGTAGCCAATAGCTTTCATCTCTTTATTTATTCTGAGCATGCGTGGCACTTTGTCTGTCGGATTTGTGTACACACGCTCGGAATTTCCGACAACGGATTTTGTTGTCGGAAAATTTTATATCCTGCTCTCAAACTTTGTGTGTCGGAAAATCCAATGGAAAATGTCCGATGGAGCCCACACACGGTCGGAATTTCCGACAACACGCTCCAATCGGACATTTTCCATTGGAAAATCCGACCGTGTGTACGGGGCATAAGTCAGGGTTTCCCAACCAGGGTTCCATGGTACCTTGAGTTCCTCTAGAGGTTGCTAGGGGTTCCTTGAGCAATGAGCAATTTCTGCCTCTCGGAGAAGTTCCCACTGACATCATTGAACATTTTAGCTATCTGTAAGGGGATGATTCTTCCCAATGACCACAAGTGTAATGCCGCGTACACACGGTCGGACTTTTCACCTAGAAAAGTCAGATGGACGCCGCCGGACTAAATCCGGCGGACAATCCGATCGTGTGTGGTCTCCATCGGACTTCCGACGGACCGTTTCGGTCGGAAATCCGACGTACTTTAGATTTGAAACCTGCTTCAAATCTTTACGTCGTAACTCCGCCGGACTCAGTTCCTGACGGAAAGCCCGTTCGTCTGTATGCTGGTCCGATGGACCAGATACGATGGAGGAGCAGGGTACTGCATCTCGCGCTCGCTGCAATAGGAAAAACAAATTTTCCCATTGCGGTGAGCGCGGGGGCATCCCAGAACTTTAAGGGGAACCCCCTATGCTGAAAAATCCCGGCCCCCCACCCTATGTGAATGAGTATGGGGTACATGGTACCCCTACCCATTCACCTAGGGAAAAAGTGTCAATAATAAAACACACTACACAGGTTTTTAAAATAATTTATTAAACAGCTTCAGGGGGGGGATCTTCCTCCGGCTTCGGGGGTCTTCTTCCGGCTTCGGGGGGCCCTCCGGTTCCTCTTCTCCTGGCGTCCGGTTGGTTCTTCTCCGCTCTCTGCGGCCTCTTCTCCCGGTGTTCCAGTTCTTCGGCCGGCCCCTCCGCTGTCTTCAGGTAGCTCTCTTGCCAGCGGAGGTCCGGACTTCGCTGGGACTGTGATGTTTTAGGGGGCGTGGTCACCGAGTTGACCACACCCCCTAAAACGTCACAGTCCCAGCATGCCCAGGGACTGTGACATCATAGGGGGGCGGGGTCTCCGCCTATATAAGTCACAACGAAGCCCTCAGGGAGCAGTCCAGCCGGAGAGAGCATCGTGTCAACATCTGGAGAAGAGAAGAGAAGACAAGAAGCCCAGAAGTCTGGACCTCCACTGGCAAGAGAGCTACCTGAAGACAGCGGAGGAGCCGGCAGAAGAACTGGAACACCGGGAGAAGAGGCCGGAGAGAGCGGAGAAGAACCAACCGGACGCCGGGAGAAGAGGAACCGGAGGGCCCCCCCCCGAAGCCGGAACAAGACCCCCGAAGCCGGAGGAAGATCCCCCCCGGAGCTGTTTAATAAATTATTTTAAAAACCTGTGTAGTGTGTTTTATTATTGACACTTTTTCCCTAGGTGAATGGGTATGGGTACCATGTACCCCATACTCATTCACATAGGGTGGGGGGCCGGGATCTGGGGGCCCTCTTATTATAGGGGGCTCCCGGATTCCGATAAGCCCCCGCCCGCAGACCCCGACAACCAACGACCAGGGTTGTCGGGAAGAGGCCCTTGTCCTCATCAACATGGGGACAAGGTGCTTTGTGGTGGGGGGGCACCGCAGGGCGCCCCCTCCCCCAGAGCACCCCCCATGTTGAGGGCATGCGGCCTGGTACGGTTCAGGAGGGGGGGGGCGCTCGCTCGTCCCCACCCCCTTTCCTGACCGGCCGGGCTGCGTGCTCGGATTGGGACTGGTATGGATTTTGGGGGGACCCCCACGCCGGTTTTTCAGCGTAGAGGGTTCCCCTTAAAGTTCCATACCAGACCTAAGGGCCTGGGATGCCTGCGACGGGGCTCGCAAGGTTTCAATCTCGCCGATAGAAGCGGCGAGATTGACTTCCTTTTCTAGTCCCGTCGTACCCGAGTCACGTTCAAAATGAACGGACTTGTCCGTGTCTGGGAAAGTCCGTTCATTCTGAAAGTCCGGCGGAAGTCCGGCGGGAAGACCGGATTCCGGAAAGTCCGGTCGTGTGTAGGCAAGTCCGTCCGTTCAGAAAGTCCAGCGGTAGTCTGGCGGCAAGAACGTCGGACCTAGTTTCCCAGAAAGTCCGACCGTGTGTACGCGGCATAAGGAGCATTCTTCCCACTGACCATTACATATAGAGTATCATGAGTTGTAGCTATAGTAATTTTTAGCAGGGTTTCCCTGAGACCGGAAAGTTGTTTCAAGGGTTTCTACGTGTTGAAAAGGTTGAGAAAGGCTGGTCTAAGTTAAGGCTGGCTATATGTGGAAGGGAGCAATCTACCCCCCCAAATACGGCATGATTATATAGAAAATTGCGGTGTGAGAAAGCCGTCTGCCACCTTCCACAGAGTCTCTGAGATTCTGCAATCACCTGCATTCTATCAGTTTAATGTGATCTGTTGTGTATTCAGAAGAGAATTATTCCCGAAGGAGAGAAGTCTTTATTTGTTTTGCAGGATCTATGGAGCATCTGCTGCCATGAAGTAATCATCCCTCCGTATTATCCAGCAGCATATTTCAGACTCACAACGTTGTAATTGCTTTCAGATTCCTTTCAGATCTGAATTTACCGACCATCTGCTTTAGGCTGCAGACAGAGCAGCTTAAAAACATTGTGAGCAGAAACTCAATGGCGTAGAACAGCGGTAGTCAATGCGTTGGATGTAGATGACCTTGTGTTGCTGGGGAGAAGAAGGCTATTCATGGACACTTTTTCAACCTCTTAGGCCCATTATATGCATACAGCTGTGGGTCTGGGAATGCCCCAGCCACAGATGACAGCTTCCTGGTGGGATTGCTCAGGTGGCTTCGGACTAGGGCTCCAACATGCCTGAGCTCATTCCTACTGGTCAATAGGATGAGGAGAATGCTCCTTTCATTTCTTGTCAGTAGAAAGATAGCTCCTTAAGGTCCCTTTACACATTACAATCTTACTATACATTCTTTGTAAAATCAGCTTTAGATTTATAAAATGTAATGTGAGGTCGTACCTAAACGATCTAATCAATTTGTGTCCAATCAGGAAGACCCTTACATTGTCAAACAGGCAGCTGGGTGGATCCCAACAATATAGTTGGGATTCTTCCAAAGCCTGGAGCGGTTCTGTGACGTCAGCTGACTCTGGGTCACAGGAGAGCAAAAGTAAGTGCACTCCAGTGACCCACAAGAGAAGTATGGCCAAAAAATCCTTGGCCATACTTCTCGTTTAACTGCTTGCCGCCCGCCGGCTGTCATATGAGGGCCAGGTGGCACGGCTCTCGTTCTGGGAGGGTGTCTTATGACGTCCTCGCCTTCCCGGCCCACCAGGGGGCGCTTGCGTGCCACCGGCGGCAATCGCGCGCGCCGTGTCACTGGACACCCAATGCGCGTGCTCGGCGGCCGTGATGTCCGCCGGGCACTCGCAATTGCCCGGTAACATGGCAGGACCGTGCATCTGTGTGTATGTAAACACACAGATCCACGTCCTGTCAGAGGAGAGGAGACCGATGTGTGTTCTCAGTATAGAGCAACACCAATCGGTCTCCTCCCCTTGTGAGTCCCCTCCCCCTTCAGTTAGAAACACTCCCTAGGAACATAATTAACCTCTCGATCACCCCCTAGTGTTAACCCCTTCCCTGCCAGTCACATTTATACAGTAATCAGTGCATTTTTATAGCACGGATCGCTGTATAAATGTGAATGGTCCCAAAATAGTGTCAAAAGTGTCCGAAGTGTCTGCCACAATATCGCAGTCATGATAAAAATCGCAGATCGCCGCCATTACTAGTAAAAAAAAAAATAATAATAAAAATGCTATAAATCTATCCCCTATTTTGTAGACGTTATAACTTTTGCGCAAACCAATCAATATACGCTTATTGCGATTTTTTTTACCAAAAATATGTAGAAGTATACGTATCGGCCTAAACTGAGGAAAAAATTTGTTAAAAAAATAAATAAATTGGATATTTGTTATAGCAAAAAGTAAAAAATTTTGTGTTTTTTTCAAACTTGTCACTCTTCTTTTGTTTATAGCGCAAAAAATAAAAACCGCAGAGGTGATCAAATACCACTAAAAGAAAGCTCTATTTGTGGGGAAAAAATAATAAAAATTTAATTTAGGTATAGTGTTGTATGACCGCGCAATTGTCATTCAAAGTGTGACAGCGCTGAAAGCTGAAAAATGGCTTGGGCAGGAAGGGGGTGAAAGTGCCCGGCATTGAGATGGTTAAGAAACCCCTATCAACCTCTGGAGAAAGCCAAGGGTTCCCCAGAACTCTGGTTGAGAAAGGTTGCATTAGACCAGGGGTGTCAAACTCAATCTCATTGCGGGCCGCATCAGTGTAATGGTCACCCTCAAAGGGTCAATTGTATCTGTAAGACTAGATGGGCAGAGCACCCCCCTCCCCCCCTACACACACACGCACATCAGAGAGCCCCCCTTCATCAGAAATAAAAAGTCCCCCACCCTCCCTTACATCACAGCGCACCCCCCTTACCATGTGCTGCTGCAAGGGTCTGGAGGAGGACCAGAGTCAGCTGCCAGGTTCTGCGAAATGCTGAGACTGGGGGAGACGGAGACAAGGGAGTGCTGTGGCAGCACAGAGAAGTGCAGGATCAGGCGGAGGAGTTCTGTCCTCCTCTCTGCTGCCGACTGCTGAGACAAGGTGGGGACAGAGACAAGGAGATGTTGCAGCTGCAGGAGAGGTGCAAGGGCCACATGAAATGGCCTGGTGGTCCAGATTCCTCCCGCATGCCTTGTGTTTGACACATATGAATTAGACAATGCTCAGCCGACTTGAAAAAGGTGTTTTGTACAATCTACTATTTGCTTGAAATTAATCTTCCTAAAAACTTCTTAGTCTCTTTCTGATCTGCAGCGGATCTGTGAACAGATCCCTTGCTGACTTCAAGTGGAACAGAACGGATGTCACTTTTTTCATGCATTTGATAACCTGAGCTTGACTGGTCCTCTGTTCACTTCTCCTTAAAATTACTCTAAATAACCACACCGACAACAAAATTCTGTTAACTGGGTTGGTACTTTAACCACTTCCCTCCCGCCCATAATGATATAACGCCCGCAGGTGGGATCTCCCATCCTGGGCAGGCGTCATATGGCATCCTCCGCTCCCGGCGGTATAGGGGGTGCGCGCGCATGCCCGCCGTGTCACTCGGGAGCCGATGCGCGTGCCTGGTGGCCGCAATGTTCACCAGCCACCCGCGATTGCTGGTGGCAGAGCAGGAACGAGCAAACACACAGATCTACGTCCCGTCAGGGGAGGGGAGACAGATCGTGTGTTCCTAGTATATAGGAACACTGATCGGTCTCCTCCCCTAGTCAGTGCCATCCCCCCACAGTTAGAATCACTCTCTAGGGAACACATTTAACCCCTTGATCGTCCTCTAGTGTTAACTCCTTCCCTGCCAGTGACATTTATACAGTAATCAGTGGCTATTTTTAGCTCCGATCACTGCATAAATGTCGATGATCCCAAAAATGTATCCGATCTGTCTGCCGCAATGTCGCAGTCCTGATAATAAATCGACAGTCTCCAGGTGATGATGAAGGAGAGGACATGAGGACCACTGCTGGCTGACGTGTTTCGAAGGGATGCTTCTTCCTTAGAGCCTCAGGTATCCCTTCGAAACGCATCAGCCAGCAGTGGTCCTCATGTCCTCTCCTTCATCACCTGGAGACTGTCGATATCAGACCAATTTAAAAAAATAAAAAATAAAAAAAGGAAAGATATGTAGACACCCTAAGGAGTTAACTACAGTATAATTTATTTGCTTAAAAGGAGCAAGATACAAAAAATCACAGCAAAAAGATCCCGCTTATCCCCTGTGTATAGGACAAAGAGGAGTTGTAACAATTCCCCAATGTTCTATATTACTCTACATCACTATGAACAGACAACCCATGTAATTACTTAACTATCTCCAAAAATAAAGGAGAGAAAGTGGATAAATACAGCAATCCACAGACCCCTCCCTTCCCTAAAGTAAAAAGCACCCCCTATAATACCTATACAGATCCCCCAGACCTCCTGTAAACAAATGAATAGCATATATTTCCTAAGAGGGACAGTCTGTCTTCGAAAAATCCAGATATTAATCACACTGTTCCATGATGGAATGATGCATAAATTAATCCACACTATTCTGATGCACTCATATAATTAGTCAAAAACACTAGTCAGTCAGTCAGTGGGGCAAAAAATACAAATTTATGGTCACAGTGAGAGGAGAAAGCCAATCCAAAAAATATTGTAAAAAATGGTAAAAAAACACTTTCTCACAGATAGATATATTAGTTCTGCAGATTCAATAAGTCCCCATTGTTCTCATCCTGATGTTGAAGAAAGATGATATAGACAAAGATATATATATATATATATATCATGTACCAGAAGGATTGTATACACCGCAATTCCAAGTAATGTTATTTCAATGCAATAGATTTATTCACAGGTATATTGAGCATAACCACATGCTAGGTTTTCCGCAACGTGCAGGCAAACTCCCATAAGCAGTTGATACAATGATACTATTTCTCAATCGATAGTGGTTAATTATGGACCCAGCTGGCTGCTCAGAGATCTTCACTAGTCTTGTGTGGAGATCAATCTGTCAGTGTATGTGCAAATACATACAATTCCTCAGCGATCTGTCAGTGTATGTACGACTGAATACAATTCGTCAGCAAGGAGTTCCTCATCTGTGATTTCTCTGTAGATTTTTCTGTAGCTTTTCAAATTATGCAGTATTTCAATACAATCAAAACAAGCCGATGATAATCCAGCAAGCAATAAGATCAAAGTCCAGGGAATCTGGATGAGTCTCAAGTGAAGCATTCAGATTAGTTGTTTCAGGTAATGCATCATTAGCCTTCAAAATGATGTCCCCAAGGGTCGGTATAAAACTGGGGTGCTGTCCCAGCGTAAAAGTTTAAATGTTTCATTCCTCTGAGACCAGAATGACGTTATTGCATGTGGCGTACCACATGCAATAACATAAGTATCAAAATAGACATAAAAGAAGTTATAATGGGTCATTAGACAATAAAGTATCAAAAAGATCTATGTACAATTTCAAAAGGCCGGCCTAAGCAACAATCTTAATTCCTCACTGTCTAGCTAAAATATATATACAGTAATAATATAGAAATGGGTTAGTGTTGACGGCAAGTTAGATCCCTGTCTCTCTTTAGCCAAGGAAGACGCATTGACACAGCAACACCTGAAAGAGAGAATCAACAGCAATGCAAATGCATCCTATTCTATAGTAACGTGGTGAAATCCAGGGCTTTTTTTCAGGGAGAACTTGGTGGAACTCAGTTCCACTACCTATGGCTCAGACCCTTTGATGCCTGCTCACCACAATCACTTGTAAACACAGAAGTCTGGTTTCTGTGTTTACAAGTGATAGCTCTGCACTCTGTATGTAATGCAATCCTGATATTTAATGCCCCTTTAAGATCTTCCTACTCTTTGTGAAATTTGAATGACCACACCCACTATTTGATGTGATTTGGAGGGTGTGTGTAGGGGGAGGGGTTTTGTGGGGTCGTGGTTAAGTTCCAGCACCTATTGTTTGAGAAAAAAAGCCCTGGGGAAATCTATGTACATATGTGTTTAAACAGGTTTCAATTGTCCTCAGCCAAAGACAGCATAGCAGGGTGAATATACCCTATAAACATTTACATTATTCATGTTAAAAGAGTAGGTCCCATCCTCAATAGAGAATGCCACCCCCTCTTCAAAAATTTAGCAAACTTATGTTGCGTACACACGAGCGGACTTTACGGCAGAATTTGTCCAGCGTACTTTTCGACGGACTTTGCGACGGACTTTCCGAATGAACGGACTTGCCTACACACAATCAATCAAAGTCCGACGGATTCGTACGTGTTGACGTACGACCGGACTAAAATAAGGAAGTTCATAGCCAGTAGCCAATAGCTGCCCTAGCGTCAGTTTTTGTCCGTCGGACTAGCATACAGACGAGCAGACTTTTCGACCGGACTCGAGTCCGTCAGAAAGATTTGAAACATGTTTCAAATCTAAGTCCATCAAACTTTTGAGAAAACAAAGTCCGCTGGAGCCCACACACGATCGAATTGTCCGACGAAATCCGGTACGCCGGACCAAGTATGCCGTAAAGTTCGATCGTGTGTACGCGGCATTACACTTGGCACATAATGTGAATAAAGTAGTTTCTCAGGTCAACACTGTTCACGCCTCCTGATGACCACACTAGAAACAGTTCAGATTTATGGTTTAGTCCATTATCCACATGCATGGTGGGGATTTACCCCTTTTATTACAGCCTAATCCAACTGACTAACACTTAAAGTCCAAGACAGGTTACAATCCATCGATTTCCCTCTGGGCGGACTATATTTCCCAGCAGTTTCCCTTCTTCTCCAGGGACAACTCCCAGGACAGAAAGAAAGACACTGCTGCATGTCAAGCAACAAGCAGCCAGGTCTCAATGCAAGGGACCGCACTTCAGGACATAGGTCCCCTTGCAACGACATCCTCAGCCTGTCCATGTAACAGCCAGGGACATAGAAGAAATGTATTAATTTTTTTTCTTGGGAAACATTAACCTTCTGAAGATCACAAGTCGCCCTTCAGGGTGGATCACCCCAACAACTTCAAACTTTAGCCAACGTGGCTCAGGTGGGCACTCCATATATCTTCCGGCAGCATTCAGTCCAGCATAGTCCGGGCAGTAAGGCAATATTCTGTGTACTCACAATAATAAAAGCCAGTGCACCACAACAGGTGAGACCGTGACAATATGAGAACACGATTCCACCTCATATGGATGTACTCGCTGATGAATAGAGACTAGATGTCTGTGAACCAGTATCAAGTGCCCAAATAATGAAGTGACTATATGAAAGTGATGAATTCAAAACATAAAAAGCTCCACAAATAAACTAATGACTACATAATCAAAATATAAATATAAACATATATAAATATTGAGTATAAGAAAAAAAGTGTAGCGCTATAATATGTCAGTCAAAAACGTTAAGGTGTACTGATTGACCAGTAGTGTATATCCCAAAAGTTAAATAGTATTGAATCACATATACAAAAGCAGTAAAACAGTGAAAATTCCAAAATTTGCAAAGAGAACCACTCTTATTTAAGACCTTTAAGATATAACAATATAAAGAGTGTGCATCACACAGATTGAACCCAAACCCTTATAGCCGACAACAAGCATATAGGGATGGGAACAAGTGATAAGTCCCTGAAGTGAGAGAAGTTCTTTTAATCAGGTAGAGACTTCTTAGAGCATGGATCCAGATCCCATAGAAATGGTTGTTACTGGTGGACTCCTCCACTGATCAGCCTGATGCAAAGAGTAATATAAAATGCCCTTACCAGACGCGGTGGACTCACAAGCCATACAGCGGTGAGTCGTACGAGCTTGAACCGTGTAGCACGGTAGGGTTATAGCTGTTCCTGGTCTGCAACCGGATGGTCTTGAGAAGGACTCCAGTCCTGAGCAGTCTCTCGGTTCGTCCTCCAGCACTCTCTTGGGTCTCAGGTAGTTAGATATAGGGAGAAAGTGGACGAAAAGAAGCTCCACATAGTGTAAATCCAATCAATCAGGAGATTTATTGTATAAAAAATTTCCAACGAAAAAATTCCAGATAAAAACAAACATTCATAAAAACGTAATTAGCGCAGTAGACAGATGGTATAAGGTAGCGTCCTACACCCGACGCGTTTCGTCTGAGAAGACATCAACTGGGGTACAGCTAACCTCTCATCTGCTGCGCTATTTAATACAAAGTGCTCTAATCAGCATTGGGGACACCTGCGTGGCGTGACTTCCGGGTTTGCGTCATGTGATGGTGTTCGATGTCAGCTGACTCGCTGTCTGGCCTATCAAAAATTGAGTTCAGGATCCAAACCAAGCCTCGGTTTGGGTCCCGTATACAGCCAATTCTAATTGGGCGAATGAGGACATATGATCCCCACATCCAGGCGTCACAACGTGGTGACGCGGAGCCCAATCTATTAGTCCTAGTTAGCTGGCTGTTTGTGGACGTATGCGTCACCGCGTATCTACGCGGCGACGTCACACGTCCACTATACCCTCTCATTTTTCAGAATAATGCAGGCGGCGAAGAACCGCTCGCATTGCGCAGGCGCAGCAGCGCGGAATAGAAAGGCCATCCCACCTAAGATTATCAAGGGACAGTGTTTATGGACGACCATCGATCGAAAACACTTCCTCACTCCATTCACCGCTCATGTAATTCTCCATAACTAATAGGATTGTCGGACATAGATTTTATGCCATCCAAAGAGAAAATAATCACTGGGGCATAGGAGTAATATAGGTGCATGGACTAATGAAATCATTGAGGAGAACTCTGAATGCGAAACCATGATAGTCACGACACACATGTTCCCCCATGTTTATAAACATTGTTCTTGAGCCGAATAGTACAATCTCTTACACAGCTGCAAACTATCTTATTATTTAAAAATTGTATAAAAAATATTGAAAAAGAAAATATATATATAAATATATAATCGCAGGGAATAAAAATCCACCTGATATGTTGGTCATAACGACCGAAACCATCTAGCAAGAACCAATGTCCAAGACAGGAGATATGTAAGCTTCCTATTTGACCCCCTGTATTGGGTCTTGGGTGTTTCCTATTTAAATGTGAACAGAAAAAAGAGGAAGGTAGGGAAAAGAAGGCAAAAAAAGTAAAAAAATATTAAAAAAATATTTGATCAAATGGACGTTATATATATTGTGGAGTCTTTGTGGTAGAGATGATAAAATCTAATATAAATTGGAATACCTACAGTCAACCAGAAAATATGTGTAGACATTTCCAGAATAGAGGGAGGGCGTAGTGAGGGTCCTAAGACTGATTTATAAACGCGTTTATGTCCCACTCGATGTTTAAACCGTGGGGTACATAACATTTAATTTGATGTATCCACCAGGTTTCGAGTCTAGAGACTCCCCTTATGCTGGATTCCCCTCTCCAATGTGGAATGAACCTATCTATAACCTGGAAAGTGGTCCCTGCTGGGTTGCGGTCGTGATATGATGCATAGTGTTTAGAAACGCTATGATTAGTTTTGCCTTTCTTGATTGCTGTGATGTGTTCTTTCACCCTAATGGTGAAATTACGTATTGTCCGACCAATATATTGCTTTTTACACGGACATGTAATGAGATATACAATATATGGGGTTTTACATGTAGCGAATTGTTTCATATTGTATATTTTGCCTGTGGTAGTAGAATTGAATGTATCCATTTTGCGTGCTTGGCAAACATTCCATTTGCAAACTGTGCATCTTCTACAAGGATAGAATCCCTGCATATTGTGAAAGAATGAAATTTTCTTTGGCGGATCTATCACATTCGGTGCGATTTGTCCTTTAATTGATGGGGCACCCCTAAATATAGTAGCAGCTTGTTCGGGTAGTACAGGGCCCAAAATGGTGTCACTCTTCAATACTTTCCAGTGTTTTTTAATGATGTCTCTAACTTGCCTATGTTGAGTGGAGAAATTTGTTAGAAAAGACCATTTGTGCTTGGAATCTCCCTGTTTTTTAAGTTTGCCTGATTGGGCTGTCAGTAAAGAGGCCCGATCCATTAAGGCTACTTGTTGAATCTCCTTTGTGATAAGGGAATTATCATATCCTTTTTCGCAGAAGCGTTGTTTTAAGATCTCGGCTTGTAGAAAATAATCAGAGAGGTGGGAACAATTTCTCCTTATTCTCACTAGCTGGCTTTTCGGAATGGATTTAAGCCATACCTCGTGATGACAGCTATCGGTCGGAATATAGCCATTCCGATCCGTAGCCTTAAAATATGTTTTGGTTTCCAAACGACCGTTGTTCGATATGATCTCCAAATCCAAAAAATGGATCTTAGACAGGCTAGCTTCATATGTCAAATGAATCCCTCTCCGGTTTGCATTCAAGGTAGTAATGAATGCATCCAACGAGTCCATACTGCCCCTCCATAGGAGGAGGATGTCGTCTATGTATCTCACCCACAGAGCTAACTCTGGGGGGTTTAAAGCATAGACGACATCCTCCTCCCATTTGGCCATAAAAATGTTTGCCAGACTGGGGGCAAACTTCGCCCCCATGGCCACCCCCTTTGTCTGCAGAAAAAATTGATCATTATACCAAAAATAATTGGCACCTGTAGCGAATTTGAGTAAATCCATGATAAACTTTTTCTGTGTTCGGGGGATGTTGCCCTCTCTCAAAAGGAAAAACTCCACTGCTTCTAGGCCCTGATCTTGGGGTATACATGTATATAAGGACGTAACGTCCGCAGTGGCTAGTATTAAGTTCCTAGTGTCTGTAACTTGCTGTAATTTCATAATGGTATCTCTTGTATCCTTCAAAAAGGAAGGAGCAGCTTGGACTATCGGTTGGAGGAAGAAGTCGATATATTTCCCTACCCGGGAGGTTATAGAATTAATCCCGCTGACAATCGGGCGTCCTGGCGGATTTGTTGCATTTTTATGTACTTTCGGCAGATAGTACATGATGGGAATGCGTGGTGCCACTGGTACTAGGAAGTGTTTTTCTTTTTTATTCAGAATGCCAAGTCGTGACCCGGTGTCAACCAAGTCAGTTAATATCTTTTTGTATTCTGAAGTTGGATTCTTTTGAAGGCAGCGGTAAGTCTCGGAATCACTGAGGATCCTGGTCATCTCGCTATGGTAGTCACTTTTGTCAAGGATGACGACCCCTCCTCCCTTATCCGCAGAGCGGATAATAAGATCCTTCCTTTCACATAGGGACTTTAATCCTATTTTAAACTTCGGATCATTGTATATCCTTTTAGGGGGAAGGTCTTCAAGGTCCTTTAAAACTAGGTCCCTGAATACCTTAATCGGAGGTGCTACGGGGGCTGGTGGATTGAATAAGGACGGATTGCTCAATCCTGAATGCACAGTTTGGGTAGTAATCTGTGGACCAAGGGGTCTACTAGAGTTTGACATGATATATCTTTGGATGTTTAAGTTACGCACATATTTCTGTACGTCAATAAAAACGGCAAATTTGTTCAATTTTTTGGGGGGAGCGAACTTTAAACCTTTCTCCAGCACAATCTTCTCTGCTTCTGAAAAGGTTGTTTTACTCAGATTGAAGATGCCTTTGTTTTCTATACCCGCTTTCTTTTTACGGGCACGCCTCCCCCCTCTGGTGCCCCGTTTTGATTTCCATAGTGTGGGGGGTTTTCGTTCTGTTTGTGAAAACCCTCCATCCTTGGAGCCCTGGGAAACCTTTGATTGTAATTATACGGAGACCTTTCTGGGTAATCATTATCCCTAGTTCTATAGGAATATTGAGAATTATATTCTTTGTTTTGTTCGTCTCTTAGAGGGGAGAACCTATTATAGGTCCTTAGGGGTGTCCTATGGGGGTATGGTTCATAGTGATGATAATCATCACGTCCCCTATGTCCACCCTGTACTGAGGAGTCACGAGGACCCTACTCATAGTATGAAACACGATCATCATTCCTCCTATTCCTGCCCCTACCTCTTTTGCCCCTACCCCTATGTTGGGGGGCTGGACTCCTATATTGGTACTTGGGTGTATGGGGGTCAGGTGGATATTGGGCCCTGTGATCTTCCCCTTTGAATGGGGGGGGGGGCCACTGGTGCTTCCAAAGACCTTGTGTTGGATGAGGTTGTCACCTCCATCCCATTTTGTTCTGTAGACCCAACGGTCTGTTCCTTGTTTTGCCAGTTGAATACATTCCCTGTTTTGTAATCATTCATATCTCTACTATATTTTTTCTGTTTTTTAGTTTTCTGTTCCCGTTCTTCTTTTTCTAGATGGTTCTTTAAATTTGTGGATAGATTGATATATTCAGCTATAGATTTATGTGGAAGTAATTTATCTCTAATTTCCTTAATCTCCTTGTCTAATACACTTCTCCTTGCCCGTTTCCTGTCCATAAGGAAACCCAGCAATGAGATCCCTGCCTCATTGAAATAGTGAAACCAAGTTTCAATGTCTGTATCTCCTTGTTGTGGGTGGATGGTCCATCGCAGCCCTCTTGGGACCATCCGGTCTTTAGAGTACTGTTCTAAGAATGCAATATCCCATTCTAAATGGATTTCTGAAACCATTGGGTTTTTCAACCTTAGGAAGAGGCCTCCCATTTCAGAGTCTGCATTTAGAATTGAAAAAACACCTTCTATATTAAAAGTGCGGCTGGTGCGATATTCAAATACGTCCATATCTTTAAATGATATGGAAAGTGAAAAAAGGCGGAAGGCTGCAGCAGTAGTGTCAAGAAATAGCACAAAAATACAATAGAGGAAAAAGCTGCTGCGCCCACCATATATTGAGTGACTTTAGTCAATGACTACATAATCAAAATATAAACATATATAAATATTGAGTGACTTTAGTCACTCAATATTTATATATGTTTATATTTATATTTTAAATTTTGTAGTCATTAGTTTATTTGTGGAGCTTTTTATGTTTTGAATTCATCACTTTCATATAGTCACTTCATTATTTGGGCACTTGATACTGGTTCACAGACATCTAGTCTCTATTCATCAGCGAGTACATCCATATGAGGTGGAATCGTGTTCTCAAATTGTCACGGTCTCACCTGTTGTGGTGCACTGGCATTTATTATTGTGAGTACACGGAATATTGCCTCACAGGTCAATCAGTTTAGCGCAGCTCTCCTTGGTCCTTATTCTGTTTAGTATTGTATAACATTTTGGAGTTGAAGCTAGGTAATTTTTTAACTAATAGCGCAGTTTTTCTCTTTTATATAGTCCGGGCAGTACAGCTATCTGGAATGTTCTCCACTAGCAACACTTGAAATGTGTGTGTGAAGTGGCTGTCAGCATAGCCTCCTTGACATCACACAACACATATTTGTAATCCAGTGGCAGTAATTTTACAAGTAGTACCCGGGGTCGGGTAGGCTTATGGATCTCCCTTTGTATTCACCATGGTTACAAAGTGTTTGACGTCCCTATTATCAGGTCTGCGGATGATTACGCCATCTAAATTAATCTTTCTGCCGTAACCCTAGGTGTTCAACACTGAGAGATACTTTCCGGACATCTTAGGCGACAACTTTAGGAAGTCTGTCTTGAGAGGGATCTAAAGGAACTCACTTCATCCACCCATTGGATTTCTTTTTCCGAGATCTCCTCTTCCATATGAGGGGGAATGTAAGGGTATAAGTAACCATAGTCTTCTGCCACTTTCCTAATTATTATCCTCTGTATTTTGGACAGCCAAGGCAGGGTCTTGGGATCTCCGTATCGGGGTAGAACCCGGGCATCTGGAGCAGGCTGGACTGAGCACCCAGTGTCCACATCATGCCTATGTTCTAGTTTAGCGTTAGGCATAGGCGTGCTAGGGCGGACTTTGGGGACCCATTGAGCCCCATGGTCTTCCTCAACTGACCTGGCGATGCTAATCAGCGGAGCTGCACTGGCTGACAGTGTAATGTGCAGGCTAGCGGTAGTAGTAGCAGGTGTTTCATCTTCCTGCACATTGCTTATTAACTCTTCATCACTCTCACCCCACTTTCCAATGTAAGACAATGTGTCAGAAAAGAGTTCCGATAGACCATCAGACGGGCTGTCTGAATCTGAATTAGTAGAGCACTCTTCGCCTGGGATGTAATTGTGCTTGGCTTGTGCCTTAACTGGCATCACTATGGCATCCCCCTTGACGGCCACAGGCATCACCTCCCCCACAGGCACACCACTCTCACCTCTTGCTGGCTTACCCAGCTCCCCTCATGGGTGGCGCGGACATCAAGGCGAGTAGCTGGGCCCGACCGCGGCCTCGAGGAGTAACTGGTGCACTGGGTCCTGGGGTAGTCACTAAAACAGGGGCAGCAGCTTTCTGTACGACTCCGGTGATGACCGGTGGGCTCAGGATGTCACTCCCAGCCGGGATGGTGACGACAATCGACTTGCAGGATCCGCGGAGGTTGAGTTGGGGAGATAGCCTCAAACAATTGCTCTCCGCAGCGTCCACAGACGATCCAAGGCCTCAACTGCATGGCCAGGCTGGAACATTGCCCACAGATCAGTCCCAGAGCTTCGTAGCCTCCAGCCGTATACAGGGAAAGCCTGCCCTTCGGTGTATACCGCACTCCAGCTTCAGTCAGGACTTGTTGCACATCGCTCGGACTAAAACCAACACTGAAGCACACTTCCTAAAATCCACCATCTCGCTCACAAACTGTGCCATCTTTCTCTCCAACCCACAATCAGACAAGTGGCAGCACTTCCTTATCCTCCTCTGCAGAGCAGGAACTCCTCCCCCTGCCAACGGATTGGTGCAATTGTTCTCTGGGAACTGTGACACCTGCCTTCTTCATGCTGCGGCACGCTAAAACTGTACTGGAATCCATTTTGGAGTCTGTATTAACCCTCTCTGGGCTGGCAGGAAGTGTCAAAAGACCAGGCTGATCCTCTCCCCTGAGCTGTGAGACTTGATGGTTCTTCCCCACATTGGTAGTACACACGACAACACAGTCCACCCTCCCACAGAGCCAGATGAAATCCCGATGAAGCTGAGGCTAGTTGCTAAGGGCGACGGCTGCAGAGATAACGCCTTAGGCCCACGTTGGGTGCCAAATGTAGCAAGGTCCCAAGCCTCTTTTGATCTAATGAGGACCTCCAGGGATAGCTGACATCTTTCTGTACGTGGTTGGTTGTGAGGCATAGTGGGTGCAAAGTAGTTGAAATTATTGGGCGCCAAACATTTCTTGAATGCAAAAAGAAAGTTTATTTCTCTCAACAGTCTTTTTTTGTAGGAGAGAGGGTTAGGGCCAGGACACCCTTAGGTAGTTGCAAGGTTAATTGGCAGACTCCGAGACTTCAATAGGAGGACAGCCATGCGGGGAAAGGCATCCAGCAAGACGCAACATCTGCATGTGCAGGAATGCTGTCTACTATAACAACAGTTTTTTACAGTTCCTAACACAAACGTAACAGTTCCTTCACTACAGTCTCTCTTTGTAGTTCTTCAGCACACTGAGCTACCGGTCTCTCACTAGACCCACTGATTCACTGCCACTGAATTCTTTGAGCTCCTCCAATCTTAACAGTGGTATCCTCCCCAAGCATCACCCCCGCCTCTCCGCTGGGTCCCTAGCTTGGCACTCTAGATACCTCTCAAGCTTCACCAACGCTGGCCTGCTCGGTCCCTAGCTTGACACACAAGGCTGCTCTGTAAGCGTCACCTCCATTGGCTGGGTCCCTGGCTTAATTCCCACTGAAGTTTCCAGATTCTTCACCGTCCCAGGTTGGTGAGAATGTTGCTCTGGTACTTGCTTCAGTTACTCACTTTGGTCCCTGGTAATAAGGTGGTTGGTCCCTTATTGGCGACAGCTCCCCCTCTACCTCTGACAATGACAGGTTCTCTGGCTGGCAGAACCGTCACTTCTGGTTGGACTGCAAGCCGCAGTCCCAACCCTGCACTGCTCTCTCTTGCTTTTGGATAGGCCCTCAGACAGCCTAACAGCCAAATGTGCCCGGGACAGGCCTAATCTCTGGCCTAGCAGCTCCGGCAGTACAACACACGTCCACCCAGACAGATGTCCAGGTGGCACAGAACAGCGATCACCTGACTCCACCCGAATATATAGGCTCTCCCAGCAGGCCAAGGGATCCAAGAAAACCCCTGCCCATTGGCTGAGATACCCCACATACCCATAACCTGACCTTGCGTTGCCCTTCTCATATCTAGTACCACCAAGCACCCGACCACCTAGTGGTAGAAGAGAAAAGTGCAACAAGGTCAAACTTAGGGAGAAATCAATAGATCTCTAACAATCAACCAGAATAATTATTCCTGGCAAGTAAATTTGTGAGGAGCAACCCTGCCTAAACTCCAGGGTGCTACATTAGTACGGTGCTTTCGACAGCCGATTCCGGTTTTTCGTCAGACAAAAGCTGGATGTGCAGACTATAAAATTTTTGTCAGATGTGAACTCAACATTCGATTTTCGTTTTAATTAGTACGGTTTTCATATGAAAAAAATCGTAAGAGCAAGACTACGCATGCTCAGGAACGAAAGAATATATACAAAACTATTCAACACATTACGTCCCTTTTGAAGTTGTATTCTGTCATACAAAAATTTTCGTATTGTGAGTAACCTTTTCACTTTCGACATGAGACTAGCATGCAACAAAAAAATGATGAACGGTCGTCCGAAAATCTGATCGTGTGTACGAGGCTTAAGATAGCTTCGGATCAAATCCATCAGATCTTAAAGGGGTCTAAAGGATCGTTAGTTAAATAAATGACTTGTGTGATGCTGCTAGAGATACCACAATGAATCCAGGTACAAGAAAGGACCACCCATTGTATACAATCATTTGATTTCCTTCATTTTTTTGCTGATGCAGGGCAAAGCAACAAGTGAAATAGCTGGTACTTCTCAGTATAGAAAGTGTCCGTGTGTCTCTCCCTTTCCTCCAATGATGCATTGCTCAATATCTGAGTAGCCAATCTTTAGGCCTGAGTGTTGTCAAATAGGTCAGAAGAAAAGTCTCTAGCCTTGTGTAAGCTCTGACCAGATTAAATCGCAGCTTATATGGTGCTTTTTCACTTTGCTCCAGCAGATGAACAGCAAAGTAGTGAATGCTACTTCCATGGTGCATTCCACCTACACTATATTACCAAAAGTATTGAGACGCCTGTCTTTTCACGCACATGAACTTTAATGGCATCCCCGTCTTAGTCCGTAGTATTCAATATTGAGTTGGCCCACTCTTTGCAGCTATAACAGCTTCAACTCTTCTGGGAAGGCTGTCCAAAAGGTTTAGGAGTGTGTCTATGGGAATGTTTGACCATTCTTCCAGAAGCGCATTTGAGAGGTCAGGCACTGATGTTGGATGGGAAGGCCTGGCACGCAGTCTCTGCTCTCATTCATCCCAAAGGTGTTCTATCGGGTTGAGGTCAGGACTCTGTGTAGGCCAGTCAAGTTCCTCCAATCCAAACTCGCTCATCCATGTCTTTATGGACCTTGCTTTGTTCACTGGTCCAAATGATTTGGTGGAGGGGGGATTTTGGTGTGGGGTTGTTTTTCAGGGGTAGGGCTTGGCTACTTAGTTCCAGTGAAGGGAACGCTTAAGGCGTCAGTATACCAAGACATTTTGGACAATTTTATGCTCCCAACTTTGCGGGAACAGTTTAAGGGTAGCCCCTTCCTGTTCCAAGATGACTGTGCTCCAGTGCACAAATCAAGGTCCATAAAGACATGGATGAGAGAGTTTGGGGTGGATAAACCTGACTGATTTGCACAGAGTCCTGACCTCAACCCAACAGAACACCTTTGGGATGAATTAGAGAGGAGTCCAACATCAGTGCCTGATAGGGTTGCCACATCATCCCTTTAATCCAGGAAATACATAAATTACACAGGTTCTGTGGCCGATTAAGGTGGCAATTAAACTCACTTGGTGCCTTATCTGCATTAAATCAGCCTCAGAACCTGTTTAATCAATATGTGTCCTGGATTAAAGGTATGCACCCTAGTGCCTGACCTCACAAATACTCTTCTGGAAGGATGGTCAAACATTCCCATAGACACACTCCTAAACCTTGTGGACAGCCTTCATAGAAGAGTTGAAGCTGTTATAGCTGCAAAGGGTGGGCCAACTCATTATTGAACCCTACGGACTAAGACTGGGATGGCATTAAAGTTCATGTGCGTGTAAAGGCCCGGCATGCCAATACTTTTGGCAATATAGTGAAAGTGGTTTCTATTACATTATTAGGTCAGATTTCTTTTTTTCAGTAGTGAAGGATAATTTCTGGTTGGCTGCTATGATTATTAAGGCCTATGTCGGTAACCTTGATGTCTGTTTTTCTAGCTATGAAGAGTGTGTGGTTCCAGGAAGCTCAGGATCTTATCTCCCCACTGATGAGCCTCCACCGTACTCCTTGGAAGACCCACAACAGCTTCAACATGATCTGACATTCAGCGACAACCCGGAAGAGATTGCTCTGAGATTACATGAAAACACAGAAAATCACCTGATCCCCGCTTCTCTGTCTGCTGCTGATCTCCGTGATGATTCGCCACGTAGAACCTCAAGCAAGACAAGCCTACACCTTCCTATTATACCAATGGACATCCAAAAACACATGGCATCACCGACCACTCTAGTTCTATAGGAAACTGCTCAACTCCATCCAAATTGTTTTGTTTTGGTTGGAGTGAGGATGGGTAGGAACCTCTGTCTGGCTTTATCTGTCATCTGTTGGGGAGATTTCACCTCACTTCCTCTCTTGGTGACCACATGGGAACTGAGGAGATCTCCTAGACACCAAAAAAAAAACAGTCAAAAGGTCTTTCCCTTCCCTGCAATACTTTGTTTTATTACTGTGTGCCAAGGCTGGAGAGATTTTGCTCACTTTCTGTTTCAGAAAACAGATGTGGGGAAAATCTACCCAAGAGTTATCCCGGAGTATCAGTGTTGTGGGTGGAGCCATCGGTAGAGGAAGCAAGCGGCTGCAGAGGGAGCAGAGCCGCATAAGCCAATGCTTCCTCTATAGCGCCGTCGTCTGTCCCAGGCAGAGTGATAATAAACGCACTACGCCTGGGACAGCAAGATTTTCTATAGCCTGCTGCCTGTAGAAAGTGGTGATTCATGCCGATGCACAAAGTGGATTAAAGGATTAAAAAGGTCAGTTTATGACATCACAGTGTGGCAATGGGCATAATATCAGAGGTCTGCAATGGTTATTAGACCGATTTCACACTGATCGGCAGGTGCAGCACAGTGCAACCGTGGGTTATCATAGACTTCCATTAGACCCCTTTCACACTGGGTTGTTTTGCAAGCGCTATTGAGCTAAAAATAGCGCCTGCAAACCGACCCGAAACAGACGCTGCTGTGTCTCCAGTGTGACAGCCTTGGGGCTGTCACACTGTAGCAGTGCGCTGGCAGGACGCTGAAAAAAGTCCTGCTAGCAGCATCTTTGGAGCAGTGAAGGATTATACACCGCTCCTGCCCATTGATATCAATGGGGCACCGCGCCTAAACCGCGGCAAAGCACCTCTGCAGAGGCGCTTTGCGGGGGGTTCTTAACCCTTTATTGGCCACTAGCGGGGGGTAAAACAGCCCCCACTAGCGGCCGCATATTGCCGCTAAAACGACGGCGCTTTACCCCCGACGCACCTCCCGCCCCAGTATGAAAGGGGCCTAATATCCTGTGGGTTTGGTGCACTTTCAGAAAATGCACCACATCTGCAAAATATAATAGAAGTCTATGGCAAATGAAAGCTGCAGGTGCACAGGGCTGCTCCCGTGGTGCGGGTAAATTGCAGCGCATCAGTGTGAAAGCAGTCTTATGCCGCGTACACACAACCAGTTTTGCCGTCGTAATAAACTCCGAAGGTTTCTCCGACGGAATTCCATTCAAGCGGTCTTGCCTACACACGGTCAACCCAAAGTCTGATCAAAGGCTGACCGTCCAGAACGTGGTGACGTACAAAACTTACGATGGGACTAGAAAAAGGAAGTTCAGTAGCCAGTAGCCAATAGCTTCCGTCTCGTACTTGCTTCACAGCATGCGTTGTTTTTGGTCCGTCGGAACAGCATACAGACGATCGGTTTTCCCGATAGGAATTGGTTCTGTCGGAAATATTTAGAACATGTTCCATTTCTAGGTCCGTCAGAATTTTCGAAAAAAGAAGTCCGATGAGGCCTACACACGATCGGAATATACGATGAAAAGCTTCCGTCTGACTTTTTCTGTCGGACATTCCGCTCGTGTGTACGCGGCTTAATGCTTCATGCACACTGAAGCTCATAAATGGCCGTTTTTTGGAGTTTGGCCGTTTTTTTTAACAGCCAATAAACTCCACTCCATGTTATCCTATGTGTCCATGCACACATGGACGTTTTTGAACTTTTATCAACAGTGGAGTTTATGGGCTGTTTTCTGAACGCCATAAAATTGCGTTCATGAGACGTTTTTCTGACCACAAAAACGCCAAACGCTCAAAAACATGGCTCACCAGCGTTTTGTAATGTTTTTGATCCATTGATAAAAAAAATGAAAAAAAAAAAAAACGCTACGCGGAAGAACGCTAAAAAAACGCTAATAAACGTTATTGCAAAAACGTTAAAAAACTTTGAAAGACTCACTGCAAAGCTACTGGCGTTTTTTATAACATTATTTTAACGCTCGGAGTGCATGGAGCCTTAAAAGGAAGTAAACCCTGATGGGTTTTACTTCCTCTTTTGTTCCCTGCAAACCCTGCAAAGTAAAACATTGCACTTACCTGCAAATGAAGCCCGCGCTGTCCCTGCTGGTGGCCGCACCCATCTTCGCCCTTCTTCCTTCTGGGGCCCTGGACTCCGGCTCTGTGACTGGCCGGAGCCACGTGACGTCACTTCCGCGCATGTGCGCCGGAGCTGCCACTCACGGCATTTGCTCACAGCTAGGGATGAGCTTCGAGTTCGAGTCGAACTCATGTTCTACTCGAACATTGGCTGTTCGCAAGTTCGCCGAACAGCGAACAATTTGGGGTGTTCGCGGCAAATTCGAATGCCGCGGAACACCCTTTAAAAGTCTATGGGAGAAATCAAAAGTGCTAATTTTAAAGGCTTATATGCAAGTTATTGTCATAAAAAGTGTTTGGGGACCCGGGTCCTGCCCCAGGGGACATGGATCAATGCAAAAAAAAGTTTTAAAAACGGACGTTTTTTCAGGAGCAGTGATTTTATTAATGCTTAAAGTCAAACAATAAAAGTGTAATATCCCTTTAAATTTCGTACCTGGGGGGTGTCTATAGTATGCCTGTAAAGGGGCGCATGTTTCCCGTGTTTAGAACAGTCTGACAGCAAAATGACATTTGGAAGGAAAAAACTCATTTAAAACTACCCGCGGCTATTGCATTGCCGACAATACACATAGAAGTTCATTGATAAAAACGGCATGGGAATTCCCCACAGGGGAACCCCGAACCAAAATAAAAAAAAAAAAAATGATGTGGGGGTCCCCCTAAATTCCATACAAGGCCCTTCAGGTCTGGTATGGATATTAAGGGGAACCCCAGCCAAAATTTAAAAAAAAAATTGACGTGGGGTTTCCCCTAAATTCCATACCAGACCCTTCAGGTCTGGTATGGATTTTAAGGGGAACCCCGCGCCAAAAAAAAAAAAAAAAACGGCGTGGGGTCCCCCTAAAAATCCATACCAGACCCTTATCCGAGCACGCAACCTGGCAGGCCGCAGGAAAAGAGGGGGGGACGAGAGTGCGGCCCCCCCCCCCTCCTGAACCGTACCAGGCCACATGCCCTCAACATTGGGAGGGTGCTTTGGGGTAGCCCCCCAAAACACCTTGTCCCCATGTTGATGAGGACAAGGGCCTCATCCTCACAACCGTGGCCGGTGGTTGTGAGGGTCTGCGGGCGGGGGGCTTATCGGAATCTGGAAGCCCCCTTTAACAAGGGGACCCCCAGATCCCGGCCCCCCCCCTGTGTGAAATGGTAAGGGGGTACTTACCCCTACCATTTCACTAAAAAACTGTCAAAAATGTTAAAAATGACAAGAGACAGTTTTTGACAATTCCTTTATTTAAATGCTTCTTCTTTCTTCCTTCATCTTCTTCTTCTTCTGGTTCTTCTGGCTCTTCTGGTTCTTCCTCCGGCGTTCTCGTCCAGCATCTTCTCCGCGGCGTCTTCTATCTTCTTCTCCTCGGGCCGCTCCGCACCCATGGCATGAGGGGGGAGGCTCCCGCTCTTCTCTTCATCTTCTTCTCTTCTTCATCTTCTTCTTCATCTTCTTCTTCTTCTTCTTCTTTTTCTTCTTCTTCTTCTTCCTTCTTCTCTTCTTCTCTTCTTCCTGTCTTCTCCGGGCCGCTCCGCAATCCATGCTGTGGCATGGAGGGAGGCTCCCGCTGTGTGACGGCGTCTCTTCGTCTGACGGTTCTTAAATAACGGGGGGCGGGGCCACCCGGTGACCCCGCCCCCCTCTGACGCACACATGACGGGACTTCCCTGTGGCATTCCCCGTGACGTCACAGGGAAGTCCCTCAAGTCACCGTGCGTCAGAGGGGGGCGGGGTCACCGGATGGCCCCGCCCCCCATTATTTAAGAACCGTCAGACGAAGAGACGCCGTCACACAGCGGGAGCCTCCCACCATGCCAGCATGGCTGCGGAGCGGCCCGGAGAAGACAGGAAGAAGAGAAGAAGGAAGAAGAAGATGAAGAAGAAGATGAAGAAGAGAAGAAGATGAAGAGAAGAGCGGGAGCCTCCCCCCTCATGCCATGGGTGCGGAGCGGCCCGAGGAGAAGAAGATAGAAGACGCCGCGGAGAAGATGCTGGACGAGAACGCCGGAGGAAGAACCAGAAGAGCCAGAAGAACCAGAAGAAGAAGAAGATGAAGGAAGAAAGAAGAAGCATTTAAATAAAGGAATTGTCAAAAACTGTCTCTTGTCATTTTTAACATTTTTGACAGTTTTTTAGTGAAATGGTAGGGGTAAGTACCCCCTTACCATTTCACACAGGGGGGGGGCGGGATCTGGGGGTCCCCTTGTTAAAGGGGGCTTCCAGATTCCGATAAGCCCCCCGCCCGCAGACCCTCACAACCACCGGCCACGGTTGTGAGGATGAGGCCCTTGTCCTCATCAACATGGGGACAAGGTGTTTTGGGGGGCTACCCCAAAGCACCCTCCCAATGTTGAGGGCATGTGGCCTGGTACGGTTCAGGAGGGGGGGGGGCCGCACTCTCGTCCCCCCCTCTTTTCCTGCGGCCTGCCAGGTTGCGTGCTCGGATAAGGGTCTGGTATGGATTTTTAGGGGGACCCCACGCCGTTTTTTTTTTTTTTTTGGCGCGGGGTTCCCCTTAAAATCCATACCAGACCTGAAGGGTCTGGTATGGAATTTAGGGGGAACCCCACGTCAATTTTTTTTTTAAATTTTGGCTGGGGTTCCCCTTAATATCCATACCAGACCTGAAGGGCCTTGTATGGAATTTAGGGGGACTCCCACATCATTTTTTTTTTTTAATTTTGGTTCGGGGTTGCCCTGTGGGGAATTCCCATGCCGTTTTTATCAATGAACTTCTATGTGTATTGTCGGCAATGCAATAGCCGCGGTAGTTTTAAATGTGTTTTTTCCTTCAAAATGTCACTTTGCTGTCAGACTGTTCTAAACACGGGAAACATGCGCCCCTTTACAGGCATACTATAGACACCCCCCAGGTATGAAATTTAAAGGGATATTACACTTTTATTGTTTGACTTTAAGCATTATTAAAATCACTGCTCCTGAAAAAACGGCCGTTTTTAAAACTTTTTTTTGCATTGATTCATGTCCCCTGGGGGAGGACCCGGGTCCCCAAACACTTTTTATGACAATAACTTGCATATTAGCCTTTAAAATTAGCACTTTTGATTATTCATGTTCGTGTCCCATAGACTTTAACGGCGTTCGCGTGTTCGAACGAATTTTTTTCCTGTTCGCATGTTCTGGTGCGAACCGAACAGGGGGGTGTTCGGCTCATCCCTACTCACAGCGCATGCGCCGATGACATCATTGGCACACTACAAGGTAAATTTCTCCTAAACAGTGCACATTTAGGAGATATTTACAGTACCTATAGGTAAGCCTTATTCTAGGCTTACCTATAGGTACAAGTTCTAAAAAGGGGTTTACAACCACTTTAAGCTTCTTTGAGCATAAGCGTTTTTTTTTCACAAAACCTCCTAGATTGTATTTTCTTAACCACTGTATAAACAAAACAAAAAGCTGGAACAAACATTTTTGTGTGTTTTTCGAGCTTCTTTGAGCTTTTTCTAGCTCTTTTTGAGCTTGTTTGGGGCACTAGCTCCTCTCAAAAACGCAAAATTGGTGGGAGTTTTTTCTGCCTGTAGGATCATATGCCTAAAAATGCCTAAAAAAAGCCATAGTGTGCATGGACACATTGGCTAACACGGAGGGGAGTTCCCAGGCAGAAAAAATAAGAGCTCAAAAGCCTGTAGCAGAAGCTTCTTTGAGCTCCATTGAGGTGCAGTGTGCATGAGCCCTTAGCCCTCTTTCACACAATCGGTCTGATCGGGTGTTTACTATGCTTCCGTTTATGAATGAACAGGAAGCCGCTCAGCACAGAGCACTTTCCATTCATTCGCTGTCCAGTGCAGCTGAGGCCACAGAGAAAGACATGTGTGTTTGAGCCTTGGGGTGCACACCCTAATGCAATAGTCTGCGCACACCTTTGCATAGCAGCTAGGTGGTTAGCAGTACATGTTCTGGGTTAGATTTCCTCCTGGGGCACTATCCGCATGTAGTTTATATTTCCTGTGTTTTCGTCAGTATCCCCTTGTTGCTCTTGCGTCCTCCCCCTGAAAAAAAAATGGTAAAAGGTTCAATCCCTATCATAGAAAAAATACTTAGCATGGGGGATGCACACTTTAGATCAGTGCCACAGCTTCACATCTGGTTTGACAACAACACATTACACAACTGGCTATTTTGGTAAATCTAGGGGTTGCCAAACAAGTGACAATCTGGCCATACAATCAGCAAAACTATATAATATCCTGACCTAACCAATCAAGTTGTATTCAATCAGGCAGGCCCTTGTACTATATACACTATATTGTCAAAAGTATTGTGACACCTGCCTTTACACAAACGTGAATGTTAATGACATCCCAGTCTTAGTCTGTAGGGTTCAATATTGAGTTGGCCCACCCTTTGCAGCTATAACAGCTTCAACTCTTCTGGGAAGGCCGTCCACAAGGTTTAGGAGTGTGTCTATGGGAATGTTTGACCATTCTTCTAGAAGGGCCAGTCAAGTTCCTCCACCCCAAACTCGCTCATCCATGTCTTTATGGACCTTGCTTCGTGCACTGGTCCAAGTCATTTGGTGGAGGGGGGATTATGGTGTGGGGGTTGTTTTTCAGGGGTTGGGTTGGCCCCTTAGTTCCAGTGAAGGGAACTCTTAAGGCGTTAGCGAACCAAGACATTTTGGACGATTTCATGTTTCCAACTTTGTGGGAACAGTTTGGGGATGGCCCCTTCTTGTGCCAACATGACTGTGCACCAGCGCACACAGCAAGGTCCATAAAGACATGGATGAGCGAGTTTGGGGTGGAGGAACCTGACTGGCCTGCACAGAGTCCAGACCTAAACCCGATAGAAAACCTTTGGGTCATCCATGTCTTTATGGACCTTGCTTTGTGCACTGGTCCAAATTATTTGGTGGAGGGGGGATTGTGGTTTGGGGTTGTTTTTCAGGGGTTGAGCTTGGCCCCTTAGTTCCAGTGAATTGAACTCTTAAGGCATCAGAGTGCCAAGACATTTTGGACAATTTCATGCTCCCAACTTTGTGGGAACAGTTTGGGGTTGGCCCCTTCCTATTCCAACATGACTGTACACAAAGCAAGGTCTATAAAGACATGGATGAGCAAGTTTGGGGTGGAGGAACTTGACTGGCCTGCACCTAAACCCAATAGAACACCTTTTGGATGAATTAGAACGGAGACTAGGCCTTCTTGTCCAACATCAGTGCCTGACCTCACAAATGCGCTTCTGGAAGAATGGTCAAACTTTCCCATAGACACACTCCTAAACCTTGTGGACGGCCTTCCCAGAAGAGATGAAGCTGTTATAGCTGCAAAGGGTGGGCCAACTCAATATTGAACCCTACAGACTCAGACTGGGATGCCATTAAAGTTCATGTGCGTGTGAAGGCAGGCCTCACAATACTTTTGACAATATAGTGTAGTTGGTGGTAGATCTAAACAAGATCATGCAATCAGATTGTATTGTGTGTGTGATGAGTTTAAAGTTGATTGTGCAAAGATTCTATGGTCAGATTGTAATGTGCATGATGACCTTTACACAATATCATTGTCAGCAACGATTACAGAAAGCCATGTAATCACAGATTTTTAAAAACACATCTGAGTAAAAGCCACTGTTCTGGCCACAGTATTAGCCCCTAGTAAGTTCTAATGTCACACTATTGTGCCTATATAACCATTTCTAGTGATATGACTAGGTACCTTTTAGAAACCAGTATAACCAGTCTTTGGTTGTACTTGGTTATCTACAGAATTCCCACTCCCCCCACAATGTATGTTTGTGTAACACCAACGATTTCAATGTTCAGAATAAGAAGTGCAATTAGTTTATATCTAGCAATAATTGCAATAGATTTTCTATGATGTCTACCAGTAATAAAAATGGCTACCGCCTTTCAGAACATCATATAATCAAAGTGTCTCCTCTATGGAAAATAATAGGTTATCAAATAAAGCAATAAAATGCTAAACTGACTTAACTTTGTAAATGTCTTTTTTATATCTATTTGTGTTATACTGAATAAAGTGCATGCAAATCGTAACATAGAACTTCCCTTAAAGTGGATGTAAACCCAAATTTATTTATTTTTTATGTCATAATGTAGAGTATAAGATTTCCTATCATTTGAGCCCAGTCTTGCCACAAAGAGTTAATCCAGCTCTGAGCAATCCTCTTTTATTGTTCAGTGAGATAAAACTTGACAAACTGAGAAAAACTTTGTCAAATCCTCCCCCTTGCTGTGAGTGACAGGTGATTTACATATCTTGTGCACTAGCCTAAGACAGGCATTGTTTTTTAATTCCCTCCCCCACTCCTTTCTTCAGCAGCTCTGCAAGGATTGGCTGTTCCACACCTCAGCATGATTTGGCATGCTGAAGTCATGTGGTTACTTTCCTGTCTTTTCACTGGATGTTAGAGATCATAGCAGAAGTTCAGTGTAAGAAATACACAGGAGAAAATGCATATTGACAAGGGGAGTGTAGAGGTGGGCGGGGAGTCTACTGACATCATGACTCCACCCACCGAGCTCCAGACAACAGACCCGCCCACAGAATCTGCAGTTTTTCGGGTCTCATAACAGACAGAGGGGAGACATTTGACAGGTAAATATACATGCAGGAGGCATGTATATCCTTATAGATAACCCCTATGGCAGTAGTTTAGAAAGGATGCCATTCTGTTTACATCCACTTTAACCACTTCAATACCAGTCATTTTTACCCCCTTCCTGCCCAGGCCAATTTTCAGCTTTCAGCGCTGCCGCACTTCAAATGACAATTGCGCGGTCATGCAACACTGTACCAAAACTACATTTTTATCCTTTTGTTCACACAACTAGAGCTTTCTTTTGGTGGTATTTATTCACCGCTGTTTTATTTTTTTATATTTCTTGCTAAATAAACAAAAGACATATTTAAAAAAAATAAATAAGTTTTCTTCATTTCTGTTATAAATAATTTATTATTCTTCATAAACTTAGCCCCAAAATGTATTCTGCTACATTTCTTTGGTGAAAAAATAACCCAAATCAGTGTATATTATTTAGTCTTTAGGAAAGTTATAGAGTCCACAAACTATGTTATATATCTGAAAATTGATCAATCCTAATCAATCCTGATCAATTGATCAATCCTGTACTGACGGCCTATCTCATTTCTTGAGGCCAGAAAATGCCAGAAGAGTACAAATACCCCCCAAATGACCCCTTTTTGGAAAGTAGACAGTCCAAGGTATTTGGTATGGCGGGTTTTTTGAAGTTGTCTTTTTTTGTCATAATTTTTTGGAAAATTAAGAAATGCAAGAATAAAAATCCCCCCTTTTTTTTACATACTGTCACCAGTGCAGTACAGCGTCATCATATAATTGGTGTGGTGATCAGGGACACTGACTGGTGACAGTACAAAAAATAGATGTTTTTTCCTTTTTTTTTTTTTTTTTTTTACATTTTGTTTTTTTAAACACTGTGACCAGAGCAATATAATGTTACCTTAGTAACATTATACTACTCTGGGGAAGTGATCAGGATTTTTTTTTTTTTTTTTTTTACACATTATGTTTGCTTATAGCAGGGAATTACATTGCTGTAAGCAAGCATTTTACTGAATGAAACAGATTCATTCAGATTGCTTGTTGTGGTTAGCTGTAATTGGTCAAAGATAATCACATGGTACAGATGGGCTGTGATTGGCCCTGTCTGTACCATGTGATCAAAGTGATTAATCACAGCTAGTAACACAATTGTACACAATGGATGGCATGAAAGGAAACCATCCATTGTTTACAGCTATCATGTGACCTGCTGTGATTGGTCACGGTGGTCACATGGTACCAGCAGCGAGCCGGTACACGGATCAGTCATCAGCTGTGTCCAATGGACACAGCTGGTGACAGATTGCACTGCTGCGTGGCCACGCAAGTGGCACTTTCTGACAGGGTGTCATATGACGCCATTCTGCTATAGGCATATGAAATAAAATCTGGAATTGAAATAACTTCTAAACTAAATATTATTAAGGGTGATTACAGATTCCCTTTATTTATTCCATAAATGTATTAATTTGTCTATTCCTATAGTTAGCTAGTCTATTAAAACTCTGATAATGTTACTGTTAATAGCACAACAATATAAGGTTAGCTATGAAAACAAACACACTGCTTAGTAAAACAACGTCTTATTTATTTCCCAAGAAAATAGGAAAATACTAACATGAAAATACTAAAGGAAGATATTACAAAGCATATAACAAAAGAACATCAAAGATATTTATCAAAGCTGCTCTCCTAGACACGGTCTCATCAGCTGGGCTCACGATGATGGTAACAGAGAGAGCTCTCTGTCTCGGTCAGCCCTTTTTATACTTAAATCATACACCGTTCAGACCCAGCCCCATTGCCGGCCTATCTAGACCTTTGACGAATCAACGTATTTACAGGGGAATCCTCCTCAATATATTATGTTACTGTGCGTCCTGCTGTATTGGCCTCTAGGGGCAGCATTGTCCATGTATCATGTCTATGTATCCTGTGTCAATCTTCAATGTCTTTGATCTCTGTAACCCACCTCCATCAATCATCCTGCCAGTCATGGCCTTCTTTGAAGCTCGCTTGTATAGCGTTATCACACCAGACGGTCAGGAGCCAAGCTTTTGTTCTGGATTGTAAATGGGGGTATGGCGCTCCCTTGTGAAGTGTGTGAATAGTATAATGTGCGTTATACAGTGACTGTAACAGCCTAATTATATAGTATTCCATACACAAAAGGTGAAGACTGTGATACTCATACTAGATGAACCCATGATGTGTAAATCAAAAAAACCTTCTATAAAAAATATATATATATATATATACGCAACCCCTAATTGTATTGCGTATACCTCTGTAACACAGGTAGTGACAAGAAGTACCACTAGGTGCTGCTGCTAAGCAGCTGATGTGATGAATCCAGCTTATACGTATGCAAAAATTAGTAATATATATATGACAGTGCAACCCAACATATACGTGTGCAATAAAGTGCAATACAGTGCAATCAAGTCCAAAAAGAGCCGAAAAAAACTGTAAATAACATCAAAATTGCAACAAAGTCTATTCTCAAGTGGTACGTCCCAGCTTATAAATGGCAAGAGAAAAGTTCCAAAAGCTTAGTGACTTTGGTGCCCACAGAGGTGAAAATCCGTGACTTCTGTGCTCCCCTTTTGGCTCCCCACTCACCAGCTCCCACTACCCCTGCAGGGGTGACAGACACTCTAAGATCCCAATGCCGTCCTCTTGTTCGGTATCCCGTGGTTGCTGAGATAGAATGGCCTCTCTCCCAGGAGTTCCAGATTACCGCTTCATACCACGTCCAAGAAGGGGATCGCCAGCAAAGCCCTCATAAGAAGAGATGCCACCTCATTCTTCAAGCTTTTGTTCTGCCTTGCTGTTCTTTCAGATGAATAATCTGATATGCTACAAAGCTTTGATGTGTAACTTGTTACATTCCAGACAGCCCCCAAGAATGCAAAGGTTTGGTATAGCCATAGTTCATATTTCAAACACCTCTTGTATTTATGAAATAAAACATGTTGCCTTCCAACAGCATACCTCCCAACATTTTGAGATGGGAATGAGGGACACGTACTATCAAACGTTTGTAGGCATAAGGCACGCCCCCTGCCACACCCTCTTAAAGGAGAATTAACCAAAAAAAAAGTTAAATAAATCCACAAGGGCTTTTTGTTTACCACTACTATTCCTTTATATTGGCTTTTAAAATTTACAAATGCAGCAATTTAGAATTTTAATCAAAGGTTTAGCACTGGGAAACAATTTTTGAAAGATAAAAAGCGCATTGTATACACAACTATATGGATCAGACGTAATTTAGGGGGAAAAAGGGACAGAGGGACATTGCTCCAAATCAGGGACAGTCCCTCAAAATCAGGGACAGTTGGGAGCTATGCTATAGGGAAGGTGTTACAGCAGATCTATCATTATAATTTTTATTAGACAATACTGCGCCCTATAGGACAAAGTACTTGTAGTGTTTTCTAATTCTAGGTATGAGGTCCGTCCTGCCCCCCTTCTCTCCTGCTGCGGCCGATCTTACAACAGCTATGACGGAGATGGCTGATTGCTGCAGCTTTTCTCATCTGTGAGCAATTTCTCAAGACAACCAACGACAAGAGGAATGCATGGGCTGACACACCCTAAAAGTCTTAAAGTATGGCATTGTAAGTCCATGCGCTAAGTGCCTACTTGCATCGCCACCCAATGCTGTGCCTTCCCCTGCCTGTGTGGCTTTCTGCTTCTCAGGTGATATAGACAGGGGGAGACAGGATTGCGTGGTCTGTTCGCACATGGGTGAGAGACAGTAAGGACACTCTGTGTCAGGATGGGGGATCTGTGGATTAGATCTTGGAGTGGACTTGGCCCATATGAGGAATAAGCATCACCAGTTGGGGACAACACAGCCATAGCCAGTGAATTGTTCGTTATGGAAGGTGATGACACGCAATTGAGGTTATCTAATATATAGAAAATATGCTCTAACTCTGTCCTCACTTACCTCTTTTATTTTTTAACTTATTTGCCTCTGTATTTTTCTCCTCCTGCCTTCTCACATCACTGTGTGAAGTGGGAAGACTAACGTCATGCAGGAACATTGCTACAGCCTCATTGGCTGGAATTTCAGAAACCAGCATTGCCGCACAGCCATTGACTGCCTTTCAGCAATGCAGTGGCGCTGAGGCTGAGCCGGGTTGCGCACTATGAAGTGAGGTGATGGGCAGTGCGGATGACAAGTCTCTCCCATACCAACCAGGCAAAAAAACCCGTCCCCCACAACCCGGCCGGCCAACCCCAATGGCCACCCATGCTCCCCCCACCTCCACTGGCCATTAGCCGTTCTACTTTATTTCTCTTATAGGCAGTACAGCGGTGCTCAGAGATAGGCATGGACCAACGCTGTGGTGGACAATTTCCAAAGTACAGACTTTAGTGAAGGACACCAAGGTACATTTCAAATTAAAACCATTAAAAAACACCCTGTCTACTCTCTGGCCTAGTTCTACAAGTACAAATAAGTTTAAAATAACATTTATATAAAGACTGCTTGTGGTATATAAATACAAAATGCCCACAAAATGCAGCCTCATCAATGCCCATCAGTGAAGCTTCACTGTGCCAATCAAATGCAGCCTCATCAGTGCCCATCAAATGCAGCCTCACTGTGCCCATCAAATGCAGCCTACGAGTGCCCATCAAGTGCCCATCAAATGTAGCCTTATCAGTTTCCACCAAATGCAGCCTTATCAGTGTCCACCAAATGCAGCCTTATCAGTGTCCAGTGTCCACCAAATGCAGCCTTATCAGTGCCCACCAAATGCAGCTTATCAGTGCCCATCAATTGCAGCCTCACTGTGCCCATCAAATACAGACTCTCAGTCTGTGCCCATCAATGCAGCCCCTCAGTCTGTGCCCATCAATCCTGAGCCCCTCAGTCTGTGCCCATCAATGCTGACTCTGAGCCCCTCAGTCTGTTCCCATCAATCCTGGGCCCCTCAGTCTGTGCCCATCAATGCTGACTCTGAGCCCCTCAGTCTGTGCCCATCAATGCTGACTCTAAGCCCCTCAGTCTGTGCCCATCAAACCTGAGACCCTCAGTCTGTGCCCATCAATGCTGACTCTGAGCCCCTCAGTCTGTGCCCATCAATCCTGAGAACCTCAGTCTGTGCCCATCAATCCTGATAAACTCAGTTTGTGCTCATCAATGCGGACTCTGAGCCCCTCAGTCTGTGCCTATCAATCCTGAGCTCCTCAGTCTGTGCCCATCAATGCTGACTCTCAGCCCCTCAGTCTGTGCTGAATGCAGACTCACCAGTGCCTGGTTCACACAGCGGTTGTCTCTTGCTGTGTCAATTTTTCGGCGGCGCTGTAACAGGGTCCTGCCTCCTACACCGGGTCTTCCTGTGATAGATGGAACTTCATTCAGTCTGGGATGGGTGCAGAACCAGAAGAATGGACTGTGGTGTCATGGGTAGTGGAGAAGGGCAACTGCAGCTAGTAGGCCTGGCAGGGCCTGCAGATGGCTTACTGGGCTCAGTAGCCGTATGTAGGACAGCTATCACCAGAGACTTTCTATTTTGCTACACTATAGGGGCCCGCGGTCCCTGCCTGCAAAGGGCAATTGCTAAGGCCTGGCTGAGCCAGTGTAAGTCCTAACCACTTTGTGCTAGCTGTGCCTGAACATTAGAGAGGAAACGATGTGCAGGAGGTGAGAGGAATGAACATTAGAGAGGAAGCGATGTGCAGGAGGAGAGAGGAATGAACATTAGAGAGGAAGTGATGTGCAGGAGGAGAGAGGAATGAACATTAGAGAGGAAGCGATGTGCAGGAGGAGAGAGGAATGAACATTAGAGAGGAAGCGATGTGCAGGAGGAGAGAGGAATGAACATTAGAGAGGAAGCGATGTGCAGGAGGAGAGAGGAATGAACATTAGAGAGGAAGTGATGTACAGGAGGAGAGAGGAATGAACATTAGAGAGGAAACGATGTGCAGGAGGTGGGAGGAATGAAAATTAGAGAGGAAGTGATGTGCAGGAGGAGAGAGGAATGAACATTAGAGAGGAAGTGATGTGCAGGAGGAGAGAGAGGAATGAACATTAGAGAGGAAGCGATGTGCAGGAGGCGAGAGGAATGAACATTAGAGAGGAAGCGATGTGCAGGAGGAGAGAGAGGAATGAACATTAGAGAGGAAGCGATGTGCAGGAGGTGAGAGGAGTGAACATTAGAGAGGAAGCGATGTGCAGGAGGAGAGAGAGGAATGAACATTAGAGAGGAAGAGATGTGCAGGAGGTGAGAGGAGTGAACATTAGAGAGGAAGCGATGTGCAGGAGGAGAGAGAGGAATGAACATTAGAGATGAAGCGATGTGCAGGAGGAGAGAGAGGAATGAACATTAGAGAGGAAGCGATGTGCAGGAGGAGAGAGAAGAATGAACATTAGAGAGGAAGCGATGTGCAGGAGGTGAGAGGAGTGAACATTAGAGAGGAAGTGATGTGCAGTAGGAGAGAGAGGAATGAACATTAGAGAGGAAGTGATGTGCAGGAGGAGAGAGGAATGAACATTAGAGAGGAAGAGATGTGCAGGAGGTGAGAGGAATGAACATTAGAGAGGAAGCGATGTGCAGGAGGAGAGAGGAGTGAGCATTAGAGAGGATGTGATGTGCAGGAGGAGAGAGAGGAATGAACATTAGAGAGGAAGCGATGTGCAGGAGGAGAGAGAGGAATGAACATTGGGGGGGAAGCGATGTGCAGGAGGTAAGAGGAATGAACATTAGAGAGGAAGTGATGTGCAGGAGGAGAGAGAGGAATGAACATTAGAGAGGAAGCAATGTGCAGGAGGAGAGAGAAGTGAACATTAGAGAGGAAGTGATGTGCAGGAGGAGAGAGGAGTGAACATTAGAGAGGAAGTGATGTGCAGGAGGAGAGAGAGGAATGAACATTAGAGAGGAAGCGATGTGCAGGAGGTGAGAGGAAGGAACATTAGAGAGGAAGCGATGTGCAGGAGGAGAGAGAGAGGAATGAACATTAGAGAGGAAGCGATGTTCAGGAGGTGAGAGGAGTGAACATTAAAGAGGAAGCGATGTGCAGGAGATGAGAGGAATGAACATTAGAGAGGAAGCGATGTGCAGGAGGAGAGAGAGGAATGAACATTAGAGAGAAAGCGATGTGCAGGAGGAGAGAGAGGAATGAACATTAGAGAGGAAGCGATGTGCAGGAGGAGAGAGAGGAATGAACATTAGAGAGGAAGCGATGTGCAGGAGGTGAGAGGAGTGAACATTAGAGAGGAAGCGATGTGCAGGAGGAGAGAGAGGAATGAACATTAGAGAGGAAGCGATGTGCAGGAGGTGAGAGAGGAATGAACATTAAAGAGGAAGCGATGTGCAGGAGGTGAGAGGAGTGAACATTAGAGAGGACGTCCGTGTGACGAAGCGAGGAAGCGATGTGCACGGTAGTTTTAAAACCTTTTTTTTTTTTCATTGATACATGTCCGCTAGGGCAGGACCCGGGTCCCCATACACTTTTTATGGCAATAACTTGCATATAAGCCTTTAAAATTAGCATTTTGATTTTTCATGTTTGAGTCCCATAAACTTTAATAGGGTTCGCATGTTCGCTAAAACTTTTTGTCTGTTTGCGGTGTTCTGGTGCGAACCGAACCAGGGGGTGTTGGCCCATCCCTACTGCAGAGGTTGAAGTGGTGGGGGGTCAGCCTGTCAGTGCTCAGACCATACGCCGCACACTGCATCAAATTGGTCTGCATGGCTGTCATCCCAGAAGGAAGCCTCTTCTAAAGATGATGCACAAGAAAGCCAGAAAACAGTTTATTGAAGACATGCAGACTAAGGACATGGATTACTGGAACCATGTCCTGTGGTCTGATGAGACCAAGATAAACTTATTTGGTTCAGATGGTGTCAATCGTGTGTGGGGGCAACCAGGTGAGGAGTACAAAGAAAAGTGTGTCCTACAGTCAAGCATGGTGGTGGGAGTGTCATGGTCTGGGGCTGCATGAGTGCTGCCGGTGTCCTGCCGAAAAAGGTCTCCCGGTGGACAATGCCCCCCCTGTACTGCGCAGGCGCAGCGCTTGCGCAGTATGAACCACAATTTCAAATTCGCCCTTTTCTATAGCCATCCACCCCTTACACGAGATAACAGTAATACACCCGCCCCTTGCAGAGTTGCACGAGCATCGGGAGCGTGCGGCAGCACCTGGCACAATGTCGTCGTCATTGAGCAGGTGCCATGTACAGCTGACTCACAGCTGTTCATCTTCGGCTATTTTCGGCGGCTCTGTTGTGGTTCATACTGCGCAATCGCTGCTCCTGCGCAGTACAGGGGGGCATTATCCGCTGGGGGGGACCTTTCTTGGCAGAACACCGGCACTGGGGAGCTACAGTTCATTGAGGGAACCATGAATGCCAACATGTACTGTGACATACTGAAGCAGAGCATGATCCCCTCCCTTCGGAGACTAGGCTGCAGGGCAGTATTCCAACATGATAACAACCCCAAACACAACTCCAAGATGACCACTGCCTTACTAAAGAAGATGAGGGTAAAGGTGATGGACTGGCCAAACATGTCTCCAGACCTAAACCCTATTGAGCATCTGTGGGGCATCCTCAAATGGAAGGTGGAGCAGCACAAGGTCTCTAACATCCACCAGCTCAGTGATGTCATCATGGAGGAGTAGAAGAGGACTCCAGTGGCAACCTGTGAAGGTCTGGTGAACTCCATGCCCAAGAGGATTAAGGCAGTGCTGGAAAATAATGGTGGCCACACAAAATATTGACACTTTGGGCCCAATTTGGACATTTTCACTTGGGGTGTACTCACTTTTGTTGCCAGCGGTTTAGACATTAATGGCTGTGTGTTGAGTTATTTTGAGGGAACAGCAAATTTACACTATTATACAAGCTGTACACTCACTACTTTACATTGTAGCAAAGTGTCATTTCTTCAGTGTTGTCACATGAAAAGATATAATAAAATATTTTAAATAAATATATAAATATATATATATATATATATATATATATATATATATATATATATATATATATATATATATATATATACATATATATATACATATATATGCTCTGATGGGGCAACTAATCTTTGGGGGTATTCTGATGGGGCAACTAATCTATGGGGGAACTTTGATGGGGCAACTATTCTATGGGGGCATTCTGTTTGGGGAAATGAATCTATGGGGGCACTCTGATGGGGCAACTGATTTATGGGGGCGTGGTGATAGCTGCAACTGATTTATGGGGGCACTCTGATGGGGCAATTAATCTATGGGAGGCATTGTTAGGGGGCAAATTGCCTATATACGTATATATATATATATATACTCTGATGGGACAACTAATCTATGGGGGCATTCTGATGAGGTAACTAATGTCTGGGGGCACTCTGATGGGGCAACTAATCTATGGGGCATTCTGATAAGGTAACTAATCTATGGGGGCACTCTGATGGGGAAACTAATCTATGGGGGCATTCTGATGGGGCAACTGATCAATGAGAGTGCTCTGATGGGGCAACTAATCTATGGAGGCACTCTGATGGGGAAACTGTTCAATGAGGGTGCTCTGATGAGGCAACTAATTTATGGGGACACTTTGATGGGGCTACTAATCTATGGGCGCATTCTGATGGGGCAACTAATCTATGGGGTACTGTGATTGGGGCTACTAATTGATATATGTACTGTGATGGGAGCACTCGGATGGGGCAACTAATCTACAGGGGTACTGTGATGGGGGCACCTGATCTATAAGGGCACTGTGATGGGGCAACTTATTTATACATATATACTCTGATGGGACAACTAATCTTTGAGTGTACTGTGATGGGGGCAACTGATCAATGGGGCATTCTGATGAGGGCAACTCATCTTTGGGAGTACTAAGATGGGGAATGTGCTGTCCTGGATGATCCTTCTATATACTTGTTACTATTTTTTAGACCTGTGAAAGCACTAACAGACAGATGTTGCACAGTAAAATGCAGCAGTTTAGTGTATGGCAGCTGTCCATTTCAGCTGCAGTGAGTCGGCCGTGGTGCAGAAGGGACTTGTAGTTTATTTATTCACAAATCGATGTGATGGAGGCTGAGGAGAGGAACCCGCTATAGTAACATGTTATATAATACACCCTGAATACAGTTGTAACAAGTAATATGTAACTAAAGATGAACAAAGAGGGGTACATACAGATTGATTTTTTTTTAAATGGTGGCACCTATGCAGAATGCACACGGTTGAGGAGCATTGACATGCTTTTTGAGAGGCTTCCATTGATTTTATTGGAATACTGAGGAGGAATGTACAGGTGTGGACACATTTATTCAGTCAGTGAGTGGTTTTCCTGAGGCGGGATGTACAGGTGTGGGCACATTTATTCAGTCAGTGAGTGGTCTTCCTGAAGAGGAATGTACAGGTGTGGGCACATTTATTCAGTCAGTGAGTGGTCTTCCTGAGGCGGGATGTACAGGTGTGGGCACATTTATTCAGTCAGTGAGTGGTCTTCCTGAGGCGGGATGTACAGGTGTGGGCACATTTATTCAGTCAGTGAGTGGTCTTCCTGAGGCAGGATGTACAGGTGTGGGCACATTTATTCAGTCAGTGAGTGGTCTTCCTGAGGAGGAATGTACAGGTGTGGGCACATTTATTCGGTCAGTGAGTGGTCTTCCTGAGGAGGAATGTACAGGTGTGGGCACATTTATTCAGTCAGTGAGTGGTCTTCCTGAGGAGGAATGTACAGGTGTGGACACATTTATTCAGTCAGTGAGTGGTCTTCCTGAGGAGGGATGTACAGGTGTGGACACATTTATTCAGTCAGTGAGCGGTCTTCCTGAGGAGGGATGTACAGGTGTGGGCACATTTATTCAGTCAGTGAGTGGTCTTCCTGAGGAGGAATGTACAGGTGTTGACACATTTATTCAGTCAGTGAGCGGTCTTCCTGAGGAGGGATGTACAGGTGTGGGCACATTTATTCGGTCAGTGAGTGGTCTTCCTGAGGAGGAATGTACAGGTGTGGACACATTTATTCAGTCAGTGAGTGGTCTTCCTGAGGAGGGATGTACAGGTGTGGACACATTTATTCAGTCAGTGAGTGGTCTTCCTGAGGAGGAATGTACAGGTGTGGACACATTTATTCAGTCAGTGAGTGGTCTTCCTGAAGAGGAATGTACAGGTGTGGGCGCATTTATTCAGTCAGTGAGTGGTCTTCCTGAGGCGGGATGTACAGGTGTGGGCACATTTATTCAGTCAGTGAGTGGTCTTCCTGAGGCAGGATGTACAGGTGTGGGCACATTTATTCAGTCAGTGAGTGGTCTTCCTGAGGAGGAATGTACAGGTGTGGGCACATTTATTCAGTCAGTGAGTGGTCTTCCTGAGGAGGGATGTACAGGTGTGGACACATTTATTCAGTCAGTGAGTGGTCTTCCTGAGGAGGAATGTACAGGTGTTGACACATTTATTCAGTCAGTGAGCGGTCTTCCTGAGGAGGGATGTACAGGTGTGGACACATTTATTCAGTCAGTGAGTGGTCTTCCTGAAGAGGAATGTACAGGTGTGGGCACATTTATTCAGTCAGTGAGTGGTCTTCCTGAGGAGGGATGTACAGGTGTGGGCAAATTTATTCAGTCAGTGAGTGGTCTTCCTGAGGAGGAATGTACAGGTGTGGGCACATTTATTCAGTCGGTGAGTGATATTCCTGAGGAGGAATGTACAGGTGTGGGCACATTTATTCAGTCGGTGAGTGGTCTTCCTGAGGAGGAATGTACAGGTGTGGGCACATTTATTCAGTCAGTGAGTGGTGTTTCTGAGGAGGAATGTACAGGTGTGGGAACATTTATTCAGTCGGTGAGTGCTCTTCCTGAAGAGGAATGTACAGGTGTGGGCACATCTATTCAGTCAGTGATTGATCTTCCTGAGGAGAAATGTACAGGTGCCGGGCACATCTATTCAGTCAGTGACTGATCTTCCTGAGGAGGAATGTACAGGTGTGAGCACATCTATTCAGTCAGTGATTGATCTTCCTGTGGGGGGATGTACAGGTGTGAGCACATTTATTCAGTCAGTGATTGATCTTCCTGAGGGGGGATATGTACAGGTGTTTCTGAGGAGGATGCTTTGCTCTCTTCCTGTACACAACATTACAATGGACAGGCTCACATCACTTTCACTTTGTCTTCCTGACTTCCTGAACTCAGGGCGGAGCAGGCTGTCTGACTGACACGCGCTCCGACCAATAGGAGGCCTCGCTGTGTGTCTCTCCGACCAATAGGAGACTCGGTGTGTGCCGAGCCGACCAATCGGACGGCGGGAGCGGCTCGGCCGGGAACTTCCTGATGCCGAAGTCGGGCACAGGGGAGCCGGGCTGGGCAGACATGAAGGGGAGCCTCTTCCAGGACTTCATCCTCCACTATGAGGCCGGGAGCCGGGAGGGCAGCGCCGTGCTGTACGGGAGAGGGGCGGGCGGGGCGGCTCCGGGGCTCCTCTACACTCAGCTCATCAAAGACAACTTTGTGAGGAGGAAGCGGCAGGACGGGGCTGACATCATCGCACACATGATGAAAGGATTCGCCGTGCTGGAGCTCATCTGTGTCAACCTGTTCCTGTACCCCTGGAGGAAGGAGATCCGGACCCTGAAGGTAGCCAGCAGAGGGAGGGACATTTCTCGTTGCCCGTGACAACCAATCAGCTTCCAGAAGGGAGAAAGAAAGCTGGTTGCTACGGGCATCAGCAAATGAGTTTGTGCTTCATGATTGGCTGATGGGTGGAACGTTTCTTGTTCCCCCGAGCAACCAATCGGCTTCTAGAGCGGCTGGTTGCTATTGACAATGAGAAAGGGGCTTGCTGGCATGCTTTTCATGCATGGTGATAGGTGCAGTATATTTCCTGATGCCCAAGGCAACCAATCAGTTTCCAGAGATGAAACTGATGCTGGCTGTTGCTAAGGGCAACAAGAGAGCGACTCGCTGGCATACTTTAGATGCATGGCTGATGGGTGCTGTTTGCTGGGTGGAACAATTCTTGTTGCCGTTGCAACCAATCAGCTTCCAGAGTGGAACAAGGATGCTGGTTGCTATTGACAACAAGCAAGGCGGCACACCTTTCATACATGGTGATAGGTGCAGGACATTTCCTGCTGTCTGAGGCAACCAATCAGCTACCAGAGATTAAAACGTGCTGGCTGGTTGCTAATGGCAACAAGAAAGGCTGATGAGTGCCAGTAATGCTTGTTGCCTCAATAAACCAATCATCAAGTGCAGCAAGCATGTGGATTGCTACAAGCAATAAGAAAGGAGCTTGCTTTTCAGGTATGGCTGATGGGTGCGGTGTGCTGGGTGGAACATTTCTTGTTGCCCATGGCAACCAATCAGCCTCTGGATTCGAACATGGATGCTAGTTGCTACTGGCAACAAAAAGGGTCTTTTTATGGATGCTTTAAGTCCCTTTCACACTGGCGATCCGACCAGGTCCACCTGTTTTTCGGGCGGACCTGATCAGAACCTCCAGTCTCCTCTATAGAGCGTTGGATGTCGGTGGTCACATGTTCTCTGACACTCGTCACCATCCAATCCGATTCTGTCCGCCACAGACAGACCGGTGGGGTACCTATTCCCCATTCAGCTGGCGGATCGGATGGAAACGGGCAGGCGGTCCTTTTCCAACTGATTGCCCCATAGAGGAGCGCTGTCTGTGTCCATGTTCACTCTGCATAGCGGAGCGGGCACAGACCTGCCATTCACCTGCTCAGCGGTAATCAGCAGAGGGATCCCCCCCCCCTCCTGCTGAGCAAGTGGATCCCACTTCATGGAGGCGCCTATACACTATACAATCCAACTATACTTCAGATCTACTGACAAGTACGTAGTGTAGGGCCATCCTTGTTAGATACAAATTGCATGAATTTTTAACTGCTTCAATCCCGGGCACTCCCCCCCCCTCCTCCTGCCCAGGACAATTTTCAGCTTTCAGAGCTGTCACATTTTGAATGACAATTGTGCGGTCATACAACACTGTACTCCTATGACATTTTTATCTTTATTATTTTCACACAAATAGAGATTTCTTTTGGTGGTATTTAATCACCGCTGGTGGTTTTTTTTTATTTTTTGCTAAATAGACAAATAAAAAAAAAATGTTTAAAAGAAAAAAAAAATGCACTTTTCTTTGTTTGTTATGAAAATTTGCAAATAAATAATTGTTCTTCATAAATTTAGGCCAAACTGTATACTGCTACATTTCTTTTGGTGAAAATAACCCAATCAGTGTCTATTACTTAGTCTGTAGGAGGCCCCATACACACACTTTTTTTTTTTTTTTTTTCTTCAGATTTACCAAAATCTAGTAGTGCAAGAGCCTGTCTGATTGCATCATCATATAACGGGTGTGGTGGGTGGTGATCGGGGACACTGACTTGCGACAGTATGTTAAAAAAATACTTTTTTAACTTTTTTTTTTTTTTTTTTTTTTTTTTTTTACAATTTTTGTTTTTTAACCACTTCCCGCCCACCATATAACAAAATGATGGCCGCAAAGTGGTTAAGTTATCCTGACTGGACGTCCAATGATGTCCAGCAGGATGAGCCGTGATCGCGCCCATCGTTGGTGTGGTGTGTCAGTCTGACGCACCACATCTCCGATCTAGGTAAAGAGCCTCTGACGTAGGCTCTTTACCATGTGATCAGCCGTGTCCAATCACAGTGTAAACAGGAAGAGCCGTTTATTGGCATTTCCGCTACTCACACTGACAGACGCAAGTAGAGAAGAGTTGATCGGCTGCTCTCCTGACAGGGGGGGGGGGTCTGCGCTGATTATCAGTGCAGCCCCCCCCCCCCGAGGATGCCGACGCATGGCCACCAGGTATGTGAATCAGAGCCCAATTGGGGGGGGGGCAATCGGTGCCCGTCAGTAAGGCCTGCCAGTGCCGTCCAATCAGTGCCACTTATCCATGCCTATCAGTCTTGCATATCAGTGCTGCATATAAGTGACATCTCATTAGTGCCTATCAGTGAAGGAAAAAAACTGTTTACAAAATTTTATAACAGAAACCAAAAAAAAAGTGTGTTTTTTTTTCACAATTTTCGGTACTTTTTTTTTTTTTGTTTAGCAAAAAATAAAAACCCCAGTGATGATCAGATACCGCCAAAAGAAAGCTCTGTGGGAACAAAATGATAAAAATCTTGTTTGGGTACAGTGTTTCATGATCTCGCAATTGTCATTTAAAACGCGACAGTGCTAAAAACTGGCCTGGGCAGACCAGAGCAATACACTGTACTACTCTGGGGAGGTGATCAGTATTTTATGTTTATTTTTACACACTATGCTTGCTTATAACTGCATTTTACAATTATAAGCAACCATTTTTGAAAGCTATTAATTCAGTGTTTACTCTTGTGAAGAGCTGTGATTGGCCACAGCTAATCACATGGTACCAATGGGCTGTGATTGGTCCTGTCTGGCCACAGTCATCACATGGTACAATCAGAGTTCATCACAATAGTGCTCAATAAAAAGCATGTAACAAAGTCTTCCATTGTGTACAACTGTCATTTGATCTGTTGTTGTTGGCCACAGCAGTCACATGGTACTGGCCGGTACAGTGATCTGTCATTGGTGGACACAGCGGGTGACCAATCGCACCAGAGTACGGACTGATTCTGGGAGGACATCAAATGACGTCCTCCCAGAATAACAATGCTCTCGCCCAGCTGTCATGTTACAATAGGCTGGGCAGGAAGGGGTTAAGCTTATTGAAAAGAATTGGACCAATTCCCCCATCCAAGGATTTGTGGTGGTTGAAGGAATCGTCCTCGCTGTGGCATTGTATTCTGACAGCAGTCATTCCTCCACCATCCGAATACACTGATCAGAGCTGCAAGATTTTCCAACAGGCTTGTTCGAGAGCATTTGGCCCTTAGATTGACTGTTCTTGTATGGGAATGGCCATAGATGGATTGACAATTGTTCAGCCGTGCTGAACCCATCCCATTTCAGTCCATCTATTGCCAGCTTTTCAATCCATCCATCTGCTCCTATTGTTCAGTTCTGGTAAATCTAAAGAAGATTGTACACAAGTTGTACAATCAGATTGTATAAGGAATGACCACCTTTTTAGATTTACCTAAACAATCTGTTCAGTTTTATCCAATCAGTCAGGGACTTGCACTACATAGTTGGTGGTAGATCTAACGGAGATCTTACATTCTGATTGTATAGTGCATGGCCAGGTTTATACAGATGTAATTGTCCATTGAGCGGTGGATCATACATATACAGTTGTGCTCAAAAGTTTGCATACCCTGGCAGAAATTGTGACATTTTGGCATTAATATTGAAAATATGACTGAGCATGCCAAAAAACTGTCTTTTTTATTTAAGGATAGCAATCACATGAAGCCGTTTACTATCACATCGTTCTTTGGATCCTTTTTAAATGATAATGAGAAAAGAAATCACCCAAATGGCCCGATAAAAAGTTTGCATACCCTGGAATGTTTAGCCTTGGTACAGACACAGAAGGTGGCACACACAGGTTAAAATTGAAATTAAAAGTTAATTTCCCACATTTGTGTCTTTTTTTTTTTTTTTTTTTTTTTTTTTTAAAATCACAATTAGTGTCTGTGTATAAATAGTCAATGAGTTTATTAGGTCTCACATGGATGCACTAAGCAGGCTAGACACTGAGCCATGAGGAGGTAGAAAAGAACAGTCAAAAGACCTGCGTACCAAGGTAATGAAAATTTACAAAGATGGAAAAGGATATAAAAAGATATCCAAAGCCTTGAATGTGCCAATCAGTACTGTTTAATCACTTATTAAGAAGTGGAAAATTAGGGGCTCTTTTGATACCAAGCCAAGGTCAGGTAGAACAAGAAAGTTTGCAGCCACAACTGGCGGAAGAATTGCTCAGGATACAAAGAAAAACCCCACAGGTGACCTCAGGAGAAATACAGGCTGCTCTCCAAATAGACGCTTGTTTTAAGGAGCACAATTCAACGATTCCTGAACAAAAAAGAGCTGCATGGTTGAGGTGCCAGAAGGAAGACTTTACTGCGCCAATACCACAATTCCTGTGGCAGTTGTGGCTGAAATCTTTCTTGATCTACCTGATCTTGGTTTGGTATCAAGAGATCTCCAAATTTTCCACTTATTAAATGATTGAACAGTACTGACTGGCACATTCAAGGCTTTGGATTTCTTTTTATATCCTTTTCTATCTATGTAAAGTTTCATTACCTTGTTACGCAGGTGTATGTGTCTAATTGGAAGACGAGTTCTTTATTTTGGATCTTTACTCAAAAAAAAAATTCACAGGGGGATGGGGTTGTTTATTTTTCCAATCCAAACCATCACCCTCCTTTCTGACGTCCCCAACTCCTCCTGTAGATTCCTGTAATATGCATGTCTCATATCCAGAGAGCCATCAGCATCCACACACTGCAGATTGGGAGGGGGGGGGGGGGTTGGCTACCTGAACCTGAAAGAGACCACCAGCCCCTAATGACGTCGGAGAGGAAGATGGTGGCTCAGGACACACCAGGGCGATGATGGACTCACGGGGCAGGTGAATATGTGGATTCAGGATAAAAGGGAAAGCTGGATTACCATTGATCAAATCGGTCGGTGTTTGCCGTCGGGGGCCCTGTCACCCCCCCCTCCCCCTGCAGCCCAATAGGTGCCAGGTGGAAAATTGTCAGCCAGATAGCACCTGTAATCCAATCAGATGCAGCTGCTGTCCAGGTATTTTGACAGCTGTCAGGATAAAAGAGGTTCTGGAGGAGATTTGTCCATCTGTGTTGTAAAGCGTGGATGGAGGAATCTGTCTGCCATCCTGAATGTAAAAACATTGAAGTTTATGGCCAGTTTAAAGCAAAGCTCCCGGCTTCTTCACAAAAAATTAAGTCAGCAGCTACAAATACTGTAGCTGCTGACTTTTAGGCCTCATGCACACTGGACGTTAAAATTACGTTATAAAATTATTATTTATTTATTTCAATGGATTAAAAGCGTTAAACACTGGTGAGCCGCGTTTATCAGCATTTTTTGACGTTAGAGCTTTTTACAGATGAAAAACTCCTCAAGACTGTGACATTGTGACGGACACTTTTGACACATTTTTGGGACCATTCACATTTATACAGCGATCAGTGCTATAAAATTGCACTGATTACTGTGTAAATGTCACTGGCACGAAAGGGGTTAACACTAGGGGGTAATCGAGGGGTTAATTATGTTTCCTAGGAAGTGATTCTAACTGTGGGGGGGGGGGGGGGGCAGGGACTCACAAGGGGAGGAATCCGATTGGTGTTCCGCTGTACTGGGAACACACCATCGGTCTCTTCTCACCTGACAGGACGTGGATCTGTGCGTGTAAACACACAGATCCACGATCCTGCTGTGTTCACGGGCAATCGCAGGTGCACGGTGGATATCGCGGCCGCCAGGCACGCGCATCGGGCCCCGAGCAATGCGGCGGGCACGCGCCCCCTAGAAAGCCGGGAAGCCCAGGACGTCATATGACGCCTGTCCAGGATGGGAGATCCCTCCTGCGGATGTCATATTACTATAGCCGGGTAATGAAATGGTTAAACCCAAAACAAAGCTGTAATATATTGCAGCTTACCATTCATCAGATGTGGTGGCTGCATTTGTTTTGTTTTTTGTTTTGTTTTTTGTTTTGTTTTTTGTTTTTAGGCTTTTTATCTCCCTGTTTTCAACTGGTGATCTGGCAAGTAACACCATCTAGCACTGAACTAGATGGACTAACTATGTAACCTCATGTATTCATGTGCCTCCACTCTTGAATAGAGCACAGGAGGCACAGCAGACAGCAGCATTGTCAGTCTGGGGGGAAGGGAATGTTAGAAGTACTAGCAGGTTTAAATATAGCAACTAATTGAAGCCAAACTCCAGCTCAGGACCAGAAATTGCACATAACCGTTTTTTTGACTGCATGTTTACGTGCGTTTGAAGCACGTGACGTTTGACGTGTGCTTGAGTGCGTTTGCAGTGCATTTTTCTATACATTTTTGGGCTTGGCTTTCTTGGCTTAAAGGGGCGCAGTGTGTTTGAAACGCATTCCCTGCATTTGCAATGCGGAAAAATGCAACATGCGTTTTTTTTTGGTTTTTTTTCTGCACTGAAATGATGTGAACTATGCCCATAAGATTATCTTGATTATGGGCTGTCTATGCACTTGGAGTGAAGTTCAAAACAAATCCAACTGTATTCGGTATGAAAGGACACTTACTTCTTTTATAATCCGTTACAGCAAGCAGTTTTTTTCCTTTTGGGATAAAGGTTTTGCATAAATTAAAACTGATCATTATAATCACCCCTGCCAGTGTGGTTTGTCTCATCCCTGTAAACTGATACATTCTGCTGGAGAGCTTTTATAAAACAACATACTTACTGGCCAGATCAGCAGATGAAGGAAGAAAAGAAAACGAATGCAGCCATCACATCTAAGAATTGCTAATCTGCAATATAATAAGTTGGTGTTTTTTGGTTTAATACTGCTTTCAAAACAAATGAAGACGGGGGAGTGAAGTTCCTCTTTAATGTATGGAATCTCTAACAATCAACTTCTCCTTTTTGCTCCCTTTTTGTAGTTTGTAAACCAGAGAAAGTGTTTTGTTATATCTGTTCTGTAAGTACAAAAATTAGCAGTTGATCCTACCAGAAATCCAGTCTTTTCAACCCTCCTAATTTCCTGCAGTGAGATAACAATGCTAAACTGACATCCTAAATGTTATCAGTCCTGTAGACTACACAACTCCCCCGTGTCCTTATTTCATGGAGAGGAGGGGGGTTTATGTAGTCCTGACACACTTCCTTTACTACTAGGGTGACAGCATTGCCTCAGATATTCAGTACAGTGAGTGAGTGTTGTCACCCTAGGACAGGAAGGTTCACCCGCTGAAAAAAAAAAAAAAAAAGCCTGAAATATAGAAGACAAATTCCTCCCCCATATCTAATGATCACTGTTTGATCAGGAATTTTTGCTCCTGCTGTTTTAGGCCTGGTTCACACCTTTTTTTTTTTTTCTTTCTTTTTTTTTTCTTTGCAGAATTGCACTACAGTCTATTTAACACGGTTTCCTACGGGACACATTCACATCAATGCTTTTTTCAGCTGCTGCGTTTTTGGAAAGGATCAGGGACTTTTTTTAAATGCAAAACAACAAAAAAAACCTTTTTTTTTTTTGGTTCAATGGAGAAGCTGCAGAACAACATGTAGTGCGATTTTATTTATTTATTTTTTTGCCATGTTTTACATTTTTTTTTTAAATCTGCCCAACAACAAATTGGCTAAAAGAAAAAGCAAAAAAAATTAATAAAACGCAAGTTGTGACAAAATCGCAGTAAAATCGCACATGCTAAAACGATCAAAAGCAAACTGCATTGGTGTGAACCTAAAGCAGCAATCTCCTGCTACAACTGCTGCACCAGGTTTCCTGTTTTAGGGTGTCTCCTTTCTCTTGAAGTGTCCTATGGAGCCACCATAGGTGTGCGCAGCCTATTGCATTAGAGAGTGCACCACAAAGCTTAGACACACAAGCGTCTGTGTAAATTTATATAGTGCAGTAGAGCAGTGGATTGTGTTGGTAAGGCGGAGATTGGTTCTGTAGTTTATTTATTTTTTGTACAATTTTTTTTCGGAGCCCCATTGAGGGGCTTTGGTGAAATATCAGGGGTCCAAACAGACTTTTATAAACAGAGAAAGGGGACTGAGGACAGAGATTCCCCAGTCTCTTTCTCTGCAGCCAAGTAGCAGAGGGAATCTGCGCAGCACAGCGTGATTAGGGCGTGCCCAGGCACACCTGTCACACCCTGTACGCACGCCTATGGGAGCCACCATTGCATGCAGAGACTAGAGTTCTGTCTCCATACACTGTGTGCTTCAATAGAAACACACAGTCCTTAGATGGCAAGGCACTCCCCTCCTCCTCCCTCCCTCATCCAAGCTAATAGACTGACTCCAGACTGCACTGTCAACTGTTAACGCTTTCATATGAAGGCTGAATGTTCAGGAGAGCAGCACTGAGAAAACAGGATCTAGCAGCATAGATAGTTGTAAACTGCAAGCGCTAAAATCAACCCAAAACAAATTTTCCTGACAATGGCAGCAATACCACGTATATATTATTTGATTCTTGTTCCTGTAGCAGGGCCCAGAAACAATACTAACAATTTACCCTAACACACTGACCCTGAGCATACTTTGTGATGTCATCGATGAGCCGAGATAAGGAGTAGTGCCTTCTGTGACTCACTGCAAGTAAAACAGATGTGGATATAAAGATCAGCAGATACAAGGAAACGCCTCCCGTTTAATAGGAAATTCTGGCAAGGCGTGGAACCATTGCCCTTCACTTGCTGTCATGGTAGCATAACCAGATTAGCATAACTAGATTCAGTTAAATCTTAACAGCTACAAAACCGGGCAAAGGTTCCGACTCGTCTTCACCGTACTAGTTATTGGCTTTTTATTGTTGTGTTCCTGTTGGAGGAAATTCCTGTTCTTGTGACACAGGAAGAAGTGAATGTAAATCTCCCTAGAAGGGACACAACAGTAAACATCTGAGATTTTAACCCTTGTTTTCTTTTTCCATGGCTGGAGTTATGCCTTAAAGTAATACTAAAGGTATTTTTTTTTTTTCAATTACAAACCTGGTATACTGATCTTCTCTGTGCAATGGTTTTGTACAGAGCCTCCCCAATCCTTCTTTCTCCGGTCTCCTGCCAGCCCTCCTGGCTCCCCCCCCCCCCCCCCCCCCCCCGTTACTTGCCCCCATAGGAAGCTGCTTGCTATGGGGGCACTCGTGCTCGCTCGCTCCTTCCTCCAGTTACAGATATCTGGTCCTAGGAAGACTAATGCTTACTTACCGTAATGTATGTCTGGAGGAGCAGCCTTGCCACGCTATTACAAGACTACAGGACCCTTCCCCTCTCTTCTGCACAACGTGGGGGAAGGTGTTTTGTAGTCTCCACATAGATAGCTGGGAAGAATGTAATTGATAACTTTCTGCGTGCTTATCAGCTCACTGGATTTCTGGCAGGATCAACAGGTTGTTTTTTATTGCATTTATTAAACAGATATAACAAAAAAAAAATTCTATTTGTAGAATAGAATTATTATGCAGGATTTAGATAATGCCAACAGTTTGTGCAGATCAAAAGGGATCATGTAGGAAAAGTTAATTATTGGGGTTGACATGCTCTTAATAAGCTGAAAGTGATTGTAAATTTATATATAAAAAATAAACATATTATCCTTACCAGCTCTGGGCAACAGCTTTGATCCTCCACTCCTGACCCCCCCCCCCCCCCCCCCCCCAATGGCTCCCATTGTTGTCTCTGAGCCAAGTCTTTGCATTAAAAGAGAAGTATAAGCCCCGGTTCACACTAGGGGCGGCACAACTTGCAGGTCACCTCACAGAGGCGACCTGCACACGACTTCCACGGCGACTTGCAAAACGACTTCTGTATAGAAGTCTATGCAAGTCGCCCCAAGTCGCCCCCAAAGTAGTACAGGAACCTTTTTCTAAGTCGGAGTGACTTGCGTTGCTCCGATTAGAACGGTTCCATTGTACAGAACGGGAGGCGACTTGTCAGGCGGCTAGGTCGCCTGACAAGTCGCCCCTGTGTGAAACGGCACTAAGGATTTTGTTTGTGTTTTTTTTTTTTTTTTTGTTTTGTTTTTCAAAATTGTACTTACCTAGGTGAATGCAGCATTGGTCCCCCGGCACCTCTAACACTGAGAATGGAGCGATCAATCACCGCGGATCGCTCGGTTTTCTCAGCTCCCCGAGCAGAGCTGGTGACTTTCAGTCACAGCTCTCTGCTCTGCCCCTCTCCTCATTCACTGGAGCGCTGGGCTGTGGTGGGGCAGTCGGCTCAGCCTCTCAGCAGCTCGCTAAGAGGCTGAGCCAGGTGTCAGTCCAGGGATCTGGCAGATCCTGACTCCGTAGTCCTGATGACACAGAACCCGGACCGACTTGTGTGACATCAGCAGAGAGCAGAGTTCATCCGGCTCTCTGCTGAAAACGGGTCACAGGAGTGCAAAATGAAACACAGTCCTGTGATCCATAGAGGTACAGCCAAACAAGTGTTTGCTGTACTTCCCCTTTTAAGGAAAAAGACCTTCTGGGTGCAGCTCCCTCCCCAGACACCCCCCTTATGCTTACCTGAGCCCCATCTCAATTCAGAGATGCATCAGAGCAGCTGATGTCCTTGGCTTCTCTCTCCTCATTGGCTCTCACAGAAGTGGGAGCCATTGGCTCCTGGTGCTGTCAATCACAGCCAGTGTGCCAATGAGGGGGGGCGGGGCCGAGCCACACTCTGTGCGAATGGACAATGTGCATAAGCGCGGCTCAGGAGCGTGCCTGCTTGAGTGCACCCATAGCGAGCGACTTTATATTGCAGGCATTCAGCAGGAGGAAGAGCCAGGACCGCCAGCGGGGGACCCAAAAAAAAGAGGATTGGGGCTGTTCTGTGCAAAACAATTGCACAGAGCAGGTAAGTATAACATGTTTGGTTGTTATTATATAAAAAAAAGAAAAAATTTTAAGCTAGCCGGTTATATTTCCTATTTCCCCTCCACTTTACAAAGGAAAAACATCCCATATGCTGTCCATAACAAAACTGGGCCTTCACAGCTTAACCTGCGTGTGACCAGAAACTGGGGAGACTTCCAGGTCGATATTACCTGACCTGACACCCAGCCAGCAGCTTGTGTAATGTAAAACCACAGAACTAGGATTACCGGATGCTAGGCTAATAACTGAGCCCATTGGCTATCTTTTATATGTCGCTATACCCAGAGGTAATGATCTAAAGCAAAGCTATGTCCTTCAATAAATGAAAGATAAAATACATTTAAAGCGGTAGTAAACTCATAAAAAACAAAAAAAAAGGTTTCTCCTGCAAGGCAATGTTATGATGTGCTAGTATGCATCATCACTTACTAGTACATTATGTGAAACTTTCCTTAAAACTAAGCCCCCCTAGCGGTGTGTGGTCATCGCTGACAGGGCTTCGGTCTTCACCCGGTCTTCCTTCCGGGTTCTCAGGCTCCAGTCCTTTAAATGGACGAGCCGCAATGCCGGCATGCATGTGATTTGCTGTTCACACGGCGCACGGCTCTGAAGGAACAGCATACCGATGGCTTCACAAGTAAATATCTCCTAAGTGGTGCACTTTTAGGAGATATTCACTGTACTTACAGGTAAGCTTTATTATAGACTTAACTATAGATAAAAATCAACCAAAGGTTTTTACCACTTTAATGATTTAATAATGACAAAAAACAGAAGGGCGCAAACCCCTAGTGCAGGGTTAGGCAACCTCGGCCCTCCAGCTGTTTTGAAACTACAAGTCCCATGAGACATTGCAAGACCCTGACAAGCACAGGCATGACTGGAGGACCGATATTGCCGACCCCTGATGTAGTGCATTACCTTAAGCACTTTATTAAAAGATCCAAAATATACTCGCAAACCAAAAATGGAATGGTAGTGTATCAAGATAGTCCAGCAGTCCGCCTTCCAACCTCATGGTAGTAACAATATTCCCATCGCACACGTTCCAGGATATGTCTTCTATGATGTGATCATTCTTCAATAAAGATGTATAATAATATAATGGATGTATTTGGCGTGGTGTGCTGGTGAATATGCGCATTTGATCTCCAGTTTTTTTGTTGTGAGGAGGGTAGCACCGCTGCAATTATCCAGCCCGGGTTGCACAGTGGCCATGCCGTTTGCACACTCTATGGCAGGAATAGTGAATTCATGGGGGTCCGTTTTAGAAAAAATTTCCTCTAGCGGAGATCCGAGTGCCATATTGGTGCTATGAGTCCACATGATATTCTCCACATCGCAGCCTCCTGTGCACGTCACAGGCCCCTCATCTCAGACACCGCAGATTGGTCTGGTCCCCTCCCCCCCCCCCCCCCCCCATCGCACACTGGTCTGGTCCCCGTCCCCATCGCAGACTGGCCCCCCTAGATAGCAGACTCCTGTCCTCATAACGGCACAGCACTTCCCCCTCCCCACACAGCCCTACCTTATTCACACAAGATGTGCAGCGCAGACGCTCTGGACAACAGGTGGGACTTTTTAAGTTAAAGGTGAGTGATTATATTGCTTGGACCGCCCCAATGCGTAGGGGCAAAAGGGGGGATAGTCAAACCTGTGCAGCCTAGCAGCTGGCAGGCAAGCCAGCGGCGGGGAGAGGAGTGGGACACACAGGCAACTATTTGGCAAGGCTGCGGTCCGGGTAGTATGGCTACTGGGGCCGGAACCAGACCGCGGTCCACCATTTAGTGATGCCTGCTCTATGGGAAGCTTCTCTGAGTGTCAAGTTTTTTTTTTTTTTCTGGTTTTGTTACATGTAGTAATGAATACAGAGCTGCATTCCTGTATATTTTATATCTGTTTGGATTTCAACTTTAAGTGAATTTGTCCCAATGCATTCCCTGCTACGTCTTACATCAAATTCTTTTCTCCAGGTGCGCATAGAAAATGTTCTACTCTAAACTGAATCTATTTTTTTTTTTCTTTGTGCAGAAATTTACAGGTAATTTTGTCTACTTTGTTGAACCCGTCATTCCAGAGAAGACCGTAAGACAGATCCTTCAGCAAGTGGGATACTCCGTAGTCACAGAAACTGAGTATATAATTGGAGGGACGATTAATATAGAGGAAGCCAAACTTACTGCCTTTGAACTATACCTTGCAAGACTTCACTGTGAAAAACTGCTTTGTCTGATCAAGGAGAATAGGTCAGACTGTGCAGATCTTCTGTTCAGTGAACTCAATTTAGAGATTAAGAATGAAAAAGAAAATTCCGAACAATGTAGGAAACGTAACAGCCAGATTGCCAACCCTGAGAACACCAATGACACAAACAATTTAAATGTGCAGACCAAAATATTTAAGAACATCCACAGAAAGGACTCCAAAAAGTCTGCCACGGGTTTTGGTCTACCTACAGCTCAGCATCGCAGGCAGGATGATTCCACTGTGGATTCCAACTACTTTTTAAGCAGGCACTTGGACAGCGATGAGTTCCTGACTAAATACAGTGATCTAAACTTGGCCCAACAACCTCTCGTGCCTTTACAGAACAGAAAAACCTACATAAACCCTCGAGGGTTAAAAGAAGAGATATCTGATGAGTTTTTTGAAAAACCAAAGTTTTCCAAAGCCGGTATCCCAGAATCCTCCAGTAATGAACTTGAGCCAGATTTGTATAAGGCCAGAGATATGGTGTACAGTGTACCAGTTGAGACCACTGATGCAGGGCCAACTGTAATTGGCCACAACACACTGGACTCCAAGAAGCCTCTTGACAAAATGTCTCCCATGGAAATGAATGTGCCAAATCAACAAACTCAGTCAGAGAGGTTGGTGATCAAACTGAAGATGGGGAAAACGGCTGATGAGATGGCCTACCCTGTCGAAGAAACATTACCACCAGATCCAAAAGAGTTTTCTTACAGTAGTCAGTTTTGCCCTAGGGATCCAAAATGGACATGTCTACAGAGCAGAGAGGCCATGGAAGAAGTCACGGGTTCAGCCTCATTTTCTTTGGGCTTCTCCATGCTCAATGCCACAACCGGCAATGGGGCAGAATGTGTAGGTGTTGACAACTTGCATCGACTTCGAGAACCTCCGAGCTCTATGTACATTCCACCTGAAGGAACAATGAGACAGTGCCTGAGAATCACTGACCTCCAACCAGAAGAAAATCATTACCAAACTCCTTCTCTACCAGACATGGTTCAGGTCAATGAGACTTTGTTTAAAGTACTTGAGGATACAAAAGAGGATTTTGTGATGATAACAAAAAATCAGCAAACCTAAAGCTGAACTCCAGGCCAATATATAAAAAAATAAATAAATGTAAATATGTTAATTATTTCATTTATTTTTAAATGCATCTATTGTAATGTGCCAAAACTGATTTTCAGCCTCTTGCAATACCCTGTAGAGCAAGGGTCTTAAAAATTATGGCCCTCCAGTTGTTCGAGAACTACAATTCCCATCAGGCCTAGCCATGTCTGTGAATGTCAGAGTTTTACAATGCCTCATGGGATGTGTAGTTCTGCAACAGCCAGAGGGCCATAGTTTGAGGATCCCTGCTGTAGAGAAGCGCAGGGGCAGCCAAGAAGCCATTCAGGTGTACTGCACATACAGATGTTGACAGAAGCGGAAGGATGACTATCAGTTTGCTTCTACTTCTTCACTGTCCAGTTGTAGGCTGGGGGCGGAGAGGTGACCTTATCTGCATTGCAAAACTGAAAGAGAACAAAGTCAGGTAATCAGTCTGGTTCTGTTCTCTGGCAGAGCTGTGTAAGGCTGGCTTCACATATGTGCAAATTGGATGCGTTCACACATGTCTGGCATGGCCGTGGTGCAGTTTTAAAAATAAGGGTCCTGTGCATTTTTGGGTCCGATTCAGGTGTGAATTCAGGCTCAGATTTGCACCTGAACCGGTACGCAATGAACCCCAGACTGCAAATTGCAGCCACACATATGTGAAACCAGCCTAAGGCCGACCACACAGTTTGAATCTTGAGCGGTTCAGCAGGAACCGTCTGAGATTCAAACCGTTAATGGGCAGGCTGAATGTACCAAGTTGATCAACTTGGGTACAACCAGCCTGCCCGATTCTCTAGCGATAATCACGGTCTTCTCCCAGCGGGGACGGTTTCCCCACGATACAACCCGTAAATGCAGAAAAGAACTTCGCTCAGTGTATGGCCTGCCTAATTCTGGGGAGTGGAAAGAAATAGGATTCTCTCTAAAACAGCTCTCTATATTTCAACTTCTGTATTTAGCAGTTTGCTTGGGGTTCAGCTTTAAAATCTAAATTACGATTTCCTATGCACTTACACATTACTGTAAAGTCATCACAAATAAAGTAGCGTCATCTTTGTTTAATACACTCAGTAAGACTTTTACTTGCCAATGCCTCAGAAATGAGAAGCAGATTTACCCCCTTTCCTGCCCAGGGCAATTTTCAGCTTTCAGCGCTGTCACACTTTGAATGACAATTATGCGGTCATGTAACACTGTACCCAAATTAAATTTGTATATTTTTTTCACAAAAATAGAGCTTTTTTTTGGTGATATTTAATCATAAAAACTAGGGTTGTCCCGATACCACTTTTTTAGGACCGAGTACAAGTACCGATACTTTTTTTCAAGTACTTGCCGATACCGATACTTTTTTTTTAATGTCACGTGACAGGTTTTTTTTTTTTGCTATTTTTGGGGGGGGGGGGCTTGGGGGGGGGGTGAACGTTGTATGTGTGTTTGTTTGATTTTTACAATTTTTATTTTTTCCAATAATATTTTTTTATTCTTTTTTTTTTTTTTTTTTTAATCAGCCCTTTTGGGGGGCTTTGGTGAGATATCAGGGGTCTTAACAGACCTCTGATATCTCCCCCTTGAGACAGAGAAAGAGACAGAGGATAGAGATTCCCCAGTCCCTTTCTCTGCAGCCTCAGCTGCACTGAGAATAAATGGAGAGAAGACAGCGGCTTCTCTCCATTCATAAACTGAGACATCGTAATCACAGGAGATTACAATGTTTCAGTTATGTGAATGGACAGAGTCAGCTGACTCTCTCCATACACAAAGGAAGGAGGAGGGGGACGGAGGAACGGAGGGGGAGAACAGAGGGGACAGATAAGGAGAGAGGAATGCAGGGGACAGATAAGGAGAGCAGAACGGAGAGGCACAGATAAGGAGAGAGGAATGCAGGGGACAGCGGAGAGGCACAGAGGAACGGAGGGGGCACGGAGGAGGATGCGGTGACAGTCAGCTGTGAGCGATCACCGCTGTATGTCACTAAAGCTGGTGAAAGCCGCTGGGGGAGAATCTTGTAACTCCCCCACGCGCCGATCACAGCTGTCCTCTAGGTATCGGGGGAAGCATCGGGAGCATTTGCCCGAGTACAAGTACTTGGGCAAATGCTCGGTATCGGTACCGATACTAGTATCGGTATCGGGACAACCCTAATAAAAACCTTGTGTAGTAAGTAAATATACATGTATGTGGGGGGCAATAATTTTTAATAAATTACATATGCGGCCTCCGCTTCCTGTTTAGTGCTGTACAGTAGTTGTGCAGTCTCTGTCACTATATTAAAGAGGAGCTCCAGTCTCCTGTGTAAAAATTAAGTGGTGCGAGTCGCGCTGTGCATTGTGAATGGTCCCGTAGTCTTCTGGGACCGGTCACTTGTCCCAGAAGACCGTGGGGAGAAGAACTTCCGCTTCTAATCGCCTAGGCCAGGGAGCCGGATGCCCTTTGCCTGCCCATATCTGGACCTTGGGGCACTGTTACTCCCAATGATACCAACAAGGGGCCAGAATTCTTTCCATTGACACAAACAATGGGGTACGATTCTTCCCACTGACACCGATGGGGCACTTTTCCTCCCACTGACACCAATAATGGTGCATAGTTTACACCCCCACTGACGCCAGGGCATTTTGTACCCACACTGAGAGACTGCTGCCCCCCCAAGGCCTGAATAACAGTAAACTGGCCCTTTGTTTATAAAATTTAGAGACCCCTGGCCTAGGTGATCAGAGTGGAAGAGGACCAGGTACCTGCTCTCCCCCCCCTCCCTCCACCAAAAGTGCCATTTCTAAAAGAGGAGCAACTTTAAAGCGGAATGTTCCCTTTTGGGTGAAGTTTGAACTTCCGATTGAAAGCTATACCCATTGCCTCTCCTGCTGCCCATGCCCCCCAAAGGTCACTCTGATCCTGAGAAACAGATACTGTCCATTTATCTTTAAGCTTTGATTGGTTACGTGTATCTAAGAGGTATTAGTGGTGAAGATGACATCAGGAGCAACCAGTGAGCAGCACTGCAGCGGACCCAGGAGATCCAAACTCTCAAACATGTTGGTTTTCCTGTGGAATTTATGGGACATTGGGGGTTATTTACGAAAGGCAAATCCACTTTGCACTACAAGTGCAAATTGCACTTACTGTAGATCTAAGGCCCCTTTCACACGGGACGGATCCGTGTTGATCCGACCCGTGAACATCCGCTGCTCAGCAGGGATCGCTCCATTTTCCCCAGCTGAGCCGGCGGATGACAGGGCGGGACCCGCAAACTGTGCAGGGACCGCCCTGTCAGATCTCCGCTCTCCCCTATGGGGGATGGGATGAGCACGGACAGTCTGTCCGTGTTCATCCGATCCGCTCTGCAGACGGATAGAAAAATAGGATTTTCTTCCATCTGCAGAATCGGACGAGAGCGGGGCCGGATGATATCGGGTGTTAGCGGATGTACATCTGCTGGCACCCGCTATCCCATAGGGATGCATGTATTTTTATTTTCCTTGCATGTCCCCCTCGGATCTACAGCGACTTTACTTCCAAGTGCACTTGTAGTGCAAAGTGAATTTGCCTTTAGTAAATAACCCCCAATGAGCAACATAGGCAGTGGGGAAGGTAGGTATAAAATATTCTTTTAAAGGTACAGTATTGAGGACGTGTACACGGGTGCTGCTGTCAAAAGCAGGCTATTACATTTGATCGCAGCACAAGCGCAAACAAACATTTAAACACAAAATGCTGCACTTGACCTGCTTTGCCTGTAATAAAAACACATCTCCAATAGGATATGCCACACTCAGGGCTAATGTAGCCTCAGAACTGTCATCTGCACCACATCATCAAGGTAAATAAAGATCTACTTCCCTGTTTGAAATGCAGGTAAACCCCCATGTACAGAAGCCCCTAATCTGGACATGTGCTTTACAATCTGATTATCCGATCTCCTTTACCTGCAATGTGCAATCCAGCCACAAGCATGACACCCAGAGGCAGAGGCACGATGGGACTTGTAGTTTTGCAACAGCTGGCGGTCCGCTAATTGCATAGCCCTGCTATAGAGGGATATGCTTTGTTCATATTTCATGTCTGAGGTTTACAACCACTTTAAGCTGTAATGAGATGACATACCCAGCACAGATCTGTTCATTATTGTAATCTACAGCTTTGAAACGTTTCTATTTATTCCTTCTGAAACCGCACATGGCCCAGAAATACTTTTAATTTCTACCGTGTGAAGGATCTCCTTGTACTGCCTGCCCTCCAGCAAGCAGAAGCCATGCAAATTCCAGTAAAGCACCCGTGTGATTTAATTTTGAAGAGGTAATTCTAGAATTCTGAAGGTACAATATAAAACCGCTGTAGATCAGCGACTGCAACGCCTCTAGGTGGTGCCTTTTGTTCTACTGTCAACAAACATTTTGTTATTAGTAAACCCGATTTCCTAGTTTAAAAATAGGGTTGCACTGATACCAAGATCAGTACAAATACTAAGCATTTGCACAAGTACTCGTAGAAATGCTCTGATACCTGAAACCGAGACCTTTGCTGTGTGTTTTGAGCCCATACAAAATGAATGCGCTCAAATCACACTGCAAAGAATCACATGTAAATTGAACAGGAATGTGAGGCGATTCCTATATGAATTGCATGCGGTTTCCCGCACCGCTCCTGTGTGAACCCAGGCTCCTCATAGTTACTTCAGCCTGGCTTCACACAGGAGCAGTGGGGGAAACCGCATGCAATTCGGACAGGAATCGCATTCGTGTTCAATTTATATGTGATTCCTTGCAATGTGATTTGAGTCCATTCATTTTGTATGGTATCGATGAGTACATGACCGAAAAAACCTTTATTGGTGCAACCTTAGTTAAAAATCAATGCTTGTGTATTATGTATATATTTTTTTTACTAAGTAGCTACACAAAGCATCTTCTCCTAATTTGTATCCTGTTTTACAAATGATAAAATTATATCTGTTTTAATACAACAATGTTACAACTGTTCTAAATAACCACAAGAGCCCAGCTGTCATTTTGTTATAGGCTGGGCTGGCCTCTCGTTGATCCGGTTGGACGTCGTATGATGTCCTCCCGGATCAGGCCACGCAACGGTGTGATCTGTTACCGGCTGTGTCCACTGGACACACACGATGACTGATCAGGGTACCGGCTTGCTGGCGTTACCATGTGACCCCTGTTACCAATCACAGCAGGTCACATGACAGTTGTACACAATGGATGGTTTACTTTCATGCCATCCATTTTGTTGCTAGCTGTGATTGGTCAGTGTGATCACATGGTACAGACAGGGCCAATCAAAGCCCATCTGTACCATGTGATTAGCTCTGGCTAATCACAACTGAATTAATCCGTTGCATTCAGTAAAATGCTTGCTTATAGCAATGTAATGCACTGCTATAAGCAATGGTGTGTAAAAAAAAATAATAATTCCTGATCCCTTCCCCAGAGTACAATGTCGCAATGGTAATATTATATTGCTCTGGTTACAGTGTGTTTTAAATGAAAAAAAAATGTAATAAAAAAATTTAAAATGTCCCTGATCACTGCTACTACACCAGTCCGATGTTGTCAATGCACTGCACTAGTGACAGTATGTCATTTAAAAAAAAAAAAAGTGATTTTTTTTTTTTAATTACTTAATTTTCCAAAAAATTACAACTTCAAAAAGCTTTCAATGCCTCTTACTAAATACCTTGGACTATAAAAACTGTTATAGTGCAGCGCTGCACTATTAGTGTTTAGAGTTGTGTGTTCTGTGTCTGGCCATTGTGCTTAGCTGCTGGTCATGAAGGGGGGTAAATTTTCCAGAGCAAAAGTGGTTAAAAAATTAATAAATCACACAATAAAACGCCTTAAAGGAAACATATTTTATTTAAAACGGGTATATCAGAATACATAAATCCAGTATGAAGACACTGTACAAAATAAATCAGCTCTATTCCTAGGGAGCATCTTAAAGGATATCTAAATCCAATTCTGAAAATGTAACATATCGCATTGTGCCAGAATCCACTTTTTTGTTTAGTACAGTTTTCCTTTAAATTGCATCCAAGCCCAAGTATATCAAAATAGGACCACTGAAAAACTGGGTAATAGCGCGGCCCATGGGATGATGGGACACTGGCAAACAAAAGCCCAGGAGAACCCTTCCCATAATCAGCATACGTTTTACAGTATAGCAATGGCAGTCTATAAGTAAATAGCAGTGGGGACCTGTGTCTCTCAATGGACTCAAGAGAATTGGATTTTACTAGGAGTACAAAGCTCTCTTCCACTGAAAGACACAGGATTCTCGAATGAATGGGGCATCCAAAATCTGTCCAACAGAGGGTTGAGCACAGCTAAGGTTGAGCAGAGACATCCTCCACTCTATACCACGAGCAAAACTTAAAGCATGCTGGTCATAGGTGAGGTTATACCCGGAGCTGGCCTACAGGTGTCCAGTTCTCCTATAAGCAGCACTATATTCCAGTTGTTAAAGAATCTCGTGTCCCTTAGTGGAGAAAAATCTTTAGTAAAAGTTACAACTTGTATAAATGCAGACATCCATCAGTGTATCTGTCCTTGATTTACAACATTTTACTACCAAGACCATTCAGCGTTATAAAAATGAAAGCGCAATCTATCCATTTTTTTTTCACATGGAGGTCCATCCAAAAATGGAACTTCCGCTTTAAGTGAACGTGACCCCCTGACATGCCACATTTGGCATATCTTTTTTTGGGGGGAGCGGATACCCTCTTTTTAGAGGGATCCAGCTCCCACTTCCTCCCGGGGCGCTGGAAGCAATTTCACCCCCCCCCCCCCCCCCCCCTCGCTCTCGGCAATCATCTGGGACATGTCACAGGTCCCAAATGATAGCCTGGCCAGTCACACTGCGCAGCGTGGCTCACGCATGCGCAGTGTGTGCCCGGCTGTGAAGCCACAGCCAGGCGCCCACAGTGACAATGCCGGCGCGGCGGAGAGGGGCGGGGCTTCGTTCGCCCGCATCGCTGGACCCTGGGACAAGTGAGTGTCCGATTAATAAAAGTCAGCAGCTACACTTTTTGTAGCTGCTGACTTTTATATGGGTGGAACTCCGCTTTAAGTTCTAGATAGTGGAGAAGAGCTGGAACTTCCAAGAAGCTTTTATTGAAGATCTCTGATCCTGCTAGGAAGTGTTCCTCTCACTTTGTTTCTTTGACACCAGGATGAACAAAAAATAAATCAGGATAAAGGGGTTCACCAAGACAGGAAACTACCAGAGACTCCCATCCCCCCACTGAAGAGATTTACCATTATGGTCTGTCCCTTTGACACTCAACCGGAAAATTAGAAAATGTCCCCAGTAGGGACAAAATTACCAACACCCAGAGGTTCTAATCCTTCCCTGAAGTCTGCTCTCTGCTGGACGTCACAGTGCCGGTCCAGGCTCGGGCGTCATCACGACCACGGAGTTGGGATCCGCACCCAACTCAGCCTCTCAGAGAGGCTGAGCCGGCTGCTCCTGCCCCCTCCACAGCTCAGTGCTCCAGTGAGCACAGGGGGGCACAGCATGGAGCTGCTGACTGACAGTCAGTAGCTCTCTGCTGTGGGAAACGAGCAATCGGCTGTGTTTGATCGCTCAGTTCTTAGTGTAGAGGCACCGGGGGACATATGCAGCATCGGACCGATGCTGCATCCACCTAGGCAAGTATGAATTAAAAAAAAAAAAACCCATACATCTAAAATTTTGAAAAATTATTTCGGACAAAGTTGGGCTTTAAAATATGTTCTATTTCATTCTAACAATCTGCTTTTGGTGACTGAAAGAGGGAGAATCTGATTGGCTACTGTGTACAAGAACACTGGTTGCCACTTTGTATACAACTGCTTGGGCTGTGGGTGCCATATTTAAAGTGAGACTTCACCCTAAACAGGAAGCTCCACTTTTATGAATCTTCCCTAACATTATTGGAGGTTTATTTTTTGGGGGGTAGGGTTGGGAGTGGGGCACCTAGTTTTGGCAGGACCCCATCCCACTTCTGCTGGAATTGCCTGGGTTATTCCAACGTAAGTTCTGCCAACAACCCCATGCCCCTGCCACAGCGCAACTCGTGCATGTACAGTGTGAAGCCGTAAGGAATCACAGCTGGCTTCCCATACTAAACATGCCAGCGCCGGGGACCCAAAGAACTGGCCCGGGTGAGGACGGCGCTGAAGATCCTCTTTAACATACAAATAACTGTTGAATCTAAGATGCTTGGATAAGCCATAACTAGATACCAATATACATATCACAAGTATTCATCACTCAAGCAAAGGATATAAATAATTTCACTTGCAAACATTAAATAAAATAAATTAAAGCACTATCCTTGCAAAGAACATAAAAATATAAAATGAAATGGAGTAAAAGGTAAACTGTGCACTAAACTTGTAGAACCTGCAATGAATGGTTACCCACCAATCTGTAGACCTGTCTACTACAATACAATCAACAGAAGCAAAACTGCCATGTGAGCAGGAATCATTTTTTGGTTATGAGAGTAAACATCAAGATAATTAACCAACCAGTAAGGCCCCTTTCACATGGGCAGACTGATTGGGTCCGCCTCTCAGTTATTTAGGCAGACCTGGTGGGACCAGCCATTGCCTGCTATGGTACCATGGGTGTCAACATCTGATCCTATAGGCTACAAACAGGTGGATGGGGGATCCAACCCCGACCCATCTGGTGGATCGGATTGATGACAGTCGAATGCAAAATGGACAGGCGGTCTGTTTACATCCGGCTGCCCATAGAGGACAGCAGGCTGTGTCCGCTCTGCTACACGAACCTGTCATCCAAGAGATTCTCCGCTGACCAAGCAGGTCCACTGCCAGAGTACGCCCATGTGAAAGGGCCCCAAGTGCTCTATGAGCATATGAGTTCTTTTCTTAGGCAGAGCTGCCTGGAATGTAGTTTTCATTAAATCTTCATTCAGTTTATGTCAAGAGCACCATGAAAAAAGTTGCTGAAGAAGGACAACTTGAAGCTTGTTCAACAGACAGCTGCACTGGAAGCCAGACAAGCACTTCAGCGACTTATGAAGTGCATGGATTATTTTACAAGTAGCACCAAACTCTGCAGCATTCTTCTAAGAGTCCAGGAAGGGGGCCAGATCTTTGACACCCTGGGCCCCCACAAAATGACCAGCATTATTCAAGCCAGAAGTGGAGCTTTGCTGGATAAGAGACCTGCCCAACAACACACTCAGGATGCATGTTGGACAAAAACATTTTTCTACATTCCTCAAATTTAGCCTCACGTTGACATGGAGCCTGACCTTTCCTGGCTTCATGGCCAATCTTCACCAACCCCTATTCAATGGCCTTATTGGCCACTGAGACATTCTCAGTAGACGGTAGAATAGCAGTTGGCAGTGTTAACCCATTTCATTTGGGAAACAAGTCTTCAATAAAGTGGGACTATATCAGAAAAAGGAACCAACGTTTTTCTGGCCAATAAACATAAAAGTTTGACTCTTGTGGTGTTTGCACTTAGGCAGGACTTTTAATAGTTAAAAAGTAGAGTACAGGTTCTCTTTAAAATAAAAGCTGATGTCCTTCTTCTGACAGGAGACTAGGAAAACCACAAGCACAAGTCTCCCCTGCCATGTCATACAGGAGCAGCCAGTCCCTAGGGTCTGGTTTGATGACACAAGGTCACCAGCAAGTAGTTTCGCTGATGGCAAGAAGATGACAATGACACAAGAAGATGACAATGACACAAGGTCATCGGCAAGTGGTTTCGCTGTTTGCAAGAAGCAGCTTTTCAAGTCAACAGAAGGAACATCACTGGGATCAGTAAAACAGACAGCCCTTTGTTGAAAGTGCCATTTCTTTTTATCAATTTGTTAAAAATCAAACTAAACATTCAAAAAGGGGGATATATAATCATATAACCTACCAACATAACCTTGCTTGTAAAAGATTACAAAAAAGGCAAAGAAAAAAATATAAGTACACATATACTAAATAAATTCAATCCTACATTGCTTAAGTAATAAAACAGGAAAAGGAAATAAGTACAATAAAATTTGAATTATATGACCTGTATGAAAAAGATTCCTTAAAGCTAAACTCTAGTCCAATTATAAAAAAAAAAAAAAAAAAATGAAATTTAGGGTTGAGTTGAAGAGATATATATATATATGAATATATATATATGAGAGAGAGAGAGAGAGAGAGAGAGAGAGAGAGAGAATGAATTATATATATATATATCTTTTAGAAGGGGTTCTTTGAGACCGGAAAGATATTTCAAGGGTTCCTCTGTGCTGAAAAGGCAGAGTTAGGGCAGCCATTGACAGTTCAAATGCTGAACCAGATGAGATTCTAACTGTGTGGGCAGGCTGAATGTACCAAGTTAAAAAACGATCAACTCGGGTACAACCAGCCTGCAACATTCACTTGCGATTATCACTAGTAGCTGGTATAGCCACTTGCAATAATCAGACAATGGGTCAGCAGGAGGGATTCCCTGTCTCTGTGTTGATGGGGAAATCATGGTAATTTCTTTCCTGTAACCCGTGGTTGTAGGAAAGAAATTTGCAGTCTATGGTCTGCCTAAGGCTGGTCTAGGGGTTTGTAAGATTACTTTCCTCATCCCACTATTCTGCAGGATTCCTCCACACTGGTTTCTGTCTTGACCAGTCCCACAAAGCCGATGTCATCACATACAATTGCAAGATGATCGGCCCCTGCTGGTCCTGCATTGTATGTGATGAGGTAGAGGGCCCTGTGCACAGCTCAGAATGGGAGCAAAGAAGAGCCCTGGCTACCATAGGCCAGAAGAAAAAGGCCAAATCTTTGTCTCATCTAAGGCTGGCCATGCACAAGTCATTTTCTTTCATTCAACCTGCTGGTTGAATGATAGAAAAGGACTCAATTCCCCCATCCACACACTTGATGTGTATGGAGAAATTCCATCCCGCCATGCCTTTGTATTCTGACAGCAGGGATACTTCCCTGCCATCAGAATACACTTATCAGTACCACTGGCGCTGATTGAGAACATTTTACAACAGGCTGGTAGTACACAAGTTGATCGAAAGATTGACTTGTGTACAACCAGCCTGCCCATAAAGGGATCAAAATTCAGCCAATCCTTGTTGTACCGGATCAATTTCAATCCATCTATGGCCGGCTTAAAATATTCCCCCAGACTAGTTGTCTCCAAACTGCAGCCCTTTGCTTGCCTCTATCTTACCCTTGGGACACCAATTCCTCCAACTGATACCAATGATGAGGCACCATTCTTCCCACAAACATCATTAATGGGGCACTATTCCTCCCACTGACACCAACCATGGGGCACTATTCTTCCTGCTAAAACAACGGGACACAATTCCTCCTGTTAAAACCAATGATGGGGCAATGTTTACTCCCCACTGATACCCTGACATTTTCTACTGCCACTGGTCAGAGTCCGTCCCCCCTAAAGCCTGAACAAAAGTAAACATTATTTAAAAAGTTTGGAGACTCCTGCCCTAGACTAAAGGAAAATTGGATAATGTGCCCCATTTTTTTTTTTTTTTTTTTACGTACACTATAAGCAGGGTTCAGCCGTAAAAAAATGTGTATAGGGATTACTAATGCACAAACCACATATGGCGATAACAAAATCTAAAACTAATTAAAGTAGCTGCCAACAAAAAAAGGCGTTCACACACTTTGTTTGCACAATTATTGCACAATTGATATTTTGCACACTTATTGTCTGCCAGATTACAGCACTATTTCGCACTTTATTTGCCTATTTGTTATTGTTGCACATTTTTTGCACAATCACTTTTGGTGGATATTTGATATTGTTTTATTTGCAGTTATTATTTATCATTATTATTAATGTTCATTTAGTTTTAGCTCAGTAAGCGCCACATTCCTATTAATTTCAGCCGTAAAAAAAAAAAACTTTTTACCTTTGCTTTTATAACTGTCTGCACATATTACTAGTTTGTTAGTTCCTCTCGAGTGCACAGAAGCCCCCAAATTGGAGTGCACTAGGTACACAAATTATGAGCTACAATCTTGGCTCTGGCACATCCTGTGTGCCTCATAATGCCCTGTGTAGCAGCCACATACTTAGGGAGAATTGCAGTATTGCATTATGGGTCACTTCACATCGGGGTCCCCTGCCATGCACTTGAGATCTGCATATACCAGCTATATGTTCATATTGCCTGCAATATCTGAAGATTGCATGCCATGTCAGGCCATCATCTGACAGACTGCCTCGAAATAGCTTGTGAGCCTAGCTGATGATGCACATGGGATGGTAAGAGGGCTTAAGGCAAGAACCTGTATATCAGGAACTGGTGTTGGTGTTATACACTTGTACTTTCTGCCAGTCAAAGCTTAGCACCAGGCATTAAAGTTAAATTAAACCAAACTAAAGAAAATGCAGACTGGTGGGACTTTTAAGATAGAAAAGAGCCTATTGGTCTCTCCGGTTATAAACCCTTCTTCCTGGTTGCCAGCGTTTGTGTACACTGAGCCAGCATACATTTGTGGCATGACTCTGTGCCGTGATGATGTGACTCCTATGCACATCCGTGGGAGTGATATTATTACGAACCGGCCAACCAAACAGCCGAGATGTCTGGACCAGGAGAGAAGATGGCAGCGCCCATGATTGAGGGGATGGCTGACAGCGCAGTGCTGGAGGGGATCACTAGCCAGGTAAGGCTTCCATAGTGTTCTAATGTGCTGTGCAGTATAGCACATTACGGCTCAGACTCCATTCACACTTGCATGACTTTGGAGTGCAACTTTGACTCAGTGCGACTTGGGCTTTGGCCAATGATAATGGACAACTGTTGCACAATTATCGTGAGTATAACATTCAGGTGCAACTTTTGAGGGTTTACATTGCAGTCTTTGGCAATGACGAAAATTGGACTAAAGTATTGCAAGAAAATGTTTTAAAGTCGCACATATCTGAACAGTTGCCAATTGAAAAATATGGGGTGCGGCTTGTCATGCGATTTTAGTGTCCAAAGTCCAAGTGTGAAAGGAGCCTAAAAAGGTCCTGGGGCCCAATGTTTGCTTTAAAAAAAAAAAAAAAAAGCCGTTTTGGAGGTTCAATTCCTCTTTAAGGCCCACACAGTGACTTTCTCCTGCCTAATCTCAGGGGTCAAAACGAAAACACTTTTTTTTTTTTTTTTTTACTTTCCGCAAAAGAAAAGTAACAGCTTCCATTAGCAGATTCTGTAGGGCCCATTCACACTTTGCATTCATGTGCACTGGTTTAGGACAGTCCATTCAAATGAATGGGTTGCCATTGCACTATGACAGATGAAATAAAAAATAAAGACACTGAGTGTTCGGTCCAACAAAATGCAACGCACAGTACAGCGATATTGTGATGCGCTGCAATGCATGTGCATTGGGGGTCTGTTGGATTAGTGCATTTGGAGTGTTGTTGAAGATAAATGATACAGCATGCCACTAATGCATGCATTAAGACACTGCACTGGAGGGGTGGGAATGGGCCCAGAGTTTCAAGTTATGCAGTGCTTGTGTTATACGACAGATTTTTGATTATCTGGTATCATTGTAGAGATTCACAGCATTAGAAATAAACATCCATTACTGATTCTATATACAAGTTGGTCCACTGAAAGCAAGTCTGTTTCTAAATGCTTGGTCCCTACATACTGATCCAACTTTTTTTTTTTGCACAAAAACTGCATGTAAAGTATTCAGGCAACTGTCTTGTGAAATTAAAACTTTACAGCCTATTAATGCCTTGTGATCGCACAGGTTTCCTGTTTAGAAACATTGGTTTGGTGCACCAAATGGCTGCCTACACAAAGAGCAGCAAAATGTACTTTTGTTAGGATGTCACTATTGCTCTTTGGAATGTTGCAGGAAACGATGTCCTTGTGTCAAGCAAACAGGATTTTGCCACGGTTCTCTTCATAGTGCTGAGTCATCTCTTCCATGTTCTTGTCCCCATCGATCACCTGTGAAAAGAGAAGAAGTGGATCTTTACTCTCCCCATGTACGCTTGTCATCTCACCCCTACAGCCAAATCATATATAAGAGTGCCGCAAAGTATTCGATAAAAGAAACCATTACCACTTCCAGCCCAAGCCGATTCTGGCACTCCTCTCGTGTAAAAATCATAATTTTTGCTAGAAAACCCTAGAGCCTAGGGCAGTGATGGCGAACCTTGGCACCCCAGATGTTTTGGAACTACATTTCCCATCATGCTCATGCACTCTGCAGTGTAGTGGAGCATCATGGGAAATGTAGTTCCAAAACATCTGGGGTGCCAAGGTTTGCCATCACTGCCCTAGGGAATAAAATGGCAATTGTTGCAACTTTTTAGGTCACGCGGTATTTGCGCAGCAATTTTTCAAACGTGATTTTTTTTTTTTTTGGAAAGAAAAACGGTTTCACAAATAAAAAAAAAAAACAAAACAAAAAAAAAAAAAAAAAAAAAAACACAAAACAGTAAAGTTAGCCCAATTTTTTGTATAATGTGAAAGATGATGTTACGCCGAGTAAATAGATAACCAACATGTCACGCATTAAAATCGTGCACACTCGTGGAATTATTACAAATCAACCTCCTTCTCGGCCCAGAGATAATTATGCCACATTATTTTACAATATTTAGCAATGCTGTGATATCTCAAATCCAAAATGATTTGCATATGAAAGAAGAGTGATTTTTTTTTCAAATTGTAATATTTTATATTCCATACAAATTATAATTTTAACAGCCTTGACAATGTAGACTATATTTTGGCTGGGAAAATATACCCTGACCAATCGTTTCCCTGCACACACGAACAGGATAAATTAGGCGAAGCCTACAGTCATAAAAAAATGTTCCTCAACCCAACTGTGAACAGCCACATTAAATTGACCATTTTCTACTGCATGGGATCAAACATATACAGTATCTTTAAAAGGTATGGAAGCAAATGATAGTGGTAAGAGACTGGACTGGATCTCTGAATCATTTTTAAAAACCGAAAAACAGGATTCTCAGCTATGTTAAACCTGAAAGTAAAGTTGACAAAATTGGCCAGATGTGTCCAATGACGTGTCTAACACTGTTGGTAACTGGACTTCCATTACATTATTGGTTGGAAAAAAAAAAAAAATGAAAATCTCAATAGCTGAAGCTACCTTGTGCATTTCTGATCTGCCATTTTTATATATATATATATATATATATATATATATATATATATATATATATATATATATATATAGGCTTGCGAAAGTATTCGGCCCCCTTGAACTTTTCAACCTTTTGCCACATTTCAGGCTTCAAACATAAAGATATAAATTTTTTATTTTTTGTGAAGAATCACCAACAAGTGGGACACAATTGTGAAGTGGAACGAAATCTTTTGTATTTTTGAAACTTTAACTAATAAAAAAATGAAGTGGGGCGTGCAAAATTATTCGGCCCCCTTGCGTTAATACTTTGTAGAGCCACCTTTTGCTGCGATTACAGCTGCAAGTCGCTTGGGGTATGTCTCTATCAGTTTTGCACATCGAGAGACTGAAATTCTTGCCCATTCTTCCTTGCAAAACAGCTCGAGCTCAGTGAGGTTGGATGGAGAGCGTTTGTGAACAGCAGTTTTCAGCTCTTTCCACAGATTCTCGATTGGATTCAGGTCTGGACTTTGACTTGGCCATTCTAACACCTGGATACGTTTATTTGTGAACCATTCCTTTGTAGATTTTGCTGTATGTTTGGGATCATTGTCTTGTTGGAAGATAAATCTCCGTCCCAGTTTCAGGTCTTTTGCAGACTCCAACAGGTTTTCATCCAGAATGGTCCTGTATTTGGCTGCATCCATCTTCCCCTCAATTTTAACCATCTTCCCTGTCCCTGCTGAAGAAAAGCAGGCCCAAACCATGATGCTGCCACCACCATGTTTCACGGTGGGGATGGTGTGTTGAAGGTGATGAGCTGTGTTGCTTTTACGCCAAATATCGTTTTGCATTGTGGCCAAAAAGTTCGATTTTGGTTTCATCAGACCAGAGCACCTTCTTCCACATGTTTGGTGTGTCTCCCAGGTGGCTTGTGGCAAACTTTAGACAAGACTTTTTATGGATATCTTTGAGAAATGGCTTTCTTCTTGCCACTCTTCCATAAAGGCCAGATTTGTGCAGTGTACGACTGATTGTTGTCCTATGGACAGACTCTCCCACCTCAGCTGTAGTTCTCTGCAGTTCATCCAGAGTGATCATGGGCCTCTTGGCTGCATCTCTGATCAGTTTTCTCCTTGTCTGAGCTGAAAGTTTAGAGGGACAGCCAGGTCTTGGTAGATTTGCAGTGGTCTGATACTCCTTCCATTTCAAAATGATCGCTTGCACAGTGCTCCTTGGGATGTTTAAAGCTTGGGAAATCTTTTTGTATCCAAATCCGGCTTTAAACTTCTCCACAACAGTATTACGGACCTGCCTGGTGTGTTCCTTGGTCTTCATGATGCTCTCTGCGCTTTCAACAGAACCCTGAGACTATCACAGAGCAGGTGCATTTATACAGAGACTTGATTACACACAGGTGGATTCTATTTATCACCATCAGTCATTTAGGACAACATTGGATCATTCAGAGATCCTCGCTGAACTTCTGGAGTGAGTTTTCTGCACTGAAAGTAAAGGGGCCGAATAATTTTTCACGCACCACTTTTCAGTTTTTTAATTGCTAAAAAAGTTTAAAATATCCAATAGATTTCGTTCCACTTCACAATTGTGTCCCACTTGTTGGTGATTCTTCACAAAAAATTAAAATTTTATATCTTTATGTTTGAAGCCTGAAATGTGGCAAAAGGTTGAAAAGTTCAAGGGGGCCGAATACTTTCGCAAGCCACTGTGTGTGTATATATATATATATATATATATATATATATATATATATATATATATATATATATATATATATATATATATATATATATATATATATATATATATATATACATACACACACACACACACACACACACACACACACACCTCTTTACTTCAACCGATCTTTTCCTAGCTACCCATATGTAAAAGGTGAAACCAAGGTATTGATATCCTTTGAAGCCATACTAATACCCAATAGGACTGGTGAGGATGATTTTGACGAAGGGTATACGGGATATATAGGGCAATCCACTGGGGTCTCTAATCTTAAGAAGAACCCCTGCTCTAATATCCGTATGCACCTTACAGAAGGAAAAGCCCTTTCAAGCTTGGTCTTCTCTTAAGCTGAATAAATGGAGATATATTTCATGAAGCAGTAATTGGAGCAATAAAGCACACGTCTACAATACTTACCAAGACCTGAGCTGGCACAGGAAAAGAGGTCTGCTTAATGAGCCACTCTTCATAAAGACTGTGAATGGCGTACAGATATTCCTGAAAAATAAAAATGAGATGTTTTGTCCTTGGGGCACAGAGTCGGCAGTTACATTGTTCACATCCATATTTAATAACAAGTGTCATGACAAAGCCTCTCTTCTCTTAACCTCCTACTGTTCACCTCAGTGACCAAACAATGCCTGTGCTGACCCCTCGCCAAGTTTTCTGCTGATCCTCATTAGCTCCTTGCTTGCCAGTTCCTTATAAACTGGCACAGCAAATGTCAGTCTGGTGCTGTAATTGCACTTCTACAACTACCTGCTCTATTACTCTTCTCTATAAAGTGGCTGACCCTATTCATTCAAGGCAGTGCTCTTTGAGAGAAGTGAACCATTAACCACTGCGGTAATAAGTGATGGCTCTCCGAGAACCTTGAATAACCGCTGTATTTATAACACCTTTACAATGAAGGCTTTTCTCTGTACCTTAAATATTGAGCATTTTATAAAAAAGGTTAAAACTGATGGACTATAAATGCTATAGACAGAAAAACATACATACATACAAACATAATGGCAGCCAAAGCAGTAGAAACAAAATATTGTGGACACCTGACCATCACACCCACATGAGTTGGACACCTGACCAACACACCTATGAGAATTGTTGAAAACCTGACCCATTATACCCTACTTGAATTGTTGGGGCACCTGACATTCACGCTTACATACATTGTTGGACACCAGTCCATCATACCTATACGAGTTGTTGGAACACCTGACCTTTGTATCTACATAAGTTGTTGGTAAACTTGACAAATTGCGCCTATGAGTTGTTGGGCATCCTCTTCCACAAAATCATGGGCATTATAACAGAGTTGGTTGTTCCTTTGTGGCTCATCAAGGTCTGGTACTGATGTCAGATGAGAAGACCCGGCTCATAATCGTTGTTCCAAAGTATTCCAAGACACACTCCCAAAATCTTGTGGAAAGCCTTACCAGAAGATGAGCCACAAAAGGAGGAACCAACTCTTTTATAATGCCCATGGTTTTGTGAAAGATGATGTCCAACAACTCATATAGGTGTGAATGTCGGGTGGCCCAACGATCCATGTAGGTAAGCTTTGTACCTGCATGGGTTGTTAGGCCACTCCACAATCACACCTACAGTATATGAGTTGTTGGACATCCTTTTTCACAAAACCATGGACATTATAACAGAGTTGGTCTCTCCTTAGTGCATCGTCTTCTGGAAAGTCTTTCCACAAGATTTTGGGAGTATGTCTGTGGGACTTTATGCCCATTTAGGTAAAAGAACATTTGTAAGGTCTGGTACTGATGTCAGATGAGAAGACCCGGTTCATAATCTGTGCTACAAATTATTCTAAGCGGATCAGTGTGGATAAGGTCAGGGCCACTTAAGTTCCTCCACACCAAACTCATCCAACCTTGTCTTTACGGAGCTGTTTTTTTTAAAAACAGGGGCACAGTCATGATGGAGCAGAAGAGGGCCTTCCTCAAACCGTTGGCATAAGGCTTGTCTAAAATCTCTTTGTATGTCATAGCATTAACAGTACCTTTCACTGGAAACATCTGAACCAATAATTTGGAGTGGTGTCCCCCCATATGTTTCGCCATATAAATAGGCGTAATAGTCAAATGCTAAACATTTGGCCATTCAGTGTACATGCTTCTCTTCGCAATCATTCTCCCGTACTTGAAGGAACCTAAAATAGTTTTTTTTTGCCACTTCCATGGTCTGCCACCCTCCTCCACCATTGGCATAAAATCTTTCACAGTTTCACCTTTCTACCCTTTAGACCTTGCAGATATAAGTATTGTTTAATCTTCCTTTGTCGTCTTTAGCCTGAGAGGCTTTCGATCCAGTAAGCAGTTACAAAACACTTAACAAGCTTCAGTCTGCTTTACTGAATAGCCCTTAAAAGGAGAAGTTCACGTCTCCAAAAAAAAAATGCACTTTTTTTGCAAGTAAAAATATGCATTATTATTTCTTTTGTGAGGGACCTGTAAAGCATTGCATACATGATCAGCAGATCTATGGATATAATGCCACCGTCCTGCAGATTGTATATGTAGCCGTCTGCCCGTACCTCCGATACGAGCAGGCACTTACATTCTGACAAGAAGCTCAATGAACTAACTGGAGAGCTTAACAGTGCTGTGGTAGTTCATTGAGAACTACAAGCTGACAGCCACAAAGGATGTTGGGACTTGCAGTTTTCCCACTAACAGAACACTGTGAATGAATAATGCGGCTGGGTGGACGGGGCCCAACACTGCCGTGTATTTCTAGAATGGTACAGTGGGAGCGGGGGATCCTCCGCTGTCATGTCAAAACCAGCGACTTGGTGGGGTGCAGAGGCCGGTGCACTTGTAACATGTTACACCCTGAACATGGATGCAACATGTTACAAAAGGTGAACTAATCCTTTAAGCCACCCTTTATTCGCAGTCTTGTAAAAGGTGAATACAGGTATTTAGGAGGACCTATTGTTAATCTTTCTAACCTATATGTGTGTCCAGAAGTCATTCATGCCTAGATGAATAGGCTAAATTTGGCACCATAAGTTTATTTGACAAGATCTTTAGGACTCGCTTGTCTACTTAAAAATGTAACTTTTGTTTTCAAAGACATAGAAGGCTTTTAACCACTTCAATACCAGGCACTTTCCTCCCTTCCTGCCCAAGCCGACTTTTAGCTTTCAGCGCTGTTGCTTTTGAAATGACAATTGCGCGGTCATGCAACACTGTACCCAAACTACATTTTTATCATTTTGTTCTCAAAAATAGAGCTTTCTTTTGGTGGTATTTGACCACCTCTGGGGTTTTTATTGTTTGCTAAACAAATAAAAAAAGACCAACATTTTTGAAAAAAAAAAAAAATGTTTTTTCTTCATTTTTGTTATAACATTTTGTAAAGAAGTACGTTTTCTCCTTCACTGACGGGCACCAACATGCAGCACTGATGGGCATTGATAGGCGGCACTGATGGGTATCACTTTAAGGGAGGCACTGGCAGGCATTACCGATGGCTACTGATTGGCATCATTTTTGGGTACAGATTGGCATGCCTGGTGGCATACCTGGTGGTCATCAGTGGTGGGCAAAAAAAATAAAAATAAAAAAATGAGCATGGTAATAAATTGGTATACTAGTTTAAACACTTCCCGCCTGGCCTATAGCAAAATGACAGAGCGCTGGTTCCAGGGGGGCTGCGCTTATAAGTCAATCCTGTCAGGAGAGCAGCCGATTGGCACTCCTCTACTCACGTCTGTCAGAGCCGATACACTGTTTACACCTTGATCAGCTGTGATTGGACATGGCTGAGCACGTGATAAAGAGTATCCGTCAGAGACTCTTTAACGAGACCAGTGTTGCGTTGTGTCAGACTGACACCCCGCAACAACGATAGCTGTGCGCCCCTGGGGGCGTGCGCCAGCCGTTATCCTGAAAGACGTCCAGTCAGGATAACAGAACCACCGTCCTGCAGTCATTTTGCTATAGGCCGGGCGGGAAGTAATTCAACTAGTATACCAATTTATTATTACCATGCCAATTTTTTAATTTTTTTTATTTATAGGCTAATGGGACAAAAAACATTTTTTTAAATTAATTTAATTTAGTAGATTGATCAATCTTCAAAATCTTTTGTTGCACATCGTATTGCAATGTGACAGCTGTGGCCTGTCTGCTTTAGCGAGCACCGACGGTTGAAGCCAACAGGTTTGTTCCTGTTGATCACCACATTTGGGTGTTATCAGGAACCACGCAGATATCCTAATCATTAGTATAGACACGTGGCTTTCTGTGACTGCGCAGTCCTAGAATTAGAAGCATGCTCAGCTAGGGATTGATTTACTAAAACTGAAGTGCGCAAAATATGGTGCAGCTCTGCATAGAAACCAATCAGCTTCTAGGTTTTTTTGTCAAAGCTTAATTGAACAAGCTGAAATTAGATGCCGATTGGCCACCATGCACAGCTGCTCCAGATTTTGCATTCTCCCGTTTTAGTAAATCAACCCCACAGTTCTACAACATAACATATATAAAACGATGTATCTGTACAGGAACATAGATTTGGCCATCCTTCAGAAAATACTGGGTGCCTGGCTGTCCTGCTGATCTGCTGGCTTTAACAATCCGAGTCACTAACCTGGAATGTACAAATAAGGAGCTCTGCCTCCATTGACTGCATGCACATTGCAGGTCACTGGCTCAGAAAATACTGAACTCAGATTATCAGCATTACGGCCAGGCAACTAGCATTTTCAAAAGGCATTTTGCTTTGCACAGGTTTCCCTAAGGAACTCTTCAGACCTATGCTTTGTTGTGCAGTGTATGTATTACAGCAGAACACAACACACATGCCGTAAGGTGTGGTGCGCTGCTTAAAAAAAAAAAAAACACAACATGCTGCATATGTGCTTTTTGGACCATTTCCATGGCTTGGCAGTCCTTTCAAAAATAATTTAACCCCTTGGTGCTGGCGCCATCCTGGCCCTTTAAGGGGTTTCAGATGCCTGGATTTATGATCATGTGACCACCGTAATAGGCTTTCCGTTAACTGCCAGTAACTGTGCTGGGGGAGTGCGCTCTCAGCACAGTTGTGTTTACAGTGTGGTATGCGAATATGCAGCCACTCGGCGCCAAGGCCCACCCACCGAGAGGCCGCATATTTGTGTGCTATCGGCGCCAACTTAAAAAATGGTTAGTTTTAATACAACACAGAAATGTCAACATACATGCAATAATGCACTTTATAGTGTAAAGGGGCTTTTAATGTTTCTTGATAACCTGATAAAACTATGTACATTTGGCTTACCCTTTATCAACGTGTGTTAAAGTGGTTGTACGTCAGAAGGTGCATTCTATGCATTAAGATAAAAAAAAAAAAAAAAAAAAAAAAAAACCTATGTGCAGCAGCCCCTCCAGCACCCCCCAATACTTACCTGAGCCCCATCTCTCCAGAGATGTCTACGAGTGCCTCGGCCGTCCGGGACTCTCCTCCTGATTGGCCGAGACACAGCAGCAATGGCTCCCGCTGCTGTCAAAGTCAGTAAGCCAATCAGGGGAGAGATGGGGTGGGGCCGAACCGGTGCTCCGTGTCTGAATGGACACAGGAAGCTGTGACTTGGCTCAGGTGCCCCCATAGTAAGCCGCTTGCTGTGGGGGGCACTCAACAAGAAGTTGCTGCAAAACCACTGCAAGGACAGGTAAGTATAATATGTTTATTACAGTTTTTTTTTGAGAAAAAAAAAAAAATAATAATAATGAGAGACTTTACAAAATCACTTTATGGTTTTAAAAACCTTTTCAAGTTCAGTTTGTAATCCATATGGGGCAGTACAGAAAGCCATCCATAGATGGATCCAAATTCTGTCAGTTCAACAGAAACCAGCCTGAAATTCCATCTATGGGCAAGCTGATTGTACCAAAGTTGATCTATCGATTGACTGCAGTACAAGCCGGTCTTGTTTTTTTTTTTTTTTTTTCGTTCGATGGCTGCCGGCGGCTATAGCCACCAGCAGGGATCCTTGTATTCTCATGGCCAAGAAACCTCCCATTGTTAGAATACAACAGCACACAGAGGGATTCCCACATCAACACTAACTGTGTTGATGGGGGAATCAAGCAATTTTGTTTCCTTCAACCTGTGGCTAAAGGAAAGAAAATTGCATAATGTATGGCCTGCCACCGCAGGAGAACACTGACTATTGCTAGCGGCTATAACAGCTGCTAGCAATAATCACATGTAAAATCCGGAAGGCTGGTTGTACCCAAGTTGATCGATCAGTCAACTTAGGTACAGCCAGCCTGCCCATACATGGTTCGAATCTCAGCCGGTTCCTGCTGAACAAGCTTAAATCTGAAACATCTATGGCCATCTTCAGGCTTTGCTTTCTGCTGACTGATTCAAAACAGTAAGTGCCCTTTAATTGAATAGCAGGCTATAGATTTTTATGTTTCGGAGCAGACTCCCATTTTTTCATTGATTGGTTGTGACTTTCTGCTCCATCACCTGAACAGAGTAAAAGGTCAGCGTAGACGGATGCTTGTAGGAAGACAAGCTAATGGAAACCTTTAACCAATCATAAGGTCTTACCAGCGGTATCACCCGCTCCTCTTCTCTGGATCTCATTTTTAACCTTTCATAACAGGTTTCTGGAGATGTCCGCAGATACACTGTTGGGGGAAAACACACGTGCTTTATTAATTATTTATAGCTGTGAGCTGTCACATTGTACGGCAGTGAGCAATGAGTATGTATTTACTTCCAGAGGTCCTCCCAATGGACTGCTACCCCAGCTGCATAGATAAACACAAAATCAATATTCTATACTGGCAGCAGCAATCTGCTTGGTGCAGGACAGGTCTACAGCTAGCTATGGCTGCTTAAAGAGAACCTGTCCTCCACTATCTAAACGTGTCAACTCTCTACTTAAAGGATAGGTCCACCCTAACACTAAAATCCCTGCGTCTACAGACATTCACAACCGAACACTAACCTATATAACCCTGTAAAGAAGAAATCACTATACATACCTTTTTTAAAGGCGATCTGACCCGATCCTGCGCTGAGCCGTCAGCAGTCAGCCGTGGCTTCGCTGTAGAGGAGGACACAGCGGACAACGGAAGCCCCACAGTAAGTCTATGGGTGACGTCACTTCCCATCCGTTGTCGGCTGTATCCTCTGCAGAGCTTCGGCTGCTGGAGACCGGACTGGATCGGCTTCAGAAAAGGCATGTATACTGATTTCTTCTTTACAGGGCTAGATAGGTTAATGTTAGATCGTGGATGTCTAAAGATGCAGGGATTTTAGTGTTAGGCTGGACTTGTGCCGATTTAAAATTTAAAAAAAAAAAGGCTTTAAAGGAGAAGTCTAGCTTAACACTAAAATCCCTGCATCTACAGACAGCCACGATCTAACCCTGTAAAGAAGAAATCGGTATACATACCTTTTTTGAAGGCGATCTGATCCAGTCTCCAGCGGCGGAAGCTCTGCAGAGGACACAGCCAACAACGGCTGGAAAATAAATGGGAAGTGACATCACCCATAGACTTACAATGAGGCTTCCGTTGTCGGCTGCCTCCTCTGCATCCGCCTCCACAGCGAAGCCGCAGCTGACAGCTCAGCATGGGATCGGGTCCCAGTAAGTAGTAAGTCTATGGGTGACGTCACTTCCCATTCATTTCCCAGCCGTTGTTGGCTGTGTCCTCTGCAGAGCTTCCGCCGCTGGAGACCGGACCAGATCGCCTTCAAAAAAGGTATGTGTACCGATTTCTTCTTTACAGGGCTAGATAGGTTAGTGTTAGATCGTGGACGTCTGTAGATGCAGGGATTTTAGTGTTAGGCTGAGCTTACACTTTAAATCAGCACAAGGGACAGTACTTACTATCAATGCGAATTGTCCCTTGTGCCGATGGCAGCGGCTGCTGCTTTAGTTGAAATCCAAAAGTCTTCTTTCATTAACTCACCCATCCTCCATTTATAGATTTTTTCACTCATGGAAGCTATAGTACAGGTTCTATAAACAGAAGGCGGGTGACGGACAGGGCGATCATAAGCTGGCACTCCTGAGGAATGCCTGTTACAGGTCCATCAGCTCTATTAACCCTTGCAGCACCAGAAGATTACCGCTGGGAATGTGGGAGAGGAGATCAGGGCACTTCAGGATTTCAACTATACGGGCCAGTTCCCACCACATACAGTCCGGTGAGTTGTTTTTTTTTTTTGCTGCATCGCATCAAAAATGCATGGAAAGTAGGTTATAGGGTTTTCAATGGCATACACACCAGTGCGTCTCAGTTCCAGAACAAAAAAAAAAAAAAGAAAAAAAAAGTAGAACAAGCTGCATTTTTCTTGCACTGGAACACTGTAAAATGCATCGAAAACGCACATGTCCTTATTTAGGGCCAGTTCACACCAGACGCAGTTCCGTTCAGGTCCGTGCGCTTTTTTTCTGCACTAAAAATGCATGTACAGTGTTTTCCATGTATTCCAATGGCTCTAGTTCACACCATGCAGTCAGTTTCTGGTGCATAAACTGACCAAAACTGACTGTATTGGTGCAGAAAAAAACGGTACTGCACAGAACTGCATCTGGTGTGAACTGGCCCTTATAAAAAATAAAGTGCAGCGCTTAATGAATTAAGTGGAATCTGTGGGTTACACAGTGTATGTGGTTAATGAAAAATTATGCAATCAAAATCACAAATACTAATTAAAGTCCAATAGGTGCCATCAATTGTGCATTACAGAAAAGATATATAGGCTGAAGATGAGTCTCAAGCATTTATAACAGTGATACAAAAAAAAAAAAAAAAAAAAAGAAAAGAAAAGAAAAGCGCAGTTCCCTGTAAAATTCATATAAATCTGGGGAACTGCACTTCTTTTTTTTCTTATATCACACTGTTATATATGCTTGAGACTTTTCAGCCTATATAGCTTTTCTGTTATCCACAATTGATGGTACTTATTGGACTTTAATTAGTATTTGTGATTTTCAATTGCTGACTTTTTCATTAACCACATACACCGTGTGACCCACAGACTCCACTTTATTCATGAAGAGCTGCACTTTATTTTTTATATTGTTATTGTGAACGGTGTCTGGGTTATAGTGCACAGCTGCTGTTTATTTTACGTTTCTAGCGCAGGTATATTTTTCACAATATCCTTATTTAAGTTGCTTCCTGGTCTAGGACAAAAATGTCAAATCCCAGGAGCAATTTTTTTTTTTTATGCATTGTGGTGCGTTGGGCTCTTCTGTACAATTCGTTGCGGTGACATTCACAAAGACTGCCACACAGAGCAGGTGTGTTGCTATGTAAGGTGGTAAGGCATGTAATGTGCGTTGCCACAGCACACAAGTGTGGGCCCTAAATATCAAACTAGATTAACCTGAAAATACCGGTCACACGAGGATTCCTATCCTTAGCTGAGCAAATTGAGCCTCAGCGATGATTTGATCTATTTTCTTTGTCGCACTCTCGGTTGTTCTGGTGATGTATGCATGGCGGAGATTGACAGGTGGTGTGACATCTGCCAACGCTCCAAAGGGTCTCCATACCTCCGGGGGCCCGCCGCAATCTTTTCTCTCATCCAGCTGATGGATGAACGCGGAACGCACTCCGTGAAATGCTCAATTCCTCTAAAGCCTCCATACAGGCAGAAGAGATCACAGCTAATGTTTTTTATACTAAGCAGAGCGGGCAGCCAAGAGATTTGATAGGATGACATTCTTTAATGCAGAAGCGGTAATAAACCCAAAACCAAAAATGTAATATATTGCAGGTTACCAATCAGATATGGTGGCTGCATTAGTTGTTTTTTTTTATATCTGTTTTCACCTGGTGATCTGACCAGTAACATAAATACCGCTTGTATTAGGGTGCCCCCACTCTGGATGAAGGAGCACAGGGGGCACCTTTGGACAGCGGCATTGTTAGTCTGGGGGGAGGGGAGTGTTGGATGTACTAGTAGATTTAGATAAACTAACAAACTGAAACCAAACTCCATCTAATACCTAAAGTATAACTAGAGGCAAAACTTTTTTTTTTCAAGTTTTGGATAGAGTGGCGATGGATTGGAACCACTGTTAGTTTTTTTTTTTTTTTTGCTGTCTGTGTCCCCATTAGGGAGATCACTGAAAGTGAAACTGAACGGAAAAGAAAAGAAAAGAAAAGAAAAGAAAAGAAGAAAAAAGAAGAAGAAAGAAGAAGAAAGAAGAAGAAAAAAGAAAGAAGAAGAAAAAAGAAAGAAGAAGAAAAAAGAAAGAAGAAGAAGAAAGAAGAAAGAAGAAAGAAAAAGAAGAAGAAGAAGAAGAAGAAGAAGAAAGAAGAAAAAGAAGAAAAAGAAGAAAAAGAAGAAAAAGAAGAAAAAGAAGAAAAAGAAGAAAAAGAAGAAGAAGAAGGAAGAAGAAGAAAGAAGAAAGAAGAAGAAGAAGAAGAAGAAAAAGAAGAAGAAGAAGAAAGAAGAAGAAGAAAGAAGAAGAAGAAAGAAGAAGAAAAAAAGGAAAAAGAAAAAAAAAAAAAAAAAAAAAATCACCAAATTCGAGTTGTCCCCAGAAAAGTAATAGGAGGGAAATCTTCCAATGGGGACACTAGTTCTAGTGACCTGAGGGTCCCCAAGAGATTCTCTTAGTTTGCAGGGATTTCCTCTGACTTCCTGTTTTGGCTATGGGACAGGAAGTGAAGGCAAATCTCCCCAATGGGACACAGATGGCAAAAATAAACTTTACAGGTGTTATAACCCTCCCTTACTCTGTCCAAAATGGGAAAAAAAAAAAAAAAAAAAAAAAAAAAACACAGGTTTTGCCTATAGTTATACTTTAGGTTACAGCACACAGTTGTTCCTTTTGGGATAAAGATTTTACATAAATAAAAGCTGATCATTGTAAGCACCCCCGATTTCTCAGCAAAGCAAAGCATAGAAACATGGATGAATTGGGGGAGTTTGCTATGAATATTAAAAATGAATTAAAATGGCATTTTCAGTTGATGGTGCTCAAATACAGGTAAGTCTCGCTTTAGGGGCAAGAAATGGCCAATTTACTGAAGTTTCTACAGCAACTCGTTCCTGCTGATGACGAATGGTCTACAGTACAAAAGTTCCTGCTCCAAGGACTTGACACAATAAAAAAACCACACACCCCAATCATATTTGCACTCCTAGAAATATAGAAAGTGGAGAATTTCAGGGCTTACCTATGAGGTCTACAGAGAGGTCAATGTTCTTTATGATCCAGTTAAACCACTCCGTTAAAACCACATAATCCACTTCAGGCATCTTCCCACTGCAGAATACACACAGGGCAGACCAGTTAATGGAGATGTCAGTGTGAGATGTCTCCGTCACTCCGGGGATTACATTTCACCAAAAAGGCCGAGTTATCAGAGCGCCGGAGACTGACAGCCAATGTATCACAGCCGCAGCTGTATACACTCTCTGGGGCCCTCGGAAAAAGCAGAGAAATGAGATTTGGGATTACTGGAACAGGAGGGGAGAGGCTTAGAAAGACAGAAAGACACAAATACAAGATGGTCTGCTGGCTGGCCCTCATTTAAAGCACACAAAAATAGGATTGTCTACACATGCACTCTGTTGGAGTAGTAAAGTGTTAGAACCCCTGTGCGTTTGTTTTTATTTCTGCTTGTGTTACCACTGGGGTGATTCGCTCTCTCTGTATACCATGGGGACCTTTGTCACCAAGACTGCTCAACACGTTCCTCACCTTATAAACAATAAGTCAGCAGTTACAAATCCTGTACTGTAGCTACTGACTTTTAATATTAGGACACACACCTGTCCAAGGATCCAGCGCCGTCCTCACCCGAGTCGGTTCTTTGGCCATCTTCGGGTCCAGGCGCTGGCCTGTTTACCTTGGGAAGGCGGCTGCTTGCAGCTTCTCACTGTGCATGCCTGAGCTGCACTGCACTTTGTGAACAGTTCTGCAGCTTTCTGGGACATGTGACGTGTCTCAGAAGGATGCGGGGGGACAACGACTTCTTCTTGGATTGCTGCAGCGATCCGATCGAAGTGGGAGCGGGCACCTGTCAAAATCAGGTACCCCCCAAAAAAAGTGCCAAAAATTAAAGAGGAGGGAGGCAGACAAGCAGAACTTCCCCTTTTTGGTGACGTCCCACCTTAATGGTAAGGGTAAATCTTCCAATGGGGAACTCTTGGACAGCTAAGAGGGGAATTAACCGCTTGCCGACTGGCTCACACGATATACGTCGGCAGAAGGGCACGTACAGGCAGAATAACGTACCTGTACGTTGCCCTGTAAGAGGGGGTTTGCGGGCGCGTGCGCCCGCCGCGACCTCCGTGAGTGTGATCGCGGGTCCCGCGGACTCAATGTCCGCAGGGATACCCGCAATCGTCTCACAGAGAGGAAGAACGGGGAAATGCTGATGTAAACAAGCATCTCCCCATTCTTCCTAGTGACACTGATCACAGCTCCCTGTAATCGGGAGCGGTGATCAGTGTCGTGTCCCACATAGCCCCTCCCCCCCACAGTTAGGACACACTTAACCCCTACAGCACCACCTAGTGGTTAACCCCTTCACTGCCAGTCACATTTACACAGTAATCAATGCATTTTTAATTGCACTAAATCGCTGTATAAATGTGAATCGTCCCAAAATAGCACCAAAATGTCCGATCTGTCCGCCATAATGTCACAGTCACGATAAAAATAGCTGATCGCCGACATTACTAGTAAAAAAAAAAAAAAAAAAAAATATTAATAAAAATGCCATAAAACTATCCCCTATTTTGTAGACACTATAACTTTTGCGCAAACCAATCAATAAACGCTTATTGCATTTTTTTTTACAAAAAATATATAGAAGAATACGTATCGGCCTAAACTGAGGGGAAAAATGTTTTTTTTTATATTTTTTGGGGATATTTATTATAGCAAAAAGTAAAAAATAATGTAGCTATTTTTTTGTTTATAGCGCAAGAAATAAAAACCGCAGAGGTGATCAAATACCACCAAAAGAAAGCTCTATTTGTGGGGGGGTAAAAAAGGACGTCAATTTTGTTTGGGAGCAACATCATACGACCGTGCAATTGTTAGTTAAAGCGACGCAGGGCCGAATCGCAAAAAGTGCTCTGGTCTTTGGGCAGCCAAATGGTCCGGGGCTTAAGTGGTTAAGCAAGCCATGAACAGTTTGAATCTCGGCCGGTTCAGCAGGAACAGACTGAGATTCGAACCATGTATGGGTAGGCTGAATGTACCCAAGTTGACTTGGGTACAACCAGCTTGCCGAGTTTAACATGCGATTATTGCTAGCAGCTATATGCAATACCCATACATCTCTGGGTATTGCATACAAGTGTTTTGGGGTACCATCTTGTTTTCAAGGGGGTCTATATGGTTCCTGGTTCCAGCTCTGAATTGGAGATGGTTAGTGGTCACATTTAGTTTAGGGGGAGGAGGCGGGGGGTTTTGGGTTAGTGATAGTGGGTCTCTGCCATCTATGAGGGAAGGGCGTTGGTTTTCATTGGGGGGGGTGGTAGGATCATGTGGGGGAGGTTTCACTTAATGGAGATGTTTGTGATGCTTCTATACCTATCCTTCAATTAACTGGTGTGAGGAGATAACCCCTGGGTGTGCACTTTTTTTTGTTTATTTCTTGTGTCATTATGCCGTTTGTGAACACACCCTACCACTATATATGGAGGTACCCTCATGTTTAGGTATATATCAGGCTCCCAGTTTGTTTTTCTTTTTTCTTTTGCATATTCTTGGTCACCTCCCTGACTAAAGGCCCTTCTCCCCCGATTGCCCAGTTTGGCCGGGCGGCCCGCTCTAGGAAGAGTCCTGGTGGTTCCAAATTTCTTCCATTTATGGATGATGGAGGCCACTGTACTCACTGGGACCTTCAATGCTGCAGAAATTTTTCTGTACCCTTCCTCAGATCTGTGCCTCCATACAATCCTGTCCTTGAGGTCTAGACAATTCCTTGGACTTCATGGCTTGGTTTGTGCTCTGACATGCACTGTTAACTGTGGGACCTTATATAGACAGGTGTGTGCCTTTCCAAATCATGTCCAATCAACTGAATTTACCACAGGTGGACTCCAATCAAGTTGTAGAAACATCTCAAGGATGATCAGTGGAAACAGGATGGACCTGAGCTCAATTTGAATACAGCAAAGGCTGTGAATACTTAGACATGGGATTTTTTTTTCGTTTTTTTATTTTTAATAAATTTGCAAAGATTTAAAACAAACTTCTTTCACGTTGTCATTATGGGGTATTGTTTGTAGGATTTTGAGGAAAATATTGAATTCAATCTATTTTGGAATAAGGCTGTAACATAACAAAATGTGGAAAAAGTGAAGCGCTGTGAATATGTGTTACTGGAGTTAGTTCCTCATTGCTGCAGAGAACTTGGCAGGTGGCTTACCAGTAAATCTTCTTTTCATAAAAGGGAATTCCCAAAAATGACATTTATATTACAGACAGAAATGTGCCCCACTTCTATTTTACACTCACTACGGCCCTTCAACCTCAATTTACAACAAAGTAACTCTACGACTTTATAAAGTGTTATGTAAACCTGAACAATGTACTTCTCTTATTTGTTCCCATTTGATCTGTTAGATATACCATTGAACAGGTTTTGTTATATCTTTTCAACAAGTGCTAACAAAAAAAAATAAAAAAAAAAAATACCTGTTGATCCTGCCAGAAATCTCTGAACTTCCTGTGCTGCACATTTTTCAGTTACAATGCAGGGGGGTTTACTAAAATTAGAGCAGACGTGCATAGCAGCCAATCAGCTACTAGCTTTATTTTTTTTACAGTTCTACAAAACAAGCTAGAAGCCGATTGGTCGCCGTGCACAGCTGCTCCAGATTCTGTCTGCTCCAGTCTTAGTAAAATCCCTGCATTGTCCTTTGCCATCTCTGAGGACTACAGAACACCTATCTGCTATATATTTTACCAGCTGACACCAAATCATGAACCTGTACGTCATTTGACTTCAAGTGGTTGTATCGGGGTGATGCCTGCAGCTGTCATCCCGGTACCGTTTTTTTAGAGCAGACCATTGGCTCTCTTGTAATAACAACCAATGCGGCTTGCCTGGGCTCTCCTGTCACATGCCTATTACTGTAACAAGGGATGTTTACATTCCATGTAAAAGTAATAAAAAAGTGATCAAAAAATAAATAAAAATATAAAAGCAACAGTGTAAAATATAAAAAAAAAAAAAAATTATAAATCAATAATACTAATACAAAAAAAAAAAAACCAAACAATTTAAACCTGCCCCCGTCCACCCCGTGCTAGCTCGCAAAGTCAAATGTGTGCATCGGTCCTAAACCCACACAAACCGCGATCGTCCCACACATGTGAGATATCACCGCAAACGTCAGATCATGGGCAGTAATTCTAGCACTGGACCTCCTGTGGACATCTAAATGGTAACCTGTAGGCTTTTAAAGCGTCCCCTCGGGATAGTAAAATTTTTGCCGTTACCATTGTGTGGGCATGCGCAATTTTTAAAGCATGACATGTTTGGTATCTTTTTACTCGATATGGCATCCTTTATATTTTGCAAAAAAACTTGGTTATGGATTATTTTTTTGCAGTAATTTTTTTTTTTTAAAGTGTATTTTTTCCCCAAAAAAACTACTGTCCAAATACTGTGTGACAAATAAAATTGCAAAACCCACCAATTTATTCTCTAGGGCCTCTGCTTTAAAAAAATATATATGTTTGGGGTTTCTAATTTTCTAGCAAAAAAAATAAAAAACAGATTTTCACATAAACAAAAATTGCCAGAAAACACCTGGTCTCCAACTGCCTAAGGACTGGTAAGCTGCAATGTATATTTTTGTTTTTGGGTTTACATACACTTGAATACAAAAAGGTGTGAAAAGGTTTGAACCAAAGGTTGTGCCCCTATTAGGATTCCCCCCACTTCCTGCCACGACAATACAAAATACAACCTCATACACATCTATGGTAATCGTCTACCTCAATTTCCTGGGCAGGGAAGTCTAGACTAAGTTAGATTTTGGGCATCCCTTGCAACAAAAATGTAATTTTTGGTGGGATACTCCCAAAGGGAAATCAAATCTAAAAAGGGATGCAGACCCTGCCACTTTCCTCATTAGAACCCTGCAAATGCAGAAACTGATTGATAATTAGAAGACCACTCCCATTAGATTTACTCTGCACATGGGCACTGAAAAACAACAATTTCTTCAGAAAAACAAAAAGGGTAGAAATCTGCAACAAAGTTTGTTAAAGGAGAAATACAGCCAAAGCTTGTTTGTCTGTACTTCTCCTGTGGATCACAGAATTGCAGTTCATTCTGCATTCCTGTGACCTGTTTTCAGCAGACAGCGGGCTGAAGCCTGCCTTCGGCTGACGCCACAGAGACGGTCCAGGCTTGGGAAAGTTTGTGACCATATGGTCGGGATCTGCCCACATGCCTAGACCAGCACCCGGCTCAGCCTCTGTGCGAGCCACTGAGTGCCTGAGCCAGCCTCTCCCACCCCTTCCACAGCCCAGCGCTCCAGTGAGTGGGGGGGGGGCAGAGCAGACAGCGGTGACTGACAGTCACCGGCATTCTGCTCACGAAGCTCTGAGAACCGAGTGATCGGCGGTGTGTGATCGCTCAGTTCTCAGCCTTAAAGCTAGCGGAGAAAAAAATGTAGCATCCACCTAGGTAAGTATGATTCTAAAATATTAAATAAAAATTTCCCACACTTCTGTTAACCTCTTCCTGCCAATGTGGCACATTTATGTGGCCTCTCAGGCTTTAATGCAAGAGGTTGCATATACGCAGCCCTATGTAATCATTTTTCTGTGCTGAGCGCATGCACCTTGCGCGCTCCCAGGCAGAGTCACCCATAGTAGCCGGAAATCTCCCGATGCTTACTTTTCAACCATGTGACAGCCAATCACAGCAGTCACATGACCCGAATGAGCCTTAAAGGGCCAGGAGGTGGTTAAAATCCCTTCAATGTACATTGGATTACCGAGAGGGGAGCGTTTCTTTCCCTCAACTAAAGTGGAGTTATTCTTTAAGAACCTATCGACACCCACAGCAGATCGCACCTCCAGTGCGTTTTGAACCTGAAACGGGAAATGTGTATGGAACGCGCTTTTCCAGCAAGGCGTTCTGCTGTGAACCGGCCCTAAAAGCATTCAATGGTTTATACAGATTTTTATTTTTTTCCCCAAATGGCAATTAAAAAAAAAAAAAAAAAAAAAAAACCCCATAAAGCAAAACACACAGATCCCTTTTAATGCTATCCAGGCATTTCCTCCTATAAAGGCTCATGCTGCAGAGAGCACATGCAAGAAGAAATCTTGTTTCAATGTATCATTTCTGTTCACTAATCACTTTTTGGATACAAATCAACCCAAAATAGATTATTAAATGGTGGATTTAAGCCGACAGGAGCTCTGATCCCGGGAACCTGTGTGCTGCCAGATGGTGGCCTATCTAGAAGAGACAGAACTCTGCGTTTACAGAAACTATGATGAGAATGGCCGGAATTTCCCATGTATAGGTTATGACGCACATACTGAAACCATTGTTATTAATAACTGGAAAGGCAGAAATAAGAAAAGTAACCCTTTATCTCCAATTAAAGAGACATGACGGTCAAAACAATTTCCCCATTTACAACTCTGCCGGCCGGCACTATCTGGTGTTTTTTATTTTTTTTTTGCTCAGCGGTCTATTGTTCTGTTAGGGGCCTCCACATGCTGTATGGATTTTGAACCCATAGGGCTCATTCACACAAACATAAGATACTGAAATCTTTGCAGGACTTTGTGGGTGCAAAAGATCCTGTGCAAAAAAAACGCATGATCGCCAGCGCCTCATGGCCCTTTAACCACTTAAAGGACCAGGCCTAATTTTCCAAACTTGTTGTTTACATGTTAAAATCAGTTTTTTTTTTTGCTAGAAAATTACTTCGAAGCCCCGAACATTATATATATTTTTTTCAGACACCCTAGAGAATAAAATGGCGGTTGTTCTAATACTTTATGTATTTGCGCAGCGGTCTTACAAACACAATTGTTTTTGAAACAGTAAAGTTAAAGCGGGAGTCCTGCGAAAACTTTTTGTTTAGATGTCAGCAGCTGCAAATACTGCAGCTGCTGACTTTTAATATAAGGTCACTCACCTGTCCCAGGGTCCAGCAATGTCGGCACCCGAGACCGAACCGTCCCTCGATCCTCGGGTGCTGCCGCCGCCATTCTGGGTGAGGGAATCAGAAAGTGAAGCGTTGTGGCTTCACTTTCCGGTTCCCTACTGCGCATACACGAGTCGCGCTGCAAGTTCTCAATGGTCCCCGCTATCTCCTGGGACCTGTGTCTTTTCCAGGAGACAGCGGGGGAGTGCAGGAGGGGGCGTGACTCCCGCCGTATTATACAGTTATCTGCACCCCCCTCCCCCCTGAAAGGTGCCAATTGTGACAGCGGAGGGGGGGAGGAATCCGATGAGTGGAAGTTTCACTTTTGGGTGGAACTCCGCTTTAACCCAATTTTTTTTTTTATTGTGAAATAGAATGTTACATAAGGTAAATATACTTAAGCGCTGATATGGAATGGTGGTATTGAGTCAGAGGGGGCAGCTGCAACTATTCACAAGTGATCAGAAACCAATATTTATATATATATATATATATATATATATATATATATATATATATATATATATATATATATATATATATAGTGCCTTGCAAAAGTATTCGGCCCCCTTGAACTTTTCAACCTTTTGCCACATTTCAGGCTTCAAACATAAAGATATAAAATTTTAATTTTTTGTGAAGAATCACCAACAAGTGGGACACAATTGTGAAGTGGAACGAAATCTATTGGATATTTTAAACTTTTTTAGCAAATAAAAAACTGAAAAGTGGTGCGTGCAAAATTATTCGGCCCCTTTACTTTCAGTGCAGAAAACTCACTCCAGAAGTTCAGCGAGGATCTCTGAATGATCCAATGTTGTCCTAAATGACTGATGGTGATAAATAGAATCCACCTGTGTGTAATCACGTCTCTGTATAAATGCACCTGCTCTGTGATAGTCTCGGGGTTCTGTTGAAAGCGCAGAGAGCATCATGAAGACCAAGGAACACACCAGGCAGGTCCGTAATACTGTTGTGGAGAAGTTTAAAGCCGGATTTGGATACAAAAAGATTTCCCAAGCTTTAAACATCCCAAGGAGCACTGTGCAAGCGATCATTTTGAAATGGAAGGAGTATCAGACCACTGCAAATCTACCAAGACCTGGCTGTCCCTCTAAACTTTCAGCTCGGACAAGGAGAAGACTGATCAGAGATGCAGCCAAGAGGCCCATGATCACTCTGGATGAACTGCAGAGAACTACAGCTGAGGTGGGAGAGTCTGTCCATAGGACAACAATCAGTCGTACACTGCACAAATCTGGCCTTTATGGAAGAGTGGCAAGAAGAAAGCCATTTCTCAAAGATATCCATAAAAAGTCTCGTCTAAAGTTTGCCACAAGCCACCTGGGAGACACACCAAACATGTGGAAGAAGGTGCTCTGGTCCGATGAAAAGAAAATCCAACTTTTTGGCCACAATGCAAAACGATATGTTTGGCGTAAAAGCAACACAGCTCATCACCCTCAACACACCATCCCCACCGTGAAACATGGTGGTGGCAGCATCATGGTTTGGGCCTGCTTTTCTTCAGCAGGGACAGGGAAGATGGTTAAAATTGAGGGGAAGATGGATGCAGCCAAATACAGGACCATTCTGGATGAAAACCTGTTGGAGTCTGCAAAAGACCTGAAACTGGGACGGAGATTTATCTTCCAACAAGACAATGATCCCAAACATACAGCAAAATCTACAAAGGAATGGTTCACAAATAAACGTATCCAGGTGTTAGAATGGCCAAGTCAAAGTCCAGACCTGAATCCAATCGAGAATCTGTGGAAAGAGCTGAAAACTGCTGTTCACAAACGCTCTCCATCCAACCTCACTGAGCTTAAGCTGTTTTGCAAGGAAGAATGGGCAAGAATTTCAGTCTCTCGATGTGCAAAACTGATAGAGACATACCCCAAGCGACTTGCAGCTGTAATCGCAGCAAAAGGTGGCTCTACAAAGTATTAACACAAGGGGGCCGATTCCACTTCACAATTGTGTCCCACTTGTTGGTGATTCTTCACAAAAAATAAAAATTTTATATCTTTATGTTTGAAACCTGAAATGTGGCAAAAGGTTGAAAAGTTCAAGGGGGCCGAATACTTTCGCAAGGCACTATATATATATATATATATATATATATATATATATATATATATATATATATATATATATATATATATATATATACACACATACATACATATACATATATACATACATATACATATATACACACATATACACATATATACACATATACATATATAAATGTATTAATTAGTGCGCTAAACCCAAAATGATATAAAATATAAAACGAGGAGCAGGTGACAATTCCGGTGGCTCGTGTCCCAGGAAGCGCAGTGAGGAGGAGAGCTGTCACATTTTAATTGATCGTACAAGGCTTTTTTACTAGTATTAAAATGTGAGTGCATCTTTATAGAATATTTTTAATTAATCAAGCATTATATATACACAATCTTGCACGATGATGATCTTTTCCTTTATTTATATTTGGAGATTTTGATTCCATCATTTGTGGAGAAGTTTGCTGGATCCTGAAATCAAACAGCTGATGTCTGTCACTCCTTGTTTGGCTGATTATCTGGATTATTACTAAAAAAGCATGACTAGACCCAAGGGGGGTCTTTCTTTGAGGTGAGCAGGCATTGCACACAGTGTCAATTATCCTTTTTATTACCTGTATTCTCCAGAGCGTGTCACGGAATATGGAGACATCTGAATTCCCTTTTTTTTTTATCACTGAAATTTTTTATTTTTGTGGACTGTTGCACAACTATATTTTCACTTTTATATTGCATTATTTACTGTAATATATTTTATATAAATTTTGGGTTTAGTGCACTAAAATATATATATATATTTATATTTATATTTATATTACGCCAAGTAAATTGATACCCAACATGTCATGCTTCAAAATTGCGCCCGCTCGTGGAACGGCGACAAACTTTGACCAGCATAGGGGATGTTTAACCTCCCTGGCGGTATGATTATTTCGGATTTTAGGTGCTGAAAGCGGTACAATTATTTTGCATGGAAATTTGGCGTTTTATATTGTAGGTCTGTAATTCTTAACAATAACACACTTAAATCTGTCCAAACAAGAGTCTAGTAGATATCCCGGGTATGATAAAGTTTGAAACACAAAAACATAAATTATAATATAATAAATAAAAATAAATAATTAAAAAAAATAAAAATAGTAATAAAATAAATTTCCCCACGATTCACTATCGTCCAATTCTGCGAGTGTTCTAATTTACTATCGCTGTTTTCTAGCTGGTCTAAAGCCACTTTTGACGTAAAGGGACACTTTTTGGTTGCTATGGACAATCTCCAGTTTCCAGGCAGAAAGAACAGTATATATCACATAAAACTGCATGCAGGGCATGGGCCAAAGCACTGGGGACAAAAGGGATGTGAAATCATTTCATACAGTACTGTAATCTGTAAGATTACAGTACTGTATGTGTTATGATTTTGACATTTTTTTGAATTTGCCGCCAGGCTCCGCCCCCCGTGCGTCGCAACGCTCGCAGGGAACGGACCCTGGCAAGGAGAGGCTTCGGACGAGGACAGAGCCCACGGACACTGCGGGGGACATCGCAGGATCCCGGGGACAAGCTAATTAAAGCCACACCAGGATCCTGCGATGTAATCCCGAGTGTGGCTCGGGATTACCGCTAATGGTCCTGATTTTTAACCCCGAGCCACACTCAGGAAAACCGCCAGGGAGGCTACCGTCTACAGGTTACCAGTTTTGAGCTACAGAGGAGGTCTTTTGTTAGAATCATTGCTCTCGCTCCAAAGATCACGGCAATAACTCACATGTGTGATTTGAACACCGTTAACATATACGGGCGCGACTTACGTATGCGCTCGCTTCTGCGTGCAAGCATGGGGGGACGGAGGCACTTTAAACATTTTTTTTCTTCTTTTACTATTTAATTTTAATTTTTACACTGTCCCAAAAAAAAAAAAAAAAAATTTCCCCTTAAAGGCTGTTGGGCGGAAGTGACATTTGAGGTTGCTTCCATCATTGAGTTGAGTGGGGGCCATCATTCCCTCACTCGACTCACAGCCTCTGAGGGGGAAGGATCGAATAGAGGCGGAGACTACCAGAATGCGGCAGGAGGGGGGTGGGCAACTCTCTCGCCGCCGATAAAAGTGATCTTGTGGCAAATCCGCCGCAGAGACCACTTTTATCCTAAAGAGGACCGCCCGCCGTTTCAGAAAATATTGGGGTTATGGCAGCTATCTTCTGCCATTACCACGGTATTCTACCTCAAAGTACCGACGTACAGCTACAGCGGTTTGCGGGAAGTGGTTAAGGGGTTTCTGATACTGGGAGGTGGGGCGGGGGTTTATGATCAGGTGACCGCCATGATTGGTTGTCACATAATCGGAAAGCTACTTGCGCCTGGGAGCCGGAAACACGCTCTGGGCACAGGTTTCTTTACATTCAGGTATGCATATGCGTCCTCTTGGTATCAAGGCCCACCTGCAGAGAGGCCACATATTTGCGTACTCTCGACGCCAAGAGGTTAAAATGTTTACACTTGTAGCTCAGTCTATGCATATACAAGTGTAAGTCAAATACTGATTGCAGAAATCTGATTTTACAAAGTTGAAGATTACAGAGTGCAGTGCCTGGCCCAATAATATACAAGGCTGCCAGTAGGAGCCCAGGGTCCTGTGGAAACGGATAAGAATTCTCACAGCACTTTTTAGTGATCCTGCCAATGGCAAGTTATCTCCAGTGACATGATCAAAGAGGTTGGAAGCATAAAATCCCCTAACAATGGAAACAGATTTTGCCCTTTTTTTTTTTTTTTTTTTAGTGGACTCTTCCATAAGGGATGCACCACTTTAAAATGTTCTTAATAAGTAATTTCTGTCTGTAGGCGTGTGGACATTCATTTTCAATCTGGGCTGGGTACATGCTGTCAGTGCTTACAAGTGGTTTGTACAGCACTACTCAGCATGGTCCTGCTATTTGAACCTAGGAATAAGCATGATAGACGTGTAATATGTAGATGTACAGAAATTGGAAGCGTTTAAAAAAAAAAAATAGAAATGTTTCAGTTTGAAAATGGCAGGAAGTGTTCAATACAATAAAAAATACAAATATTTTAACCTGGAAAATACTTTATTAGATAAAGTCCCCTGTCATTCATATCTACAGAGCTCCCTCTGCTGGTGAATTCAACAATTACTCTGCATTGCTTTAAAATGACACTAAACTCTAATTTTTACATCAATTGTTCAAAAAAAAAAAAAGTACAGCATAGCTGTTTTTTTTTGGCTTTTCGTTTAAGTCTCACTGTTTTCAGGCTGTTTTCCTGTGCACGCTCCCCATCCTCCACTGACACACCTCCCCCCGTAATTATAGGGACCGGTGCCATTATTTCTGGTCACGTGATCCATTGTTCTAGGAGTATTACAATGTGTGTGATTGTGTGTGTGTGTGATTGTGTGTGTGTGTGTGAGATTGTGTAGTCCATCTCAGGGCGAGCAGGAGAGGGTGGCTCATACACATAAAGAATGAACGTAGCCACCCTTAAACAAGAAACTAGCAGAAAAAAAGTTTGCATTTGAGAGATGAAATAAAGAAGACACTGTGCACATGGGCACAGACAAACAACTATTTCTTCAGAATAACAAAAAGGTAGAAATCTGCAACAAAGTTGGTAAAGGTGAAGTACAGCCAAAGTTCATTTGGCTGCACTTCTCCTGTGGATCACAAGACTGCAGTTCGTTCTGCACTTCTGCGACCAGTTTTCAGCAGACAGCGGGCTGAATCCCGCTGTCGTTACAGAGCTGGTCCAGGCTCGGGAAAGATCGCAACCGTATGGTCGTGATCCGCCCACAAGCCTGGACCGCACCCCCCCCCCCCCCCCCCCGGCTCAGCGAGCCACTGAGAGCCTGAGCCGGCCGCTCCCTCCACAGCCCAGCGCACCAGTGAGTGCTGGTGGGGCAGAGCAGAGAGCCGGTGACTGTCACTAGCGCTCTACTCAGGGAGCTCTGAGAAACAAGCGATCGGTGGCGTTTGTTCGCTTGGTTCTCAGCCTTAAAGCTGGCAGGGGATTAATACTGCATCCACCTAGGTAGGTAGGATTCTAAAATATAAAAAAAAATTCCCATACTTTTTAACTTCTTCCTGCCAATGTGGCACATTTATGTGGCCTCTCAGGATTTAACGCGCAAGGTTGCATGTATGCAGCCCTATGTAAACACTTTCCTGTGCTGAGCACGCGCGCGCCCTGTGCGCTCCCAGGCAGAGTCACCCATGGGGGCTGGAAAGCTCCCGATGCTTACTTTCCAATCATGTGACCACTGACAGTCAATCACAGCAGTCACAACATGACCGAATGCCCTGCCTCCGCACATTTAGAAAGTCTTAAGGGGCCAGGAGGTGGCGGCAGGAAGGGGGTTAAAATGACTTCAATGGACATTGATTACCGAGAGGGAAGTGTTTCTTTCCCTCAACAAAAGTGGAGTTACTCTTTAAAAACCTATTGACACCCGCAGCAGCATCAACATTTTATGGAATTTTTGTTGTGGCGAGACCATGCTAATAGAACCTTGTTTTTCAAAATGACCAAAGGCACTTCAACAAAAAATAAATAAAAGATATAAAGAATCTCGCTAAATGTACAAAAAAAAAAGAAATAGATATTGGCCATAGGTGAATCTGCATACATTGTGATAGTACATCAAACCTCTATAGGTGAATTCACACGAGTTGTGATCAAAGCCTCCTTAGTGATAATAACCACCATGAACCGCAGTGCATCTACCAAAAGCTGTAGAAACGGCTTACCAGCTCCAGTGGACTCCTTGTTACAGGGGGTCGATCTGCGCCTCTGGCTTAAAACCCAGCCTGGGCCCTTTCTCCGCATCTTAGGGCTCCTCCACTATTCGGATGTCCCTCAGTGAATTGGATAGGGAGTTCTCACCCAAGAGACAAAAAGCTCCAAATAGCGTAAAATCCTTGGCAGGTTTATGGAGTATAAAATATTGCACTTGCAACAGCAAAAATAGATAAAACACCTTAAGTTTGGTGTGACACGAAGGAGATGGTGACGTCAGCACGTCGCTCCGCCCTATGCATTTCGTCACAAAGGACGTTGTCCAGGGGCACCCTGGACAACAACCTTTGTGACGAAAAGCGTAGGGAAGAGCGACATGCTGATGTCACCATCTCCCTCGTGTCCCGAAGGACGGGTTTGTTTGATTTTGTGCTGGCCGACACACCAAACTTAAGGTGTTTTAATCTATTTTTGCTGTTGCAAGTGCAAGATTTTATGCTCAATAAACCTACCAAGGATTTTACGCTATTTGGAGCCTTTTGTCTCTTTTGGGTGAGAACTCCTTATCCAATTCACTGGAGTGACATCCGAATGGTGGAGGAGCCCTGAGATGCAGAGAAAGGCCCAGGCCGGGTTTTAAGCCACAGGCGCAGATCGACCCCCCTGTAACAAGGGGTCCACTGGAGCTGGTAAGCAGTTTCTACAGCTTTTGGTGGAGGCACTGCGGTTAATGGTGACGGATGGTGGTTATGATCACTAAGGAGGCTTTGATCACAACTCATGTGGGATTCACCTATAGAGTTTTAATGTACTATCACAATGTATGCTGATTCACGTATGGACAATATCTTTTTTTGTACATTTAGCACAATTCTATAAATATTGTATTGTTGTTTATTGGGACTGTTACACAAGAGAGTTGCTGCTTGATATTTTAGTATTGGACACAGTTATAGCGCAGTTTTTCTATATTTTTTACTACTAAAAAAAACATTTTGTAAAAAACAATGATCAAAATTGGAGAACAGCAATGACTGTAGCTTGGAGAAAGATTACAACTAATATTTCTGAAGGTTACAACAATGAACAATTAGTAGGAAGTGGGGGGCCCTTGCTTCGAATGGCTTCAGCACATCTGCTTTGCACAGGACATCACTTGTGTCTCACACGGCTCTGGTGTGATTTTGTTCCACTCTTTCTCCAGTCTCTTCCACAGTTCGGTGACTGTAGTGGGTTTCTTGGCCATACCTTTGTCACCAAGGATTTTCCAGAGGTTTTCTATTGGGTTTAGAACAGGGCTCAGCTGGCCATTTCATTATTTTCAGCTTCAAGGAACTGCTTTACCCATTTTCCTGTGTGACGGGGGGTATTGTCGTGCATTGTAAATTGCTGGCTGATTGGGTGATGAACGCAGGGATGGAAACGCATGTTGTGGAAGAAGGTTCTGATGAACATTTGCAATAACTCTGCCATGTAACTCTATAAGAGCCAAACTCCTGTTACAGAAACCATCCCTGAAACAGCTTCCCCCTCCACCTTTCCCCGACGTCTTTACACACTTTGGGTTGTCTTTCCCGAGTTGAACGATGAACAAGTTTCCCATCGCACCCAAATGAAACTTGCTTTCATCACTAAAGTGAACTTTGGACCAGTTCTCTGTCCACACATGCTCCTCAGGAAAGGTTAGTCTAGCCTTTTGACTCTTTCTGCTAATGAGAGGTTTGGTCACTGCAGAGTTGGCTTTCAGTCTAAATTCTCTTAAATAGCGATACACTGTATGCCAAGATAGATCCTTACTCTGTTCAGCACTGAACTGGCGAGCAATCGCAGCTACAGTGCTGAACCGATTGCCCATTGAGATTCTCCACATTATCCCGTCCTCTTGCATTTGTCCTTCATGGACACCCAGCCTTCTAGGGGGACTGGAATGAGTTTGTGACGTTGTATAGAAGCAATATTCTAGAAATCAGATTTGGAATGACAAACTTTACTTGCTATGGCTGAAAGGGTCATCCCTTTGGCCTTCATCTGGACAACCGGGTTTCAGTCACTTTAGAACGGGCACAACATCTTGCAAAGTCAGTGAACACTGGAAAGTTAGGCTGCCAGTTAAATAGGGTTAGCCAGATAATTAAAGAAATTAGCACAAGGTGCCAGATTAACACCAATAAGTGCGAGGTATCTGAAAGTGTTCTCTAACTTTCATCAATGTTCTTTTTCAAATCTCATTGAAGTTTTTTTATTCTGTGCTTCAAAATATATGTAACTCATGAAATATGCTTCACAAAACTGCTCTTTTACTCCTGTTTAGATCATTTCAAATAGGACTAAGCGCTGATCTTGAAATATAGGAAATTTTAGGTTGTTCTCTAATTTTGATCTCAAGCCTGTGTGTGTGTAATAAATAAATATCTCTCTATATATCTTTATAGCCAAGAATAAAGTCAATCCTTTTTTTTTTTTTACTAAAAATCCACTCACTGAACAATGTGCAGAACAGGTATAGGTGTTACTATCTCTCCCCTCAAGTGCTTCCACCTGCCATGAATGGTCAGATGATCAAATGTGGACATATGGTTACGTGATTTCCAATGCACAGCCAGTCAATCCAATTCTCCTCCAAAGTAGATTCGGCAGGGATCACATGACCAAATGCCTAGCCTCGCCAGGGAGAAACAGAACGTTTGGGACCCCCTTGTACCCCTTGTTTTTACTTTGGAGAAGTTATATTGCTAAAGGAAGATTACATTCATAGTACAGGTACACTTTAAGATGATAATGGTTTAAGAAAGAAAGAAAGAAAGAAAGAAAGATACTCCACCTTTTGTACAGATTTTCTACAAAGATGTACTTTGCGCTGTGAATGGATCTCTCCATCATTTTAACGGGAGCATCCTGCAGGAGATAACACAGACATGACTGACATGGCTTCTGTCTCTAAGTGCCTATGGGATTACATCTAAGGCTATATAGCGGGGTCATACATGACATGATGGTTTGGGGAATCTTGCTCCACACAACACGTTAGACATCATACTGCAGAGTGCATGTATTTACTGTGTGATTGGAAGTGTATTGTAATGAGAAAATATTTATATATATATATATATATATATATATATATATATATATACACACACACACACACATACACACATATATATATATATATATATATATATATATATATATATATATATATATATACATACACATATATATACATACACATATATATACATACACATACATATATATATATATATATATATATATATATATATATATATACATATATATATATATACATATATATATATACACACACACACACCTTCATGATGGGACAAGCTAGCTCTAGTGGCGCAATGCAGTTATACACTTGACCTCCAGGCCTTTTTCCTGACACTTTTGTTTACATGTAAAAATCTGTATTTTTTGCTACAAAATTAGTTAGAACCCCCAAACATGATGTGTTTTTTTTTTTTAAAGCAGAGGCTCTAGAGCAGTGGTCATCAATCCTGTCCTCAGGACCCACTAACAGGTCAGGTTTGCAAGATAACTGGAATACATCACAGGTGATATGATTTGCTGCTCAGTGATTGCAGTATTCTAGTCTGCATCTCCCCAAGGTAATACATAAAACCTGGCCTGTTAGTGGGCCCTGAGGACAGGGTTGATGACCACTGCTCTAGAGAATAAAATGTGGGGTTTTGCAATTTATTTTAGGTCACACGGTATATGTGCAGCGGTTTCTCACTTTTTTTTTTTTTTTTTTTTTTTTTAGGAAAAAACACCACACTTTGATTTTTAATACATAACCCAGTTTTTTTGTAAAACAGAAAAGATGTTAAGCCGAGTAAAAAGATCTGCAACCAGTCACGCTTTAAAATTGTGCATGCTTTAAAAGCCTTTACAGGTTACCACTTTATATTTACAGAGGAGGTCTAGTTCTAGAATTACTGATCTGACATTCACGGTGATACATGTGTGGGATGAAGGCTGTTTTCATTTTGTTTGCCTTTGCGCACGAGCACGGGGGCACCTTAAATTTTTTTTTTTTTTTATTCTTAAATTATTACATTTTTTACACTGTTGCTTTATTTATTTATTTATATCACTTTTATTGCTGTCACAAGGAATGTAAACATCTTTGTGACAGCAATAGGTACTATTTATGGAGAGATCTGGGGTCAATACCCCAAATCCCTCCTCTGCCCTTAAAAGCATTAAAAACACCAAGATCTGTGTTTTTGAATGCTTTCAATATTTTAAAAATGGAGCAGTTGACATCCAGGTAAACCAAAAGTGACGTCAGATCATTGCTTCCGGGCTACCATAGCAGAATGTCGATCCCAGCTTTGTTCGGCTGTCCGGCCAGCCATCGGACATGTCGGCTGGTCGCTCGGGTCTTCTGGTAGGAGGAGAGAGCCCAAGCAAGCCACAGAAGGTGGCAGGAGGGACATGCCCGCGGGAGGGAGGGACGTCGCTGGTCGGCAAGTGGATAAAGTTTTTTTTTTCCCTACAAAAAAAACAAAAGAGGACGCACCAGCCCAATGCATTTTCCTGAAAATTGCATTTAAAATCAACATAAAATGTACTCCCAAGAACATACAGGGGAACCTCACTGATGTCTTTGGATAGCTCTAAAGCAGAAGGGGTTGCCTTTGAAACGCGTCAGCCAAAGACTTCAGTGAGGTCCCTCTGTATTCTGGACTGCGCTGAATCAAAGACCACTGGGCTACAGAGGAGTGATTTTTATTTGTGTGCTTGCAAGTACAATTTATGTTGATTTTAATTAAGATCTGTGGCAGCAATGCTATAAGCAATTCCCCAGTGATGTGGAGTTCTCTGCTATACCCATTCAAGGCTATCACGCTTATATGCAGGAGGCATTTTATTTATACTATTTTTTTTGTTCACACCTACCCCATTATAAGACGTACTGAAAAGAAGTACTAGCGACCCAGAAGACAAGGTTCTAAAACCTCTCAAAAGGATATCAGTGCTTCTTCCTATAGCTGTGAGAAATTCTAAACAGATCTGTTCAGTGAAGATCTAAAGTCGAAATCCGCAGAATGACCAGCAAATTTAAATAAAAACTGCAATTCCAGGTGCAACACTCATTACCTCAGCGGTGCTGCCACCAACAGACTCACTGCCTTTGGATCCAGCACTGGTACTCTTCGTTTGAATGATTAGTGGCATCCAACTCACTTCCTGTGAGCCCAGGGCATCATGAATACACTCCCAGGGCTAACAAAACTCCTGGACAGCACCATGCTGTTCAGAAGTAAGGACCATGAAGAAGGATGGTAAAATAGCCTCGATACAGAAGATCGGGGCGATCTGGTAAAACCCACAAAGCATCCGCCAGAAGTCTTAGCACATCTGCCTGGGCCAGTCCAGAGCTACGAAGATCACCAGAATGCCCCCCCCATTGTAATTCTGCAAAGCAGATGAAAAAAAAAAAGAAGAAGTTTAAAGTATACTGATCCTAAGGAGCCACCAGAACATCAACTGCTTCTGTGAAAGTATTCCTGCATCTGGAGAGAAACCTGCTATGACTGTTCTCTCAACAGGAGGTTATTAAAGTATCTCACATTAGAGATACCATGAGAGAGCAGCAAGCCTAATACTGGGGTTTAGCACCTTGGTGAACTCCCAAGGTACAGATGAGATTGCAAAGGGCAGAGCCACAAACTGGTAGTGTTGGAGCCCCACAGCAAAGCGTGGTCTCCAAACTGAGGCCCAGGGGCTGGATGTAGCCGCCCTTTTCTTTCCTTTAGGGCTCTACTCCACCAACTGACACCAATGATGGGGCACCATTTACCCTACTGACACCATCAATGGGGTAGATTTTTTCCATTGACACAAACAATGCGGCACTATTCCTCCCCAAAATAAAAATAAATAAATAAAATCAAATAAAATAAAAACACGATAGGGCACTGATGTCGAGGCATTTTCTACTCTTACTGGCCACAGTCCAGCCCCCTTAAATCCTGAAGGACAACTAAAAAGGTCTAAAAGATCCTGGATGTCTCCTGTGTTCCACTAAATGTAATGCAATGCAGATTGCATTGCAATACATGCTGGCCAGAGAGACTGACTGGCAGACCCAGAAGAGAGATCAAACAGGTCACTTTCTGGACCACCACCAAGGAGGGGAGGGGGACAGGCGTGCGTCCGCTCTACTCCCTCTCCCCTACCTGGCGGCACCTGCCAGGTCAATCTCGGGCCCGCAAATTTACTGGGAGTGTGTGGAAGCAATCAGGTGGCGGCGCAGTCGGCCAAATGCTTGCATCTGACAGGCACAAATCTGCTTGTCAGATTTCCACATAATCCCAGTGGCAAATGTGTGCAAAACCCCCTCACGGTCAGATCCGTACGGTGTATAGACCTGGCAGCGAAAGGATTAAGTGCTGCACAAATTTATTCATAAAATGTAACAGCAGGGCTAAAGGAAATGCCATTTACCCTCCTAGCAAAAAAACGAATCGTGCTGGTAGTGGGAGGGGTTATCCTGGGCTGGCCTACAGTTTATTTGCCAGTGTCCAATCCTCCTGTAGGCATTCATATTACCCAAAAGGTTAAAGATTTCCAGTGCTCCTCAATGGGCAAGAAGAAAATCAGGATCATGTTGAGTGGCCATTTAGATATGCTTAGCAAAAACACAAAACAACATGAACTTACTGTTGGCCTTGTGTGGACATCCAGCATAGTGAGCTGCACATAGGTCTGCAATGTAAGCCCCCATCTTGAAGGGTCCTGGTACATTAAGGCCTGCAGTGGAGGTAGAAATTTAGTACAAAAGCATTTAAACTGCCAATACAACATGCTCACTTACGCTCCTTTCACACTTGTGTGGCCTAAAAGTCACGTGCCTTTGATGCAATGCCTGTGTAATCCTGAGGTCTATGGACCTTCAAGTTGCATCAAAGTCAGACCAAAGTAGTGCAGGGACTTCTTTGAAGTCGCACAGATATGAATGGTACTCATTGGAAATCATGGGTTATGACTTGTCATGCGACTTTGCAGTCCCAAGTCGCACAAGTGTGAAAAGGGCCTTACTCATCATTCAATACAGATAATCTGGGCCAGATGAATGTTTGACTCTTCTTTAATTCTATCATTAGTGATCGGCCACTAAGGCCTGAGCATTGCATCGTAGGAGGAAGAGGAGAAGAAGAGTCAACATGCTCCACCATACCCAGATGTAGCAAGTATTCCCGGGGGCTTCAACAGAGCAGCAGAAAACAGGCAGAAGCATCAGAGGATACGAGTTTCAAGAGAACCTGTTGCTGTGCCCTGAATGAGCAAGATAATGGAATTTCTTTATGGCTTACCAACTACTAGATAGGGCAAGTGAGCCTAACCCAAACACTCAATTCAACAAATACAAGGAAAACCTTACACTATGTAGTTACCTAATTTTACTCTTAATGGATCAACTGGAAGCAAAATCCTTCCTCCACCCACCACAACCACCTACGCTCCCTGGACTCCTTCGCCAATGTAAATCACAGTTTTTGGTTTACTGTTTGTCCAGCCCTGTACCCTGCCACCATTCTCGCCTAGGCAAGATGACATGTCGTGCTCCTGCAGTTGAATTACTCGGGAAGCTCCAGCAGCAGGAACACAGAGCAACCAATGGGGCCAGGGCACACCATTTTTTATTTTTTTTTTTGAGTCACAAACTTGAGATCGATCCAATTAGGATGGTCCGTCTATCATCACCACCTGAGCAGTCACAGTGTGAGAGAAGTAACAGTCCTAGTATCCCTTCCAATGAGCATGAGCCTTAGAAAGTATCACGACATGATAGTGTACAAAATGCCACCAGGCTGCTATAAAGAATGCAAGGAAGCAACATTTGCATTTTTTGACAACTTTAGAAAAATAATAGCTAAAGCTAAAATAAAATAGGTCTTTTTTTTTTTTTAGAAATGTTAAATTACAGGACAGCCTGTGGGGCATTTTTTTATCTTCTATCATTTTTCTAGACAATTAACTTTTCTCCTTTAAGCAATAAATTTAAAATGTTACCTACCAGTGGATTATTACCATGGACATTTCTCCATTTAGCCAAAGGCTCAGTTAACACCTTAAAAAACAAAAAAATAAAAAAAAAGGCATAGTTAAAAAGATGTGACACTGGACCATTTTATTCCTCATTTAGTACAACTGGTGATTTTGTCTGTAAAACAAATTAGATCTGGGCTTCTATCCTAGGGAGGGCGGCATGCAATCCTATATGACAAAGTGCTTTTTTTCCCCCTCTATACAATCAAAAAAAAAGATTCAAGGCTAAAGTGAAACTAAATAAGATCCTTGTTCTCAAAAAAAAAAAAAATTTACACACACATCTATAACCTTATGGCCAGTAATCTATTTTTCATTAAATAATTAATTTCTCACTATGTTTTTCTGCCTCTTTGCAATGTCCTCTTAGCTACCAAAAGCCTAACACCAACCCCCCCCCCCTTCCGTTTGAAAAGAGTAAAGGGGTCATGTGAACTGCTCTATGCACAACACTCAGTCTATCTCGGGAGGGAGCAAAGGAAGACGAAGAGATCTGGAAGCCGCACACTGGTCTGATGAGTGCCTTTATTAATAAAAGGTTGGATCATGGAAGTGTACAAAACACTAAAGCAGAAGTGTACAGGGATCAGCTGACGCGTTTCGCACTCATAGCTGGCATACATGGAAATAAAAAACATATATAAAGCTCATCTTGGAAACCCATGTGATCACATAATGATCTGTGTAATCAATGACAGCCGGTTATACGAGGTCTCGGCACCTGCTGCTAAACAAATAAGCTTTATAATGGAAACTCCCATGTTGGTGGTGTATAAGCAACAGCAAAAGAAATCTCGGGAGGGAGCAAGAGAGGGTGGCTACGTTCCTACATACAGTGGGATCATGGAGAACAGACATAACCATCCTCTAACAGGAAGTCAGATCACAGCGGGGAGAAAAAAAAAAAAAAAAAAAAGATTTGGAATTTGAGGAGGAGGCTGAGAGCAACAGAAGAGACTTAAAGTGGATCTAGGACCGTCAGCGGAGATCCAAAAAGAAAGAGGATCGGGGTTGCTCTGTGCAAATCCATTGCACAGTGCAGCCAAGTATGGGAAAAAAAATCCAAGCCTTTAGAATCACTTTAACTGTTCTTAAAACAGAAGAATAATATACCCTGACTGCAAGCTCAGTGGTCCAAAAGAAGTAACTGCTACCGAGAAAACTTTTAAACACAAATGTAATGTGGATTCAGTGTTTAGTCTGTAGCAGGGCTCAGGTTAAATGACAACCATATCCCACATTGTGCTTATACACAAACTCCAGACTTTGTAACTGGCCTATAAAGAGCTGCTGAATACGGTAATTAATATCAATTCGAATGATGCTTTACTCCATTTAAGAGGGCTATCCCGCAATAAATGCTGCAAACGAATCCATAACTACACTGAGCACATATCTAAACAGCAAACAGCATTGGCCCAAAAGATGAACCCTCATCATTCATTTCATGAAAAAAAAAAAAAAAAAGAAGAAAAGAGGAATGTTCTCCTTCCCTACTGGTGATGGATATTGGGCTGAATGTACAGAACTATTCAGAGTATTCAAAAAAGTGAAAATGTAGGAGATGTCTTTAGTTGGCCATTAGAATATACACTACAAAGTATGGGCACACCTCTCCAAATTATTGGTTAAGGTGCTTCCAGTGATATAAAGACATTTTAGACAATTGCGCCTTCCAACCTTGCGACAACAGTTTGGGGAAGACCCCTTTTTTCTTCCAGCAGGACTGTACTCCTGTGTACAAAGCCAGCTCCATAAAGACATAGTTTGATGAGGAGGAACTTGAGTGGTCTACACAGCACTGACCTCAGCCCTACCGAATACCTTTGGGATGAACTGGAAAGCCCACCACGAGTCATGTCTTCTCATTTATTAGTACCTGACCTTAACTGGTTAACTGGCACAAATTTCCAGACATACTCAAAAAACTTGTGAAAAAGCCTTACCAGAAGACTGGAGATTGTTATAGCCACAAAAGGAGGAAGATGATCAATGTCATATTAATGCCCATGGTTTTTGAAAGGGATATCCAACAAGTTCCCATACACTATATTACCAAAAATATTGGGACACCTACCTTTACACGCACATGGACTTTAATGGCATCCCAGTCTTAGTCCGTAGAGTTCAATATTGAATTGGCCCACCCTTTGCAGCTATAACAGCTTCAACTCTTATGGGAAGGCTGTCCACAAGGTTTAGGAGTTTGTCTATGGGAATGTTTGACTATTCTTCAAGAAGTGCATTTGTGATGTCAGGTACTGATGTTGGACGAGAAGGCCTAGCTCGCAGTCTCTGCTGTAGTTCATCCCAAAAGTGTTCCATCGGGTTGCGGTCAGGACTCTGTGCAGGCCAGTCAAGCTCCTCCACCCCAAACTCGCACATCCATGTCTTTATGGACCTTGCTTTGTGCACCGATCCAAATCATTTGGTGGGGGGGTGGGGGTGGGATCGTTTTTCAGGGGTTGGGCTTGGCCCCTTAGTTCCAGTGAAGGGAACTCTTAAGGTGTCAGCATACCAAGACATTTTGGACAATTTCATGCTCCCAACCTTATGGGAACAGTTTGCGGATGGCCCCTTCTTGTTCCAACATGACTGGGCAAGCAGGCACGCTCTAGAGCCCCTTCGTCTGATTGGCTCACCAATGGCTCCCACTGCTGCCAAAAGCCAATCAGGAGAGCCAAGGCTCTTTGTGGACATCGCTGGATCGAGAGGGGGCACAGGTAAGCATTAGGGGGTGCTGCTCCAAACAGAAGGTTTTTTACCTTTATGCATAGAATGAAAGGTAAGGTAGAAACCTTGTGCCTTTACAACCAATATAAAGAGGTTATAAACCTTTGTTTATACCTATAGGTAAGCCTTATTGTAGGCTTACCTATAGGTACTGAAAATATCTCCTAAACCTGCGGCCGATGTCATCGGCGCATGCGCTCAGAAGGAACGGCCGCCTGTGCTGTTTCTTCAGAAGCGAGTGCTGTGACCGGCGGCTCCCGCACGTGAGTGAGGTCACACAGCTCTGGCCAGTCACAGAGCCGGAGTCCTTGGCCCTGGAAGGAAGACGGGCGAAGATGGCTACAGCCTGCAGCGGGGACAATGTAGGCTTTGTTTGCAGGTAAGTGTCACATAATGTGCTAGTATGTAATGCATACTAGCACATTATGCCTTTACTTTGCAGGGAAGGAAAAAAAAAAAAAAAAAAAAAAGCACGTACTTCCTTTTTAAGAATAAATAGCACTGCAAGCACAATGCATGTTTATGTCTATTTTTTTTGTACATTTCTGGGAACACAAATGTGTGAATGAGGCCTAATACCTTTGTCTGATTTGTCAACAGCGATCCAATTTCCAACATAGCTAAATGCACTTTGTCTCATGTCTGTGTTGCTCTGCAGAATAAGACTCTATAGGGTCCGTTTTGGAGGGTGGGGGTGGGGGCGTCATTGCGCTCTGCTGGCTTTAAGTCTCCAAAAAAAAAAATAAATAAATAAAATGGGAGGAAAAAAAAAAAAAAAAAAAAAAAGCCAGCAGAGCCTCATGCGATTTGTCAAAGCCACATGACTGGTTCTCCTCCAATCACAAAGCTTTCTCTGCTGAACCATGGCCTGCGTTTAATATATGGGCTGGAAAATGCAGGCTGTGGAATGGACTCACATATTAAGTATATTGAAGAAGGGATATTTGCTCTGTTAAAATGTGGCCACCCCAAATATTCATAGGGCTAGGTTTAGGAGATAAGCCACCCATGTTGCATGGATACCTCGAGGTTTTCAGTGTTCGAGAAGTATTGGAGACAGCTGGTTTTCCCACTTGCTATGTTCCCCTCTACACAGATCTGCAAGACAAAACCAGAAATACCATCTTATTATCTGTGACAAGGATTTCCAACTTGCTGAATTAAAAATGAAACAATGAGCCTCGCTATGCAAACACTTCCTGAATGCCGGGGAGACTTCCTGCAAATAAAAAGCGATATAAAATTCCCTGGGTGAATGTTATATTCTATTGAACATCTCTATGAAAAAGAAAAAACAGTAACTGCTTCTTAGAGCACCCCATACACTTGCATGCCATTCAAATAGCTCTTGCCCCCGATACTATGCCATGTTTATCTGTAAGGAGGTCCATTAACCAGTCATTAGCCCTCCGGTCTATGTGCTTACCATGGCTGATTTCAATTTTGCAGTAGCACATTCATAAATTTTCAGTGCAAAATTTACCCCCCTTCACGACAGACCATTTTTTGCGATATGGCACTGTGTTACTTTAACTGACAATTGCACGGTTGTGCGTCACTGTACCCAAAAAATTTTTTAAAAAAATGAATGTCCTTTTTTTCCCCCCACAAATAGAGCTCCGTGGTTTTTATTTTTTGCACTAAAAACAAAAAATAGAACACCAATTTTGAAAAAAAGAAATAAAAAAAAACTATTTAGCCCATCCATTGGTATTATTTTCACTAATTGGGGTTGTAAGTTGCACCCTTACACACACTATTATTTTTATACATGTTTTGGTGTGTTGATTTATTCGTTATGCTACAGTCACTAGTTGATATTCAATATTAGTATGATATCATAAGCACTGTTACTTTATTTGTATGGTATACTTGCATTACATTGTGTTTTTGGATTAGTGTATATACCATTAGCACCGTTCTGTATTATTTCCTTGCTGGATTAGCGCAGCACCACACTTTATTTTTGTTTCACTGATTATTAGGGGCAGGGTGTACCCTATCCGGTGCAGGCAGCTTTTCCACTAGCTCCATTCTAACACACATGATAGCGCAGGAATAACCATACATTTTTAAAATAACGCAGTGCCGTAACACAAAAACAAAAAATGGCCTGGTCATTAAGGAGAGGTAAATCTTCTGGAGGTCAACTGGTTAAAGTGGAAGTTCAGCTTAAAAAAATACATCACCACACTATGGTGTCCTATAAGGGTTACTATAGGTGACAGGGGAATGTACATGCAGCACACTTGTGCTTAGCTTTGGGAACGTTATAGAGGTCTTTAAAGTATAAACTACGCTGTGCGCCAACAGTCTATTGCAAGGCCCCTTGCCAGTGTTTTTCTGGGTGCCACTGCTGTTTTGATTGGTCAAATATGCTGGAATGTAAACCGAGCTGCATATGCACGGTTCAGTGTACATTCCACAGAGGATTGGGAATAGGTAGGTATGTCTTTTCTGCAATGAAAAGTCTTCCTGTTTTGCATTTTTTTTTTTTTTTTTTTTTCACATTTAGTTCCACTTTCATGTTTCTGTATCTCCATAGCAGTATGGGAATGTTCCTATCAAACAGAATGACAGCTGTGTCAATATTCAATAACTCCCTAATGTTTCTGTATCTCCATAGCAGTATGGGAATGTCCCTATCAGTAAACAGAATAACAATTGTGTCAATATTCTACATCTCCCTTATGTTTCTGTATCTCCATAGCAGTATGATAATGTTCCATATAGTCACGTAACCAAGATGACACCAAGAGGGAGATTTACTAAAACTGGAGAACACAGAATCTGTACATAGTAACCAATCAGCTTCTAACTTCAGCTTCTTCAATTAAGCTTTGACAATAAAACCTGAAAGCCAATTGGTTACTATGCACAGCTGCACCAGATTCTTAGTGCATCGATTTTAGTAAATCTCCCTCCATATGTCTATTTATGAAGTCTGATATTCCTCCCACCATGCACCCATGGGATGTTCAACAATTCCCCTCTGTCTTACAGTCACAGATAACTGATCGACTCTTGAGTAGTGTCACATATGAAAAAAGACACACTGGAAAGTGTAATTTTTTTATAAATAGGAGGACTAGCCCAACCCCTACAGACCAGTTAAAAACTCCTTTGACCCTCCTTTCCTTATGTTTAGAGCCGAGTTCCCCCGATTTTTTTCTTCACGATTTTCAAAAAGTAACAAATCGGGTGTATAGGCACATATACCTTTTCACAATGTATGGTTTGTGACAGGATTATCTCCTATTATCATCAGCTCCATCTAGTGGCCATGAGGCGGTATTGTTTTTACTGAGGTAGTTCAGATATGGCCATGAGATGGAGCTGATGATCAGAGGAGATAGTCATATTACAAACAATACAGTGAGAATTCATTTTTCCCTGTGCTAATGTTGATGACATCAGCATGGAATTTTTTTTTATTTTAACCACTTTCCCTTAGGTGGACATCATATGACGTCCTGGACTTTAAGTAGTTAAATCTGAATGAGGCCTGCAGCTGCTGTTTTTTTCAGCAGGCGGTTCCCTGCAATGTGAAAACAAGCACAGTTCAGTCCCCTCCCTTCCCTTCACTTCCCTTCCAGTGCTTCTACTGGCTCGCCCGTGCGATCGGGGAGCTGGAGAATGAATTGGTCGGTGGCAGCCGCTCATCATAGAGCTGACCAAGGACCAGGTGGTCCCCGGCCATCTCTATGACCTTCGGAGGCTGGGAGCGAGGTTATGATGTCACATCCGGCACCAGCAGATGTAAACACTGCCGTGAAAGGGATGTTTACATTCCTTGTAATAGGAATAAAAAAATAAATTTTTGAAAAATTGCAAAAATATAAAAAGAAAGAAATTAAAGCGCCCCCGTTCCCGCACGCAGAAGTAAACGCATACGAAAGGTCTCGCATTCAACCACACGTGAGGTATCGCTGCGAATGTTAGAGTGAGGGCAATAATTCTAGCGCAAGACCTCCTCTGTAACTCTAAACTGGCAACCTGTAAATAATTTTAAACCTAACCTATGAAGATTTTTAAATACCAAAGTTTGGCGCCATTGCACAAGTGTTCGCAATTTTCAAAACGTGACACTTTGGGTATCCATTTACGCGGCATAACATCTTTCACATTATACAAAAAAAAAAAAAATCGGCTAACTTTAGTGTTTTGTTTAATTCATGAAAACATGTTTTAAAAATTGCTGCGCAAATACCGTGTCACATAAAAAATTGCAACAACCGCCATTTTATTCCCTAGGGCAATGATGGCAAACCTTGGCACCCCAGATGTTTTGGAACTACATTTCCCATGATGCTCATACGCTCTGCAGTGTAGTTGAGCATCATGGAAAATGTAGTTCCAAAACATCTGGGGTGCCAAGGTTCGCCATCACTGCCCTAGGGTCTCTACTAAATGAAAAAATTAGAGTTACGTACCGGTAACGTCTTTTCCAGTAGTCTTTCAGGACAGCCACCATGAGAGATAGTCTCCTCCTCTTCCTCTTAGGAAACACTGCGCCAGCCCATAAATTCTCACTTCCCCCTGCCAGACCTCAGTATATTTCGAGATTACCTCCGGTCAGCTGGGGAGACACAAGAACACATTAATAACATACTATTCCATATCATTATCATGCTGCGTTCTGGTCTTTTGTAAGACCCCCCAAAAATTTCGGGTGGGTAACTAGGGCTGTCCTGAAAGACTACTGGAAAAGACGTTACCGGTACGTAACTCTAATTTTCCCCTTTCGTCTTTCAGGACAGCCACCATGAGAGGATAAACGAGCACTTACCAGTTTAGGGTGGGACTACAGCTTGCAATACCTTTCGCCCAAAGGCTTGCTCACTAGCCAACACCAGGTCCACTCTGTAGTGCTTTACAAAAGTGGAGTAGCTGGACCATGTTGCAGCCCTGCATATTTGCTCTGGCGTTGCTCCAGCCCTTTCTGCCTGCGAAGCTGCCATAGCTCTAGTAGAGTGTGCTCTTATACCCATTGGGATTTCTTTCCCTGCCAATGTATAGGCCTGGCCAATGGCTACTCTGAGCCATCTGGCAATAGTGCGTCGAGACGCTTTGCATCCTTTTCTGGCCCCAGAAAACAAAACAAATAAAGAGTCTGACTTTCTAAACATCTTGGTCAGCTCTAGGTATCTAAGGATACATCTCCTTACATCCAAAGAATGAAATTTTAATTCCCTTTCCCCCGAGGGGTTGGGACAAAATGAGGGTAAAACTACCTCCTGACTTCTGTGAAAACCAGAAGCAACCTTAGGTAAAAATGCTGGATCGGTCTTAAAGATGATCCGATCTGGAAAAATAACGCAAAAAGGAGGTCTAACAGATAAGGCCTCAATCTCGCTGACTCTCCTGGCAGTTGTTACTGCTACCAAAAAAACTGTTTTTAACGTAAGATCCTTTAGTAGACATTCCTCTAAAGGTTCAAAGGGGATTCCCGTCAGGCCCTGCAAAACTAACGATAGGTCCCACTTGGGAAAGGGAGGGCCTTGAACCGGTCTTTGTCTAGACAGAGCCTTAAAAGAATCTGACCACCCAGGGGTTGGTGGCCAGATGTTTCTCTAAATAAGCACTGAGTGCTGACACCTGACCTTTAAGGGTACTTATGGATAAACCCCTGTCTGCCCCGCACTGAAGGAATTCCAACACAGCTGTGGGACTATGTACCGCAAAGGAGCCTTCTGCACACCATTCATTGAAACGTACCCAGATTTTTTTTATATATCTGGCGTGTTTCCTTCTTCCTGCTATTGAGGAGGGTGGAGATTAATTTCTCAGAAAAACCCCTAGCTCTCAGCATACCCTCCTCAGTAGCCAGGCCGCTAACTGCCATTGGTGAACCTGTGGACAGAGGACTGGGCCCTGTGAGAGGAGATCCTCTCGAGGTGGCAGGAATAAGGGAGGTTCGACCGCTAGTTGCTTGAGTACTGAGAACCAAGCCCTCTTTGGCCAATGTGGTGCTACCAGAATCAGGGACGTGTTTTCCATCTGAAACTTCCTGAGAACTGCTGGTAATAACGCTGGGGGCGGGAAGGCATAGCAGATTCTGAAATGCCAGTCCTGGATCAATGCGTCGACCCCTCGCGCTCCCTCCCCTCTGTTTAGGGAGAAAAAACAAGGGGCTTTCGCGTTGCTTCTTGACGCGAACAGATCTACCTCTGGAGGACCCCACTTCTCTGAGATGAGACTGAAAACCTCCTGGTTGAGGATCCAGTCGCCCTCTCTCAGCTTGGTTCGGCTGAGAAAGTCTGCTTTCACATTCTTTTCTCCTGTCAGGTAGACTGCTGAAAGTGAGAGAGTGCGAGTCTCGGCCCAGCTCAGAATGTCTGATGCCAATGCCAACAGTACTCCGCTCTTTGTGCCTCCCTGCTTGTTCACATAAGCTACGGCGGACGAGTTGTCCGACTGCACCTGTACATGGTGGCCCTGTAGCTCCTTTTTGAAGAACCTGAGTGCTAGCCCGATTGCCTTCAGCTCCTTCCAATTGGACGACCTTCTGAGTTCGTCTCCCTCCCAGGTGTCCTGTGCTACAAGGGAACCCAGATGCGCCCCCCAACCTCTGCCGCTTGCGTCTGTGGTTACCACCTGAGAGACTGGGATGAACCACAGACGACCCTGCGACAAGTTTGAGACCCTCCTCCACCACCAGAGGGATCTCTTTACTTGGGATGGGACCTGAACCAAGGCATCCAGATTTCTCTGGCTGTGATCCCACACCCTTAGGACAAAGTACTGTAAGGGACGAAAGTGCAGACCTGCCCATTGCACTGCTGGGAGGGTCGCGGTCAAAAGTCCCAGGGCCGACATCAGAACTCTTATGGAGACCCGACTGCTGCACTGGAGACCAGCCACTGCCCTGTCCAGCTTTAGTATTTTTTCTGTTGGAAGAAACACTCTCAGTAGTGTTAAGTCCAACTGGTACCCCAAGTAGGTAATGCGCTGGGAGGGAATCAAACTGGATTTCTCCAAGTTCATTAGCCACCCTAGACCTGTAAGAACTCTTTTTGTAAGTTCTAGATCCCTGACTAACTGCAGTGGACACGCTGCAAACAGGAGCAGGTCGTCCAGGTATGCTATCACTTATATTCCCTGGAGCCGAAGAAAGGCCATCACCTCCGCCAAGACCTTGGTGAAGATGCGGGGCGAGGACGATAGCCCGAAAAGCAGCGCCTGAAACTGTAGATGTACCGTTGTTCCACCTAGATCTACCGCTAGCCGGAGAAACCTCTGTGAGGCTTCTGCTATGGGAACGTGTAGATACGCGTCCTTTAGGTCCAGGGATACCATAAAGCAGTTGCGGGGCAACAGTGTTCTCACCGTGAAAATTGTTTCCATACGGAATCTCCTGTATGTCACTGACTTGTTCAGGGGCTTTAGATTCAGAATCAGTCTGAATTTCCCTGTGGGTTTCTTCACTACGAAGATGTGTGAATAAAACCCCTCTCCCTCCTCGGCTTTTGGAACTCTGAGAACCACATTCTGATCTACCAGATCTCTTAATGCTTCCAACAGAGCCTCGGCTTTTGCCGTACACCTGGGTAGGTGCGTGACCAAAAATCTCCGTGGAGGAAGACTTGTGAAATCGATATGGTACCCCTTTCTTATAATCCCTAGGATAAAGCGATTGGGGGATATTGCCTCCCACTGCCTTCCCCCCACCATGGTTGGGGAGTCATTGACCTTTACGGGGCTGTTCAGGAGGGCGAAAAATCGCCCCTCCTCTGCCCTTGCCTTTCTGACCCCAGAACTTCCTTTGCCCTTCCGGCTTTGGAGTCTCCTTACGCTTTTGCGGACGAAACCCCTTCTTTGTAGGTGCAGGGGTTTTCCGCTTAACCGGGAAGGATTTCTTCCTGTCTGCTGTGCGGTCTAAGACAGTCTCTAAGCCTGGGCCGAAGAGAAGGTCTCCCGTTAACGGGATAATTTACAATATTTTGTTGCGCTAGGGGACGACAGCTATGGATGGGGGTGAGCAATATACAAAGGGATAGTAAGTTATATAAAATAAAGAATTAAAAGATATTAATTTAAATAACAGTCATCTGTGAGTTACAATACATTTATATGTTAAAAATAATGATAATAGAAAATAAAAGATGAAAAATAAAATATGAAAAATGGTAAAAAAAAAGTCCAGGGATGGTGCTGGGTTGATGAACAAAAGTCCAGGCATAAAAACTGGGATAAAATGAGTGGAGGGGGGAATGCAGAGTATAGGTCTATGACCTCAGGGGGAGAGATGCAGATACAAACACAGGAGGCAGCTTGCTTGAAGGGCAGAATTCACCTTTGGAGGGAGATAAAAAGGAAGAAAAGCAGCGCCGACCTAAGTGCAGTACTGTAGCATAAACATTTATTACAGGTTAAAATGCACTCACTCAGAGTAAGGTAGATACAGGCACATCAAGTAAAAAATCCATCCGGGAAGCTGTGTGGTGGGCAGCAGGGCTCCACAGGGGGCGATCCTGAAAGCTGGAGTGTGTTACACTTGTCTCCTTGTCCCGTCTGACGGCGCAGGTGGTAACCAGTGTCACAGGCTGGGTTGAGACAGGCACAGCGTGGATCGTCTGTTAAGTTGTATTTCCCGGGTATCAGTGACGCTGGGGGCGTGCACGCGTTCGGAGCATGCGTGCTCCTTCATCAGGCATCTGATGCCATCAGATGCCTGATGAAGGAGCACGCATGCTCCGAACGCGTGCACGCCCCCAGCATCACTGATACCCGGAAAATACAACTTAACAGACGATCCACGCTGTGCCTGTCTCAACCCAGCCTGTGACACTGGTTACCACCTGCGCCGTCAGACGGGACAAGGAGACAAGTGTAACACACTCCAGCTTTCAGGATCGCCCCCTGTGGAGCCCTGCTGCCCACCACACAGCTTCCCGGATGGATTTTTTACTTGATGTGCCTGTATCTACCTTACTCTGAGTGAGTGCATTTTAACCTGTAATAAATGTTTATGCTACAGTACTGCACTTAGGTCGGCGCTGCTTTTCTTCCTTTTTATCTCCCGTTAACGGTATGCCGCACAATTTGACTTTAGAGGCGCTATCGCCCGGCCAGGTTTTTAGCCAGAGGGCTCTCCTGGCCGAATTGGCCAGAGCCGCTGATCTGGCCGTCATACGTACTTACTCTGCCGAGGCATCAGCTATGTAGGCGATACCCCGCAGAATCGTAGGGAAAGAAGACAGAATGGTTTCTTTTGCCGTTCCAGCCTCAATATGCTCTTGAATCTTAGAGAGCCAGTGCTCCAGATTGCGAGCCACTACTGTGACAGCCAACTCAGGTTTCAAGTTACCAATTGTTGAATCCCACATCTTTTTAAGGAGAGAGTCTATTCTCTTATCCATGACATCCACCAGGGCCCCCATGTCTTCAAATGCCAGGTCAGTGTGTCTGGAAACCTGGGAGAAAGCAGCATCTAACTTGGGATTTTTATTCCAGATAGATGTAGGATCATCCGAAAACGGAAATCTCCTTTTTAAGGATCTAGAAAAAAAGGGTTTCCTTTCGGGATCCTGCCACTCCTTTTTGATAGTTTCAACCAGTACTTCATGAACTGGAAAAACCTTTCTCTTTTGTTCCCCCAAGCCTCTGTACATCTGGTCATGAAGGGTCAGGGGTTTCCTGTCCTCCTGAATACCGAGGGTTGTATAAATAGCCCCTAAGAGGTCCTCTACCTCCTCTAGGGATAATTTATATCTGGAGGATCTCCTGGACTCCCCGTCCTGGTCCTCCCCCTCTGAACCATCCTGGGAATCGGAGGAGGAACTATCTGGCTGTCTTAGTTCCACTCCGGAAGGCCCTGGAGCTTCCTCTGCCCTAACTGAAGTTGCAGGTTGGGCAGGAGCAGAGCCCTGCGCCTGAGGCGGGGTTGTATCCTGGGGAGCTGGACTAATGGGAGGTTGAAACCTTTCAAATAAGGCCTTAAATGAAGAAAAGGTGGACGAGAGCTCCTTTACTGAGGCTGCAAGTCCTGACTCCTGTTCAGAGTCCCTCTCCTTAACAAGGGAGTCTATGCACTCCCTACACAAGACCTTTGTCCATGCCTCCCCTAATGTGTCCCTGCAAGAGGCACACCTCCTCTTAGAGCTATGGGTAGACTTAGATTTTTCTGTAGCTTTCTGAAATACAAGAAAGGAAAAAACAAAAATTTTGTCACTTTTTTTTTTTTTTTTTTTTTTTTTTAAAAAACAAGGATACAACCCTGGGAGTGCACTAGACCCTCCTTAATCTATGGGGATCTGAGCCTCCCTCCCCTGACCACCCAGGGTATCTGCCCCCCCATGACAGGAACCATACATGGAGGGACAATCCTAGGTAAAGAGTACTTTTCCCCAAGGCACTCTTACCTTAGGAAGGCTGGAGGTAGTGTCCGTTGGTTGAGCATCCGCTTCCGACATGACTTGCAGGTGGTTGCTACTACCGAGTCCAACGCTGCCTGTGCGCGTCCCAGACTCGTCTCCAGCCTGTGCCTGGCTTCCCTATCAGCCCTGCGACCCGGAACCGGAAGCCGCGGGTCAAAGGCAAGCCCCCGCCCTTCCGCCGGAAATGACGTCGCCCGTCGTCCGGCCCGCCTAGTTCCAAAAAGAGAGCGGCCTGTAAAGTATACAGGAAGGGCGGACGCCAGCCTGCTGCAGCCCTGTGGCCGTGATAGGGAACCCCCACAGCCTGAAGCTGCGCTCAGCTAGGAAGTGGTGGCCACCGAACGAGGGGTAAGTCCCCCCCATGCCCTTAGGAAGCCCCTGCTCCCATTTACAGGCTCAAAAAACAAATAACAGCCACAGTCCCCTGACTGAAGAGCCTGGTTCCTTGCACAGTGTCTCCCCACCGGAGGAAACACTAATACTGAGGTCTGGCAGGGGGAAGTGAGAATTTATGGGCTGGCGCAGTGTTTCCTAAGAGGAAGAGGAGGAGACTATCTCTCATGGTGGCTGTCCTGAAAGACGAAAGGGGAAAACATATATACATTTTTGGTGGTACTGAGTAATTTTCTAGCAAGAAAATTAATGTTTTTCACCATGTAGGAGAGTAGTGCCAGAATTGGATTGGGCTGGCAGTGGTTAAACACAGACCCCCAAAAGTGTACAGTGTATTGTGAAAACCACCTTCTGGTCATTAAAACTGAACTCCGGGGAAAATGAAGAATTGTCCCTTGAAGTAGGGCTGCGCCTGCACTGCAAGGGTTATGGCTTGTTTCTGTCTAAAGGACTGGGATTCAGCCATTTAACTTATTATTATTATTCAGGATTTATATAGCGCCAACAGTTTACGCAGCGCTTTACAATATAAAAAGGGAGACAATACAGTTATAATACAATACAATAGGATTAAGAGGACCCTGCTCAGAAGAGCTTACAATCTAATAGGGTGGGGAAGGTGGTACAAAAGGTTGTAACTGTGGGGAATGAGCTGGTGGAAGTGGTAGGAGATTAGTTGGAGACGTGATAGGCTTTCCTGAAGAGATGAGTTTTCAGGGAAGGTAGCAAGAGTAGGGGATAGCCGGATAGATGGAGGTAGCGAGTTCCAGAGGATGGGAGAGGCTCTGGAGAAATCCTGGAGACGAGCATGGGAGGAGGAGATGAGAGAGCTTGAAAGCAGGAGGTCTTGAGAAGAGCGGAGAGGTCGATTTGGGTGATATTTGGAGACAAGATTGGTGATGTAGCTCGGGGCAGAGTTGTGAATGGCTTTGTATGTTGTGGTTAGAATTTTGAATTTAATTCGCTGGGTGATTGGGAGCCAGTGTAGGGATTGGAGGAGAGGGTTGGCAGACACTGAGCGGTTGGTAAGGTGGATAAGTCTGGCAGCAGCATTCATGATAGACTGAAGAGGGGGGGAGCCTATGGAGCGGTAAGCCAATGAGAAGGGAGTTGCAATAGTCAAGGCGAGAGATAACAAGGGAGTGAATGAGGAGCTTGGTGGTTTCATTTGTTAAAAAAGGGCGAATTTTAGAGATGTTACAGGGGTGAATTCTACAAACTTTTGACAGCGATTGGATTTGAGGCTGAAATGACAAGTCAGAGTCTAGGATTACACCTAGTACCCTGGCGTGAGGGGAGGGACTGATGGTTGCAACTTATCCGATCTTACACTCCCGCAGGTTCCTCCACACTGCCAGACCGGCTCCCACCACCTCTTTTCCCCTAACCTCTGGGAGGTCTAAGGTTCTCTACCTTCATCAAGACTGATGCAGGTTTCATAGCCCAGTGGTGGACACCAAGACACCAAGCAAAAAGTCCACCACTGGAGCACAAACGAGCGCCATCTGCAGGGGGATCAGGTAAGTAAAAGTGCGTGTTTTCCGTCCCCTAGATAGAAATAAGCAGTTAACACTCGTAGTTTAGGTGCAGCCCCACTACAAAAAGGAGAACTTTGCATTTATCCAAAGTCAGGCTTTAAGTCCTCTACTGAGGATTGATCAGACAGTGCAAAGCCTGGAATGGATTTCTCATCAGCAACCTGTCCTCCCTGATTTATTTATTTTTCTTTCCCCTAACCCCCCCCCCCCGTCCAATCCTGTAACCCTGTCCATTCTTCAATATTGTTCTTGATGCTGGGTGCAGCGGACAGCAAAACACATTACTCGTTCAGAGGAGCTTACACTCTAATGAGAGCCCGCAGTTGCACACTGTTATTGTAGCTCTGACATATACCGTAGTGCTACCATAGAGAACACTGAGCCAGTTACATCAGTCTATGCAGCAGAGGAGCTTACACTCTGCTCTCCCCACCCATTGTTCAATGTTGTTCTAGCACATACTGACACAGCATTATGTTCTTTTGTTCCCATTACTGATTAGGATATTACTATGGATATGCAGAAACATTAAAGAGATAGTGAATATTTTCCTAGCTCTGTTATCTTGTTTATGTGACTAGTTGGAACATGACCATACCACTATGGAGATACAGATATACAGCTTATAATATTGGTGAGACTAGGCACATATGTCTGTATATAACAAGTGGCTCCCTTTGGCCACCATGTTAGGTGCAGGGGTGGTAATGCGGATCAACTGCTTATTTATTTATTTATTTATTTTTTTAATGACTCCGGCTCCCAAGCATAAATGGGGTCCAACTCAGATACAACACAGACTTAGCCCCCACTCACACCAATGCGACTTATCATGCGATTTGACAGGTCCAAATCAATCACATAACAAGTCACACCCTATTGTCGGCAATGGAATTGTTCAAATTGTGCGGCTTTAGGGTGCTGCTCTGATTTACAAAAAAAAAAAAAAAAGTTTCTGCACTATTTTTTGCAATGTCAGGTACAACTTGCATAGACATTTGTGCATGAGGCTCGGTTCACACTGAAACCGGCTGCGGATCGCACAGGAACACTGTATGTCCCCATTCTCCGGTTCAGGGTGGAATCAGGGCCAAATCTTTGCCTGATTTTGGCCCTGCAACTGAGCCAAAGACGCACAGCGTTTCTGTGCAGTGCGCCCCGCAGCCGCCCTGGGAGATATGTGAACGTCTCCATAGATAGCCAGTCACATTCTCCTGCTATGCAAATTGGATGCGACAAAAGCCGCATCCACTTCGCATAGGTGTGAACCCAGCCTGAAGTCACACAGATGTCAGCCAAGTCGCACCTGAAGTCACATTGACCTGCGGATTTGAAATCGTGCGTCTTCAAGTGAAGTCGCACAATTTTAAAGTCGGATTTAGTGAACAGGGAGTTATAGGGGGGGGGGATGGGATTTACTAAAACTGGTGCACACAGAATCTGATGCAGCTGTTCATAGAAACCAATCAGCTTCTAACTAAAGCTTGTTCAATTAAGCTTTGACAATAAAACCTGGAAGCTGATTGGTTACGATGCAGAGCTGCACCAGATCCTGTGTGCACTGGTATAAGGCCCCTTTCACACGATCGGACCGTTCAGGTCCGCCTGTCAGTTTTGACGGCGGACCTGAACGGGCGATCCATGTTAGCCTATGGAGCGTCGGAAGACAGCGGAGACATGTCCGCTGACTTCCGACCCCGTCCTATCCGCTAAAGGCAGACGGATGGCCCTACGCCCAGGTCCATCGCTGGCGGATCGGGTGAGAGCTGATGAAAACGGACATGCTCCATAGGCAGCAGCGGTGCCTGACAAGCCCCTCCCCGCTCAGTGAGCAGAGAGGGACCTGTCATCCGCCGACTCAGCGGAGATCAACGGACTGATCTCCCGCTGAGCCAGCAGACCGAGGCGGACTCCATAGAAACGGAGTCCGCCTTGTGTTAAAAGGGGCCTAAGTCCCTGTTCACAGATTATCCGACTTGGAAATCATGCGACTCCACTTACCCCCTAAAGTCGAGGGGCATGCCTCCAATTCGAGTACTTCAGTGTTTACAAGTCATCAGGATTAATACTGGATCATATGATAAAAATGAAATGTGCGGCTCCCTGTGGGCAGTAGGGACACTTACCGTGCTTTTTGTTTTGTTCCTTAAAAGATTACCTATAGGAAAAAAAATAAATAGAACACAATCAAGAAAATTGTCAGTGAGAAAAAAAAAAAACAACATCCATAAACATTTTTGGACTATTTAAAGCAGTAACTTTCTTGATATAGTGGGCTTTGGGGGGGGGGGGGGGGGGGGGGGCTGACATCACCAAATACGCATACAGTAAAACTCAGAGAATATTCAGTATCAGAAACAGCAAACATACAACAGGATATTTGAGAAAAGTGGATAGATAGTGCTGGACATGTATAGTTATCCTGCTGGTATTGTTATCGTAATCTTAGGGAATTGAGGTTGGTGTAAATCAGTGGTCTCCAAACTGTGGCCCGTGGGCCAAATACGACCCTTTGCTGGAATTTATTCAGCCCTTGGCGGCTCTTTCCCCCCCCCACTGAAACCAACAACTGGGCACTACTCCTCCCACTGACACCAATGATGAGGGCACTACTCCTCCCACTGACACCAATGATGAGGGCACCATTCCTCTCATCATTACCAATGATGGGGCACCATTCCTCCTCCTACTGACCACAGGCTTCGCAATTGTTTTACTCCCTCCGACCAACAAGCCAGAGAACTCATTTATTCTCACTTATGCTGGGGCTTTTCCCATTCCTACTGGCCATACAAAATCAGTGGAGGGATGGGGGGTATATATACACAATCAGCGGAGGGATGGAAGGGGGTGTATATACAGTCAGTGGAGGGATGGGGGGGTGTATATACAGTCAGTGGAGGGATGGGGGGGTGTATATACAGTCAGTGGAGGGATGGGGGGGTGTATATACAGTCAGTAGAGGGATGGGGGGTGTATATAGTGTCAGTAGAGGGATGGGGGGGTGTATATAGTGTCAGTAGAGGGATGGGGGGTGTATATACAGTCAGTGGAGGGATGGGGGGTGTATATACAGTCAGTGGAGGGATGGGGGGTGTATATACAGTCAGTGGAGGGATGGGGGGTGTATATACAGTCAGTGGAGGGATGGGGGGTGTATATACAGTCAGTGGAGGGATGGGGGGTGTATATACAGTCAGTGGAGGGATGGGGGGTGTATATACAGTCAGTGGAGGGATGGGGGGTGTATATACAGTCAGTGGAGGGATGGGGGGTGTATATACAGTCAGTGGAGGGATGGGGGGTGTATATACAGTCAGTGGAGGGATGGGGGGGTGTATATACAGTCAGTGGAGGGATGGGGGGGTGTATATATACAGTCAGTGGAGGGATGGGGGGGTGTATATATACAGTCAGTGGAGGGATGGGGGGGTGTATATATACAGTCAGTGGAGGGATGGGGGGGTGTATATATACAGTCAGTGGAGGGATGGGGGGTGTGTATACAGTCAGTGGAGGGATGGGGGGGGTGTATATACTGTCAGTGGAGGGATGGGGGGGGTGTATATACTGTCAGTGGAGGGATGAGGGGGGTGTATATACTGTCAGTGGAGGGATGGTGGGGGGGTGTATACAGTCAGTGGAGGGATGGGGAGGGGTGTATATACTGTCAGTGGAGGGATGGTGGGGGGGGTGTATATACAGTCAGTGGAGGGATGGGGGGTGTCTATCTCAGCCCAGTACCTCGGTGGTCGGCGCTCAGTCCCCGGTTCATGGTGATGGATGATAGAGATGACCCCCGGAGTACAGCCCAGATCCCGGCACATATAGATCTACCAATCATCTCCCCGGGATGGGGGGTGTATATACAGTCAGTGGAGGGATGGGGGGGGTGTATATACAGTCAGTGGAGGGATGGGGGGTGTATATACAGTCAGTGGAGGGATGGGGGGTGTATATACAGTCAGTGGAGGGATGGGGGGTGTATATACAGTCAGTGGAGGGATGGGGGGTGTATATACAGTCAGTGGAGGGATGGGGGGTGTATATATACAGTCAGTGGAGGGATGGGGGGGGTGTATATACAGTCAGTGGAGGGATATGGGGGGTGTATATACAGTCAGTGGAGGGATGGGGGGTGTATATACAGTCAGTGGAGGGATGGGGGTGTATATACAGTCAGTGGAGGGATGGGGGGGGTGTATACAGTCAGTGGAGGGATGGGGGGGTGTGTATATACAGTCAGTGGAGGGATGGGGGGGGTGTATATACAGTCAGTGGAGGGATGGGGGGGTGTGTATATACAGTCAGTGGAGGGATGGGGGGGTGTGTATATACAGTCAGTGGAGGGATGGGGGGGTGTGCATATACAGTCAGTGGAGGGATGGGGGGGTGTGTATATACAGTCAGTGGAGGGATGGTGGGGGTGCATATACAGTCAGTGGAGGGATGGTGGGGTGTGTATATACAGTCAGTGGAGGGATGGGGGGGTGTATATACAGTCAGTGGAGGGATGGTGGGGGGGTGTATATACAGTCAGTGGAGGGATGGGGGGTGTGTATACAGTCAGTGGAGGGATGGGGGGTGTGTATACAGTCAGTGGAGGGATGGGGGGTGTGTATACAGTCAGTGGAGGGATGGGGGGTGTGTATACAGTCAGTGGAGGGATGGGGGGTGTGTATACAGTCAGTGGAGGGATGGGGGGTGTGTATACAGTCAGTGGAGGGATGGGGGGTGTGTATACAGTCAGTGGAGGGATGGGGGGTGTGTATACAGTCAGTGGAGGGATGGGGGGGGGTGTATACAGTCAGTGGAGGGATGGGGGGGGTGTATACAGTCAGTGGAGGGATGGGGGGGTGTGTATACAGTCAGTGGAGGGATGGGGGGTGTGTATACAGTCAGTGGAGGGATGGGGGGTGTGTATACAGTCAGTGGAGGGATGGGGGGTGTGTATACAGTCAGTGGAGGGATGGGGGGTGTGTATACAGTCAGTGGAGGGATGGGGGGTGTGTATACAGTCAGTGGAGGGATGGGGGGTGTGTATACAGTCAGTGGAGGGATGGGGGGGGTGTATACAGTCAGTGGAGGGATGGGGGGTGTGTATACAGTCAGTGGAGGGATGGGGGGTGTGTATACAGTCAGTGGAGGGATGGGGGGTGTGTATACAGTCAGTCGAGGATGGGGGGTGTGTATACAGTCAGTCGAGGGATGGGGGGTGTGTATACAGTCAGTCGAGGGATGGGGGGTGTGTATACAGTCAGTCGAGGGATGGGGGGTGTATATACAGTCAGTGGAGGGATGGGGGGTGTGTATACAGTCAGTGGAGGGATGGTGGGGTGTATATACAGTCAGTGGAGGGATGAGGGGGGTGTATATACAGTCAGTGGAGGGATGGGGGGGTGTATATACAGTCAGTGGAGGGATGGGGGGGTGTATATACAGTCAGTGGAGGGATGGGGGGGTGTATATACAGTCAGTGGAGGGATGGGGGGTGTATATACAGTCAGTGGAGGGATGGGGGGGGGTGTATATACTGTCAGTGGAGGGATGGGGGGGGTGTATATACAGTCAGTGGAGGGATGGGGGGGGGTGTATATACTGTCAGTGGAGGGATGGGGGGGTGTATATACTGTCAGTGGAGGGATGGGGGGGGTGTATATACTGTCAGTGGAGGGATGGGGGGGTGTATATACAGTCAGTGGAGGGATGGGGGGGTGTATATACAGTCAGTGGAGGGATGGGGGGGTGTATATACAGTCAGTGGAGGGATGGGGGGTGTATATACAGTCAGTGGAGGGATGGGGGGTGTATATACAGTCAGTGGAGGGATGGGGGGTGTATATACAGTCAGTGGAGGGATGGGGGGTGTATATACAGTCAGTGGAGGGATGGGGGGTGTATATACAGTCAGTGGAGGGATGGGGGGTGTATATACAGTCAGTGGAGGGATGGGGGGTGTATATACAGTCAGTGGAGGGATGGGGGGTGTATATACAGTCAGTGGAGGGATGGGGGGTGTATATACAGTCAGTGGAGGGATGGGGGTGTATATACAGTCAGTGGAGGGATGGGGGGTGTATATACAGTCAGTGGAGGGATGGGGGGGGGGTGTATATACTGTCAGTGGAGGGATGGGGGGGGTGTATATACAGTCAGTGGAGGGATGGGGGGGGGTGTATATACTGTCAGTGGAGGGATGGGGGGGTGTATATACTGTCAGTGGAGGGATGGGGGGGGTGTATATACTGTCAGTGGAGGGATGGGGGGGTGTATATACAGTCAGTGGAGGGATGGGGGGGTGTATATACAGTCAGTGGAGGGATGGGGGGTGTGTATATACAGTCAGTGGAGGGATGGTGGGGTGTGTATATACAGTCAGTGGAGGGATGGTGGGGGGTGTATATACAGTCAGTGGAGGGATGGGGGGTGTATATACAGTCAGTGGAGGGATGGGGGGGTGTATATACAGTCAGTGGAGGGATGGGGGGTGTATATACAGTCAGTGGAGGGATGGTGGGGTGGGTGTATATACAGTCAGTGGAGGGATGGTGGGGTGTGTGTATATACAGTCAGTGGAGGGATGGGCAGGGGTGTATATACTGTCAGTGGAGGGATGGTGGGGGGGTGTATACAGTCAGTGGAGGGATGGGGGGTGTCTATCTCAGCCCAGTACCTCGGTGGTCGGCGCTCAGTCCCCGGTTCATGGTGATGGATGATAGAGATGACCCCCGGAGTACAGCCCAGATCCCGGCACATATAGATCTACCAATCATCTCCCCGGGATGGGGGGTGTATATACAGTCAGTGGAGGGATGGGAGGGTGTATATACAGTCAGTGGAGGGATGGGGGGGTGTATATACAGTCAGTGGAGGGATGGGGGGGGTGTATATACAGTCAGTGGAGGGATGGGGGGGTGTATATACAGTCAGTGGAGGGATGGGGGGTGTATATACAGTCAGTGGAGGGATGGTGGGGTGGGTGTATATACAGTCAGTGGAGGGATGGTGGGGTGTGTGTATATACAGTCAGTGGAGGGATGGTGGGGTGTGTGTATATACAGTCAGTGGAGGGATGGTGGGGTGTGTGTATATACAGTCAGTGGAGGGATGGTGGGGTGTGTGTATATACAGTCAGTGGAGGGATGGTGGGGTGTGTATATACAGTCAGTGGAGGGATGGTGGGGTGTGTATATACAGTCAGTGGAGGGATGGGGGGGTGTATATACAGTCAGTGGAGGGATGGTGGGGTGTATATACAGTCAGTGGAGGGATGGTGGGGTGTGTATATACAGTCAGTGGAGGGATGGTGGGGTGTGTATATACAGTCAGTGGAGGGATGGTGGGGTGTGTATATACAGTCAGTGGAGGGATGGTGGGGTGTGTATATACAGTCAGTGGAGGGATGGTGGGGGGTGTATATACAGTCAGTGGAGGGATGGGGGGTGTATATACAGTCAGTGGAGGGATGGGGGGTGTATATACAGTCAGTGGAGGGATGGGGGGTGTATATACAGTCAGTGGAGGGATGGGGGGGGGTGTATATACAGTCAGTGGAGGGATGGGGGGGGGTGTATATACAGTCAGTGGAGGGATGGGGGGGGGTGTATATACACTCAGTGGAGGGATGGGGGGGGTGTATATACACTCAGTGGAGGGATGGGGGGTGTATATACACTCAGTGGAGGGATGGGGGGTGTATATACACTCAGTGGAGGGATGGGGGGGTGTATATACAGTCAGTGGAGGGATGGTGGGGGTGTATATACAGTCAGTGGAGGGATGGGGGGGTGTATATACAGTCAGTGGAGGGATGGGGGGGTGTATATACAGTCAGTGGAGGGATGGGGGGTGTATATACAGTCAGTGGAGGGATGGGGGGGGTGTATATACAGTCAGTGGAGGGATGGGGGGGTGTATATACAGTCAGTGGAGGGATGGGGGGGTGTATATACAGTCAGTGGAGGGATGGGGGGGTGTATATACAGTCAGTGGAGGGATGGGGGGTGTATATACAGTCAGTGGAGGGATGGGGGGTGTATATACAGTCAGTGGAGCGATGGGGGGTGTATATACAGTCAGTGGAGGGATGGGGGGGTGTATATACAGTCAGTGGAGGGATGGGGGGGTGTATATACAGTCAGTGGAGGGGTGTATATACAGTCAGTGGAGGGATGGGGGGGTGTATATACAGTCAGTGGAGGGGTGGGGGGTGTATATACAGTCAGTGGAGGGATGGGGGGGTGTATATACAGTCAGTGGAGGGATGGGGGGGTGTATATACAGTCAGTGGAGGGATGGGGGGTGTATATACAGTCAGTGGAGGGATGGGGGGTGTATATATACAGTCAGTGGAGGGATGGGGGGGTGTATATACAGTCAGTGGAGGGATGGGGGGTGTATATACAGTCAGTGGAGGGGTGGGGGGGTGTATATACAGTCAGTGGAGGGATGGGGGGTGTATATACAGTCAGTGGAGGGATGAGGGGGTGTATATACAGTCAGTGGAGGGATGAGGGGGGTGTATATACAGTCAGTGGAGGGATGAGGGGGGTGTATATACAGTCAGTGGAGGGATGAGGGGGGTGTATATACAGTCAGTGGAGGGATGGGGGGGGTGTATATACAGTCAGTGGAGGGATGAGGGGGGTGTATATACAGTCAGTGGAGGGATGGGGGGGGTGTATATACAGTCAGTGGAGGGATGGGGGGGTGTATATACAGTCAGTGGAGGGATGGGGGGGTGTATATACAGTCAGTGGAGGGATGGGGGGGTGTATATACAGTCAGTGGAGGGATGGGGGGGTGTATATACAGTCAGTGGAGGGATGGGGGGGGTGTATATACAGTCAGTGGAGGGATGGGGGGGGTGTATATACAGTCAGTGGAGGGATGGGGGGGGTGTATATACAGTCAGTGGAGGGATGGGGGGGGTGTATATACAGTCAGTGGAGGGATGGGGGGGGTGTATATACAGTCAGTGGAGGGATGGGGGGGGTGTATATACAGTCAGTGGAGGGATGGGGGGTGTATATACAGTCAGTGGAGGAATGGGGGGTGTATATACAGTCAGTGGAGGGATGGGGGGTGTATATACAGTCAGTGGAGGGATGGGGGGTGTATATACAGTCAGTGGAGGAATGGGGGGTGTATATACAGTCAGTGGAGGAATGGGGGGTGTATATACAGTCAGTGGAGGAATGGGGGGTGTATATACAGTCAGTGGAGGGATGGGGGGTGTATATACAGTCAGTGGAGGGATGGGGGGTGTATATACAGTCAGTGGAGGGATGGGGGGGTGTATATACAGTCAGTGGAGGGATGGGGGGTGTATATACAGTCAGTGGAGGGATGGGGGGGTGTATATACAGTCAGTGGAGGGATGGGGGGGGTGTATATACAGTCAGTGGAGGGGTGGGGGGTGTATATACAGTCAGTGGAGGGATGGGGGGTGTATATATACAGTCAGTGGAGGGATGGGGGGGTGTATATACAGTCAGTGGAGGGATGGGGGGTGTATATATACAGTCAGTGGAGGGATGGGGGGGTGTATATATACAGTCAGTGGAGGGATGGGGGGGTGTATATATACAGTCAGTGGAGGGATGGGGGGGTGTATATACAGTCAGTGGAGGGATGGGGGGTGTATATACAGTCAGTGGAGGGATGGGGGGTGTATATACAGTCAGTGGAGGGATGGGGGGTGTATATACAGTCAGTGGAGGGATGGGGGGTGTATATACAGTCAGTGGAGGGATGGGGGGGTGTATATACAGTCAGTGGAGGGATGGGGGGGTGTATATACAGTCAGTGGAGGGATGGGGGGTGTATATACAGTCAGTGGAGGGATGGGGGGGTGTATATACAGTCAGTGGAGGGATGGGGGGGGTGTATATACAGTCAGTGGAGGGATGGGGGGGTGTATATACAGTCAGTGGAGGGATGGGGGGGTGTATATACAGTCAGTGGAGGGATGGGGGGGTGTATATACAGTCAGTGGAGGGATGGGGGGTGTATATATACAGTCAGTGGAGGGATGGGGGGGTGTATATACAGTCAGTGGAGGGGTGGGGGTGTATATACAGTCAGTGGAGGGGTGGGGGTGTATATACAGTCAGTGGAGGGGTGGGGGGGTGTATATACAGTCAGTGGAGGGATGGGGGGGTGTATATACAGTCAGTGGAGGGATGGGGGGGTGTATATACAGTCAGTGGAGGGATGAGGGGGTGTATATACAGTCAGTGGAGGGATGAGGGGGGTGTATATACAGTCAGTGGAGGGATGGGGGGGTGTATATACAGTCAGTGGAGGGATGGGGGGGTGTATATACAGTCAGTGGAGGGATGGTGGGGGGTGTATATACAGTCAGTGGAGGGATGAGGGGGTGTATATACAGTCAGTGGAGGGATAGGGGGGTGTATATACAGTCAGTGGAGGGATGGGGGGGTGTATATACAGTCAGTGGAGGGATGGGGGGGTGTATATACAGTCAGTGGAGGGATGGGGGGGTGTATATACAGTCAGTGGAGGGATGGGGGGGGGTGTATATACAGTCAGTGGAGGGATGGGGGGGGTGTATATACAGTCAGTGGAGGGATGGGGGGGGTGTATATACAGTCAGTGGAGGGATGGGGGGGTGTATATACAGTCAGTGGAGGGATGGGGGGGGTGTATATACAGTCAGTGGAGGGATGGGGGGGGTGTATATACAGTCAGTGGAGGGATGGGGGGGTGTATATACAGTCAGTGGAGGGATGGGGGGGGTGTATATACAGTCAGTGGAGGGATGGTGGGGGGTGTATATACAGTCAGTGGAGGGATGGGGGGGGGTGTATATACAGTCAGTGGAGGGATGGGGGGGGTGTATATACAGTCAGTGGAGGGATGGGGGGGTGTATATACAGTCAGTGGAGGGATGGGGGGGGGTGTATATACAGTCAGTGGAGGGATGGGGGGGGTGTATATACAGTCAGTGGAGGGATGGGGGGGGTGTATATACAGTCAGTGGAGGGATGGGGGGGGTGTATATACAGTCAGTGGAGGGATGGGGGGGGGTGTATATACAGTCAGTGGAGGGATGGGGGGGGGGTGTATATACAGTCAGTGGAGGGATGGGGGGGGGGTGTATATACAGTCAGTGGAGGGATGGTGGGGGGGTGTATATACAGTCAGTGGAGGGATGGTGGGGGGGTGTATATACAGTCAGTGGAGGGATGGTGGGGGGTGTATATACAGTCAGTGGAGGGATGGGGGGGGTGTATATACAGTCAGTGGAGGGATGGGGGGGTGTATATACAGTCAGTGGAGGGATGGGGGGGGGTGTATATACAGTCAGTGGAGGGATGGGGGGGGGTGTATATACAGTCAGTGGAGGGATGGGGGGGGGTGTATATACAGTCAGTGGAGGGATGGGGGGGGTGTATATACAGTCAGTGGAGGGATGGGGGGGTGTATATACAGTCAGTGGAGGGATGGTGGGGGGGTGTATATACAGTCAGTGGAGGGATGGGGGGGGGGTGTATATACAGTCAGTGGAGGGATAGGGGGGGGTGTATATACAGTCAGTGGAGGGATGGGGGGTGTATATACAGTCAGTGGAGGGATGGGGGGGTGTATATACAGTCAGTGGAGGGATGGGGGGGGTGTATATACAGTCAGTGGAGGGATGGGGGGGGGTGTATATACAGTCAGTGGAGGGATAGGGGGGGGTGTATATACAGTCAGTGGAGGGATGGGGGGGGTGTATATACAGTCAGTGGAGGGATGGGGGGGGTGTATATACAGTCAGTGGAGGGATGGGGGGGTGTATATACAGTCAGTGGAGGGATGGGGGGGGGTGTATATACAGTCAGTGGAGGGATGGGGGGGGGGTGTATATACAGTCAGTGGAGGGATGGGGGGGGTGTATATACAGTCAGTGGAGGGATGGGGGGGGGTGTATATACAGTCAGTGGAGGGATGGGGGGGGGTGTATATACAGTCAGTGGAGGGATGGGGGGTGTATATACAGTCAGTGGAGGGATGGGGGGGTGTATATACAGTCAGTGGAGGGATGGTGGGGGGGTGTATATACAGTCAGTGGAGGGATGGTGGGGGGGTGTATATACAGTCAGTGGAGGGATGGGGGGGTGTATATACAGTCAGTGGAGGGATGGGGGGGTGTATATACAGTCAGTGGAGGGATGGGGGGGTGTATATACAGTCAGTGGAGGGATGGGGGGGTGTATATACAGTCAGTGGAGGGATGGTGGGGGGGTGTATATACAGTCAGTGGAGGGATAGGGGGGTGTATATACAGTCAGTGGAGGGATGGGGGGGTGTATATACAGTCAGTGGAGGGATAGGGGGGGTGTATATACAGTCAGTGGAGGGATGGGGGGGGGGTGTATATACAGTCAGTGGAGGGATGGGGGGGTGTATATACAGTCAGTGGAGGGATGGGGGGGGTGTATATACAGTCAGTGGAGGGATGGTGGGGGGTGTATATACAGTCAGTGGAGGGATGAGGGGGGTGTATATACAGTCAGTGGAGGGATGGGGGGTGTATATACAGTCAGTGGAGGGATAGGGGGGGTGTATATACAGTCAGTGGAGGGATGGGGGGGGTGTATATACAGTCAGTGGAGGGATGGGGGGGTGTATATACAGTCAGTGGAGGGATGGGGGGGGGGTGTATATACAGTCAGTGGAGGGATGGGGGGGGGGTGTATATACAGTCAGTGGAGGGATGGGGGGGTGTATATACAGTCAGTGGAGGGATGGGGGGGGGTGTATATACAGTCAGTGGAGGGATGGGGGGGGGGGGTGTATATACAGTCAGTGGAGGGATGGGGGGGTGTATATACAGTCAGTGGAGGGATGGGGGGGTGTATATACAGTCAGTGGAGGGATGGGGGGTGTATATACAGTCAGTGGAGGGATGGGGGGGGGGGTGTATATACAGTCAGTGGAGGGATGGTGGGGGGGGTGTATATACAGTCAGTGGAGGGATGGTGGGGGGGGTGTATATACAGTCAGTGGAGGGATGGGGGGGTGTATATACAGTCAGTGGAGGGATGGGGGGGTGTATATACAGTCAGTGGAGGGATGGGGGGGTGTATATACAGTCAGTGGAGGGGATGGTGGGGGGGTGTATATACAGTCAGTGGAGGGATGGTGGGGGGTGTATATACAGTCAGTGGAGGGATAGGGGGGGTGTATATACAGTCAGTGGAGGGATGGGGGGGGGGGTGTATATACAGTCAGTGGAGGGATGGGGGGGTGTATATACAGTCAGTGGAGGGATGGGGGGGGTGTATATACAGTCAGTGGAGGGATGGTGGGGGGTATATATACAGTCAGTGGAGGGATGAGGGGGGTGTATATACAGTCAGTGGAGGGATGGGGGGGTGTATATACAGTCAGTGGAGGGATAGGGGGGGGTGTATATACAGTCAGTGGAGGGATGGGGGGGTGTATATACAGTCAGTGGAGGGATGGGGGGGTGTATATACAGTCAGTGGAGGGATGGGGGGGGGGTATATACAGTCAGTGGAGGGATGGGGGGGGTGTATATACAGTCAGTGGAGGGATGGGGGGGTGTATATACAGTCAGTGGAGGGATGGGGGGGGGTGTATATACAGTCAGTGGAGGGATGGGGGGGGGGTGTATATACAGTCAGTGGAGGGATGGGGGGGTGTATATACAGTCAGTGGAGGGATGGGGGGGTGTATATACAGTCAGTGGAGGGATGGGGGGTGTATATACAGTCAGTGGAGGGATGGGGGGGGGTGTATATACAGTCAGTGGAGGGATGGTGGGGGGGGTGTATATACAGTCAGTGGAGGGATGGTGGGGGGGGTGTATATACAGTCAGTGGAGGGATGGGGGGGTGTATATACAGTCAGTGGAGGGATGGGGGGGTGTATATACAGTCAGTGGAGGGATGGGGGGGTGTATATACAGTCAGTGGAGGGATGGTGGGGGGGTGTATATACAGTCAGTGGAGGGATGGTGGGGGGGTGTATATACAGTCAGTGGAGGGATAGGGGGGTGTATATACAGTCAGTGGAGGGATGGGGGGGTGTATATACAGTCAGTGGAGGGATAGGGGGGGTGTATATACAGTCAGTGGAGGGATGGGGGGGGGGTGTATATACAGTCAGTGGAGGGATGGGGGGGTGTATATACAGTCAGTGGAGGGATGGGGGGGGGGTGTATATACAGTCAGTGGAGGGATGAGGGGGGTGTATATACAGTCAGTGGAGGGATGGTGGGGGGTGTATATACAGTCAGTGGAGGGATGAGGGGGGTGTATATACAGTCAGTGGAGGGATGGGGGGGTGTATATACAGTCAGTGGAGGGATAGGGGGGGTGTATATACAGTCAGTGGAGGGATGGGGGGGGGGTGTATATACAGTCAGTGGAGGGATGGGGGGGTGTATATACAGTCAGTGGAGGGATGGGGGGGGGTGTATATACAGTCAGTGGAGGGATGGTGGGGGGTGTATATACAGTCAGTGGAGGGATGAGGGGGGTGTATATACAGTCAGTGGAGGATGGGGGGTGTATATACAGTCAGTGGAGGGATAGGGGGGGTGTATATACAGTCAGTGGAGGGATGGGGGGGGGGGTGTATATACAGTCAGTGGAGGGATGGGGGGGTGTATATACAGTCAGTGGAGGGATGGGGGGGTGTATATACAGTCAGTGGAGGGATGGGGGGGGGGTGTATATACAGTCAGTGGAGGGATGGGGGGGGGTGTATATACAGTCAGTGGAGGGATGGGGGGGGGGGTGTATATACAGTCAGTGGAGGGATGGGGGGGGTGTATATACAGTCAGTGGAGGGATGGGGGGGGTGTATATACAGTCAGTGGAGGGATGGGGGGGGGTGTATATACAGTCAGTGGAGGGATGGGGGGGTGTATATACAGTCAGTGGAGGGATGGGGGGTGTATATACAGTCAGTGGAGGGATGGGGGGTGTATATACAGTCAGTGGAGGGATGGGGGGGGGTGTATATACAGTCAGTGGAGGGATGGTGGGGGGGGTGTATATACAGTCAGTGGAGGGATGGTGGGGGGGTGTATATACAGTCAGTGGAGGGATGGGGGGGTGTATATACAGTCAGTGGAGGGATGGGGGGTGTATATACAGTCAGTGGAGGGATGGGGGGGTGTATATACAGTCAGTGGAGGGATGGGGGGGTGTATATACAGTCAGTGGAGGGATGGTGGGGGGGTGTATATACAGTCAGTGGAGGGATGGTGGGGGGGTGTATATACAGTCAGTGGAGGGATAGGGGGGTGTATATACAGTCAGTGGAGGGATGGGGGGGGGTGTATATACAGTCAGTGGAGGGATGGGGGGGTGTATATACAGTCAGTGGAGGGATGGGGGGGGTGTATATACAGTCAGTGGAGGGATGGTGGGGGGTGTATATACAGTCAGTGGAGGGATGAGGGGGGTGTATATACAGTCAGTGGAGGGATGGGGGGGTGTATATACAGTCAGTGGAGGGATAGGGGGGTGTATATACAGTCAGTGGAGGGATGGGGGGGTGTATATACAGTCAGTGGAGGGATGGGGGGGTGTATATACAGTCAGTGGAGGGATGGGGGGGGGGGGTATATACAGTCAGTGGAGGGATGGGGGGGGTGTATATACAGTCAGTGGAGGGATGGGGGGGTGTATATACAGTCAGTGGAGGGATGGGGGGGGTGTATATACAGTCAGTGGAGGGATGGGGGGGGGGTGTATATACAGTCAGTGGAGGGATGGGGGGGTGTATATACAGTCAGTGGAGGGATGGGGGGGGTGTATATACAGTCAGTGGAGGGATGGGGGGGTGTATATACAGTCAGTGGAGGGATGGGGGGGGGGTGTATATACAGTCAGTGGAGGGATGGTGGGGGGGGTGTATATACAGTCAGTGGAGGGATGGTGGGGGGGGTGTATATACAGTCAGTGGAGGGATGGTGGGGGGGGTGTATATACAGTCAGTGGAGGGATGGGGGGGTGTATATACAGTCAGTGGAGGGATGGGGGGGTGTATATACAGTCAGTGGAGGGATGGGGGGGGTGTATATACAGTCAGTGGAGGGATGGGGGGGTGTATATACAGTCAGTGGAGGGATGGGGGGGTGTATATACAGTCAGTGGAGGGATGGGGGGGTGTATATACAGTCAGTGGAGGGATGGGGGGGTGTATATACAGTCAGTGGAGGGATGGTGGGGGGGTGTATATACAGTCAGTGGAGGGATAGGGGGGTGTATATACAGTCAGTGGAGGGATGGGGGGGTGTATATACAGTCAGTGGAGGGATAGGGGGGGTGTATATACAGTCAGTGGAGGGATGGGGGGGGGTGTATATACAGTCAGTGGAGGGATGGGGGGGGGTGTATATACAGTCAGTGGAGGGATGGGGGGGTGTATATACAGTCAGTGGAGGGATGGGGGGGGGGGGTGTATATACAGTCAGTGGAGGGATGGTGGGGGGTGTATATACAGTCAGTGGAGGGATGAGGGGGGTGTATATACAGTCAGTGGAGGGATGGGGGGGTGTATATACAGTCAGTGGAGGGATAGGGGGGGTGTATATACAGTCAGTGGAGGGATGGGGGGGGGTGTATATACAGTCAGTGGAGGGATGGGGGGGGGGGTGTATATACAGTCAGTGGAGGGATGGGGGGGGTGTATATACAGTCAGTGGAGGGATGGGGGGGGTGTATATACAGTCAGTGGAGGGATGGGGGGTGTATATACAGTCAGTGGAGGATGGGGGGGGGTGTATATACAGTCAGTGGAGGGATGGGGGGGTGTATATACAGTCAGTGGAGGGATGGGGGGGTGTATATACAGTCAGTGGAGGGATGGGGGGGGGGGGGGGTGTATATACAGTCAGTGGAGGGATAGGGGGGTGTCTATCTTAGCCCGGTACCTCGGTGGTCGGCGCTCAGTCCCCGGTTCATGGTGATGGATGATAGAGATGACACCCGGAGTACAGCCCGGATCCCGGCACATATAGATCTACCAATCATCTCCCCGAGCTGTCTGTCTGCACATGTCCGCTGACACTCCCGGCTCCTCCTCCCACTCCGTCTAGCCCCTCCTATAGGGCGGAGAATGATTCTTATATATAAATACTCCGGGGAGGAGGGCTCACTGTGTACTGGTCACAGGATGCGGAAATGTCCGGTCCGGTGCTGTGGTCGGTGTGGATGGACGGAGCGTTTGGTTGGTGTGTTTGGGCTCCTCGCTCTCCGGTGTCGGTTCCGGGTTTCCACGTCCTCTCCCCTGAGGAGGGCTGCTTGTCCCTCTGATCCCCTGAGATGGAGGTCAGAGGTCACAGAGAGGTCAGGAGGTGATTGGAGCACTGGAGGTCACAACCCACCTCCAGAGACCCCACCAACAATACACACAGGGCAGCCATCAGAAATTTTGGGGCCCCTTACACAACTTTCGGTCTGGTCCCCCCCCCCGGGCTTTACCGTTGTCTTAGCTGCACTTTTCGGACGCTAGCGGGGCGCTTTTAACCCCCACTAGTGGCCAAAAAAGGGTTAAAAGCGCCCGCAAAGTGCAGCTGCTGAATGGCTTTGCAGGCGCTTCGGCAGCGCTGCATATTGTTTTCAATGGCAGGGCGGTTTAGCAGCGTTGTATTCACCTCTCCCGCACCGCCCCAAAGATGCTGCTTGCAGGAATTTTTTTTTTCCTGTCCTGCAAGCGCATCGCTCCAATGTGAAAGCATTCGGGCGTTCACACTGGCTTTCATTGTCTCTCCAATGTGAAAGCCCCGAGGGGCGTTCACACTGAGGCGGCGCGCTAGCAGGACGGGAAAAAAAGTCCTGCAAGCAGCATCTTTGCAACGCATTAAGAGCGGTGAATACACCTCCCCTAAAGTGCCCCTGCCCATTGAAATCAATGGGCAGCGCAGCTAAACCGCTACTGCAGTGGCGCTTTGCGGGTGGTTTTAACCCTTTCTCTGCCGCTAGCAGGGGTTAAAAGCACCACGCTAGCGGCGGAATAGACGGTAAAGCGCTGCTAAAAATAGCGGCGCTTTACCGCCGACGCACGCACCGCCCCAGTGTGAAAGGGGCCACTTAGTACATGGATGTGTGTACAGACACAGCTACTCACCAGCATAGAGGGGAGGAGCCAGGACATGGATGTGTGTACAGACACAGCTACTCACCAGCATAGAGGGGAGGAGCCAGGACATGGATGTGTGTACAGACACAGCTACTCACAAGCATAGAGGGGAGGAGCCAGGACATGGATGTAGAATGGAGCCCTGTCATTGCGGGGAGCGTCAGGAGGAGAACATCAGATGAGACCAGCAGGAGCCCCTCCCCCCTTTCAGTCCTCTTCCTGTGAGACCCTCCATACTTTCGGTCTCTCCGCCACACTTCCTGGTTGCCAGGGCAACACCAAGCTCACTCCTCACAGGCGCCGCCGATTAGAAGCCTCCGGATGCACTTCTGCTGCGATTGGTGGATGGGGAGCTGGGCGGAAACTTTTCCGCCCACTTCCCCCTCCACCAATCCCAGCAGAAGTGCATCTCAAGGCGTCTAATCGGCGGCGCCTGTGAGGAGTGAGCTTGGCGTTGCCCTGGCAACCAGGAAGTGTGGCGGAGAGACCGAAAGTGGCTGTCAGGCAGCGGGTGAAAATACCTTGGGGGCCCGAGTCACTCGGGACATCCGGGCCCCTTGGAATGACCGGGCCCCTTACATGAGTGTGGGCTGTACCCCCCTGATGGCGGCCCTGAATACACACCAACAGGGAAGGCTGTCCACAAGGTTTAGGAGTGTGTCTATGGGAATGTCTGACCATTCTTCCAGAAGTGCATTTGTGAGGTCAGGCACTGATGTTGGATGAGAAGGCCTGGCTCACAGTCTCAGCTCTAATTCATCCCAAAGATGTTCTATCGGATTGAGATCAGGACTCTGTGCAGGCCAGTCAAGTTTCTCCACCCCAAACTCACTCATCCATGTCTTTATGGAGCTTGCTTTGTGCACTGGTCCAAATCATTTGGTGGAGGGGGGATTATGGTGTGGGGGTTGTTTTTCAGGGGTTGGATTTGGCCCTTAGTTCAAGTGAAGGGAACTCTTAAGGCGTCAGCATACCAAGACATTTTGGACAATTTCATGCTCCAAACTTTGTGGGGACAGTTTGGGGACGGCCCCTTCCTGTTCCAACATGACTGCGCACCAGTGTACAAAGCAAGGTCCATAAAGACATGGATGAGCGAGTTTGGGGTGGAGGAACTTGACTGGCCTGCACAGAGTCCTGACCTCAACCCCATAGA